>BOLG01001158.1:737500-2099674 GCA_016861445.1 Oryzias woworae
TCCTGTGTGGAGGTATTTCAGTTATTTAAAATCCAACCAAAAATAGAGTAACGTTTTACTACAAATTGTGCAGAAGGCATGTTCCTTCTAAAATTGGAAATACCACCAACCTTTTTATCACCTGAAGCAGTGACTGTGGGGTAATGGACCCAGGACATTGGTTGTTGTTGTGTTTGGTGTTCACTTCCTGTTTTATTTTGTTGTTGGTTGTACTTCCTGTGTTTCACTACTGCTCTTTCAGGTCACTTGACACTTCCCTCCTAGTGTGTGTTTCTGTCACAGGCCGCTCGGCCATGAGGATTGAGCCACAGGACAAAAAAAGAATCTTTAGATAAAGGGTTGTTTATTTTACCCAAAAAAAATACATAGACTTAAGTTAAAATGGGGTCAACTTAACAAAATGTAACTAAGAGACTCAGAACCAAAAGGTCAAACCAACTAAACAAAACTGACCCTCCAAACAGGAAACATCAGGGAGAATTTATACTGGCTGATCAGACCAAAGACACAATAGGGAGGGGACAACAATACAAAACATTGAAAACATAACCATTAACTAATAAAGTAAATTACTAGTAATTTAAAGTATTAACAAACAAAACTAACTTATACTTAAAATCAAGTTAAACATATTTCAACAAAAGAAACAATAATTCAACAAAGGAATAAACTTTTGTCTCCCCCCCTTCCATCATCTCCAAATGGGAGTGTCCCTTCCGCCACATCATCAGGCTTCAAGGAGAACTCAAAAGAAAAGAATTACTTGACACATCAGAACAAAATTAACTAAATGTGTGCACAAATCATGAAGTTAATTTTGTTATTGAAGGTGTAAAGTAAAATAAATGTGTGTGCAAGTATAAATGATAAATTCTGCAACAAATTTGAAAGAAATATAACAAACTTAACTTTTAAATGTGGGGCAGCGGGGTCTGCCCTCACAGTTCCCTCCCTCCTTACTTGGCAAACCTGTTTGCACTTACCTCATCCTCTTCTCCTGGTTATAAGTCCTCGTCTCCCTTGCACTGGTTGTTGGGTGGTTTTTGTACCTTCATGAGTTTGTGTTCTGTTTTTCGAGAATTTTATTTGAATAAATGAAAGACTTTGCATTTAAGATTACCGTCTGCATTTGTGTCCGCACGTCAACCCTGACATTACCATCCGACCAGTAACATGGACACACCAAACGCGGAGAAGTTACGGGCACTACACCGCCAGCAAGAGGAGTAGATGTCTTGTCTTCGCCAAGGGTTGCTGGAGATGTCAAGCCGTCACGAGCGACAACTTGCCGCGTTGGGTGAGCGGTTTGAACAACTGGCGGAGCGGGTCCAACATCCACCGTCTTTCCCTTCGCCACGCCCATCGCCTCCCACACCTTTCCAGGGGACCTTGGATGGAGTTCTTGCCACTCCTGCTGCACAGCTGGCCCGCCCAGAGAGGTTTTCCGGGGACTCCGGGGACTGCTGGGCCTTTATTACCCAGTGTGAGCTCAATTTCCAGTTACAGGGCCCTCATTATCCTACGGAACAAGCCAAGGTGGCCTTTATAATATCCCACTTCACCGGCAGAGCCGGATCCTGGGCTACCGCCGAGTGGCAGCGTGGAGCCCCTACCTGCGCGTCTCTCTCGGCTTTCCTGGAGGCCTTCCAGCAGGTATTTCATCATACTAAGCCAGGCAGAGAGGCGGCTCGGGCGCTTATGGAATTAAGACAGCGGGACCGAAGGGCAGCTGACTACGCCATAGAGATCCGGACCCTGGCTGCCACGAGTAGTTGGGACACTACTGCGCTCACGGACGCTTTCATGGACTGTCCGAGGAATTAAAGGACAGACTCATTTCATTCGAGCTGCCATCTACCTTGGAACCCCTCATTGCCCTGGTCATCCGGATTGATAACAGATTACAGGACCACAAGCAGGAGCATGGCAGGGTGGTACCCCGCCTACAACGCAGTCCTGTTGATCGCAAGCCCACCAACTCACCTGACTGTGCTGTTTGTCCCGCAGAACCCCCGTCACAAGTATAGAAGGAACCCATGGAGCTCGGCTGGGGCAGACTGTCTCTCTCTGAGCGACAGCGGCGGATGGCGGCAGGTGAGTGCCTTTACTGTGGTAGGCCAGGATCTACACAAAACTGGACCTTGGATCATCTCGTGCGCATCAGAGCATCAGAGGAAGACCGCCTTCACCACCCCTTTTGGACATTTTGAGTATATAGTTATGCCGTTTGGTCTCTGTAATGCTCCTGCTGTGTTCCAGGCTCTGATCAATGATGTATTACATGACTTTCTACATCGTTTTGTTTTTGTTTACCTGGATGACATTTTGTTTTTTTCCAGGGACGCCAGCAAACATCGGCGGCATGTTTGTCTGGTGCTCCAGCGGTTACTGGAAAATAAGTTGTTTGTGAAGGCGGAGAAGTGTGAGTTCCACTCTCCGTCTGTTTCGTTTTTGGGATTTGTGGTAGCAGAGGGAGGAGGTGAGACCTGATCCGGCTAAGGTGAAAGTGGTGGTGGAGTGGCCTACACCTGCCAATCGGAAGCAACTGCAACGGTTTCTAGGGTTTGCCAACTTCCTCCGTCGCTTCATCCGTGGTTACAGCTCTGTGGCCGCGCCCCTCACGGTTCTCACCTCTACCTCTTCGCCGTTTCACTGGACAGAGGCGGCAGAGGCCGCTTTCAACAGGCTTAAGCATCTTTTCACCCCTTCCCCTATCTTGGCCCAACCTGACCCTTCCTGGCAGTTTATAGTTGAGGTGGATGCCTCAGATACGGGGGTGGGTGCGGTATTGTCTCAACGAGGGGTTGCAGACGGCAAGTTGCGCCTATAGCTGCTCCTTTCGTTCTTCAGTATGGTCAGAAAAAGCCACGCTTCGACTGCTGATCTTTTGGTTGTTTATTTTTACAAACCAAACAAATCAACGTGAAAAACTGACGAAAGAAAGACAAATTACACTCTTGAGCATATACATTTACATAAAGATGTACAATTTCACAAAACAATAAAACAATATTACCGTGTGCCTTTTAATCCACTTTTAAGGAGTTGCTGTTCTATTTTCAGTCTTTGCGTTGCGTATTCTTTCTTCTTCTTCCAGCTTGTTCTTCGCTTCTTTTCTCTTGTAAGGCTATTGCTGTTCCATGAGGCTTATTACACCCCCCCACACATGAACAGCGCATGCCCAGTCCTATTTTCGTTCACCACAAGGGGTCAGCAATGAGACAAATTAAATGTAAAACAAATTTACACGAAGAAAAAATATAAATAAAATATTACAGACTGCAAAACATTTTGAGACAGCTACAGCGCCCTTGTGCTTTCTTCTCCCGCCGGCTTACTCCGGCGGAGCATAATCATGACGTGGGAGATAAGGAACTACTAGCCATTAGAAATGTTAGTGTGACTGTAGTTTTCCTGAAGTTATCACCGTTCTCTGGGACCCTGACCCGCGCCGTGGCCTTGAGCTCCACACCCAAACCGCGTTGGACCGCAGTGGTCTTCCACAGGAAGAAAGCCTCGGACTGTGATGGCCTGGTTCTCTTGGTTCTCTCCAATCGCTTCGATGTTCTGTTGGCTCCAACATCTGACGTCATCCGGGCAGCTGCTCCTCCACTCAGCAGTGAAAATCCTCGCCCTGTCGCTGCTTCCCAGAGCAGGAGAGAAGGCCGCCCAGTATCTGGAGGTTCATCTTCCGCCAAACGCCTGCAGCTCCTGGGAGACGTGGCGAGTGGACGCCCTGACACCCGCCACCGCTGTCCGAACGTAATCCACGTCCCCGCGGATCGAACAACCTGGGGCTTCCATCTGAGGTCTCAGTGGGGGCGTCTGTCTCAAAGTGCGCTGCGTTTCCTCCTGAGAAAGGTGTCGTGGTGTCCGCCTCCTCTTCCTCCAGCCTCAGCGGTCGCTTCCCCTCCCGCAGCAGGTGTAACACCGTCTTCCGCTGGTCCTGCTGCGAGGGGCCCACTTACTTCAACGGCCAAGACTAGTGGACGTGAGGATCTCCCAGACTCTGTCGTCGTGGGAACCTCCATGGTCAAGCATGTCTGCTTTAACGGGAGACTGACCTTTTGTCACCCAGGCGCCCTTGTCTGTGACATCACAACCTCTGCCCACCAGCTCGCCCACCACAACCCCTCTGTTGGCAATAATAGTCCAGGCAGGTGTGAATGACCTCAAGTTTCAGCAATCTGAGACCCTCGAGAAGGACTTCATCCCCCTCATCCACTCCATCAAACAGCTAAACAAAGCGAATTTTAAGCATTTATACACTCTAACTATAGTAGAGTTTCAATAACTGGTGATTTCAACCTACACGATGACAAAAATAGTGATGCTGATGCAAATGAGTTTCTCAAGCTTCTGCAATGTGTGGATTTCAAACAGCATGTGATACAATCCACTCACAACAGGGGGCACATGCTGGATTTGGTCTTAACCTACAGCCTGTCCTGTAGTGTGTCCTCGAATGACATGGCTGTGTCAGATATTTTTTAACATCACCAGTATTACTCGACAGGAAGCTCCAGTGAGAACTGTGAGGAAACTGTGAGTGGCTGCTAATTTGATCAACATTGTAGACCAAAGTCCTACTCAGATTTTACCTTTTTTTTATGTGTAAATTAACTCGTTCTTGTCTTTTGAAATAAAAAAATAGACAAATATAGTACAAAATATTCAATTCAATTCAATTCAATTTTATTTATATAGCCCAATATCACAGCCACAGCCGTCTCATTGGACTGATATCAGAATATTGTAAGAAACAACCAAAAAATCAATCACGTAAAAGTAAACAATAGCTGGTTGTTAAACAGACTTAGCTGAACAAACATCTCTGTCCTTACACCCTCCTTCGCGGTGAGGAAAAACTCATAAAAAAAAACCCTCTTTTTTTTTTTTTTTTTTTTTTTGGAGGGGAAAAAACTAAGAAACCTCAGGGTTGCCCACATGAAGGAGAGATCCTCAACCCCGGACGGACAGGTGATGTGCTAGAACTATTAAAGAAAAGTGAACTTAATTAATTCTATAACTGCATGGTTGAATAACAAGTATATGACTAATAAACAAATACGTCAAGATAAACGGCTACAAGTCAAGATAACAGCTACATATTTAAATAAACAACGACATGTTTGAGCAGTGTAGCAGATGGGCTTCATCCAGTAGGAGTTGTGGAAACAGCTGGGTTTGCTGAATGAGCCAGAGGCGAGGTCACAGCCAAAGACAGGAGCACAGGCGAGGCGAGGTCACGGCCAAAGACAGGAGCACAGGCGAGGCGAGGTCACGGCCAAAGACAGGAGCACAGGCGAGGCGAGGTCACGGCCAAAGACAGGAGCACAGGCGAGGTCACGGTCAAAGACAGGAGTACAGGCGAGGCGAGGTCACGGTCAAGGACAGGAGTACAGGCGAGGCGAGGTCACGGCCAAATACAGGAGCAGGAAGAGCCAAAGGCGAGGTCACGGCCAAAGACAGGAGCACAGACGACCACCTGGAATCAAAAATCTCTCCAGCTCCCCCGTAGGGGGGTGGGAAAGAGGGACAACATGTGAATCGCACTGCACCAAACAGAGGCATGATAAACCAAATAAAATAAAGCAATGGCAGATGGCAAGTGATGCGATGAGGATTGCAGGTTGGTGGAGTGGGGGTGGGAGAAGGATACAGACCCTGGTTAGGGTAGGGGAGAGAGGGGGGGTGGGAGAAGGATGCAGACCCTGGTTCGGGTAGGGGGGGAGAGGAAGGGGGGATTGGGGGTGGGAGAAGGATACAGACCCGGGCTAGGGTAGGGGGTGGGGGGGGGGGGGGGGATACAGACCCGGGTTAGGGTAGGGGAGAGAGGAAGGGGGGAGGGTGTAGGAGGCAGACGAAGAGTGAGTGGGAGCGAGTAGAGTCAGTGTGGAAAACCCCATCACAGCAGGTGAGGCAGAGGAGCAGTAAGTTAAATATTCTCCAATTGCTAGCTAGCCTGGCAATAAGCCTGTCCAAAGAGGAATGTTTTAAGCCTAACTTTGAATGTAGAAACTGTGTCAGCCTCTTTTACATGAGCTGGGAGTTTATTCCATAAAACAGGTGCTTGGTGGCTAAAGGCTCTACCTCCAACTGTGGTTTTAGAAATTCTAGGAACCACAAGCAGTCCTGCATTTTGTGAACGAAGTGTTCTGTTTGGTTGGTAAGGCACTATGAGATCTTTAATATAGGATGGGGCCAAACCATTCAAGGCCTTATAGGTTAGCAGAAGGATTTTGAACTTGATTCTAGATTCAACTGGGAGCCAGTGAAGTGACGCTAATACAGGAGTAATGTGTTCTCTTCTGTTGGTTCCTGTTAACAGTCTAGCTGCTGCATTTTGAACAAGCTGAAGACTTTTTAAAGAACTTTTCGGACAAGCTGCTAGCAAAGAGTTACAGTAATCCAGCCTAGACGTAACAAATGCATGGATGAGTTTTTCAGCATCGCTTCTAGATAATATGTTTCTGATCCTAGAAATATTGCGTAGATGAAAAAATGCAGTTTTACAAGCCTGTGATATGTGAGCCTTAAATGATAAATCCTGGTCAAATAAAACTCCCAGGTTTCTAACTGTGGAATTGGAGGCTATATTTACACCATCCAGGGAGACCATCTGAACAGATAGGGCATCTCTGAGGTATTTTGGACCTAGTATAATGACCTCAGTTTTTTCTGGGTTTAGGAGGAGGTAATTAACTGCCATCCAAATCTTGATGTCACTAATGCAGGCACTAAGTTTCTCTAAGCGGTCATTCTGGTCAGGTTTAATGGATAGATACAACTGTGTATCATCTGCATAACAGTGAAAATTAATCCCGTGTTTCCTGATTATGTTCCCTAGAGGCAGCATGTAAAGCATAAACAGGATGGGTCCTAGGACTGAGCCCTGTGGGACTCCGTAGCTAACTCGACTATAATGGGAGGAATGTCCATTTACATGAACAAACTGGTACCTATCAGATAAATAGGATTTAAACCATTGAAGGGCAGATCCTCTGATCCCTATGTCATGCTCTAATCTCTGGAGTAAGATGCTGTGGTCTATAGTGTCGAAGGCTGCGCTAAGATCTAACAGGACCAGAAAAGAGATTAATCCCTTTTCTGTGGCCAGTAACAAGTCATTAGTGACTCTAACTAGTGCAGTTTCAGTGCTATGGTGAGGTCTGAACCCTGACTGGAAATCTTCAAAAAAGCTATTGTCCTGTAGGTGGCAGTATAGCTGTTTAACTACCACTCTTTCTAATATCTTTGAGATAAAGGGGAGATTTGATATTGGTCTATAGTTGGTCAGAATGCCAGGATCTAAACTGGGCTTTTTCAGAAGAGGTTTAACAACTGCATATTTAAAAGACTGTGGTACATAACCTATTTCTATGGAAGTATTTATAATAGTTAAAATTGATTCATTAATTAAGGGGAAGGTTTCTTTAAAAAGCTTAGTGGGGATTGGGTCTAAAAGACAAGTTGAGCTTTTGGAGGAAGTAATAAGTGATGTTAATTCTGCTAGATCTACAGCAGTGAAGCAGTCTAATGTTTCAGAGGTTTCTATAGATGCCTTTGTTTCTACTGTTTTAGCCTGCTCTGGGCTGATAGTAGGGAGAACTTTTTTCAGCTTTTGTCTAATATTTAGGATTTTACAATTGAAGAATGAAAGAAATTCCTCAGAGCTGAGAGTAGCAGGAATATGTGGTTCCACTGAGCTGTGACTGCTAGTCAGTCTGGCTATAGTACTAAAAAGAAATCTCGGATTATTTCCATTCTGTGCTATTAAGGCTGAATAGTATTGGGTTCTGGCTTTACGCAGGGATTTTTTATAATTTAAAAGGCTATATTTCCAGTTATTCAGGGACTGCTCTGAGCCGGATCGGCGCCATTCTCTTTCTAACTTACGGGTTGCTTGTTTAAGAGAGCGTGTTTCAGCGTTGTACCACGGTGATACTCGGTTTTGTCTAAATAGTTTTGGTTTCAAAGGAGCAACAACATCAAGTGTTCTCCTGAGGGCCTCCATGGAGTCATCAACAAACTGATCATTTTTTCTGGGACTGAAACTGAAACTATGGGGGCTGCTCTCAGAGTGTTTGCTCAACATGTTACTAAATATTGGCTGTACTGTAAGTTTAAATTCAGATACAGAACGGTCAGTCAATGTTCTTCTGAGCTGTTCTTTATTTATTGGAGCGGTGGAGTTCTCTAGAACAAACTGAAAGGTGATTAGAAAGTGATCTGAGAGCATGGGGTTATGAGGGAGCACACTAAGCTGGCTGATCTCTATACCATGAGTTAAAACAAGGTCCAGGGTGTGCTTATGACAGTGAGTGGGTTCATTTACATTTTGTGTGAAACCAACATTATCTAATAAAGCTGAGAAAGCATTTCCTAGACAGTCACTGGGATCATCAACATGAATATTAAAATCCCCTACTATTATTATGTTATCAGAATCTAAAACAATAGTTGATAGAAAGTCTGCAAACTCAGTTAGAAATTCAGAGTATGGGCCAGGAGGACGATAAATAATTACGAATGAAACAGATTTTGGAGTTTTAAAATAGACAGGAAGACACTTCTTTACCGTATCCTGAGAGCTTCTGAAGAGAGAAATCAACAACAAAACAGTGAAGACATCCAAAGAAGAAACAGTGAAACTAATGAAGACAGAATAACAATACATGTGACAGTACATTTGACGTTTTTATCTTTTATGTGCGTTCCTTGATGTTAAATTTTTTTTAAATCAGTTTGGTCAACAGTGTCCTCTAGTGGAAAAATGGAGAAAGTACAACAATGTTTATATTGAAATGTTTCTTAATGTGACTTGGATGGATTCACTGTGTATCTTCTGTAAATGCAGTGCATCATTGACTAAGAAATAAAAGAGTGAGTCAATAAAATAATAACTGAAGTTGATGTTCTTCATGTTTAAATGGTGCCATATTTTTGTCTTAAAGATGCACTGAAGAAATGCTCAGCAGAATTCACTGGGAGGCTTGTGGCACTCAAACCTTCCCTGATCGGCTCTGCAAATGTCGCTCAGACTGTTTTCCTCTTCCACACCCACAGATGGCTCTTGTTTGGTGTATTGGTGAATTAGATGACCTAATGTCCCACTATGATCATCTTTTCATCTATTGCACAAGTGTTCCCAGATGTCTGTGTGCCTGTGTGCTTTTCTAGGACATAATTTCTGCAGAGCAGCAGAGTTCATTAGACTGTTGGCGCAGAAGTTACTCTACATTTATGTCCCATAATTCCTTTGTTTAGACTCTTTCCCACTAGCTTACAGCCTCTCACACCCCCAACCTAGCATTAGTGGCAAGCTATATCGGCTCTACCCAGACGTACAGTTTGGATCCAGTCCTGAGTTAAATCTTTTCTGTTTATAAAAATGTTCTTTTATTAAAATGTTTCAAAAGAATCTTTTATATTGGGCCTTCACAGAAGCTGATTTGTTTCTTATTGTGGATCAATAATCAGTTTGTTACATTTTGTCATTTAGGTTTATTTTTTAATGAGATGATCTTACAATAATAAAATAAACGTGTTTTTAAACACTCCTGACATGATACTAAATTAAGAAGCCTTGTGTGTTTTATCAATCCTCCAAAATGCACACAAGTCAGAATACTGAGTAAAATGATGATCAAATCTATTGTTAGAACTGTTTATTATTAGATTAAGTTTAAAACATACGTTATTCTCTTCTGCTGCACAGCAGTACCTATAGTTTCTATTCAGAACCAAAGTTCTTCAATGAGAGAATTGTATAACAATAAATGAAAGTAAATTTACTGCTTTAAGAGGATCTTTATTGACACTGAATTTTATTTTGAAAGGAACTTGAATGTGTTGCTGTCTGATTAAAATAAATCACAATTGTTATACAGCCTAAAGAACGTTTAACACTGTTATAATTTAATTATTGTAAATATTTCAAAGTAAAGGGCCTAATGGCTGCAAAAGAAGTGTGTTTTTCTAAAAAAGTGTGTTTTTCTTAAAAGTGTGTTTTTCTAAAAAAGTGTGTTTTTCTAAAAAAGTGTGTTTTTCTTAAAAAAGCGTTTTTTTCTTAAAAAAGCGTTTTTCTAAAAAGTGTTTTTCTAAAAATTGTTTTTCTAAAAAGTGTGTTTTCTAAAAAGTGTGTTTTTATAAAAAATGTGTTTTTCTAAAAAGTGTGTTTTTCTAAAAAGTGTGTTTTTCTAAAAAAAAAGTGTGTTTTTCTAAAAAGTGTGTTTTTCTAAAAAAAAGTGTGTTTTTCTAAAAAGTGTGTTTTTCTAAAAAGTGTATTTTTATAAAAAAGTGTGTTTTTATAAAAAGTGTATTTTTATTTTAAAAAAAGTGTGTTTTTCTAAAAAGTGTGTTTTTCTAAAAAAGTGTGTTTTTATAAAAAGTGTGTTTTTCTAAAAAGTGTGTTTTTCTAAAAAGTGTGTTTTTATAAAAAGTGTGTTTTTATAAAAAGTGTATTTTTATAAAAAAGTGTGTTTTTATAAAAAGTGTGTTTTTATAAAAAAGTGTGTTTTTATAAAAAGTGTGTTTTTCTAAAAAGTGTGTTTTTCTAAAAAGTGTGTTTTTCTAAAAAGTGTGTTTTTATAAAAAGTGTATTTTTATAAAAAAGTGTGTTTTTATAAAAAGTGTGTTTTTCTAAAATGGTGTTGTTTTATAAAAAAGTGTGTTTTTATAAAAAGTGTGTTTTTATAAAAAGTGTGTTTTTATAAAGATGTGTGTTTTTATAAAAAGTGTGTTTTTCTAAAAAGTGTTGTTTTTCTAAAAAGTGTGTTTTTATAAAAAATGTGTTTTTCTAAAAAGTGTGTTTTTATAAAAAGTGTGTTTTTCATAAAAAGTGTGTTTTTCTAAAAAGTGTGTTTTTTCTAAAAAAAAGTGTGTTTTTCTAAAAAGTGTGTTTTTCTAAAAAAAAGTGTGTTTTTCTAAAAAGTGTGTTTTTTCTAAAAAGTGTATTTTTATAAAAAAGGTATGTTTTTATAAAAAGTGTATTTTTATTTAAAAAAAAAGTGTGTTTTTTATAAAAAGTGTGTTTTTCTAAAAAAGTGTGTTTTTATAAAAAGTGTGTTTTTCTAAAAAGTGTGTTTTTATAAAAAGTGTGTTTTTATAAAAAGTGTGTTTTTCATAAAAAGTGTATTTTTATAAAAAAGTGTGTTTTTATAAAAAGTGTGTTTTTATAAAAAGTGTGTTTTTATAAAAAGTGTGTTTTTCTAAAAAGTGTGTTTTTCTAAAAAGTGTGTTTTTATAAAAAGTGTGTTTTTATAAAAAGTGTATTTTTATAAAAAAGTGTGTTTTTATAAAAAGTGTGTTTTTATAAAAAGTGTAGTCAGGTTTTATGGCTCTAGCTCGATTTTGTCAGTAAGAAACCAGACCAAATGGTTCTGTTAGAGGTTGCAGAGCCTTGCTTTAGCTGTTCCATTAATAACTTCATTCAAAGTACAAATACACACTCTTTATGCATAAACATGCTGCATCTGCTGGTAGAGGAATATTTACAATGAATCCATATCAGACTTTAACATCTCCTCCACTAATGTCAAATGAAGCAAGAATTGAGATTTTACAAGGAATTCAAACTCAGGGTTTATACAGAACGTTTGGTTCGGTCCGAGAACACAGATTCGTTTCAGAAAGATTGAGTTTGGTCTGTATTCAGACTGACGTCTATGGGAGATTTCTGTTTCCCGCCAAAGCTTGTAAACAAAACCATGTGACTACAGATCTCTTCGGTCATTGGCCAGGAAGTACGAGGCGATTCAAAACAACAAGAGAAAGTTGGAGGTGCAGCGCTTTAAAGTCCTCGTCACCTCGTCGTATCGCCACTTCTTGTTGGCCACCTAAAGCACTGATTGTAGCTGAAAACTCTCTAATCAAAATGAAAAGACCACTGGGAACGATTGTACAAAAGAAAACACACAGTTGGACTCGAACATGAACCAGCATCATTTACCAAGTTCCTGGTTTATTTCCAATGAGAGTAACATTCAGCTATACTGCACCTGAATGTTACTTTTCTTTATTTTTCTTAAAAGCCTAAATGGGATTGGAGCCTGAGGAGGTATCATTTTTGGAATACCCCTTATAAGATGTGGGATTCTTCCTTCTTCTACAGGTTAGGTCCATTAGTCGTGGATCATCTGTTGTTTCCATTGTCAAACTCTCAAGGTGCATTTATACCCAAGGCGATTTGCATCCAATCCATGGAGATCGCAGCCATCAAAAATACATTAACGAATATATAAACCATCTACCCACAAAAAAATAAAATTGAGTCATCGAATAATAAACACTCCTATCTACAAACCTGTGCTTGTGGCGACAGTGTGACTGTATTTTACTTTTTAAACATAAATTTGCATTTTATTAAGCATAAGGAATACATCGTTTTTAAAATCAATTTCTTTGAACATCTTTTTAAAACCAACAAGAAATTTTAAACAAAAGGTTACATAGACTACATTTATTTGTGTTAACAATGTATTACTAAAAAACTCATGGCTATAAAAATACATTCTAATGATGTTTTAAATCCAAAGAATGATCCTGACGTTTTTAATTAATATTTATAGTGATGTGTGTTAAGTAATTTAGCGGAAAAAAGATTCAACAAACAACGAAAGCAGGATTCAAGTTTTCAAATTTACAATTTTATTTTCAAGTTTTCAAAAATTCCTTCAAGTTTACAGTTTGTACTTTCAAGTTTAAAGATGTTTTAAAATGTTCAAATAAAATGTCAAACTTACAATGTCTTGTTTTCACATTTTTCGTTTGCTTTCCGAATTTGCAATCTGGTTTTTCATTCACTTTATGCTGATCCCAGTTTGACCGCGTAGTTTCCAGACTTTCCCTCGCCGACCGCTCAATTTGCGCCTAAACCATTGACTTGACATTGAAACTGGCTGCCTCTGCCGCGCGAATTGCATTCGTGTGTAGGCACCTTAAACACCTTCAGAAGGCGGTGGACACCAGAGCACAGCAGTCTGTCACATTGAGGAGGCTGAGAAATTCCTCACAGGCTGCCCAGTTTGGTCTCTGGAAACAGCTTTAGTCTCACTTTACCTCCATATCATTACACCTGAATACATGAAAGGCCATTTTCAGTGTGAAAAATGCTGCGAACTCTGACAGTACAAGATCATTTTAAATCTGCTTTATTATACATTCATGAATTGGTCCTTTAGTCACATTTATTTGAAGTGTAAGATCACAGGATCAATTAAAACGAATGTAACTCACATGGGACACGACAGACAAAAGACTCCGTTTAATGTATTAAGTGAGAAACAACATGTTGCTTTGCATTTGAATGAATGATGAAGTGGCAACGGCAATTAAATAAATGTTCATATATAGAGAGTTCACACTTAAGGTATGTCATCAGTTCATTGTCAAATAAAAGTGAGAGATTCATATCCTTCCATCCATAGGTACCATGTCACCTGTATCCCTGAAATGATTCGTATGAGGTCCTAAAGAACGTCCAGTTGGGGGCGAGCTCCCTGTCCGGTGTGGGAACTGCTTTCTGCTTTTGTGTTCTGCTTCCATTCAGGCTGAACTTTTTGCATTTGGGATTTTGTGATGGATGCAGAACGTCTGTCCAGGCCTTGCGGCTGAAGCTGCTGCTGCGGACCTGAGTGATGGATAACAGCCTGTGCTTGTGGCTCAGCCAGCAGTGTGTGTGGTGGTGGTGGGGGGGGTCTCACAGAGACATTCAGATTTGGGAAGCGTGTTCAGAACAGTGGGAGAGTGCAGTTTGCGTGTGTGCAGTCCTGCCTGTGACAAAAGTAGAGTTCTTAGAAAACAATGACTATTTCCAAAGAAGAAAACATGTTTGTGTGTAAATTCTTCAGAAGGAAGTGTGCAGGACAATAAAGCAAACGCTGCACACACATCTGCATGCACTGGCTTAGCTATGCTTGGTTCCTGTCTTGGTATCCTTCATCTTTTTCCTCAAAAAGAGCTGCAGTCACAACACAAGATCCAGACAGATTTTCATGGGTCTCATCTTTTTAATCTTAACTTAAATGTGTTCTGACAAATCGGTCAAAGATGGATGTACCTTAGTTCAGTTTTTCATTGAACTTCTACTTGTTAAATTGTCTGTCTGTAAATGTTTTGCTTATACTGTTGATGTTTTGAGGTCATTTAGCATTGTGTGCTGCCATATGAAAAGTTTAGCCAGTACCACATCCCAACTTTTCCTTCTCTTGTTAGTTTTGAACATACTGTCCAGGTTCTTTTTTGCAGAGCAAATGTTTTTGCTGTTTTTAACATGTAGAATTTTCCTGACAATGGAGGACATTTATAAAGAAAAGTAAGATTAAAATGGCATTTCTAAGTATTTTTTTAATTCAAATTATTGTGTATCAGGAGTAGATGAAAAATGTGGTTTGAAAACAATTGTAGCAGTGATGCAGGAGCTACAACTGGCAGGTCACAAGCTCCCTTTTCCAGACCCAGAGACGTCTTTGTTTTCCTCGTCTGAGCTGGTATCTGACTCAGAACTACACAGCTGGATGGTGTTGAGATTGATGGCCATTTTTGTTGCAGCACTAATGTCAGGCTAAGGCTGTGAGGGGTTGTAAGCTAGCAGGAGAGTGTAAACAAGTCCCGGCTGGGGGACTTGAAACAGTGTCATCAATGGGGGCCCTTTCTGTGTGGAGTTTGCATGTTCTCCCCGTGCATGTGTGGGTTTTCTCCGGGGACTCCAGTTTCCTCCCACTGTCCAAAAACATGCTTCATAAGTTCATAGGTTACTCTAAATTGTTCCTAGGTGTGGATGCGAGTGTGTGTGGGTGTGTGACTGTGGCCCCTGCAACAAACTGGCGACTTGTCCAGGGGTGTCCCTGCCTTCGCCCATCAGTAGCCGGGTTAGGCTCCAGCAGCTCTGTGACCCTGAAAGGGATAAAGCTGTTTGGAAAATGAATGAATACTTCTGACCAACAGCTGAACAAACAAATCAGAGCCGAAAGCCTCTTATGTTGGACAGATTAGACTGTTCTAATAACGGGTTATGAGTCTTCGGACACACATAAACCCTTTGGATCTGAGGCAGTCCCAGACACCTGCACGGGAGAGCAGATCCAGGAAATCCACCCAGGTAACCCACAGCAGCCACCTAGATTACTACTAAGATGATTTCCTTTTCAGATACTGGTACACGGGGTCGTATGGTGGTGTAATGATTCGGCTCTCGCTTCACAGTAAGAAAGCTCTGGCTCACATTCTGCCTGAGATCTGTCTGTGTGGAGATTGCATGTTCTTCCCGTGCATGTGTTGGGGTTCCTCCCACAGTCCAAAAACATGCTTCCAAAGTCCATTGGTGACTTTAAACTGCGTGTGTCCCTGCAACAGACGGGTGACCCTGCCAGGGTGTACCCTGCCAGTAGCTGGGATAAGCTCCAGCAAGCACGTGACCCTTCAAAGGGAATTGATCGTTTTTGGAAAGTCCATGCTATTATTTGCGACTTCTTTTCCCTCAATCTAGTCAAGTACCCCCAAAGGTATGTGCCCCCTTGTTCAGGAATGACTGAAGAAAAGCATCGTTCTACATCACAGTCAGACCTGCAGCCACAAAAACAGCTGATCACTCCAGAAAACAGTTCAGCTTTGGACAAAGAAACTCAAGAAAAATGGATACAAGTGTTTTTTCATTTGTTTATTTTAACCTCAATGTTGGACAGAAACAAAATGGTGTTTGTCTCATAGTGGGACACACACACACACACACACACACCCGCATGCACACACACACTGGAATTCACACTTGTAGCTTCCAGATCCAAACACATTCAGCTGAAACACTCCATGCTGGCTTTGGCTCTCTCCATCTCATGAAGGAATTTGTAAAACTGAGGCAGGGTCAGTTCTGCAGAAACAACAGAAAACAGCTGGATCGGACTCAAACTTTTAGATAAGAAAGGAAGAAATCTCTGGCAAAACCTGCAGGTTTTTTCAACAAACTCATTGTCAAACACTGATGTCTGGTTTTAACTGTTGATAGATTTTTTTTGTTAGTAATAGTAAAAAAGATGCTAAATGTATGCTTAAAACACAAAACAAACTTCCCTGTCAGCTCTCTGTTCAGAGTGGACCCTGCCTTTGCCCAACAGTAGCTGGGTTGTCTCCAGCAACCTGTGACCCCGAAAAGGGATTGAGCCGGTTCTGAAGATGGATGAAGAAGACCCTCCAGAAGTCATTTTTATTGACCATCCAGTCTTTCAGTTCACCCTTATGTTGATGACATCCTGTAATGCTCACTTTATGACCTGATTTACACTGAGGGTGTATTCAGACTGGAAAAGTCCCTCGGTCCGGACCGAGTCTGCCTAATTTGGTCCAGACCGAGTCCTGGACCTTGCATTTTGTCTGTTTTCAGACTGCCTTTTAAATGGACATTTCTGTTCTGAACCAAAGCTTGTAAATAAAACCACGTGACTGAAAACTCTCCAGTCATTGGCCAGGAATTACAAGGGCAAGGCAACTAGAGGCAGAAATCCTGTGATTTTAGCCCTTGTTGGGATAGTTCACTTATTCAAATGTTATATTTCGCTGGGCAGTTTTGAACGTCTGTGATCAGGTTAGTTATATAACACTTTTTACAGCTGCTTTGGTACAGTGGAGGCACTGAGGAGACGACGGCTGATGAGTGTTTATGACATATAGATTGTCAGGAAAACAGTGCAAAACAATGTTTATCCGGTTAACAGTTGTTTTAATGAACCTGCATTCATCCCTTCACATTTCAGTGAGTTTCTGGGTCTCATCGTTGCTCCATGGCTCATCAGGTGATTCCTCCTACTCTTTTTACATCCCATAATGCCCGGCTATGGTGGCCATTTTGGTCCAGCTGTTCCGCTACAAACAGAGAGTGTATTCAGCCTGAGGAACCTCGGAGAGGACCGGAGGTCAGCCCGATTTGAAACGAACCAAGACTGCCTTGAAAGTCGGGTCCAAGAGCAGGTCCCGGACCAGGACCCGCTTGTGTGTATTCAGACTGAAAATTTGTTCCAGACTATGGAGGGGAAAAGGACTCTGGTTCACTTTAAGATGTGTCCGGTCTGAATCCAGCCTGACTGTCCTGTTTGTCCAGCTGTTTGACCAGTACTCATCAGTGGTTGAAGTTTCTTCAGTGAATTCATAAAAGACACAGCATGAATCGTTGCTCCTCAGAAGATCTCTTAAATGAAACACTGCATCGGTTCCGTTGGGTCAGATCATGCACTATGAGGATGTTTCATGTCACATTCATGCAGACGACACTCTGCTTTATGAAGCTCTGTCACCCAGCCTCCATGACCCATCAGACTCTGCTGTTCAGAGCAGATAAACTCCTCAGTGGAGACGAGCTTCAATTCAACAATCACAGAGAGAAGACATCGGTTTTCACTGAAAAACTTCTTTGGTTCCAGATTTCGGGGAAACTCCAGTAAACGGGAGGAGCATCACTAAAAGTTTTGGTTGCAATCAATTACCAAATACACTCACCCATATAGATGTTTTCGGTGGAGTTTCCTTTTCTGGTGACCAGTTTGAGCTGTGAAAGGATTCAGAGCATCAGTCATCTGTCGCTGTGTCAATCTGCCTTTCAGCTCAGACAGATTCTCACCTGAAGAAAGATGCTGCCCACCTTCTGGATTTCACTGGTGCCGACCGTGACTGTTTGAATAAAAAACACACTGGGTTTGTTTTGCACAACACAAACAGAAATGTAAGACTGTAAGAAGCACAAAAGCAGAAAGGACTTTGTGTTTGTTATATTCCTATGTACAGCACTTTCAGCAGTTTTTTTTTACATGAAAGGAGCTTTTAACCTTAAACTGATTTGAATTTGATGTTGCTCACTTGTTGCAGGCAGATCTTAGTGAATTTTAAAGCATTATTGACCTTTGGATAGAATGAAAAGTAGGTCTTTAAAATAAGAGGAAAAAAAAAAAACTTAATATTCAACAGGACAGAGCTTACATGCCTTGAAATTTTAACTAAGAAATGTCCTTTTATCCACTAAAAGGCATCATAAAACTGCCTTTAAAATAGTTGGGACAACAGATGGTGGAGAAACATTGAGAACTTTTTCAGGATTTACAGTAAGAACACCTGGAAACTAAAATAAAGTTTGCTAATATCAGGTTGGTAACTCTGAAATGTAGGTTTCAGAGGCACCTGTTGAGAGGCCACTGCTGAACCACCAGCCAAAGATAACCAACAGGGTGATGTCTGTTCTGCTCTGGTGAACTAACCCTTGCAGATGAGCAAAGCTCTTCATCAGCAAGATTTTAGGAAGAAAGCTGAAAAGTTTTTGGAAGATGTTTGAGAATATTACTCTGGAAAGAGCAAAGCACAGAGATTACACACAAACATTGCAGAACATGAGAGTCACAGACCACCCAATGAGATCAGAGAATATCAATGCTTCCTCTGAGAAACCCAGGTAGACTGATCATAGCCATGATGTTAGCAGGCCCTCAGCCATCCATGTGACATAACATCACATTTACAGACTGGAAGTCTTTTAGGAGTTAGAGGATGAAAAAGCAGTACTGATGATTTGAAGAAATGCAGGCAAAGCTTCAACGTGAACCGAGCTGCCTACAACAACGATGAAGATGCCACCATGTGTTTCAAATGAAAGGCCGTATAGCAGGAAATGCTTTCAAAAAGTCGTTTTGTGTACAGCACACTCCAAGAATTCCTTTGCCAGAAAAAGTAGAAGATTCTTGACTAGATTATGGATGTATGCGAGTATTTTTTTAAACCACTGTGTTGATGTCACCAATAAAATGTATTTTTATGCTCAACAATTGAATGTTTTACCTGGAACATGCTAATGGCTTATTGCATTCCAAAATCCTGCACAAACCGTTGATATTTCGAATGTTTTTACACAAAAAGAAAAATGTCTGCAGAGTTCTTTAAACCTGAGGCTCGGGTCCTAGCTGAAACTTACTTTAAAACATAGATCTTGTTTGGTCACACATATACATTTACAAACTCTTGAAATAGGATTTTGTCTCCATATAAACTGCTCTTTCTGCTTTCTTCGCTGCTACACAACCTGTTTCATTCTTTTTGTATTATTCACACAAATGCTTTGATGTCAGATAGACCTCCACTTGGAAATTGTGTCAGAATCAAGTGGTAAAGGGATCATAACTACAGCTGCGACATATCATATTGTAAGACAGCTGTATTAGGTGCCTTGCGTGTGAAAGAAGGAGTCTTCCTGTTTGTGACATAAATCCGTCTTCACGGAGCTACGAATGTGCTGCCAGCATGTGAGACTGAAATGTCAGCAACATTTTGTGTGAACGCTGAACTTGTTTGGCTTTACCTCCAAACTTCCACTCCATATCAACCAGCTGGTTGACCATTAGAGTCTGTTCTAGAGCGCATCTGGACAGGCTGGCATTGTGCTCCGCCCACTGCAACAGAGAAAAATGCTCTCATGAGGACGACACCTAAAACTGTAGCTTTTTAAAAGAAGAGAATCAGGTGATGCGCTCTCCAACAAGTTCTAAATATTGATGAGATTCCACTGGGGGTGGAGGTTGTAAAACCCAAGAAGCCCCCAAGCATCTTTGAATGGTGTTTGCAACACAACCTAAAGCTTTGTGTTTCTGTGGAGAGGGGTCTGCTCAGACTGCTGCCCCCGGCTCCAGATCAGCCAGATAAGCAGGAGATGGATGTTGAATGGATAGATGTTTGTGGCACAGATAGAAAAACTCACCTGCTGTGAAAAGTGAGCTGCTTTGTCTTCACTGAGTCCTGAAAGGTCAAAGCACCAAAGTTTGTCTGATGAACAGTTGTGAAGGTTGTTGTGGGAATTCACCCCACACCCACAACTTTTAACATGACAATGAATCATCTTTCTAATGCTGATGGGTCAACTTGTTGACAGGACCTTGGTATGCTTACCCAGGGCCATGAGGTCCTCTCTGATCTGCTCAGCTGTCAGGTTTTTCTTGCAAGCTTCTGATGGAAAAAAGAAAATTTCCTCTGTTTTAGCAAAGTGCTAAGATAAAGCAATGTAAAAAACATTTGTCAGTCACCAATTCTGAAAGCTGTCTCACTTAAAAAGCTGAGATTGGTCTTTAATGTCCATCACGGTGAGATAATACAGGAAATCACATTGTTTGATTTTTAAAGAATGAATTTGTATAACGGAGCAGAAAAGAAGGATTTGGTCAAAAACAAAAGTTCACCTCAGTAGTTTGTAATATAACCCTGGT
This sequence comes from Oryzias woworae, assembly GCA_016861445.1. Classification (NCBI taxonomy): domain Eukaryota; kingdom Metazoa; phylum Chordata; class Actinopteri; order Beloniformes; family Adrianichthyidae; genus Oryzias; species Oryzias woworae. The sequence goes on from BOLG01001158.1 coordinate 757,732, forward strand.
GTCAATGATAGAGGTCAAAGGTTTCCTGTAGTTCTTCACCAGGTTTGTATTGTAGCTTCTATTTTGGCCCATTCCTCCATGCAGATCTGCTCTACAGCAGTGATGTTTTGGGGCTGGTCCAGAGACTGCATAGAACACTCCAGAACCTTGAAATCCTTTTGTGTAGCCACTCCTTTGTTGCCCAGGTAAGTAAGTAAAGTAAGTAAGTAAATATTTATTTCTATAGCACCTTTCTCAAATAAAATCACAAAGTGCTTCACAAAAATAAAACAAACATAATTACAGCCGGTGATGTGTTTGGGATCATTGTCATGCTAAAAGATACAACCATGCTTCATCCTCAATGATGGAAGGCTAGAATTAATGACCCCATTGATGCTTTCCTTCACACAGATCAACCATTCTGTCTCCTTTACAGAAAAACAGCCCCAAACCATGATGTTTCCACCCCCATGCTTCACAGTGGACATTGTGTTCTTAGGATGCTGCTCAGCATTTTTCTTTTGATAAGACACGGTGAGTCGCGTTTATACTAAACTGTTTTGTTTTGGTTTAATCTGATCACATGACCTTCTCCCAGTCCTCTTCTGGATCATCCAGATGGTTTATGTTTAAGTCTGAACATGTGCTGCTTTAAGCAGAAGGACCTTCGGAGTTCTGCAGGATTTGAGCCCTTGATGATGTTGTGTATGACCATAGTAACCTGCGTCACTGTGGTCCCAGCTCTTTTCAGGTCGTTGACCAGTTTCCCTGTGTAGTTCTGGACTGTTTCTTAATTGTTCTCCAGATCATTTGTCCTCCACCAGGTGAGATCTTTCAAGCAGCTCCAGGTAGAGGGAGATTGTCAGATTGTCAGTGCTCTTGTATCATTTCTCATAATTGCTCCAACAGTTGATCTCTTTTAATACAGGTACCAGTGGAGGACAGAAGAGCTTCTTACAGAAGTAGTAGCTGGTCTGTGAGAGACAGAATTACTGTATGTTTGTAGGAAATAAATATATTATGCTCCATTGTAAAAAATTAATTCTTTAAAAATCAAACAATGTAATTTCCTGGATTCTGGTTTGACATTCTGTCCCTCACAGTTAAAGTCTTTCTATGAGGAACATTACAGACCAAACTCTGCTTTTTAACCTGATGGATGCAACACTGTATAAAATGAAGCTTACAGCACATCTTGTTGACCAGAGTTTACTTTGCCTTACTAAAAAAATCAGCACTTGAGCAATATGAAGTAAAGTTTAAATGTCTTTAAATGGCTTCATCCAACTACCACTACAAAACAACATGTCCTTATGAGTCAATTTGAGCTCTAACAAAAACAACATTTTTGTCCTCCTACACAGTTTTCATAAATGGGAAAATAAAGCAAGACATTGAAAAGATCTTCGAAACTAGAATGTGCATAAGTTCCTTTTTAGTATAGAATTAATTGACTGTAGATGAGAACTTGACAGAGCAAGTGTGATGTCAGCTATATAAAATGACTTACTTCCAGCTCCAACCAAATGAAGTCACTTTAGTTGCCATTTTTCTGTAATATGGACGTTGCTGTGGTGGAGCCAGATGAGGTTAGTCTGTAGTTTTAGCCTGACACCACCGGTTCCTGTTGGTGTGTGCGATGGGTAAAGGTCTTAGACGTCTGTTATTTTGTATCCTGTACAGTGCCTGGCTAAATGCTTTTGTTTTGTTTACATTAATTTGTAGCGACATGTTTTCACTTTGACATTAAAGGTTTTTTCCAATAAAAATGTTTGCATAAAATATTTTTTTTTTTTACCGTGATGAGTCATTTATGAAGGCAAACAAAAGGTAAAGCATTCAAGGGGGTGATTACTTTTGCAGGACGTGCTGAGGATGACTAATGTAAACAAGGTGTTGAGTGTCTAATCTAAGGGAGAGCAGTGTTTGCTGGATACTCGTGTTTCTCCCACCCTGTGGCACCAGGAGCACACTCTTCATCAAGGTCTTCAGCGATCCAGCACTCATCCCATGATCCCCTGCAAACTCAGCGAGCTGCTGCATAAATCTCTCCATCTACACACGCAAACACACACTTTTATTTCAAACGTACTGTGGCAGGAACGTCTTCTCTACATTTGCTTATCAAGTGTGTTTGACTCTTACCTCTTTAGGCTCCAACAGAAACTGGAACAGAATTTCAACCAGACGAACAAATTGCTAAAAAGAAAAAAGAAATTAAATAGAGTCCTCTCAGCAGAAACTCCAGCTGTGTCTCGCTCTGACAGTCATTTTGTAAGGAATTACAAAAATGTAGTTAGTCTTCTGTAGGATGAGCTCTGTTTGGACCACAAAACGGATCAGGCTTTTCGCTCTCTGTATACAAGCATTCACATCACACAAACAGGAGATAGAAAAGCCTAACAATATCAGTCTGCAGCACAGTCACATTCTATCAGAAGACACAGGAATGAAACTTGTTTTTTAGGATGTTTGTGCACAAACATAAGAGTGGAGTTCATACCTGAGCACTTTTCTGTGTCAAATGGTTGTACAACAAAACAAAACTCTCAGAAAAGTTGGGCAAAGGGAACACACAACTGTGCAAACCTGCAGAGTGTTTTGTTTTTGTGTGTTTTTAATCAAACAGTCTGCTGTGTTAAAAATCCTCTGAGATATACACCAGACGATAACAGGCGGCACATCAGAATCCAGAAGACAAATCCATAAACAAATCCTGGGACCAGGTATATGAATGAATGTCTAATGAAAAGTCGATTAGGTCATTTTTTCTTTGTGGGATCACTAAAGTTTGATCCTGCTAACTAAACCAGAATGCAGGGATCTCAAACATATGGCCCACAAGCTGTATCGGGCCCGTCAGATGTAAGAAAAGAGAAGTTTAACCAACGATTAGCTGGACTGAAACACAGCAGTCTGCATTCACTGCAGCCGTGACGTCAGCGATGGAGCAGTGAAATCTTGCTATTTATTGCAAACAAGTTGGTCCAAACATCCAAACTATTTTCAGGTGGTGAACTTGTGAAAAGAATGCATGCTGAAGGCTGCAGAAGTCATGTGCCCCCAAAAACCAGTCGACCTTTGCCAACAGAAGTGCGTCAAGGATTACGACTGCAGATCCATGATCTCTCAGGAGCCTCGAGCAGCCAAATGAAAAACAGAATCCAGACATTTATTGATGAAAGCACCAACATCACAGATATTACACAACTGTGTATATTTATTAGAGGAGTTGATGAGATCATCACAGCAGAGTTTAAATCAGGTTATATTACTGGTCCGGCCCACTTGAGATCAGACGGGTTGAACGTGGTCCCTGAACCCAAATGAGTTTGACTCTCCTGTTCTAGAGGCAGTTATTACAAAAGTAATCACAGCAATTCAGTTGGAATATATTCATGTAATAAAAGGAAGACTGTTATGTCAACCCATGACACCACAATTACCATCATTATTTATCAAAGAAATCCCAAAATTTGATTTAAAAAAATGTAACAATCAATACATAAGAACAACCTTTAACTGTAAGATTTATGCTGGAAAACATAATAAAAGTAACGTTTTACATAAATGTAATCAAGCTATAGTAAAAAAACAAATTGACATTTAAAATTCCCTATTTTTCATAAGAGTAAAGGAACTCATTTTAACATACTAAATGAGGTTTTAAGATCACTGTGTAACATCACTGATGTACAGTGATGTACAGCGTGTACATACTGTCAAAAGAAAACATCAAACAACACATTTAGGTTTTTCTTTTGTCCTAGAAAACTTTGGAACTTTGGAAAAATATTTTCCCACAACTGCCAATGTTTTCATTTAACAATATCACATGTGACATCATATTAGATAATACATAAAAGAAATCTAAACATTACTTTCTGTATTGCTAAATTTAATATACAAAAATATACATTCATGAAGGCCAAGCTTAAATTCATTATACGTACAAATGAATTCAAACTATACCTGGACTTACTGAAACTCCTTAAGGAACCAAAAAATAAAAATGTATACACTGGTATAATGGACTGAACACTTCCCTTTGTTTCTCTAGATGTGTGAAAGAAATATGAATATCACGGTTGTTGTTGCTATTACTATTGCCTCCCTCTGCTCAGATTTCTCTTTATTTCAGTGTTTTTTAGTGAGAGTTTGTTCAAACATTCATTCTGACTTTATTGATTTAATCCTCACAGTCTCAGCAGCAGCTGGTGCATTCAGGGACTGCGTGGAATTTTCACATTTATGAGCTTTCATGAAGAGCTCTGTTGCTGCATTCAGGTGCGCTGGGAATTTCTAGCATTTACTCACACTGATCTCAGCCAACACAAACACACATTGTTGCTGCATGTCATTGTTACTTTTTGAAATGACAACTACAACACACTGATCTGTAAGTACACACACAATGAGGCAAAAAGTTGCACATTTTAAACTATATTCATGCTTTTCTCTGCATGACATTAAAACATTCAAAGTAATTGTTTTATTGTTTATCACTAGTTTAAATCTTCATGGAGCATGTTGCTTTCAATTAAAAAGGGTGGTCTTCTTTTTTAACTGAATGCAAAACACTTCCATACAAAAGTGATATTAAAAATATCCTAAAATCACAGACTGTAAGCGACAAAGTTGATGACACCCACAACCTGAGCGCCCAGCAGGTCACCCACAGACTTCACAGACGCTTTGTGCTCAATAATGTCGCTGGGATTGACTCACAAACAAAAACAATAAACAGTTCATATTGGTCAATAATTAATCATTCCACAACGTGTTGCAGCATAAGACCACACTTTCAATTATAATTACTGCTTTGTTTTTGCAAGAGAATAAATGAAGGGAATAACTGTTTCACCTTGAAAAACACAAATTATTTTTCCTGACAAACGTTTGGCTGGTAGACTTTGGATGTTACCGGCCACCCCGGCTAGTAACCAAAACAGCTCATTTTGAGCCCTGTTTGTGTGTACTTACATACATCTATAAATATATATGGATGTGTGTGTATATATATACACATATATACACATATATGTGTATATATGTGTATATATATACACATATATACACATATATGTTTATTGTATTTTTTTACACACATACATAACTAGAGGATTTATAAAGTCAGGTAATTTGAAGACTGGTCTACAGACCTTAGTAGTGGTGGAACATACCAACATTTACTGTAGTCCAAGCATAACTTTTTACAATAATGATTTATCTTAAATTGATGAATTCATTTGAAAACGAATAAATAAACAAAGACGTAAAAGAGAATCAAAATGAATGCTCGAAAAATCTCCTGCTCGTGTTTTCTTATTTTCAGGCAAAAGCATTAAACAGCTTAAAGCTGGTAGGTTTAGGACTTCCCAACGTTTTCAAATGGATAACAACCGAACCGCCCGCCGAACCAAGAGCCGCAGTTCAGGGACGGCCTGCCGAACGGAACCCTGGGAACCGTCCGCCCAGAGAACGAATGCTCCAGAAAACGGTCCTCACCTGCTCGTTCAGTTTGTTCAGGTTTTGAAAGTCGGTGCCGACAGAGTCCGGGACATCCTTCAGAAACTGAGGCTGCATCTTCCAGAACCGCTTTTGGTCCAAAACAAACCCAGAATGGAAACACCGCCGGAGTTCCGGGTTCTGGCCTGCGCATGCGCGCCAAAGTCACGAGCGCAGCAGCAGGAAATCTTGTTTTAGAATGAACTGATCAAAAATGATGTGAAATTTCTGTAACAAGGTTGATAACAATCCCTGATATGGCTCTAATAAAAAAGGTAGTTTTTGTATTTAGTGCAAAAGTATCAAAATAACACAAACGTAATGCTATGAATGGTGTGAATATCTCTGAGGCGAGTTCTCCACTCTGTCTGCATTTTTTAATTGTTCTGTCATGAAAAGAATGGCTTCAAACCAGGAAATTACTTTATTTTCCTTAATCAAGCATGACTAAAAAACTAAAGACATTTACTTCCATATCACGGAACTACAATGTGACACAACTATATGCAGAAAGGGACACACAGAGGACCTGAAAGACTGGAGGCAACAAACTGAAGTCCTCTGGGAATAAAAGCAGCTCTTATGGTTGCAGACATGAATGTAGGACTGGAGGGGGAGGCAGTGAGGCTGGACGGACACCCACACATGAACCGGGATGGCTCCAGGGGACCAGCTGGGATTTGAACCAGGACTTTCTCACTGAGAACAGAGTGCTAAACGCTACACCACTAAGAAAATGCATCTTAAAAAGTCTTGACTTCTTCCTTTTTTCAACTTCATTCATTCTTTTGAAATGATTCCTTCCGTTTAACACATGACCAAACCTGTCAGCTCAGGGGTCACGCCGCTTGATCAACACATCACGAAAGCATGGTTCCAGCAGGGTTCCATCGTGGTTCCAGCAGGGTTCCATCGTGGTTCCATCTTGGTTCCAGCAGGGGTTCCATCATGGTTCCAGCAGGGTTCCATCGTGGTTCCAGCAGGGTTCCATCATGGTTCGGTTCCAGCAGGGTTCCATCGTGGTTCCAGCAGGGTTCCATCATGGTTCCAGCAGGGTTCCATCGTGGTTCCATCATGGTTCCAGCAGGGTTCCATCGTGGTTCCAGCAGGGTTCCATCATGGTTCGGTTCCAGCAGGGTTCCATCGTGGTTCCAGCAGGGTTCCATCATGGTTCCAGCAGGGTTCCAGCAGGGTTCCATCTTGGTTCCAGCAGGGTTCCATCATGGTTCCAGCAGGGTTCCAGCAGGGCTCCATCATGGTTCCAGCAGGGTTCCAGCATGGTTCCAGCATGGTTCCAGCAGGGTTCCATCATGGTTCCAGCAGGGTTCCATCATGGTTCCAGCAGGGTTCCAGCAGGGTTCCATCTTGGTTCCAGCAGGGTTCCATCATGGTTCCAGCAGGGTTCCAGCAGGGCTCCATAAGGGCTCCAGCATGGTTCCAGCAGGGTTCCAGCAGGGCTCCAGCAGGGTTCCAGCATGGTCCAGCATGGTTCCAGCAGGGTTCCATCATGGTTCCAGCAGGGTTCCATCATGGTTCCATCTTGGTTCCAGCAGGGTTCCATCATGGTTCGGTTCCAGCAGGGTTCCATCGTGGTTCCAGCAGGGTTCCATCGTGGTTCCAGCAGGGTTCCATCATGGTTCCAGCAGGGTTCCATCGTGGTTCCATCTTGGTTCCAGCATGGTTCCAGCAGGGTTCCAGCAGGGCTCCATAAGGGCTCCAGCATGGTTCCAGCAGGGTTCCAGCAGGGCTCCAGCAGGGTTCCAGCATGGTTCCAGCATGGTTCCAGCAGGGCTCCAGTAGGGTTCCATCATGGTTCCATCATGGTTCCAGCAGGGTTCCAGCAGGGTTCCAGCATGGTTCCATCATGGTTCCCAGCAGGGTTCCATCATGTTCCAGCAGGGTTCCATCGTGGTTCCATCATGGTTCCAGCAGGGTTCCATCGTGGTTCCAGCAGGGTTCCATCATGGTTCGGTTTCCAGCAGGGTTCCATCGTGGTTCCAGCAGGGTTCCATCATGGTTCCAGCAGGGTTCCATCATGGTTCCAGCAGGGTTCCAGCAGGGCTCCATAAGGGCTCCAGCAGGGCTCCAGCAGGGTTCCAGCATGGTTCCATCATGGTTCCAGCAGGGTTCCATCATGGTTCCAGCAGGGTTCCATCATGGTTCCAGCAGGGTTCCATCTTGGTTCCAGCAGGGTTCCATCTTGGTTCCAGCAGGGTTCCATCATGGTTCCAGCAGGGTTCAAGCAGGGCTCCATAAGGGCTCCAGCATGGTTCCAGCAGGGTTCCAGCAGGGCTCCAGCAGGGTTCCAGCATGGTTCCAGCATGGTTCCAGCAGGGTTCCATCATGGTTCCAGCAGGGCTCCATTAGGGCTCCAGTAGGGTTCCATCATGGTTCCATCATGGTTCCAGCAGGGTTCCAGCAGGGTTCCATCATGGTTCCAGCAGGGTTCCAGCAGGGCTCCATCTTGGTTCCAGCAGGGTTCCATCATGGTTCCAGCAGGGTTCCAGCATGGTTCCAGCAGGGTTCCATCATGGTTCCAGCAGGGTTCCATCTTGGTTCCAGCAGGGTTCCATCATGGTTCCAGCAGGGTTCCAGCAGGGCTCCATCTTGGTTCCAGCAGGGTTCCAGCAGGGTTCCAGCATGGTTCCATCATGGTTCCAGCAGGGCTCCATCTTGGTTCCAGCAGGGCTCCATCATGGTTCCAGCATGGTTCCAGCAGGGTTCCAGCAGGGTTCCAGCAGGGCTCCATCTTGGTTCCAGCAGGGTTCCAGCAGGGTTCCATCATGGTTCCAGCAGGGCTCCAGCAGGGTTCCAGCAGGGTTCCATCATCAGACGTTCAGTCAGAAGTCATGCTGCCAAAAGGAAACAGGAATAATAGAATGGATTCAGTCGTGACACGGGTGCACGGCGCGCGTCATGACTGCGTTCTGCTGCGTCACATCCATCATCTCGCCGTGATCAGGGGTCTGATGGGTCTGTTCGTCCAACCTCCGCGCGGGTGTCTGCAGGTGTGCGCTCACGCGGGCGGCGGAGAGGAAGCTGGGGGCCCAGGAGTCTGCGCGCCACAGCTCTGCGCACACACGCGCGCGCGCACCCCTTCCAACACTTTTCTTCAGCAGCTCACCTCGCATTTCCTCCTGTGGATGCACGCGGGCAGCGCGGCTGGTTATGTAAGTACCCGCGCGGCGAGGACTCCTGCGCCTTTCACGCGCTTCTGAGCCCAGTCTGCGAGCCGAGTAGAACCGAACTGCGCGATTTTTCTCTGTGCACCGGCCCTCGTGTTCTGTCTTCTCTGTTTGGTCGCGCACGTGGAGAGTTGTTGGAACTTTGTCCGCGTGTGTTGTGGGTTTGTGCGTTCACTGCGGGACTGGCACGCATCACAAGTAACTGATTTCTGCTTCCTCTGAAGTTTGCATAACATCTCGTCTCTTCTGCTGCGGGATTCTTCTCACGCAAACTTCATTGTTGTGCAACCGCACCTCACGCGGCCGCTGAGACTCGTGGAGCTGCGGCCGGAAAGGGAATTTGAACATGTGTCCAGCTGCTCGTTCCAAACGTTGGAGGTGAAGTCAGGATGTGCGGGGTTTGAGAACGGCAGAGGAGGCCGTTAGGAGAAGACTTCTCAGTCTGTCCGGGTTTCCTGGTTGGAAGTTCTCCTGGTCCACATTTCTGTTGGAACGGTCGCCTCGCGCGTACTTCATGGCGCAGCTATCAGGTGGTGTCATTACGCATGGGGGTTTTGTGCTTCAGTAACATTCGAATGCCGGAATTCCTGGGAGAAGCCATGCGGGAGAGAGGGAACAGGGGGAGGAGACAACAGGGAGTCAGTTAGAGCCCCAAGGAGGTGATTCATTACAAGTCTGTAAAGGCTGTCATGTCATCTCCACATTTCCCACCATTCAGGGAAACTACTACATACTGTCATGTTCTGCAGGCACTAGATCAGGAGAACGTTTCCATCCGTCAGTGACAAACAACAGGCCTGATGCTTCAGAGTTTCTTCAGCTGTGATTTCTGGGCAGCTTCTCTGAGTTTAATACGGCAGTGGTTTTCCCTAGCCTGGGGAACAGAAGTTGTATATCAACGCCATCCACAGGAGTCATGACCCTAGGTTTGACTTCCGATGTGTCAGGAGGGGAAAGTTCAGAGAATCTCCTTTGATAATCGGGGCTGCAGGACAGTTACCGTCTTCGTCTGGGCTTTTATCAGGAATAACACAATTCTCAGTTCAAAACCGAACCAGATACTACACCATGGAACCCAGTCGTGGGAAAGTGAATTGTTGCGTGCATATGTTTATGCTGAAATTGTCAAACATGCATGTTGTACATTTAGGTAAGATTTATTGTTTTTATTACACCAGGGCTAGTAAAGCAGGGATTCACCGACGAATCCATTTCTGGATATTTCCTGCTGGACTTCAGAGAAGTTAAGTCTGTGAAATCCCTCAGAGCCTTGACTCTGTTTTCATCCATGAGTGTCTTGATGTCAGCTTTGTGTTTGCTTTTTAACTTAACTAAGGGGCCATAAAGTACATTTTAACTTATTTCCTTGTTGAAGTACGAGCTGTAAAAGTATGAATGCAGCATGCAGCAATCTCATAAAGCTCGTGTTTTACGTTTTATTCAGACCTACTCTGATTAAATGGTCTTTTTTAACACGTTCTTGCAGCATTTTTCTCATGATGGAGGTCATATATATATGTGTGTGTGAAGAAAATTAAGCTGAAAGGTCTTTCTGAATATTTCTTTATTCAAATCCTTGTGAATCCGAAACATGAAAAAATGTCGTTTGAAAAAGAGCTTATTTGTGACGTAGAAGCCTCAATCGGAGAGGCACAAGCTCCGCCCCATTCTGATGCATCCACCTGCAGACAAACAGATCCATAAACATCTTTGTTTTCCTGGTCTGAGCTGGGATCTGGATCAGAAGTGGACGGCTGGATAGTTCTGATATTAATCACTTTTCTGTTGCACTGTAATGTTAGCGTGGGGGTGTGAGGGGCTGTAAGCTAGCGGGGGAGAGTGTAAACAAAGGGAATGCTGAGACCTGGGGTAGGCTTGCTCCACTCCAACAATCCCACCAACAACTCAGAGGTGAATTTCTACTGAACCGCTGCTCTGCAGAAACTGTGTCAGAGAAAACAACACTTTGGCTAAAAACAGCAGTATTATGATTAAAAGACCACAAGAGCAAAAGATGATCAGAGTGGGACTTTAAAGCATCCAATTTGAAAATTGCTAACTGTGATATACTGGTTCACTTGCCACTCTGTGGCACATGCTTGGAGGTGGTACGTATCGTCCAAACATCATGCTAAGGTTCTGCCGAGAAGGCTATTTACTTTTTAGTGGAAGGATTTTGTCTTTGGAGTTTATTGCTGGTGAAGCTGAAAAAAGGTGAAATTATATTATTTGCACTATTATGCAATGACTAGGAGAAGTCAGTGAAGATGTAAAGTCATTTTATCAAATTGGGTCTTTTTGAATATTTGTGTCAATGACGTTATGGTTATTTTGGTCTAGTCTAACGTATAAACAAAGGTGGGAGTATTTGAAGCTCAGTTTTTTAATTGATTCCTTCTTTTAATCATTTTAAATGCTAATCTTATATTATTTATGGACTATTATATTGTATGATTTATTGAATGAAGCTGCTTCCTCTTTGTAGCTGTAGCTTTTAGAGACGGACACAGCCGACAGTGATGTCACCCATATAGCTTCATTCCAGAGGAATGAAGTCAATTCAGTTGCCGTCTTTCCACGATACGGGCGTCACCATGTTGGAGTCAGTCAACAGTGATTGGTCAGAGATGTCTGTGTCAACATTTCTAAAGCAATTACGGTGACCAATCACGAGTGAGCTTGTTCAAAGTCCACACCCCTTCCACTGAAAGCGGTTCAAGAGAATCTGTCAATCAAATGTTCGAGGTGGGGCCAGCGGGCTTCACATGCTTTTACTGAGGCTTCTGATTGGTCAGTTTAGAACTTGAAAAACTTACAATGAAGAAAAAATACATAATAAAATGAAAAGAGGATTATTAGGAACATGTTTATAGAAAGGTATCGGAGCAAGAACAGTTATTCTGACCAATAGAATGACTGAGTAATAACTGCCTATTTCTCTATAGAAGTCTATGGGATTTTGGCGTCTTGGAGCCAGCAGGTACTTCCTGTTTGGGATGCCAGGGGGGAGGAGTCATTAAGTCCAGCTCCTATATCTTGTCAATGGTTAAGCCACAAAGAAGAACCCTCTACTGCAGATTTTCTCAACACCAGGCCTCAGAAGCCACATACCTGCATGCATGCCTGACACATGCAGGCGTCTGGAGCTTGGAGGAGACCTCTGTCAGGTGTTTATGTAGAGTAACATGGAAAACATTCAGGTTGGTGAGTTTTGAGGACTGGAGTGGAGAAACGCTACAGTGAAGCAGTAGAGGCTTTTCAGCAGAGGTGCAGGAAGTCTTGTTGACAGTCCAGATCCTCTGAAATGTTCCAGTTGATGTCTCAGAAACCTCCTCTTCATGGATGCTCAGGCCTGGATCTTCCTCAGCTTCTGGAAGTCTTAGGATTTCTTTTGTTTTTCTGGTGTTGTGGGTGACATGGCTGTTGTCACACCAAGACATGTCTGGCTTTCCTCTCTGTGTGATCATTGTTGTTATCGCATAAGGTGCAGGCATCGGTCAGAGAGACACTAGGGGCTGCTGGTTGATGTGGTCTCACGGTTAGCCTCACTTGCTTCAGTGTTTGTCCCTTCTGTCTGTTCCTGCCATAAAAGTTTCCTCAGGAAACCAGTCAAAAACTTTCTGGAGTGCACCTGGTTCAGTTCATTTTTAGCCTTGAAGAGAGAGCACCTGTTGTGGCCACACGGGCTGCCATCTTGCTGGATTTGTAACGTCATCAATAATCTCTTGACACTTCCCGTAAGGATTTCTGATGCTTAAAATGGAGCTGGAAGTAGTGCGGTGTGTTGACTTCAGGGAACAACTGCTTCTCTCTACGACTTTCAAAAAATGGACAATTGGACGGCACCAAGCAGAAAAAACCCCCCAAAAAACTCCAACCTGTATGTAGGCGCGGCCATTGTGCAGAGGTAGAGAAGTTGACCTCTGATCGGGAGATCGCAGGTATTTACACACCTTGCCCCCCATGTGTCAAAGTGTCCTTATGCAAGACACTGAACCCCACATTGCTCCTGGTGGTTAAAGGTCGGCGCCAGTGTTCAGTAGCAGAGCCGCCATCAGTGAATGTGACTGTAAAGCGCTTTGGGCTTCAAGGAAGGTATATATGTACCCATGTTTTCTGCATTACAATGCACACTATCGATGAAGGGTCTGTTTCTGAACTTGTGTAGAGCATATGAACATATTTAAGGCAAATCAAACTGTAAAGAGGATTAAACCAGATGAGAGAGTCAGAGATAAGTCCATCAGCCAGTCAGACTTTATTACCAGCTTTCACAATAACCCTAGAACTTGTTTGTTAAACAAACTGATCCCGCTAAAACTAATGTTACTGTTACTTCACTAACTCCCAACCTTGTTAGTAATACATACAAAAGAAACATAAAAACGCAGTACACTGCTACATGTTAACTGTATCAGCATATTTACAATTACACACAACCAAACATGTTGACATCCTCTCAAAATCATTATGACATCAGTAAGCTCCAGATAATAAGGCGCACTGTTGATTTTTGAAACAAAATGCTTTTAAGTACGCCTTATAGTGAAAATACACGTACCATTTTACCATACAGTATTCCCTCCTTTTAAATCTCCAAAAACATGCTTCATAGGTTTTTTGGTTACTCTAAATTATCCCTAGGTGTGGATGTGAGTCTGTGTGGGTGTGTGATTGTGGCCCCTGCCACAGACTGGCGACCAGTCCTGGGGTGTCCCCTGCCTTCACCCATGAGTAGCCAAGTTAGGCTCCAGCAACCCAGTGACCCCAAAAGGGATAAAATGGTTTAGAAGATGAAAAAAAAAAGAGTATGTATTTATCACAGGGTTACGTTCTAAAAATAAGATGATGAAATAGATTAAATCTACAAAGTAAGGTTACGGATGTTTTAAGGCTGTAAAACTCTTCACTTTATCCACTTTTCTCAGACAGACATGAACATTTTCACACTTTTAATCTCAGGTTTAAACTTAAAGTTCAAACCTTCAAAGAAAGATAAGTCCTATAGAATGAAAGCAAAGATTCGATTGCGATCTGAGATTTATGGAACTCCGGGCATCTGAACACTTTCTGTATAGGAGAGAGACATCGCCATCAGGACACAGAACAAAAGAGTGCTGGTTAGAAAAGGCATGTAGAATTACACAGCCAACATGAAACAGCCAGATCACGAAAGGTGAATCGCAACTGAGACTTTGTATACATTTGTGCTCTGGACAAAAAAGGTAAATTTAACATTTTTAGATGTGACTGTACAAAAAGTGTCCTTTTTGGTCAAAGTGTGTGTTTTTAAATTGAGGCTGAATGGTAGTTGCTGTCTCAATAGTGGAATTGAGACAAGGACACCTAATTTCAGAGGAAATTTCGGTCTGTCCGTTTTAAGTATGGGGATGTTTTGTTTTCTAGATAGAACACACACATTCTCAACAGAGAAATGAATAAAATGGAAGCATCACTGCAAAGGTTTTGCTCAAAGCTGAGGTGGGATCTTTGTGGTTTGAAAATAGGCTTTTTCGCTTTAGTGCTCCTGGGTCCTTTTTCATGGCTGAGTGCAGTTAAGTTAGTTCAGACTGATGCTTGTAGTTCAGTTGTGTTTTTTCAAACTCCTGTTTCATCCTATTTCTACTCTTTCTATATCTTCTTCTTTTATTTTGGTTGGTCTTTTAGGTTAATTTTATACATTTTTATCTCATGTTAATGTTTTTATTGTTAATTTTTATTTTGTTTTGGAATATTTTGGCAATATTTGCAAAAAATACTCGGCTTACTTAATGATTTTACTTCAAGAAACTAAAGCTCTTTTCATGCTAATGGATAGTAAAGCTCAGAAACAGAATAAATGATTGAGGATGATCTGTACTGGAAGGGGCCATAAAGTACATTACAGCTGAGGAATGCAGCCCCCCACCCTGGAAAGAACCCAAGGAGCTGACCTGCCATTCATACACCACAATGACCCACAAACACACATGTACACACTCACACACTTCTGCAAGTGAACAATTCCCACTTGCAATGTGGTCCCTAATCTCCAGTCGCCATACAAAACTTTGATGTGACGCTTTCATCCTCTGTGGCCCCTTTTCAATGGCCCCTTTATGCTGCCCCCATCCTTCCTTAGCTTCGTTAATTCACACTCACTTCCCATTCTCTGCTTCTGAAGCTGAAACAACCCTTCTGCAATGACACACGTGCACGGCAGAATTGTGGTGTGAGCATGTTAAAGGAAGTGAGAAGTAACATGCAGGTTTTAAAAGGTGGTGTGATCAAAAGTAAATTGAAAAAAAAAGCAAAATCATGGAATTAGTGAATAGGTTAAACCACAGCTCATTACTGGAAGGTTCATTCAAGCAAATGAAAAGCCTGCAGCTTTCTATGGAAGAGTATTGTATTCAAAAAGGAAAAAAAAGGGCGTTTTTCATTCTAATGTTCTGTGTTTTTAGTGCTGTGGGAACTGCAAAAGCAAAGAAGTACAAACAGGCCGTGCAGAAACCTAATTTGCTCATGTAGCCTATCAAGTGACCTGCAATTAAAAGTTGAAAAGTAACAATGTGTCCATGTCATAGAAACGTCCCTTTAGTTTATGTGTTCCTCGGTAACACGGTAACACCAGTCAGTTGTTCTTCCCACTTTATCCACAAACATTACAGAGCAAAACATTGGACGTCTTAGTTATATTTACCAGGATGAAGTGTTTATTTTTTTTGCAGTGATGCAGAAATGAGTTGCTATCTGAGTTTTTCAATAAACATGATCCACCTTTTCTGAGCTTTGAGGTTTCATGCAACACAGATAAGCAATGTCTGTAACTTTTTCAGTTACTCACCGTAAATAATGTCTAGGTTCTCATGTTTTTAAAACAAATTCCACAGAAATCTTTAAGATCATTACTCTTTCTTTAGAGTGAACCACTGTGTTTGAGGATTGCAAGTTGTAGACATGTTTTTATTTCTTGCAGAGGACAGCAACTGTTGTAATTGTACTCTTTTGCTAAAAAAAAATTGCTTGAAACACTGTGAATGAAACTGTGAATGTCTGATGTTCAAAAACCAGTTAAGATGCACATTGCTGCATTACCTGCATGTATTTTAACCGTAACCCTTCCCTTTAAGAATTCCCAGCCAAGGTGATGCAGGAGCGCTTTCAAAGACTACAATAGTCCTCACATCAGCAGTGAGTCTGTACATTAAAAGGTAACACATCAGCAAATCACCTTTTTTGTCTGTCTGCCTGTAAAAATGGGGCTTTGAAAGTGCTGACTATTGGTCATTGCCTAATTTTTGACAATTTAAAATAAACTATTTAATTCCTGAAAATATAGTCTAAAACTGTCTGTGTGCAGCAGGCTAGTAGTTCAAAGGATGTGGTACATGTGTGGTTTTGACTGCCCGCCCTAGTCCCGCCCCTTTTTTTGCATTTTTCAAATCTGACTGAGGGTGGAGTCAGCGTCCAACCGTCTTGTTGTGTTAAAGTTACTATCTTGTAAAATGGTAAATGCCATTTACCTCTTTTCTATCTTACTTTTCAGGCCGAAGTGTTTTACAGTCCCATGCACACATGTTATAACACAGATGCTGCGGAACACTGGTGTCAACCGATAACCACCAAAAGCCTTATGGGGTTCAGTGTCTTGCCCAAGGACACTTGGAGACATGGATGGGCAGGGCATGGACTGAATCTGTGATGTTCTTATCACAGGTTGACTGCTAGTCTATAAATCTATAAAAAAGTCTATAAATAAATGTAGCACATATCAACTGTGTACATCAAATTATTTTAAAAGGAAGTACAATAACAACATTACGTCACATCGTTAGGTCACGTGCTGCTGTGACCTCATCCTAACAGCTAGCTTGTAGCTTGTAGTTCAACAATGCGACACAGCAACTGATTGAAATGCGGTCGGGTGAATGCAGGCTGGTTAAAACAACTTTTAACGTGATGCACATTGTTACTCACTGTTTTCCCGACAATCTATTTACCATAAACACTTATCATCCTACATTCTTATCCAACGTCTCCTCAGTACTGCAGCTGCTAACATCCTCTGAGTTAAAGCACACACGGCATGGTTCTTGCCAGTAACCGTCCTGCAGCATTCCTCCGCTGTACCAAAATAACACCTAAAAATAGTTGTTCCTGTCGCTCAAACATGGTAATAGAAATATAAAGTTTTAAGAAGTTAACCATCCCGACGAGGACTTTAAAGCGCTGCACCTCCAACTTTCTCTTGTTTTTGAATCGCCTCGTACTTCCTGGCCAATGACCGAAGAGATCTGTAGTCACATGGTTTTGTTTACAAGCTTTGGTCGGAAACAGAAATCTCCCATAGACGTCAGTCTGAATACAGACCAAACTCAATCTTTCTGAAACAAATCTGTGTTCTCGGACCGAACCAAACGTTCTGTATAAACCCTGAGTTTGAATTCCTTGTAAAATCTCAATTCTTGCTTCATTTGACATTAGTGGAGGAGATGTTAAAGTCTGATATGGATTCATTGTAAATATTCCTCTACCAGCAGATGCAGCATGTTTATGCATAAAGAGTGTGTATGTGTACTTTGAATGAAGTTATTAACAGAACAGCTAAAGCAAGGCTCTGCAACCTCTAACAGAACCATTTGGTCTGGTTTCTTACTGACAAAATCGAGCTAGAGCCATAAAACCTGACTACACTTTTTATAAAAACACACTTTTTATAAAAACACACTTTTTAGAAAAACACACTTTTTAGAAAAACACACTTTTTTAGAAAACACACTTTTTTAGAAAAACACACTTTTTAGAAAAACACACTTTTTTTTAATAAAAATACACTTTTTATAAAAACACACATCTTTATAAAAACACACTTTTTTAGAAAAACACTTTTTATAAAAATACACTTTTTAGAAAAACACTTTTTATAAAAATACACTTTTTAGAAAAACACACTTCTTTAGAAAAACACACTTTTTAGAAAAATACACTTTTTAGAAAAACACACTTTTTTAGAAAAACACACTTTTTTATAAAAATACACTTTTTATAAAAACACTTTTTATAAAAATACACTTTTTAGAAAAACACACTTTTTATAAAAACACATTTTTTATAAAAACACACTTTTTAAGAAAAACACTTTTAGAAAAACACACTTTTTAGAAAAACACACTTCTTTAGAAAAACACACTTTTTAGAAAAACACACTTTATATAAAAACATATTTTTTAGAAAAACACACTTTTTAAAAAAACACTTAAGAAAAACACACTTTTTAGAAAAACGCACTTTTATAAAAATACACTTTTTTATAAAAACACATTTTTTATAAAAACACACTTTTTAGAAAAACACACTTTTTATAAAAACACACTTTTAGAAAAACACACTTCTTTAGAAAAACACACTTTTTAGAAAAACACACTTTATATAAAAACACACTTTATATAAAAACATATTTTTAGAAAAACACACTTTTTAAAAAAACACTTAAGAAAAACACACTTTTTAGAAAAACACACTTTTTATAAAATACACTTTTTATAAAAAACACATTTTGTATAAAAACACACTTTTTAGAAAAACACACTTTTTAGAAAACACACTTTTTTAGAAAAACACACTTTTTAGAAAAACACACTTTTTAGAAAAAACACACTTTTTAGAAAAAAAACACTGTCTAGAAAAACACACTTTTAGAAAAACACACTTTTATAAAAATACACTTTTTTATAAAAACAAATTTTTTATAAAAACACACTGTTTAGAAAAACACACTTTTTAGAAAAAACACACTTTTTTAGAAAAACACACTTTTTATAAAAATACACTTTTTTAGAAAAACAAATTTTTATAAAAACACACTGTTTAGAAAAACACACTTTTTAGAAAAACACACTTTTTTATAAAAACACACTTTTTATAAAAACACACTTTTTAGAAAAACACACTTTTTTATAAAAACACACTTTTTATAAAAACACACTTTTTTATAAAAACACACTGTCGAGAAAAACACACTTTTTAGAAAAACACACTTTTTAGAAAAACACAGTTTTTTTTAGAAAAACACACTGTTTTATAAAAACACACTTTTTTAGAAAACACACTTTTTAGAAAAACACACTTTTTAGAAAAACACTTTTTAGAGAAACACTTTTTTAGAAAAACACACTTTTTAGAAAAAACACACTTTTTTAGAAAAATACACTTTTTAGAAAAACACACTTCTTTTGCAGCCATTAAGCCCTTTACTTTGAAATATTTACAATAATTAAATTATAACAGTGTTAAACGTTCTATAGGCTATATAACAATTGTGATTTATTTTAATCAGACAGCAACACATTCAAGTTCCTTTCAAAATAAAATTCAGTGTCAATAAAGATCCTCTTAAAGCAGTAAATTTACTTTCATTTATTGTTATACAATTCTCTCATTGAAGAACTTTGGTTCTGAACAGAAACTATAGGTACTGCTGTGCAGCAGAAGAGAATAACGTATGTTTTAAACTTAATCTAATAATAAACAGTTCTAACAATAGATTTGATCATCATTTTACTAAGTATTCTGACTTGTGTACATTTTGGAGGATTGATAAAACACACAAGGCTTCTTCATTTAGTATCATGTCAGGAGTGTTTAAAAACACGTTTATTTTATTATTGTAAGATCATCTCATTAAAAAATAAACCTAAATGACAAAATGTAACAAACTGATTATTGATCCACAATAAGAAACAAATCAGCTTCTGTGAAGGCCCAATATAAAAGATTCTTTTGAAACATTTTAATAAAAGAACATTTTATAAAACAGAAAAGATTAAACTCAGGACTAAAACTGTGTGACACACACACACACACACACCCCTTGACTCTCTCTTCTCTTTTTCATGGAGGTTCTCTGTGAATCTGGGTTCACAACTCTGTGATATTTGCATCTGAATTTAAAGGAAGAACTTGTTTGAGCCTTTATGGGAACGTCTAAAATTCAGGGGAGGAAGGAAGAAAGAACGTCACATTTCTACTGTCAGTACTGAGTACTGGCTGTACTTCTGGCGTGGAGAAGTGACGGTACTCTAAAGAGCTATTTTTAGAAATCCTGGTACTGAGTACCAGGACTTTATCTCCGGAGAGTACCGGAGAGTACCGGCTCACTTAAAGCACTGAATGAGTTTAAAGTATCAGCGAACATCATTCTTCTCTGTCTTTGGGACAGAAGGAGTGCTTTCAAAAATATGAATGTCTGTGGAGATTCTCATCCAAGAAGCTTTAAGCTTTAACCATGAATAGAAAACATTGTGTGATTGCTGTATAAAGCAGAGAAAACACAACTGTGTCTTACAGGCTGAAAACACAGCAGTTACTCTTCAATGGTGTTAAGTTCCAAAACATGCCTGTTCCCTTCACAAAACTGTGCTCACTTAACACAGTGAGCTTGTACAGGTGAGGAAATAGTAAATGTCAGTACACAGACGAAGCATTTCTGTGAATGCACAGAAAATTCTACATTTAAGAGATTATCAACACTAAAGTAACCCAGAAAGACATCAGGGATGAGCTGCTCACATCTACCTGCACCAACCGTCTGCTCAACTGACTGCAGGCTTTACCTGTAAAAGGGGTGGAGACTGGGATGCATCTTTAGGAAGGCCATGCCAGACATGCCATTCATAAGTGAGACCAACAAATACACAGAGAAATTTGAAGTATGAAGGATGTGAAATGGTATTTACTCAAACACGGTTCAGAAAAGATGTGTGTTCATGTGATAGTGTTTGGTTGTTGGAGTCTTTACTTGTCAGGGTGTTTTTTGTGTTTCTTTGGGTTTGTAACTGAGAACACGTTATCAGTTTTACTTCAGCAAACAAAACTACCTCTATGTACTTCTTGAAAGTCGACTACAAGCCACATTTTATACGCTTTGGAGATTATTTTGGAATCAAAGTATCAAAAACAAGCAAAGAAACGACAGTTTTCTTCTATTACTCCAGTTGGTCCCAGACCCTTCAGTTCCTCCTTAGCCACACAAACGAGTGTGTCTTTTTAGGCCATCCAACAGTTTCATCTTCTTTGCCTCAGTTCTATTTGATTGGCAAACGGTGCACACATATGACACTTGTCCACCTTGCTCTGAGGACTGAAGCGCTTTACAGTTTCAGTCCCTTTCACCCATCCACACTTACAGTACATTCACACTCTGCTGCCTACAGTGACGCCAGCCTATAACCACCAGGAGCAATGTGGGGTTCAGTGTCTTGCCCAAGGACACTTAGACACACGGCCAGACAAGGCAGGAACAAAACCTGCAATCCTCTGATCCGAGGTCAACACTATATCTATTCAACATGGCCCCAGCATGTTGAAAAGTTCTCAGTTAAATGTCACCAAACATGTACGTTATTGCCCTGCGACACACTGGTGACGTGTCCAGGGTGTCTGCCTTCATCCACAAGTGTTCAGGTTAGGCTCCAGCACCCCCGTAACCCTGAAAGGGACAAAAACAGTTTAGAAAATGAATGAATGAATGTAAGTAATTGTCAGTTACAACCATTTCAACATTTTTGCCACATTTCTTCCTCATAGCTTTTGGCTCCCCACCATCACTCCAGTTTTTGTCATAATTCTGACAGTAGGTTTGATTTCTATGCTTCATTTGAGTTTTGTTGGGGTTTGTGAAAGAGTTGTTGAGTTGAACAGAATTGTGAGTCAGTACACACAAACAGGGCTCAAAATGAGCTGTTTTGGTTACTAGCCGGGGTGGCCGGTAACATCCAAAGTCTACCAGCCAAACGTTTGTCAGGAAAAATAATTTGTGTTTTTCAAGGTGAAACAGTTATTCCCTTCATTTATTCTCTTGCAAAAACAAAGCAGTAATTATAATTAAAAGTGTGGTCTTATGCTGCAACACGTTGTGGAATGATTAATTATTGACCAATATGAACTGTTTATTGTTTTTGTTTGTGAGTCAATCCCAGCGACATTATTGAGCACAAAGCAGTGAAGTCTGTGGGTGACCTGCTGGGCGCTCAGGTTGTGGGTGTCATCAACTTTGTCGCTTACAGTCTGTGATTTTAGGATATTTTTAATATCACTTTTGTATGGAAGTGTTTTGCATTCAGTTAAAAAAGAAGACCACCCTTTTTAATTGAAAGCAACATGCTCCATGAAGATTTAAACTAGTGATAAACAATAAAACAATTACTTTGAATGTTTTAATGTCATGCAGAGAAAAGCATGAATATAGTTTAAAATGTGCAACTTTTTGCCTCATTGTGTGTGTACTTACAGATCAGTGTGTTGTAGTTGTCATTTCAAAAAGTAACAATGACATGCAGCAACAAATGTGTGTTTGTGTTGGCTGAGATCAGTGTGAGTAAATGCTAGAAATTCCCAGCGCACCTGAATGCAGCAACAGAGCTCTTCATGAAAGCTCATAAATGTGAAAATTCCACGCAGTCCCTGAATGCACCAGCTGCTGCTGAGACTGTGAGGATTAAATCAATAAAGTCAGAATGAAATGTTTGAACAAACTCTTGGATGGATGTTTGTGGTGGCCAAGTGGAGAGGGACGGCAGACGCCTAAAATCATGGTTGTGAGTTTGAGCCCGAGTCAGAAATGATGAATAGCTCACCTGCCAAAGTGGCTAATGTAGGGTTTTTTTTACCCGCCAAATGAAAGTTTTACCCGCATTCGGCGGTGGGCGGGTGTTCGTTAGAGCCCTGCAAGTGTGTGTAAACCTAAACCGGCTGCAGGTCTTCTTGCACAGACTTGTTTCACAAGACAATTGACCTTAGATCACCTTGATAAGACTTAAATCAAAACGCATGGGTTGTGTAGCTGATCTTATTTAGACATTGGATCGACTTTTTTCTGCCTCAGACTACTTTACTTGCTGCTTAAACTGTAGTTACTTCAACTTCATTCATGGCTAGATCATATCTAACCCAATCCTGACTCGAATGCAATTCTTAGCTTCACTCAAAAATGGAAGTATTGCTTGATTATTTCAGAGCCCCCAACTCAAAAGGGACTAAAGACATTTGGAGTCATATATTTAATCATGAAATTCATAAAATTATTCGTTTTTATAAATTCTGCTCCTTTCTGCAGCAACCAAAAGGCCTGTCACTGAACTTCATGTCATAGCAGGTAGAACGTTCTCACTCTGACTCCATAGGTGCTGTCATGTCTAACTAGAGGAAGTCTCCCACCTGTGAGTCCCTTCAGACTTTAGGGACTGCAGTCAGTGGCACAGTGCAGCATCAGGTTTAGTGAGCATGTACAAACACATTCAGCTTCCTTTTCCACACAGTCTATATCTGTTTACAGAAGGACTGTGTGGGCATGTCAGACCTGCTTTCAGCCGCTCACTGAGAGCTGGAAAAACTTTCTCTACTTTTAGTTAGTCTGTACAGAAGCAGGAAAAGCAGGATACAAGAAATCCTAAATTATTTAGATGACTAAACACCAGTGGGGACATTGTGACTCCATTTCTCAGTGAATCCCCTTGACTGAAGACTGAAATAAACCAGAATTCTCCAGAAAAACAACAAAGTTCAGACTTTCACAGCAGCAACAGTCTAAACTACCAGAAGAAATTCAGAGAATTTGCTTTTAGTTCCTAGTTTATACAGGTTGTTGACAAACATGTTTGTCAATTTTATGTTTGTTCTGTAAAACTTTAGAATTGATTTGTAGAATGAATGCTTTGTTTTTAAATGGAACTGATCAACCAGTTTAGTGTTCTGTTTTATTCATGTTCTCTTTTGAAACTTAAAACGTATGCTTTCATTTTCAATTTAGTTTGTAATATTTATGCCTTTTTTTAGTTATCTAAAATAAACGGTTGCATCCTGTTCCTGTTATGTTTAAAGGATGATAGGAAATAAAGATTTATATCTAAACAACCTGCTGATGATTACACATTTCTCTGATGAGCCACAGAGCGTTCTCATTGGACAGAAATAATTATTTAGTTTATATTGTGACATATATCATTATCACCTGATGTGAAAAAAACAACATCATGATATAAAAACTTCACCATCACCCAGCTCTACTGGGGCATTTAATCCCCTTCCCCCTGTTCTTCTTCAGAAATGCAACAGCAGCTTTCCATGTGTGTTTTGGATCATTGTGGTGTTGGAAAAGTGCATGAGGAAGTGCACGGAGTGATGGCAGCATCTTCTCCTTCAGTACATTGTTGAGTTCATTATACCATCAAGGAAATTCAGCTCCAACACCAGCAGCACTCATTCTAGGTCTGATTTTTAACGCATGGGCTTTAGGAGAGGCGTTCTTCATGGATGATACTCATGCACGCCATTCCTCTGCAGTGTGCGCCGCATGGAGTCACGGGAAACGGTCACTCCAGATTGGCTTTCTACTGCTTTAACTAACTGCAGTGAACTTGCATGGAGATTTTCTTCAAGCTTCTCATCAGAAGACGCTCCTGTCGACATGTTAACTTCCGTGGACGGTCTGGACGTCTCTAAGATGGTTGCACTTCCATCTTTCTTACATGTTTGCATAACTTTTCTCAGATTCTGTGACATTTCTTTTCCATGAGAAGCCATTTCTGACAGCATGAAATAGGAAAGGTTTTTCTTTGATAAGTGATGCTCTTTTAGAGTCACATGTGTCCTGGACACATCTTAAATGAATCATTAGACTCACCTGTGGTTGGATGCCTGTTCATTACAATTTTGTAATCTTAAGTGAGGCTTTTGTCCTAAGACTGTACTTGGGGAGTACTCATTTTTGCAACATGGGATTGAATGAATTCGTGGAAAATCCCTTTTTTGTTTGTGCAAATGAACAAATCTTATTTGCAATCAATGGCCCACATGTGTAGGAGTATTTTGTAGCCAAATATCTCATAGGAATGTTGATTCTGAAAGGAAACTAAAGGTTTCCTGAAAATTCTACTGGGGGGTACTCATTTATGCTGAGCACTGCATATCATTTGTGATCAACTGGTTGATTGCAAAGGAAGGGGTGATAGATCACAGGCCTTCAAAAATGTATAAACAAAGAATCTACATGTATATATTTTTTAAAATGCTCTCAGCCAATTGTCATCTTCACTATGAAATGCGTCATTTGATTGTCATGCAGAACAGTTCATTGAGCGTTCTCTGATCTACAGTGCCATTCAAAAGTAAAAAATGTTCCTATTTTTGAAAGAAAAGCACAATTTTTTTCATTAAAGATGACTTTAAACTAATCAAAATACACTCTATACATTAATAATGTGGTAAATGATTAAAAAATAACAATTCTGTATGCAAATATATGTTTTTTTGGTGCATTATCTATCTACATAGGTGACAAGAGGCCCATTTCCAGCAACTATCACTCCAGTGTTCTAATAGTACAATGCTTGGTCTTGGTCATGTGAACACTGAAATGCCCCTTAAAGTCTGCGGCGGGGCGGGACAGAAGGAAGCCACCTGCTCTCTGAGTGGCCATCCAATCATAAAGACACATAAAGACAGGGACAGAATTTGCAACCACAACTTCAGGAGCTCACACAGTTTTTTGTTTCACATCTGCAATCGCATCTTTTTTACCGGCATGCAGGTCCCTTTTTACACATTTGCAAACCTACATTTTTGGGGCGGATTTCTGTTGCAGTATGATGAAACTTGATTTATGTGCGAACATGCAGTTGCGGTTTTGAATTTTTGTGACCTTATATTGAGCCCATTGACTCCTGCCTAGTTTTGACTTCATCCTGCCCTGCACATCCCTGATTACTATCGCTATTAAACCAGTTGCACATGGATCCAAACGCCTCTGCCTCATCACACATTAGCACAGCTGAAAACAGTTTAAATGGTTAGAGAAGCTATAAAACTGACCTTCCTTTGAGTAGGTTGAGTTTCTGGAGCATCACATTTGTGGAGTCGATTAAACATGGAAAATGGCAATAAAAAGAGAACTTTCATGTGAAACTGAGCGGTCTGTTGTTCTTAGAAATTAAGGCTATTCCATGCAAGAAACTGACAAGAAACTGAAGATTTGTTTCGATGGTGTGTACCACTCTGGTCAGAGAACAGCACAAACAGGCTGATGTTCACTCTGTCCAGAATCCTCTTTAAGAGGAAAACTGGTTTTCTCAAAGCTGAATGTTAATTAAATACAAATTTACAAAGTTCAAAAAAGGAACACGCATCAACAACAGACCTGAAGCCTAGTAGGCTGTAGGTTCTGCGCTCGTACATTATACTCCATCCCACAGTCACACCATCAGAAGACATATTTAGATTCAGATATGACAAAATAACCATAACTTTATTTCTGTGGGCCTTATAGTCATAAAGACAAGAGCCCATGAATGTAACAAGTGATCATGAAAGTCATTTCTTCAGTTTCTCTTCTTCATTTTCTATGTGACGAAGACTTCTTGAGCTGGTGACATGCACACAGATCTCAGAAACAAGAGCATCTGCTTGGTGTCCCTCAGGTTTCAGAAAGACTCAGGACAACGTCTGAACCCGGCGACCACTACAGAGATGCCTTCCAACAGCTTTTCTGCTGCGATCATGGAGGAGAGCAACAACATGGCTGCCACTGTGAGTCACACCACCACACACCTTTCAGCGCCTTGTTTTTTGCAGCTAGATAAGTCGTTTGGAGAAACTGCAGTAATGTTATTATCAACTCCATTAGAATTAGTCAAAAAAAGGTCAATTCCTACCAGCTGATGTTAAGGTTGTGTGCGCTGTGGGCTACTTTAGGTATAGTCACGTTCACCTGTGGGGTCATGCTGCAACAGGGGCTTACCTGGATGGTAACTGCAGGTTTTTATATTGACCGGGTCTGTGGAGAGTTACATGTGGAAGGGTATTGTGACGTCTTTGTAAGGATAAGTTGTGTAAGTTGCACACACTTATGGCGTATGGCTGATGCTGTCATACAATGCGCACTGGTTCCTTACTTACCACGCGCAATTGCTGCAGCACAGGATGTGCAAGCTATACAGAAATGTCCACACAAACTACACTCTGATTGTCTTTTTCAAACATTCAGGCTTCATACAAGGACTCGTCACTTCAGCAGCACTAAAGGGCTCCTTTCAATCAATAAGACAAAGGTTTTATTGTTACTTGCCCTTCATACAGATGCTCTGTATTGTGAAGCAAAGGAAAGTTTCTTCATAAATTGTCTTAAACTTTTGGATGTTTGAACATGGTTTGAGCTCATTGCTTTACCTGTTCCACACACTGACCCCCATCAGCCCATCAGTCCACGTGTAAGGGCAGCTGTGACGAAGGCTTTTCTCTCATTTCCATGAGTTTGTCTGTGGGTCTCAGGACAGACGCCTGGATGTTCCAAGATGTTGCACAGGTCTGAATGAGAAAGCCGCCGGCTGAGGCTGAGGCCGCATGCCAGACAGAAGCAGCTGCAGAAATGAGAACTGCTGCACAGGCTCGGCAGATAGAGCGAGGAAGGAACTGGACATTCACTGCAGGATGCAGGAGCTCACCTCAACAATGAAAACACACGAAGAACAACTTTCACCGTCTCCACACAGACTTTTCCTGTGACCACAAACAGACAGAATGGGGCCCCTGCCATCCGTTACTGCTTCTTCCTCTTTTTCTTCTCGTTTATCATTCTGTCCGAAAGTGAAACTTCCTTCCTGTCACCATCTGCTGTTTTGTCTTTTGTCATTTCTCCTCCATTGTTTTTTGTCTGTTGTCACCAGCTGTCTTTGCTTTCTTCACAACTAAAATCCCACCTTTTTCTTGACTTTATGCTGTAAAAAGATAACAATTAAAGGTCAGTTTGTAACTGAAAAAGCTTCTTACCATAAAAGCGACATAAAAAAGTTAGTCTGAATATTTATAATCTGGTCGTCATTATCGCAGACAGGACAATGTTTGTGTAACGTTGTTTGGATTTTATTTGACAAGTGTGGATTTTAGTTATTTGTCAGTTTGGTAATTTGATCCAATGTGGAAGAACTTGTGAGAACAATCTGTATCAAAAATCATAATTTAGAAAATAGAGCAGCCAAACTTCATTTCTTAGAGAACTGCATTCTGTCGCTGGATGAATAAGCCCGAGTGACCCGAGTCCAGAAGGACGCCAGCACATCAGTGTGTTTCACTAGTTTTGAAGTAGGAGGAGGGTTACAAAGTTCTGCCTGATGGACAATAGGGATTCTTAAATGATTCAGACCATTGCCTGCATAAGAGACAGAGTGCCCCCCCCAGTGTTCCAAACAGGAAGTACCTGCTGGCCCTGAGAAGCCAAAATCCTAAAGACTTCTGTAGAAAAATAATCATCTGTAACTCAGTCATTCTGTTGGTCAGAAAAACCATTCTTGCTCTGATACATCGCGTTGAACATTCAGATTCTAATATGCTCACTCTTGATTGGAGAGAGTGGTTGTAGACTCCGATTGACTTGGACCAATCAAGGTTTATTGACAATGTCTGGATCCAACATGGCGGCGGCTGTACCACTGAAAACTGCGACTGAATTGACTCCATTTGGAACAGGAAGCAAGTCATTTTCGATGGACGACATCACACTTGCTTGGTGTCAATTTCTGTACAGTCAATAACCCAGAGTCTCTTCTGATTCATGGTTATCGTGTGGCTGTGACATCAGTCAAAGTCCACTCTTCACCCTGCAGCTTGTGTTCACAAAGGTCCATCTGAGTTCTGGTTCCCCAGAGTGATTGTTCATTCAGAGTCCTCTGTGTTTGCAAATGATGTCAAAACACTGAAAATCTCTCCCTGCAGGCGGCGGTGAACAGAGACACTTCTGGAGCTGAAGGTCTGTCTGAAAGCGACAGCGGTGTGGAGCTGACCAATGAGAACAGCCCTTTGACAGCAGCTGAACCGCCCTCCCCCCCCTTCAGCCCCAAACACAACGAAGATGCTGCATCATCACAAGGTTCCCGTCTCATCACTGAACCACTCATGCTAACGTGTCTGTGAAAGTGCTCTGCATCATGGAGCCTATTTGCATTTTTTTAACGATGAGCTAAGTTTTATTTTGAAGGCTGCAGAGCTTCCTGTTAAAGGCACATGGAAGCATGAGCAGGTGTTCAGCTGGAACTGTCCATCTGCAGCATCAGGACTTTTAACCACATTTTAATGATCCTTTGGAGACATGTTCTTATTAAAGTCCAAAAAAGCAAATAAAGTTTCACAAAACAGTTACGCGTTTTCAGAACTGTAATGATGCTTTCAATGACATCATAACTGCAGAATGCGGATCGTCTAACAGAGCTTTGCTTCACAGGGAAGGAAAGAGTTTAGAATTTGGTTTGATGCTTGGGTTTGGACTTCTCTGGAAAAGGTTTTAACCTGCTCATGAGTCTTTCTGCTTGTTTCTTCTTTGCTTAGATGGTAACCGCTGCTCCAGGGGAAGCAGGAAGAGGAGCAGGAGGAAGCCAGAGGAAGGGGAGCGTACCTGGGACTCCTACAACGAGGTACCTGCCTCTGACTCCCATCTTCTGCTGCAGGAATGAGGAAGAGTTTGCTCCTGAACATGTTTGTGTTTTCATGTTCCCAGGAAAAGCCTTCAGCAGCTTCACAGCTGAGCTTACGGCAGAAACCTCAGCCCAGGACCATCTACCAGGCTGGTCTTGCTCTGCAGAAACACACCAAACCACGCAGACGGAACCGCAAAGAGGAGCTGAGTGTGTCCGTGGTCAGCATCACACGTGTGCAAACTGTTTTCAGTTTGGCCTAACCAAAGCACCAGACCAAAAATATGAATATCTTTAAAAATCTCACCATGGTTGGTTCAGGTGGCACAGTGGTTAGGGAAAAGGCCCCGGTTCTGGGACCTTTCTGATCAGAGCTTGGGTGTTTTCCTCGTGCATGTGTAAGTTTTTACCGTCCAAAAACATGCGTCATAGGTTAGTCGATTAGTCTGAATTGTCTCTAGGTGTGACTGTGAGTGTGTGGGAGTGTTTGTGTGCCCTGTAACAGACTGGCAACCTGTCCCGGAACCTGACCCCGCCGTCACCCAACAGAGGCAGGGTCAGGTTCCGGCAACCATGCGACACCCAAAGGGATACACTGGGTTAAGAAAATGGATGAATGGTTGATTCTCTGTAACCATGGCATCCAATTAAGGTTGATTCAGAATATGAACAAATGACTTTCAGAAGAGCAGCTCCTGCAGGAGATCCACCTGCAATAATCCTGCGTCACATTTCTGAAAACACTCAAAACAAGAAGCTGAAGGTTGTCAGCTGAGGATGTCTTTGCAAAGCATCAACCTCCATTTGTGTGTTTTTGGAGGTGTTAGGAAATGCTTCAAACTCTGGTTGACTCTTTCACATCTTCATCCAAAACCGATGTTTCCTTCTTCTCTTTGGTGCTCCGCTGCTTTTGACAGAAGGAGCTACTGTTACTGCAAAAACCTTCATCGAAACAGAAGAAGGAATGATCAGAGGAAAGCCTGAACAATTCAAACCCCCGATGACAATGCTTTACTCCTGGCCTCGCCGTTGAATGGTCAAATGTGCAGCATCTCACTCTGCTCTGCCGGCAGAAGAGTGAATGGAGAAGAGAACTGCTGGGATGACAGTGAACTTTAACACAGTTCTTCTCCTGTCTGCAGAGACAGGGATGTATTTACCTCCATGACACCCTCTTCTGTGTCTTTCAGCTCACCTGTGGCCCTCAGGGGTCTGAAGACGTGTCTGGTGCGGCCCCTGACACCCCTCCCCTGGATCTGATGGAACAAGACTCCAAAGACTCTGCCCAAAGCAGCAACACCACGTCCAGCTCTGGAACCCAACCAGAGTACAATGTGAGTTCAGGTGTTCACTTTTGTCAGTGTGTGCACCTGCTTCTGTTCTTGAGAGACGCGTCAAGGAAAAGTTTCAGAACAGAAAACACAAATCTGAAAACAGCAGCTCCCTGCTGAGAGCAGTCTTTCAAATGTTGAAACAAATTCTCTCATATTCTGCCCTCAGTCCGTTTGTGTTGGACACCAGTGTTCATTACAAACACAGTTCTTTCTTTTCTGTCTGGGACATTTTCTCCAGGTCATGATAACCAGCAGTGCAGCCCCTCAGTTTTGCTGGTTCTCATGTGGATTTGCATGCATGCATAGTTTTTTCACGTCTCAGCTCACCTCTTCTTACACTGCTTGATGAGCTCTGGGGCCCTCAGTATGGTTGTGTTTTTTCAGCAGCTTGTTTACTCATTTAAAAAGAAAGACAATTCAAAATCAAAGTAATTACATTTAGGAATATTGAAATCAAACGTATCACTCACTGCAGTCCTCAGATTCTGTTCTTTTCAATCATACCTCATTTAGAAAACTTCCGTTAAATTGATAAGTGCGGGTAAAGCATGCATGCTGGCTTCCAGGAGACTTCTGCCTCCAGAGCCCAATAGAGCTGGACTTCTGGATGACTTATCCAGCAGGTGGCGCTGTACAGGGCGGCTGATGCCACTACACAGAAGTTTCTCAGGAATGACCCCCTCAGTCTTCTCAGCAGGTCCAGCCTGCCTAAATTCAGGCATGAAGGGGTTAAAGACCCACTTTAGACAGACATGAACATTTTCACACTTTTCTCTCTTGTTTAAACTCTAAAGTTCAAACCTTTGTAGAAAAATAAGTCCAGGATTATAGAATGAAGACAAAGATCTGATCAGGATCAAAGATTGATGGAGATCTGGAGAGCTGTGCATTTCTGCACAGGAGACACAGCACAGAGGAGATTGATTGACAAGATCTCCTAGCCAATCAGGACACAGAACAGGATGCTGTTTAAAAAAAAAAAGCAGCAGCATAATCGCTCAGACGAGAAAGATGAACTTCTGTGTGGAAAGAGAAAAACAGTATTCTGTTCTATTTGACAAGGATTTGGGGATGTTCAGATAGGGACACAGACTGTAAAAGAGTGGAATAAAAAGGCACATTTTGTGTGATCCTTGATCGTGTGCCAGATTGAGAAAAAAAAAGGCCTCTGACACTGGTCAGGGAACCGGACCAGATGGTGGAGGCGGGCCGGATGCAGCCCGCCGGCCGTGGTTTGGGGACCCTGGTTTAAACTAAAGTCTGCAGTGTTTTGAACAGATCAATTCTTTTCTTTCCCCTGGAGTCAGCTGGAGGCTTCTTGGTGGTGAAAGACTCTCAAATCATCTTCGTGTGTTTAAGGACAACAAAGGCTTTTGCATTGGCGAGCTGGTGTGGGGCAAAATCAAAGGCTTTTCCTGGTGGCCAGGCATTGTAGTGACCTGGCGAGCGACCGGCAAGCGGCAGGCCAGTCATGGCATGAGGTGGCTGCAGTGGTTTGGAGACGGCAAGTTCTCTGAGGTAAAAAGACACGCTGAGGTTATGATTGTTGAACTGGCACTGAGGTTTGAGTCCATGCTCTGTGTTCTCTGCACAGGTGTCTGCAGACAAGCTGGACTCCATCACTGCATTCCCCAAGTTTTTCAGCCAAGCATCTTACACCAAGTTGGCCTCCTACCGCAGAGCCATCTTCCAAGCAATCGAGGTAACTTAGAAAATCCAATAGTTTGTTTCTGCTTACATGTTAGCAGTTAATATGTTTTGAATCAAATTATGACACGCTCGCACATTTTTCTTTCTAATTGAGACTTTTTTTAAACTTTGTTTTTACTTTCTGGCAACCAGGAAGGCAAAATCCTGTTCCTTTGATTAGCTGACAATATTCTTAGTAGCCAAAATGTAGTTTCCAAAACTGTAAGTGTGTCGGTTTAGTTCAATGCAAGTGATTTCCTGTTTCCTCTGGTGTAGTGGCTGTGTCACTTGTAGTACATAGCGCTGATTTGAAGTGGAGTTCACTTCTTCACTCATTGGTAATGGATGCAAGTTGGAGTGGGTCAGCTGGGATTTTGTTGACCACTTTCCACTTTGCTTTTGACATTAACACTATTGCCACAAATACACGCCAATACTTGTCCTATCACTAGTGATAAAGACTGATTATTTCATTTTACATGTGAGCTTAACCAACACTAAGTGCCTATCAACTTTAAAACATGAACCTTAGCGGAACCTGTTACCTGAAACCATTGACTGTATATATGGTTTCAATAAACAAGTTCATTCTCATAAACTGAATGAGAACTGGACCAAGTGATCATAGAAATAATAGAAAATGATTACTTCCATCTTCAACCAAGTAAAGTTCATTCTGCCGCCATTTTTTTCACAATACGGACGCTGCCATGTTGGAGTCAGACGTCAATAATCAGCAATTGGCCTGAGTCATCGTTTCTATGGCAACCAGTCTCTCCAGTCAGGAGTAAGCTTGTTGGAAGTCCACACCCCTACCACTCTGTCAATCAATCATTTCCAACACTGGACGTCCAGATATTTTATTGAGGTTTCTGATTGGTCAGTTTATCAAGCTCCGGAGCTCCTAAAGTGACATAGAAGTAAAAAAAAAAAGATCTGATTTCTTGTGCGCATGAGTAAGTTTCTGGTGAGTACCAGATGAGGAGGCCAGGACGGGGCTACCCACCTCCTGGATACGTGTGCAGCGCAGTTACTTTCTCATGAGCACCAGAGACTGGTACGCAAAGGAAAAAAGCACTATTTTTTTTACCTTGATGTCCCTTGAGGGACTCCGTACACTACAGTAAATATCATAAAAAACAGGATTATGAAGAACATGTAAAAATGTATCAGATGGTTATTCTGACCAATAGAATGACTGAGTAATATTCTCTATAGAAGTCTTTGGGATTTTGGCTTCTTGGAGCCAGCGGGGACTTGCTGTTTGGAACACCCGGGGTGAAGGGTCACTCAGTCCGGTCCTTTTATACAGTGAAACAGACATGTTGCTGCTACATTGCACATCTGTTCACTTTCCCCAACAAATATTTCCAGTTTACTGATATTGTGTTTCTTCTGATTGTGTTTCATTTACTCTGACTCCTTTTGGTCCAGTGGTGGGTCCTTGTTCCTTCACATTGTAGTGAACCGAACCAGAGTTCAGTTTGTTATTAATTTATGTTCCAGAACCAGGTCCAGCACTGCTTTGTGACTTCATGTATCACAGCAGAAATGAAAATCTCCAATTCTGTGTTGCAAGCTGTGAGGAGCTAAAGAAGTGAAAGAGGACTTTCAGGACTATTGGACATCTCTCCTTCTTTCACAGTGTTGTTCAACACCTAAAAATAAAAAAACCAGAGACACAACTGATGGTCACACACCTGACCTGACACGCTCCTGATCAAGCTGTTCACTTTGCTGTAGGGGTGTAACGGATCACAAGATCCACAGTTCCACCATTAGACAAAACTGATACTTGAACATTGATTTTCAGGCTGAGAAAAATGGCTAAGAGAGGTTTTAACTACATCCATTAATGTCTGCAAAAGGAACACAAAAAGTGTCTAAATCTGAGATCATTAGGACATGCATGCCATCATAAAATCATTATTTGAATATATAGCACAGACCAGGGGAATATTGTTGTGTGCTTTAAATAACTTTATTACTTTTTACAATCAAAATCTTTGTAATTTGAATATTCCTTGTGTATCCAGTGTACAAAAGTATTCAGCCTCCTGAGTCAACTGTGTTCCTTACACTTCATGATGCTGTTTTCTCCCCAATATTCTCTTGACAAACCACAGAGACTGTCACAAAACAGCTGGATTTGGAGACTGAGATTAAATGACACACAGGTGGACTCTATGAAGTCAACATTTGATCAGTCACCAATCATCAAGCAACTTCTGAAGGAAACTGGATGCTCTCAGAGAAAAGGAGGCTGAATACTTTTGAACACTGAAATGTTCCGTTTTTTATTTGTAAAAAAAAATGGAACTATTGTATAATTTTCTTTCCACTTCACAAGTGTATATATATATATATATATATTCCAATAAAATATATTTATGTTTGTGGTCATAATGTGAGAAAATGTGGAGAAGGGGTGTGAATGCTTTTGCGAGACACTGTATATATGTCTGTGCTCCTCACAGAGAGTCTGAAAGATTTCATGAACCCGCTCATGGAGATGTACACTGCTCACCAATGCTTTCATAGAGCTCTTCAAAATAAATAAACTGGATCTCTCATCATCCGCATCTTTCCTGATGAGTTTGAGAAAAGCTTTTGACGGAAGCTCCTCCCACACCCAGCAGGAACTTCATGTTAAAATTCTTTTGGACCAATGTAAAGCAGCAACTTTCACGCATTTTAAAACAAAGACGGCTGACGCAAATTTGACTCGCAAACTGTTTGGCATGAATGGAGAGTTGAGTCAAAGGGGCCATACCATGAAAAACCAACTTTTTGAGCTTTTAAGTGTTTCCTGTTCATTCCTCAGTATCATGAACCTCAAAGCAGTATTTTGATCCGTTCAGCATTTCTGAGTAATCCTCTAAAAACCTGGGCTCTCTGCAGCAGCCCCTCCCCGACCCATGAAAACAAGTGAGTTCTCACAAGCTGATGTCATTGATTGAGGACCGCCCCTTTAAGGAAGAGTCTGTGCTGCCAGCTCCGCCTCCAGGCTAACACACATACATACTGTCTCTGCGGAGCTAGCAGTGATCAGCAGTTAAAACAATGATAATTAAATGCACCATACCGTATAACTTTCAGTTGATCCTGCCTTCACTAAATTCCAGCTCAGACAGGTTTTGTTACTCTTTTAAGACTAAGGTGCACTCAAGGAGGGGGGCAGGGGGTTGATCTGCAGTACACGCGTGTGCCGAACCTTGGCGAGTGTTCCACGTTACAACCCTACTTTGCTGTAGTTTGAATCCTGCTTTACTCAATATCAGTTATTTTACAGAGAAAATTAAAGGAAAAACTGATTTCTTGAATGTGTTGTGATAATAATTGGATATAACCTGGTAAAATGTTTTCCCCCTGGGTGTGACAGATGGCCAGTGTACGAGCAGGAAAGATTTTTCCTCCCTGTGACTCTGAGAACCCGGAGGAGCAGATCAAACCCATGCTAGACTGGGCCAATGGAGGCTTCCAGCCCAAAGGAAAGGAAGGACTCAAACCCTCACACAGTGGAGGTGAGGGAGGACAGCAGAACTTCTCTGTCATGTGGGATTTATATTTAAAGACCTTGTTTTTTGGTGCTTTTGTCAACATGGAAGTAAAGTGGTTGCTTCTCTCTACAGATTCCAACCCACTGAATCATCAGCTTCTAAATGTTTCTCTTCCTGAATATCTTCCTGGTGCAAAGAAGCCCAAAGTTAGTCTCTGCAAGAACAAGGCCTCTCCCGAAGAGTCATACTGCAGAGGTATCATTGGAGGAACTTTCACGCTGTGTGGATCAGGATATGAACGTATCGAGTTAGAACTTTGGTTAAAACAATTTAATTTTATTGAAATTGTTTGGACTGAACTAAACCAAACTGAATTAAATTGATTTGTCAACTAAATCAACTAATTTCAAGAGCTCATTCCAGGTTTGCTTGTGAATTTAGATTTAATTATTTTACATTAATTTAGATTAGATCACATTCGCTGAAATGGGATTTGATTGGATTGGACTAGACCAGACAGCACTAGCTTAAATTAGAATAAAACTGGATTAGACTAGACAAAACTTCATTTGAGTTCATGCGGTTCTTTGTTTGTTTGATTTGACAAGACTCAACTAGAAAAAAATTGGATCAGATTGGATTTAATTATGCCACATTATCTTAGACTAGACCAAACAAAACTAGACTAGATTAGATTAGTGAAACGATGACACTAAGACGGTTAGATCCATATGCAATAGATTTATTTACAAAAAAGGCCAGGCAGGGGCAAGGCATAAACGTAGTCAAAAAAATAGGAGCGAGGCAGGATGGCGAGGAACAGGCAAAAGTCAAACACAGAGAGGAAAAAAGACCAAGATAAATGCTCAGGCTGAAGTAACTAACACAATTCAAGACTTCGCACAGAGTACAGAGGTAAGCAGGCTAAAATGGACAACACTGATGAACTGGAATGGGAGACAGCTGCTGAGGGCAGGAGAGGCAGCAGAGCATTATGGGAGTTGGAGTGAGGAAGGAGCAGATGCAGTCAATACTCAGGAGAGGGCTCTCTCTGGTGGTCGGAGGAGGAGTTGGAGGGCTGAACCCTAACGATTAGATTAGATTAGATTAGGTTGGATTAAGGGCTGCACGGTGGCGCAGTGGTTAGCACTATTGCCTCACAACAAGAAGCTCTCTGGTTCAAGTCCAGCATCACCAATGAAGGACCTTTCTGTGTGGAGTTTGCATGTTCTTCCCGTGCATGAGTGGGTTTTCTCCGGGGACTTCAGCTTCCTCCCATCCTCCATGAACGTGCTTCAGAGGTTCATTGATCATTCTAAATTGCCCCTAGGTCTGATTATGAGTGTGTGATTGTGGCCGACAATCTGCCTGCGACAGACTGGCGAGCTGCCCGTGAGGGGTGGGGTTATGCTCCAGCAGCCCCTGAACTCCAAAAGGGACTAAATGAGTTCAGAAAATGGATGGATTAGATTGGATCAGAGTTGATCAGATTAACGTAGTTTAGACTAAATTAAATTCAATTATTCGATTTATTCCATTATCAGTCATTGCTAAGGTGACTCAAAGACTTAAAGTTTTCGCACAGAAAGCAGACTATGGTCTGATTTACACCAACTGCAATTTTGGTTCATGCTTAATAAATATCCTGGTGTGCTCTGAATATATCCATCATCTATTCCTCTAAATGTTCTGCTCAAAATTCTTTAATTGTGTTTTCAACAAAAGGAAGTAAATCATTTGAAACTGCTTTGTGTACCTGCTGTCAAGTTTGTGCATGTTTTCTGCACAGTGGCCTTGAGTAGATTTGACCATAAGGGGAATTGTTTTTTGTCACAAATAAAACTGCCATATTGTCAAATAAAACTAACAATAGTCCTGACTGGTCAGTTCAGGCTTCATTTTATGTGTAAGGCCAAAAAAAAAAAAAAGAGGATAATAACAAGGTCTCTGACCTCTTTTCATACAAAACGTCCTGATTTGATTTCATTGTGGAGCAAGGGGAGATATAAATAATTGTACTTTGAAAAATCTGACTATTGTATTGATCCTCGGATGTGTGGTCAACAATGTTCCATGTTTGTCTTTCTGTCAGAACAAATGGCCAATGAAGTTCGAAAGAAGATCATAAATGTAGAAGGTAGGTGAAGAAGCCTCGCCCTTCTTTTTCTAAATGAATGATTGTTTCATTTGTTGTTCTGTGGATTATGTTCTGATTGCATCAATGTCTGTTTAATGTCTTTCTGACAGAGTTCTGTCTTTCATGCGGGAAGATGAGAGTTGTCACCTTTCACCCACTTTTTGAAGGAGGCTTGTGCCAAACATGCAAGGTGAAGTGCCTCAACCTTCATGGTTTTGTAACTTTCACATCAAGATCTTAAAAGATGTGACATTGTGCATGTTATGCATTGTGATGCTGAAATCTGGTAAAGACAGAACATAGAAAATTCAGTCTGTACTGGGTTTAAATTTGATCACATTCAAATGTTTCAACTAATAACTAAATATATTCATATATTCAACTAACATATTCAAATGTTTGAACTAATTAACACACAATTCCACTGTCGTTTTTTGAAAAATATTAAGGCTTTTAAGTACGCCTTATAGTGCAATAAATACAGTATTTCAATACAAGTGCTACTCTATCTATAATCTGGCCTCGTTTATTTAATTAAAAGTATATCCCATCCATGCAATTACATAAAATGTGACCAATCAAGTAACAAACAGTAGATACATCAGAACATTTTAAGCAGTTTTTCTTTTCTTTGCTTTTAATTTGCTAAAAAAATGTTAACATGTCTTGTGTCATGTTAACTTTATAACATGTCAAAGTCTAGTGACCTAGTAATCTATTGATTTAGTAGACTAGTGATCTAGTAGTCTAGTAAACTAGTAGTCTAGTGATCTTGTAATCTATTTATCTAGTAGTCTACTGATTTAGTAGTCTGCTGATCTAGTAGTCTGCTGATCTAGTAGTCTACTGATCTTGTAGTCTAGTGATCTAGTAATCTAGTTATTTAGTAGACTAGTGACCAAGTAGTCTAGTTATCTAGTAATCTAGTTATCTTGTAGTCTAGTGATCTAGTAATCTAGTAATCTAGTTATCTTGTAGTCTAGTGATCTAGTAATCTAGTTATTTAGTAGACTAGTGATCAAGTAGTCTAGTTATCTAGTAATCTAGTTATCTTGTAGTCTAGTGATCTAGTAATCTAGTAATCTAGTTATCTTGTAGTCTAGTGATCTAGTAATCTAGTTATTTAGTAGACTAGTGATCAAGTAGTCTAGTTATCTAGTAATCTAGTTATCTTGTAGTCTAGTGATCTAGTAATCTAGTTATCTTGTAGTCTAGTGATCTAGTATCTAGTTATTTAGTAGACTAGTGATCAAGTAGTCTAGTTATCTAGTAATCTAGTTATCTTGTAGTCTAGTGATCTAGTAGTCTAGTGATCTAGTAGTCTACTGATCTTGTAGTCTAGCGATCTTGTAGTCTAGCGATCTTGTAGTCTAGCGATCTTGAGGCCTGGAGTTTGACACTGCTGGTTTAAACCATTTCCAATCTTTCATAGGAATCTTGCTTTTGTTGAGACTTGTTTCATCTGTTTTCTTGAAGGAAATCCTGTTGGTAAACAATTTAACAGCAAGGTTCCATGTCTGTTGTTTGTTTTTAGTAGATCCCATTTATTTGTCACCTTTCAGTTAGTTAGGTTAATGTTGTTGGTTTTTTCTTACATTAACAGAGAGTTATTTATCCCCAACATTCTCCATGTTTGTGTATTGATCACCCAAACATCAGAGCATCAG
This sequence comes from Oryzias woworae, assembly GCA_016861445.1. NCBI lineage: Eukaryota > Metazoa > Chordata > Actinopteri > Beloniformes > Adrianichthyidae > Oryzias > Oryzias woworae. The sequence goes on from BOLG01001158.1 coordinate 797,172, forward strand.
CAGCTGTCAACATCTTTGTGTTCTGAGGGGAAATAAACTATTGGTTTCTTCTTGTCTGCAGGACATTTACCTGGAAATGTCCTACATGTACGATGACGATGGTTACCAGTCCTACTGCACCATTTGTTGTGGAGGTCGAGAAGTTCTGCTGTGTGGAAACGTCAACTGCTGCAGGTCTGCCACTCTATGAAAGCAAAGCGTGCAACTTTTTGTAGCCCTCTGTCAATCACTCCCACTTCCTGCAGATGCTTCTGCGTTGACTGTCTGGACATTCTAGTTGACCCTGGAGCTTCTAACAACGCTCGGTATCTTGACCCGTGGCGATGCTACATGTGCCAGCCGCTGCTGCAGTATGGCATCCTTAAACGAAGACATGACTGGAACCTTAAGCTGCAGGAGTTCTTTGCTAATGATAACGGACAGGAATTTGTAAGTCAATTTGACTTTTACAGAAAAAAATAAAAAAGTGTCTCTTTGCTCGTAATTTCTAAAGTACATGCAGCCAGTGTTGAACTTTTTTCTTGGCCACACCTAGAGGAAACAAACCTAGAGGAAGGTTTAAGGTTGGGATTACGGTTATGGTCAGGGTTAAATGCCTCCAGAGCGCGGCTGCTTTTGCTGCTCAATGCTCCTCCAGACGATGGAACAAATGTGCAGAATACATTTCACACACGTGGAACTCACACACACAGGAGCGCGATAACTAGCGGAACTTTCACTTAAATTACGTCCACCAATGCAGCAATGTGTATCATGGCTTCATGTATTACATGTGGCCATGAATTTCCAGCCCTTTTTGTGCTGGTTGCACGTAAACACAAGCAAAAAACATCAGACAAAAAAAAATCTGTTTGTTTGAGTTGGATTTTGTGATCAAATATGAAGACATTTATCATTAGACTAGATTTATTGGTATTGTTTTTATTCATACTTAGTTTGAGGGATTTTATGTGATTTAGGTGTCGTCATATGGGCTTCATTTCAGTTCTTCACAGTGGCTCTGAGTTTCTAAGCATCACAACTGCCATCTGTTTGTCATTTCAACCTCAGTTTCACTTGTGTTAGATTTTCTGTCCCACAAAAGCTTTTGGTGTAGCATTAATGATTCAAATTGAAGGCATAGTCACATGCACTCATACAGGAGGTTGCTACAGGTTTGTGTGTTGTCTGTGGAGGGCCTCAAGTGTAGTGTAGGTGTGTAAATGTAGTATTTGTAAGAATAGTGTGAGTTGCTCGTATTTATGAGGTACAGATTATGCTATTTATTTAATTTACAAATCTAAGGAAGATAGCTGCTTATGCTCCTATTAGTCTGAAAACTAACAACTTCATACATGATATTTAAAAAAAAACAATGATCCACAAAATGTGATGATTAAAAAAGGTTCAGAAATGATTTTTTTAAGATAATGTTGTCGTGCATTATTGTAGCATAATACATTCACAGAATGCATGAAAGTTCAGGTTAAGTTTGAAGAATCAAAGCTGTTGAAGTTTGTTTCTGAAATTATTTCCGACTGACGAGCAGAACCTGACTCTGTTACTATATGGCCTACAAACAGCTTCAGATTAGACTGAATCCAACTGAATTAGATCCTTTGGTGCTTCACAGAGATGCGGCACAAAGCCCAACATGATTTCTAATTTCTTTGTAACATTTCTGTGCTTTTCTTTAGGAAAAGCCAATGATTTACCCAGCAGTCCCAGCAGAGCAAAGACGACCAATTCGAGTCCTTTCTTTGTTTGATGGCATTGCAACAGGTGAGGACGGCCTCCTCTCTCTTACATCTGACTTTTTTTAAGAAAACGTTTAGGTTACTTTTCTGAGTAGTATGAGTGATAGGTGACACTTCCAACCTCTAATAGTCCCCAGAAACGTTGAGTTCAAAGTCCTCTGAGGTTCTCTTTGGAGAACGCCAGTGTCAGCCCCTGTAAGGCAGGAAGTGCCACAGCTCAGGGTTGTTGAGCTTCACAGCAGATACGACAGACAGACTGCTTAGACGTCTCTCTGATGGTCTGGATTACACCAGTGATGTCATGTTTGTGGTCACAGCAGTTTCTCCCCATTAGACATGGAGACTCTCATACCAGCCTACTGAAGTTAGAAATGTCCCTTTTATTTTGTAGCATTTGAGATGTTGTTGCTTGAAAAAAAGGAAGACAAAGAAGACCAACATTTTGTTCTCTCGCCCGTCAAACATCCATGTGTCAAATCCAAATTCTTACCCTACCCCTCCAACTGAAGGGGCATTTGAAGAGATAGGGGCATCTGACATAGATATTTTAAGGGTAGAGTGAAGGGACTTTGAGTTCCGTACCTCTCCGCCGGCAGGGTGAGCTGCTTTGCGCTTTGCTGCAAAGTAAAAACATGTATTTCTCCTCATGGGTGTTTTCTGAAGCACAGAAGTTTACATATAAATGTAAGTAGTGACTTGATGTTTTAACGTGACTTTTTAAAGTTATAAAGCCGATGTCATGTATTTTCCGAGTGCTGGCAGCTACGTGCTAAAGTAGAGGACCGGTGAATATTAATGATGTCATCAAGGGGTACTTCCTGTCCGAATTCAAAGACTTTTCCAGAAGTCTCCGCTTGGAGGGTTCGTTTTTTGACGTTCGTTAAGATCATGTAAATGTAGGGATATGGAGAAGTTGTCGGGGTAGGGGAAGAATTCAAATTGGGCCATGACGTGGATCAGTGGAGAACACTCCGGTATTTTGATGGCATCAATGACATTTTAAAGCAGTTCAAGTTGGCACTCACAGGTCAGGATGGTCTGACTTATTGCTAACTCTCTAGATCATGCTAGGAAAAGCCAACTGTGCAAATAGTTGGACATCCCTCCATCTTCATGATGCAAATTTGTACACCACAAAGAGACCCCCTCCCCCCTCAGCCTGTTATCCAGAGACTCTGAACACATTCTTTGCAGTCATTTTCTACAGATGCAACCATCTCTTCTTCTTCGTCTTCTTGCTCCCTTTGGGGCATTGGCGTCTGCCTCCATCCGATCTTCTCCTCTGCATTCTCCTCACTCACAAACACTCTCTTGTCCTCCTTCTCTACATCCATGAACCTCCTCTTTGGTCTTTTCTGGTAACTCCAACCTCTTCATCCTTTTACCAACATCTTCACTGTTCCTCCTCTCAGCATGTCCTAACATCTCCATCTGCTTCCCTGCATGTCTCTCTAGAACATCTACCATGATCTGTTCCTCTGCCACATTTACCTTCCCTTTGTCTCTCCGTGTACTCCTGTCTTCTTTCCTCTCAGTGTCCCACTTTTTCTAATCAAACTTTTCCCATCCTAACTCACTCCTGAACTCCTTATTTCCACCAAAGTCTTCTTGTCTGCTTTCTTTATTCCAGATGATACACCAAGAACCTTCTTCTCAGTCTCGCTGGTCATTTTTGCCGTAGCTGTCCAGTCATCTGGCAAACCTCCTAATTCCCAGAGCCTGTTTCATTTTCTCTCCTCTTCATCTTTCTCACCAGCAGAGTCATCCTCACACCACCATCCTTTGCCATCTTTCTACACTCTTTCCAGCTACAGCTTTGCAGTTACTGATCAGATTACGTCTGTCCTCCCTCCACTTTTAGGTCTCTCCCTTTGTTCATCTCTTTTCTGGAAAAATGTCTTTACCACTGACACTTCCAGTCTTTCAGCAATGTCCACTACTATCTGAACACCAACCTTCTCCATCACTTCTTCCTCTTGTCTGTTTCTTTCACTCACATATAAAGTCTGTTCCACTCACTATTGTCTCTCTAGGGAGACCCTGGATCTCCTCATCAATCTTACAGAATAATTTCTCCTCCAGCTCACACCCTACCTGGCGGTCATAACCACTGACAACATTAACCATCAGACCTTCAACTTCCATCTTTAGACTCATTCTATCTGACCCTCTCTTCTCCTCCAGAACATTCTTATCAAACTCCTCCTTCGGGATTTCTCCCCTTTCTCTCCTCCTTTCATGCTTTCCATAAAACATCTTGAAGCTGTTCCAATCTATCTTGAACACAAAGAAGATCCACATTTTCTTCTTTCTACCATGTCAAACAAATCTCTAGTTTTCCCTGTTAAAGTCCCTACTTTCAAAGTTCCTACTCTAAGCCCTTCAATCACATCTTCCTTTTTCTTTCTCTGTGCACAAACACTTCTTCCTCCTCTCCTCCTTCCACTCAACAGGAGTCCAATGTCCACCTGTAGCCCGTGGGTCCTCAATGTTAACACAAGGTTAAGAATTCACAGGAGTTTTCTCAAAAAGTCAATGTTGTTTGTGCACATGCACACAAAAGATTGCTAATTCTTAAATAGAAAAGAACCGTAAACTCTTGAGAGTTGGCACTGGAAGAAGCCATTTGTTTGGGGAGCTACAGAATCTGTGTATCACTCGTTAATTTGTTTTTCAAATAAAAATCAAACATGAAAAAGCAAGAATGACTGCTTTTCTCTCTTTGACTTTTGGATTTTGTGTCGTCTGGGTGTTTCACTGGATTTTTGAACATTACGGCATCTTCTTGAAGTGCTGAAGAGTGGAGATTGGGTAAACAGAGAAGCCTGTGGGGGTATCTGCTATGGTCTCGTTTACTTCCATACATTTCTACCTTATAAGAGATGAATAGAAAAAACAGACAGGCGAATGTGATCCTGTAAAGTTTATTTTAAATGATGTTATATTTGTGTGTTTTTGCCCTCAGGCTACCTGGTTCTGAGGGACCTGGGTTTTAAGGTGGATCAGTATGTGGCATCAGAGGTGTGCCAGGACTCCATCTCGGTTGGTGTTGTCAGACATGAAGGGAAAATTCAATATGTTCATGATGTCAGGAACATCACCAAGAAAAATGTGAGGAGCTCATTTTTTTGGATAAATATCATTGTAATCTGATCTCATCTCTATCATTAGTGCAATCAAAGCATGTTTGTTCCTTTCTAAATGTTGTGTAGGTCAACCTTTTTTAACCCTTTATTTTTGTTTGGAAGTTTTAGTTATGTAACAGGAACTGAATACTTTGTTCATTCAGTGAGCTTGTTTTTCACGTCTGCAAACATAGGAATGAAAAGTAGAGGAGTAGTGGTCAGAATAGTAGAGATATAACCTGAAAAGAAGCTTCTGTAAATGTTCCTCTGTTTTTCTCCAAACAAGTTTTACTCAGCATCATTGTGAGGTCTCAGACTCCAGTCCTCAAATCTGTAAAAGCAAGAACTGGAGTGTTCAAAAAGGCTGTCAGGGCAGAGGTAGTTTGGGAAAAAGCAGGACTGGAGTTTGAAACCCTCATGGATGTTCCTGCCCCAGTCTAACATCAGCTGTCGGCCTGTTGTCTCCCTCAGATTCTGGAATGGGGTCCATTTGACCTGGTGATTGGAGGAAGTCCATGCAATGATCTCTCAATTGTCAATCCTGCAAGAAAGGGCCTTTATGGTGGGCACTTAACAAATATACTCTTTCTTTAAATGATTACTTTTTCAGCTTTATGAAAAGAAAGGCCGTCTGTGCTGTAGATAGTGGCCTAACTGCACTGTTTGGTTCATGCAGAAGGTACAGGGAGGTTGTTCTTTGAGTTTTACCGCCTGCTGAGTGAGGCCAAGCCGAAGGACGGGGAGGACAGACCCTTCTTCTGGATGTTTGAGAATGTGGTTGCAATGGGTGTCAACGACAAGAGGGACATCTCACGGTTCCTGGAGGTAAGAGGAAAAACAGAACAGCACTTGTGTCCTAAAAGTAGCTTTGAAATTTGACCTATTTCCTCTTTTTTGCCATGATTTTGTTTTCTGTGATTGAAAGTGGCTGTTGTGTTTTCTTTTCCATTTTTCTGCTGCAGTGCAACCCTGTTATGATTGATGCGATTGAGGTTTCTGCTGCCCACCGGGCTCGATACTTCTGGGGTAATCTTCCTGGAATGAACAGGTGCTCAAACTTCAGAGAAAATGTTTTTGGAGTAAATACATGCTTGTCAGAGGTTATTATTGTTATTTTTTCCTAATTTTGAACAAGACCTTTTTCTTTTAATGCATTTACAGTTGTCACTGAGCAAATGCTTTTAGGTAAAACAAATTGCAAATGAAAAGCGTACAATTATGAAAATGAAGCTGAGATCAAGACATCAAATGACCTACTAAACAAATGGCATGCACTGATTCATGTGCATTAATGTATGTGCACGGACAGTTGACTGTACATGAGAACTGAAGCGAGTTAGTGTGATGTCACCCATAAAAAATGGTTTGCTTCTTGATTCTACCCTCCCTCCCCTTTAGTCATCCTCTAACTTTTGTAGCCCACACGTTTCCCCTGTTGTTGTGCCCCTCGACATGTCTCTTTCTCCCTCTTCTTCCCCCTTTTTTTTCGTCCGGTTCAACAAGAAGGATACAAACATAATTCATATAAATAGTAAAAAAAGAAAAAGGTTTACTTCTGGCTCCAATGAAATTAAGTCAATTCAGTGGCATTTTTGTGATATGGATGTTGCCATGTTGGAGCCAGACGATGTCAGTAAGTCAATGTTTCTATGGCAACCACTCTCCCAAACCAGGAGTGAGCTCGTTGAAAGACCACTCCCCAACACTTGAAAGGGAGCTTTGGAGAATATGTCAAACGTTCAATGTGAAACTACTTTTATTAAGGCATTCAATGGAATAGTTTGTAATTTTAAAAGCTTGAACTATAATTTTCGAGACTGAACCAGAAATAATTAAGACTGGAAAGAAAAATATTTTTTTGCTTGGGGCTGTGGCTTAAACTTCTTTTCTTTCATTTTGCACCATGAGTTTTTTATGTATCTGTATAACACCTTTGTGTTACACTTTGCAGACCTCTGTGTGCCTCTGGGATGGACAAGCTGGAGCTGCAGGACTGTCTGGAGCATGGCAGAGTTGCCAAGGTCAGCTATGTTTGGAGTGAAGACAAAAGGACAGATTTTGGTTTAGTGGAACAGGGGTTTGACATTGCATGCTGTCTCACAGTTTGGAAAGGTGCGTACCATCACCACCCGCTCCAACTCTATCAAACAGGGGAAAGACCAGCACTTCCCAGTACTGATGAATGGGAAGGAGGACATTCTGTGGTGCACAGAGCTGGAGAGGTGAGCTGGATCTAGATAGTTTTCACAGCTCTTCTCTTCTTCCACATTTTACAGCCTAATTCCAAAATAAGTCAAAGTCATTCATGTCATCAACATTCTACCAAAACACCCCATAAAGACACAATGAAAAAAAGTTTCCTTAAAACATTAGCACATTTGATCAAAATAAAAAAACAGAGACAGGAGTATTCACAGTCTTTGCCATGAAGCTCTGTATCAGGGGTTCAAACGCAAATCCTCGAGGGCCGGCCTCCTGCTGGTTTTCCAGAAATCTTACTGAACTTGCTGCTGAGTACCTGGATCAGATGTGTTTAGCCAATAAGGATCTTCAGTGGCAGGTTGGTTGGAAAACACTGGTCCTCGAGGCCTGTAGTTTGACACCCCTGCTCTAAATTGAGCTTGTACGGTCCATTTCCACTGATCACCCATGACACGTTTCAACAGCTTAATTGAATCCACCTGTGCTCAACTCAGTGGATTAGAAATGATTTGGAAAGGTAGACCCCGTCTACATGAGGTCCAGGGTGGACGGTGCATGTCAAAGCACAAAACAAGCATGAAAGAACAGGAATTGTCTGTAGACCTCTGAAACAGGATTGTGTTGAGGCAAAGGCTGAGGAAGAGTCCAGAAACATTTCTGCTGCCTTGAAGGTTCCAGTGAGCACAGTGACCTCCATCATCCGTAAGTGGAAGAAGTTTGGAACCACCAGGATTCTTCTTAGATCTGACCGGCCGTCTAAGCTGAGTGATCGGAGAAGGGCCCTGATCAGGGAGGTGATCCAATAACCCAAGTGGTCACTCTGTCAGAGCGTTTCTCTGTGGAAAGAGGAGAACCTTCCAGAACAACCATCTCTGCAGCACTTCACCAATCAGGCCTGTATGGTAGAGCGGCCAGACAGAAGTCCCTTCTTACTGAAAAGCACATGGAAGCCCATCTGGAGTTTGCCAAAAGGCACCTGAATGACTCTCAGACCACGAGAAACCACATTCTGTGGTCTGACCAGACCAGAATAGAACTTTTTGGAGTGAATGGCAGGAGTTATGCTTGGAGAAAACCAGACGCTGCTCATCACCAGGCCAAAACCATCCCTACAGTGAAGCATGGTGGTGGCAGCATCATGCTGTGGGGATGTTTTTGGGCAGCAGGAACTGGAAGACTGGTCAGGATAGAGGGAAAGCTGACTGCAACGATGTCCAGAGACATCCTAATGAAAATCTGCTCCAGAGAGTTCCTGACCTCAGACTGGAGCGACGGTTCATCTTTCAGCAGAACCATGATCCAAAGAACACAGCAAAGATCTGGAAGGAGCGGCTTCAGAACTACTCTGTCCATGTCCTTGAGCGGCCCGACCAGATCAGACCTGAATCAAATTAACATCTATGAGAGATCTGAAAATGGCCGTGCACCCACGTTTCCATCAACCTGATGGAGCTTGAGCGCTACTGCAAAGAGGAATGAACCAAACTGTCCACAGAAAGGTGTTCCAAGCTTTTGGCGTCACATTCAGAACAACTTCAGGCTGTAATTGCTGCCAAAAGTTCAGAAACTATTGAGCAAAGGCTGTGAATACTTCTGTTCATGTGACTTCTCAGGTTTTTTACTTTTAATAAATTTGCAGGAAGTTAAAAAAAAACCTTTTCATAATGTCTTTCTAGGGTGTGTGTAGCATGTTGAGGACAGGAATGGACTTGATCCATTTTGGAATACGACTGTAACATAATATCCTTTTATTGGACTGTGGGAGAAAGCAGGAGAAAACCCACACATGCACGGGGAGAACCCAGATTTGAACCAGGATTTTCTCACCGTGAGGCAAGACTCCTAACCGCTACACCACCACCCCAGTGCTAAAATATGTTTTACTACATAAAGAAAATGGTTAAAGTCTGAATGTTTCTTCCATATGAACGTCTTGACTCAGCCATGTGTTTGTTCTGGAGATGTTTCAGTGTGAAGGCTGGTGGTAACGTTGAGGACATCCCTTTACTTTTGCAGGATTTTTGGTTTTCCTGTCCACTACACCGACGTGTCCAACATGGGCCGTGGTGCCAGACAGAGACTCCTGGGCCGGTCCTGGAGCGTCCCCGTCATCAGGCACTTGTTTGCCCCCCTCAAAGACTACTTTGCCTGTGAATAGCCCCCCTCTCCTCTGACGGCTCCACCAGCTGTCAGCCTGTCATCCTCAAACCACTGATGAAGGGAGGTGATGATGGAGGTTGCTCTCGTTTTGCTTTCATCTGCAGCTCTGCACGGCAACAGCACAACCATCACTGCTGTTCCTCTCAGCACAAAGGTCCTCCTGTAACCGATCCCATGACGCAGAGCTGCAGACAGCTGGTCAGGAGGAGGTTCAGTTCTGTTTAGGTTTTGTTTATCCCGGTTTAAAGGCTTCATCTTAGATCAGATAAAACTTAGGTGTGAATGTGGCTGCTTACCCTGCAGGCAGATTCACGTCACAACAACCAAAGGATTTTCCTTTTTTCTTTATTAGAGAGAACCATAAAAGGGCAGTCCATGGTGTATTTTTAGATTGAAATGGTGAAGTTAAAATTTAAGGATTGAGTTTTTTTTTTTTAAATAGTGGCTTAAAAAAAACACTAACTTGTGTGAGTTAAAGCACTAAAAGTTAACTTTAGTTATCTAACTTAGAGCTAATATTTTGTTTTAAGGTTAAACTTTCATGCAGTAGTTAAGACTTTACTGAAAAAGAGAGAAAAGTGGTGTTAGTTTGGAAAAGCAACACTGACATGTTCAGACAGGTGAGAACAGTGCAGGTAAATCCTACGTTTCCACTGCTCGTCTTCACTGACGGCTGTCGTGTTGCCTTCACTGTCTGTTGGAAATGTGAACGGCTGAGACGGGCTCGCCTCAGTTTGGTTCACATCTTTGGTTTTTAGTGAGGAACTTCTATTTGTCTCCTGCCAGAAGACTTGAATGAGGATGGCTGTCACCAAGTCTGTACCTGGGCATTATCTCAACAACAGTGTGAGCTTTTCCTTGTCGCCAAGCAAAGGCTACAATCCTGCTGTTTAACACAAAGTGCACAAATCTGTTGAATCTTTTCAGATACTCTGTCACTAAGGCTGACTTCCTTCAGTGTTTGGTTAAGTCAGTATTTTCCTCCAGCTTTTAGAACATTTTATGGGGTTAATTTATAGGATATATTAGCATATAAACCTTGCTATGTAAACCATATAAACCTTTTACCGTTGTAATGTATAATTTAGATTGTTCTGAGTAGTTTCCAGAAACATTGTGTCCGTTTTGTAATTTTATTTAGTTTTTAGCTTTGCATAAAAAGGATGTAAGTTTTTTTAACAATAACTTTTTGTACTTTTATAAGAGACACGTTCAAAGAATTTTTATGTTCTTTTTTATGTACCAGTCTGTAGAGCATTTTTCAAATGTACATGTTTTTATATTTAGTTAAAGAACAGCTTTGAAACATTTGTTTATCGGCTTACGCTGACTTATAGTTTTACTCAATAAAGAGAAGTCTGGCTGCATAAAACAACAACTGTTTTTAATAATGTGTCCAGTTTTTTCAATGAAAATGATGTTTTTAACATGTTCTTGTGGCATTTTCCTGATGATGGAGGACACAGATAAAGAAAATAAGCTGAAAATAGCTTCTTTTTAATATTTCTTTATTCAAATTGTTTGAATCTAGAGCAGACAAGTTTTTTTCTACTGGAAAAAAAGCATATTTGTGATGTAGAAAATACACTCCCTGCTCTGAGCTCTCAGCAACAGGGAGTAGAAGGGAAGCAGGGATAGGGTCCTGCCCACAACTTTGAGGTACATTTCTAAAGAACTCCTGCCACTCAGCAGAAAGTGTCCCAGGAAACAAGGTTTCATTTTTGGGCTGAAAATGACAATCATAGTGAAAAGACAAATGGGAATCCTTTTACAATAGAAAAAAATGTTGTTTGAATGGAACATTTGAAATGTGAAATGTTTCAGATCAGCAATGCAAACCCTGAAGGTCACAATGCACTGCTCCGAGCATCCAGGACAGAAATACTGTGATTCTTTCTGCGTTTTCTGTCACTTAGACTTGATTTCTTGTTATTTATCATCATAGCTACTGTTGTTTTGCGCTGTTCATGTACTGACATTGAAAGAAGATCACACTACTCGCCTTTTAGAAAAAAATAAAATCCCAAACTTCACAACAATTATTACATGACATAAACTAGCCTGCATTTCCTGTGTTTGTCCTGCTTGTTTGTGTCTCATTAATGTCAGATTAAACCTCTGGATAAAAATCAGAGGGAAGTTACTAGAAAGAATGTCTGGATGCTGTCAATAGCATTTTGACTCGCAAACACAGGACAAAGACTTTGCTGTGAAAGTACAGATATGTTTTTTTAAAAACGTATGGTGTCATGGCTTGAGCTACCAAAAAAAAAAAAAAAACTTTTTAACTGAAAAACAAAACTGAAGAACAGAGGGTTCTGACATTAAGTTTGATTTCAAATGTATGTATCACTTTGTCAGAGACAAGAAGCTGCCATCAGCTGAATACAATTTTGTAAAATGACATTTTTTTGTAAACAGTTCTGCATGTATAGTGGAGTAAAGAAGTATTTGTCAGTCATAGATTCTGAAAGTGTTCCACTTAAAAAGCTGAGTTTGGTCTGTCATGTTCCTCATAGAAAAACTCTGAGAGTCAGAATGTAAAACAGAATCAAGGTATTCACATTGTTTGATTTTGAAAGAATTAATTTACATAACAGAGCAGAATGTAAGTACTTACCTCCAACAAACAAGAAGGAACTGTGTCTCTCGCAGACCTGTAACTTCTTTAAGAAGCTTAGCTGTCTTCCACTGATTACTTGCATTAATGTCACCTGTTTGAACTGGTTATCTGTATGAAGACTCAGGTCTACAGTCTAAAACTGTTCGACTGAAACCTCTCCACCATAGGCAAGACCAAAGAGCTGTCAAAGGGCACCAGAGACAATACCGTAGACCTTAACCAGACTGGAATAAACCAATCTACACTGAGCAGCAGCTTGAAGAGAAGGGATCAAATGTTGGAGTAATTATTAGAAAATGAAACAAATACAAGATCACTGATGATCATCCTCCACCTGAAGATTCGTGTAAGATCTCACCTGGTGGAACAAATGTTTTCCAGAGACCATCTGGACGATCAGAAAGAGGATGGAGAGAAAGTTATGTGGTCAGACGAAATCAAAATGGAACTTTTTAGTATGAATTCCACTCACTGTGTTTGGAGGGATAAGACTGCTGAACTGCATCATAAGAACAACAGAACTATAAAGCACGGGGATGGAAACATCATGGTGTGGGGCTGTTTTACTCCAAAACGAACAACTTGTCTTTGTGAAGGAAAGGATGAATGGGTTTATATTTGGAGATATTTCTGACAAACACCTCCTTCCATCAGTGACAGCAGTGAGGATGAAACATGTCAAGATCTTCTGCCATGACAGTGATAACATCAACCGGGACACATAAAAAGCACTTCGAGGTTCTGAGAAGTCTAGAAAGATTTCTGAAATAGTGTAGGCCTAATGACATGTTTTGATGATGACCAATAAGAACTTTGTCACCAACGGGCAGACAGCTGATTCCACGTGCAGCAGGATTATTGGTACAGACAGACAGAAAGGAGCAAAGCTCAGCTAAGAGTCCACAAAGCTAATCAGAGGCAGAATCCATGCAAAGGTCAGGTCAGGTCAGGTGAACCGCACCGCACCGCACCGCACCGCACCGCATGCAGACTGGATGGCACAAACAAGACTTTGCAGTGAGCATGGCTCTGAGCAGTGCTTAAGTGTCCTGTGGCTGATTAGCTGATGAGTGTCAGGTGGGCGGCGTCAGACATTGTGTGCTGGGGTTGATGGGAGATGAAGTGTTAGACAAATCTCAGACTCTCTACACTTTACCTGTGTTACTTGATAAATTATCAGCACTTGAATTGAAAAAGTTTTATTAATAACTTTAAATAAATGTGAGGAAACCAGATTGTGGCAAGTTTGTTAAAAAAATAAAAAAATGGGCAAAGCATAATGGGGGTGCAAGTACAAAATGAATCAAACTCTATTTGTCAATTATAATATTTTATGGATTTGATGTGTCATATGTGAATACTGTGTGTAAAGCAGCAGTTTCACAGACAAATGGATTCAGAAAAGGTCACAACAGGTTAATGAAATAACACATCAACAGGAAAAAGTCAACGCATGGATCCAGACTTTTGTTCTTAAGGTCTATAAGGTCTATGAACGCGGTTTACTTATAATAAACTTTCTTTTTCTAACAGAACTCTCAGTCATCTACTGATTTGTTCTTCCTGCATACACCCCCCCCAAAAAAATAAATAAATAATCATCTCCAGGTCGTCTAGTGCGCATGTGCAGATGCGCCGTGGGCCGCTTTGGTTTACGTTTGGCAAAGTCCAAGAAAATGTCACCAATCTATATGGGCTTCTAGCTGCTGGAGCCATTAGAAGACGCGCAAACCAAATAGTATGAACACGTGCTAAGACGTAAACCTAACGATGCTATTAAAATGACTAAGGCTTGTTTTGAGAAAGATGTCATTTGTGTTACTACGTTATTACGGGTCTTAATTTTTAGTGTCTGAGCTGAACTTTTGTCCTAAAGAATAAGTTCTCGTTTCCGCTGACTGCTAGCAATCAACATGGCTAACATTTACAAGAGAAGAAGCAGCTAGCTGACGCCCAGCAGGCCGAGTTCGTTAAACTGGCGTTCATGAGTGACTGTAGTCATGAGGAGGAATTATTCAAAAGACTTTTACAGCCGAACACGAACATGTACCTGCGCCCATGTATTCGGATGTAAAGCGGTGTGTGCTAGCAGACATGCGATCCTGAATGGAGGCAGGAAGCGCGGGGCTGGCGGGATCGTGGGGGTGGGAGTCGGGGTGTTGGGTCTGTTGTTGGGACGTGTTCAAGGCACACGGAGGAGGACGGCGGGGTGAGTACACCACGAAGGGGCCAGCTTTGTGTTGATTTGGATTCTCTCTGGTTCATCGCGGCATTTCTGTATCCATGTGGCGGCGAAAATCTGTCACTGAAGCATGAGGGTTTCTCACGCACGTTTTTGTTGTGTTGTTCTGGGTCTCTGCTTAAAATTAGATCCTCTAAAGACACTAAATAATGGAAACAAAACAGCCAGCTTCTTTTGAAATTATAGACAACTTTGGACAACACTTTTCAGAACTTTATTTTGTTTTCGGTTTGCCCGATTACTTTTAATTCGTGAATAGTTTCTCTTTCAGCACCAATACACATTTATGAAGACGGATTGCGGGGAATGGGACAAAGGTTACAGTACAGTCATTCGCTCGTACGGTTGCAGTCAACGCGTTGCCTTACGCGTCGCTTTCAGCGCCATTTTACATTCATTGACCGTTTTTTCAAGCATTTCTCTTTAAACCAACGTCTGACTAGTTTGTTGGTTGGTAACCAATGATTGCAAAGCAGGAAGTCACGTGTTGTCACCTGAGCGGTCTGAACATTACATTGTCTAAAATGTTAGCATCTCGGGCTTTGTAAAGTTTTAATTTAAACCCACATCTTAAGTGTGATTGTGTCTAAATGCCCTCACTGCTCACTACTTAATGCACTATTAAGGGCGTTCGCCCCGAAATTTCCCAGAAGTCTCAGCGAAAAACCAATGTTCATTGACTGAATTGGCAGATATAGACCACAATGCATTGCGTTTGAACGATTTGTTGTTCGAAAAAAATATGTCCTTTAAACACATACACGTTTTCGTCATCAAAAACCAATAGTGTCTGTAAAAAATTCACATGTTTTGGGATTTTACTTCGGCAAAAGGGGTGACGTAATATTTGCCGTAGCGAATTTGTGTCCAAATTGGATTTAAACCCAGTGCACTGGATAGTCCCGCGCGCACTCTGCAGTCATTTGTGGGTTAGTAGTGAGGAATCTCGAACACAACACGAAGTCGGAATCGCCATCTTCAGGGTTAGGTAGCAGTGGTCACGTGACCTTGGTGAGCGATAGACGAAACCGGTATTCATTTTTATTTTTTGATTGATGAAAGATGCCTTTTTCACAGCCCGATTTGTCAATGTTTTCCCACACATACAGCACATTATAAGAACACAAGCTTTTTTCTGTCAACGAAAGAGAACGGAGGTCAGCAATATCCTACTCGTTACACATTTGTAATATTTTGATTAAAAAACGAGTCAAAATCACTGTCCCTGGACATTCGCAGTGTCTTCTGACGAACAACAGGGGGTGCAGGCAGCTGTGATGCATCCTATTTATTTTTAAGGCTGTGTCCCCCCTCTTTAAAAGTGCCTTATTTTTAAATGCTTACAGCACTAAGATAGCATCTGAAATATCATTTTTATGGAAAGTAACCCTGCAATGTACACCTTTACAGAATTGAGTTAATTTATTTGGAAAAACTACCTTAAAAATGTAAAAATCTCAAATTCCACTGTTCAGTAAGGTGGACAAATTGTAGTTTTCTGGTTGATTGCTGACCAGACATCTGCACTGTCTGGCCTCTGCCCTTGTTTCTGCTAATATTTGCAGAATACACCTTCAGTGTTTCGATTTTTTAAAATAAAAAATAGTCAAAACTCATGAAATCCTACAATCTAGCTTTAACTGCACATAAGGTAATTTTCTTTTATATCAAAAAAAGTTTTTAAAGGGACTTTCCAAGCTATCAAATTAAATCTAGTACTTGAGTTTTCTGTTTTCACATTTAAAGTCTCACTCCAACTATATTTTTATCTGTTGTAAAAAATCATTCCCAGTGAGTGGCCTTTTAAGTATGATTATGCAATTTTTAGCTGAAATCTGAAAGCCGGTGTTGGTTTATTAGACATATTTTCTGCAGAGCGGCAGAAACGTCCCTCTGAGTTATGGGTGGGACTGTTGGCAGGGAAGCAAACCTACGTTGATACATTTAGTCAGTTTCGCCCCTCACAACTCCAAGCTAACATTAGTGGTGCAAAAAAAAAAACAGCGCTATCGAGCTAAGCAGACATACAGTTTGAGCTAGATACCATCTCAGCCGAGGAAAATAAAGATGTTAATGGATCTGTTTGTCTGCAAGTGGAGACAGCAGTGTAGCAGGGAGACTTTGGCTCACCAATGCCAGTTTGCTGCATCACAAACATGAGCTTTTTCAAACCAAATCATCTGCTCCTGATCCATCATGATTAATAAAACTATACCCAAATACACAGTTTTAATCTTAAATTACTTAATATATATGTTCTCCATTGGGAGAAAAATGCTACAAGAACACTTGTAAAACACCACAAACAAGATTTTCATTGGAGTTGGTCTTTTAAAAAGAAAAATGACAAGCAGCCTCATTTCAGACCTGTTTTGACCCTCCTATCAACATAATGTGTGCAGAAGTATTTTGTTATCACTGTACCACAATGTTTGAAGCAGTTAATGTTTTAAGTGCATGTTTTTTTAAATAGGCAAATAAGTAAAATATTGATTTTCACTTGATTTAAAAATAAGCAAACAGGCAACTAACAATAGTGTAGAAAATATGTAACATTTTCTTGAAATGGAAAAACTAAGTGTTGCAGTTATTAAATGAAATATGATGATCAAAAGAATGTTAAAATTTACATGAAAAAAGTAAAAACATTTGTTTTTTTCATTTTTATATAACTTGTTGAAACATACATGGAACATGCAATACAAATGCCAAGTAAATTTCTTCTGTAAAAGAAGCAAAATTTATAGATGAAAAATGAACTAGAAGAAAACAAATAAAAACAGCAAATACAATAACAATCATTGTTCTAGATTGTTCTCTTTAGAAAAGGCTCCAACACGTCTTAGGCTCCTCTTTTCTGCACTTGGGGTTTCACAAGTTAACTTTTAAAGTCCACAACAAAACACATAACCACAGATGATTTGTGCTGCCTATACTTATGATGAGTTCCTTTTGTTGCATAAATGCAAATGTCTGTCTGATGTTCAGCATTACAACCTTAATGATTATCAGTAGGAAAAAATAAAAGAACTAAAGTAAAATCATTTATAATGATACATTAATCTGAATGATGTTGATTTCAATGAACACAATCATTTATATAAATAGAAATCTTGTTTATTTTTCATCAGTGATTCACTATTTGCAGAAAGAGGTACAAAATACACAGATTTCTTTCATTTAGCTCCAGCTGTTTCTGATCAGCATCACTTCAAAATACAAGAACTGTCAGCTGTTTCCCACAATGCATTGTTTTGAATTCATTAGCTGCACTCCCTTAAGTAGGCGCCTTGCACCCCCCCCCCTCTCATGATATTTTTATGATGGTTAAGGTATGATGTTGGAGAAAAAACTATCTAGCATACACCGCACACCAGACAATCTGTGCAGCTCTGCGTCTGCCCAGATCATCTCAAACACTGTAGTGATGGTCACAGACAGATTAGGCCTGCTGTCACATCTGGCAGCACAAGGAATTATGGGGTACGATTACTTTTGTTTGTCTGGGTGGATTGGGGTTTAAGTGTGGGTTTTTGTCTATGTTTTGTTTTTTTGGCTGTTTAACTCTGTTTGGCCCTTAGTTGCTTATGTTATGTTATGTTATGTTTGTTATTATTCCTTTCTGCATCATGAGTTGGAGGATGATGACCACCTTGTATTATTGACCGTTGAGCGTATCTCAAGATACAGCAAATGCGCATGCCAACTGATGGCCTTCTTGACAGAGGCAATGTCAGATTCCTGTGTGAGTGGGTGCAGAATAACCTATATTGATAATTTGTTATTGTTTGTATTGGGAGTACTTCTGGCTTAGGGAAGTAATGGTACTCTGAAGTAGGGCTGGGTGAAATTAACTCAAGTTAGTCACAAGCATTTTTCTCTTTGGCAAGTATAAGTTAGAGGGCTAGTCACCACATGGAGAGTAAATGTTTGTGTCAACATAGTCATGTTTTTTTTTAGCTCTTCTTCTGGTGAATTTCTTTTCTCCTCTTCTCTATCATCTGCACGTGAGGTAAACAAAACACACGTGACACAACACTTCACCCTCGCAGTCACTTCACCAGTGCAGCGTTTAGTTTGGCTGATGAAACAGTGGAAGATGTGGTGATTTATAACAGGATCCAGTCAGAACTGGAGGATAAAGCTGCTTCACTTAAAGCAGCAACAGACAGATTCATAAAATGTGTTGATTTGGAGACAGTGCTGTTGTTAAACTCTAATGCTATGATGCTAGCTAGCTAGCTGTTCTCTGTGTCTTATGTGATCACGGAGCGGTTTAAAGTCGGACAGTATTTTCACGGACCGGCCTGTAAGAATAAATGCAACACTATGAATTCATAGGACATTCATAAAAACTGTATTTTCTAAATAACAACAGAATTGAATCCACTGTTTTAGCAGCGTCTGTGTAGCAAAACAGAGTCTGTGTTACACTGAAAACTGGGACCTGTCAGATGTTGTGCTCAATCCTCCTTAAAGCTGCAGCTTTAATTTCAGTAATGAAATATAATGACAATAACCCAAAACATTTGACTGTTTTCAGGTGTTTTTTGTTCTGATTTGTAATAAAATGTGATCGCCTGGAGACAGAATTTGGAAATCTCTACTAAATCTGTCCTTGTTTTCTCAGCATGTTTGAGTTTACAGTTAGATGACAGTAAAGACGTGTTCATACTATTTAGAAATTTGATGCTATTTCATTTTCCTTAAAAAAGGAATTGTACGTATTGAAAACGTATTGATCAGTCATGTGCAGTTTAAAGAGAAAAAAAGCAAGAGATAAAAATCATCAGCTCCTCTGTGTCCTCAACTAAAATTCTTCAGTCTTCCGCTGCAGATGGACTCATATCCATTACTGTTTAACCAGTGCAGTGTTCCTCGTTTATCGTGGGAGTTACGTTCTAAAAAGAACTCATGAAGGTGAAATCTGTGAATTAGGGTTCCAGATGTTTAACTCCTCACTGCACACGTTAGTCTATTATCAGACAGACATGAACATTTTCACACTTTTCTCTCTTGTTTAAACTCTAAAGTTCAAACCTTTGTAGAAAAATAAGTCCAGGATTATAGAATGAAGACAAAGATCTGATCAGGATCAAAGATTGATGGAGATCTGGAGAGCTGTGCATTTCTGCACAGGAGACACAGCACAGAGGAGATTGATTGACAAGATCTCCAGCCAATCAGGACACAGAACAGGATGCTGTTTAAAAAAAAAAAGCAGCAGCATAATCGCTCAGACGAGAAAGATGAACTTCTGTGTGGAAAGAGAAAAACAGTATTCTGTTCTATTTGACAAGGATTTGGGGATGTTCAGATAGGGACACAGACTGTAAAAGAATGGAATAAAAAGGCATATTTTTGTGCCTTGATCATGCGCCAGATTGAAGAAAAAAAAACATGCCCCTGACACTGGTCAGGGGGCCGGGCAACACGTGGGGGCGGGCCGGAGGCAGCCCATGGGCGGTAGTTTGGGGACCCCTGCTCTAGACTAATATGTGTGACATTGCTTCTTCATCTGAATCACTAACTCCTTCAAGAGTTGATAAAATGCCTCTTAACTAATGCGTGTATGGCAAAATTGAAAACATTACCAAAGATACTTTACTTTAATGCTTGTGAAGATTTTAACTCAATAAAATTAGTTTGCAAGTATATTTTAGAAATCTTACCTCCAACTGAATTATCCATCCATCCATTTTCTTCTGCTCATCCGGGACTGGGTCGTAGGGGCAGCAGTCTAAGTAAAGATGCCCAGACTTCCCTCTCCACAGCCACTTCCTCCAGCTCCTCTGGGGACACCCCGAGGCATTCTCAGCCCAGTCGAGAGACATGGTCTCTCCAGCGCGTCCTGGGTCTTCCCCAGAGCCTCTGCCCAGTGGGACATGCCTGGAACACCTCTCCAGGGAGGCGTCAAGGAAGCATCCGGACCAGATGGCCGAGCCACCTCAACTAGCTCCCCTCAATGTGGAGGAGCAGCAGCTCTACTCTGATTTCATCCCGGCTGACCGAGCTTCTCACCCTATTTCTGAGGGAGCGCCCAGCCACCTTACGGAGGGAGCTCATTTCAGCCACTTGTATCTGGGGACCTTGTTATTTCGATCATGACCCAGAGCTCATGACCATAGGTGAGGGTTGGAGTGTAGATCGACCGGTAAACTGAGAGCTTTGCTTTCTGGCTTAGCTCTCTCGTTACCACAACAGACCGGTACAGCGGCCCCATTACAGTGGACGCTGCACCAATCCGCCTGTCGATCTCACGCTCCGATCTTCCTTCACTCATGAACAAGACCTCAAGATACTTAAACTCCTCCACCTGGGGAAGGAGCACTCCACCCACCCAGAGAGGACAAACTACCTTTCCCCGGTCAAGAACCATGGCCTCTGACTTAGCGGTGCTGACCCTTATCCCAGCGTCTTCACACTCGGCTGAAAACCGTTCCAATGCATGCTGGAGGTCCTGGCTCGATGAAGCCAACAGGACAACATCATCTGCAAAGAGCAGAGAAATCCTGTGGTTCCCAAACCAGACCCCCTCCAGACCCTGGCTGCTCTTAGAAATTCTGTCCATTCTGTCCAATTCTGTCCAACATGCACCGGGAACAGGTCTGACTTAGTGACAGCTATGCGAGCCAAGCTCCTGCTCTGGTCATACAGATACTGGACAGCCCTGAGTAAGGCTCCCCGGACCCCATACTCCCAAAGTACCCTCCACAGAACACCATGGGGGACACGGTCAAACGCCTTTTCCAAATCCACAAAACACGTATGGACAGGATGAGCGATCTCCCACGAACCCTCCAGCATTCTAAAGAGGGTGTAGAGCTGATCCACATTTCCATGACCAGGACGGAAACCGCATTGTTGTTCTCAGATCTGAGGTTCGACTATCAACCGGACTCTCATCTCCTGTACCCTGGCATAGACTTTCCCAGGGAGGCTGAAGAGTGTGATTCCCTGGTAGTTGGAACACACCCTCCGGTCCCTCTTCTTGAAAAGGGGAAACACCACCCCTGTCTGCCAGTCCAGTGGTACAGTTCCTGACTGCCACGCGATGCTGTAGAGACGTGTTAACCAAGACACTCCCACAGCATCCAGAGACTTGAGGTACTCAGGGTGGACCTCATCCACTCCCGGTGCCTTGCCACCGAGGAGCTAGTTGACCACCTCAGTGACTTGAGCTTGAGTGATGGACAGCCCCACCCCAAGGCTCTCAGCCTCTGCGTCCTCAAGGGAAGGCGTGTCAGGAGGATTGAGGAGATCCTTGAAGTATTCCTTCCACCGCCCGACAATGTCCCCAGTTGAAGTTAGCAGCTCTCTTCCTGCACTGAAAACTGTGCTTGTAAAAAAAACTGCTTTCCCCTCCTGAGGAGCCGGACGATTTGCCAGAACCTTTTTGAGGCCAACTGATAGTCCTTCTCCATAACCTCCCCAAGCTCCTCTGCTAGAATGCTCCAGAACCTTGAAATGCTTTTCATGTAGACACTTCTTTGTGTGTTTAGGATGGCTATCATGCTGGAAGATCCAGCCATGTTTTATCCTCAATACTCTCACTGTAAGAAGAAGGTTTTTATCCAAATCTCACCATATATGTTCCTTTTCATCCTGTACTTCGTATGTATCAGTCGTCATGTCTTTTTTGCAGAAAAGCAGCCAAAACCACCGTAGATTAACTCTAGAAAATGCAGAAGATCAGTTTAAAATCAGACATAGTTACAGTTACAGCATCCTGTTTAGTTGATTGTGTGTTTGCCTATTTAAGTCTATGTGTGTTTCTGTTCCCTGTATTGGAGCGTTTTGGGTCCCTGTCCCTTGATGGTGCTCCTTAGTTTATTTGAGTTACTTGCCCCTCTTCCCCTCTCGTGAGGTGATCTTTTGTTCAGTTACTACAACAAGCTACTACCTTACCCAGTCCAAGCCTTCTCTGCTTTTGGGTTCCTGAATTCTATCCGTAACAGATGAGTGTTTCTACATATTTAACTTTAATTAGTTACTGGGAAATAAGTTTTAAGAACTGATTTTGGTCCTTGAGGACTTGTGTTTGTGTGTCAGTAAAGATGACCATGACTTTTTCGTTTGTCCTCAGGTCAACATGGACGACAAATTAGAGGAAGAACCAACCAAAGCACAGTCTGTATTGGTAGAGGACTACCTGGGCAACAAAGAAAATGTCATAGTATTGTCATCAGAAGATGAAGATGATTTTATTTATCTTTATGAGCATCAGAAAGTCAAACAAGAAAATGGTAAATGCAAGAGGAGACAGAAAGAGGAGCCTCCAGAAAAGTACCTGGGAACTCAGGAAATCAGGGACTGCAGCTGTGATGTTGCAAATGTCAATCCTTTGGCAGTTTTTCAAAATGAAGGTTCGATGCGTCTGAAGGAAATTCTCCAGGCTGTGTCTTATGCACCTTTTTGCCTGTACTTGTATGTTGGGTTAAAGATGGAAAAAGGAGAGGGCACCAGCATTGTGCTGATTGGTTATTTTGATAAGAGTTTGGGAAAAAGTGTGGTGAGACCACTCCAGACTCTGCAGCTAAGTGTGGATGCAACTGACCCACAAACATCCACACCCATTCATGGTGTCAAACCTGAGCATTCAGATGCACAGCTTCTGATTAAAGCGTTGAAGGAAGTTAACCTTCCCCTGTCCAACCTCTCGATGTTTTACTGTTCTGCTCCACACCCCAGTATTACCCATGGGTTTGTTTCCCAGCTTCAAGCCTTTAACCCAAAGTTGATCTCGCTCTGCGGCATCCCTGGGCTAGCGGAAAGAGCCTGCCTCGCTGGACTCATGACTTCGTTTGGGTGTGTGGTCGACCTAGTGAAAGACATCCACTGCTACTACTCCACTTGCCTGTCCATTAATGACACCCTTAAAGAGGTCTTTGCTGGTGTGGAGTCTGTTGATCCCTCCAATCCTGATTCAGAAAGATGTTTATTTATTATCCACACTGTGCAGAAGATGGTTAGCTGTTGGCAGGACTTGGTAGAATATTTCCAGTCACTGGCGGAAACAGAGGACACCAAGAGGATTAAGACCCTTTTAATAGACGATGATACCCATCTACGTTTCCTGTTCCTGGCTGAGACTTTAGAGCCTCTCAGAGCTCTTCACGAGCTGCAGATGTCAGGAAAAGCAGACTTGGCTGTTGAGCTCCAGCTGATATCCCTGATGGTTAAGTCCTATGCAGTGAGCATCTTACTGCCATCTGCTGCAGAGCGTTTTCTTAGCAGGCGGGACATGTGTCTGCTCGAGAATGAGACAGAGCTCTTTCCTCTAGCTCAGGTCAGAGTTGGCTTTCATGCCATGGACTTTATGAAGGGAGGGAGTAATAGTTTCTTCATGAAAGCTGCACAGTCCTTCTACAAAGCAGCCCTTCACAGTTTGGTGGAGAGCCTACCTGAGCAACTTGGGGATACATCTCTAAGAAACATTGAAAGCCTGCTCAAAGACCCTCACAATATTACTGTAAGTGGGTGTTACTTCTCATATTTTCTTCTTCTTTTCCTTTTAGCTTTTCCCTTCAGGGGGTGCCACAGCCAATCAGCTTCCTCCATAAAACCCTGTCTTCTGCATCCTCTACTCGAAAGGTACACTCACACTGAACGCGATTCGCAAGATGGAGGAAACCAATTTCCATGTAAAATTAATGGTTTAGACATTGTTTGACAATGTCTTGAATTGAGGTGCTGCGGTGCGAATTGAGCGGTTAGGAAACAGCTCGAATGAAGCGGCGCTGTCTGAATTGAGCGGCCGCAGCGGTTGGTCAGAGTTTTAAAAAAAATCTGAACTCTGGGGAGGTGGTCTCCTCAACCAATCAGAGACTCAACTTCAGGCACGTGACGTTTTCAGTAACAGCAGGGAGAAAACATCCAGTATGGTGGATCGATCCACAGTTCTCCTGAACTTCTATTCATTTTCTTAACCCTCTGTATCCCTTTCTGGGCAGCAGGGTTTTCCAGATCCCATCCCGGTTACTGTTGGGTGACGGCGGGTTCACTCTAGAGAGTCTGTCAGAACCTATGGAGCTGTCATAGTGAACACGCTCACTATGACAGCTCCAGGGAGAGGAGCTCACGGCCAGACAAAGGGCCAGCTGCTGGATGGGAAAGCAGTCTGCTCAGACCTCCTGAACTTTTATAATGCTTTCTTATTTTCATTGAGACAACAATAAAAAAATGTTCCCTCATTTTATTCTTGTTTTTATTTTATTCCCTCTCATGTTAATGCGCGACAGTAACATTTGAAATCGGTCAGAGAGAGACAGAAACACCGCAGAAGTGACCATCAATCAGACACAGCAGCAGGAGAGAAACTCACTGGAGCTAAAGGGAAACTAAATGTTCTTATGAACCCAAACTTGTTTTCTAGAGCTCTTTGAAATAAATAAATCTGATCTCTAAACATCATCTGTATCTCCCATGTATTGTAAATGAGAGAAACAGATGCAGATCCGTGTAGAAATGAGGCTAAAAACATTAGCTGGTAGGTCCTCCCACATATGGCCTTGGTGACATGCTTAGGAAACACATTTTGACTACATGGCAAGCAGTGAATTCTCCGCACAGCGAAAGACAGGCAGGACATGCAAGTTGGCACCAAATCGCGTTCGGTGTGAGTGTATCTTAACCCCAGCTTCCTTCATGTCTTCATTCATTGCATCCATAAACCTCCTCTTTGGTTTTCCTCTAGACCTCTTTCCTGCAGTTCTAGACTCAGCATCCTTCTACCAATATCTTCACCTGTCTCTCCTCTGGACATGACCGAACCGTCTCAGTCTGACCTCTGACTTTATCTCTAAACCCTCTAACATGTGCTGTTCCTCTGATGAACTCATTCCTGATCCGATCCATCCTGGTCACTTCCAAACAGAACCTCAGCATCTTCATCTCTGTTTCCTCCAGTTCTGTTTCCTGTCTTTTCCTCAGTACCTCTGTCTGTAGACTGAACATCATGGCTGCTCTCACCACAGTTTAGTTCACCTTTCCTTTCCTTTGAGCTGAAACTCTTCTATCACACATCACACCTAACATTTTTCTCCACCCATTCCAACCTGCCTTCACTCACTTCTTCACTTCTTTTCCACACTCTCTGTTCCTCGGAACTGTTGACCCTAGATCAGGGGTGTCCAAATCCAGGCCTCCAGAGCCGGTGTCCTACATGTTTTCCAATCAACCTGCCATTAAAAGCACCTTATTGGCTAAACACACCAATAATCAACAGCAGACAAGGCAGGGTTTCTGGAAAACCAGCAGGTGTTCAGCCCTCGAGGCCTGGATTTGGGCACCTCTGCTGTACTTCAAACTCTCCTCCTTCTTTCTCTCTTCTCCCTGTAACCTCACTCTTCCACTTGGAACCCTCTTATTCACACACATGAACTCTGTCTTGTTGCGGCTAACTTTCATTCTTTTCCTTTCCAGGACAAACCTCCACCTCTCTAGCTTCTCTTCCAACTGTTCTCTGCTCTCTCTACAAATCACAGTATTATCTGCAAATATCATAGTCTATGGTAATTCCTGTCTAACCTTATCTGTCAGCCTGTCCATCACCATTGCAAACAGGAAGGGGCTCAGAGCTGATTCCTGGTGTAATTCCACCTCCACCTTGAACTCCTCTGTCACCCCTACAGCACACCTCACCACTGTCTTCCAGCCCTCATACATGTCCTGCACCTCTCTAACATACTTCTGTGTTATTCCAGATGTTTTGATACAATACCACAGTTCCTCTCTGGGTACTCTGTCATAAGCTTTCTCCAGATCTACAAACACAGTGCAGCTCTCTTTGACCATCTCTGTACTTTTCTATCAACATCCTCAAAGCAAAGATTACAGTGGGTACAGAAAGTGTTCAGACCCTTCACATTTTTCACTCTTTGTTATATTGCAGCCATTTGCTAAAATAATTTAAGTTCATTTTTCCTCATTAATGAACACACAGCACCCCATATTAACAAAAAGCACAGATTTTTTGCAGATTTAAAAAAAAAAAAAAACAGAAATACCACATGGTCCTAAGTATTCAGACCCTTTACTCAGTATTTAGTAGCAGCACCTTTTGATCTAATACAGTCATGAGTCTTTTTGGGAAAGATGCAACAAGTTTTTCACTCCTGGATTTGGGATCCTCTGTCATTCCTCCTGCAGATCCTCTCCAGTTCTGTCAGGTTGGATGGTAAACGTTGGTGAACAGTCATTTTCAGGTCTCTCCAGAGATGCTCCATTGAGTTTGAAGTCAGGGCTCTGGCTGGAACATTCAAGAACAGTCACAGAGTTGTTGTGAAAGACACTCCTTGGTTATTTTAGCTGTGTGTTTAGGGTCATTGTCTTGCTGGAAGGTGAACCTTTGGTCCAGTCTGAGGTCCTGAACACTCTGGAGAAGGTTCTGGTCCAGGATATCCCTGTACTTGGCCTCATTCATCTTTTCCTCCATTGCAACCAGTCGTCCTGTCCCTGCAGCTGAAAAACACCCCCACAGAATGATGCTGCCACCACCATGCTTCACTGTTGGGACTGTATTGGACTGGTGATGAGCTGTGTCTGCCTTTCTCCACACATACTGATTAGAATTAAAGCCAAAAAGTTCTAACTTGATCTCATCAGATCAGAGAATCTTATTTCTCACCATCTTGGAGTCCTTCAGGGTGTTTTTTAAACAAACTCCATTTGGACTTTCAAGTGTCTTGCACTGAGGAGAAGCTTTCGTCAGGCCACTCTACCATAAAGCCCCAACTGGTGGAGGGCTGCAGTGATTGTTGACTTTCTACAACTTTCTCCAGACTGCATTTCTGGAGCTCAGCCACAGTGATCTTTGGGTTCTTCTTTACTTCTCTCATCAAGGCTCTTCTCCCCTGATAGCTCAGATTGGTCAGACGGCCAGGTCTAGGAAGGGTTCTGGTTGTCCTGAACATCTTCCGTTTAAGGATGATGGAGACCACTGTGCTCTTAGGAACCTTAAGTGCAGCAGATAGTTTTTTGTAACTTTGTAATCTTGTCCAGATCTGTGCTTTGCCACAATTCTGTCTCTGAGCTCTTCAGAGCTCATGATTCTCATTTACTCTGACATCACTGTGAGGTGTAAGGTCTTATATAGACAGGTGTGTGGCTTTCCTAATCAAGTCTAATCAGTAGAATCAACACAGCTGGACTCAAATGAAGGTGTAGAACCATCTCAAGGATGGTCAGAAGAAATGGACAGAACCTGAGTTCAACATATGAGTGTCACAGCAAAGGTTTTGCATACTTAAAGCCATGAGAAATTTCAGCTTTTCTTTTTTAATAAATCTGCAAAAATGTCAAAAAATCTGTGCTTTTTGTCAATATGGGGTGCTGTGTGTCCATTAATGAGGAAAAAATGAACTTAAATGATTTTAGCAAATGGCTGCAATATAACAGAGTGAAAAATGTAAGGAGCTCTGAATACTTTCCGTACCCACTGTACATATGTAGAGCTCTTTCTTGGCATGATACCAAACTGCTGCTCACAAATGTTCACTTCTGCTCCTAGTCTAGCTTCAAATGCTCTTTCCTAACCTTCATTCTATGGTTCATCAGCTTTATTCCTCTGTAGTTGCCACAACTCTGCACATCTCTCTTATTCTTAAAAATGGAACCATCACACTTCTCCTCCATTCCTCAGGCATCTTCTCACCTCCTAAGATTCTGTTGAACAACCCATTCACAAACTCCACTGCCATCTCTCCTAGACACTTCCATAGCTCCACAGGTATCAGGACCAAATGCCTTTCTACTCTCCATCCTTTTCAATGGCCCTCTCAATTCACCCTTACTAATCTTTGTTACTTCCTCCTTCACAACTGTTACCTCGTATTTTCTTTCTTCCCTCTCATTTTCTTCATTTATCAACTCTTTAAAGTATTCTTTTCATCTTTCCATTACACTACTGACACCTGTCAACACAGTACCATCCCTATCCTTAATCACTCTAACCTGCTGCATGTCCTTCACATCTCAGTTTCTCTGCCTTCCTAATCTGTATTGTCAGTCTGTCTGTCTTTACTTGGCAACCTAGCATACAAGGCAATACAAGCCCCTTGTTTGACCTTTGACCCCTCTACTTTCACCTTGCACTGCATCTCTCTGTACTCCTGTCTATACTCCTTAGTCCTCTCAGTGTCCCACTTTGTTTTAGCTTGTCTCTTATTCAGTATACTCTCCTGCATCTCCTCATGACACGCCAAGTACACTCCTTCCTGTCTCCCTGATCACATTAGCTGAAGTTATCCAATCATCTGGGAGTACCTCCTGACCACCCAGAGCCTGTTTCAACTGTTTCTTAAAAGTCATGCAACATTCTTCCTTTTCTTCATCACCAGAGTCATCCTACACACCACCATCCTATGCTCTCTCACCAACCTCTACGTTGCAATCACTGATCTCAGTCAGATTACACAGTTTACATAAGATGTAGTCTGTCTGTGTGCTTATACTTCTACTCTTAAAGGTCACTTTATGTTCCTGCCTCTTCTCACAGAATGTATTCACTAAAGCCATTTCTATCTTTTCTGCTAAATCCACCACCATCTGTCCTTCTACGTTCCTCTCCTGGATATCAAACCTGCCCATCACCTCCTCACCTCTGTGTGCTGCACCAACATGTCTATTAAAAACTGCTCCAATGGCAACTCTCTCACTTCTAGGGCTGCTCATCATAACTTCATCAAGGTCCAACCAGAATCTCTCCTTCTCCTCCAGCTCACATCCTACCTGTAAGGCATACCCACTAACAACATTAAACATCACTCCTTCCATTTCTATCTTCAGACTCATCACTCTGACACTCTTTTTACCTCCACAACACTCCTAACAAACTCCTCCTTTAAGATAACTCCTCCTCCATTTCTCCACCCATCTCCACCATGATAAAACAACTTGAACTCTGCTCCTAATTTTCTAGCCTTGCTACCTTTCTATCTGGTATCCTGGACACACAGTATGTCCACCTTCCTCCTCTGCATCATGTCAACTCACTCTCTACTTTTTCCAGTCATAGTTTCAACAGTCAAAGACCTATTCTCAGTCCAACACCGATTACTTTCCTCTTCTCTCTCTTCCTGCGAACGTGCCTTCCTCCTCTTCTTCTTGGGAAAACAGTAGTCAAATTTCCACCGGCACTATGACTGCACCGATGGCTGTCATTGATAACCCAGACTGATCCGATTGATTGGATCGACTGATCCGGTATGGATATGATAGATCCAATTCACAAGTTTGATTTGGCAAAGATCTTATGCCAGATGCTCTTCCTGACAACCCTCTGTATTAGCAGTGGCTCGCAAAAGTATTCACACCCCTTGAAATTCTCCATATTTTCTCACATTATGACCACAAACATAAATATATTTTATCGGAATTTATGTGAAAGACCAACACAAAGTGACACAAGCTTGTGAAGTGAGAAGAAAATTATAAAAACTTTAATTTTTTTAAAAAAACTGAAAAGTGTAGTGTGCAAAAGTATTCACCCTCCTTTTCTCTGAGAGCATCAAATTACCTTCAGAAGTTGCTTGATGATTAGTGACTGATCAAATGTTGACTTCATGACTTCATAGAGTTCACCTGTGTGTCATTTAATCTTTAAAACAGCAACATGAAGTGTAAGGAACACACCAGACCGGTCAGGGAGAAAGTCGTGGAGACATTTAAATAAGTTAGGCTAGAAAAAGATTTCCCAAACTTTGAACATCCATGAACCACTGTTCAGTCCATCATCCACAAATGGAAAGAGTTTGAAACAACTGCAAACCTACCTAGACATGGTCGTCCATCTAAACTAACAGACTGAACAAGGAGACACTGATCAGATGATGCAGCCAGGAGGCCATGATGACTCTGGATGAACTGCAGAGATCTACAGCTCAGGTGGAGGAATCTGTCCATAGAACAACCATCAGTCATGAACTGAACACATCTGGACTTTATGGAAGAGTGGTAGGAAGAAAACCATTGTTAAAAGAAAACCACAAGAAGTCCTGTTTGCAGTTTGACATAAACCATGTGAATGACCAGCAAACGTGTGGAAGAAGGAGCTCAAAATGGAACTTTTTGTCCTAAATGCAAAGAGCTGTGTGTGGAGGAAATCTAACACATCACTTCGAACACACCATACCCACTGTCAAACATGGTGGTGGCAGCATCATGATCTGGGGCTGCTTCTCTTCAGCAGGAACAGGGAATCTGGTTAGAGTTGATGGGAAGATGGATGGAGCCAAATCCAGAGTAATATTGGAGGAAAACATGTTGAAGTCTGAACAACACTTGAGACTGAAGCAGAGATTCACCTTCCAACAGGACAACCACCCTAAACATAAAGACAAAGCTACAATGAAATGATAAAAATGAAACAGATTCATGTGTTGGAATGATCCAGTCAAAGTCCAGACCTAAATCCTAATCCAGAATCTGTGGAGAGATCTGAAAACTGCTGTTCACAAACTGCTATCCATTCTAATCTGACTCAGCTTGAATTGTTTTGACGGAAGAATGAACAAAGATTTCAGTCTGTAGATGTTCAAAGCTAGTAGAGACAAACCCCAAAAGACTTGCAGCTGGAATTACAGCAAAAGGAGGTTCCACAAAGTATTGACTCAGGAGGCTGAATACTTTTGTACACTGGATACACAAGGAATATTCAAATTACATTGATTTTGATTGTAAAAAGTAATTAAGTTATTTAAAGCACACAACAATATTCCCCTGGTCTTTGCTATATATTCAAATAATGATTTTATGATGGCATGCATCTCCTCATGATCTCAGATTCAGACACTTTTTGTGTTCCTTTTGCAGACATTAATGGATGTAGTTAAAACCTCTCTTAGCCATTTTTCTCAGCCTGAAAATCAATGTTCAAGTATCAGTTTTGTCTAATGGTGGATTTTAAAGTCGATTTTTGAATTGTGCTTTCAGTTATCAGTGGTTTTTGTGCAGCATCTAAAAATAATCTGTCATGATGTGATTTGCTGATTTTCCTGCTGCTTCAGCAGGACCCTCACTTGTACTGGCAGATGCTGTCAGAGCTGGGCGTTCATGTTGATCAGTGTGCCACCACATCTGCTGAGGAAGAGCAGCTGAATTACCTCATGTTCATTAAGACACTAAAGGAAAGCCAGTGTGTGAATGGAGGCGAATATTCCTGGACTAAGGTAAATACTTATAGGAATTCTCTCGGCTTTTTCCAACAAAAGCTCTCATGTCTTCACTGGAAAAAAAGAACACTAGACTTTTTTTTTGGCTTCTTGTAGTATCACATTCTGTCTACATAAAATGTTTTGAACTCTTTTTGAAAAGCGAACAATTATATTCTCTCGTCTTTTGTAAACTAATAATTTTTGAAGTTTATTTTTTTGTTAAATTTTGTGACATTTAAAATAAATCTGCATTTAGTCAAATCTAGATTTATCGGTCTGACTGAAATCAGCACATAGATGAGGCAGTTTCTGGGTCTTAAACACATTGAATTTAATGACGCGCTTTATTTGATTGATTAATCATTGATTTGATTGTTTGTTCCCCTTCTGTGTCAAACAGCAGAGATGTTTCTGTATTTCAGTGGAAGGGAAATCTCTCTATTTCTTGTGTCCAGATGTTGCACAGCTTGAAACCATTTAGTGCTCTGCACAGATTCTTCCTGACCCTCTTGGCTCTGCCCCGCTCTCTGGACAGAAGCAAAGTGTTAGCTAAGGTGAGGATGAAAATCTGTACATGTTCACATGACCATTGCTGAGTATTATTCCCAATTGTTTGGTATGAAAGCCAGTAATGATGGCCTGAATTTGATATAAATTCCCGAACAAACCCCCTTTTCAATCTATTTTTGTAGGAACATGAATGAACAAATTGATCTCTTCTTCTTTTTCTCTGAAACTTGGTATCACTTTTTCAAAGTGTAAGCCATTTTTAGACCTGTCTTTGAAATCT
Organism: Oryzias woworae; assembly: GCA_016861445.1. Classification (NCBI taxonomy): domain Eukaryota; kingdom Metazoa; phylum Chordata; class Actinopteri; order Beloniformes; family Adrianichthyidae; genus Oryzias; species Oryzias woworae. The sequence goes on from BOLG01001158.1 coordinate 829,203, forward strand.
GGTTACAGACAAAAAAACAGCACAGAAATATTTTATCAACATAGTTTTGGTATTCACAGAGTTTTAAGAATGTTAAACTGGAGATAAATAACTCCTCTTTGCTGCTGAACATCACCTGAATCTAACATTTTATCTTCTACAGCCCACTGACTTTGACCAGATGATTCTCTTTGGTCAGGGGTATTTAGCCCCCAAGTTGTGGATCAGCCCTTCTTGTGGGCTGCTTACTACTGAGCCAGACAGAAAGAAAACTCAGCTAATTGTTTTTCCATCTTTTACAATTATTTGATGCTGAAGACAGTTGGATTCTGGAAATTAACCATACGCTCCCCTCCACATCTGTCTGTGACATCCGTCGTGCATGTCAGGATGCTTGCCTCAAAAGAGCCAGTTAGACAACGAAAGAAAATAAAAACTTCAACTACAGTTGCTTCAACTACACCTTTGATGAAGTGGGAGTTTATCTATGAATTATCTAGTCTTAAAGAAAGAACAAAGATTGTTCCTTTCCTTATGCAAAGTACAGAGTCAGAAAACAGATCAACTTTTTCTCAATTCAAGGCAGATTTACTATTACAAGTGCAGAACAGCCAGCATCCATGCACACTTTCCAAGGAGAATTATAGGAGTTGGATACAGAGTATGAAGGCAAGAAAGTTAGGAGAGAGGGAATGGGGAGCAGAAAGACTGGCAGGTTACAGTCCCCACTAGTCAAAGACTTCCTGGTATCAATGAAAAGCATTGATGTGATTTATGTTTCTAAATCTGTGTGGTACTCTGATGGGATCATGTGTCTTCCTGCGTTGAACCATTTCTTCTTTGTCTCGTAGAGACTTTTTGCATAAGCAGTATCTTAATGACTCTTACAAAAGCAGTTAGGCTGTGTAATTATCAGTAGCTGCTGATCCAGGAAAAACACACATAAAAGAGCTAATATTAAATTCTTTACTGCAGCCCTGGAAACAGTTAGTGTGACCTCTGCTTTCCTGCCTAATGCATGGTAAAACCTATATCATCTCCTTCAATGTTTTTCAGTTGGAGCAAAAACAAGTCAAGGCATGAAACATAACCATATCTCTTGTTTTTACTTGCTTTAGTTCTGGATTTACAGCTCTGTCATTTTAGTTACTTTATTTTGAAGGGCAGTCTCCAGATATTCAGCAGTAATACTGAATGGAATTGCTATGCACCTGCCTCACCTTTGAGCATCACTGGACACTGAGCTGCTTTATGCAAGAACTGCTTGTTCAACAAAAAGCATGAAGTTATATATTGAAACAATATTGATACCAAGGTCTAAGTTGTTAAAATTCAGTTTGTTTTTTTTTGCACTGTGTGCAGTTAAACCAGTAAAAAATTAAACCCAATTTCACTCATAGAGACTTCATGAGTGTGCGTGTTCATGGTGTGCTCTTAGCATTCATTCATCAGCAAAAGGGAACAGTAAAGATGTCTGACTGTTGTTCAAAGGTGTTGAAAAGCACCATGTGTCCACATGTCAGCCAAGAAAGCTCCAAAGCCACCCCTGAACCTGGAAGGTGTGGACGAAGAACATCGACTGTCCAAAGAAACGGTGCAGGCAGGAGCAGAATAAACCCAGATGACGGGAGTTCTTCAGAAGACGAGGACAACAGCACATCAAAGTCTGTGCGCTGGCAGGCTGGAAAACAGTACAACAGCATTGACATTTCTGACTACACAGACCATTCCTCTGGTAAGCTGTGAGCATGTGTGGATTACCGTAGACCTGCTGCCAACAGCAGTAACCAGTGCTTCTGTGTTCTGTCTTCTCCAGATGTCATTGATGTGACGGACGAGTTCTTCATTTCTGAGCCCTGCAGAACCAGCAAAAACAAATGTAAGACATGTTCTTCCTCTTCATTGCAATTCAGTTCAAACTGTTTCATAAAAACATTTTTCATGAGTGGGCTGCAGAGTGGAGTAGTGGTTTCCCCCCCACCTCACAGCAGAAAGGTCCTGGTTCAGATCCCAGCAGGGATCTTTCTGGGTGGAGTTTGCTTGTTCTCCTGGTGCACTGGTTTAAAAACATGCTTCGGACGTTAATTGTGGATTCTAAATTGTCCTTTAAATGTGAGTGTCGGTGTCTGTCTGTGTCGCCCTGTGATGAGCTGGAGAACCCCACCATCACAGGGTAGGCCATCACCTTGACCCTTAATGGGACGAAGTGACTAAGGAAAATACATGAATAGATATTTGTCACGACCCTCTTCAACTTTCCTTTAGGACTGTAAAGTGTGTAAAGATAACATGTGCATGTGTGCAACATTTGATTATACTGTCAATGTTAAGATATGGACACATCAGCCATGTGATGAGTGTTCACGTGCACCCTAAACACGAGCAGGTTCTTGAACACTCGTGTACCCCATGGTGTTCACACTGGACAAGCAGGGAGGGGCTTCTTCTTTATGTTATCTTGCACAACTTTTATCTGGAGCCATGAGCTTATGGCTGATCTTCAAGATAACTAATGGATTCAGTTTAAATGACATGTATACTACTATGACTCAGCAGCTAAAAGTAAAAATAGATGAAAAAGCCCAAAGGTGATATTCCAAACCATGGAAAAAAGTTTATTGAAACATACATAGAACATTCAAGACAAATCTCAGTACATTTGTTCTGTCCTGTAAAAGATTCATGATGTATAAATGAAAAATGAACCAGAGCATTCCAAAATAAATAGATAAATAAACAACAAATGCAATAAACAAACATTGTTCTTAGTCGTTCTTTTTAGAAAAGGTTCCAGCAGATCTTAGGGTCCACTTTTCTACACTTGGGGTTTCACAAGTTAACTTGTAAACAATACACACATAACCATAGATGATTTGTGATTCCTGTACTTATGAGTTTCTTTTGTTGCATAAATGCAAATGTCTGTCTGATGTTCAGCATTAAAATCTAAATGATTATCAGTAGAAAAATTAAAATAACTAGGATAATTTCTAATGATAAAGTAATCTGAGTGATGCTGATTTCAATGAACACAACCATTTGTATAAATAAAGATCACTGATTCACTGTTAAGAGTTACTAAATCCACAGATGTCTGTCATTTAGCTCCAGCTGTTTCTGATCAGCATCACTTTGAAATAGAACAACTGTCAGGACACTGTTTCCCACAATGCATTGTTTTGTAGTCATCAGCTGTGCCCCCACCCCGTTATGTTTTTATGATGATTGACGTGATGTTGGAGCAAAAACTAACAAGCATACATCACACACCAGTTGATCTGAAGCGCTGCATCCCGCTGGTTCATCTCAAACACGCCTAATGTATTGTAGTGATGGTCACGGAAACATTGGGCCTGCTGTCAGATCTGGCAGGGCAAGGAATTGTGGGATACCATTCATTTTGTTTGTCTGGATGGATTGGGGTTTAAATGTGTGTTTTTGTCTTTGTTTTTTTATGTCTGTTTGGCCCTTAGATATTTTATCCTGTTATGTTCATTTCTGTCTGCACCATGAACAAGACGGTGGGAGAGGAGGATGATCTCCTGGTGTTGAAAACTTTGTGCTTAAATATGTACAGCTAGTATGCATACAAGCGTATTGTTATAATGAGACATATCAATGGTTGATGCCTTTAACTGTCAGCTAGTGGGTGTAGGATAGGCTACAGTTATACTATGAATAAAGATGGGATTTTTTTATATATATATACATAAATATAAATTATTTTAATTATACATAATATATATATATACATTATATATATATATATTATTTATATATATATATATATATATATATTTTTTTTTTAACTTAAATCAGCTGTCCTTGTGGTTTATAAAGTTCTCCTTGTTGTTATGACTGCAGACTTTGTTTGTCACGTCTATTGTCCTTCAGCTGGGATCACAGCAAGTAAAAATTGAGCTCCAGTTGTCTGCAGGGCAGAAATCACTGCTGAAAATCAGGTCAAAGTTGATCTAAGATTCAGTGGAAGATCCCAGACGCCATATTTTCTTGAAATCATATTTGACTCTTATTTGACATCCTTTGAGGGCTCAGTCGTCCGTGACCACACACTTTTCAACGTCATTCATGTTGGTGATGACCATTGCCTTGGTCAGGTCCAGTGGACCGAGAGGTTTAACGTAGATCCTGGAGTTCAGCTCCCATGTGCTCTGGATCTGCTTTTTCTGCTTCAGGAGCCTGGCGTGCTTTGCTAGTTCAGCATTAACTTTGCTGAGACGATCATTTAGAAAAGCAGCGGTCTCCTCTTAGCTTCATCAGAACTATTTTGTACTTTTGGTTCACAAACCTGATAAGGATCGCTGGTTGATCTGACTCCTTTTTCCTGGCAGGTGGAGAATCCCTGTCCCTGTGTGAATACAGCAAACATTCATGACCTGTACCTGTAGAAAATCAGACTGATAACTTCCTCCTTACACATGACCCGTCCCATGGTTGTCCTGCTTCAGGCAAACCCCATTTGTGTTTAAACAGCAGGAATAAGGACTTCCTTTAACTACAGTTTCAATACCATGTCTGTTTTCAGGGGAAGTTAACAAACACGGAGAGCTGATGCTTCTTGTGGCGAGTGATGAGGAGGATTTGACTTTAGCAGTATCTGAGGTAACATTCACTCCACATGCGCATATGAGCCAATTAGAATGTCATCAGAAAGTTTTTTTTAAGGTACAATTATACTTATATGTTTACATCACTAATTGATGCCTTGGTCATTTGTCAGAGAACATGAATGGCAAACTTTTTTCACTTGTGGTGAAGTGAAGACATTTGCTGTCGAACAACTGTGTTACTCTTTTCATTTGTGAAGAACTTTGTTATTTTATTTTATCTTTAGGGAGTCCAACATTCATAACACAGTTGATTATTTCCAGGTTACACATAATTATACACAAAGTATATGTTCTGTCAATAAATCAGAGCATGTTTCTATAATCAACATCTTCCTTTCTCCATTTCATTTTGAGAACACAAAAAGAAGAAAAAAAACAACAAGGAACAGAACAGCTGTCAATCTCACCCATCTTTCCACAGAGTTCAACTCACAGTGTTTTTTAGTTGTAATCCTCTAGAGAAGTATTTTATAGAAATGAAAGCAGGCCTGGTCTAAACGGTCAGACGTATTTGACCCACTTTACTCACCATCTCGGACCTTTTTCTGTTTGCATCTTTATTGTAAATGTCAGTTTTTCCATAAGATTTATGTCGTGTATAATTTTGTACCAATCTTCTAATGATGGAACATCTGGTTGGAACCACTTTTTGTCAAGGCTTTCATTTCTGCCACCAGTAATATTCTCATTAAATATTGATGTGCTGCAGATTGCATGTCTTGTATTATTGTTCCCAAATATAAAGCTGAAGCACTAAAGGGAATAGTTATTTGAAATGTTCAGTATGTCACTGTCCCTGACCCTTCAGCCAAGATCCCATTCAGTCTGTGGCGTTTCTGTAGGTACCTACAAAAATCTTTGTTCTCCAGTCTGTGTTCTATTTGCACATTTCAAAACCTTTTACATCTCCCTTTTTTATGAGGTTACAGTATGCTGTGACTCCTGTTGTCCTCCATATTTTAAATCTTGAGTCTGTCTTGTTGGGTGTAAGGTCTTTGTCATATGCACCCCACCGCAGCACCTTTTCTGCCCCCTCCAGATTACAGTTTTTAACTATTTTCCGCCATATTTTTAGAGATATTTTTAGCCAAAATTTTAATATCTTTATAAACTCAGAGCATTTTTTAATTGACTGAATCATTTCATACTAACATAAAAAATAATGTAAATAAATTAAAATGACTTTAAATGCTGCAAATTTGACAACATTTAGACGAACTCATGAACAAACTAATTTTCCATTGTAATTCTTGAGGTTTCGTGAATGTAAGTATCGTGGTCGCTGACCAAGGAAGCTGGAAACAGCTTACCTTTTTTTTTTGGTGATATGGAGATATTGATGCTATTTCGTCCCCCTCTCTCTTTCCTGGACTGAGACACCGAGACTTGATCTGATTGAAGTCTCTTTATTTTAGGCCATAACCAACACCTACAGCTGACACAGACAACTCACAACAACAGCAAAAGAAACGCTCTTTTTATTCTATTTTTGATTTCTTAGTGGAGCTGTGCTCCTCAAACGCCTTCATTTCGTCTCATGCACCAGACCCTCCCTTATTTCCTTCAAATCTCAGATAACTGGTTGATTGACAGGACCCAGGTCCTGGTGTGTTCACTGAGCTCTGGACCTTGGTGTGCCCAAAAAGACACACAGCACACTTCAGGCTACAGGTTTTCTTTCCTTCTCATTTTTATACAATCCGCAGCAGAACAAGGCATTTTGTCAGAAAAAGTGTCGACACAATGAAAACAATCAGTTATAATTGATCAGTTCTTCTGGTGTTTGACATTTCCTCTGATAAACTGCTTTGTTTTGCTGCGGATGTCTGAAGTTCAATGAATGCTCCAGGCAGAGATGCCCGCCGGCCCGGGGTTTGTCATTTTCATTGACTGATTATTTAAGGTGAAATAGCTGACGGTGTCATTTGGCCAACTGTTAATCAACCATAACTGCATGATCCCCGGGTTGCGCCTCCCCCGGTCCAGGATCAGGAACTGCTCTCAGAACCACCTTTCAAAAAGGGGATCTCAGTTTGTTTGCAATTGGACTAAGCTCCGGTTCACTCTGAGGTTCCTCAGTCTGAAAAGGCTCCATGCTCAGAGAGCAACAATCAAACCAAAATGGCTACCGTAGCCAGGCATTATCGTAAACATGGTAGCAGAGCAACAATAACGCACAACAACTCATTGAAATGTGGTTGTATGAATGCAGGCTCAACAACTGTTAATGTGATACACATTGTTACACCGAATGCAGTCTGGCTCTGGTGCAGCTGCGATACATATGCCAGAGTCTTTATGTAACATGAAAAGTGCGAGAGGCACCCATACTGCATCCGGTCCGCCCTCTGCGGTCCGGCCTCTGTGGCGCTCCATATACATTTCATTGGCTTCATATTTTTTACGCATGCTGGAGCTGAGCCGTAGAACTTTACTTTGAAGTTGCAGCAGTTTTCAAAATAAAACCTATTTTTTGCTGTACTCACTGTTGTTCTAAAATGACGTCATTTATGCTGACACGGAGGTCACAAAGTGTGCGGTAGAACGTCATTGCGGCCAAATAACACTATGGATGACGAGAAGCTGATCACAGAGATCCAGAACTACCTCTTTTTTGATACAACACATTCTTTGATAAGGATAAGGACAAAAAGGACATGGTCTGGGCTGAAATATCACAGGCAGTTGGACTTGAAGGTGAGTTTGTGTAAAATGGATGTTCACACTCAGATTAGAACATTAAGAAAAGTATACCCATCTTTGTAAATCAGTTGATTGAAGACAATCACGCAGAAAAAAAAGGGTTGGGAATATACTCCAGAATCATGGCAGAATGAGGGTTTGTTTACTATGACGTCGTATTTAAACGGTGGATTCTCGCAAAAACAGAGTTCAGAGGTCTGCGAGGTTTGCAGCAGAGTCTATCTGCAACAGAACAGCAAGCAATCCGTAGTCAGTGTGAGTTACCGACCGTAGTCAGACCGCTCTGCAGCTGGACCACATTCAGTGTGAGGTCATCACCGGGGTCATCAGCTTACCGTCTTAGTCATTGTCTCCTCAGTAACCGTCTTGCAGCAGTAAAGTGTTGTACCTGATGTCATGCAGGGTGCAGGTGATGAAACATCAGGTTAATTTATTTTGAAAAGCTGTACAAAAGCGTCAATGAGCAGCGCACGTCTCCATGTCTGGGTTCATGAGATCATTTAGAAACTCAATGAGCAGCAGCAGCTGAACGTTTGAACACTCAGTAAAATAATTGAAAGTTGTAAATTCTGACATCCCCTGATTCTTTAACTTTTCTTTTTAAAAATATACTTTTCTTTCCTTTTTTTCAAGTTGCAATGTGTCATAATGCACGTTGTTTACATGGGCATCGTGAGCATTTTTATAAATAAGAACATTTGATTTTCAAGTTCAAAGATGTCATTAATGTTTTGTTTTTACTAATAGGACTCAATGAGCAAATGTTTTAATGTGAAATATATTTGTGAGTGTGTATAGATGTTTTGAAGTACTTTCTATATATGTTTTATTAAATATGTGCTTTGAACCTTTTAAAAAAAAATAATTGTAGGCTTTTATGTTGTTATTTTGTCCTGTTGTTTTTTTCCTGTTTATTGATCAAAAAAAGATCCAAACTGTGACTCTTTAACTGTGACACGATCCAAACTGTGAGTTTTGTGATCCTTTGCCCCCTACTGACAGCGCAGGGATGCTGCTCGTCATACAGAAGAGCCCGTTGGATGATCACACAAACTATGCTCTGATTGTCTCATTTCTGACAGTCAGGCAGCATGTACAGGACGCACACTTATGTGAAGAGCACCAATGGGCTCTTTGCTTAGTCCGCAAGATTTGGGGGAGTCATAATAATGACAAATCTGTACAACATGCCTCAGTTTTACCTGTCTATACCCTTACTTTCCCTTATGTGTTGTAATAGTCTTCATGACGACCAGTGCCCCACAGACAGCCAGTAGAAAAGAATGTTCATGAACGTTTTCCTGTACTGGCTTTAATGTGCTGATCCCTTTTGGGACAGCGGGGTTTCCTGAACCCTTCCCGCTAGTGTTGGGCGACAGTCAGAGAGAGAAGGAAATACAGCGGAAGCGGCCGTCATCCAGACACAGCGGGACTGAAGCTAACTATACCCAGAGAACCTCTGAATCAGGGGTGTTTACTCTACTTTGCCATGTGAGCTACTTAAAACAAATACAATAATGTGAAGTTTAAGTGTTCAAACACACAACCAACGTGCTGTTACAACAGAAACACGTGATTCCTGTTTAAAAACCATGTAAAATCCATGGATGAACAAATCCCTTCATGACAACCCAAGCGAGCCCCTCACTCAGCATTTTGTGGGTAGCTGTCTTTAGAAAGTGCCAAATCCTTAGCTGGAACAGCTGCTCTTGTGGAGACTGTGGTTAGTCCGCTGTTTGTAACTGGAAGAACCCCGGTGTCAGGAGGTTGCCCTCTGTCTCCCCCTCTGGCCACCTGTGTCTCCTGAGTATTAACACTGCCAGACCTCACAGCTGCTCTTCATCAGTCATCATCCACTACAGTTTATAAGCAAAGCTCCTGCTCGGTTCTATGCGAGGTATTGAACACTTAGTGTCTGTATCCTGAGCACTTCTCCTGACATTCTGTCGTTAAACCTTATCTTACTCCTACCTCCCCTTGACCTACGCCTTTGACGTTCCTCTGCTGGCTCTGACCTTCGCCTGCTCGACCACTGTCAGCCTGACCCCTCCTTCTCTCCTACACTGTAGCTTTCCTCAATAAACATTCCATATGGATTCCAGCCCCTCCGACTCCTACTTACACCCGGGTTCGAATCCCGCACCCGGCTTCGTTGTTCGTTGAATCTTTTGTCTGCTAAATTACTTAACACACATCACTATAAATATTAATTAAAAACGTCAGGATCATTCTTTGGATTTAAAACATCATTGGAATGTATTTTTATAGCCATGAGTTTTTTAGTAATACATTGTTAACACAAATAAATGTAGTCTATGTAACCTTTTGTTTAAAATTTCTTGTTGGTTTTAAAAAGATGTTCAAAGAAATTGATTTAAAAAAGAATGTATTCTTTATGCTTAATAAAAGGCAAATATGTTTATTTGCATTTCATTAAGCATAAAGTGTTTATTATTCGATGATTCAATTTTACTTTTTTGTGGGTAGATGCTTTAAATATTCTTTAATGTATTTTTGATGGCTGCGATCTCCATGGAGACGTGATCATAGATGTTTTTGTAGAGATCTTTGAAAGAGAAAAATCTGATCTCTAAACATCATCATGTCTTCCATGCATTGTAAATGAAATTCAGACAAAGCTTCATGAAGTGATCAACAACATTAGCTGCTAGCTCCTCCCACACGCCAACGAGGCGCGAGCAGCGAATGGTGAATTAGCTGCGCGAATCGCGTTTGTTGTTAAGCCTCAACAATGAGTGAAAACAGTGTTTGTGTTATCATTCTTCTTCTCTGGAAAATGATAAATTCCTGCAGAGTATTTATATATAAGTATTTATATATACCTGAATGAGACTAATGTAGAGAAGCTGAAAGATAAATGAGCTCTGCAATTACAGGCATCAAAAATACAAAGAAATACCAGCAACACCATTGGGATTTCTGACACGACTTTACAATGCAGCTTTCTGCTTGTACGACCTGTATCCAGGTCAACGTGTGGATCTTTTTTTATGTTTGTTTTTAAGCTATATGTTGTCATGCAGCTGACAAAAAAGCACATTATTTAAAGCAAAGTAAGCCTTAAAGTGGTTGTCCTTTGCCTAGTGAAGATCCCAGTGTTTACTAACTAATAAGCAGCACATAAGCCACAAACCACTGGTTTCTGCTGCACTTCTTTTTAAATGTAAACCTTTCCCTGAAATCCACAGTGAAGAGGATCAGTTTTAGTTTGCAGAAGCCTGCTGAGGCCTGACATGAGCAGTGACCTTACTCCCATCACTGCATGTGAAGGGACCTCAGAAACTCTAGATCTTGCCACAGAACAGCAAAGACATCTTTGGGGGCCCACCTTTTTTCCCCATCCTCACTGCAAATCAAGAAAAGCTCTGCGCATCTAAGAGTCACTGATAACTGCAGACCCTTTGGGCTTCCAACAGCATCCTAATATGAAAGAGCTTAAACAACATGAACAAGAGGACATAGAAGTCCATGCTGCTGATCTGTCTGCAGGGGGATCTGGTGTGGGGGCATATTGAAGGCTTTTCCCCCTGGCCGGGGGTTGTCATTCCTACCAGTGGAGAGCCGCAGCTTCCAGGGAAGAGGATGGTCGAGTGGTACGGCCAGAGGATGTCCTCTCAGGTAGAAGAGCCCATGCCTTTACTGTTTCTGCAGTTTCAAAGATTTGTTTTATTGTTAGCACTGGATGTGTCTTTTGGTGAAAATGTTCACCGAAGTTTGTCCTTGTTTTGACGGTTTTTAAATCCCCCTGCAAAGCTGAAGCTGAAACTTTGGCCTGCTTTTGAAGATGGTTTTGTCTGTAGAATATGTTTACTGCTTGGTTTTGGTCTTTAATTCATACTGGTGTGAAAGTTTGATCTTATTTTGTAAATGGGTAACCTTTTTTTATTTCTGGTTTCAGATCAGCTTGCATGGTCTGAAACCGTATGCTGCCTTCAGCCAACACTTCTGTCCCAACTCCTTTGTCACTCTCATCACCTATAGAGACGCCATCTTCTCATCCCTGCAGGTCTTTGCACAGCTTATCCGACAAATGAACCAGAACTTTGTGGACAGTGTGCAGGGCCTGAATTTCGCTTTGGAATTGCGGGAATCACCCACATTAAAATGAACTCCTGCAAACTGAGCTCCTAAAATGCTAGAAATTCCCTCATAAAGTAATGTGTAATAACCCGCAAGTTTGCATCGCAACTACAAGTCAGAAACAAAGATAGGACTGAAACGATGAAGTTATTCGGAGTAAGGTTAGCCCACCCATCTCTGCACAGCGCATATGGGTTTGCTCCTCCAGGCAGAGAGGGAGAGAAAGCTAGCTCCTTTGCTGTCTGCATGCAAGGAGTGCAGGCGCACCCTGTACGAGACCCCACCAACACACAGACACGCCACGAGCGCGTCCTCGCTCCTGTGTCAGTGCAGCATTTGGCTGATGATGCAGTGGGAACGTGTGAAAAAACGAAAATCCCAAAAATATGATCATTTTCAGCTGGTTTACACTGCAGGTGACTGACTGACTGCTCTCCTCATGAAGCTGCAGGGAGCTTCCTCACTGCAGCTTCTCAACAACAACTTCTCTGTGAAAGAAAATAAAACACCAAACGTAAAGAATAAAGATTCTGAATAGAAATCAATAAAAGAGTTACTTTATAAAGTTTCTTTAAAAAACGTTGTTTTTTATTTTATGTTTTAAAAGAGTTGTGACTTCCTCTCTGTTTGCATTTAACATCATATAATTTTAATGAACATGAAATCATTGAGGTTTTTCAATGTAAAATAGTGTATTTGCCTGGTAAGTCAGTCAGTTGTTATTGACGTGGTGACCGCAGAGATCTTAATGAGGTTCTCTGCAGCTTTAAGTATGACTTAATTCAGATGTTTTACAGTACTTTAGTAAAGCATGTGGTGTCAAAGGAACAGACATTCAGTCCACAATGAAAGAAACTTGGCAAACTTAGAAAGAGGTTGTTTTCATTTGTGGAAAGACTACTTGTTTTTTAAAGACTAAGTTCATTTCCTTGAATGTTACAAGTTAGTTTGCTTTACAAACAGGGTTCCTCCACAAAAGTTTTGGAAGATGCATAGAGTCGTCACAGGAAACCAGGTTGGAGGAAATGATGGTTGTCAGCAGTGATAGAGATCAGATTCAGTACTAAATCCTCCTGCTGTTGTTTTCATATACACACACACACACACACACCCCATTGAACATGGTGCGCCATGTATTGACTCTTTTCATGACTTGTATGTATTCTTGAGTTGTAGGGATTGGTTGTAAGCAGATCGTGAGCTTGTCTAAAACTGTCCTGTCCCTCAGGAGGCAGCTCAGCGCTGTAAAAAGCAGTTCTCTGTCCCTGTGGAGGAGAGAGAAGAGGTACTGAAACAGATGTTGGACTGGGCTTTAGAAGGCTTTCAACCCACTGGACCAGATGGATTCAAACCTGCGGCTGTAGACGCCGGTATGAACAAGAGTGTTGGCGGTGCGTGGGAATGTCAGGTCTCCTTTTTAGAGTCTGGTATGAGTCCACTGTGGATTCAAACCTCAATCTTCCAATGTCAGAACAGACGCTCCTCCAATTTCACATCACAGTGTGTCTGTGTCTGTTCCACACACTGATCCTGGCATGACTGTCTCAAAAAGATTGCATGAGGTTTTATGACTGTCTTTTTTTTAAAAGCAACTCCTAAATCTCATCAGGTTTACAGTCACAGAAATCACCTGTCAGGTGAGCTCACCTCATCAAACAGAATCCAGGCAATGGAGAGATCAAGGAAAGTTCAGGCCTCATTGGACTGGACGTGTTGGTTTGATCGACACTAATTTTTAAATCTGATAGTGGTTTAGACGATGGGTTTATCAAAGTGTGTTTTAATTATGTTCAGAGTAGGTGAAGGTTATTTATTCATGACATCACTTTAGTCTTTTTTATTTGCGTTCAAAGAAAAAGTTGACTGACACTATGTTTTGTCAGGGTTTGTTAATGCGAGGACCAGACCAAAGGTGAAGAAGAAACTCTTCCATCAAACCTCTCCTCTCTCAGACATCCCCAGCCAGAGAAGAAAGAGTCCCTTCCAGACCAAAATAAATGAAATGACGCTCTCTTTAAACAAACTGTCATGTCAGCTCACCCCAGACTCTTTCCAATCCAAAGACGCTCCTCACGAGGAACTTGATTTAGTGGTCAAAAAGTCTGATGCTGTAAAGAAGGAGAAGAGAAACCACAGAGGATGGTCCAAGGTGGTGGCAGGACGAGGGGTGGGAGCACTGGAGGAGGATGAGGAGTGGCCAAAAGGATGGGAGGCAAGGAAAGGTGGATGGGGTAAGAAGAGGGCTACAGGGAAGACTTACAAGAAGATGAGCAGCCTTCTTAATGGAGTTGATGATGACATGTCGCCGGACTTCACGCCACAGCGGAAGAGGAGTTATGTCAAGGCTTACAACAAGGTCAGCCAGCCAACCAGTGTTTACCAACAACCTGACCAGAAACTCAGAGGTAAAGATCTACATTTTCATCCATCCATCCATCCATTTCAGTGTGAGATTCGTGTCACATCTGCATGAATGTAGAAACAGAACTAGAAGTCTCGTAAGATATTGGACCCAAGGTACTGTGCATTCGAGGCAACCGCTGTTTCCTCCTGGTGGAGAACAAAGGAAGGATTGCAGCATGGTGTTATGTGTCTCACAGACACCATAATGTTTACCAAGAACAGACTTGCCTATTGCTGTGGAGTGTGAGCCGTTCTTTAGGTGGGGATTCAATTCATGAATCAATGTGTCACACTCAAAAGTTTTTCTATCAACTTCCTGGTTAACTTCAACAATGAACAATACATAAACATCTCTGTTGCTTTGGGCCATTTTAGAGCAAATCCTGAAAATGTTCTTCAATTTTTCTGACCACAATTCCATTAGATAGATGACTAGAAGGTAGTAAAGGAAGACACAGCAATACCTCAATTAAATAGACTGTATATATAATATAATATGAGAAAGAAAATAATATATACATTTGAAGCATTTTGGATTTTTTCCATGAACTTATTTCACTAAAATGAATGTAGTCTTTTTTTTGACCTACAGCTTTACTTTGAAAAATAAAGAGAAACTTCACTGTCATTTTACTTTGAAGGTTTATTCACTTCCAGTCACAGTAGCGCATTCATTTTATTTAGTTTGTGTACTTCAAATCCAACATTATTTTGTGTTTTAGAGCAACATTTACAGGCTAAAGTGTATTTTTACGATGCTTCATTAGATTTTTGAAGTTTCGTAAATCACCAATCTTGAGGGTCACAGATATTCATATTTGTATTTACAGAAAACAGATCCTGAATATCTGAGTATTAGGGCACTTGTTACAGCCCTAGACTTGCCAAAGTTTTAAAAATGTTATGAAGTTTGAAAGTTACTTTGTTTTTTTTTGTTCATACATTCTTGAAAATAAGTCAGAAGATACACTAAAACTCAAAAACCTGGATCTTCAGAGAAGCTCATTTCCAAAGTTAGTTTGCAAAAATCTGGCTAATGCTAGGAATAGAGTCTTTGTAGATGTATGGACTGTAAGACCTCTCATCTTGTTTCAGTCTGATCCTGACTTTCCTGTACTTTGTACAAAGTTTTATTGATGTTTGTGGTTGGTTTCATCTCACCGGTAGCACAAAGTAAAGCCCATTCAGACTGAACGGCTCTTGTTGATGTGAAGTGTTTGAAAAACCACATGATGCTCACATGGCAGTTTTTGGTTTGGGGTTTTTTAATGCATCGCCCGTCTTTATCTTTCAGAGGACATCATTAACAGGATAATGAAGATGGAGCTGAGTATTGAAGGTGTGTTCAATGGCCTGTGAGGGGTTCTCCTTCACCTGTATAGAAACTCTTTTCACTTTCTCCTCCCATTTCTAACTTCTGCCTGAAGGTTTCTGTTTGTGTTGTGGAACCGAAGATGTGGTGATATCTCACCCTTTGTTCAAAGGCAGCCTGTGCTCAAAGTGTAAGGTAAAGAACCATCAACCCTTGTAAATGCAGAGGGACAGCAAGAGTCTTATAAGAAAGCTAAATGACAGAAAGAGATTTAGCTGTCAAAATGAGGAGAAGAGTCTAGAGTAGGTTCTGTCCCATCTGTGGGATTGCTGTTGGTGCATTCATTAAGCTCGAGGAACCTTAACAGAAACGTCACTGACTCGAAGGAGGTGTGTTTTTCAAGGATAACTTCACAGAAACTCTGTACCGCTACGATCAGGATGGCTATCAGTCCTACTGCACCATCTGCTGCTATGGAATGGAGGTGATTCTGTGTGGGAACGACAGCTGCTGCAGGTGACTCCCTTGTTCCTCTTCTTGTTGGTCCTGCAGCTACCAAACTTCTCATGTCTGCTCTGCCTGTCTTTGTCTGCAGATCATACTGTAACGACTGCCTGAACATTCTTGCTGGACCGGGCACCTTTGATTCCCTGAAGCTGCTAGAGCCGTGGATCTGCTACCTGTGTCAGCCTCATGAGCCTCATGGAGCGCTGGTTCCTAGAGAAGACTGGAGCATTCGTGTGCAGGAGTTATTTGCTAATACCAGCGCCATGGAGTTTGTAAGTAAAGCTTACAATTTGAATGGAAACAGAACGGTGGAATCGGAAGGGCATCCATCATAAAACTGTGCAGGACTCCTGACTTGAAGCAAAAGTATCTCATTCATTCCAACAATATAAGAGATTTGTCTTACAGTGTCATCTCTAAAACAATGCTGCTGTTTAGAGGAAAATCGTAGATACTTGTTGGAGAACCATAGCTGTTGAATTCCTGGACTCCTCATTTTGAAAGTTGGAAAAAACGTCAGAGTACTGTGGAGAAGTCTGGTTTCATGCTGGCTAATGTGTGGATCTGATCACAGGAGCCTCACCGGGTCTACCCTTCTATTCCTGCCAGTCTGCGCCACCCGGTCCGAGTTCTGTCCCTCTTTGATGGCATTGGAACGGGTGAGAGGGATCACTAAACACAAGAACTTTGGTTGTTCACTTTTTAAAGCAATATAAAGAAGCATTCCCTCATAATGTGTTCTTATTCTCAGCCTGTTCGGCCCAATCCCAGTTCTTCCCTTCGCCCTACCACTTCTCCCTTCCCCGAATTCAGACGTCACTACCGCTGGATGACGTCACCAATAATCGCCCGTTAGCGCGGAGCTTCCAGCGCTTGAATATAAATGACAACAGCGGTTTTATAACTTTAAAAAGGTCACGCTAAAACAAAAACTCATTCCTTACATTTAAATGTAAACCTCTGTGCTTCAGAGCGCATCCAAGTGAAGAAAAGCGCTTCTTCTCCGCGGCACAGCGCGACGTGGAACACCCTCGCTATGGAGGGTTCTGTATCCCTCCGCCTCGACGGTAACCCTGAAAAAACTACTTTCACTGCAAACGCCCTACAAATGGAGTGGTAGGGCGAAGGGAAGAACTTGGATTGGACCCTCATGTTTCCTTAGATCACGTCAGTGGTTTCCATTCTTTGTTTTCACAGAGCGGTCTGTGTGAGGCTGAAATGGACGCTTGATTTGTTTTCTTTAGCTTCCGGTTTTCATTTACGTCAAAGTTTCTCTTCATTCTCTGTACAATATCTGCTGCTGCTTCAAGCTGTACTCCAGATTTCATGTAGGAAACATTCAAAGACCATATAGATTTTCCCATAACCAATAAAAATCTCAAAGTTAAAAAAGCTTGAAGCTAAAAAATTACTTCAGTCTCATCTGACTTTTGAGGTGCGATGGATAAAAACAATAAAAGTCACTGAAACTGGTATTTTGAAGTATAATAACAAATGTGAATCCACAGTTTGAACAACTTTATTAGCAGCATACTCATAACATTAGACAGCGTTGTTATTATGCTGTGTGGGACAATCAATCCATATTTGGAGTGAAGAGTCCTGCTTTTGTCTGTTAAACACAGATTTCTTTTATTTTTTAAAGTAGGAAGCTCTTCTTCTGTTTCCTCGCTGGCTCTTTACTGCTATTTGAAACGTTCCAAATATATTTGTTTTAGTTAACTTTGCTAGCTTGGGGGGTTTAATTTAGCAATGGGAGCAGCAACTTTAAGAAAGTAGAGGATGAGTTTTTGAAATGTTACTGAGCGACTTGACATGAGTCGGATGTGGTGCAAGGAATCCAGTAGTCTTCCAAAATAAAACCTCCTTCAGACTCAGATTAGAAATTTAAAATAAAAAAATAAAAAAATCTAGGTCATGTTTTTTTTTTCTCTATGCAGACCGGTACCAACTGACCCACGGACTGGTACCGGTTCTCAGTCTGGTGGTTGGGGGACCACAGGTGGACACCATTCATGTTTCATACCTCAGTTTTGCAGATGACACTCAGCTTTATGAAGCTTTGTCATTGAACCACCATCAGTATCTGTCAGACAACGACAGACAGAAGTCTTTGTTTTTGTAAACAAGAAGAAAAAGTGAAGCAGCTGAAGATTGGATGTCTAGAGGAACAAAGACCAAAAGTTAGACATCTTGGAGTCATGACAGAGCTGAGTTTCAGCCTCACATTGACCAGCTTTTCGCCGTCTCAGGTCTCATCTCCTGATGAAGCAGCTTCATGTTGTCATCTGCTGCAGGCTGGACTGCTGAAAAAAACAGAAACTTTTTTCTGCCAAAAGTTTAAGCAAAACCAGAAGAACTGAACCACATCAATGCTGTTCATAAGTCTGTACACTGTTACCGGTTGAATACAGTACTGTTTGGAAATACTGCTTCCTCATTTTAGAAACCCAGTAGCTCTGACATCTGAGAGCTGGTTGAACTGGGTCAGAACCAAACAAGGTGAAGCTGCTCAAACACGGAAGCAGCTTCTGATTAACTCAATTGTTCTCCAGCTGGTTCTGTATTCAAGTCCAAACTTAAAACTTTATTCTCTTCTGGTGTCTTTGTTTGAAACTACACTCTCATGGTGTTCTTGGTGTTTTGGATTTGTTCTGTGCTTCTGTAAAGCCCTTTAGCCCACCCCATGTGAACAGTTCTGCACAATAAACCTGCTGCGCTTTGCTTAGGCTACCTGGTGCTGAAGGATCTAGGATTCAAAGTAGAGAAATATGTCGCCTCAGAGGTCTGTGAAGACTCCATTGCTGTGTCTGCAGTCAACCATGATGGGAAGATCCTCCAAATCGGTGACGTGAGGTTCATCACCAAGGAGTTTGTACGTTCTTTTCTGCTGTTGTTGTTTTTAAGTTCAGTTTCAAACACATGAAAAGTCCATGTAAAGAAGGTAGGTGTTGATGTTTTTAATCTGTTTGCATTGAATATGTTTATTGTTGTTTTACACAGCTTATATGCACTCACCAGCCACTTTATCAGGTCCACCTTGCTCGTACCGGGTCAGACCCCCTTTTTCCTTCAGAACTGTCTTAATTCTTGGTGGCAAAGATATGGTTCTGGGAACATTCCTCAGAGTTTGGTCCATATTGACATGACAGCATCATACAGTTGCTGCAGATCTGTCGGCTGAACATCCATGATGCCGATCTCCTGTTCCACTTCCCAAAGGTGTTCTATTGCAGGAGTGTCAAACTCCAGCCCTTGAGGGCCAGCCCTGTGCCGGTTTTCCTGCCTTATCTGTGGCTGATTACCTGGATCAGGTATGTTCAGTCCATCAGTAGCTTCAATGGCAAATTGGTTGGAAAACAAGTAGGATACCAGCCCTCGAGGTCTGGAGTTTGACACCCCTCCTCTATTGGGTTAAGATGCAGCATCTAGAGGCCATTTGAGTACATTGTCATGTTGAAGAAACCAGTCTGACATGATTCCAACTATATGGCAGAGCACGTTATCCTGCTGGAAGTACCATCAGAAGATGGTACACTGTGGTCATAAAGGGATGGACATGATCAGCAACAATACTCAGGGAGGCTGTGGTGATGTAACCATGATCAACTGGAACTAAGGGGTCCAAAGTGAGACTAGAAATCATTCCCCACACCTTTACACCACCAGCAGCCTGAAGTGTTGATACAAGACAGGATGGATCCTTGCTTTCACGCCGTTGATGCCAAATTCTGACCCTACAGCAGAAATGGAGACTCATCAGACCAGACAACATTTTTCCATCTTCTATGGTCCAGTTCTGGTGATCCTGTGTGTATTGTAGCCTCAGTTTCCTGTTCGTAGCTGATAGCAGTGGTACCGGTGTGTTCTTCTGCTGCTGTAGTCCATCTGCATCTGGTTGTTTGTTCAGAGATGCTCTTCTGCAGACCTCGGTTGTAACCAGTGGTTATCTGACTTACTGTTGTCTTTCTACCAGCTGGAACCAGTCTGACCATTCTCCTCTAACATCAACTGGATCACTGGAGATTTTCTCTTTTTCTGACCATTCTCTGTAAACCCTAGAGATGGTTGTGGGTGAAAATCCCAGTAGATCAGCAGTTTCTGAAACACTCAGACCAGCTCGTCAACAACCATGTCCTGTTCAAAGTCACTTCAGTTACCTTTTTTCCTCATTCTGATGCTCAGTTTGAACTGCAGCAGATTGTCCTGACCATGTCTACATGGTCCACGGGCGGCCGTGGTGCAGTGGAAAGGACAGTCGGCCTGTGATCGAAGGATCGCAGGTTCGATTCCCACCTTGCCCGCCCATGTGTCGAAGGGTCCTTGGGCAAGACACTGAACCCCACATTGCCTCTGATGGAAGGTTGGCGCCAGTGTTTGGCAGCGGAGCCTCCATCAGTGTGTGAATGTGTGAATGGGTCTGTAACTGGAAAGCGCTTTGGGCCTTCAATGAAGGTAGAAAAGCGCTATATAAGTATAAACCATTTACCATTTACATGACTAAGTGCATGGAGTTGCTGCCATGTGGCTGATCAGATATTTGTGTTAACAAGCAGTTGGATAGGAGTCCCTATTAAAGTGGCCTTTGAGAGTTTGCTGTAGCAAATGGATGGACTTTTTCTGAAATTCTTCATAGAAAAAGTTTTTAAAATTGTACTCTGGTGTTCATACTGTCTGATTCTGAGCATATCTGAAGAAATTTCTCCTTTGGGGAGGGGCTTCCTTGTTGGGGTTTCTCAGCATCCAAATGATGGAGAACAAACAGGACCACAAACCCTTTTAAATGAAACTAACATTCCATTCATTGTTGAGCTGAAGCCTCGTCAGGTTTTAGCAGGAGGGGGGTGGGCAAACCTCACCATGATACACTGACTGAAATGACATGAGCAGCTGGGCGCTGTAAGCAGGTCTGTGCTTTCTCTGGTTTTTCAGGTGGAAGCCTGGGGTCCATTTGACTTGCTGATTGGTGGCAGCCCCTGTAATGACCTCTCCATTGTGAATCCAGTCAGAAAAGGCCTTTATGGTATGTTTGATCTTTGCAGTTTTTCTTTGGTTATCTTGTTGATTTGTTTTGGTATTTCATCAAGTATTTAAAACGCATACTTTGTTCTGCACGTGGGAGAGCTGAGGAATGCGTGGTGTGAGGTGGATGGAGAGCAGGTTTGACCTCTGTGTTTGCTTTGCTCTCCCACAGAGGGCACAGGCAGACTGTTCTTTGAGTTTTACCGCATCCTGCAGCTGCTGAAGCCCAAAGAGGACGACCCCAGACCGTTCTTCTGGCTTTATGAGAATGTGGTTTTCATGAACACACACGACAAAGTCAACATTTGCCGCTTTCTTGAGGTTTGCCCCATTTATTTTTGAACTTTCTTTCTTTGTTGTCTGCTTGCGTCTAGTCGTCGTTGCATGAGGGAGTTGTGATTCGGGCTTTGACTACATGTCAATCTAAAACCATCAGAGGATGAATGTGAACCTTTGTGTCCTGATGCATGTCTTGATTCTGAACCTAACAGTTCAATACACAATACTTTTGTGAGCAAAATGATTGAAATTCACTTGTTTGCATATTTAGGAACACTCTTTCCTTTGCCCAAATTGCTGTGCTCACAAGAATCTGTTAAACTTCTGAGTCACACTGATTGAACTTTTGGCTAAAGATGTCCTGGATTGGCGTAGATCAGTTAATCGGATTGTTGAAAATGAACAAATATTGAATTTGAATCAGATCAGCAACCACAAGTTATGACGGGAATCGAATTATTGTTAAAATGAATCATTACAGCACTAACACAGATAAATGCAGTTGAAAATAAATCTTGACCATAAATAAAAATGTAGATAGAACAAAGTTCTGTCTAAAACAATATTTTAATGGATTATTGTACTAAAGAACTTAATAAATGCAGGAAATGCTCCTCCTTCTTTCTCCTTTTATTCTTTTCTAATTTTAACTTGTACGTCTTCATCCTCACTTCTCACACTGTTTTCCTATCAATCTTTATGTCGTAAACACTTGTACCCTCTTAGTCTCCTCAGTAACCGCCTTGCAGCATGACTCCCCCGTTCCAAAGCAACAGTAAAAGCTGTTGTACCTGACGTTGATACAGACGGTCAATGTTGGTCAGCAAATGATAAAGTTTGAAAAAGTGAACTCTCCTGACAAGGACTGCAAATCACAGCACTTCTATTATTTTTTTCTCTTGTTGCTTTGTTCCACCCTTGGAATTCCTGGCCAATGACTGAAGAGATCTTTAGGCACATGGTTTTGTATACAGTTTTAGCTTTAGTTTGACACAGAAATCTGCAGTAGATGCCAGACCAAGCGTAAGGTTGAGAACTCAATCTGGAGCAAATTTAGCAGACTCTGTCCAGACCAACTGATTTTACCAGTCTGACTACACCCTCAGATTTTCAAGTCAACATTTCAGTATTTTATGTCTGCATTAAAATGATACAACATGTTCTAATAGCAAATGTGTCATGAGTCATCTGAAAAATAATGCTTTGAAATACTCTTGAAAAATGTGCCGCAAATGTATATTTCTGTCAGGCTCCAGGCCAGGTCACACAGGCTGCCCCTTTATCGAGGACTTCTGTGTTTTTCCTGTTCTACAGTGTAACCCTGTGCTGGTGGACGCAGTCAAAGTCAGCCCTGCTCACAGAGCTCGCTACTTCTGGGGAAACATACCAGGAATGAGCAGGTCAGATGTTTTTCCTAAAATACGTTGTGGTAGTCAGATTAAGAAGCAGCAGCATCATGACCACATCGCTCACAGAGTCTCAAGATGCATCTGCTTTCTGTTAATAACTTGTTAGTTGTGTTGCTTTAGAAGGGCTTCAGTAATGACTCCTCACAGATGGATGGAGGAATGAAAGGATGAGTGGAGAGGCAGATGTTTGCATAGATGTACACTGTAGACAGCAAACTCTTACACCTGCATTTATCTTGGTTTCTGTAGCAGATTCTTATGGGCAGAAGCACCTTTAATCAGCAGTGGGCAAGGCTTTGTTAGAAAAAACTGAACAGGACACGAACTCCTACAGACTGAAGTTTAATGCCTCTGTTAAACAGTTTCCATATTTGCCAGGTCACCCCAGGAAAGCTGTCAATAAGCTTTATTATCATTGCTGTGGCTAAACACAGCGTCAATACTAGATTATCTTACATTTTGGGTCCAAAAAGCCCTTTGTCTGAAAATCAGAGATTTACATGACATAAATACTGCTGTTTGAGTTAAACATGTTGTCCTGCACACTCTCATCAGGCCAATCATAGCTTCCCAGAATCACAAGCTGACTCTGCAGGACTGTTTGGAGATTGGAAGACAAGCTCGGGTGAGTTTCATTTTAAGGATTGTCAAGACAACTGATCATACTGTGTGACGACACAAGTGATGCCTTTGTTCCAGGTGACCAAGGTGAGAACCATCACCACCAACCCCAACTCTCTGAAGCAGGGCAAGGATGTGTCACTGCTGCCTGTTGTTCATAACGGCAGAGAGGACAACCTGTGGATCACAGAGCTGGAAAGGTATCTGTCTGTGTAAGTGTGTCTGAGTGTGTGTATGTGTGTGTGTGAGAGTATGTGTGTGTGTGTCTGTCTGAGTGCGTGTGTTTGTGTGTGTGAGAGTATGTGTGTTTGTGTATAGAAAAACGTGCTATAGAAAAAAACACAATTGCAAAAACAGAGTCCTTTCCAGAGAAGTTTAGTCAACAGTGGTTCTCTAACACCTATGCCAGATACATTTATAAAGCTAAAGCTGTTTAGAGGCTCATAAGTTAAATAACAAAAATCCTATTACCACAAAACTAATGCCATTTTTTGGAGTTGTTCTGATCATTCTGTTGAAATTGATTGGCTTTAGAGATTGCTTGAAAACATAAGGATCCCAATTCATTCGTTTTTAGTTCTTTTTGGTCAGTCCCTCAGGTTAGGTTTCATGGTTTGGAACTCACCAATGTTCAGTCAGACCCGTTGTTAAAACAGTGTAGAACACACTAATGTGATTAAACTTATCTAATCTTCACAGATTTCCTGTTGTTTTCATGACATGACTGGCTCTCTGCCTGTTGCTCCTCCTTCTCGTCACATCTGCATGACTCCGTCTCAGCTGCTGTTTAGTTTTGGAAAGGTTTCGTGACGTCTGGATGTTCCTGGAGCCCTCTTTTTAACTTTTTTTAGTCTCATTAGATCCATAACTGCTAAAGTCAAATCCTCTTTACCTCTTTTGATGGGTTTCTGAAGAAGATGTGAATCACTAAATCACAATGTCATCGTGATCTTTAGTGGTGCAGCTGCACTCCTGGTGTTGGTATGTTGGTATGAGGGTTAGCAGAGCTGCATTCATGCTCGGTGGGTTAAAGTGGCAAAGGTGAAGGTTGCACAATGAAGGCAGACCTAAACATCTGCTTGTGTTCCATGTTCTGTTGGAAAGGAACGTTATCAAGGTGGATATTTTTTAAACTCAGTACATGTTTCCCATGTGTGCTCTGAGTGTAGGATTGGCTCATTCTTCATGCTTGCTTCTTTTTCCCACCAGAATCTTTGGGTTTCCCAAACATTACACTGACGTGAGGAACATGAATCGACAGCAAAGACAGAAGGTGCTGGGGAAGGCGTGGAGTGTACCTGTCATCCATCACCTCTTTGCCCCCCTCAAGGACTACTTCACCTGCAAGGAACTGCCTTCTTTGAGCACGCCATCACGTCCAGCATCTCCCTGTCCTCCCCATCCCAGCAGGCCTGTAGCAGCTGGGATGGAGGCTGCAGGTTGGAGCTCTGTGACCTGAACAAGTCTTTGGTTACCAGCAGAAGGTGGCAACAACATCCAGAAAGAAAATGTGAGACATAAGATCTCAGGAGGATGATGTTGTCATCCAGGATGGATGCTGCTTTTGTTTTTAGTCTTTTAGCTCACAGGTGAAAAAAACATTTGAGTTAAAGGAGAAGAGCAGCATCTTTAAAATTTTTACTCTATCCAGTAAACTGTACATTTTTAGGAATACCTGTTTTGATTAGTCATTTGAATAATGCTTCTAGTGTCTTCTCAACACATTCAGAACTTAAAGCTTATGTAAAAAGCAAAATTCCAAACTGGAATTTGCTGGAAAATTCAAAACCAAGATTTCTCAGGCAGGTTTTTGTTCTTTATGTATTTTCCCCTTCAATTTTTTGAATTTTAAGATTTTACCTTCAAGTTGCCTTTCCTGAGATAGGCTCCAGCAACGCCATTGACCCTGCAAGGGATTCAACAGGGGTTCTGAAGATGGATGGATGGATGCATGAATTGATTAATGCATGGATGGATGGATGGATGGATTGATTAATGCATGGATGGATGGATGGATGCATGAATTGATTAATGCATGGATGCATGAATTGATTAATGCATGGATGGATGGATGGATGGATTGATTAATGCATGGATGGATGCATAGATGAATTGATTAATGCATGCATGGATGGATAGGTGGGTGGATGGATGGATGGGTGGATGGATGCATGGATGGATGGATGGATGGTTCAATGGGTTTATTATCATCTGCACTGTGGAAAAGGGTTTCCCTGTACAATGAAATTCTTATTTTGCTGTTCACTCCAAATGCCATAAAACACTTAAGGTTAGAAAAAATAAGAAATAAAGAAGAATATTAACACAAGATCCAAGATTTACACAAGAAATACAAATATAAACTATAAACTGTACATCACTAGATAATAATAATGGATGCATGGATGGATAGATGGATGCATGGTGTTGGAAATCGGTTTTTTTTATGTTCACTTGTGTTTTCTGAGTCATGCAGTGATTTTCTCATCATGTGAATGCAGCATTTCTCTAAGTTTGTGTTTTCCCTGAAGGACAATGACCCATTGGTGCAATTGGCACTAAAATGAGAACAAAAGTCACAATTTTGAAATAAAACCTCCAGCATGGTCTGTTTAAAAGCATATATCAATTTTCAATCAAAATCAAAGCATGTTGTCGTCCAGACTCCATGTTATTTCTTTCTCTCATAAGTTGTGTTCTACTCCATGCCTCTGCTCCTGATCTGGTCTTTCTGTCAACTTCTGGAACCCTTAGTGGCCCACAAGTCTAAAAGTTTGCCCAGCCATGCTCTATAGTGTCCAGATTCTGGTTTTCCCATGTGCATGCAGAGCCTCTGATGTTTGGGAGTTCAGCTGCTGCGTTTTCATCTGTTACTTTGTGGGTTTCTTCTACGATTCATGTAGTTCCCTAAAAGAAAACAACTGCACAAAAATGTTTCAGAGAATTAAGCACAACTTTGACTTCTTTTGTTTTTTCTAGATTAGTATTGAAAATAGTTGTTTTTCAGAGTGGTGTTAGTTTAGTGAAATCACTGTGGTTGAAGCTCCTTCACACACAGGGGCTGTGTCTGAAGACATTTCTTAATGGAAACGAAGCTGAACTGGATGTTTCACTCCAGGCTGAAGGACCCCACCTGAACATCTCAACATTAGAAATGCTTCTTTTCTGTGTGTAAAACCAAAATTAGAATGGGAAAGAGAGGACTTTTGTTTTTGTTCTGAAATCACATTGTAAGAGTGAGCATTTTTCTTGGGTCCTGACATTACCTTAGCTTTCTTTAGAAAAGCAGATTTTTAAATGTTCTGACAACACCATTATTTCTTGAATTGATGAGCTGGTAAACCTTTTTTGGTTCTGAAACTTTCATGGGAGCTGTGTGAAGACTCAATAAACTACTTAAGCTTTTTGTTTCCCAATTTCCACTGCAGTCATCTTTTGATCTGTTGTTAACGTGTTCTCAGTGGTCTTTTAATTATAATGATGTTGTTTTAACCCAAATGAAAATACCTGTGTGGTTTTCTAGGACATAGTTTCTGCAGAGCGCCATCAGTTCATTAAAAACCCACCTCTGAGTTGTGGGCAGGACTGTTGGTGTGAAGTAAGCCTGCCTTCATTTCCCATCATCCCTTTGTTTACATTCTCTCCAGCTAACTTACAGCCCCTCACACTCTCACCTTACATCAGCGGTGCAACAAAAATGGCGAGCAGTATAGGATCCAATGAGTTATATACAAGCAACATATCTCATTGATTGGAGCTATCGAGTTGTACAGTTTTGAACCAGATTCCAGCTCAGACAAGGAAAACAGACGTTCATGGATCCAGGGCCAGCCCTGGACTTAGGAGTCTACGTAGGGCACCATCTGCTGGCGGGGCCACCAAATCTCAATCATTATTAATGTATTTTTAGTGATTATTTTTAAATATTTTATTTTTAAACAATTTGACACAAAACTCAAAACATTAATAGTTATTAGAGCAAATAAATAACTCAAAATGTTGGCATAATCAATAACTTTAGTTAAAACTTTAAGGATGAAAAGAGGCAAAACAAGCCCTCAGGGACAGCTTTAAGGTCAAAAAAGGGAAAGAGGAGGAAAGCAGAGGCTTGTCTGTTTTATTTACATTCAACTGCTTGGAAATTAACACCGCCTCCCTCAGTCGCAGTTTGGTCGTAAAAACTCTTGCTTTTGATTGAAAAAGACATTTAACTTGTAGCTTCTACTTAACTGATACAATCTTTTTCAATCCAAATTTTCCTGTATGCTCTTAAATTACCATAATTTGAGTGAAGCAATGCTCAGAAATGCAATTTAAAGCTAAATTTTTCTTCATATATGACCTCTATTGTGAGAAAAATGTTACACGAACATGTGAAAACACCAAAAACATGATTTTTATTGGAGTGGGACTTTAAAGAAAAAAAAATCTGAAAAACAAGAAAATATTTTATTTTGTGGCTCAAATTTATTGGAAAAAAACGGCAAACTTTGCAAATGACTAAACTTAAACTTTTTCATAGACGCACATAACAGACTGAACCCAGTTTCTCAGTAAAGACCACACAAGTAAAGCAGGTTTCATTTAAATGAAAGAATAGAAAGCAAAGCCATTCTCTGTTTGGGTGAACATCAGCTGTAACTGGATGGAGTCAGAGGGAACAGGAGAGATACAACACTGGAACATCTGTTAGACAAAAAGAAACTAGGTGATAATTGCAACAAGGAGAAAACTCAAAAGTGCAGACAATAGAGACAAACTGATCGTGGCATCAGTTAGAGACAGACAAGCAGAAAACCACTAGAACATCTGTCAGTAATTGATGCATGAGAAAGAGCAGAGATAGGAATGGGTGTTGTAGAGGGAAGGAGAAGCACACAGTGCATCCTCCAACGTCACCTGTCGTCCAGTAGGAAGACCGTAACTCTTTAGACTTAAAACACTGTGTTTAGACTGGAATGTGGGAGCCAGTGAGAACTTTTAGTGAAAATTGAGTTTTTTTCATTTAAATAATTAGGAGGAAAATTGGTAGATGGAGGTAAAGCTCTGGATGTAGGAATGAACTTTTTCAAAGTCTCACTGTTCCTGAACATTACACACGTGGACAAAATTGTTGGTACCCCTCAATTAAAGAAGGAAAAACCCACAATTCTCACTGAAATCACTTGAAACTTACAAAAGTAACAATAAATAAAAATGTATTGAAAATTAAATCATCAAAATCAGCCATCACTTTTGAATTGCTGATTAACATAATTATTTAAAAAAATCAAACTAATGAAACAGGCCTGGACAAAAATGATGGTACCCATAACTTAATATTTTGTTGCACAACCTTTTGAGGCAATCACTGCAATGAAGCGATTTCTGTATTTGTCAATGAGCGTTCTGCAGCTGTCAACAGGTATTTTGGCCCACTCCTCATGAGCAAACTGCTCCAGTTGTCTCAGGTTTGATGGGTGTCTTCTCCAAATGGCATGTTTCAGCTCCTTCCACAGATGTTCAATGGGATTCAGATCTGGGCTCATGGAAGGCCACTTTAGAATAGTCCAACGCTTTTCTCTCAGCCATTCTTGGGTGTTTTTGGCTGTGTGTTTTGGATCGTTGTCCTGTTGGAAGACCCATGACCTGCGACTGAGAGCAAGCTTTCTGACACAAGGCAGCACATTTCTCTCCAGAATGCCTTGATAGTCTCCAGATTTCTTTGTACCTTGCACACATTCAAGACACCCTGTGCCAGATGCAGCAAAGCAGCCCCAAAACATGACTGAGCCTCCTCCATGTTTCACCGTAGGGACAGTGTTCTTTTCTTCGTATGCTTGGTTTTTGAGTCTATGAACATAGAGTTGATGTGCCTTACCAAAAAGCTCCAGTTTGGTCTCATCTGTCCAAAGGACATTCTCCCAGAAGCTTTGGGGCTTGTCAACATGCATTTTTGCAAATTCCAGTCTGGCTTTTTTATGATTGTTTTTCAGCAGTGGTGTCCTCCTTGGTCGTCTCCCATGAAGTCCACTTTGGCTCAAACAACAACGAATGGTGCGATCTGACACTGATGTACCTTGGCCTTGGAGTTCACCTTTAATTTCTTTGGAGGTTGTTCTGGGCTCTTTGGATACAATTCGAACGATCCGTCTCTTCAATTTGTCATCAATTTTCCTCTTGCGGCCACGTCCAGAGAGGTTGGCTACTGTCCCGTGGGTCTTGAACTTCTGAAAAATATGAGCCACTGTTGTCACAGGAAGTTCAAGCTGTTTAGAGATGGTCTTATAGCCTTTACCTTTAAGATGTTTATCTATCATTTGTTTTCGGATGTCCTGGGACAATTCTCTCCTTCGCTTTCTGTTGTCCATGTTCAGTGTGGTACACACCTTTTCACCAAACAGCAGAGTGACTACTTGTCTCCCTTTAAATAGGCAGACTGACTGATTATGAGTTTGGTAACACCTGTGATGTCAATTAAAGGACACACCTGAGTTAATCATGTCAGTCTGGTCAAATAGTTTTCAATCTTTTATTGAGGTACCATCATTTTTGTCCAGGCCTGTTTCATTAGTTTGTTTTTTTTAATAATTATGTTAATCAGCAATTTAAAAGTGATGGCTGATTTTGATTATTTGATTTCCAATAAATTTTTATTTATTGTTACTTTTGTAAGTTTCAAGTGATTTCAGTGAGAATTGTGGGTTTTTCCTTCTTTAACTGAGGGGTACCAACAATTTTGTCCACGTGTGTAGATGTCTGAGAACTTCCTGCAGGTAAATACGGACAAAAGGGAGATTTGAACTGTTGGTTCTGAGGCCAAGACCACTATAAACATTGAACAGGAAAATCTGACTCAGAAAGAGACCAGGTTGTGGATGCTGATCTTAGTCTACTATTCTATATTTGTTACATAACTTAGACAGCTTTTTTTCATTTTAGAGAGTCATATGTTCTCTTTATCTCAGACTCTTGAACCTGATGTTTGGTTAGTATTTTATAAAACTAAGTTTGGAGACCCCCTCCATAAAACCGCCACCTTAACGTAGTGGAGCGGTTTGAGTGCTCGAGTGATCTCAGGAGCTATGCTGTCTGGGGCTTCAGCTCCTGGTCTCCCATAGCAGACAGGTCCTAGGTGTGCCAGACAAAGAGCGGAGATGAGTAGATCCAGTGTGGTAAACTTCATTACAGTAGGTGAGGTAGGGCAGCAGTAAGTTAAATGTTCTCTAAATTACTAGCCTGGCACTAGGCCTGTCCAAAGAGGAATGTTTTAAGTCTAACTTAGAATGTAGAAACTGTGTCAGTCTCTCTTACATGAGCTGGGAGCTTATTCCATAAAACAGGAGCTTGGTGGATAAAGGCTCTACCTCCGACTGTGCTTTTAGAGATTCTAGGAACCACAAGCAGTCCTGCATTTAGTGAGTGAAGTGTTCTGTTTGGTTGGTAAGGCTCTATGAGATCTTTAATATAGGATGGTGCCATACCATTCAAGGCCTTATAGGTTAGCAGGAGGATTTTGAACTTGATTCTAGATTCAACTGGGAGCCAGTGAAGTGAAGCTAACACAGGAGTAATGTGTTCTCTTCTGCTGGTTCCTGCTAACAATCTAGCTGCTGCATTTTGAACAAGCTGAAGACTTTTTAAAGAACTTTTAGAACACACTGCTAGCAAAGAGTTACAGTAATCCAGTCTAGACGTAACAAATGCATGGATGAGTTTTTCAGCATCACTTCTTCATGTTTCTGATCCTGGAAATATTGCGTAGGTGAAAAAAATGCAAAACCTGCAGGTTTCTAACTGTGGGATTGGAGGCTATATTTACAGCATCCAGGGAGACCATCTGAACAGGTAGGGTATCTCTGAGGTATTTAGGACCTAGTATAATGACCTCAGTTTTTTCTGGGTTTAGGAGTAGGTCATTAACCGTCATCCAAATCTTGATGTCACTAATGCAGGCATTAAGTTTCTCTAAGCGGTCATTCTGGTCGGGCTTAATGGATAAATACATTTGTGTATCATCTGCATAACAGTGAAAATTAATCCCGTGTTTCCTGATAATGTTCCCTAGAGGCAGCATGTAAAGCATAAACAGGAAGGGTCCTAGAACTGAGCCCTGTGGGACTCCGTGGTTAACTCGACTATAATGGGAGGAATGTCCATTTACATGAACAAACTGGTACCTATCAAATAAATAGGATTTAAACCATTGAAGGGCAGATCCCTATGTCATGCTCTAATCTCTGGAGTAAGATGCTGTGGTCCATAGTGTCAAAGGCTGCACTAAGATCTAACAGGACCAGAATAGAGATTAGTCCCTTTTCTGTGGCCAGTAACATGTCATTAGTGACTCTAACTAGTGCAGTTTCAATGCAATGGTGAGGTCTGAACCCTGACTGGAAATCTGCAAAGAGGCTATTGTCCTGTAGGTGGCAGTTTATATTGCTGCCCCGCCCAGACTTCCCTCTCTCCAGCCACTTCCTCCAGCTCCTCTGGGGGTACCCTAAATTGTTCCGAGGCCAGCTGAGAAACATAATCTCTCCAGCGTGTCCTGGGTCTTCCCCAGGGCCTCCTCCCAGTGGGACATGCCCGGAACACCTCCCTAGGGAGGTGTCCAGGGGGCATCCAAACCAAATGCCTGAGCCACTTCAACTGGCTCCTCTTGATGTGGAGGAGAAGCGGCTCTGCTCCGAGCTCCTCCCGGGTGACCGAGCGTCTCACCCTATCTCTGAGGGAGCCACCCTACGAAGGAAGCTAATTTCAGCGGCTTGGATCCGGGACCTCATTCTTTCGGTCATGACCCAGAGCTCATGACCATAGGTGAGTATTGGGGCGTAGATCGACCGGTAAATTGAGAGCCTTGCTTTCTGGCTTAGCTCTCTCTTTACGACAACAGACCGGTACAGCAACCGCATAACAGTGGACGCAGCACCAATCCCCCTGTCAATTTCATGCTCCGATCTTCCCTCACTCGTGAACAAGACCCCAAGATGCTTAAACTCCTCCACCTGGGGAAGGAGCACTCCACCCACCCAGAGAGGGCAAACCACCTTTCTCCAGTAGAGAAGCATGGGCTCAGACGTGCTGACCCTCATCCCAGCTGCTTCACACTCGGCTGAAAACCGTTCCAATGCATGCTGGAGGTCCTGGCTCGATGAAGCCAACAGGACAACGTCATCTGAAAAGAGCAGAGAGGAAATCCTGTGGTTCCTAAACCAGACCCCCTCCGGACCTTGGCTGCATCTAGAAATTCTGTCCATAAAGACTATGAACAGAACCGGTGACAAAGGGCAGCCCTGCCGAAGTCCAACATGCACTGGGAACAGGTCTGACTTAGTGCCAGCTATGCAGACCAAGCTCCTGCTCTGGTCATACAGAGACCAGACAGCCCTGAGTAAGGCTCCCCGGACCCCATACTCCCAAAGCACCCTCCACAGAACACCACGGGGCACACGGTCAAACGCC
Organism: Oryzias woworae; assembly: GCA_016861445.1. Taxonomy (NCBI): domain Eukaryota; kingdom Metazoa; phylum Chordata; class Actinopteri; order Beloniformes; family Adrianichthyidae; genus Oryzias; species Oryzias woworae. Next base: position 861,611 of record BOLG01001158.1, read on the forward strand.
TTCTCCAAATCCACAAAACACATACCGACTTGAAGAGCGAACGCCCATGAACCCTCCAGCCTTCTAAAGAAGTTGTAGAGCTGATCCACAGTTCCACGACCAGGACGGAAACCGCATGTTATTTCTGGATCTGAGGTTTAACTATCGGCCGGAATCCCTTCTCCTGTACCCTGGCATAGACTTTCCCAAGGAGGCTGAAGAGTGTGATTCCCTGGTAGTTGGAACACACCCTCCGGTCCCCCTTCTTGAAAAGGGGAAACACCACCCCTGTCTGCCAGTCCAGTGGTAGTGTTCCCGACTGCCACGCGATGCTGCAGAGACGTGTCAGCCAAGATACTCCCACAGCATCCAGAGACTTGACGTACTCAGGGCGGACCTCATCCACTCCCGGTGCATTGCCACCGAGAAGTTTGCTGTCTACCTCGGTGATTTGAGCTTGGGCAATGGACAGCCCCACCCCAAGGCTCTCAGCCTCTGCTTCCTCAACAGAAGGCGTGTCAGCAGGATTGAGGAGATCCTTGAAGTATACCCTCCACCGCCCGACAATGTCCCCAGTCGAAGTCAGCAGCTCCCCACCTGCACTGAAAACTGTGCCTGCAGAAAACTGCTTCCCCCTCCTGAGGCGCCGGATGGTTTGCCAGAACCTCTTCGAGGCCAACCAATAGTCCTTCTCCATGGCCTCACCGAACTCCTCCCAGGACCGAGTTTTTGCCTCCACTACAGCCTGAGCTGCAGCTCGTTTAGACTGCTGATGCCTGTCAGCTGCCTCTGGAGTCCCACAAGCCAGCCAGACCTGATAGGACTCCTTCTTCAGCTTGACGGCATCCCTTACTTCCGGTGTCCACCAACGGGTTCGGGGGTTGCTGCCACGACAGGCACCGGAGACCTTGCGACCACAGCTCCGAACAGTAGCAGAGACAATGGAGGTGGAGAACATGGTCCATTCAGACTCAATGTTACAAGCCTCCCTCGGTACCTGTTTGAAGCTTTCCCGGGTGTTGGAGTTAAAGACTTCCCTGATGGAGGGCTCAGCTAGACGTTCCCAGCAGACCCTCACAGTACGTTTGGGTCTGCCAAGTCTTTCCGGCCTCCTTCCCCGCCAACGAATCCAACTCACCACCAGGTAGTGATCAGTGGGCAGCTCTGCCCCTCTCTTTACCCGAGTGTCCAAGACACATGGCCTAAGGTCGCCTGAAACGACTACAAAGTTGATCATTGATCTCCTGCCGAGGGTGTCCTGATGCCACGTGTATTGACTCACACCCTTGTGCTCAAACATGGTGTTTGTTATGGACAAACTATGACGAGCACAGAAGTCCAACAACAAAACACCGCTCGGGTTCAGATCAGGGAAGCCGTTCCTACCAATCACACCCCTTCAGGTGCTACTGTCGTTGCCCATGCGGGCATTGAAGTCACCCAGAAAGACTAATAAAGACTAATAAGAAATCTTGGATTATTTCCATTCTGTGCTATTAAAGCTAAATAGTATTGGGTTCTGGCTTTATGCAGATATTTTTTATAATTTAAAAGGCTTTATTTCCAGCTATTCAGGGACTGATCTGAGCCGGATCGGGGCCAATCTCTTTCTAACTTACAGGTTACTTGTTTAAGGGAACATGTTTCAGCGTTAAACCACGGTGATACTCGGTTTTGTCTAAATATTTTTGGTTTCAAAGGAGCAACAACATCAAGTGTTCTCCTGAGGGCCTCCATGGAGTCATCAACAAACTGATCATTTTTTCTGGGACTGAAACTATGGGAGCTGCTCTCAGAGTGTTTGCTCAGCACGTTACTAAATATTGGTTGGACTGTAAGTTTAAATTCAGATACAGAACAGTCAGTCAATGTTCTTCTGAGCTGTTCTTTATTTATTGGAGCGGTGGAATTCTCTAGTACAAACTGAAAGGTGGTTAGAAAGTGATCTGAGAGTATGGGGTTATGAGGGAGCACACTCAGCTGATCTCTATACCAGGAGTTAAAACAAGGTCCAGGGTGTGCTTGTGACAGTGAGTGGGTTCATTTAATATTTTGTGTGAAACCAACATTATCTAATAAAGCTGAGAAAGTATTTCCTAGACAGTCACTAGAGTCATCAACATGAATATTAAAATCTCCTACTATTATTATTTTATCAGAATCTAAAACAACAGATGATAGAAAATCTGCAAACTCAGTTAAAAATTCAGAGTACGGGCCAGGAGGACGATACATAATTATGAATTAAACAGATTTTGGAGTTTTCCTGTTTGAGTGATTTATAGACAATATGATGTTCTCAAAGGAACTATAAATGTGTTTGGCTTTAGTTTTAGGAAGTAAGCTAGACTGTGATATTACTGCTAACCCACCACCTTTCCCAGAAATCCTGGATTTCTGATAGTTATTATAATTAAAGGGGGGGTTGCTTCATTCAACCTAACATAGTCATCCTGTTGGAGCCAGGTTTCTGTTAGAGCTAGCAGGATAAGTTTGTTATCATTCATTAATTCATTGACTAAAAGGGACTTGGAGGAAATGGATCTAATGTTTAGTAAGCCACATTTAATGACTAAAGGGAACTCAGAGAAGAGTTTTAAACTGCTGCTCTGTGCCCAGAACCTGTCCCAGGGTTGTCAGGTTGTACGGTTAATGCTCGCAGAAATGTTCTTAGAGAGAAGAGCGGCGCCGTCAAAAGTGGGATGGATGCCATCTCTCCGCATGAGACCGGGCTTCATCTTCACCTCCTGGACCCCCTTGTCACAGAGAGCGTCTTCATTTATAGGGGTGGGGTCATCATACATTTGTTCTCGTGATCCTCTTGGTCATTTGAAAGCATTCATTTGATCGTTCATAACTGTCGATTAGACACAAACGTATGATCCATGTTTTGTGTTGTGAAATGTGATTTGCATTTGAAAAAAGAGAGACGTGCATTTGTGCGTCTGTCTACACAATGAACAGACGTTTGTTACAGTGGTTTGTTTGTCTAATTCCAACTAACAGCACAAACCATCCATGTATGAACAGGACCTTGGTGTATGTTGGTCTGACTCTTTTTCTAATGTGTGTGTCCAACAGCTGATTTCACTGTTACAATAACTCGTTAGGAATCTTCTGATACACAAGGTGTATTCTTGTAGATAAACAACGTTTTTATTCATTAGATAAACAACTTGACGATAAGAACAAAACAATCCATTTTGCTGATGCCCGCATATACCACCTGTTTTCACGGTCTCTGTCGTGTGTTTCGTCCAGGGTTTGGGTTTATAAAGCAGCCTGCGGAAGAGGCGATCGCAACGTGCTGAACGTGTGGACGTTTGGGCCGTGCGTCACTGACGTCATCAGTAGGGTTCTTCCGCTACCGGCAGAGTGAACGTGAAGTGGTACGAGGGGAAAAGCAGAAGTAGCAGCTACAGTAAAACATACCGACCTGTGTTGGGTACGGAACCAGAACCGAAAAAACCCAGCTCGCCGTATTCGAGAACCGTGACAGAAAATCGAGTCCAGGTAAAAGAAAGTCCCCGCGTTAGCATGCTAGCTGCGGCTAACGGAGCTAGGAAGAGGAGGCTTCATCTGTCCAGCCCTCTGAAAGAACCTGCTGGGCTTTAGATCGAATCGGAACAGGTTCTGGGCCTGAGTTTAAAGCTTTTGAAAGTTCACTCTCAGAGATGCGGACTGTAGATGACATGTAGCGGATGAGGCGGTAACCCACGCTGGAGGATCAGGGTGTGGAGCGCAGACAGACGCGTTAGCATGACGTCGTTGTCCAGTGAACGGAATCTCATCCGTTATCGGCCCACAGGGATACAAACACAGACCAGACGTTTCAACCGTGAACGCACGTTGTTGATTTGGGTTGTGAAACCGCACATTTAATCGGAGCCGAACCGCGCTTTTGTTAGGCTAACCGCCGCTAACTTTAGCTTCCTCTGAGAGCCGGAGCCATGTTGTCTGCGAGCTGTTGGTTTGCCATAATGTTCCCAACCTTTCCCTCGGGTTTGTATCACACTCAGCGTAACCGTTAAGCAAGCAGAACGGTCGAAATGTTCTGATGAGTGCAGCTCGGTTTCGACAGGAGGACCACGAAGCGGCTCGAAACTGGTTCTACTGTGAACAGAAGTGACCCCAAACAGACATTCAGTCGGGTTTTAAGCGCAGTCAGCAGGAGTTGATCAAAGCTCCTTACGGTACAAAGTCACTGACATGTTTGTGCTGCGAAAGACTCAACAGAACCAAAGCGGTCCTCTGTGGTTCGCTCCACACTGTTCAGGGTTTGTGTTTGGATCGGGTTTGACTCCGTGTCACGTGACAGCAGGTTCACGCGCCTGTCTGTCACCTTCAATTTTAATTTGACCAATTATAAGACTGTTTCAGTCGTTCATTATTTGTTAACACAAATCTCATTTCTGGACTTATGAAATGTCAACGTGAGCAAAAGCATCGTGGATGTTCCTCTGACAGACAGAGGTCAGCTCACCTGATCAAATGTAAAGCTGGAGAACACAGATCTGCAGAAGTCATTCTTGTGAATCTAATGTCCCTTCTGGTTTCTTATGGCCTCTGGGTTTATCATCCCAGCTGAACAGACAGATTTGACTATTGCAGCCAGTCAATTCTCCAACCAAATGCCACGAACATCAGTCGTTTTGAGCAAAGCGTTCAGCTTGAAACCAAACCTTTGTCCATTTCATTGCAGCTGTTTTCATGTGCAGGTAGTTATTGCTGGGCTCCTCTGTCTGCTTCTCTTTGCATGGCTCCTTACACCTCAGGTCGTCCCCTCTCTCTGCAGGAGCATGGCTGTAAATGTTTATGCCACCTCGGTGACGAGTGAGAACTTGAGTCGTCATGACATGCTGGTCTGGATAAACGAGTCTCTGCAGATGAACCTCACCAAGATCGAGATGCTGTGCACAGGTAAGGCCTTCAGGTGATCCATGGAGGACCAGATGTTAGCAGTAGAGGAATTGCACTTTGAAAGAATTTCATTCACTGCAATTGATCTACTAGATAGTGATTTGAACGATTTAGAAATGCCTTTTTCTGATGGAAGTCTCTGTAGATGTCATGAAGGAGCAGCAGCTCATCACCTCATCAGCGTCTGAACCATCAGAGCTGCAAATTCTCTTTTAAATGCAATAAGAATTTAAAAACAAAGCATTGCAAGGAAATTCATTTCAATGTGAACTAATGGTCCTCTTACAAATTGTTATATTTCCTCATAGTTAGTGGTCATAGAAGCTGCATTGCTGTGTTAAAGGTCTGGTGTCAGACTCAGGCCTGTGCAGCAGCAGATGGCGGTTCGGCTGATTGCACGTGAATATCTCAAAGCCATTCTCTGACCTTTGATGACGAGCTGGCTCGCTGAAAGGAGACAAGCAGCAGAGTGTTTCCACTCAGTCTGAGCATCACAGACCATCTGGGATTTTATTGTTCGTTTAGAGAAAGAATGATGAGAATGGATGAGCCAAACACAACTACATCCAGATCAGCTTTAGCTGAGCTGAAGTTGTTTTCCTCTCCCATTAGATTTGTCTCATTAAAAGCAGTTTGGAGACTTTTATAAAATAAGTTAATCAAATTCTCTTTGCTGCCTGTTGACTGCCTTTTTCTGCTGAATCACTGACCTCAGCCTGCTCTGCTGTTGAACAGGAATCTCCATCTGAGTGATGTTTGCATTCTCTAAGACCTGTGCTGGTTTGTTGTTCAGGTGCTGCGTACTGCCAGTTCATGGACATGCTGTTCCCCAACTCAGTTCCTCTGAAAAAAGTCAAGTTTGGAGCCAAGCTGGAGCATGAATATATCCATAACTTCAAGCTCCTGCAAGTTGGATTCAAAAAGATGGGAGTCGACAAAGTAAGATGTGACCCCTGCAAACTCCACTTCTTTAAAGTCCATCATCTTGTTTCTCACACATAAACATTTGGGAGTTTGTACCACCGTAGCTGTTTTTCAGCTTAAAGTTGGTGGAACATTTTCTAAAAGGTACATATTAGAACTTTCTAAAATGTGATTGTGTGAATCTGGAGCTACAACATGCTATACTTAGTCTTTCAAACTATGTGTAATAATAAATGACCTCTAGCACACTAATGCACACTAAAACAGATTTTTTTTTTTTTTATGAAATACAAGTTATTTTTGTGAGTTCTTTTCCTATCTGGAAGTAGGACGCCTCAACCTGAGGCTCCACCTTTCTCTCTTTGTGGGTGCCGACCAAATCATGAGGTCATCCTAGAGGCGGCCTTGGCAGCGTGTCTGTGTTTCGCTCACTAAAGCAAACAACATTAAAAATTTGCAAAGATGGATGTGCATGTTGTGCACGTAAAATGAGAGCGTTTTGGAGAAAATGGGTGAGTGTTAGCCTGAGAGTGGTGCGGGTAGCGCAGACTCTTCCTGGAAGGGCCTGCTCCCACTTTGTGACGTCACAATGTGAGGATCCGCTTGTTTTCATGAATTGGGAGGGGCTGGCGCTCAGAGCGCAGCGTTTCAGCGGATTAGATGAAAAGATGGGTGAACAGATCAAAGTACTGCTTTGGGGATGTTTAGTGAAGAATAAACATTATAATACACTTCAAAGTTCAAAAAAGGAGATTTCACATGACGTAGAACCTTTGAAGAAAACACATGTGATCCCAACCCCTGGTGTCCAGAGATGCTAGTCGCTGCTGCTGACCCAGACCAGCAGATTCTGACAGAACACCTGTCACTCATTTGTCCAAAAGTTTTCATAAACTTTCATGTTTGGGAGGAGCTCTTATCTATTTTTTTAGCCTCCTCGCTACACAGAAGCATTGCTATCTCATTTACAGCTAATGCCTGGAAGACATGGATGATATTGAGAGGTCAGGTTTATTTATTTTGAAAGGTTTGACCAATCAGTAATCCCTTCTCCACGTCTGGGTTCATGAGATCATCCAGAGACTCCGTCGGTAGGGTGAGCTTCACCATCTGCTGCAGGAGCTGCATCTGAATGATTGACGCTTTCAGCAGTACTTCCATCTCTCTGTGAGCCAGTTTGATGACTTGCTGTCCTGCATTAGTCCGAGGAGGGAAAAAGAAGAATAAAATGACAGGAACTTCTTATTGTGTCTTGACACAAATACAAAATCTAAAGTTAAGGATGAGAACAATGAGATTCTCCTCCATGTTGGTTTTTGACTCCACCCACTGATTACATCATCAACCGCTCCATCCGGTGCAGCTTTTCATTTGCCTCCATGTTTACAGATCATCCCCGTGGACAAACTGGTGAAGGGGAAGTTCCAGGACAACTTTGAGTTCGTCCAATGGTTTAAGAAGTTCTTTGATGCCAACTATGACGGGAAGGAGTACGACCCAGTGGGGGCCAGGCAGGGGCAGGATGCCATACCTGCACTCAACGCCACATCGTCTGCTCTTAACAAACCCCCCAAAAAGGCCCTCAGCCAAGGTCAGCACCCTGCCTTCTCACACCTCAGGGGTAGGGGTGTTTAAAAGGGTGGAGAATATTTATCCGAAGATTCATTTGAATTTTTCTCCTCAGCTCCTCAGAGGCCTCCTGTTGCAAAGGTGGCCCCAAAGGTGGCCCCCGTCAGCGCAAGAAAACCGGGAATGGTTGGGGTGGATGAAGAGAGGGCGGAGCTACTTAATGAGGTCAGATCATCATTTACACACAACACAATAAGTGACTTTAGAACGAGGTAATCGTCAATGACATGCGGCTTTTTCCCAAACAGCTGGAGATTCTCAAATCAACCATTCAGGACATGGAAAAGGAAAGAGACTTTTACTTTGGAAAGTTAAGAAACATTGAGCTGATTTGCCAGGAGAAAGAAGGAGAAGGCGACCCCACCCTGCAGCGGATCGTAGACATCCTCTACGCCACAGACGTGAGTGTCTCCACCTCAGCTCCTGTGGAGGAGGAGAGGATTTCAACTCGACAAATGTGAACGTTTTTAGAGAAATGTAGGAAGATCCAAACTGAGCTTAGAGCAACCCAAGATGAAAGAAAATAAGTGGTTGGATTTGGTCACTTTAAATGTGTTTTTAGTGATCCAGAATCCTTTAACCCCTCAAAGCCTGGTCCACGTGAGGCAGACCGGCTGTGTCTGCAGGCGTGCTGCTCTTTACAGTCCAGTTAGACAACAAAGTTCCACTCACAGGGGCTCTGAAGACGTGTCAATCACAACATTCCAGGCCATGAGGGGCTAGGGGCAGATGGTTGAGTGAGCAGAACCCTGATGGTTCCTTTGTTTGTTCTGATGGAGTTTTTCCCTCTCTGTCCAGGAGGGGTTTGTGATTCCAGATGCTGAGGAGCAGGAGGAGTTTTAACTGAAGACTGCAAGCAACCATCTACTCTGACGTTCTCACCTGCCTGAAGCAAAGACTGCTTTTCTGTTCAGCACCAACCCTGATCTCAGCCTGTGACCCCGCCCTCCAAGAATCACTCTGGCAATCCCACCCCTCCCTCAGCAAGGCCCAGCAGTTCATCTCTGGTCTGATCCCAGCACGCTCCCCTGTGGTTCTTCAGGCTCTGCAGCCGTTTGTGCCTTTTCTTTCAACTTTTCCTGATCACATTTCAGAAGGTGCGTTCTGAAAGCCTCTGCAGCCTGCTGTGGAGAAGACATTTGAAGGTGTTGGTGCTCACAACAATCCATGTACAATGAGAAGTTGAAGAAACGCGGCCAACATGAAGGGCTGGATTTCTTTGAGCGGATGGGAGGAAGCGTGGAGATGGTTGCACTGACGATGTTTCTAAATCTAAAACTGTTCCAGAATTTTGTTTTTTAACACAAGCTGCGTGATTTTTAATTCCAGGCTGAATGACTAAAGATTGCATGAAAAGTGGCCTGTTGTTGAGGTGATGCAGTTTGCACAGGAGAAGATGCTGAGAGCAAAGGCGTGACCATTTGCAGCAGATGCATCTTCTGCCCTTAAGGCGACTGTACTTTGGTGATAGAAACCCGTCAGTGCTCCCGTCTTTCAGGCTCCTCTCATCACTGACTGATCTCACTGGTTCTGTTTGTCAAACGTTTGAGTCAGAAGTCTCACATGGACCATGAAGCCTCGTTTTTTAAGATACACTGGTGTTTATCACATTTGCCTCAAAGGCCTCAGTCATTCAGAAACAACCATCTCCTCTGCTTCCTTCTTTTGATTCTTGTTTCAACTTGAATGTTTGTCGTTTCAAAATCAGATCATTTGAAGGTATGGAGGAGGACTTCCATCAGGTCCTCCGTTTCGGATGCCTTGACTCCCTGTTAACCCATGTGCAGACGAGTCTCCTCTGGGTTTTGGGACTTTTCTGCGCTTCTCACTGCCTCTGTCTTTTCTCCGTCTTGATGGTTGCCTTGTTTAGGGTCAAAGGATTTTGATGTTTTTTTAGAATGTATGCAATCCAAATCTGGAGCGTTGTGGCTTTAACCTGGAGCTTCTCTGAGGGTGTTGGCTCCTCTGCAGAGCTGTCCAGGTCTCCTCCTGACAGGAGGAGGCAGCAGCACGTCACAAAACCTTCCTTTCTTTGTTCCTGACCTTGACAACACTGTGGCCCATTTCAATGTTACTAAATATCCTATAACACAACCTTTGAGTGCTCTCTGGAGCTGTTTGACCAGAACTTTGAATACTTCACTTCTGCAGCTTTTTGGTGCTGCTTTTTATTGTATTTTTCATGGTTTGAGTGATACGAAACACCATTTTGGCTTTAGTTGAAATGACCCCTCATCCCACATCTGTTATGAAAGTTTGTCGTTATAGTGAATAATCACAGTGGAGCTGCCTCTGTGGAGAACGTCTGCTTGATTTGATAGAGTCTGCAAAACGAGGGAGGAGCAGAAAACCTGATCCCGCCGCCTTTTGCAGCACTGACTGTCAGTGGCGTGCTGCCTTCAGGCAGGTTGCTGTTCTAGTCCACTGATCTCCAGTGGAGTTAAGGTAAAGTCAGACGCTTCAGTGCAGGATGTTTCAGATCCAGTGCAACAGTCCCACTTCCAGAAAAATGGCTTCAAATGACTGTTTTCTCCCAAGAGCCGACCTTTATTTGATGTTTGTTGCTGTGCTTGACTTGGTTTTCCTAAAACCTTTTGTACGGACATTAAAACAGTATTTGTTAGTCTATGATGGGCTGTGTTTTGTTTTTCTTCTACATTCGTTCACACAAATGGATGTAAATGAGCTTGATCAGTCTTTTAAAATCCAGCTGTTCTTCAGGACACATGGAAACCTGAAGATACAATTTCTGTCGTAAGATAAGATAAAGATACTTTATTGATCCCAGCTTGGAAAATTTGTACACAATTTGTCTTGGAACTCTAGTTCGATTTTCACCTAATTCAAAAAGAATAAAAGGTTTCAGCCTTTGTACCATGGGTCCAAAGTGTGCCAAGAAAATATCCCCCTCACCATTACACCGCCAGCCCATGTGCATCTGGTTGTTGTTCGTTCAGAGATGCTCTTCTGCAGACCTCGGTTGTAACCAGTGGTTATCTGACTTACTGTTGTCTTTCTACCAGCTGGAACCAGTCTGACCATTCTCCTCTAACAGCAACTGGATCACTGGAGATTTTCTCTTTTTCTGACCATTCTCTGTAAACCCTAGAGATGGTTGTGGGTGAAAATCCCAGTAGATCAGCAGTTTCTGTAACACTCAGACGAGCTCGTCAACAACCATGTCCTGTTCAAAGTGACTTCAGTCATTGCTGCCATGTGATTGGCTGATCAGAAAGTTGTGTTAACAAGCAGTTGATCAGTTGTGTCTGATAAATTAGTCAGTGAGTGTTTATAAAAAATATGCTCCTTATTTTTTGTATTGACTAAGTATTCGTGAATTGATTACTTTTTGCTGAGGGCAGCTCCAAACCAGCAGCTTTGTGGATCTACTACTGGTCTTAAACTGCATCCAAGAAGCCACTTTTAGTGGCTTCCCAAATCCATGTTCATATGCACACAGATTAGATCTAGAAAACCATGCGGTTTATGTTTTCATGCTGTTTTAATAAATAAAATCTATGAAAAGCGCTTCCCATTGGGAGCCTGTTTGTTTGGTGGATCAGATGAGAACAAATTGAGGAGTCAATCTACCTTCCAATATAAAGACAGTTGAATATACACATGTAGCACCTCTAATGCTGATTTGGACTAGAATTTCTCTAAATATGAACATGGCATTTTTTCATTCACTTATGGAACTAATTTTTTTCTGTTATCTCATTTAAATCCTTCCATGCTGGGTAATGGGTAGTGATGTTGGTGAATGTGTGGAACATCTTCCTGGTTTTCAGGAGAAACCAGTCTCCTTAAAATGTGAATACACAAACATGCTCAGTCCTTACAGCATGTCTCTCTGCTGACCCCTGAACCCTGATCTCTCCAGTCTACTCTCATGTCAGAAGGAACGAGTCAAACAGCTCGCTCACAATCCAAACATACAGACTAGTGCATACATTTCCCGGGAGTAATAGTACAGCAGTTCAGTTAATACACCCTCATACTTCCATTCTTTAACAGAAAGGGAGAAGGCGACCCCACGCTGCAGCGGATCGTAGACATGCTCTACATTTAACAAATATGCAACTCAAATACAAATATTTTTGATAGAGAATAGTTTTATAATGTTACATTTCTCTTTTCTAAGTATTTATATCATATCAGACATTTTAATATATAGAGAGAAAGGGCTCCCATGGAGTTTCAGGCTCTGCCGTAAACCGTGTAATACTGGCGCACAACATCTTTAAAGCGCAGCTGGCTTGACCAAAGCTGAGCGAACAGCGCCTCACTTGACCGCAGTGTCTGACAACGGTTCTTTGTTTTTGACACACGTTATGCTCCAAATGGGTCACGTTATCTACATTGATTTGAATAATATATATCGGAGGTGTGATAAGAAATGAGACTGTTTGAATTTGTCCAAACTTCTTAGAATTTCTTCAGCAGCGAGGCACGGTCACATCATAGCACTAAACAGTCAAAGAACTCAAACAGGATCCTCTGATCATAAAACAAACACTTGATGTCTCACACTGCCACCTAGTGGAACAGAAGGGTTTTCACTTACTGAACATATTAATACTATGGCAATATAAAATAGAGGTTTTTATTTTAAAGTCTTCTTTCTAAATGTCTAAATACCAGTAATTGAGATTTTTCATGTCGAAATTTCAATTGTCTAACATTGTGAAAAAATACAATTTCCCTCCATGTTTTTTTCTATTTGGGAGGAAGTTCATAAAAACAGAAAGAATCGTTTGAATCATCACATTTCTTTGTGTCATTCAGCCTGTCGTGTCTGGGATGCTATCACCATTTGAAGTGGAAAACAGTTGCTACTGGAAACAGAAGACTAACAACAACAAACACGTGTCCGACAGCTCTGTCTCCTGCAGGACTCTGCATCACATTTACAACTGCCGTATTCCGATGAGAAATGGCGTACGTCAAATGCGTCTGAACAGGAAGTGAAGTGGGATCGCGGTTCTGATTGGCTGCCGCACAGGGTCAGGCAGAGTTGAACGGAGCGTGCTCGCTGGTGGCAGGAAGAAAGGACGGGAAACTGTCATCGTTGGGTCAAGGATAATTTTTAACGTCTCGCTTCACTGTAGCCGTTAGCATATGCTTTTCATCGAAAGCACGGTTCGACGTGTAAACGAGAATTTACTGCCTAACCCTCAAAGCTTCGTGATTTAATCCACGCGCGTTTCCTTCTTTTGGCTAACTTAGCCTGCTAGCTTACCCCGCCGTTCACGGTCGTGCAGAACTCCAGCCACACACCACACCGTCGTTCCACTGGAACGTACGCTTCAGAAATATGAACAGAAATCGCGTTTGAAACAAAGAAGTGTGAATGAAACTGTTGGCTAGTCCAGCAAGAATCGTCTTTTGTCTCGTATTTGCGTGAACTCGCAAAGTTGCAGCTAAAAGGCGAACAGCTGCAGTCCTGCAGGAGGAAGCTGTTTCCCTCCGCGGCTGCACAGATTCATGCTCGTTCCTGCGGGAGGATCCGTGCGTCAGCGACGTGCTCGCGTCCTTTCCTTTCGTTGGTGTTGTAGCTCAGCGCGCGCCACTCTGCGCACAGAACAGCTGTGATCATGATTCCTGATCATGTCCCGGAGGAGAACGTCTTCTACGGGTCCGGGGACCTAAAGAAGGAGTCTCACGTCCCCAGCTTCGACAAATACAAGGAACTCTACATGAAGTCTATCGACAACCCTGATGGTAAGTGGATGCAATGACGTCACCACGCGGGGATCGAACTCCTTCAGATGTGGAGTTTGTGATGTGGTTGGAAAGTAAAGCAACGTTTGAAGCTGCAGCCGCTTTGCTTGTGATCTGTTGAAATGATCCAGATCATGGATTCTCTAAACCCGGTCCTTGGGACCCCTGCCTGCCGTGGATTGATCCTCTCAGGGCTTTGTCAGCTGAATGAGGCAGCAGAGCAGTGGAAACATGCTGGCTACACCCTCACTTGTTTAGACCCTCCTCTGCTTTGCACCTGTAGGATTGCAGTATTCAATGCGACTTTGTCAAAGAGGCAGGTAGCCTTCCAGGTTCTGTTGAGAGAACCTAAAACTCTGTGGTTCCTCTGAGCTGTTTTCCACTGGAGAATGGAGCCCAGAGGCTTTGCTCAGACGGCTGATGTTTACATTTATGAACAGATTGGGTCATTTGGAGAATGCAATGGTCAGGTTACAGACAAACTCTCTGCTTAGTGCAGTACACGTCTTTATGTGGAAGCACTGGTCTGTCTGGTTGGTATTTGAGCTGGTCCCTCTTTCTCCCAAAGACCAAGAAGAATGGTGTTTTTGGTGTGGTTAACATGTTCTGGTAACACTTTTCTGATGATGGAGGACAAATGAGTATTTCTTTGATCAAATCATTCTGAATTAGAAGCAGACAGATAAATGCAGTTTGAAAAAGGGCTTATTTGTGACAGAAAATCTGCTCCATTCTGATGCATCCACTTTTAGACAATCAGCTCCACGAAGGGCTTCATTTTCTTCGTCTGACCGGGAATCTGGATCAAAATGGTACAGCTGGATAGCTCCGATACTGCTCGCCATTTTTGTTGCTTCCTTAATGTTAGGCTGAGGTTGTGAGGGGCCGTAAGCTAGTGGGGAAATGTGTAAACAATGGGATGATGGGAAATGGAAGCATGCTCACACCAACAGTCACGCACACAACTCAGAGGTTCTAATGAATTTAGAATGAGCTCCTGCTGCTCTGGAGAAACCTGGTCGGCATCATCGTAATTAAAAGAAAATTGGGCGCAATTTTGGAACAGATCAAAACATGATTGTAGTGGGTCTTTAAAGGGACCATACCATGATTTTCTGAAGCCTTTAAGAGTAAACTATATCCATATATATGATCTAAAGTGACATTTGGAACACTACAAAACAAATTAGTTATGAAATAGGAGTTATTTTTGTGAACTCTTTTCACATACGGTAGTAAAACGACTCGATCTCTGATCAAAGTACCCCTTTGAGGTTGTTGATAGTGAGGAATGAACAGTATAATACACTGAAAAGTTCAAAAAGTTGTTTTTTCATGGTATGGCCCCTTGAATGCTTGTATGTTTGTTTGCATGAAACAGACCAAGAGGCTGTCAATCAAAGTTTAAGGTGATGGTATTTTGTTCATCATCCTCTAGGTTTGATGTGGCATTTGCCAGACACAGCTACAGACTAACTGCTGGAAGTGTTCTTGGAAAACTTTACACAAAGTGTAGTGTCTATGGCGAGGTTGGATCAAATTCAAATAAATGTATTCTCATTCCTTCCTTTAGTCATTTCTTCAGTAGGTCCTCTGTGAGGTCAAACAGTGCTGAAGGACTGTCTCAGTATTTTAAGGATGAGCTCTCTGTGCAAACAGATCCATTCATAAGTTCAACAAATGGAAGCTCTGATCTGAATAGTTTAGAAAAGTCCAACACTGAATGGGGCACGATGAAGTTGAAGTTTGTTGGACGCTTTGAGTTTCTGTGTTTGTTTACAAAGCTGTGCCATGAGGTGATGCTCCAGCCTAAACTCTCTGTTCCTGCCTGGCAGAGTTCTGGGGTGTTGTAGCTAAAGACTTCTTCTGGAAGAGCAAACCCACAGGCCCGTTTCTGAGCTACAACTTTGACGTGACTAAAGGAGAAATCTTCATCAAATGTATGGAAGGAGCCTCCACAAACATTTGCTACAACCTCCTTGACTGCAACGTCCACGAGAGGAAACTGGGGGATAGAATTGCGTTCTTCTGGTTAGTATGAAGTCATGAGTTTTCCTCAAGATAGTTTTAAAGTTGATCCCCTACAAGCTGTTAAAAAAAGATGAACAATATTTGAATGCAATTTCTTCTATGATTTCCACTCTGACTTTAAAATATCGTTCACATGACAACATTTTTCTTTCCTTTTGCTGAACTTGAAGGCTCTGATGCAGAAAGATGTCTTTGTGAATGCTTCATTTGGAGAAGGGAACGTATTTAACTTTTCTCTTTAATTTGAACCCGTTTCAGTCAGAACTCGACTCTTTCCCTCAAAGAAATCAAATGTGAAGTGAGTGATGAGCTCACAACCTTTTTCATGATTGTTTCAGGGAAGGCAACGAGCCGGGTGATGAATCATCCGTTACGTACAGAGAGCTCCTGCAGAGGGTCTGTCGTTTCGCCAACGTCCTCCGATCGCAAGGTAAGTTACGGCGTCCTCCTCCAGCCAAGTCATTTGCTAAGTGCTCTAACGCCTCACTACAGTAAATCCTGTCTTCTCTGTCCCTGTCACTTTGTTAGTAAATGGAAGAGCTTCTTAAAAAGCAAACATGAACCTCACACAGAGGTGCTGCGTGGCCAGTTTTACTCCTCTGGAACAGCAGTCTACCGCTCTGCTTGACTTTTGCCGCTGCTACTCAATGTCATGGCAACAAACTTTGCTGTATTTGCTGCCAAAAGGAGAAAATATATTGCTTGTTTGCTTTGCCTACACATGTAAAACAGCAACAGAAAGCTGAAGGTTCAGGAAGCTTTGGAAATGCTTCCAAACAAAAGCAGCTCAAGTGAGGATGAGGATATGAAGAAGACCCTGTTTGACCAGCTCTGGAAACCTCCAAACCCTCAAAGTTCCTGATATCTTCAGAAAGAAAACAGCCCTGCAGGAGCAGGACCAAGCTGAGTTACCTGAAAAGCTGCTCCAAGAATTCAGTTCAGAATGTTCTGGAAGAGAATATTGAATGTGACAGAGTTCTCCCTTGAATTGGCGGCTGGTTGAGAGCTACAGACTTTACTGATGTTCCCATGGAAAACAGAAGAAATGACTAAAATAAGTACCAACTAAAAGTTCATATTTGTTGTTAAAGAATTGTATTCATTACTTCAACCAAATGAAACAAATGCATATTCATCTAGAGATCAGTTTAATTTTCATCATTACTCACAGACTCACATGATCTGTGTTGAACTGCAGGTCTGTTTGCTCTTCTGGCATTCAAGTGTGCCTATAAGCTCCGAAGAGCTCTCCCCAAGATCACAAGTGATCCACGAAAGCTCAGAGCTTCTGCAGTAGTTGAAATCACAGGTTTCATCACATCCAAACTGTGTCAAGAGGAAATTGTTTCAAGTGTAAATTGCATCATATTATGAAAGACAATATTTCCCTTTGTAACGGCCCCTAAAGAACCAAAGCAAATGGCAAAGAGTAACTGATAAAAAAACACAAAAAAAGCAATCAGTGATTGAGAAGTTCTTCTGGAGAAGAGGTGGAACATCACCAACAACAAGAGAAAAACCAAGTCCAGCTGTCTGCATTGGTTTTCCCTTCTGCTTTTGTGGGATTTACCTGGATGAATGAATGTCTACATAGACAAAATGGAAAAAAGGCCAATTTCTGCTTTTTTTTTTAACAGACTACTACTCAGCTGTCACCAACAGAAAACAAAGCAAAGGATTACATTTCTTTTCTGGTTTGAATCAAATTCTACACTGGAAGGTTTGCTTGTGCCCGTTGGTGCCGGTGATGTTGAACATTTTGGTGGGGGACATTTCATCATGATCATTCATTTGTCCTCTGCTGAGTGTGAGCAGAGATTGAAGGAAACACAGTTCTTCAGTTTTCAATCATAAAGGGGAGACATATAAACTGCTTCTGCACTGTCAAAGTCAAAACTAGTTAGCAGGTGATTTTAACTTTTATCCTGCTATTTATCTCATTTTTTTCCTTTGTTTTGTTAACTTTCTGGGCCCTTTGATACTTTTTTATTTGAAGCTGAAGAGCAGCAAAAGCAACGCTTGATACATTTCGATTTCATGAAGCAGGATGGTCATATCCTGTTTTTATTTTCTTTATACAAATCAGTTAACTGGACTAAAGTATGTGACCTGAACTCATTCGTTGAAGTTCAACAGTATCTTATCTGCTTTTTCATAAATGCAGGTGTGAAGAAGGGAGATCGTGTCTCCATATACATGCCTATGGTGATTGAGCTGGTGGTTGCCATGCTGGCCTGTGTTCGCATTGGTGCTGTTCACTCCATAGTGGTAAGTGTAACATTCCAGTGTATGTGATCAGGCCTAAATTTGTAAAGTGAACAGCTAATAAACTTCTGTTTGCAGTTTGCAGGTTTCTCAGCGGAATCTCTGTGTGAAAGGATCATGGACAGCCAATGTTTGCTGCTCATTACTGCAGGTCAGCTTCAGCCCTAAAGCTGTCGGCTCAACACGGTGTCAACTGATATCACTTCCTGTTGGTTAATCTGAACGGATATCACTTCCTGTTGGTTAATCTGAACGGATATCACTTCCTGTTGGTTAATCTGAACGGATATCACTTCCTGTTGGTTAATCTGAACTGATATCACTTCCTGTTGGTTAATCTGAACTGATATCACTTCCTGTTGGTTAATCTGAACGGATATCACTTCCTGTTGGTTAATCTGAACGGATATCACTTCCTGTTGGTTAATCTGAACGGATATCACTTCCTGTTGGTTAATCTGAACGGATATCACTTCCTGTTGGTTAATCTGAACGGATATCACTTCCTGTTGGTTAATCTGAACTGATATCACTTCCTGTTGGTTAATCTGAACTGATATCACTTCCTGTTGGTTAATCTGAACGGATATCACTTCCTGTTGGTTAATCTGAACGGATATCACTTCCTGTTGGTTAATCTGAACGAATATCACTTCCTGTTGGTTAATCTGAACGGATATCACTTCCTGTTGGTTAATCTGAACTGATATCACTTCCTGTTGGTTAATCTGAACGGATATCACTTCCTGTTGGTTAATCTGAACGGATATCACTTCCTGTTGGTTAATCTGAACTGATATCACTTCCTGTTGGTTAATCTGAACTGATATCACTTCCTGTGTTACTAAGCAGTCATCTTCTCTGTTACGGAGCAGTCATCCTCTTCTCTGTTACGGAGCAGTCATCCTCTCTGTGACCGAGCACTCATCTTCTCTGTTAATGAGCAGACATCTTGTCCTCTGTTACTGAGCAGTCATCTTCATCTTTGTTACTGAGCAGTCATCCTCTTCTCTGTTACGGAGCAGTCATCCTCTTCTCTGTTACGGAGCAGTCATCTTCTCTGTTACTGAGCAGTCATCTTGTCCTCTGTTACTGAGCAGTCATCTTGTCCTCTGTTACTGAGCAGTCATCTTCATCTTTGTTACTGAGCAGTCATCTTCCCCTTTGTTACTGAGCAGTCATCTTGTCCTCTGTTACTGAGCAGTCATCTTGTCCTCTGTTACTGAGCAGTCATCTTCATCTTTGTTACTGAGCAGTCATCTTGTCCTCTGTTACTGAGCAGTCATCTTCATCTTTGTTACTGAGCAGTCATCTTGTCCTCTGTTACTGAGCAGTCATCTTGTCCTCTGTTACTGAGCAGTCATCTTGTCCTCTGTTACTGAGCAGTCATCTTCATCTTTGTTACTGAGCAGTCATCTTCCCCTTTGTTACTGAGCAGTCATCTTGTCCTCTGTTACTGAGCAGTCATCTTGTCCTCTGTTACTGAGCAGTCATCTTCATCTTTGTTACTGAGCAGTCATCTTGTCCTCTGTTACTGAGCAGTCATCTTGTCCTCTGTTTCTGAGCAGTCATCTTGTCCTCTGTTACTGAGCAGTCATCTTGTCCTCTGTTACTGAGCAGTCATCTTGTCCTCTGTTACTGAGCAGTCATCTTCATCTTTGTTACTGAGCAGTCATCTTCATCTTTGTTTCTGAGCAGTCATCTTGTCCTCTGTTACTGAGCAGTCATCTTGTCCTCTGTTACTGAGCAGTCATCTTCATCTTTGTTACTGAGCAGTCATCTTGTCCTCTGTTACTGAGCAGTCATCTTCATCTTTGTTACTGAGCAGTCATCTTGTCCTCTGTTTCTGAGCAGTCATCTTGTCCTCTGTTTCTGAGCAGTCATCTTGTCCTCTGTTACTGAGCAGTCATCTTCATCTTTGTTACTGAGCAGTCATCTTGTCCTCTGTTACTGAGCAGTCATCTTCATCTTTGTTACTGAGCAGTCATCTTGTCCTCTGTTTCTGAGCAGTCATCTTGTCCTCTGTTTCTGAGCAGTCATCTTGTCCTCTGTTTCTGAGCAGTCATCTTCATCTTTGTTACTGAGCAGTCATCTTCATCTTTGTTTCTGAGCAGTCATCTTGTCCTCTGTTACTGAGCAGTCATCTTGTCCTCTGTTTCTGAGCAGTCATCTTGTCCTCTGTTACTGAGCAGTCATCTTGTCCTCTGTTACTGAGCAGTCATCTTGTCCTCTGTTACTGAGCAGTCATCTTGTCCTCTGTTACTGAGCAGTCATCTTGTCCTCTGTTACTGAGCAGTCATCTTCATCTTTGTTACTGAGCAGTCATCTTCATCTTTGTTTCTGAGCAGTCATCTTGTCCTCTGTTACTGAGCAGTCATCTTGTCCTCTGTTACTGAGCAGTCATCTTGTCCTCTGTTACTGAGCAGTCATCTTGTCCTCTGTTACTAAGCAGTCATCTTGTCCTCTGTTTCTGAGCAGTCATCTTGTCCTCTGTTACTGAGCAGTCATCTTGTCCTCTGTTTCTGAGCAGTCATCTTGTCCTCTGTTTCTGAGCAGTCATCTTCATCTTTGTTACTGAGCAGTCATCTTCATCTTTGTTACTGAGCAGTCATCTTCATCTTTGTTTCTGAGCAGTCATCTTGTCCTCTGTTACTGAGCAGTTATCGTCCTCTCTTTTGGTTAGCAATCCTTCCAGTAGAACTCTGCTGTTGTGTAGAAACTAGAGACATGATTAGTTTCTTAGACAAAATTCTTAACCCCCCCGCCTGAGTGTTTCTGAACGTGTTGAGCTGAGGGGTTGTAGCTGCTAGTCAAGTGTTGCTGTGGACAGTCATCCATGTCTTTTCTGATGGATTAGTGTGGATTAAAATGTTTTCATCCACGAGTTAAGCAGGCATATCAAACACTCATCTTTCCCAAGGACTCTGAGGTGATTTATTTAGACTTTGACTGGACTCCTGTTATAAAAACCTGTTATTGCTCTTTTACCCTAGTCAAAGATTATACTTTGAGCCATGCTGCTTCCTGCGGTGTTCTGTTAATTGCTATCAGAGTTTATACAGCTGTTATATTAAACAAACAGTTGTAATATGTGACTTGTTTTATTTCTCAATAAAATGTTAAAATAATCTTATCTCGTCAAGGTCTGAGTGAAACAATACAAGATGAAGACAATACACATTGGGATTGTTACGTTTTGTGGTCTCTATCTCTTTAAAGTGATGTTTTGTTTTGTAAGGCCAAGTGACCAAGTCATATTTAATTTGTTTCTCTGAGCGAAAGAAACATTTATTCACCATAATAGCAGTTTTTATTTCTCCTTACTGAATCTGCACACACTGCAACAAATCATTCTTTCTCTGCTCTGATTCTTGTTTTTTCAGACGGCTTCTATCGAGGAGACAAGCTGATCAACCTGAAGCACTTAGCTGATGAAGCACTGCAGAAATGCAGGGACAAGTAAGATGTTTCATGTCGACATGGACACAGGCTCCTCACACATGCTGACAGCTTGTCATCCTGTTTTAAGGTTCATCTGAATCGTCCTGTTTTGTGTTTGCAGAGGCTTTCCAGTTAAGAAATGTATAATGCTTAAGCATTTATCCAAAGAGCCAGAGGAGTCTGTGGGATCTCATTCTCCTCCTGCTAAGCGATCCTGTCCCGATCTTCAGGTAAAGACGACAATCGTCTTCCTTAAGTCATCTATGATGAAAACTTGGTTTGCACTGGTCACTCAGTCCTCAGAGCTGCAGGGTTGACATTAGACATCCATCTTTGGTTTTATTACCACACAACTGTTATACTTTCTAAAAAAATGTATGCAATTCTAATATTTAAAGGTTTGAAGCGGATATTGTGTAGCAGAAATGTTGATGATACAGTGACAAAGTGAGAGAGCAAAGGCGTTGGAACATGATGAGCATGCATCCTCGAAGTTGGAATAAAAGCTTAATAACGAGTGCGAAATAGTAACCTCTATAACCTGAAAGAGATCAACCATACTATCTTGAGAGACAAAAAATGTTCCAACTCTTTTTGTTAAAAAAAGCACATGAAACATTTCATTAATTCATGAATGACACATTTCATGATTTAATGACACATTTCATGATTTAATGACACATTTCATGATTTAATGACACATTTCATGATTTAAATAAACATTTCATGATTTAATTCAACATTTCATGATTTAATTAATGATTTCATGATTTAACAACACATTTCATGATTTAATTAAACATTTCATGATTTAATTAATGATTTCATGATTTAATGACACATTTTAAAATTAAATGAAATTTGTAATGATTTAATGACACAATTCATGATTTAATTAAACATTTCATGATTTAATGACACATTTTAAAATTAAATGAAATTTGTAGTGATTTAATGACACAGTTCATGATTTAATTAAACATTTTTTGATTCAATTAAACATTTCTTGATTTATGGGCGGCCGTGGTGCAGTGGAAAGGGCAGTCAGCCTGTGATCGAAGGATTGCAGGTTCGATTCCCACCTTGCCCGCCCATGTGTCGAAGTGTCCTTGGGCAAGACACTGAACCCCACATTGCCTCTGATGGAAGGTTGGTGCCAGTGTTCAGCAGCGGAGCCACCATCAGTGTATGAATGTGTGTGTGAATGGGTGAGTGGGTCTGTGACTGTAAAGCGCTTTGGGCCTTCAATGAAGGTAGAAAAGCGCTATATAAGTATATCCATTTACCATTTAACAACTGATTTCAATGATTAATTAATGATTTCATTATTTAATTAAACATTTCATGATTTAACGACACATTTCTTGATTTAATTGAACATTTCTTTATTTAACGACACATATCATGATTTAATTAAACACTTCATGATTTAACAAACCATTTCTTTATTTAATTAAACATTTCATGATTTAATTAAACATTTCATGATTTAATTAAACATTTCATGATTTAACAACAGATTTCTTGATTTAATTAAACATTTCATGATTTAATTAAACATTTCATGATTTAACAACACATTTCTTGATTTAATTAAACATTTCTTGCTTTAACGACACATTTTCTGATTTAATTAAACATTTCATGATTTAATTAAACATTTCATGATTTAACAACACATTTCTTGATTTAATTAAACATTTCTTGCTTTAACGACACATTTTCTGATTTAATTAAACATTTCATTATTTAATTAAACATTTCATGATTTAATGACACATTTCTTGATTTAATTAAACATTTCTTGCTTTAACGACACATTTTCTGATTTAATTAAACATTTCATTATTTAATTAAACATTTCATGATTTAATGACACATTTCTTGATTTAATTAAACATTTCTTGCTTTAACGACACATTTTCTGATTTAATTAAACATTTCATGATTTAATGACACATTTCTTGATTTAATTAAACATTTCTTGATTTAATTAAACATTTCTTGATTTAACGACACATTTCATGATTTCATTAAACATTTCTTGATTTAACAACACATTTCCTGATTTCATTAAACATTTCTTGCTTTAACGACACATTTCATGATTTCATTAAACATTTCTTGATTTAACGACACATTTCATGTTTTAATGACACATTTCATGATTTAATTAAACATTTCATGATTTAACAAACCATTTCTTGATTTAATTAAACATTTCATATTTAAAAAAAAACATTTCATGTTTTAATTAAACATTTCATGATTTAACGACACATTTCTTGAATTAATTAAACATTTCTTTATTTAACGACACATTTCATGATTTAATTAAACATTTCATGATTTAATTAATGATTTCATGATTTAATGACACATTTTAAAATTAAATGAAATTTGTAATGATTTAATGACACAATTCATGATTTAATTAAACATTTCATGATTTAATGACACATTTTAAAATTAAATGAAATTTGTAGTGATTTAATGACACAGTTCATGATTTAATTAAACATTTTTTGATTCAATTAAACATTTCTTGATTTATGGGCGGCCGTGGTGCAGTGGAAAGGGCAGTCAGCCTGTGATCGAAGGATTGCAGGTTCGATTCCCACCTTGCCCGCCCATGTGTCGAAGTGTCCTTGGGCAAGACACTGAACCCCACATTGCCTCTGATGGAAGGTTGGTGCCAGTGTTCAGCAGCGGAGCCACCATCAGTGTATGAATGTGTGTGTGAATGGGTGAGTGGGTCTGTGACTGTAAAGCGCTTTGGGCCTTCAATGAAGGTAGA
Organism: Oryzias woworae; assembly: GCA_016861445.1. Taxonomy (NCBI): domain Eukaryota; kingdom Metazoa; phylum Chordata; class Actinopteri; order Beloniformes; family Adrianichthyidae; genus Oryzias; species Oryzias woworae. The sequence continues at coordinate 885,321 of BOLG01001158.1, forward strand.
AAAGCGCTATATAAGTATATCCATTTACCATTTAACAACTGATTTCAATGATTAATTAATGATTTCATTATTTAATTAAACATTTCATGATTTAACGACACATTTCTTGATTTAATTGAACATTTCTTTATTTAACGACACATATCATGATTTAATTAAACACTTCATGATTTAACAAACCATTTCTTTATTTAATTAAACATTTCATGATTTAATTAAACATTTCATGATTTAATTAAACATTTCATGATTTAACAACAGATTTCTTGATTTAATTAAACATTTCATGATTTAATTAAACATTTCATGATTTAACAACACATTTCTTGATTTAATTAAACATTTCTTGCTTTAACGACACATTTTCTGATTTAATTAAACATTTCATTATTTAATTAAACATTTCATGATTTAATGACACATTTCTTGATTTAATTAAACATTTCTTGCTTTAAACGACACATTTTCTGATTTAATTAAACATTTCATTATTTAATTAAACATTTCATGATTTAATGACACATTTCTTGATTTAATTAAACATTTCTTGCTTTAACGACACATTTTCTGATTTAATTAAACATTTCATGATTTAATGACACATTTCTTGATTTAATTAAACATTTCTTGATTTAATTAAACATTTCTTGATTTAACGACACATTTCATGATTTCATTAAACATTTCTTGATTTAACAACACATTTCCTGATTTCATTAAACATTTCTTGCTTTAACGACACATTTCATGATTTCATTAAACATTTCTTGATTTAACGACACATTTCATGTTTTAATGACACATTTCATGATTTAATTAAACATTTCATGATTTAACAAACCATTTCTTGATTTAATTAAACATTTCATATTTAAAAAAAAACATTTCATGTTTTAATTAAACATTTCATGATTTAACGACACATTTCTTGAATTAATTAAACATTTCTTTATTTAACGACACATATCATGATTTAATTAAACATTTCATGATTTAATTAAACATTTCATGATTTAACAACACATTTCTTGATTTAATTAAACATTTCTTGCTTTAACGACACATTTTCTGATTTAATTAATGATTTCATTATTTAATTAAACATTTCATGATTTAATGACACATTTCTTGATTTAATTAAACATTTCTTGATTTAACGACACATTTCATGATTTCATTAAACATTTCTTGATTTAACAACACATTTCTTGCTTTAACTACACATTTCTTGATTTAATTAAACATTTCATGATTTAATTAAACATTTCATGATTTAATGACACATTTCATGATTTAATTAAACATTTCTTGCTTTAACGACACATTTCATGATTTAATTAAATATTTCTTGATTTAACAACACATTTCTTTATTTAATTTAACATTTCTTGATTTAAAGATGCATTTCATGATTTAATGAAAGATGTCATGATTTAACGACACATTTCATGATTGGCCAAATAACACTATGGATGACCAGAGGCTGATCACAGAGATCCAGAATTACCTCATCCTTTTCGATACAACACATTCTTTTGATAAGGATAAGGACAAAAAGGACATGGTCTGGGCTTAGGTATCACAGGCAGTTGGACTTGATGGTGAGTTTGTGTAAAATGGATATTCACACTCAGATTAGAACTTTAAGAAAAGTATACCCATCTTTGTAAATCTATTGTATGAAGATGATCACGCAGAAAAAGTGTTGTGAATATACTCCAGAATCACAGCTGAATGAGGGTTTGTTTACTATGACGCCATTTTTAAATGGCAGGTTCTGTTACTGAAATAATTTAAAATTGAATTTTAATACAATATTGACACATTTAATAACACTTTTATTTAATGATTTAATGTCATGTATAATAATTTTATTTTGTCTCTTCCATCCCACACTGGCCATGAAATAATTAAAAATGTCATTAAATCTTTAAATGTGCTTTTTAATGGCAATTTTAATATTTTAATGCCATATATATTTCAACATTTATTGAGTGATTTACATTTTTTTTAATTTAATGCCAATTTTAAATCATTAATAAGGGTTACATTTAACTATTTAATGACGTATCTATTTAATTTCTATTGTCTCCTCTGGACCTTCATATCTAATAGCTTTTTTTTTTTAAGTTTAATTACTGGATCAATATTGATTTTGTATGTATTTCTCTGATTTTTTTTCTACAATCCTGGAAATGTGGAAGAATTAAGGTTGAAGCATTTTTTGCTTAGTGTTGTTTTGTTTCTGAGCATTATATTTATAGCTTTAGACATTTAGTTTTTTTCTTTATTCAGAAATGTTTCCACTTAAGTTGATGGTCAATAATGGCTCCAAGGAACTTTGTTTCATAAACACGTTCAATTTTTTTTCCATGAAAATGAAGTTTTAGATCAACCATTGCTTTATCTGTACCAAAAGCATACATTTTTTCTTTTCATTTTAAAACAACTTATTGATCTCAAACCAACTTTGACATTTACTAATTTCCTTTCTATTTCTAAAATTATGCAAACAATGTTTTGACCTTGTCTAAAGCACTTCACCTTGGAGAGGTTGTTATGTTGGTCTCTGAGTTAATAGAATTAAAAGGACTAAGATTTCCTCATGGTGTGAATAAAAGACCTTGTTCATAACTAAACTGGTTCAGAAGTTCTCCTTAACAAAGCTGTGGAATCTCTTTGGTAAGAGTTTAAAGACAGGTGGACTGGTGACCAATAAGAAATATTGCTGCAACTAAAAGGAGATGAGGCAGCTGCTCCTGGACCATAAGGAGAAGCACCAGTGTGTTCATGTATGTTCACACCACTGTTCCAGCTGTTTCAGAAATTCATTCGCTGGTTTCATCAGCTTTTCAAATGCTTCTGTTTCCATGTGTGATTATGGATCTGACAGAAACGGTGAATGTCTGCATCTTTTTGTTTTTTACTCATGTTTTTTGTGTTAGTTAACATTCCCTTTCATTAATGTATTTTCTCCTCTTTTACCTTCCCTCCACTCCAGCAGGAAAAACAGAAAGGGAAGGTAAAGAAAATGCGCCCTGTTCCTCAGGTATTTTCATAAGCACCTTCGTCATAACCCCCTCCAACAGCTTTCTAATGCTGCCTTCTTTTTCATTTCACCCATAATCCTGTTTTCACTGCTGTAACAGGTGGGTTTTCTGGAGCACCTTAGATTTTTGTTCAAACCCAGCTTTAGCCTTGGTTGTGTGTGGTGAACGTCCAGCTCCAGTTGGTTGTTCTTAGTTTTCTGATCGTTCCAAGTGTTCTGGGCTTATTGTCTTGGTTGTGTGATGCAGAGTTGCTCATTGAAAATATGATTCCCCATATATGAACCCCAAACTACAGTAAATGTAAAGATCTGAATGAGACCAAAAGGTTTAACACAATTGTCAGTTAGGATTCATCTTTAGTTTACCCTCTTAACAGTAGCCTTCTCTTCCATTTATTGCATGACATTTCTCTGAGTTAGGATCATTGAGGGCAGCAGCTGAAGTCAGGACTCCATCCAGAGTAGTCTGATACTGAGGTCAGCAGAGATATCTTACCAATATGGTCCACTGATGGACCAGTTGAACACACATTGAACTTGCTGTCTGCTAGTTTACAATCTCCAGCACTTACATAGGCATATAGTAGGTGCCGTTGTCCAGTAAGTGCAGACCCTACCTTCCTGACCACAGCTCCTGTACCTGCAGACAGTCCATCAGTCAGTATCAGACCTGTAAAATGTCCTGCTCTACATTTCTGTTTGTATGTTAGAACAACCAAATCTGCATTACTCTAGAGAATTCAATAAATGCTGCAGAGATGAAGTTCTCTTCGGGAGTAACCAGCATGGATCAGGAGTGAATCCATCAGAGGAACAGATCATGGTAGATGTTCTGGACAAACATGCATGGAAGCAGATGGGGATGTTTGGACACATTGAGAGGAGGAACGGTGGAAACAGGACCAGAATAGATGAGACTTGAATGACTGATATGTTTCAACCATGTTTTGCTCTGAGCTTAGACTTGAGCTCATCATTTCTATGTGTCTGTTTAAAAGAATTGCAGGTTTTTGTGAATCCACCTGAGAAGGGAAAATCCTGTTTTTGAATTTGTGTTAAACAGATCATGGATTTTGGATTCTATTGATGTTCATTTGTCCGTTAGAATCCAACAGCAGACTTTGATGTTTTTAATAGAGCAACTTCACCAAATGTCACAGTCACACCCATGTTTGTTTCCAGTTTAGCCCAGCTGACTGTTAGATGAAAAACAGACGTTTGTTTTTAATGACGATTGCATGCAGACAGACCCTTGTGTTTTTCTGTCATGTAGTTAACAGTTTTACACTCAACCCTGTTCTAACAAGCTGCTTACACTTTTTTCTGCAGCACCTGTTTCAGCATTAAAAACAAAATACTGTTTGAATCAAGTGCTTAAAGACCCTCTCCAATGAAAACTGTTTGAACATATTGTGGAATTTTTTGCACAATTAATTTATAGAGAAAGTTAAGCTTAAAAGTGCATTTCTGAGTATGTCTTTATTGCAATCGCTGTGAATCAGGATCAGATAGAAAAAAAAAAGCTTGTTTGAGACAAAGAAATTAAGAATAATAAAAATTGATTGGATTTATCTGCGCTTTTCCAGATGTGCAAAGTGCTTGGAATGTTTAGCCATTATTCATTCACACCTCATTTATACTTGGTAATGGTAAACTACTGATGTAGCCACAGCTGCCCCGGGGCAGACTGACAGAGGCGTGTCAGCCCCACTGATGACACCATCACCGGGATATTCATACACATTCACACAGTGGAGCGCCACACTGGAGGCAAGGAGGGTTAAGTGCCTCAAGGACACGACGACAGTTGGCTGGAGGGAGCATGGATCGAACCGCCAATCCTCCGATCATTGGCAGACCAGCTCAACCAAACTGAGCTTCTGCAGTCCCTTCAGTAAGCTGGGCAGTCAACAGTCATTCCAGCTCCTCCCCATTCTCATGTATCCACATACAGACAAACAGATCCATGAATGTCTTTGTTTTCCTCGTCTGAGCTGGACTCTGGATCAGAACTGTACGGCTGGATAGCTCCAGCAATTTTTTTTTGCTACGCTAATGTTAGCTTGGGGTTGTGAGGGGCTGTAAGCTAGTTGGTAGAGAGTGTAAACAGAAAGCTCTGAGTTATAGGAAGGAACTTACTCCGCACCAACAGTCACGCCCACTACTCAAAGGTGAATTTGTAATGAACCATCGCCACTCTGCAGAAACAATGTCCTAGAAAAACAACACTATTGATTTTGGCTAAAAATGGAACGCTTTGAAAATAGATCAAATGATGACTGAAATGGGACTTGGAGCATTTTAAATGTTTATCACTCTGAAAACATCTGTAGTTGCACTTGTCAAACTCTAGACACCAAATGTCTGTTTCCTCCCTGCTAACCCTACACTTACTTCTGCTTTTTGGCAAAACACCTGGTCCTGGGCATCAGTAGCAGGTAGAGCAGCAGTCCTTAAAAAAAAACTGCAGAATGCAGACACCAAGGTCGGTTGAACAGCAGGTTAACTGTACAGTATGGCCTCCTTGTTGTGGATGTGCTTCTCTGTGAATAATGCTGAGTGTACATCAGGCGTTAAACTGTTTTCTAACTCTTATAAATTCCTCATACAAGAAGAAACCAGATTATTATTATACAGTTGAGCAAAAACGTATTAGTCAGTCTCAGATTACTCAAACCGATGAGTTTGATCTGCAACAGTCATCGTAAAAACAACAATGTAAAAATAAAAGAATCCAGAAAACAAATTACTTCTTTTTTAAAAATATATCTATAATGAAGCGGAAAATAAGAATTTGGTCATTAATAAAAGTTCACCTCAATACTTTGTGATTTAACCCTGGTTGTCAGTGACAGTGTGTAGTTTGATGCATCCATCTTCTCATCGGGCAGGTTCCATGGAACCCGGAGGTGGACTTGTGCTGGTACGCTCTCATCAGTGAGGCATCAGACGAGTGTGAACCCGAGTGGTGCAAGTCTGAAGATCCTCTCTTCATTCTGTACACGAGTGGTTCCACAGGCAAGCCGAAGGTAAATGCTTCCCAACACGAATAGAAGCTCTGCTGCTTTTTACTCAAGGCATTCCCTACAATCATCAAACGGACACGGATTGTAAACAGTTGAGAATCATATAGAGCATTTTGAGTTTCAGTGCCCCATCTCTTCACACAGTGAAGTTGTCCTTTCAATGAGTTTTTTCAGACTCTGAACTTTTATTCAAACTCTCTGGTGAACTTGTCTATGAAACACAGGCCAATAAATGCCGACAGAATAACACAAACAAGTTTTTTCATCTAAAAAATGGATAAAAAAGGAAATTCTTTACCAGGCAAGCAAGTCTGTCTTATGTAATTTAAAAGTCTATTTCAAGCATAGAAGAAGCAAAACGTTAATTCAATTTCTTCTGGAATGGTTCAAGACCACGCTCCATATTCAATTCTGACATGTTGTACCATGGTCTGGGTGAATATTCAATTCTGATTGGTTGCTGGGTCCACTAAGAAGGGATGATGGACACTTGTAAAATAAGTTAAGTCAAAAAGCCTGAATGATCTATATTATTTCACTGGTCGAAATGCCAGTTAGCAACCAGAACAACAGAAATGTAGAACATGGGTGGACATGCATCATTCCAAAGTTAATGGTGGAAATTTCTTGCAATCAAAGCGGTCTAGGAAACTACATGTGGACTCCATTTTTTAAACAAACTTTTGCTTCATCATCTGGACAAAAACAAGCGATAAGAGGTGAACTTTCCCTCTGAAATGATGCTTTGGATCACATCATGACAATTAGCTTATAAACCACTTTTCTCCGCTGGTTAGTCCTCATACACCAGCTGCAGCAGAGCAAGCTGTAGGTTCTGCAGCTGTTGCCATGAGAACACCTCATATAACAAGATGATTATTATTATTGATTTCTTTTGTAAGTGACCATAGTTTAAGCAGGATAATGCTCTTTGAGGTATTTGCCTCCACATCGTCCATTATTTCTGATAATGGACATCTTGTCAGGCATCATCCCTTTGGGGCAGTTAACTTGGACAAAATAAATAAAACTAAGGGGATCAAAGCTCTCTGTGGATCTTCTGCTGTCAGCAAGGGATGGCTTTTCTCACTGCTTTTCTGTTTTATTAATGCAGGGCGTTGTGCATACAGTCAGTGGCTACATGCTCTACACCGCTACCACCTTCAAGCTGGTGTTTGACCACCAGCCAGACGATGTGTACTGGTGCACCGCAGATATCGGCTGGATCACTGGACACTCTTACATCACTTACGGCCCTCTTGCCAATGGGGCCACCAGTGTCCTGGTGAGTGCTGGTAGAGGGTAGAAAACTTTACAGAGTCGATCTAGTTTAAAAGAAATAACACAAATATGCAAAATGCTAGAACCTGAGAGCTGAAGGGTTGAGCTGATGAGAGCCGCTTGCTGTTCTATCAGTTAGCCTCTTGTTAGTGTTAGAAAAAGCCAAAGAAAAAAATCCTGGAACACTGTTAGCTGCCGACAATTTGAAAAATCACTAAAAACTAGCTAATTATTAAGGTGGGAAGAGGCTCTGCTGTACGCGTAGTGTCACATTCAATAACCAGAAGAAGTTTTGAAACAAAAATCAAGGTTACATTGGACTTGTAGAACTCATCCTTTACTTTTCCATTCTGTTTTTGTTTTTTTTTTGTGTGTGAATGTTGTAAAGCATTCACACTATTGTGATCCTGTTTTTCTTTATTTCTTTATTATTATTTTTCTTTCGAATATTTTTTAAGACCCCTATCTTTTCAGCGTGTTCAGCTATTCAGCTGTCAAAATATTCAGCTTATAGGAGATTACTTCTCAAAAGTTTCAGCTACATAACTCTTAAACTTTTTCTAACAACCACTTTTTTAACCCTATTGAAAATGGTTCACATAATCTTAAAAAAAAAACACCTTTTCAACTAAAAACTTTCAGCTCTTCAAAACAATAGAACTCAAGTAAACTTTCAGCTAATAATATTAATAATTATTATTATTGTGTGAATGCAGTTTTTTCCCCCTTTTTTTTAACTATTTTGTCAGTTTACTGATATATTAGCATTATGCTAGCTCATTTAGCTAATTTTTTTTCTACTAAGGTATTTTAAGCATTTTTCAGGAATAAGCTAAAATGTTTGCATTATACTAGCTCATTTAGCTAGTTTTTCTCCTACTACGGTATTTTAAGGATTTTTCAGGATTTAGTTAATATTTTTTCAATATGCTAGCTCATTTAGCTAATTTTACTTCTACTAAGGTATTTTAAGCATTTTTCAGGATTTAGCTAATATTTTAGCATTATGCTAGCTGTTTAGGCTAATTAGACATTTTATAGTGTTTTTAGGCTAATCTGTTTTGAATAATTTAGACATCTTTATAGCTGTTTTAGGCTAATTTGGATTTTAGCTAAGAATTTAGGTTTAAGCTATCTTTTTTTGTGCTAAATTAGACATTTTTCCTGGTATTTAAGCTAATTTGGAGTATAGCTACTATTTTAGCATTTTACTAACTGATTTGGCTAAATTTGACAGTTTCTTTGACTAATTTAGCTAATATTTTTAGCAAACTTTCAGCTTCAGCCTTTTCAGTGATCAGCTATAATGTATTCTGCTGTTAGCTACTTTTTTTTTCTCCTGTTTTTAGCTATCATTTACAGCGTTTTCAGCTATCAGCACTAGCATCTTCAGCAGCCAAATTCAGCTTACAGCATTCACACTTGCATAGTCATAGGTAATGCCATATATGTAGTTTATTTTGAGTTTCAACATCAGTTTTTCTGGTTTTCGTTTCAAGTTGTTGTGTTTCAGTTTTCAGAACTTCTGGCATTACATGGCATCCTGTTTACTCAAACGATGGACCGGGAACTTCTCTAGACTCTTTACAGTCTGTCTGGCAGCCTTAGCCTTTGGTCTTTATTCTGATTACAGTCCAGTTTCTTCATGACTTGCTTGTGTGTTCCAGTTTGAGGGTCTACCTACTTACCCGGACATGAGCCGAATGTGGGAGATTGTAGACAAGTATCATGTGACCAAGTTCTACACGGCTCCCACAGCCATCAGGCTACTGATGAAGTTTGGCATTGAACCAGTGCAGAAGTGAGTGTTTTCGTTCATTTACACACATGCAGTGAGTGGTATATGGCGACGTTACAGTTTGAAGGACATAAACTTCTCCTGAGTTTGTGAAAACGTGTTTTCCAAAGCTTCTGAATTGTACCAGTGTCCTTGGTCTCTCCTCATCTTTATTATAGAAGGAAGGAAAATGATCAGTTAAATGCAAGGAGAACCTTAATAACCCACTCCAATGAAAGTAATGTTTTATTGTTTTTAACATGTTCTTGTTGCATTTTTCTCATGATGGAGGACATACACTATATTACTAAAAGTATTGGCTCACCTGCCTGGACTCATTTGATTTGATTTGATCTGATTTGAAATGGTTTATTTCAACCAATCAGGCAGAAATGGTACATAAACAGTACAATCAACAAAGGTTTAAGTTCATACAAAGTCATATCAAACATTGGATGATTGTAGATTGCTTGAAAGGGAGTGGAAGGAAGCGAATTTATATAATCCCACCCCCTATTTGCCTAATCATTTTCTTTACATATGTTATCAGTATCCGCTTCATAACTTCTAATCAGAGCTTTGTACTTTTTATACCATATCAACACAGAATCAGGTCATTAAAAATTCATAAGCTTCAATAAATCAAATGACTATGTAAGTAAACATAACACTAGACTTTATCATTGCATACGCAGATCAGAAAGGTGATTGATATAAACTTAGTATCAAGCATATTAATATATATTCTGATTATTTTTCTTTTTCATTAGAAAATAATAAGTATAAATTAAATTCCTAAAATTAGAAAAATCAATAAATGGAGATTATTTACTTATTTTTCATTAGTAATGAAATGTCGACAGCTTTTGAAGGAGCAGGGTTGCTCTGCGCAAACAGCACCGCCTACAACTAAGACCAGCTAATCAGATCAATTTTGCGAGAGCAAAAAAGAAGGAAAAAAGAAAAAGAGTTTGCAGTTCTCCTCTTTGTTCCGATTGCAGACTTTGTCAGGTCTGTTGACCTTTGGCCGATATCGTAGCAAAGTGAGTTGGGCTTGAAAATGTCTGCAGGTCTGAAGTCTCTGCTGAAAATCTAGTGTTTTCTAGAGACAGCACTTGTCCTTGGGCGCCATGATTTTCTTGAGAATATATTGGACTCTCAGCTTCATTGCTCAGACGTTTGTAATCAAGCACTTCTCAAAGTCTTTCACGTTGTTGACGAGCAGTACCGCAGAACGGTCTGGTGGACCTCGTGAAGCTCTTGGAGCCCCTAACCCAGGTGTTTTGTATTTGATTGCATCTTTTTAGCAGCCTGGCATGTTTGCCAGTTCAGCCCTTCTTTTAGGTAAGAGATCATTTAAATAGGCCTCTGTACATTTCAGGCATTTCCTCTGTTTCGTCAGAGGTCTCTTGTTCAGTTTGAGTTGAAATCCAGTCAAAATGACATTATTCATTCTGTCTCGTTGTTCCACGTCGTCCATTCTTATTTCCAGGAGGTCAAGCCGATCATCTCGTTGATTAGCTTGAGCTCTGTCATGTCAAAACTCCTCCATGAGCTCCATGAGGGCTGCTAACCTGGGGCTTCATGCTGCACCAGTGGAGTTAGCTTAACTTGGATATCTTTGAGTACCTTTTTGATGTCCGAAATGTCAGATGCATCTTGGTTTTTCTTCTGGCCATTGTCATCTCTCTTTCTTGCATAATTACTGCTTTTTTGCAGTAATCTTGTGATGATTCAGGATAAAACGCACTTAAAGGTGATGAGGATACGGAGAGCTGGAAACATGCGTCTGCTCAGCACATGACTGGAACCGGAATCCCATATGAACTAAAGTTTAATCCCATTCCTAACCCATACATTTCACTACAATGTGGGTCCACCTTTTGCAGTTTTACAGCTTTAGCTTCAGTGTTCTGTGGGGTTCAGGTCAGGTTTCTGTGCATACCAGTCCAGTTCATCCACACCAGACTCTGTCCTCCATGTCTTTATGGACTTTGCTTTGTGCTCTGGTGCACAGTCATGTTGGAAGAGGAAGGAGCCGCTCCAAACTGTTCCCACAAGGTTGGAAGCGTGGAATTGTCCAACATGTTTTGGTATCCTGAAGCATTCAGAGTTCCTTTCACTGGAACTAAGGGGCCAAGTCCTGAAAAACAAGCCCACACCATCATTCCTCCACCACCAAACTTCACTCTCAGCACAATGCAGTTGGACATGTAGTGTACTCCTGCAACCTCCAAACCCAGACTGGTCTGTCAGATTTCCAGATGGAAAAGAGTGATTCATGACTCCAGAGAAGGCGTCTCCACTGCTCTAGAGTCCAGCGGCAGCGTGCTTTACACCGCTGCATCCCACGCTTTGCACTGCACGTGGTGATGACATCTCTCCATCAGTTTATGTGGTCTGCCACTTCATGGCTGAGTTGCTGTTGTTCCCAAACTCTTCCATTTAGTATTGATAGAGCTGACAGTTGACTGAGGAATATTTAGGACATTTCACCACTGGATTTGTTGCACAGGGGACATTCTATGACAGTTCCACTGGAATTCACTGAACTCCTGAGAGCAAAACATTTTTTTCATAACTGTGTGAAAACAGTCTGCATATCTGCAGGCTTGATTTTATACACCTGTGGCCAGACCAAGTGATTAGGACACCTGATTCTGATCATTTGGACAGGTGAGACAATACTTTTGGTAATATAGTGTATATAAAAGAATTTAAAATTAAAACTGCATTTCTGAGTATTTCTTCTTTCAAATCATGATGAATCGGGAGCAGAAAAAACCTGTGACTTGAAAAATCTCGGGTTTGTGACACAGCTGACATTGGCAGGCCAAAGTCTCTTTGCTCTGCTCTGTTCTGACTCATCCACTTACAGACAAATAGATCCATTAACATCTTCATTTTCTCATCTGACCTGCCATCTTGCTCAAAGCTGTACGACTGGATAGTTCAGATTTTTTGCTGCACTAAACTCACAACCTGCCTGGGGTTGTGAGGTGCTATAAGCTAGTGGGAGAGTGTAAACAAAGGGTGATAGGAAATGAACGCTGCTAACTTCTGCACCAATAGTCCTGCCCACAACCCAGAGGGTGAATTTCTAATGAGCTCCTGTCACTCTGCAGAAACTATGTGCTAGAAAATGACATAGGTTTTTGGCGAAAAACGGCATCATTATTGTAAAACACCACTGGGAACAATTTTACATCAGAAATAGAATTGTTGGAGTATTGCTCAAGGCAGATTTAACAGTTTTAGTCTCTTTTTCTATTCCAGTTTGTTTGAATTTCATCTTCTCAGCTTAGATCTGATATCCCTTTTTTCCACCTTGCAGGTTCAAGCGTGACTCTCTGAAGGTTCTGGGGACAGTGGGTGAGCCAATCAACCCCGAGGCCTGGCACTGGTATTACAGCGTCGTGGGAGAGAAGAGATGTCCCATCGTGGACACCTTCTGGCAGACGGAAACTGTTAGTAATTCTTACTGTCTCAAAAATCGCTCACTTGAGCAACGATGAGCATGTCTTGATAATGTGTGGTTCATTGTAAATGTCAGCTTTGGGCTTCAGTGATGGAGCTGATGGAGTGCTGGTGAGTCTGTGGTGAAAACCTCTCTGTGTTTTAGGGAGGGCATGTGCTGACCCCTCTTCCAGCAGCCACACCAATGAAACCTGGATCTGCGGTGAGTCTTAATGAAGAAATGCTGCTTTAATGTGATGCGTTGTTCCTGCATTGAAGTTACTGCCTTTATATATTTCATGGGTTTTTGGACCTTTCAAGATGTTCACATCTGTATTCATGAGCTTCTTTATTAAAAATGAAAAGAAAAAAATAGGTTTCCTTCTTTCAGACATTCCCGTTTTTTGGAGTGGTGCCGGCCATCTTAAATGAGTCTGGAGAGGAGCTGCAAGGTCCTAGTGAGGGTTACCTGGTCAGCAACCTGGTTTATCATTCTCAGTTTAACCCCACGGGGAATTTTTTGCACGTTTTCACAGACGGCCTCTGTGCTTCTGCTGCTGCTCAGGTGTTCAAGCAGCCATGGCCAGGAGTCATGAGGACAGTCTATGGAAACCATCAGAGGTTCGAAAGCATCTATTTCAAGAAGTTTCCTGGATACTATGTTACCGGAGACGGTGAGTGCCAAAACTGAGTTATTATAAGACAGTTACCATGTATCACCCTTCAAACGCTGTTTGAAAATGAGACTGCAACCATCTCTGACATGGGAAACAGCAGTTAGACACAAAAAGACCTGCAGGTCAGCAGGATGAGATGGTGTTGGTTTGACCCAGAGCAGATGATGACATGGTGGACTAACCCTAACCCTAACCCTAACCCGCAGGAAACAGTTGAAGAATGTGAAGCTGGAGGTTGTGAAAGGGAAGAAGATGCTAATTGTTCCCATGACACTTATTTATTGGGGTGAAGCTCAACACATGAAGCTGAACCCACACCAGTCCCCCTGCTGGACTGGAGGAAGTTTCTGCACCCCCCCCCCCACGACCCAACTCTTGATGAATGGAAGCTTGATGGACACAAGATGTAAAGCTTTCCATTTAGTTACTTGACAAAAATCCACCCTTGATCTGAACCCGATTATGACAACTGTGTAAAAATATCTAATGCAATGACCCAGGAAAGGTGGGATTATCCAAGTTTGATTCTTTCCACTCCTTTTCAAGCAAGAAAAGAAGCTGTACTTCACCTTTGCTAATAATCGGATGTGACCTAAGGACGTCTTTGGTTTTGTTTGTTTTTCAATCAAAGCATCACCTTACATCTGCCATGAGTATGATAGATCTGTGTTTGTTTGTTTTTTGTCTGCAATTAATGCTGATATAAACCAATAAGCCAAAGCTCCAATTAATGTGTTGTTTATTGCTCTTATTCGGAATAATGGTTTATTACTAAAACATATCTGCATTCATCATTTCAGATCATTTTAAATATTAATACTAAATTAGAAAAACTTCATGAAAATGAAGTTCCTTAATGATCTTGTGTTGTTGTCAACAAAGCTGGGCGGGACTCCTGCAGTGTCTTTGGGGATGTCTTGTAGAAATTGGTGACTGCGGTTGATGATGGTTTCATCAGAGGAGGTCCAGACATGTCTATGCTGGACACATGGTTTCTGAAATCTTCAGTTTGACTGCAGGCTGAAGTTGCAGCCTAAAGTGGGAGAGGCACAGCCACCATTGCTCCCTTTTGGAACCTGTCCCCAGTGGGTTTGTTTAGGTTTCATACCCACTGTTCAGTGTCATATTTAGGGTGTATTCGGACTGGAAAAGTCTGTTGGTCTGGACTGAGTCCGCTTAATTTGGTGTTGCTCAAGTCCTGAACCTTGTGTTTGTTCTGCGTTCAGACTCCCGTTAACCGGACATTTCTGTTTCAAACTAAGCTTGTAAACAGAACCATGTGACAAAAAAGAACTCTTCAGTCGATGACCAAGAATTATGAGGGCGAGGCAAAGCAATGACAGAGAGAATAATGAAAATCTTTGTCAGGATATTTCACCATTAGAAATTTCATTTTTTTGTTGACCAATTTTGAACATCTGTATTTAGTCAGGTATAACACTTTCTACTTTTACTTTAGTACGACAAAGGCGTGCTGCAGGGCTCCTTCCTTAAGATGGTACGCCGATAAGTGTTAGACATAGATTGTCGGAAAATCAACGTGAGAAGCAATGTGTATCACAATAAAAGTTTATTGATCCTGCATTCATCCAACCACATTTTGATGAGTCGCTGAGTCTCACCGGGTGCGTCCTCCCTGTTCTCTTTACATCCCATAATGCTACTGTCGCCGTTTTGGTTTGGTTGCTCCGCTCTGAGCCCATTCAAAGTGAGGAAACTCAGATCGAACTGAAGCTCATTCAGATTGGATACAAACTGAGACCACCTCAAAAGACTGGTCCGAGAGCGGTTCCAGGTCCCAGACCAGGGTCCACTTGGGTGTATTCAGACTGAAAATGTGGTCCATGCTATTCACTTGAAGCGAACCATATGTGTCCAGTTTAAATGTGGGCCAGGGGTGTCAAACTCCAGGCCTCCAGGGCTGGTGTCCTACATGTTTTCCAACCAACCTGCCATTAAAGCTCCTTATTGGCTAAACACACCTGATCCAGGTAATCAGCAGCAGATTCAGGAGGATTTCTGGAAAACCAGCAGGCTCTCGAGTACTTGGGTTTGAACCCCTGGAACAGACCCTTAGTAATGGAAGGTGGGTTCTGGGGTGTTAGAACCACTGTTCTCTTGCTTTATGGCATTTCATCTTGTAGGTTGCCGCCGAGACAAAGATGGCTACTACTGGATAACGGGAAGAATCGATGACATGCTGAATGTCTCAGGTAAGAAAGGCGCTTTTCAGACATTTGTTTTTATTTCTTTTGTCACTCCAATGAAAATTGTTTCTAACATGTTCTTGTGGCATTTTTCTCGTAATGGAGAACATTTATAATGAAAATTAAGATTAAAACAAATAGATCCATGTATTTCTTGGTTTTCTTCAAATGAGCTGGAATCTGGATCAGAACAACAGCTGCATCGCTCAGATGTTGCTCACCATTTTTGTTGCACCATTAATGTTAGCTTGGGATTGTGAGAGTCTGTAAGATAGAGGGAGAGAGTGTAAAGAAGGCGAACATGGGAAATGAGCCTTACAGTCCTGCCCACAACTCAGAGGTGAATTTCTAAAGAACTCCTTCCGCTCTAATGAAACTGTCCTAGAAAACGATACAGGTTTTTTGATTTTGACTAAAAACAGCATCGTCACAATGAAAGACCACTGGAAAATATGCTTTAAACAGATCACAAGATGATTGGAGCAGAACTTTATGTTAAGATAACAGTATAGCCTTATGGTCATTCTCAAAAGTTGAAGTACTAAAAAATACTCAATTACATGGAGTTCAAATGTGATTCTTTACATGGAGTAACAGCTTCAACCAAAACATTTCTAAGATGGAGTCTGTCTTTTGAACTGGAGGAGGAAGCTGTTGTTACAGGACGAGCTCCACCTCACTCTAATTTGGGAAATCCTAGGAATCATTCCTGGTGAGGATTGGAAAAGTGGGTTTCTTTGGGCTTTGGAGCTTATTCTTATTCAGATAAAAAGTTTCAAGCCTATGTTGTCAGACAGCAAATGAAGGACAGTGGCTAGTAACAGGTGACATATGATCTTCTGCAGTCTCACCAAGACTGACCACATTGTTGTAGATCAGGCGTATTAGAGATCCTTAATAGTATAAGATTAGAGTAGTTTTACATGTTTTTTTCTGTCGTCCTTCTCACCAGGTCACCTGTTGAGCACAGCAGAGGTGGAGTCTGCTTTGGTGGAGCACAGGGCTGTAGCAGAAGCCGCTGTGGTGGGTAGACCTCACCCCATCAAAGGAGAGAGCCTCTACTGCTTCGTAACTCTAAAGGATGGAGTCGCTTACAGCCAGATGCTGGAGGCAGAACTCAAAAAACAAGGTGAGCCCCCACAGCCATTTGTAGGGTGAGCATCACCAAGAATAATGTTCTTAAAGTTCACAGAACTAGTGGAAGAGCCACATGTAGACCTTGCAAGTATGCAGTGCTCTGACTGAACATCCAAAACAGAGGCTGGAGATTGGACAAGATTTAAAAAATGAGGTTAGCGTCTGAAGAACTTCTCATTGCAAAGCTATTTACCAAAATGCTTTTTTCATGGTCATCATGAACTTCTACATATACTTTTCAGAATGGTTTAGCCCTCCAAATGGAGAGTTATGGAACAATAGTGTCTCCGAATTCAGACGTCACTACCGCTGGATGACGTCACCAATAATCGCCCGTTAGCGCGGACAACAGCGGTTTTATAACTTTAAAAAGGTCACGCTAAAACAAAAACTCATTCCTTACATTTAAATGTAAACCTCTGTGCTTCAGAGCGCATCCAAGTGAAGAAAAGCGCTTCTTCTCCGCTGCACAGCGCAACGTGGAACACCCTCGCTATGGAGGGTTCTGTATCCCTCCGCCTCGACGGTAACCCTGAAAAAACTACTTTCACTGCAAACGCCCTACAAATGGAGTGGTAGGGCGAAGGGAAGAACTTGGATTGGACCCAAATCTCCAAAGAGCCATCACTTCTGCTAGTGTTTCATTAATTAAGGCTGGGCATCAACATAAACATGCTAGCTTCAGTGAGCATGTGGTTTGTGTGTTGTTCTTGCAGTGAGAGAAAAGATTGGAGCCATTGCTACACCAGACTACATACAGAATGCACCAGGACTACCTAAGACCAGATCTGGTAAGACCTCCCCTTCAACGAACACCAGACTAGTTTACCTGCACCCACATAACTGTTTCCTTCACTGATGAGGGGCCGGGGTCACTGTTCGCTAACAGAAACAGTGTAGCAGTCAGAGGGCGTGTTTAAATGTAAACATTGATATTTTTCCAGAAAGACACACATAACCACATTTTAAAAATCCCTTCCTGTAATCTTCACAGAAGAAAATCAAACTAAAACATTTCAAAAATGAAAGAATAAATCGCCTGTCGTCTCCCGCCATCATCACTTTGAGACTTTGGAGGCTGCAGCTCCTCACACATTTAACAGTTTGTTCAAACTTCACAAAAGTGATGGGAATTCTGGCTCTTCTTAGCCATCAGGCTCTTTTAAACTTGTGCACAAAATGAATAATGTAAAAAAACAAATGTCTACATATATATGCTTTTATTTTTCCTTTCAGGTAAAAGATTGAAAACCAAAGTAATTATTTACTGTTCAACTTTTAAAATGAAACAACTCAAAATACTGCAACAACAACACAAAATACTAATTAAAATGTGCAAAACTAAAAGAAGAAATAAGAAGGTTTGTAATGATGGTAAAGGTTGATATTTAGAAATAACAAATGTTTCGTCTTTGTGAAGCTGATCTGGTTTCTTCTGTCAATAATAATATAATTCTACGCACGCACAAATCCAGTTAGGCACAAATAAAAAATTACGGACGCACAAACCCAAAGTTACGCACAAATCAAGAATTACGCACTCACAAATCCAAAGTTACGCACAAATCAAGAATTACGCACTCACAAATTCAAAGTTACGCACAAATCAAGGATTACGCATGCACAAATTTAAAGTTACGCACAAATCAAGAATTACGCACTCACAAATCCAAAGTTACGCACAAATTAAGGATTACGCACTCACAAGTCCAAAGTTGCGCACAAATCCAAAATTACACAGAAATCGAGGATTACACACTCACAAATCCAAAGTTATGGACAAATCAAGGATTACGCATGCACAAATTTAAAGTTACGCACAAATCAAGAATTACGCACTCACAAGTCCAAAGTTACGCACAAATCCAAAGTTACGCACAAATTAAGGATTACATAGCACAAATCCAAAATTACACAGAAATCAAGGATTATACACTCACAAATCCAAAGTTACACACAAATCAAGGATTACACACTCATAAATCCAGAGTTACGCACAAATCAAGGATTACGCACTCATAAATCCAAAGTTACGCACAAATCAAGGATTACGCACTCATAAATCCAAAGTTACTCACAAATCAAGGATTACGCACGCACAAAGCCAAAGTTACGCACAAATCAAGGATTACGCACGCACAAATCCAAAGTTACGCACAAATCAAGGATTACGCACCCACAAGTCCAAAGTTACACAGAAATCAAGGATTACGCACGCACAATTTCCAAAGTTACACAGAAATCAAGGATTACGCACCCACAAGTCCAAAGTTACACAGAAATCAAGGATTACGCACGCACAATTTCCAAAGTTACACAGAAATCAAGGATTACGCACGCACAAATCCAAAGTTACGCACAAATCAAGGATTACGCACCCACAAGTCCAAAGTTACACAGAAATCAAGGATTACGCACGCACAATTTCCAAAGTTACGCACAAATCAAGGATTACGCACCCACAAGTCCAAAGTTACACAGAAATCAAGGATTACGCACGCACAAGTCCAAAGTTACGCACAAATCAAGGATTACGCACGCACAAGTCCAAAGTTACGCATAAATCAAGGATTAGGCACCCACATATCCAAAGTTACACAGAAATCAAGGATTACGCACGCACAAGTCCAAAGTTACGCACAAATCAAGGATTACTCACGCGCATATTCAAAGTTACACAGAAATCAAGAATTACGCACGCACAAGTCCAAAGTTACGCACAAATCAAGGATTACTCACGCGCATATCCAAAGTTACACAGAAATCAAGAATTACGCACGCACAAGTCCAAAGTTACACAGAAATCAAGGATTACGCACGCACAAGTCCAAAGTTACGCACAAATCAAGGATTACTCACGCGCATATTCAAAGTTACACAGAAATCAAGAATTACGCACGCACAAGTCCAAAGTTACATAGAAATCAAGGATTACGCACGCACAAGTCCAAAGTTACGCACAAATCAAGGATTACTCACGCGCATATTCAAAGTTACACAGAAATCAAGAATTACGCACGCACAAGTCCAAAGTTACATAGAAATCAAGGATTACGCACGCACAAGTCCAAAGTTACGCACAAATCAAGGATTACTCACGCGCATATTCAAAGTTACACAGAAATCAAGAATTACGCACGCACAAGTCCAAAGTTACGCACAAATCCAAAATTACGCACTGGGTTTTTTCTGCTCTTGATCCAACAGGAATAAAGAAATACTCAAACGCACTTTTAATCTGAAACTCTTTTTACGTCCTCCATCGTGAGAAAAATGCTACAAGAACACATTAAAAACACCATTTTCTTTTGAGCGGCTCTCTAAGGAAGACATCACTGCTCTGGAAAAATAGTTCATGTTTTGTCCTTTTCCTTTCATCAATGTCCCTCACACTGAAGTCCATCCAGACATGGGTTACGCCTGAGATTCTGAGCTCTGTCTGTCTGCAGGAAAAATCATGCGGCGGGTGCTCCGCAAAATCGCCTGCAATGAGAAAGACCTGGGCGACACCAGCACGCTGGCGGACTCCTCCGTAGTGGACGAGCTCTTCCAGAACAGATGCTGCGCCTCCGTCTGACCACTCCCAGGAACTGCAAGGCAGTGCCGTCAGATGACAGGAAGATGTTTGTTGAAACTGGTTTCCTCCAGGAAAACCTTCCAACTGGGCACACGCCTGTAATGACCCCCCTCTGTTTTTACATGCAAAAAAATGTGCTGCAGGCAGGTAAACAAACCACCATGGAAATACTTACAGCTTTGGTACAAGTAGCAATACAGGATTTTTAACAGCCAGATTTCAGAGGCAGAATGAAATGTTATTAAAGTGGATCGTGTTGTTGGAGGTATAGAAGGCGGAGCTGAGACTAGAGAGCAGCTTCACGCTGCCTCCTGTCAAGTCCTGACTCGGCTAAACCTCACTGGATTTGTTTGCTTCTTTTTTTAATTTAAAGAATTGTTTTTTCTTTTATTTTTGAAAAATTTGCTTTTATGTCTTGAGTGTCTGCATCTCGTTTTTCATCAACTACAACTAAAGCTGTAGTTGTTGGAGCAACTCCACTCAGAAAAGCTCTAACTTCTGCAGGTGCTGATGAGGGGGGCGTGGGCTTTTTAAACGGACTAAGCTTTTTATGAATCAGACTTCAACTATCTGTCAGCACTAAAGTTCATAACTCAAAGGAATTGTATTGAATTTTGTTGGTAAATATGGAATCAGATTTTTGATTGTGATGGGGGTGGATTGGAGTCTTCACGGAGAGCAAGAGGAGCCAACTCTAATAATGTGCCTAGTGTCTTTAGTCCTGTCTGTTTCCTTTGGTTTGCATGGAAAACTGTTGAGAAAAGCTGTCACTAAACTGTAATGCTGTCATGTGTGATTCTTCCTGACTGTGAAAGTGTCTTCATTTTTACAAGGAAACGACGCCAATAAGCGTGTCTGCAAATCCATTTGGACACGCCCACAAACCGTTTCCAGATGCCATCACTTCTGCTAGTGTTCACCTTCAGGAAGAACGCTTCAAAATACTGATCAGTGTGTAGTTTACCTGTTCAAACCATTGACTGTATGAGAGAACTGGAGTGAGTGTGACGTCATCCATAGAAAATTCACACCCCTACCCTTTGAAAGCAGACTCAGGAGAATCTGTCAATCAAATGTTTTGAACTTTAAATGCAAGACCACCAACTTTTACAAAAGTATCTGATTGGTCGGTTTCTAACCTGTAAAAGGAAAAAATATCATGAAAAAAACGGGGATCATTAGGCACATGTTAAAAAAGGCATCAGAGCAAGAATGGTTATTCTGACCAATAGAATGACTGAGTGACTATTTCTATTTCTGTATAGAAGTCTATGGGATTTTGTCTTGTGGAGCTGACAGGTACTTCCTGTTTGGAATGCCTCGGCTCACACAGTCCAGTTCTCATGTACAGTCAATGGTTTTGACAAGACTGTTGTTTGCATTAAATCAAGTTAACATCTAACGGAGACAAAAACTATCGTACTTCCCTTTGGAGAAACTCAGTCTTTGCTCTGAAGCTGAACATATCTCTGTCAGCACCGATTCCTCCACAGCCCCAACCCCCTAAGGCTAAGGTTGGGTCTAAACACCCTCACTACCCCCCAGTTAGTGCTCTTTATTGGGGCCGTCAACACTTATTGAAGTATCGCCATCTAAAATTCCGAAATCCATTTGTCCTGGAAATTTCCCAGAGCTCTTTGCAAAAAGCCAGTGTGCATAGAGGCTCAATGGATTAGTGAATATAGATCCCAATGCATTGTGTTTGACCAGTTTTTCCATTTAAAAGAATAGAAATGTATTTTTTATAATCAAGTTTTCATCAGATCACAGTAGATTCATATAAATTCTTTATGTTTTTATTAGGTTTTTACTTCAACAAATAGGTGATGTCATATTTAGTGTAAATCAAAAGTAGTGATTACGTGTCTGAATTGCATTAAAATCCAGGGCACTGGGTTGCCCCGCATGTATAGTCTTTTAGAGGTTAGGAAGTGAATTCAGACACAGCCTTTTAGTCTGGGTGTCATTCTTGATGCTCTCCATCATCAGTAACATCTCATTCATTCACCAAAGCATGCCTTCGGTTTCCTCCATACTACAACTTGTTACTGCAACTCTATCTTCTTGGGTTTTCCACAAAAACTCAGTCAGAAACCCAAGTTCGTCCAGAACTCTGCTGTCCGCAGCATCACAAATTGTCCTCATCAGATGACCCCCATCCTGAAGGAGGTCCACTGGTTCCTTCTGGACATGCTCATCGCCTATTCCCTCCATATTTTTTTTTTTTAATTATCTCTTCTATGTTTGCACCTCCATGCCCCTCACTGGGCTGTCTACTTCAGCAACAGGAGCACCCGGGCTATTACTGGGAAAAAATACGGTAAATTAAATAATTTAAAAGTTTTTCATAATCAAAATCTATTCGCGTAGCCTGACCAATTCTTGCCGCGCAGAAAATTCTCTGCTGGCCACGTGGCCAAAAATGAGTTCCCAAAGCTTGCTGTGGGCGGAGCTAGCAGCTAATGTTTGTAGTCTGATACTACATGGATCTAGCAGCTAATGTTTGTAGTCTGATACGACATGGATCTAGCAGCTAATGTTTGTAGTCTGATACGACATGGATCTAGCAGCTAATGTTTGTAGTCTGATACGACATGGATCTAGCAGCTAATGTTTGTAGTCTGATACGACATGGATCTAGCAGCTAATGTTTGTAGTCTGATACTACATGGATCTAGCAGCTAATGTTTGTAGTCTGATACTACATGGACGTAGCAGCTAATGTTTGTAGTCTGATACTACATGGATCTAGCAGCTAATGTTTGTAGCCTGATTGCTACATGAAACATTGAAGCTAATGTTTGTAGCCTGATTGCTACGTGGAGCTAGCAGCTAATGTTTGTAGCCTGTTTGCAACATGGAGCTAGCAGCTAATGTTTGTAGCCTGATAGCTTCATGGAGCTAGCAGCTAATGTTTGTAGCCTGATTGCTACATGAAGCATTGCAGCTAATGTTTGTAGCCTGATTGCTACATGGAGTTAACAGCCAATGTTTGTAGCCTGATTGCTACATGGAACTAGCAGCTAATGTTTGTAGCCTGATATTTACATGGAGCTAACAGCTAATGTTTGTGGGCTGATTGCTACGTGGAGCTAGCAGCTAATGTTTGTAGCCTGTTTGCAAAATGGAGCTAGCAGCTAATGTTTGTAGCCTGACTGAAAATGAAGCATTGCAGTTAATGTTTGTAGCCTGATTGCTACGTGGAACTAGCAGCTAATGTTTGTAGCCTGATTGATACGTGGAACTAGCAGCTAATGTTTGTGTCCTGTTTGCAAAATGGAGCTAGCAGCTAATGTTTGTAGCCTGACTGATACATGAAGCATTGCAGTTAATGTTTGTAGCCTGATTGCTTCATGGAGCTAGCAGCTAATGATTGTAGCCTGATAGCTACATGGAGCTAGCAGCTAATGTTTGTAGCCTGATTGTTACATGAAACATTGAAGCTAATGTTTGTAGCCTGATAGCTACATGGAGCTAGCAGCTAATGTTTGTAGCCTGATTGCTACATGAAACATTAAAGCTAATGTTTGTAGCCTGATAGCTACATGGAGCTAGCAGCTAATGTTTGTAGCCTGATTGCTACATGAAACATTGAAGCTAATGTTTGTAGCGTGATTGCTACATGAAACATTGAAGCTAATGTTTGTAGCCTGATAGCTACATGGAGCTAGCAGCTAATGTTTGTAGCCTGAATGCTACATGAAGCTGCATCTGTCTATCTCATTTACAATACATGGGAGACTCAGATAATGTTTAGAGATCAGGTTTAATTTTTTTCAAAGAGCTCTACAAAAACATCAGTGATCACGTCTCCATGTTTGGATTCATAAGAACATTTAGTTTCCCTTTAGCTCCAGTGAGTTTCTCTCCTGCTGCTGTGTCTGATTGATGTTCACTTCTGCAGTGTTTCTGTCTCTCTCTTGACTGAGTTCAAATGTTACTGTCGCGTATTAACATGAGAGGGCAAAATTAAAAACTAGAATAAAATGAGGGGAACTTTTTTATTATTGTCTCAATGACAAAAAGGAAGCCAAAAAAGTTCAGGAGGTCTGAGCTGCTTTCCCATCCAGCAGCAGCCCTCTGTCTGACTGCCAGATCCTCTCTCTTAGGAGCCGGCATAGTGAGCATGTCCACTACAGCTCCATAGGTCCTGCAACAGACTCTCTTGGGCAGGAGTGTCAAACATACGGCCTGTGGACCTCATCCGGCCCGTCAGATGCCCTATTCCGGCCCAGTCATGAAGAGAAAAAAAAACATAAGGATGTTGGAAAAAATGAGCATATTTCTTGCCCATTCCTGTTGCGTTATGATTCTTTAAAGAAATGACTGAAACGCACAATTCTGCTGGGGAGCAAAGGAAAAGCAAGACTATCAGGACCAGAGATCCAGAAATAAACAACAGATCTTTACAAGCGCGTGCCATGTCTGGGTAAGATGCAGTTTGGTTTCCCAAGCCTCACACTGTTAAGTTGCTATAAAAATGATCAGCTGTGATACTACAATTACCAAAATGTCGTTGTCAAAAAGAAGAAAGGCTGATGTGGAGTTCTGAGCTTTCCAGGAAAATTTACAGTTTCATTTCTTTTGGGAGCTGAATGCAAAACCTGCGTGTTTGATATGTAATGAACAGGTCGCAGCGCTCAAAGAATATCATATTCAGCACCACCATGAGACTCACCATAAAGAAACGTTTTACCATTTGTAGGGCAGTTGAGAAAAGAGAAGTTTAACCAACTATTAGCTGGACTGAAACACAGCAGTCTGCATTCACTGCAGCCGTGACGTCAGCGATGGAGCAGTGAAATCTTGCTATTTATTGCAAACAAGTTGGTCCAAACATCCAAACTATTTTCAGGTGGTGAACTTGTGAAAAGAATGCATGCTGAAGGCTGCAGAAGTCATGTGCCCCCAAAAACCAGTCGACCTTTGCCAACAGAAGTGCGTCAAGGATTACGACTGCAGATCCATGATCTCTCAGGAGCCTCGAGCAGCCAAATGAAAAACAGAATCCAGACATTTATTGATGAAAGCACCAACATCACAGATATTACACAACTGTGTATATTTATTAGAGGAGTTGATGAGATCATCACAGCAGAGTTTAAATCAGGTTATATTACTGGTCCGGCCCACTTGAGATCAGACGGGTTGAACGTGGTCCCTGAACCCAAATGAGTTTGACTCCCCTGTTCTAGAGTGAACCCGCCGTCACCTAACAGTAACCAGGATGGGAACTGGAAACCCCGCTGCCCGGAAAGGAAAACAGAGGGTCAAGAAAATGATGGAAATTCAGGAGAACTGTGGATCGATTCACCATATTGGATTTTCTCCCCGCTGTCACTGAAAACATCACATGCCTGAAGTTGAGTCTCTGATTGGTTGAGGAAGCGCAGCCACCTGTCCTCCAGAACAGACAGATCATTACTGACAGAAGAAACCAGATCAGCTTCACAAAGACGAAACATTTGTTATTTCTAAATATCAACCTTTACCATCATTACAAACCTTCTTATTTCTTCTTTTAGTTTTGCACATTTTAATTAGTATTTTGTGTTGTTGTTGCAGTATTTTGAGTTGTTTCATTTTAAAAGTTGAACAGTAAATAATTACTTTAGTTTTCAATCTTTTACCTGAAAGGAAAAATAAAAGCATATATATGTAGACAT
The DNA here is from genome assembly GCA_016861445.1 of Oryzias woworae. Classification (NCBI taxonomy): domain Eukaryota; kingdom Metazoa; phylum Chordata; class Actinopteri; order Beloniformes; family Adrianichthyidae; genus Oryzias; species Oryzias woworae. The sequence continues at coordinate 911,174 of BOLG01001158.1, forward strand.
TTGTTTTTTTACATTATTCATTTTGTGCACAAGTTTAAAAGAGCCTGATGGCTAAGAAGAGCCAGAATTCCCATCACTTTTGTGAAGTTTGAACAAACTGTTAAATGTGTGAGGAGCTGCAGCCTCCAAAGTCTCAAAGTGATGATGGCGGGAGACGACAGGTGATTTATTCTTTCATTTTTGAAATGTTTTAGTTTGATTTTCTTCTGTGAAGATTACAGGAAGGGATTTTTAAAATGTGGTTATGTGTGTCTTTCTGGAAAAATATCAATGTTTACATTTAAACACGCCCTCTGACTGTTACACTGTTTCTGTTAGCAAACACTGACCCCGGCCCCTCATCAGTGAAGGAAACAGTTATGTGGCCCTCACCAGAAAAAGTTTGGGGACCCCTGGTTAAGCTACAGGGTTGTGATGAGGTGGGGCTGGTGACAGTGTTGCTGCTTTTAGTGCTTCTTTAAAATGTTAAGGATGAAAAAAACCCACCAAAACAAGGTCTCATGGACAGCTTTAAGAAAGATTCAGTGTGTAATGTGTGTAAATGTGTGAATGGGAGTGTGACTTTAAAGCGCTTTGAACCTTCAATGAAGGTAGAAAAGTGCTATTTAAGTATACGCCATTTAGCATTTACCAAAAAAGGAAAGGAAGAGGAGAAAATGGCCTCAAAGCAGAAGTTTGTCTGTTTTTTTTATGTTCAACTGTTTGGAAATTCCCCCCCTCCATGCATTTCAGTTGAAGACTATCCTTGTTTTTGGTCAGAAAAGATTAATTAAATGGCGATGTTGTTTTTTTTTCCCTTATCTCTAAACCGTTAACAACCAAGACCCTTAAACCTTTTACACTGGAGATGCCTGTATTAAAACCTGCGTGTTTCTCACTGTGAACCATACGGTGGTGCAGTGGTTTAGTACCTACCTCCCAATACAAAGGTTGCCAGATTGAGTCCCCCTCAGGGATCAATTGTTTTAAGCAATAATCATAAGTGGTTATTATTTGAGTTTTGAGATTTAAAATAAAGAAATTCTTATTGCAACATATTCCAGGCAGTTACATTGTTCTGGTTCCAGATGGTGTGGGGGGGGGGTTGCGGGGACAGTATTGGGAGAATGTATTGCAAAGTAACAAATTACTGTAATTTAATTACTTTTAACTGAGTAAGATAACGAATTACAGCTCAAATTTCTGTAATTAATTACAATTACTGGACTATAAAAACCCTCGTGACTTCGTTACTTAGGTTTTGTAGGCTCTGATATTTTCTCTCAGCTAGATGAAACGAAAACACAGATCAATTTAAAACTAAACGGAGTAACTGGTGCATACGTGCACGCATGTGCATGCAGAGACTGGGATCGGTCAAAGTACAGACATGCACTCATTGCAGCAGTCAAGGTGCTTTCCAAACTGGACCAAAGATGGAAAAGAGATGCTGTCCTGAAAGGAGTCCTGTCATCTCTGCAGAGCAGCAGGTGAGTAGCAGAGCAGAGATCCGCCCTGTGAACTGATGCGTTTGTTACCAATGAAACCACTCTAAAGCCGCTCTTTGGAGTGAAAGACAAGAGTCCGCTCCTTCCTGGGACTCTGAGACGATTTTTTCTATATTAACTCATCCTTTCTTTTCTCTCTAAGCTGCACGCCACTGATCAATTTGAGTTTTCGCTCAATGCGCTCTGCGGGGGTGGAGGGGGTGCATAGTTTGGTAGACCTGCAGCCGTGCAGAACTGTGCACAAACAGCAGATGTAGAGAGAGAGAGAGAGAGACTGATGCATTGGGTGCAACTCATTGTAGTGGAAAACAAAGTTGTCCAGAATGAACATGGAGATAGTTCATAGTTCTTTGTGTTTTCACAAACTGCTGGTTTCAGATTTGAGAGATAAATATGAAAATAAGAGTATTTTCCACATCTGACTATAAGCTGAAGCACAGACCACATATGTTGTAACAGTTACTTATTTTTGTGTCATGTCACAGATAATACTTTGTTTGTGGTAAATAATGACAAAATGTGACATAACAGCACATATCGAAATAAATGTCTAAAACTTAAATGAATGTCTTAAAATTGTCACCGAACTTTAATAAGGTGACATGTTACTCTCCAGTACCTAGCTCCAGACAAGATGGCAGATGAAGTCCCCCCCCCACCCCCCCACAAAAAAAATAAATAAATAAAACAAAAAAAGTAGCCCGCTGCAGGTAACATGGCGGCTGGACCGGTTGTTGAACAGAAGTTGTCATCATATCCAAACGGAAGTTCTTTTTTATTTTTCTTCTGAAGGGCAGGAGTTTGCGATCTCAAAACAGAATTTCTTCTTTTGTTATTGTTAATTTTAGTTGTGCTTTCATTTGATTAGAAATGTTTTAGTGTAAAATGTATTTTTATTATTCTAAGGTGTTGCTGGATAAGCAGTAGGCCTGTAATTATGGAAGCGACCGTGACTCATATTTCAAAATAAAAGTCAATAGTGGAAATGCTTTTTCATTTTTACAGTATAGCTGCATCAGGTGACATCAGGTGAAAATAAAATGACGATTCAATTCTCCAAACGGCTTTTTCTTTTTCTTCACATTCACACTCATTTGTAGTATTACAATAATTACGAAATTGCAATCAAGATCAAACCTCAATTGAGCAAAGGCAAACCAATGTTCAGCTCCAGAGAAGTTAATGGTTGCTGTGTTTACAGTAGATCAAATGTATACATGTTTGTTCAGCCGACTCTTAATATTTCTGTAAATGCAAACAAAAACTTTCAAACTCTAAAACTAATATCCCGAGTGGATTTATCTCAATATGAATGACACTTTGAATAAAAAGCTAGCGACTGTTCATTACTTTTATTGCTTTGAAGGAGGCAAAAACCCACAGAGACGAGAGGCGCCCAGCTGCAGATGAAACTGACATTAAACACGTCTGCATCTTGATTCATTTCCAAACAAAGCTGCACTTGAAGATCTCCTGGACAGAACTCAATGGAACTCAATCATGGTCGTCTTCTGATCTGCTGGAAAACAAAGCTTCAGGAGGTCTTTACAGACATTTGACATCTCCTTCTGGAACACCTTGTTAAATGTTCATAAATATTAAATTCATGACGTAAAACTCCAGAACCATCCTGCTGCAACATTGATATCAGCCGACCTTTTAAGACCAAGTTTCCTTCACGATTCCATCATTTATACAACATTAAGAACTTGAAAAGAGCACCAGTTTGAAATAAACTTTATTTGTAAACTAAATAAAACAAGGTAAAGCTACAACTGCTGTCAAAAGATTAGTAAAAATAAACATCAGCAATAAACTTTAAAGAAAAAGAATGAAAAAATGCTGCTCTGGTCCAGGAGAATTTCTGCCTGCAGCCCCGTCTTCCCCTTTGCATCCATCCTTCTTTATAGTTGATACATGCATCTAAAGATAAAAGCAACAGATCATTTACTAAAAAAGGATTGGGAAACAGCATTGTTAGACAATGCAAATGTACACTCTAAAGACTATATTTATATATATCTACAGATCAAATTTAGGATGAAAAAACCGCTCTCCTCTGTGTCAATATAACTTTTTAAAAATGTTTATTTTTTTTCCTGTGTTTTGAATGCTTTCTCTGGCTGTGCCTTTAGTAAAACAGGTTTGACATTTACAAACTCCACATAAAGCCATCATATTTTCATGACTGAACTATTATATCAAAACATTATTAACATTAAATCTCAAAATGTGTTAAAAACAACAGGAAAATTAAGTTAAAAAAAGAGCATTTACTCTGATAATTGGTGCAGTCGTTTCAAACTCAGTCAGTTAAACATGATATATAACTGTGGAGATGCTCATTCTCCAGGGGAGTTCTTTACTGAAATAATTACAGAACCAAATAAATCTGAAACTTATTTAGAAAAATATTATGTGAAGTATTGATGAAAAAAAATCTATTGTTTTATGTAATTCTTTATTTGATAAAAATGTATTATATTGTATGGTAATTTATTGTGTATTTAATGCACTAAAATCACATACAAGTTATGTGACATACAATCTAAAGATAATAATGAACACCCATTTATGAATTACTTAATTTGTTCCTTAAAGCACATACAGTTTATTATTCTCAAATATGTTGATATCAATAATATTATTATTAATAATAATAATGCACTGAATTGTGTTCTGTTTTGATCATCTGTCTTCTGTTGGACAGTAAACTGTTGTAGGTCATTGCCCTGCTCTGTCATTAGGTAATTCTCTAATAGACCTATTTTGTGGAAAGAATTAGTCAAATTATAACCAGAAGTTGAGAAGTTCGCGCAGTAAAAACATTGACTGTTAAAACAGTAATAACAATAAAGTGAAAATATGTCAATAGGTTTAAAACAGACTCATTCTTTAACTAAGCTCACGCTAACATGGACTTTTGAATTATTCAGATAGAAGAACTTAGCTGACAAAAAGATTTAGAAATTTATCGTACAGAACAAAGTGTTTGAAATGTATAAAGAAAAGATATTAGATATTATATCTACTCCTTCAAATAGCCATTATCATAGAATGTTTTAGCCAGAAAATACACTTGGTTTCTAGAGAATTATCTATCTATCTATCTATATACAGATATATGTTACATAGATAATCTCACTGGGTGCCTCTCAATCCTACTGCCAAAAGGAAGAAAACCTCGATCTCTGCGTGGTAAATGTTTGCCGCATTTATTTCCTCGATTAATCCTTCACGCTCCAGATCATATTGTGTTTCTTCACACTAATCTGGTTTTCTTTGGATTATTTTATTGGTTTAATAATTATTTTTACACTGAACACGTCACCAACCCAACACCTTCAAAGTAAAAGTCTCACCATTACTCTTTCAAAATTCCACAACCCAAACTTGGTCTAACGCGTGGATTTCACATATTTATGTTTTTCTTTCTTTGTATTTTAGTATGTTTAAAATCTACACGCGACCGGGTCGGATGTGACGCTTTCCAGTTTCCGGTGTGGGTCGCGCGCAGCAGCTGTAAATCGTCGTGTTGTCTGAGTTTCTTGTCCCTCCTGATTTCCTGTACTTTTCAAACGGAATCAGTTCTGTGTCTGTCGGAGTAAAGCCAGAGGTTTGACTCTGCTCTTCTTCTCGTGTTCTGTTCTCTAGAAGCTCGGTGCTGTTCATGTTTAGCGCAGAGGACTAACTGTTTGTCTTTTGTGAATAAGCTCATGATCGTGTCACTGATAGAGAATTTGCATCTATGGACAGATAAAGTTTAGCTGATTTCTCAGTTTGGGTCGCGTCCGGAGGAACCGTAAACTGCTAGCTAGCTACAAACGCCAACTGACTGCTACAAACTACTCTTGAAGCTGCTGACATGGATCTACGCCGCTTTGTATAAAAGCACATTTATTTTCAGAAATTAAGCTAAAGTCTGTGACAGTTTTCCTACTTTTTAAACTGAGGAACAAAGCCCAGTTTTCTAAGGGTAACTTTACTTTGAAATAACTTTATTGAAAACAATTGTGACTAACAATCCTCTCACAGTCACCTGAGGACTTGAAGTCCTTTGTCGTTGGCACGTTTGCGTCATTATTTTTATTTAATCGTTACATTTAATTGTTAAGGCACAAAAAACGTTTTGACATCGGTCCAAACTGAATTCGAGATGTGATGGAATATCACACCAAACCACAAACTCCAGCATGACTGGGATAACTGGGATGTTTCCTGAAATCGACGCAGTGCCCGGGTGAAGCAACTGCAAGCACACGCCATGCTTAGACACATCACTTGGACCAAAGCCTGCTAAAAGAGAACTGTTTATTCATCTTCCAAACTGGCGTTGTTGGAGCCAGCCCAACCGCTGAACGCGGGGTACATCCTGGACTGTTCCAGGTCCATCACACGGTTACACAGATAAACTCTCACCAGATGGACACTTTAGAAACAACCAAAGCAGGTTCTGGAGAACAGAAGGACTCCACACAGAAAGGATTTGAAGTAATCCTTTCTCGCTGTGAGGCAGAATGCTCACCACTGTACATAATAAATAAGTTCAATATACAAATAATAAAAAGACAACCCAATTGTTGTTATTTTAGCGTCGTGATTTAAGTTCATCGGTTTTTGCTTGGCTTTACAGAAATTTTACTGAATGTTTAAAGACCTTTATCTTTGAAAGTGTTCTAAAGTTCACTCAGGCTTAGGCAAAGTTCAAAGTCCTCATTAAGTTTCTCAAACATCTAAAAACTTGTTGTGAAAATAGCCCAGTTGTTTTCTCATTTTCTCTATGAATATGAGGTTGCTTCTGGTTTGGTTCATCTCAGGGGAACTGGTGCATGTAGTTCTTGGGACCGCTGGGATGCCTCTGGAGGTCAGATGGCCATTCCCTCAGACCCCTGCCCTGGCGTGGAGGATCTCTGGCTCGCTGGTCATGGGCATGGTCGGCTCCTATTCCTACTTTTGGACCAGTGAGTGGAACTCTGTGCACGTATTCTAGACACAATCTGTGCATCCAACACAACCAACACTCTATTTGTACGGTCTTTCTTTAAGAGTACATGAACTACCTGACCGTCCATAACCGAGAAGTGTTGTTGAACCTGATTGATCACAGGCCCTCCAACACACCACTCATCACTCTGGCCAATCATCAGTCGTGCATGGATGACCCACACATCTGGGGTAAGCAGGGGTAACTGGGATTCAGCTGCTGATCATTTCTTCTGGACAAACGGATGAAAGGTGACTGGGTGCACATTTTCAACAGGAGTGCTGAAGCTCAGACAGCTCTGGAACTTCAACCAGATGCGATGGTGAGTTAGATCCCAAACACACGAGCCGGTGCTCTGATTCCTTCTGGTGTAATCATCTCCACTCATCTGCATGCTGCAGGACTCCAACAGCTTCAGACATCTGCTTCACCAAAGAGCTGCACTCCAGGTTCTTCAGCCGAGGCAAGTGTGTCCCCGTCTGCAGAGGTGAGTATGTGAAAGCCTCGCCCCCGTCTTCTGAACACGTGACCTACAGGACCCGTTTTATCCAGGTGATGGGGTTTACCAGAAGGGTATGGATTTCATTCTTGACAAGCTTAACAAAGGTGAATGGGTGCACATTTTCCCAGAAGGTAAGCGTCGGTGCTCCTACTCAGGTTTCAGCATCAAATGTGCTCTTATTGTTTTGATCGTCTGCTTTCTTTTTTTCCAGGTAAAATCAACATGACTGAGGAATTCATTCGTCTGAAGTGGGGTAAGTGAGCGGCTGGATTCAGCCTCATGTTTGTGCCGACTGTGTCCTGATGCTGTTATTGTTTTCAGCAGACTGGTATCTAGGATGAAGCTTGGTTCATTGACTTTCTGCCAAATAGATCATTAGCTGTCAAAAAAGCCCGTTCCATGTTTATGTCTCTAAAGGAGTGCCACTGGGCATAGTTCTGGGACTTGTTTTATTTTCCACATGCCATGACTTTTCTCAATACCTGCGAACAGAAGTATCATTTTTATGCTGGAGATGAAGTGCTAAAATGCAGCTTTTCCTAGCTTGGGAAGACTTAAAGTCCCACTCCAATCATTGTTAGATCTGTTGTAAAAACGTTCCCAGTGGTCTTTTAATTATGATTATGCTGATTTTAGTTCAAATCCAAAAACCTCTGTTGTTTTCTAAGACATAGTTTTCTGCAGAGTAGCAGTAGCCCCTCAGACCCCAGCCTAATGTTAACGGTACAATAAAACTGGTGAGCAATATCAGAGCTGTCCAGACGGACAGTTGTGATCCAGATTCCAGCTCAAAGGGAAAACAAAGACGGTCATGGATGTATTTGTCTGAAAGTGGATTCATCAGAATGGAGCAGAGCAAGGACCCACTCAGCATAATTTCTATGTTACTCCTCCTGAGCTCAATGAAAGGCACAAATTGTTCTTTAATTTAACAGACATTTATTCGGACACAAGGTTCTTCAAGGCGTCTTAACATGCCTCTTTCCATGCCCCAACAGACTGTCTGAACTCATTCATCTATTTTCTAAACTCATTTTGTCCCTTTCGGGGTCACGAGGCTGCTGGAGCCTAACCCAGCCACTCATGGGTGATGGACTGGTCGCCAGTCTGTCGCAGGCGCCACGATCACACACTCACACACACACATCCACACCTAAGGACAATTTAGAGTAACCAATGAACCTATGAAGAATGTTTTTGGACGGTGGGAGGAAGCCGGAGAAAACCCTCACATGCACGGAGAGAACATGCACACTCCACACAGAAAGGCCAACATTGGTGGTTCTGTTTCAGGTTTTCCAGCCGGGACTTGAACCAGGAACCTTCTTGCTTTGAGGCAAGAACCACTATCAGAAGCATGAAATGAAATGCATACATTTAAATGAACCCTTGTTGCTAGGTGTTCTCCAAAGAATAATAAACAAAAGCACAATGTGCACAATATACAAAAATTAGATTCCTAATTCCCTTATGCTTCTCAACATGTCACGTAACGTTGCTTAATCTCGGACCACAAATGAATTAAAATGATAAAATAATGACACGCATACCTCATTGGCTGCATTAACTTGAGAGGAAAACTTGGAAGATGTACAGCTTTCCACGTCTTATGTCACAGCCCGACAGACATACCTGTGCAGGACCTCATGAGAATCATTCAGTGGGGTAACTTGTTTAACATCACCCCTGGCAACAAAGAATTACAAGCAGAACAAAAAGGTTCCTTTTATTTGACAAAGTTTTTAACTGAGTAACATCAAACTGTATTATTATTTATTGGCTGTAAAAAATGTTCTTATTTATCTCAAATGATTATAAACACATTTTCTATTAATGACCCCTTTTAATTTAAAATATTTTATAAACAAAAATATGTATTAGAATTGCCTTGGACGGCTGCTACACTACATAATTCTTATCTTTTTCAAATGGCATTTGCTCTTTATTCACAACGATTAGAATAAAGAAGTACTCAGAAATGCAGGTTAATCCTAATTTCCTTTATAAATGACCTCCTTCACCAGTAAAATGCCCCAAGGAAATGTTAAAAACGCCATTTTCAACAGCCGAAGTCTAACAGAAGAGGCTCTCTGCTCCTATTGGTTTGCTCAGCTGTTGGACAGGACAAGTTCAAAAAACACACCGTTTTCTTTAATGTGGGCCTTAGTCTCCAAAGGAGTGCAAAGGGTTGTGAGGGGCTGTAAGCTAGTGAAAGAGAGTCAAACCAATAAATAATGGGATCGCATTGTATGGTTACTTCCATGCCAACGTCTTAACGGTAAATTTCTGACAAACACCTGCTGCTCTGCGGAAAAAAGATCTGAAAATAAACAATAAAGTTTTTTCAAATTTTGTCTGCATTATCATTCTAAGACCACTGGGACGACTTTCAAGTCAGAAACAGATCAATCACTGCTTACTGACATTGTCTGATTCCAACATGGCAAGAGCCATTTTACAGACAAATGGAAACTAAATTGACTTCATTTCATTGGATTTGGAAGTAAGCAGTTTTTATGGGTGACGTCACACTCGCTCAATCCAGTTCTCTTATATAGTCAATGTGCGGTACTAAGAAAAAACTCGTGCGTTTTTCTATTCTTGATGATGTTAAATATTCATTTGAAGATATATAAACAAAAATGCAATATTTTTGGTCATTTTGTTTGTTAGGTGTGGGTCGACTCATCGCTGAATGCTCTCTCAATCCAGTTATTCTGCCTCTTTGGCATGTTGGTGAGTTTTCCAGTTTGACAATATGAACACAACATAAAAGCTTACTCATAGCTCTGGACCATCTGCTCTTGGGGTCTTTTCATTCTGATGAACCAACAGTTGATACTTGATTACATCAGATTAGTGTTCTAATCTATCTATTGATGGCGTGCAGCTGCACTGTAGGAAACAAATGAAGGGACTCTTGTTTGTGTGGAGCCAATAGAAATTCATTGTTTTTTTGTTGGGTGCAATTATTATATTCAGAACATTATAAAGTTGTGTGGAGCAAACTCCAATCAACATCCCCGCCACACTTCAAGCTTGACTTTTGGTCATGCAGACTCTGGCTGTGTGGATTTTGCATGTGTGGATGTTCTGTGGTTTCCTCCCACACTCCAGGCTTTACAGGTTAATTATTGATCTTAATGACCCATGTGTGTGTGAGATTGTGTGGCCCTGCAACAGGCTGCACCCTACCTTCTCCCTACAATAACTTGTATAGGCTCCAGCAACCCTGTGACCATCTGAAGGGCTTCAGTTGGTTTACAAGACGGAAAATAACCTGCTTCTGCCACTAGGGGGAGTCAGAGCAGCTGCAGGAAATGTTTGAATATTTTGAAATAAGTTTCTCTTTCTGGTTCAAATCCCGACTAAACAATAGTACAGTAAGAGCAGCAACATGCTAAAAACGACATTTGTTCTTTCCTGTCAGGTTTGAGTGATGTTCTACCAAACATGACGCCCTACATTCCTCGGACTGGAAATGTAGGACCACTTTCACATGACCAAGTTTTGCATACCTCCATCACTGGCTGTACTGGCAGTTCTGTGGTGGTTAACCCCTCTGTTTTCTTGCAGAGAATCACAGTTTTGATCGGGAAACCATTCAGCGTTAAGGACCTGGTCGAATCTCTTCGAGCTGAAAAGAAAAGCCAGGTGAAGTTCTTTCAGTTTCCAACATAAAACCTGTGTAAGACAGAGACTTGGTCATTCTGAGGGGCAAAGTACAAACAGATGTTTGTTTTTCCCTATTTTAAACTTTTCTCAGATGGAAATGAGGAAGACTTTGACTGACTTTATCCAGGTGGAGTTCCAGGAACTGAAAGCCCACGCAGAGACCCTCCATCGACAGATGCAGACCAAATCCTGAGTCCCATTTGTACTGAGACCTGTTTTCCCTCCAAAGCTGATTTGACTTTCCGCCCTCCTCTGTGGCACAGTGGAATGCACGCCATTTCATGCAATCACTAAGTCATTTTTTAATCTTATTTTGCTGTTTGTTTTGTGCAAGAATGCAAGGTGTAGTTCAGCACAGCTGACAGCATGTAGGGCAGCATGTTTGCCATGATGCACTCTCCCACAGGTATTTCTGCTCTTGCATTTATCAGCTTCACCCCGTCAGTCCTGAACTGTGCAGTTTGCCAACAGTGCCTCAGCAGGGTTGGGATTTACGGAGGGGGTTTCATTGAGATTTTATTCTGTCTTTGAGCCTGCTGATGCACAGCATGTGTGGTTTGATCCCTTCTATCTTCATACCAGCACAGACGAAGACTAACTGCAGCTTCAGTTTATGTTTAGAGATGTTCAGCTGCAGCTACGTTTGAATGAAGAGTCTCGTCTGTGATGCAGACGGTTTGGGTGAGCATCCCCAGCACATGCTCCGTTTCTGCATCTTTAGCCTTCATGTCTGAGGATGTAAATGTGCTAAAGCAAATTCTGTTGTAAACACTGCTCAACATGCAGATTGAATTCATAAAAGGAATTTCCACTATAATAATCATGTTACTTTTACTTAAAATGTTGATTTTCTTCACATCTGATTAGATGGCTTGAAGCTATTTGATTTAAAATGACAAATCATCACTGCTTATACCTCTGAAAGAAAAAGAAAATCCCTTGTTTAATCCTCAATAGACATGAGGTTTTTAATCCTCGCCAATCAGGTTTAATACTTCTGATGAGTTCTTCATAGAAGGGAAACACTCTTGTGTTTTGGAATCAGACTGAAGAATCAGGTTGTTTCATTGAAACTCACTGCAGTGTTTCTGTCCTTCTCTTTGTAAATCCTAATAAAGTATTTTCCAAACTTTGGAGTAGAATATTTCTGTTGCATGTTTGGCTTTCCTTAAATGCTTATGTATGATAAGATAACATTTTATTTTGAATATATGCTTTAAAGGAAAAATAGGAGAAGATGAAAGAAATATATACATTGAAACAAACACAGATGGAAACATTTGTTATTTAAACACCCATTTGATTCCATTAAAACCTTAACTACAACACACCCAAGTGCATCCCCACACCATTCAGATTTCTATTCATATTCAACACAAGTATTTACAGATATCACAGTTTACTTGTGTTTTGCATGTACATATTTATCAATCATATTTCTATATTTGTTCTTAAACTCCTTTATGTCTGGACATAGTTTAAAGTGTAAACTGGTTCTGTCCTGCAGCCTGGGTTCTGTCTTATGCATAGTAGTGACCTTTTCTCTTGACATAACTGTCTGATTATGGAGGTTATTTATATGTTGATGTGGAAACTGTTCATATTCCTACACAAACTGATTTAAAATATGTTTTATATTATTGCATTCAAAGGAAAACTTATTTGGGAGAAGAATTCTGAAATGTCTGTTCGTTTGAAGGACCAGGAAGGAGATTAAAAATCTGTTTTTGAAGGGAGTCCTGACCATGAGCAGCTTTCTCACAGCAACAGTACAGACCCGGATCCCAAAGTCCTGCAGGTTCACAGCTTCTGACGGCACTTTCCAATCTTCCTGTGACTTCAAATTTGAAAAAAGATTGTAGAAAACATGAAGAAAAGGTAATCAAAAACCAACATGCACACATTTCAAAGATATTTGATTATTTATTAGGTTTAAAAAAACAACCCGTCGGTGATGAAAGCCTCCGCGAGCCTGGGCACGCCTCCCTCCTTGTCACGTGGCTCTTGACGTACCGACAGCTGTCAGGGACCGTGAAGATGGCGTCGTCAGGGTCAGTGGTTTCCGCGCAGCATCCCCGCGGTCTTCGCCGTCCTCCTCGCCCTGTCGGCCTCGCTGGATGGGGGCAGCTGCAGCGACCAGGTCCCGCTGATCATGTGGAGCGGAGGGGGGTGAGTTGAGCTCCGCTCGGGGGTCTGCTAACGGCTAACGGCTAACGGCTAACCGGACGAGCGGAAAGGCTGTGCGCATGCCCGCTGCAGGTGCAGGGAGTCTAACCATCCCAAAGGATCATCCTCATTCTGTCAGTTCATCCTACAGCAGCAGGAAACTGCTCAAAATCAGCGAGCAGTTCAAATCTGTAGATGAGACTAAAATATTGATTGTCTTTCCGTGAATTACGAATCAACGCGTATACTCTTTCCATTGCCGTTTTGCTGTAAGAATGTAGTAAAAACGGAGGTCTTTAATGGCATCAACAAGCAACAAATCCCTTTCTCATTGATAGAAATCCCCGTGTATCTTTGAGGACATTTAGGTTGAATAAACCTCACAGCGCTGCTTGGACCGCTCACTGTTATGGCAAGCACAAAGGATCAAAATACCACAGACAACTGCTGTAAACGACGACGTCAAAGACACGAGGAAACGCTGTATTTTTTAACACGTTTTCAAATGTTGCACGTAACTTGTCCCCAGTGACTGTATATAAAAACTGGACTGAGTGGTGTTTCAAACAGAAGAAGTCAAAATCTCAAAGACTTCTATTGAGAAACAAACGGCTATTGGTCAGTCATTCTATTGGTCAGAATAACTATTCTTGTCCTGACCCCCCCCCCCCCCCTTATTTTTAAATGATATTGTTGCTATATTGCAAGTTATTCAAGTTATAAACTGACCAACCAGATGCCTCAATGAAAGTAGGTGGCCTCGCGTCGAATGTTTGAAGTGTTTGACAGATCCCCCCCTTAGCCTGCTTTCAGTGGAAGGGATGTGGCCTTATGACAGTCTCATTACTGATAGGAGGGAGTGGCTTCTATAAAAATGTAGACTAAGACCGACACAGACTAATCACAGCTTACTGAAGACGTGACATGTCGTGGGAAAATGGCAACTGAATTCAGTTAATTTGGTTGGAACCTGAAGTAAGTCATTTTCCATGGATGACTTCTCACTCGCTCAGTCCAATTCTCTATATACAGTCAATGATGAAGAAATAATAGCCAATTAAAAAAAAAACCTAGATGATCATCCATCTATCTTCTGCTCATCATCATCTGTAACCGGGTCGTGGGGTCATCAGTCTAAGTAAAGATGCCCAGACTTCCCTCTTTCCGGTCACTTCCTCCAGCTCCTCTGGGGGGACCTGAGGCTTTCCCAGGCCAGCTGAGAGACATAGTCTCTCCAGCATGTCCTGGGTCTTCCCCGGGGACTCCGCCCAGTGGGACATGCTTGGAACACCTCCCTAGTAGAGATTGACTGATATTGGTTTTTCAGGACTAATGCAGATACCCTTTAGTAGTAGTTAGAGGAGGGCAATCTCAGTCTCAGGAGCACCTTTTGTAAAGTTAAATAAAAACTTAGATAATAGCTCCCTGAATGTTGTACTTCGGCACAACACCGGCCAGCGGCGTCATATTAGCATGGGGGGATCCTCGCTTTGCCGGGCAGCAACCCGGGTCAGGAGAAGCGGCCGCACTCGCCTCAGGCTTTGGCAGCACCGGGGGGAAAGTGCGTTTGGAAAAAGGATGGAAATAACAAAGACAGCTAAGCTAACTCAGAGCTAAAGTAGGCTAACGGACCGTAACAGTAGTTTAAAAAAATTAGAAACAGAAAGACAGTTGTGTATTCTGATCCTACTGACTTTTTAAATTTTCTTTTTTTGTTTGTTTTTACTGCTGCAACAGTCGGCTGCCCCTTAGCATACTTTAGCTCCTAGTTAGCTTAGCCGTTTTGGTTTCTTTATCCTCTGATTATCAACTAATGTCAGCAGACATGTTTTTATTTTACACTGAATGAGTGGAGTCGTACGTCTTCTACGTCTTTCTAGACTGCTTTCCACTTCTGGTTCAATGAAACCAACAGGACAACATCATCTGCAAAGAGCAGAGAGGACATCCTGTAGTTCCCAAACAGACCCCCTCCGGACCCTGGCTGCGCCTAGAAATTCTGTCCATAAAGACTATGAACAGAACTGGTAATAAAGGGCAGCCCTGCCCTGGGCTACTACTAACCATTGTGTCACCGTGTGACTTACGAGAAGGGAAATGGCAGGTTTTAATAGAGGCATGTCCAGTGTGAAAGGTTTAAGGTTCTTGGTTGTTAACGGTTTAGAGATGGAGAAAAAAACAACATTGCCACTTTTTTGACCAAAAGCGAGATCCCGTTTTCTCCTCTTCCTTTTCCTTTTTTGACCTTAAAGCTGTCCCTGCAGACTTGTTTTGCTGCGTTTTTATCCTTTAAGTTTTAAAGAAACCGTAACAGCGGCAACGCCGACCCCTCCCACTCCGCTGTAGCTTAAACCTCCTTCAGGTAAGAAGGAGCACTTCACCAGAAAAAGTTATCTGTTACATCAAACTTTTGAGTTATTTTCTTTATGTTTTCAATTATTACATTTTAATGTTTAAACTATATGAGTGTTGTGTCCAACTCTTATAAACTTGTAAAAAATGTCACTAATTTAAAAAAAGCGTAGCCTAGTCATTGTCATTCAGCGCCCTCTCCTGACCGCGCTTTGTTCTGGTCATACAAACGTTCCATTCGGTTCCTCAAATATTGAGCTTATCCTCCAAGGTGCTTCGTTGGCTCCACTGCACCATCAAGTGGACAAACAAGTGTATAGCAGGCAGAGTGATTATTTAACTATCATGAATTTTGTGGTTCTAGTAGAAAGAATTAAACAAATAATTGAAGAAATATCAACATGTGTGTGATATCAACAACATAAATTGCAACCACATTAATATGCAGTCTGTTTTCATGAAACAATGTTCAGTTAAATGAAAAAGTTGGAACACTTTGGAGATGTGGATGCAGTGTCACTGTGATTGTGTTACTTTATGGCTGTGCTTATGTGACAATCGAGACAGCAAAACAGGGAGAATACCTCTCTACAAACTGTGTCCAAACTCTCACAGACAGAAACTTTCCATCAAGCACCCACATGGAGCCTGAGGGATTCATATCAGTGTCAAAACTCTGGGCTAAATTCGAACCTCTTCCAGAATCATTTAGGTGCTGCAGCCAGCCAGAGAAGCTGGAGACGTCATCATTTTAAGCAAACCTCAATATCCACAATGAGGAAACGCTTCCTCCACTACTCCCCACAGGCCTTGAACCCTCAATACAGAACGTCAGATCTTTAGGGAACAGTAGTCTTTCATTTCATCTTTTATCTTTTGTTGTTGACTTCTATTGCATGCATTGTTTTTTAGCTTTGTCCGTTTTTGCTGCAAACTCTTTTTACGTATATTACGTTTATTTTAAATCAATGAAAAACATCGAGACAAGTATTTTTTGTTGCTGTCAATAAATGATCTTTTTATGGTATCAAATTGTCAAACCAAAATTTTGCTTTGAAAGAAACCTTGAATTTTTTATTTAAATATTATGAAGGAATAACTAAAACTTTTGTGACAGTCACGTCTGTGCACTCGATTCGAACACCCCAACTGCTGCATAAAAGGAAAACCTGTGGTCACAGTCTGAACTTCTTGGCCACCAACCTACACAAAAAAGAGAGACGGCAGGTCCTGCAAACAGCTTCGACCAACTTCCGGTGGCACACCTGACCAGGTCGCGACCAAATTTGAAGCGACCCACAGCCGTGAGCTGTGTCCAATGAGCCGGCTCAGTGAAGCTTCAGTGTCATTTTATGCAGTAAAATTCAGCGTCGGAGCTCCTGATCACATCAATGTAACGGGCGTTTAGCGGGTCCACAAACGCCTCACTTGTTCTCTGCGTTGTGTTCAGGTGTGTGTGTTAGGAAGGACGAGGTGACTTTGGCTTCACTCTGGTTTATTCTGGCATGGTTTCAATCTCTTGACTCAAAGACAAAGGTGTTGTTGACATTATTTGTGATGTGCATCTTTAAACGTGTTAGGATGCTGATTTTGACGCGTTTTGGAATGTGATACAAAAGCCACTTTTAGGAAGGGTAAGATATGCTCATCTTGGCAATAAAAGACACATGTAAATTATGCGCTACTTTTAAAACAAGTTTAAAAAAAAAAAAAAGCTGCATTTTTGATTGTGTTTTCCTGGCGTTTTATGATGTTTCTTGCTTGCCACATACGTGTTGTGTGGTTAAACACAAATGTGATGGGAGCTGTGTGGTTCCAGAGTTCCTTCATGAGGCATGATATGCAAACATGCAAGAGAAGATTATGTCAGCCAATCAGGAAACAGAGAATGGAGGCATCTCACTCTGGCTGAAACCTGGTTCATTGATGAAGCTTGGAAGTGAAGAAGGTCTGTTGACGGAGAATTCTCTTCCTTCCAGTAAGTCTGAGGCCCAGATACCCCTCAGATACCCTCCACTGGTAGCAGTTGTAGGGTCTGCTGCCTCATGGAGAGATGCTGCTGTGTGTGCACACATTGACACTCTTGAGTTTGATGAGAGGTCTACAGAGAGATTCCTTTTTTAACCCTTTCTCTCATATAAACCAGGGAGCTCTCCAGTTCAACCATAAATGTACCTGCAGAAGAGCTTGGACTGACTGCGAGGTCACGCCTGCTGGTTTTCAGTAGAACCAGGTCAACAGTTTAAAGAATTTCACGCTAGCACGTTCCAGGTCTAGACTGAGGACAGCCGGACCTAACTACTAGCTTACTGCCAACGAGACCAGCAGTGGTTTTGAGAGTGCTTTATGGTAATTGTTGTTGTTGGGGTTGTTGTTGTTGTGGTTTTTTCGGTTACTTTCAGTTTTGACTTGTTCAAAGCATCCAGCATTTTCTCTGCATCTCCTCCAGAATCATCTGGCCTCAAGAGTCTCCTCCGACTGCAGGCCACATTGTGGGGCAGCAGCAGTTGACTTCTTATCTGCAGAAGGCTCTTGATGTCGGTCCTCGAAATGTGGTGCTTTTCCTTCAAGACAAGGTAAAGGAATCTGATCGTAACATTTTTCATATCACTGTGAGACGTTGTCTCTGTTCATGTATCTGGGTTCAAAGTCCTCCTTGTCATTCAATACGGTTCTGTAGAAACTGAGCAGCAGTGAGGTTGTAGATAGGTTTAAATTGAATCATTAGGGATGAAATTAGACTTTTGTTCAAGTTTTTAAAACAGAATTTAAGCTTCTAGAATGATGATCACTGGGATGTTTTTTGTTCTGTAGATGAGCATGGAAGACTTCACAAAATATGGAGGAGTTTTTGGAAACAAGCAAGACAGCATTTTCCCAAGTCTGGAGGTAAGGAAGCAGATGTCACAAAAGGGGGCTGTGGTTCGGGTCCAGGCCCAGGCGCTGTACCATACGGACCCCGACATCTTAAACCCTCTAACACCGCAAATGTCAACAGTAACACCTAAATAACAATCGCTCTTTGACATTCGGTAACTGTTCGACTGTTTATGTAAGGGCTGTCAGACTCCAGGCCTCAGGGGCCGGCCTCCTGCTGGTGTTCCAAAAATCCTGCCTTTCTTGCTACTGATTACCTGGATCAGGTGTGTTTAGCTAATTAGGAGCTTCAATGGCAGGCTGGTTAGAAAACATGCAAGACACTGGCCCTGGAGGCCTGGAGTTTGACACCCCTGGTACGCAATCAATGTGAATCAGCTGATTGTGACACAGAGAAAAGTGGCTTGGCATCTGTTTGCAACAATTTACTTCTTATTTCTGCTGTCTGCCCGTCCATCCAGCCGCAGCTTTGAAGTGGTGTTTAGCCGGCCACTTTATTCCCGGGGCAGGCGGGATGGGCGCTTTCACTCCAGCCACCAGACATGTCTAGATGTTCCTTGCCTTAGCTTAACAGTAGCCGGGACAGGCTCCCGGCAGCGCCATGACCCCAAAAGGAATTTAGCGGCTTAAGAAAATGGATGGAAAACAACAAAAACAGCGAAGCTAACTTGGAGCTACACAAGGGCTAACTGGCAGCTGACTGTCGAGTTAGTTAAAAAGAAAGAACGAAATATCAGAAATGGAAAGAAAGTTGGCTATTCTGATCCTACTGACTTTTTTATTTTATTTTTTTCGGCCATAACATTCGGCTGCCAATTCGCACACTTTAGTTGCGAGTTAGCTTTGCTGTTTTTGATTTGTTCTCCTTTTAATATCACGTCAACTTGACAGACTTGTTTTTTACACCTAATAAGTGGCGCGATATGTCTTCTACTCCTTTTGGGCTGTTTTCCACCACTGCTGAGTAAAGAACGATCCTTTGCAGAATTGTTTACACGGATCAGCTGCTGTCGCCTGACAACCACAAAATGTGGCCAGTAATCGCTGCCTTTAGTTAAAGTTTCTTAAGCATCATATAACCTTGTTTAAAGACAAATACTGCAATATGTTCTTCAAAACGTATTTATTTTCAAACTTAACCACAACAATGTAAAGAATATCTTATACATCAGAATTGATCTTATAACGAAGACAAAATGATCACATTTGAAACAAAAAACTGTTATTTCTGTGTCAGGTTGCATGGTGGACTTTTGTGTCTGCAGATACATTTCATCCAGGATTGTGCTGTTACTTTTCTGTTGCTGAACTGCTCCTTTCTTTCAGTTACATTTTCATTTTTAGCTCTTTCCTTCTCTCTCTTGCTTTCCCTCTATCGCTCTGCTTTTCCCTCCACCTCCTGCTATCATCATCTCACTATCTGCTAATCCTCATCTCTTTCTGCCTCTTTCAGTTAAAGGTTAAAGGGGGGGGCTGTCAGTGAATAATCTCTCTAATCAACTCCTCTGTGATTGATCAGACCGCGGTGCGTGTGTTGCATTCACTAAAGCTAGTTAAAAACAAAACTGCCATTATCATGAACGTTACAGGGCAGTTCTGAGATGAAACAAGCATTTGGGGCATGAAGATAATTGTTCAGGACTAGAGCCGGGAAAGCCCAGGCCAGGCAACACCGCTGGGCTTCAACCTTCAGATAACTCTCATATGCACCCAGCTGAACAACTTGCTGATGAGAGGATTGCAGTATGTTTAAATGTGTGATTGTGTGGCCCTGCGGCAGACTGGCGACTCGTCCAGGATGTATCCCGCTTTCGCCCAACAGTAGCCAAATTAGGCTCTGGCAGCCCTGTGACCCCAAAAGCAAAACAGCAGGTTAAATGGATGGATCTTTATAAATCTATGTTATAGATTAAGGTTCTATGGATCTAATTGTGAAAACGTTTGCACTTGAAAAGGTTCTCTGTAACTCAGCCTGACTTACCAGTTTGCTGTGTGTCTGTCCTGTGACAGGGGGCATTGAGGGCTGCCGTGTCCCCTCTAGTGTTGCCTGCTGTGTCTTGGCCTGCTTCTAATGCAGTGATCAGTCAGCTGCAGGATCAGTTAGAGACCTCTGCTCTGTACATGGACCCTGAGACCCTGAGCCAGCTGAGGCTCAACGCCTCCTCTCCTGCTCTGTTAGTGTTTCGCCTGCCCTACAGCGCCGGGTAGGTCCCCCCCCAACACACCTGAGAAGGACAACACCAACACCTTTAGAAATAGATTCACTTTGCACATTTGTGTTGCTCTGACTGATTTATAATGACATTAAAATCAAAAAGTCAGTAAATCTTGAGTATCCACACTAAACTTAAACAGGGATTGTGTTTATTAGCTGAGCAGACAATGTCTCCTTCATTTTCACAATAGTTTATGTTCAAAGGACAAATAAAAGAGTTAAAAATGGTAGACACCGGCACTAAATAAATCAAACCAAATGATACTTCTTCATCTTTTTGTTTGCTTTGTCTGACTTTGTCATAGAGCGGATTTGATGTCAACTAAGGACATTCTCAGTGAAAACGGTGAGTAATGATGTCTTTTAATTTGATATCCAATTTAAATGTTAAGGTAAGTAAATATGTTACGGAGCAAAGGATGGAAATCCAATGAAGAATTTTGCTGTTGTAGTCTCACAATAACTGACATAATCTAAACCCTGATGAGAAACTTTTTCTCAGATGTGAGTGTAAATGTTTGCTCTGAGCTTAGTTTTTTTTAACATTTCTGGTCATAATCATGACCGGTCTGATCCTTAGAGCCGTGGGCCCAACCTGAACTGAAATGATACAAATGACAGGTCTTTACTGTGCCGCTGAGGTTCTTTCTAATGTTATCATCAGTCTGTTCATGGAGCATTGCTTAGCTGGTTAGTTAGTGCCGTTAAAATGGAATGACGATGATTTTTGTTTTTGCCACTCTCTCAGATGCAGTAATCGGTCAGGTGCTGAGCATCATGAAAACCCAGACTGTTCCATACACAGCCTTGTACACGGGCCTGCAGCCCTCCAGGGTGAGGCTTTCACTGAACTCTTCATTAATTCATGATATTTGTGCCCCCACAATGACAACTAAACTCACAGATTTTAAATCAAACTTTATTAAATTGCAAACAAAATGTTCAATTTAAAAAAAACTTTTTAAGTAACAAATGGCAATGATAAGCATTTGCTTTCAAAATCTTTTTCTGTGGTTTTAAAACACATTTTTGGGTTTGCAGCACAAATGTTATCAGATGTCATCTCAAATCTTGCTTTGTTTTTTGTCTTCACAACACTGATCTCAGTGTGATTGATATATGTGCCAGCAAACAGCCAATCACAGATAGGAGGGTCCATACTGATTGATATAGACTCTATCCAATCAAGTCATCATATGGTGTCTGCAACTAGCAGAACCTGCTCTTTTACCCTCTTTGGCTAAAGAAAAATACATTGTTAATAATTTAAAAAATATGTCTTATTTTATTTTTGCATTGATGAAGTTTTAGATTTAGGAACTTATGACTGAGGTGCTCCTGAAACAGTAAAATATGATGTGTAAAATATATCTGCTGACAGGTCAGAAAATCAACAGGCCTGTGTGATCTGTATCTCCTCCAGAGCAAAATATTGATAAAGGTTAAATATTTTTAAGCATTGTTTAATAATAAAATACATTTAAAGCACATATTATTTATAGTTGTACAATAATGTTTTTAGTTTTCATCCACAGGGAAAAAATATAAATAAAGTACATTTTTTACATACATTTTTGGGTCATATATCATTGAAATCCTGTTTATATAGATTTACAACAGTAGTAAGTAGAGAAAGAATGATGGGCTCACCAAAGCAGACATATTGTATAAGCAGAAAAAAGCCTTTTTGACTTTTAGTGTTAATTTGTCAGTTGAGTACATTTGCTTCGCAGATTATCCTGTCTGACACAGGGCATCTTATTTTTAAGAACATGAGTGTGTCTTTGTCTAAAGTGAAAACAACAAACATTTTATGTTTGTTGAGAACTGTAGAGAACTGTAGTTCATCTATAAAAGTCATACAAGTAGCACAGAGCAGTGTTGTATTTGTTGTGGCTTTGCTGCTCCTTCTGGGTTCTAAGGGCCAGAACGGCTAAAGACTGCATAATCCTAGTCAAACACAACAGAGACAGTGTCTGCTCCAAGCACTGTATGTGCAAGGCAAAGACGCTTGATTAGATAGAATCTAGACCAATCAGCATGAAGCCTCTTGCCTGTGATTGGCTGTTTGATGGTGCATTTGTCACGCTGAGATCAGAACGATGGAGAGAAAGCCAGATTTAAAACATGTCTGAAAACAGTTGTATCACAAACATAAAAATGTATTTTGAAAGCAAAGAAAACGATTTTAAAAGCAAACATTTAATATTTTAAATTGCTACTTAGAAAATGTTGTTTTTAAAGCTGAACGTTTTGTTTGAAACGTAGGACATTTTTAGGACATTATTTCAAATTTGTGTTTGGGTGGAATGCTCCTTCCCCAGGTGGAGGAGTTTAAGTATCTTGTTCTCTTGTTCATGAGTGAGGGAAGATCGGAGCGTGAGATTGACAGGCGGATTGGTGCGGCGTCCACTGTTATTCAGTCGCTGTATCAGTTCGTCATGGTAAAGAGAGAGCTAAGCCAGCATGCAAGGCTCTCAATTTACCGGTCGATCTACACTCCGGATGCCTCCTGGACGCCTCTCCAGGGAGGTGTTCCAGGCATGTCCCAATGGGCGGAGGCCCTGGGGAAGACCCAGGACACCCTGCAGAGACTATGTCTCTCGGCTGGCCTTGGAATGTCTTGGGGTCCCCCTAGAGGAGCTGGAGGAAGTGGCCGGAGAGAGGGAAGTCTGGGCATCTTTAGACTGCTGCCTCCACAACCCAGTCCCGAATGAGCGGAAGAAAATGGATTAATTTCAAATTTTTGACTTTTTGCTTTAATGCATTGTGCTCCTGCTTTTGTTGCAGGACATGGCGTCCTTTTCCGTGGAGGCGGGGCTGGGTGGAGGACGCTCTCTGCTGCAGGCCAGGGGCGGCTACAGGGAGAGGGAGAGGCAACGCAGGATCAAGGAGAGAGCTGGCGTCTACCCTCCTGTGGAGTTTAAGGTCTGCCAACATGTCTGTTCTAACACATTTAAAACAGCAATTTTATGAATGTTTTATGTCCAACTCAATGGAAGCTGCTGCTGACAGATCTGTTTTTAATTCAAAGATAAACCTTTATGATCATGCAGTCTTAAAATGAATTTATAATCCCACAAGGACCAGAATGAGTACTGGTCATTCTGTATACATACTAAAGTTTGTTTAGTTTTGCATATGTACACAATAAAACAATGCTTTGAATGCATTTTTAATTGTATTTTAAGAAATAAGCTATTATTTTGATTTGGTTTAGTTTTTAATCACAAGTGTCATTTGATAAATTAGCCTTAATTAAATTTCTTTAATTTTGCTATCAGCAATATTTAATCTTGACTTCCATTTTTTTTTCAAAGTGCTTTGAATCTGAAAATGAACATATCATTCAACACACACATTATTAGTAAGCAGCAGTTGGACTTCGAAAAATCACTTGGACTATAAACATTTTTATCACTGCTTGTTGATGCAAATCATCTGAAAACATTATAAATGTATAAATTGTACAATTTGTTTTTGTCTTTTCATATCTTTAACAAAAGATCACTTGGTCTTCTATAAAGTTGACTCAGTGGGGAACTAAAAAAATATGTTCTTTATATCGTATAATATCAAATGAGCTCATGTATCATCTAATAAACCTAAAAAACTAAATTAATTCAAACCCACACATGAAAACTTCAAATCAAACTTTATTTACAAAGCACTTTTCCAACTCGTGTAACTCAAAGTGCTTTACATAAAAATATAATCGACTAAGAAAAGAAGACGACATTGCACAAGCTTAAAGCTTAAAATTATTTACTAAAATGGGGCAAAGAAGAAAACTGGCTTTGTACTGAAGTGGGGAAACAATATTTAGGGCACCTGTCTGTACCAGTGGAACCCCCCACCCCCAAATTCACAAAACACGCTACCACAGAACCCCCAGACCTAAGCAAAGAGCCCAACCAAGGAGATCCCTCTCTCTTCACCACGACAGTCCGGTACAGCGACCGCATGACGGGGGGCGCAGCACCAATCCGCCTGTCGATCTCACACTCCGATCTTCCCTCACTCGTGAACAAGACCCCAAGATACTTAAACTCCTCCACTTGGGGAAGGAGCACTCCACCCACCCAGAGAAGGCAAACCACCTTTCTCCGGTCAACCACTGACTCCACTGACCCTCATCCCAGCCGCTTCACACTCGGCTGCAAACTGTTCCAGTGCATGCTGGAGGTCCTGGCTCGATGAAGCCAACAGGACAACATCATCTGCAAAGAACAGAGAGGAAATCCTGTGGTTCCCAAACCAGACCCCCTCCAGACCCTGGCTGCACCTAGAAATTCTGTCCATAAAGATTATGAACAGAACCTGTGACAAAGGGCAGCCCTGCCGGAGTCCAACATGCACTGGGAACAGGTCTGACTTACTGCCAGCTATGCAGACCAAGCTCCTGCTCTGGTCATACAGAGACCGGACAGCCCTGAGTAAGGCTCCCCGGACCCCATACTCTCAAAGTACCCTCCACAGGACACCACGGGGCACACGGTCAAACGCCTTCTCCAAATCCACAAAACACATATGGACAGGATGAGCGAACTCCCACGAACCCTCCAGCACTCTAGACTGGATGAAGAGCTGATCCACAGTTCCACGACCAGGACGGAAACCGCATTGTTGTTCTTCGATCTGAGGTTCGACTATTGGCCGGACTCTCCTCTCCAGTACCCTGGCATAGACTTTCCCAGGAAGGCTGAAGAGTGTGATTCCCCGGTAGTTGGAACACAACCTCCAGTCCCCCTTCTTGAAAAGGGGAACCACTACCCCTGTCTGCCAGTCCAGTGGTACTTTTCCCGACTGCCACGCAATGCTGCAGAGACGTGTCAGCCAAGACACTCCCACAGCCTCCAGAGACTTGACGTACTCAGGGCGGACTTCGTCCACTCCCGGTGCCTTGCCACCGAGGAGCTTGTTGACTACTTCGGTGACTTTAGCTTGGGTGATGGACAGCTCCACCCCAAGGCTCCCAGCCTCTGCGTCCTCAAGGGAAGGCGTGTCAGCAGGATTGAGGAGATTCTCAAAGTATTCCTTCCACCGCCCGACAATGTCCCCAGTAGAAGTCAACAGCTCCCCACCTGCACTGAAAACTGTGCCTGCAGAAAAGTGTTTCCCCCTCCTGAGGCGCCGGACGGTTTGCCAGAACCTCTTCGAGGCCAACCAATAGTCCTTCTCCATGGCCTCACCGAACTCCTCCCAGGACCGAGTTTTTGCCTCCACTACAGCCTGAGCTGCAGCTCGTTTAGACTGCCGATACCTGTCAGCTTCCTCTGGAGTCCCACAAGCCAGCCAGACCTGATAGGACTCCTCCTTCAGCTTGACGGCATCCCTTACTTCCGGTGTCCACCAACGGGTTCGGGGCTTGCCGCCACGACAGGCACCAGAGACCTTGCGAACACAGCTCCGAACAGCAGCAGAGACAATGGAGGTGGAGAACATGGTCCATTCAGACTCAATGTTACCAGCCTCCCTCGGTACCTGTTTGAAGCTCTCCCGGATGTGGGAGTTAAAGACTTCCCTGATGGAGGGCTCAGCCAGACGTTCCCAGCAGACTCTCACAGTACGTTTGGGTCTGCCAAGTCTTTCCGGCCTCCTTCCCCACCAACGAATCCAACTCACCACCAGGAAGTGATCAGTGGACAGCTATGCACCGTCTCTTTACCCGAGTGTCCAAGACACACGGCCGATGGTCGCCTGAAACGACTACAAAGTCGATCATTGATCTCCTGCCGAGGGTGTCCTGATGCCATGTGTATTGATGGACACCCTTGTGCTCAAACATGGTGTTTGTTATGGACACATAACATAACACATAACAGCAGAAGCTGTTTGCTGAAAATGTTAATGCTATCTGCATAAAGCTAAAGTTGCTAAAGGACTTAATGTTGCAGAAAGTGCACAAAGAACTCCAAATTAGCTTAAAGACTCCAGTAGAGGTCAGATTAGCCAACAAAAAAAACCTTGCATATTACTAAAATTTACTATTAGTCCAAATTAGCCTAAAAACCTCACTATATTCCAAATAAGCCAAAAGCATTAGCAAGTCACTAAAAAACCTCCTCAAAAGCCTAGCATGTTTGGCAATTTCAGCATTCCTTTTGGTCAAATGGTCATTCAAAAAAACAGCAGATACTTTCAGAGCTATTTGTGCTTTTGATTCACATATTTTTTGTGTCACTTATCACTTGGGTTTTCTCCAAGGCCACGGTCTGCTCCCTGTTTAACAGCATCAACAATCAAGTTTTAAGTCACGAAAGTCTATGCGAAAAAAGATTTTTGCCTCCCCCCACTGCGCACAAGCCCCACCCACACACAAACATCCCCACAACACCCCCACCACCATCCAGAACAAAAACAATGTAACTGCCTAGAATTTGTGGCAATAAGAAATGATTTATTTTAACTCTCAAAACTTAAATAATAACCAGTTCTGTTTTTTGTTTAAAGAAATACTGATCCCTGAGCGAAACTCAATCCAGCGAACTTTGCATTGGGAGGTGGAAGCACTAGCCACTGCACCACTGTGTGATTCACGGAGTGAAATAGAAGGTGTTAATGGAGGCATCTCCAATGTGAAAGGTCGAAGGTTCTCTGCCATTAACACTTTAGAGAGAGAGAAAAAACTCGCCAGCTAATTTGTCATTTTTAACAAACAATGAAAGTATCCTTTGACAGAAATGGAGAGGAGGGAGGTGAATTTCCAAGCAGTTGAATGTAAATAAAACAGACAAACCTCTACTTTGAGTCCGTTTTCTCATTTTCCTTTTCTTTTTTTTTTTTTTTACCTTAAAGCAGTCCCTGAGGGCTTGTTTTGCTGCTTTTTCATCCTTCATTTTTTTTAAGAAGCACTAATAGCGGCAACACTAACACTCCCCCCACACACCCTGTAGCTTAAACAGCGTCAGGTAATGAGGGGCGCTGCACCAGGAACACTTGGTGATTACATCAAACTTTTGAGTTATTTTATTTATGTTTTAAATTATTGCTTTTTATGTTTAAACTAAATAAGCAGTGTGTTCAACTCTTATTAACTTGTAAAAAATGTCATAAACTTAAAAAGAAAAAAAAAACCTTAGCCTAACCATTGTCATTTGGTGCCCCCTCCAGCAGATGGCTGGCCCGGATTTATACACATGGTAAATTCACACACATGATAAAATCACACAGGTGGTAAATTTGCACACAGTAAATTCACACACCTGCCTGCAGACTTTTTTAACTTTTGTCATTCTTCATCTAAGAGACTTTCTCACTTCCTTTTAAGCAACAAACTGTTTGATTGCTTGTAATAAACCCATTTCAACTTTATCTTCCGTTTTGGCGTCACAAGGAAGTGGCAAGGTAAAAAAATAGTTTTATTGGGTTGTGGCTTCCACTGTGCTCATTTGGAGCTTAGGGTGCTTATCTGTCTTGGTACTTGTGATATAAAAGAGCCTCATTTTCTTCATCTATATCCAGAGTATTAAGTCTGTAGCCTGGCTAATGTGTGCTTCACTTCACATTGTCTACCAACCAGTTCTTGGACCACTTGTTTCAGAACATCAAACCAGAAAGCAGGAGGTAACACAATCTCTTGGTAGAATTTAATCTCATTCAAATTGCTGAAATCCCACTGAAGGCAGCATGTATTAGTCTGATCAAACCTCATGAAAGGTGAGTTGTTGTGGTCTCCCCCTCCTGTGCTTGGTACAACTCTTCAAGGGACCAAGCGGCACATAGTGTGTCTGTAGTTTTAGTTAAAGCACTTCTCTCCAACGGCTACTGTTAGCTTCAACTGGATGAACTTCCTCCTCCCCCTCTGGACTTTGCATCGTGGGGTTGATGATCTCTCACTGCACTGCTCCAGTGAGCAATGTTCTTAACACACAACTCAGACCATAGAACAGTAAAATATTTTGTCGTCCACTCTTTATTAAACACTCACTGTCAACTTTCCTTTACTTTGGTCTACTGATTGTCACATAAGGGTTCAAATGGCAACAAAAATATCAAAGTGAATTAAAGAGTAATTCACTCCACCAATGGTCAGTGCATCATTTACTAGGGAAACATGGACATTGCAGGGACAAGATGAAATGAGCAGTTCATGAAAATTATTTATATTGTGGCCCGTGAGCTGTAGTTTGCCTATGTCTGATTTAAAGCTTAGCTCTGAAGGCTCTTATCATTTCTATCTCTGTAAAAAACAAGTTCACCCAGCTCCAACCTCTTACTGAGGTTGTGTTCAAAGGCCTTTCAAACTTACCTTCTTAAACCGCTGCTTCAGGAAGAGCAATCTCGATGCTACTGTATTGTGAAACTATTGGACCATTTCGGACCCACTGAGAAAGTTGTTTACCAGCTTACTGACTTTCTTCTGTCGCACTTTTTTTTCCCTGGGGGTTGGGGGGTAGGTTTATCCATCCATCTTTTTTTAAGTTAACCCCTTGCTTGTCTGCTGCCCCTGATTGTTTCCCAGGAAGAGGAGAATACCTGTATCCTGCTGTGGGCCAAAGGCCTTTCGGTGAGCATCCTTCGAAGTGGACGCTGGGAGGAGCATGACCTGACTTCATCCACCTTTGCTGAAGGTGGGAATGTTTCACTCCATGGCTCCAGCTGTGACAAAAACAGAGCAAGGTAATTTGTAGTGAAGCGGAAACTTCTTCAAAGGTTAGAAATGTGCAGCTTGTTTTTTGCATTTTTTGGGGAGTTGTTTATTTTCTTGTCATTTACTAAGTCTTTCACTGAGAGACAGACGGCATTAAAAACTGTTTGAAAAAATGTGTTTCCTTTAAAGAGGGTGGACTATTAGTATTTTACTGTTATTTCCATTCAACTCAGTTTATTCATAAAACAGTTTTACAATGGAGGTTGGAGAGGACCTCTCCAAGCACCACATAAGATATAGCATAGAGCCTTATTAATTACAATAGCTATGAATGTATGTGTAGTATAGAACAAATGATGAACGGCCTACAGAACAAACAGAGCTCATGCCCACCTGCCCCACAAAATAAACTTGCAACACATAATAAACCGTACGTTTTCCGTGACAAATCAAATTTTCAGTGAATGAAGAGACTAGGCCACTCAGATTACAAAAAAGTGTTTCTATTATAAACATTACAGAGTTGTTTCAGCTTTTGTTTTGGATAAAACTTGCAGAACTGATGATTGACAAATGTTTTTTTTTCCCGTATAGATTTATTTAGTCTGAATGACTGCAAAAATTGTTTTACTTGTAAATTAACAACATATATGAGTGAGCCAAATATTCCATGGAAGGATTTTCCTTGTAATCCTTGTAATAAGCAAGCAGAAGAAGACTCTGAATGACAGTTTAGGACAATATCTCCATAAGAACCTAACTGGGTCTTTTTTTTCATTGCAAATTTGGACCCCCCCCCCCACCCTCACCCACACACACACACACACACACACACACACACACACATACACACACACACACACACAAAAACAAAAAAAATGTCATGCATTCTTGTCTTCACAGGTTGGTCCTAAACTATAAGGGCGTCCTGGGCCATCGTAGCTTTAAGCTTATGTAAGTCAGTGCTACAAATGTCTCTTCATTTTTGCATTTGATTCTAAAAGGCGAAATGTCCTTTTTCTTTGGGATTCTCAGCTTTGCCATGAGCCAGCGCCACTACAAGGTATCTTCACGGCGCTGGTTTACACTAGACTCTTTGGAGCTGGAGTATGATGGGACCAAGGCAACGTTCAATGGAAGTCGGCAAATTTATGCTCCTGTTGAGTATTCGTACCGCTGTCAGTCTGTCACCAGCTACCGTTGGCCCCTGCTCATCCCACGATCTGCCAAAGACCCAGCCAATCAGTGGAAAGTGTCTTTTGAGGACTTTCAGGTGAGATATTTTATTGAGGCATATGATTGAAGTATTGCCAGTATGACACAGACAGACATTTTCACTCCAAACTAATGAGCCTTCACAACTGGACAATGGCAAAGTAAGTGTGAGGGATAATCCACTTTAGAATGGTGGTCACAGTAAGTGACTCCCTAAGTCAAAGCCAGAGTAAACTTCATCAAGCGAGCAGATTGACAACCTTTGGACTGAAGAAGGTTTCCTGAGGAATATCTCTGTGGTGCAACAGAGATGCCAGTTTTATCTTTGTCTGTTGAAGCTAACGTCTCTGATGAATGACACCACCCACCAAATGTGCAGCAATGTGGAGGCTGCGGTGCTCCTATGTTAAAAGAGTGTCTGAAGAAGCATTATATCTATTTTACCCATTTAAAATCCCACTCTGATCATCATTTGATGAAGTCTTTGGATTGGAAATGGTTTATTTCAAGCAATCAGGGAAGAATTAACACATAAGTACACAATCATTGGAGGTTTACATCCATAAGAAAACATGTCAAACATAGGGTAATTAGGCATAAATGAATCTATCAAATGATAGACTCCTTGAAAGGGAGTAGGAGGAAGTGAATTTAAATAAATAATCCCACCCTGACTCAACCACATCATTTACTTTCATTTGTTATCAATATCCGGTTTGTAACTTATGATCAAATATTAATTCTGTGCCAACATTGATTTAGGTCATTAAGCATCTTTAAGCAACAATGAATTACAGGTCAAGCTGATTATCCTGTTGTTCATTTCTCCTATTTTCTCGTCATCGTTCCAGCAGAGATGTTAGCTTAGCGTCAAGCTCCAAGAGTGGAATTAGCTTAGCTTCCAGTGCCATAAGTGGGTTCAGTGTAGCTTGGATGTCGGCAAGTGCAATTTTGAGCTCTGTAAGGTCAGATGCTTCTTGGTTTTTCTTTGGTGCCATATTTAGCTCACTGTTTGGCAAAATTACTGCTTTTTTCCAGTAATTATGTGATGGTTTAAGATTAAAGTCGCTGACATCAGGAGAGCTGTAGACACACGTCCTCTCGTGACCGAAACCGGAAAAAAAAAAGAAAAAGAAAAAAAATGTTTTAGTAATGATGGTGCAGTTTTTAGCCCAAATCTAAAAAACCTTTGTGGCTTTCTAGGGAAAAGTTTCTGCAGAAGGGCAGGAGTTCATCAGAAATTCACCTCTGAGTTGTAGGCGAGACTGTTGGCACAGA
The DNA here is from genome assembly GCA_016861445.1 of Oryzias woworae. Taxonomy (NCBI): domain Eukaryota; kingdom Metazoa; phylum Chordata; class Actinopteri; order Beloniformes; family Adrianichthyidae; genus Oryzias; species Oryzias woworae. The sequence continues at coordinate 942,518 of BOLG01001158.1, forward strand.
GCAACCAAGCCCCCACTTCCCTTCCCCATTACTGAGAGCTCCCTGTTTACACTCTCTCCCACTAGCTTACAACCCCTCACACTCCCAACCTAACATTACTGATCCAATAAAAATGACGAGCAATATTGGCTTTCTCCAGCCTTACAGCTGGATCAAGATTCCAGCTCAGACGAAGAAATCAAAGACGTACGTGGATCGAGTCGAGTAGACATGGAAGGATCCGAATGGAGCAGAGCAGGGAGCTTGTGGCTCACCCAGCAAATTTTCTACGTCACAAACAGTGACGTTTTTTTTTCCAACGTTTTTTTGTCTGCTTCTGATTCACCATGATTTGATTAAATACATACTCAGAAATGCAATTTTAAGCTTATTTTTTTTATGCATGTCATCCATTCACAGAAAAATGCCGCAAGGACATGTTAAAAACAAAACAAAACGCAGTTTTCATTACATTGAGTCGTCAAAAACTATGGAAAACACTTTCTATTATGACTCAAGTCCAAAGAAGTAGGGTCAGAAAGGCTGAAATGAGTTAGAAATTTACTAAGATGAATTTGGACTAAAGCTACATTCACCCTGAACGGGATTCGTGTTTCTGTGGCGTCCTTTTATAATACAATGTACTAATGTGCTCAGAGGCTTTACTGCATATTTTGAGCATCAAACTCACCCAACTCTCAGCAGCAGCGTAATTTGGACACTGTATAACTGTTTGTAGTTGCATGCATTAACTTTTTTTTAAAAACACTTCAGTTATTTGAGATGAAATGTTTCATGAGAAATTTAGATCTTTTTTCTTTCCTCCTGTGTAGATACAGGGCTTTAATCTGAGTGGCAGTGAGTTCTCGTATGCCAGCGACTGTGCAGGCTTCTTCTCTGCTGGGATCTGGATGGGTCTCATGACCAGTCTCCTCATGGTGCTGTTGCTGACCTACGGCCTGCACATGATCATGCAGCTGAACACCATGGACCGCTTTGATGATCCAAAAGGTCCGGCTATTTCTGTGCCACAAACAGAGTAGCACACGCCTGGGCTGAGCTCCCTCCATCGTTCTTCCCAAGAAGCTGCCCCACATTCCTCTTCCCCCCTGATGTACTTGATGTAAAACATATTTATTAGTGGTGTTTTTTGAGTTCACAATTTAGACACTGTATGTGCAGTCAAAGAATGATAGACTTGCTTTGTGATGGTTCCAGTTTTTTTGCTAAATTATTATCTTTATTGCTAAATATTTGGTCTCTGGAAGCACTTTCTAGTGTACTGACAAGGTTTACAGACCACTGGAATAGTTCTCATTTTAGTCATGCTGTCTTTCATCAGTGTATAAAGCAAGAAAGGGAAATGTACTTGGTAAATTCTAATTTATATAAAACGAAGATTATTTATTGTTGAAAGTGATGTCATTGTCTAAGTTAGTGTTTAAAGTGTGACTTTATTGAAAGGTTGTTGAAACAAGAATGCACTTTCACATTCATTGAGCTTCATTTCTGTTTTATTGTTGCTGTGAGTTCAAATAAACCATTTGTGAGATAAAGATTTCTGTTTCACTGTGATCAGCTTAGATCCAGTTTGTTAACACAGAAGGATTAACAACTATTATGATAAAACCTTTAGTTGCAGTCAATGGTTTTTTGTTTTTGAGGGAAAAGTTTTAAAAAACAATAACACACTAAATTTGACATATTTGTTTTAGTTTTTTTTATTCTTCTTGTGGATGAATTGGAGGAGCAGCAGCTGAGCCGCTCAGGATATGATTGTTTTAAAACTGCAAGTAAAATGTGTTCAATTTAGGAGTGGATTTTGATTTGGGTTGTGAGACAAAAAAAACAGCAGTTGTGTCTGAGACAGCAAGACAACTGAACATGAAGTTGTAAATATATATATGTGTAAGATATATGTATGATAATACATATATGTAAATATATTTATGTTTACTTATAAGCATAATTATTAGTTTAATAGAATTCATTTTGTGTTCAATCAATCAATCAATCTTTATTTATATAGCACTTTTCCTATAAATCAGAACACAAAGTGCTTTACACAAAATAAAAATAAATAAAACAAAATAATAATGATACTAAATAAGCAAATAAAAAACAAATAATATAAAAATAAGCATACATTAACATAAAGTCCCCTCCCTACAGATCCGTACATGACCCCACACCCCTTTAGAGCTCCCACCCCCTAACTGATGGAGATTGGCAGTGAGAAACAGGCTGAGCATGACGGTTTGTTTTTAAAAACGCTAATAGTTGGGACCTCTCTCTCTGTGAGTAGCGGCACAGCCAACCAAATGCAGCGACACAAGCAGGGACCCGCCTCACCACAGATAGGCAGCAATGTAGGTCCCCATCCAGAGCCGCCACAGCTGAACGGCAGCCGACCAGAGAGAGAACCCAACTGAGGAAGCACCGGAAACAATATTAAAATTAAATTAAAAAGTAACCATATTGCTAAAAGCAAATAACCAACAATAAAACATTATACTGAAGAATTTATAATAAATTAATAATTTATTGTAAATTGATAAAAACATTATAAAATAGATAAAAGATAAAAAGGTAAAAAGATACAACGTAATAATTATATGAAAGCCAGGTTAAAAAGGTGGGTCTTGAGCCTTTTCTTAAAAACATCTATGCTCTCTGCAGCTCTTAGATCTTCTGGCAGACCGTTCCACAAACGAGGGCCATAATACTGAAAAGATGCCTCTCCGTAAGTTTTGGTTTTTACAGCTGGAATGGTTAGAAGACCAGTGCCAGAGGATCTCAGAGTCCGCGAGGGTTCATATTTAACTAAAAGGTCAGACAGATAAGAAGGCGCAAGACCGTTAAGACATTTAAAAACCATTAAAAGTATCTTAAAGTCAATCCTGAAGCTTATGGAGAATCAATGCAGGGATTTTAAAATTGGAGTGATATGGGCCTGTCGCCTGGTCTTGGTAAGAAGTCTTGCAGCAGAATTTTGGAGAAGCTGAAGATTCTTAAGGTTAGTCTTTGGAAGACCGGCAAGCAGAGCATTACAATAATCAATTCTACTTGTGATAAAAGCATGCATCAGCATCTCCATGTTAGTGAGAGAGAGTAGTGGGCGGACTCTAGCCAAGTTTCTAAGATGATAAAAACACGTTTTAACCACATGTTTAATATGTGGGATGAAAGTTAGCTTAGAGTCAAAAATAATGCGTTTGGTAACACCTGTGATGTCAATTAAAGGACACACCTGAGTTAATCATGTCAGTCTGGTCAAATAGTTTTCAATCTTTTATAGAGGTACCATCATTTTTGTCCAGGCCTGTTTCATTAGTTTGTTTTTTTAAATAATTATGTTAATCAGCAATTCAAAAGTGATGGCTGATTTTGATTATTTAATTTTCAATAAATTTTTATTTATTGTTACTTTTGTAAGTTTCTAGTGATTTCAGTGAGAATTGTGGGTTTTTCCTTCTTTAACTGAGGGGTACCAACAAGTTTGTCCATGTGTGTATGTACAGCTGGGTATCATCAGCATGAAAGCTATGAAAGCTGATGTTGTGCCTTCTGATGACATTCCCTAGAGTAAGCATATAGATGTTAAAAAGTAAGGGGCCAAGTATGGAGCCTTGAGGCACACCACATTTAATTTCGTGGACCCTGGAAAGTGGTCAACAAACTCCTCACACAATGACGCGGTAGCTGGCATTGTGTTTGTATTTACGTCGGGGTTGATCAAAGATTCAATTGTGGAGAAGAGGACTCTGGGATTGTGTTTCATGCTATATGAGCATGAAGATATTATTTTCCTAAATGTTGAAGCTGAAAATAGTTTCACTTTTTTTGTCTGGTCAAGAATCAAGGAAAACAAATAATTTCATAATCTAAAAAGTAAAATGGTCATATTCAAAAAATGTAGATGTCGTTTTAAATACAAATACATTCAGTTTGCCAAGTTGAAAAATCTGGAGTTAAGCTTAAAATTGTGAAAGAGTTGGATTTCAGGAGTATATTTTTTTAAATGTGACTTTAAGTGTTAAATGTACTCTTTAGTGTTGACACAAATTGGGGTTCGTTCGTGGGTGTCCGGGGGCCTCCGTTGGCAGGCTGTGGGGTTGGTTTTAGCTGGTTGGGTCGTGGGCAAGGCTCTGTTGTATGGAAAGCCTTTTTAACATTTATTAGATATCATTGATATCAGATGTTTTAAACCTAACTAGTGAATGATAATTGGTTATATTTTGAGGGTGATCCAACATCACTTTGCAGACCCTGGAATTTCTGTAAAGAATTCCTCATCTTTACCTCTCCAGCCACAGGACACATTTTTTTAAAAACTGAAATTCATTTTATTTTGTCATTGATACTGCAAAGTGAACAATTTCATTAACGGGCGAGACAACAATCCTAATTGGATAATGTGTCACAGTTTGTTCAATCACTGTAGTAGCCTAATAGCCACTGTGTGAGGTAGATAATTGCTGTTTTTATGTGATTTTATTTTTTTTTTTACCAATGATCCTGAGTGCTATTGCATGTGAGAACAAAAACAGACACTCAAATACAATTTTATATTAATCAATCTTACAACATAATTTTTTAAGTGAGCTTCATTTCAATATTTATACAGAAAAATGTCAGAACAGTTATAAAATGTTAACAGTAGCTGATTGTTAAACTAAACTAAACAGACTTAACTAAACAGAGTAAACTTAGCTGGGCATACCTGCCATTAGACCCTCCTCACCCTTTTTGGTAAGGAGAAGCCAAAAAAAAAAGATTTTGAGGGGAAAAAAAGAAGAAACCTGATGTCCTCATGAAGGATGGACAGGCGAGGTCAGTGTATCATGATTTCAAGAATTACCACCAGAATGCATCACAATATTGACTCAATAAATCCTCTATTAAGGCATGTGTAGAATATTGTTATTACCTTTCTATTTATGACATACAAACTCTGGTCCCTAAAATAACGTAAAAATGGAAAAAGTAAAATCACATTGACATTTATGTTTTTTTTTTTTTGTATATATGTATATACATATATATATGTATATGTATGTATGTACATCTTTTTCATAATATGTGGTAGTAACTACTATATTTTATTTCTGTACTCAGTTGACTAATCAATAACTTTATTTGAAAAACATTTACTGTTAAACACACTGAGGTGTGAAACCCCAAACATTTGACCTTTTAACAAAAACATTCCCTTATTTCTGCCTGACATGCTATCTTTAAGAGACTGTTTTTAAAGTTGATTCCTCAATGTGCTGGACTCATGGGAACCTTTCCCACTATCCACTAAGCTAAACAACTCCACACAAGGAACCACAGACGCCGAGATGGGTTTGCTTCCGTTTTATATGGCAGGTGTGAAAACAACAATGCAGAGCACTAGCCACAAAAATGTACAAATAAAAGTATATCTCTATATAGAAAAGTTGTTACAAAACATTCACTTACAGGGAATGCCTTTTTGAACCTTTAACACAGCTTTAAAACACTACTAATCATCTTAACATCTGACTTCTTGTCTCTAAGTGGTCTTGTTACGACTCTGCCCTCGTGCTCTGAAAGTTGCATGCTAGCAAGCTTCTTAAAGGGGCAGTGCACACAAACAGTTGGCATAGCCAAAGGCAGTTTCTCTTAAAAGGAAAGTGTAAATATAAAATAGCAAGGTCAAAACACTCAATCCTCTATAGTGACTTCTGCATGTAGCAAGAAGACTATGTTGTCTGTAGTATAGTCAATATTCCTGAGTTATCGCGAGACAGAGAGAGAGGAGCGGGAGAAGAAAGGAAGACGAGCTAGCAGAAAGATAGAAGCACATGTGTCAAATAAAACAAGATAAAACTGAACCAAAGGACTGTTTATTTGAACAACACAACATTTTGGCGGCGAGGATGATGTTTACCAAGGACCCCAAGACAAAGAAGGCCGACTAGGATTTTACGTTCCGGCCAAAAAAAAAAAAAAATTCAGCGATGTCGTCTGCCGAGCAACGCCAAGGATCTGCACCAGGACCTAGCTATACTCAACTAGCCCCGCTGGTTCCGCTGAACCTTAATGCTTCTGATTTTTTCACGGAATATAACCTATGGATGGATTCTTACGGATTTTTTGAAGTTGCCAGTGGTACAATTAATGCACAAGATTCGGTACGACGAGCCACACTGTTGCATTGTATCGGAGCGCCGACTCAGAGGATTTTCGCCAACCTCCCAGGAGACAAAGGTACACATGCACAGACTGTTGCTGCGCTAGAGGCATATTTTCATCCGAGGAGAAATATAGTTCTAGAGCGACACAAGTTTAGGCTCAGAGCTCAGTACCCAGATGAGACAGTAGATGCTGGCAAAATCATGTGACTTTGGCGCACTAGAGAGTGACATGCTTCGGGATCAGATCGTGGAGAAATGCGCAATGAAACGGCTGCGTGACAAGTTATTACAGGAAGATGGACTGTGTTTAGACAAAGCACTGTCAATAGCACGAGCTTTTGAAGCCGCACAGGCAGAATCTAAACTTTTCACGGAGAGTTCTGGTCACTCAAGCAGGAACAATCAAGTTCATTTCACCAAGAGAAGTGCATGCGCAAGTGGCGGACGAGCAGCCAGCGCAGCGCATGACTCAAAAGGCAACCAAGAGCAAGCCGACAGCAACACCCAGTGTTACAGATGTGGAATGAACTCTCACACAGCGGAGGAATGCGGTGCAAAGACAGCGACGTGTCTTTTCTGTCGGAAAACGGGACATTACGCACGTATGTGTTTTAAAAAGAAAAATCAAGCACAGGCAGGACAAGCTCATACCAAAACTAAAGATAGGCATAGAGCGAAAGAGAAGATAAAGTCCACTAAACCAGTGAGAGCAGTAGTACAGAATGCTTCTGACTCTGATTCAGATGAGTTTATCCAAGCTGTAGACTCTGAAGGCACTGAGACAATTAAGGTGAATGGACAATGGCTGAAAATGGTCATAGATACAGGAAGTGGCAGAAACTTCATAGGAGAGGATCTTTATAGGAGAATAATGTCACTGAAACAAAACTGAAACCAACCAAAAAGAGATTCTATGCTTATGCTCAGACTACTCCACTTAAATGTGTAGGTTACTTTGAGGCAGAACTGAGATGGAAGAACAACATAGTTACAGACAACATATATGTGATTGAAGGTAATGTAGAAGCACTGCTAGGTAGAAAAGCAATCTTTGAGTTAAAGATATTTAACACAGGAGAAAAAGTGAACACAGTAGAGCAGACAGAACGATTCAGCGAGCTCGTTAAAGAGTAACCACTAGTCTTTAAAGGACTTGGTCAGATTAAGGGTTACAGTCACAAGGTTACAGTTGATGAAAAAGTCCTTCCTGTAGCACAAGGTTTGAGGAGAGTCCCTTACCCAATGTTAGAAGCTGTAAACCAGAAACTAGACACCTGTGGATTTCTGATGAAATTCATACCGAACTATGCAAACTTATCAGAACCACTACGGAAGCTGACTAGAAAAGGACAAGTGTGGGAATGAACAAGTGAAGCAGAGAGCTCATTCCAAGCAATGAAAGATGCGTTGGTTAGTGAGCCATGCTTGGCATACTTTAAACTAGATGCACCTACGATAGTCATTAGTGATGCAAGCCCAGTAGGACTAGGTGCAGTTTTGCTACAGACCCAGATAGATGGACAGAACAAGCCAGTAGCGTATGCAAGTCGTTCGTTGACCCTAACTGAACGTCACTATTCTCAGATAGAACGCGAGGCTTTAGGTTGTGTATGCTCTGTAGAACATTTTAGAACTTACTTGTGGGGGGGAAGTTTACTTTGCAAATAGACCACAAACCCCTCATTTACATGTTCGACCCAGACGAAGCAACGCTGACACCTCCACGAATACAGAGACTTGGCTTGAGACTACAACCATATGACTACAAGATAGAACACATAGTTGGAAAGTCCAATGTAGCCGACTTACTTTCACGACTTCCTTTACCTGAGACTGAGTACAACGAGTATGTGGAAACATATGTAGACAGAGACACAGTTTGTAGGACAGGTTTTTGAGTCATTTCTAAAGTCATGTGGAATTAAACACATCAGAGCATCACCTTATTTTCCACAGAGCAATGGTAAAGTGGAGAGGTTTCACAGGTACCTCAAGAAAGCATTCAGGGCAAGCAAATGTGAGGGAAAGACATGGAAAGAGGAACTTCCAAAAATATTAATGGCATATCGTTCGACACCACACAGAGCATCAGGAGAGACACAAGCCATGTTAATGTTTGGAAGAGACATCCGCACTAAATGTCCAAATGTTGAAAAAGAAGATCGACCTCTAACAGAAAAGGAGAAAGCAACAGAGCTCAGAAAGCATCACGAGGAATACAAAACCAAAATGAAGCACTATGCTGACCAGACCAGCAGAGCAAAGGAGCACAGTTTTGAAGTTGGTGATGTAGATTACACTGCGAGTATGGAAAATGGAAAGCTGGATCCAACATTCAGAGAGACTCGCTTTGTGCTGCTGAAAAACACTGCCGACAACTCCTTTGAACTGGTCAACACAAAAGATGGATCCAAAGTGATCAGGAATGTCAAGCATCTTCGTAAAACACCACTGGAGGTTGACTTTGACATCCCTGAGCCTTCATCAGCCTGCAGTGAACCAAACCATCATGAGATGGGGATGTTTCAAATGCAGAGACTGCTCCATCAGTTGAGACCCCACCAGAACGTGACCCCTCTACATCTGATGTCATCACTACCAGGAAGGGCCGGGTTATCAGAAAGCCCATCAGATACAGAGAGACTTGAAAAAAAAAAAAACAACATGTATGTTCTCATTTCTTGACAAGTTGTTATAATGGTATTTGAAAAAGAAAAAAAAATAAGAAAAGTATTTTGATTTAGTTTGAGTGTTGCACACTTGAAATGATGACCCGCACAAATGTGGATTTTTTTAAAGTTGAGCCTTTAGTGACAAGCTAAAACACAAACACAGCACACAGTCAACTTCGTCTCGGTGTTTCCCTTGTACTGCAGGTTCAGTAAACTCCGCACTTCTGACCTTTTATTTACAGAATACATCAGTAAATCCCCATCTCATATCCCTGTGATCATGGTTAGTCATATATGCATTTCTCACAAACCAGCAACAGTAGCCCGCTGTTCTTCGTTCGTTAGCTTTAGCTGCTAAACGCTAGCGATACAGCCCCCGACATTAAAACCGTCACGAACGAATAGCGACATGAACAATACAGACAACGGCCAACTTTCTGTATTATCTCCCCTTTCTGGTTCATTCATTGTATCTGTATTCTGCAGCTCACCTAAAACACAAACACAGCACACAGTCAACTTCGTCTCGGTGTTTCCCTTGTACTGCAGGTTCAGTAAACTCCGCACTTCTGACCTGCTCACTGAAGGGAAACTCCCTCTTGTGGTGAGACCAAAGACTGCACTATACAGTAAAATGAGTGCTGTGTCTAATGAGTAAGAGAATTACTAATTAAAAAAAACATACAGCAAATAAACATTACATTATGGGGCAGGGGGGGTTGACTACTTTGTCCGTATGCATTCTTTTCTCTTACATGAGAACAATGTGATTTTGTGATTTTTTAAGTATGGGGAATGTTATGTGTTAGAAAGGTTTGTTCTAAACAAGGGAGGAAAATGTAGTATAGTCAATATTCCTGAGTTATCGCAAGACAGAGAGAGAGGAGCGGGATAAGAACGGAAGACGAGCTAGCAGAAAGATAGAAGCACATGTGTGTCAAATAAAACAAGATAAAACTGAACCAAAGGACTGTTTATTTTAAACAACACAACATTGTCAACATAAACTAAATTTCAAAAACTTTTATTATTTAAAAGTTATATTTAATCGAGGCGTGAAAAACAAATATCTAACATTTCAATATAAGTGGATCGCTTTTCTCTGTTTGAAAGTCTCTGACAAAAAATCTTGCCATTACCCTTAACAGCTGTACCTGCCAACTCTGTCCTGAAGGTCACTTTAGGACAGGACAGGCAACACAAACATTCATTTTCGGACACTTCAACTGTAGAAAAATGAAATGTTTGAAAACACAATATTCCATTCTAGACAGTCTTCTTGCCCAAAGCTTGATGAACCATTCCATCAGCCAATACAAAACGCTGGTTTTCTGATCAATGAAAAATTCTTCCTCTTGAGAAACTATTTTCTACAGAGTTTCTTGCATGAGTGTGAATGTGCTACCCGTGTCCACTACAGCATCACCCTTAAACCCTCTGATGGAGATAGGAACTAAAATAGGAATTAAAAGGTTGGGTTACTTCCAAGATGTCTTTGTTGCACCACAGTTACCCCTACCGCACCTTTTTGGAATGGTTTCCTCTCTGATGCTTTCTTGATGGGTTTTTCAGAATTGGTGTGCACGTTTTGCCAATATTCTCAGGCTCCCGTGCAATCCTTCTCAACCATAAAATAATTGTACTGCCAAAACCCATAGAAAAAATACATTTTGCATCTGCAAGTTCTATTTTGGCTCCTATTTTGACGAGCTGTGCTACTGTGGAGACAGCTGTCTCTCATCACCTATCACCCTTACAGTATGTAAGCGCACGGTCACACCGCCTGAACTTTGCTGGAGTGTTCCTGGAGCGGTGACCGTTCATCCCTGTTAAAGCAACGCTGCATACGCTCGGCCACCGCTAATGTGGCCTGGAGGGTCCCTCCCACCACTCCGAAAGTTTTGAGCTGCACAAAATATTACAGCAGTGAGGAAAGATCCATTCTCCGCTTTGGCAAAGTTCACCCTCGCTCCACCGATGCCCAGTCAAAGTTTGGCTCCACTAGACGCAAGTCTGTGGACGCTTGGGTCCGTTAGACCAACGCAGAAATCTTGAACGCTGGACCAGCGCTGCTTTATGAAGGTAAAAATATGTCAAAATGCACGAGCTTGTAGAGAACTTGTAAAATAGGATGTGGGAACTTGTGCACCAAAAATCTGCATCTGTGTCTAGAAATCTTCTGCTGTAAAGAAGAAATGCATACACGTAAAATACATGTCAAATCAAAGAAGAGTATAGAGTTTCACACAAATTAGATTTAAATTTAGACTCAAAACAATTTCTACAAATGTGTAGAATTGTGTTTCCACAAATAAAATCACAACTGACCGAAATTACTATTTGCATGTGTTAATTTTGAGTTACGACTTCAAATCGGGGATTACAACTGCGCTAATCTGCTGCTGCGTGTGTGTGAATCTGCTGCTGCGTGTGTGTGAATCTGCTGCTGCGTGTGTGTGAATCTGCTGCTGCGTGTGTGCGAATCTGCTGCAGCGTGTGTGCGAATCTGCTGCCGCTGATGCGTGTGTGTGAATCTGCTGCTGCGAGTGTGTGAATCTGCTTCTGCGTGTGAATCTGCTGCTGCGTGTGTGTGAATCTGCTGCTGCGTGTGTGTGAATCTGCTTCTGCGTGTGCGTAAATCTGCTGCTGCGTGTGCGTGATTTTGCTGCTGCATGTGCGTGATTTTGCTGCTGCGTGTGCGTGAATCTGCTGCTGCGTGTGTGTGAATCTGCTGCTGCGTGTGTGTGAATCTGCTTCTGCGTGTGTGTGAATCTGCTGCTGCGTGTGTGTGAATCTGCTGCTGCGTGTGTGTGAATCTGCTGCTGCGTGTGCGTGATTTTGCTGCTGCGTGTGCGTTAATCTGCTGCTGCGTGTAAGCGAATCTGCTGCTGCGTGTGTGTGAATCTGCTGCTGCGTGTGTGTAAATCTGCTGCTGCGTGTGTGTGAATCTGCTGCTGCGTGTGTGTGAATCTGCTGCTGCATGTGTGTGAATCTGCTGCTGCGTGTGTGTGAATCTGCTGCTGCGTGAATCTGCTGATGCGTGTGCGTGAATCTGCTGCTGCGTGTGCGCGAATCTGCTGATGCGTGTGTGTGAATCTGCTGATGCGTGTGTGTGAATCTCCTGATGCGTGTGTGTGAATCTGCTGCTGCGTGTGTGTGAATCTGCTGTTGCGTGTGTGTGAATCTGCTGCTGTGTGTGTTTGAATCTGTTGCTGCGTGTGCGTGAATCTGCTGCTGCGTGTGTGTGAATTTGCTGCTGCGTGTGTGTGAATCTGCTGATGCGTGTGTGTGAATCTGCTGCTGCGTGTGTGGAATCTGCTTCTGCGTGTGTGGAAGATCTGCTTCTGCGTGTGTGAATCTGCTGCGCGTGTGTGTGAATCTGCTGCTGCGTGTGTGTGAATCTGCTGAGGCGTGTGTTGTGAATCTGCTGCTGAGTGTGCGTGAATCTGCTGCTGCGTGTGCATGAATCTGCTGCTGCGTGTGCGTGAATCTGCTGATGCGTGTGTGTGAATCTGCTGATGCGTGTGTGTGAATCTGCTGCTGTGTGTGTGTGAATTGCTGATGCGGTGTGTGTGAATCTGCTGCTGTGTGTGCGTGAATCTGCTGCTGTGTGTGTGTGAATCTGCTGATGCGTGTGTGTGAATCTGCTGCTGTGTGATGAGTGAATATGCCTGCTGCGTGTATGTGAATCTGCTGCTGCTGTAAGCGAATCTGCTGCTGTGTGCGTGTGAATCTGCTGCTGCGTGATGTGTTGAATCTGCTGCTGCGAGTGTAAGCCGAAGATCTGCTGCTTTGTGTCGTGCGTGAATTCGCTGCTGTGTGTGTGTGAATCTGCTGATGCGTGTGTGTGAATCTGCTGCTGTGTGTGCGTGAATCTGCTGCTGCGTGTATGTGAATCTGCTGCTGCGTGTAAGCGAATCTGCTGCTGTGTGCGTGAATCTGCTGCTGCGTGTGTGTGAATCTGCTGCTGCGTGTAAGCGAATCTGCTGCTGCGTGTGTGTGAATCTGCTGCTGCGTGTATGTGAATCTGCTGCTGCGTGTGTGTGAATCTGCTGCTGCTTGTGTGTGAATCTGCTCCTGCGTGTGTGTGAATCTGCTGCTGCGTGTAAGCGAATCTGCTGCCGCGAATCACAGCGGCTACAACAGCGCTCTGACTTTTGAAACATTCCTTGCTAAATGTTTGCTTCAAAAGTAACCTGTGTCCAAAAGTGGAAGTGGGGCGAGGCCTCGGAAGGGCTGGCGAGTCATGGTAGGTCAACCAATCAGAGTGCAGGACTCAATGCTCCAGTGTTGTTGGACCCGCCCACAGTCATGGCTCACCCGTCTGGGGTAAGTTGCCTTAGCAAACATTGTTTTTTGCTACTTCGTTGTGTTTTTAGAGTCTTTAGAGTTTATAAAGTCACGCCGACCAAATGTCATAAAATATTACACTGGTCTTCCGTAGTTTGTGTGAAAGTCGGCGGCTAGCCAGGCTGAAGTCAGCGGCTAGCCGGGCTGAAGTCGGCAGCATTGATACTGAATCGAGAGCTCCTGAAGACACTTTATTAATTGCTGTTGAGTTTAAACTCGATTAAATTAAACGTTGAACACCATTAATGTTATAATTTTATTATTTTTATTTTCATCTAATTATAACGATCATACATTAAATGGTAACGTTTGATATGTTGTACGTCCATCCATCCATAAGCTGACTTTTGCAGGACTTTTAAGATAAATCCAACAGTTTTAGAAATCATGACATAAACAAAACTACAACTTGCTGTGATTACCATTCTCTGAGGACGTCATTTCCGTGTGAGCGTAACCAGTGTTTGGTCTTAGTTGTGTAACCCTCTCCTCGCAAGGTTATCCACTGCGATGAGAGAGTATCTTCAGTCCAGGTTCGGTGAAGGCTTGGGTCAAATTTTACCTATCAGGCTTACACTTTCCACCCCAAAATTACACACATAACACGTTTAGACAGTGATAACAACTGTATTACATAATATCAAATTATAACAATTGGAAAAAAAATACAGACATAAAGATCTTTTTTTCACTTCAGTAATGGAAAACAAAAAAATAACAAAACCAAAAAAACCCACTGAGATCTCCGGGAGAATCCTAAATTGGAGCTCCAATAAAAACACAAAAAAACTTCAAATAAGTCCGCTAACAGTCCTACCGCCCTCTAATGTCCAGGAATGCAGCTCACAAAGTGGATTGGGGGGTAAGGGAATGATGGGATGGGACGATCCGTCTTCACTCGAGGAGGGAAACCAAGATGGAGGCGCAGATGGACCGGGACAGAGGATGGCAGAAACTCCTCAGGACAATCATGCAAAAAAACCAGCCTGCACAACATGCAGATATAACAATTTAAACTCAACAAAGTTAAATAAACAATTCAAAAGTATTTTTTCCTTTACACAACAATGTACAATGTGACTGAAGTTAAAAAACAGATTAATTCTTATTAAAATAATGAAAATTATCCCAACTGTTTTTTTTCGTTACCACGTGCACGCTGCAACGTGGTTCAGTATGCTAACGCAGCAATTTGAAAGGCTGCAACGAATCACCGGGATATTCCGTTACATCAAGTGCAGGTTCAAAACAGCTCCAACATCAATATAAGGTTCTCTATGGTTTCTTGCAACCAACTCCGATCTTGGTACATTTTTTTCTGCTCCCGCGCTCCGTCTCCCTCTCTGCAACTCTGCACATGTATCGTGGGAAAAAACACAACCACACGAAGATCGCAGCAGGGTGAGATGATCACTCCAAGACAAAATCCATGTGCGGGGAAAAGAAAAAACGTCCAACAAAGATAGACGAAACCAAGATGACCACTCACTACAACACTAGTCAACTCCAATACAAGAATCTCATGGTGGGGTCACACTACCTGGGTTACAGTTGCTCCTGTCATTGAGAGTCCGTTTTGTTAATATCTAACTTAGCGTTATCTTGTTTTGGATGGTCAAACATAAGTATCTTCTTTAGCATTGTAGTGAGTAACCTACTGTGTTAACCACTGCTGTTTAAGCAGTTTGCGACATAGTTTCTTCCCCTTATCCAAACACCGCAAGCCTTTGCTAAATGCTAGCATGGCCTCCACCTCGTCTGCTTTCACTCCTCTGTCCTGCTCCATGTGCCAAATGTTCAGTGAAGATCCTGCCTCCTTTAGTGAAGATAGTGGTTTAAAAAAAAAAAGAGAGGGATTTTTTTATGAATTTTTCCTCACCGCGAAGGAGGGTGTAAGGACAGAGATGTTTGTTCAGCTTAGTCTGTTTAACAACCAGCTGTTGTTTACTTTTACATGTTTGATTTTTTTGCTTCTTGCAATATACTGATGTCAGTCCAATGAGGCGGCTATGACTGTGATATTGGGCTATAGACATAAAATTGACTTGAATTACCCTACATTGGGTTAAATAATTTATAATAACTCCCAAACAGTTGCAAGCAGCAATATTCAAATGGGCATCTAACATGATATCCATTGAGAACATTCATGTACTGCAGCAAAACAAAATCAACATGATGTAGTTATTACATGTGATAACTAATCCAGCCACTTTGGTGTCCCTTTGCCAGTACAAAAAAATAAGGAAAATTGTATTTAAAACCGCAACTGTTCAGACCTACTATTAAAAGTAATTACTTGTGATCACACTAAAAGTTTTTTTAGCTCCACATTACATATCATCAATGCATATTTCCTGTATTAAACAAGTGTTTTAGGACAAATACTGTAGTGCTTTTGATGTACTACAAGGCGACAAATGCACTCTGTTTCAATATTTGTGGGTGTTGGCTACCTGTTAATAAGATCAACATCAGCTTAACTTTTTGTCAGTAGGAATCACTATCTATTCTTACATATATAAGAAAATAACTTAATTCTTCTTCTTTTTCTCCCCAGGAATCTCTGCTCAACCATCTACTTCACAGACTGGAGACCTGACCGTCAAGCTGGCTTAGTCGTGTTCCATTAGATTTTGATTTTCTGGAATTTATATGTTCTCAGAAGTTTGTAATCCTCAGGACTATTTCAAGCCAAATAGAGATTCCTCAGGACACATTTTAAGCCCTTGCTCACGTACACCATTTGGTCTGCAGTCAAAACAGCAATGATAGACAAATTGTTGTTGCACAGACACGTGGAAATCTTGGTCGACCTAGGATATTGATTTCTGAAGAGTACACCTCCCACCTTCTTGGTTTAGGGCTACCATTGCCATGTATTGCCCAACTTCTGGGGGTGTCCAGAAGCACATTACATCGGAACATGACAGAATGGGGATTAACAGTCCGAGAAAGGTACAGTAACATAACTGATGAGGAAATGGACCACCTTGTGTCAGAGATCCACCAGAGCAACTCCAACGCAGGGATGATGATGGGTTTTCTGAGAGCTCGGGGCCATACGGTGCAGTGGGAAAGAGTTTGGACCTCCACGCACCGAGTAGACACCACAAGCATAATTTCCAGCTTCGTTGTGTGGTCAGAAGAACATCTTCTGTCCCGAGCCCCAGATTGTTGATGCATATTGACACAAATCACAAATTAATCCAGTGAGTAAAGTTCAAATTGATTGATTGTGTCCGTATTTTTTGTATATTTGTGTTTTCTGATGCATGCTTTATTTTTGTTTTTATCAACAAAGGTACAACATTGTCATTTTTGGAGGCATAGATGGCTTTTCCAGAAAAGTAATGAAAATGTGTTTTTCATTAACATCTGACCTGTAACACATATTTGACTGTCTGCAAAGCGTGTGGAATGTATAAGTGGTCTGTCATGGAATCACACTTATCAATCCTGACATTTATTCTTTACACTTTAGTCTATATAATTTGCCATATTTGTTGGGATTTAAAATCATTTTTTCATTAGTCATTGCATCTGAAGATGTAGTTGGAAATGAATATGAATTACCATTAATAAGAAATTTCTATTTAAACAAATGCTATAGGGCACATACATGCATTTGGTGATCATTTTGTCGTTTTTTTTTACCTTAATGTAACCATTTTGAAATATTCATTGGAGAACTTATGCCTTGTATTTTAGTACACATAGATCATGTATCTGCGGGTCTCCAATAATAACCTGGCATCAACAACCCTGGCTTTCTTCCGTGAAGCTGTTGAGACTTTCGGCTTGCCACAGAGGTAACATCTGGCTTTGCCCATGTTGCTTTGGGTTGTACACAAACTGTTTTAATATACAACCTTTATCTGTGAAGATGAGACATAATGTTGATTGCCGATAGTAGAGTATCTACAGTCACTACCATGGACTATACTTTTTCTCAGCTGTGTTTCATCAGGGTTCGGGGTGATCATGGTGTGGAGAATGTCGATGTGGCTCGTTTCATGTTTTCTGTTCAAGGAACAGGAAGGAGCAGCTTCATTGCAGGCAAAAGTGTTCACAATCAAAGGCAAGTTTCTTTTTTTTTTTTTTTGCCAATACCCCGTCTCCAGCAAAGTTCATTATCTGAAAATTACTACAAAAGTAACCCCATCTGCTAAGTTTATCATCAAAGTGGAGTGTTACGAGGCAGAAAAGACTGAGAGGTATCTTGATACTCATACTTGAAACATATTTTTGTGGACGAGCTATCAGGAAAAATATACCAACACACTATATTTTTTAAAACAGAATTGAACGATTGTGGCGAGATGTCTTCACTGCTGTGACTGGTCCCTTCTTTCACATTCTACATCAGCTGGAAGAGGAGGACCATCCTGATCTGTCCAGTAACCTTCACCTCTTTTGCTGCCATTATGTCTTCATTCCTCTCATTCAACAGCACCTCAATATATTCAGAGGTGGCTGGGATGAGCATCCTCTTTCAACGGAGGGGAACTTTTCTCCCAATCAGCTGTGGCATTTGGGGCAGCGGCATCATTTACAGGAGTGCAAAGTGGTTGGCTCTTCTACTGTTTAAATATTAAAACTGGTAGATTTTCATATTTATAAGTCAAAAATTGACATTTCTACAAAATTGCATATTAATTCTCTTACAGGACCTGCATATTCCACAAATAGACTGGGAAAGCAGTGGCTTTGTGTGCAGTGACCCCAAGCCTGGCGTCTCTGTACCCGAGATTGAATGCCTACTGAGCCAGCAGGAACTGGCTGGCTTGACCGCCAATAACTTAAAAGAGGAGGTGGCTTCCAAGCAGGCACTGAGATTAAATAGTCATCTTGAGTTTAAATGCAGTAATCTGCCTAGGAGAAATGTTAACGGAATTATTAGATCAAATTGAGTCCTTGCAAACAGAAATTACTTTCCGTACAGAAGATCAGGTCTTAAATAAGAGTTTGAAACAACAGGTTCAGACATTTACTGAAACATTGCAACGACAATATCTGAGCAGGTCTTGAGGCAAAAATCTTAAAGCAGATCTTAAAAGCAGTAAAACAGATGCTTGTAGATGAAATGAAAAAAATCTACTCCGAGATTTAGCAGAATCTGATCGCTTTGAGAAAATTACAGAAAACTTAAGAACTGGTATAAACACCCTCCATATTATCAAAACACCAGAGAGGAAAGTTGAGGGCTTGAATGCAAAACTTTCTGCGCTATGCTTTCCTCTCAAAAGATTAATAAATGATCTTGCTCAAAAGAGCAGTATAGGAAAATCTTAAGAATCACAAATTATGCGGTAGATGAACAGGCTTCTCAAAAAACAGACAAAAAAAAATTCCTGCGCAGGACTTGGCATTAGACAAATTAGGACGACCATTTTATTGGAGGTTTCAGTCAAAATATATTTAAAGATACAAAATTCTAAAGGTTCTGAGTTGGTGATCCATACCATGGAAACAACCAGATGTTTTGGGGTTATTACAGTCACCACCCAAAGTCTTACAAGCCAATAACCATAAAACAAAAAAAGGTATTTTTCAAAACAAATTTAACATCAGTGCTTTAGAAAATGTGTGTAATGTAGCTTCATAACAGAATGTAGCCAAACTCCTGTTTTCAGATTTCATATTAGTCCAAAACCATAGTTATACTTGCAATGCAGCATTCCAAACTGTCTTGGAATTGAGCATGACTTGTGTAATGACTCGGCAAACGTAAGATGTGGAAACAGGTGGACGATGTTGGATGGTCTGCTGGCTTCACCTCCACTTGCATGTCCTGCATGAATTTCTCCCAGTCAACCCAAAACTTCACCAGTTGCTTGCATTTGTGTTCTGTGACTAAATGGCAACAAATGACACAGAGAATATATAAAACATAAAAAGAATGTTGACTTAAAAAGTTTTAAATAAGTACATTAGCACAAAAAAGTTTTCTAAAACAAATGTAATTCCTGCTAAGTACTAAGGTCTATTGAAACACTTTTTAGGTAGCTATTAAAGTCATTCATTGATTCTTACCATTACTTACAAAAGTAATGTTACGACAACTTAATTTTTAAAAAATAAACCTGTGCATTTTCAAGGCCTATATAAAAAAAACAAACACAATATACCTGTCTCCACAAACTTGCGTAGATACCCAGCAACTACAGACTTGACACCAACGGAGCATCCATCTTCATTCTGCTCCTCATCTTACGGCCAAATTATGTTTTGCAGGACCATCTTTATACAAATAAGATAAAATGCCTACTGTGTAAAGTTTTTTTTTTTAAACTCATATGGTTTAATCAGAATGCAGAACAACATACCTGAGCACTGCATTCAGCCATTTTCTGAAACGGAAAACCAGAGCAAGAACATCTGGCCTTGCCTCCATCAGTGGCCACAACATTGACTCCTGCAGGCCCTCTATTAGCTGATGTACTTGCTGTGAGGTTCGCAAAAGCACCTGCAGAAAGATTGGACTTGTTGTTTAACTACATTAAGGAGTAATGACGGGGCGATGATGAACAGACTAAATATAAAATAAAAAAGAAGAAATTCCTAAAGAAAAAAAACAGATTTATTTGGCTACATTCCAGTAGTAGCTTTAATTTAGAACGTGCATCATTCACATTAACTTAGTAAGATTGTTATTTACATGATCATTTGACCTCACCGCATATTGAAGCAGACTTTGTAAAAGCAATGCCTGGTTTGTTGTCGTCACCACAGGAAGATCCCAAGATAGAGCTAGGTGATCAACAGCTTCTCTTTGATCTTCTGTGAGAGTGCGGACATCGGTCTTATCAGCTGTTTTGAGCTTAATGGAGAAAATTAAAATAGCATACTTGACTTCAGGAATATTACATCTTTCTTTATGAAGTAGACATTGTGTTAGAGTTTAAACCTAGTGAGGCTGTTACATGACGTACATCTGAGACTTACCAAAATCCAGTTTGCAGCTTTTGCATCACTAGGCTAAAGAAATGCCGTTTTACAACCTCTCCCGTTGCTATGTCACCTGACGGACAAAAATATAATAGATCAAGTAGCACTTGATTAGGGCAGCTATTGCAGGGTTTTTTAATTACAAATTGGCATTTTAAACAGATAAATTAAAATTTGGGAAAATGTGTATTACCTTCCAATCTACAATGGAGGGGTCTGGCCCAATCAACTTTATGGCCCTTGTAAAAAATGATTAGTCTTTCCTCCTGTTCCTCAACACTCACTCTCAAATCCAGTTTTACTTTGAGGGTTGGCTCATCTTCTTTCTGCTCCAGTATATACCTCCTGTATAGCACTGAGGCTCTCTCTGGATCTTCAGCTCTTTTCCAGGCTGGAAAAGGGTTCATTTAAAATTACGTTTACCCAAGGCATTTTAATTCTAAGGAAACAACACAATGTTGTATGTTGAGAGCTGAAATAAGAAAAAATATCCAACCAATGAAACACACCAACATTTACGGCAGCTGATGGCTCTGATGATCAGCTTTTTTGTTCATCAAATGCCACGACGCTTAAGTTTGAAGAGCTATTGCTGCTTTCAGAAATACTGCTGCTCATGGGAAACATGGACTTGGCTCCACTGGAATTGGTGTCATGTAATCCATCTGAGGAAAGCTAGAAGACAAGATATGCATTGTTATAGTTTTAAGTTCTTTGAATACAACATCATTATTAAAAATAGTGTGTCTAACTGAAATTACCATAAACTTCTTAAAGACATAGCTCACCCCAAATGTGTGTTTGGTGTACTTGTTTGACTATGTTAAATCAAAAATGGATTACACCAGTGTACTCACAAATTAAGAACACTGACCGTTACAGACAAAAACCAACCTTTCCCTACAAGAACTTGCATGGAGGGGCATCACGTCGGTGGAGAACATCTCTCCGCATATGGGGCAGGAATTCAGTAACATTCAAATTCACATCATAATTTTGGATAACACACTGGCTTCATTTGAACAGTTAAGCAGAGCATTTGGTCTCTTAAAATCCGATTTTTTCAGATATCTGCAGGTTAGACAGCATCTCCACTCCTTCAGGCCTGGCATCGCCGTCCTCCCAGACTCAACAATTGTAGAAAACCGTCCTTTCTTTAAATCCGTCCCATAAGAGACTTATCTCATTCCTCTACAACCTGCTGTCAAACCTAAAATCTCACCCGGTAGCCCAGATCAGGACAGCATGGGAGGAGGATCTGGGCGTGTCCTTATCTCCAGAAACCTGGAACTCGGTGCTGAAACAAGTGAACTCATCATCTCTTTGTGCTCGCCACTGTTTAATCCAATTTAAAGTGGTACACATCTCTAAGACTAAGCTATCCCACATCTACCCAAACATCAGTCCTTACTGTGACAAATGTAAAACTGGTGAAGCCACACTCATCCACATGTACTGGTCCTGTCCATCCCTCGGTAGGTTCTGGATGGAGGTATTTCAAACCTTATCCTGGATCCTCAAAGTCCCACTGCAGCCAAATCCTCTGACTGCTCTGTTTGGGATCGCTGGGGAGAGGGTGTGTCTAACTCGGGACAAACGTCAAACTCTGTCTTTTGCCTCCCTCTTGGCCAGACGTACCGTTCTTTTTAGGTGGAAGGATGCTGCCCCCCCAACTCACAAACAGTGGTTGACAGATATCATGTCTTGCTTACAACTGGAGAAGATTAGATTCTCACTCAATCATAAGAGCAGGAACTTTCAGGAGATGTGGGGCTTTTTTCTGGAAACATTTCAGCAGATCTGGGAGCGAGGTAACCAGGGTGCTTTACCATGTCAAACATAGGCCGGCTTCAAGCTCTTCATGCGATGCTAGTGTGCTGGCACCCCCCCAAAGATGACTGGCAGTGACAGAGAATGGGAGGGGGGAGGGTATGTTTTTTTTTTTTTTTTTTCTAAATTAGGTGTATGTATATGTATATATATGTTTTTTTTGTGTGTGTGTTTTGTTTTTGTTTACTTTTTGCTCATCTGTTTTGTTTGTGTGTTTGTTTGTTTTCAGTCTAAGCTTGCCGACTGCCGTTGCTGCTTTGCATATATGTATGTATGTATGTTTATAAGACAATTCAAATAAAAAGATTTTGAACATAAATTCACATCATAAACCCCATCTAATGAGTATTTTTACAAGCTTTAATAATTAAATAGAAGATCCTCATTGTTTTAAGTCCACTTTCTTACTACATCTGTGGCAAATTTGATAAACCTTATAGATTTAACCCCATTATATTTTGTAACTGCAAATTGTAACTGCCTCCCCATCATTTCTTTTTCCCGCTCCAGGTTCCAAATTCTAAAAAAGTAAAGGGCAAGTGTGGGGAAATATGTATTTGCCATGAATCATCAAACTTAAAAACAATATTTAAAATACAACAAAGAGATCTGAAGTTACATTCAAGACAAATGTAAAGACAATAAATGTAAAAGGTTATATGTAATGTAGTCATAAGAATTATGAAATGAATCACAACACATTGACAGGACTCGATGTGAAAAGGAAGCGGTTGCAGCGGTACAGATGTACCGCAGGTGATGCAGTCATTTTCCGGCATTTTCTCAAATTCTGGTGCATTATAGGGTAGCGGGGCTGTATCAATAGCGTCTTGTAATGGAACAATGTATATTGTATTTTTTCCATTATTGGAGGAAGACTTCAGTATTTTGGAACTGTACCCATTGGAAGATTGGGGCAGTTGAGTCATCTTCCTTTGGCCACTCCCACCTTGAAAAGGACAGAACATTGATGCAAAAATGTCATTACTGTTGTGCATGACAAGTATTCTTTCAAAAGAATTCTGCCTTGAATTAGAATGGGTGGAGAACTGTTTTGTACAACCATAATATCAGTCTTACCAGTGGTTTTTTGAAGAAGCCAACCACCACGCAAATTCTGTAGTTTGGAATATTCATAAAGTAGAACCTTACTCATCTGAATATAAATAAATACGGTTTAATATTAATGCCACAGTCCATGAACAAATCACTGACAGTGACATGCCAAATACATTTTCTGGATTTCTGATGTTCACTGAGCAAAGATAATTAGTGTAAACATTTTAAGTAGCTGGTATCATAAAGATTATCATGTAACATTCTATATAAGTCGTGTCTCTATGCAAATTTAGCGGAGATGTGAAAATAAAACACAAAACATAAAACATAAAACTGAAAAACACAAAGGACTATCAACCGTGGGGTTATGGACCCAGGACATTGGTTGTTGTTGTGTTTGATGTCACTTCCTGTTTTATTTTGTTATTGGTTGTGCTTCCTGTGTTTCACTTCTGCTCTTTCAGGTCACTTGACACTTCCCTCCTAGTGTGTGTACTTGGCACACCTGTTTGCACTTACCTCATCCTCTCCTCCTGGTTATAAGTCCTCGTCTCCCTTGCACTGGTTGTCGGGTGGTTTTTGTTCCTTCAAGGAATTGTCTACTGGTTTCTCGAGTACTTATTTTGAATAAATAAAAGACTTTTCATTTATATTTGCCATCTGCATTTGTGTCCGCACGCCAACCCTGACATTACCACCCGACCTGTAAACATGGACACAGCAGACGCGGAGACGTCACGGGTACTACTCCGCCAGCAAGAGAAGCAGATGTCCTGTCTTCACCAAGGGTTTGCTGGAGATGTCAAGCCGTCACGAGCGACAATTTGCCACGTTGGGTGAGCGGTTTGAACAACTGGCGGAGCGGGTCCCAACATCGACCGTCTTTCCCTTCACCACGCCCATCGCCTCCCACGCCGGTCTAGGGGACCTTGAATGGAGTTCCTGTCGCTCCTGCTGCACAGCTGGCCCGCCCAGAAAGGTTTTCCGGAGACTCCGGGGACTGTCGGGCCTTTATTGTCGGGCCCAGTGTGAGCTCCATTTCCAGTTGCAGGCTCCTCACTATCCTACGGACCAAGCCAAGGTGGCCTTCGTTATTTCCCACCTCACCGGCAGAGCTGGAGCATGGGCTACCGCCGAGTGGCAGCGTGGAGCCCCTACCTGCGTATCTCTCTCGGCCTTCTTGGAGGCTTTCCAGCAGTATTTCATCATATCAAGCCAGGCAGAGAGGCAGCTCGTGCGCTTATGAAATTAAGACAGCGGGACAGAAGGGCAGCTGACTAAGCCATAGAGTTCCGGACCTTGGCCTCCACTAGTGGTTGGGACACTACTGCGCTCATGGATGCTTTTGTGGAGGGACTGTCCGAGGAATTAAAGGACAGACTAATCTCAATTGAGTTACCATCTACCTTGGAACCCCTCATCGCCCTGGTTATCAGGATAGATAACCGTTTACAGGACCACAAGCAGAAGCATGGCAGGGTGGCACCCCGCCCCCGACGCAGTCCTGTTGAGCACAGGATCATGGACTCACCTGACTTTGCTGCTTTTCCGCAGAACCCCCATCTTTTGTCTCAGAGGAACCTATGCAGCTCGGCCGGGGCAGACTGACAGCTTCCAAGCGGCGGATGGCGGCAGGTGAGTGCTTTTACTGCGGTAGGCGTGGTCATTTCTGCAGTGATTGCCCAAACACAATTTGCTCGTCAGTAAGAGTGGGCGCACTGACGAGCGGTGATTCGGCGCTCACTATTCCTAAACCTGCTGCCTGCTTATTGAAAATTCAGGTAATGTTTCATGGGAAGGGGGTTTCGGTTAAAGCTTTGGTGGATTCAGGAGAAGAGCAGAACCTCATGGATGCCGAGCTAGCTAAACAGGTCGGTCTTAAGTGTGAGTTGTTACCCCGTCCTTTACAAGTGGTCTCCCTCAATGGTCAAGAGGTAGCCACTATCTCACATATAACCAAACCTATTCATCTGATTATTTCTGGCAATCACCACGAACTTACCCGTTTTTTCGTTTTTTCCTCCGCCCAGAACCCACTGGTTCTGGGGTACCCCTGGCTTTTGGCACACAACCCAATCATTGACTGGCCCTCCAGTCGGATCTCTGGCTGGAGTGAGAAATGTCACACCACCTGTTTGCGCTCAGCTCGGCCTCCTGGGGAAGACCCCCGCTGTCCCAGTAGGGCAGCCGCCCTCACCTGACCTATCTGGGGTACCGCCGGAATACCACAACCTAGCTGAGGTGTTCTCCAAGTCACGAGCCCTCTCCTTACCACCTCACAGACCTTATGACTGCGCTATTGACCTCCAACCTGGCGCTACCTTGCCTAAGAGCAGGTTATATAGTCTGTCTAAACCCGAGAGGGAGGTTACGGAACAATATATTGCTGAGTCTCTGAATTCTGGAATTATCAGACCGTTGTCATCACCAGTGGGGTCCGGATTTTTTTTTTTTGTTGGGAAGAAGGACGGGTCTCTCCGACCATGTATAGATTATCGAGGGCTAAATGAGATCACTGTCAGAAACAGTTACCCCCTGCCACTAATGAACTCAGCATTTGAGGCCTTGTAGGAGGCCAGGATTTATACTAAACTGGGCCTTCGCAACGCTTACCATCTCGTGCGTATCAGAGCCGGTGACGAATGGAAGACCGCCTTCACCACCCCTTTAGGACATTTCGAGTACTTGGTTATGCTGTTTGGCCTCTGTAATGCTCCTGCTGTGTTCCAGGCAATGATAAACGATGTATTACGAGACTTTCTTCATCAGTTTGTTTTTGTATACCTGGATGACATTTTGGTTTTTTCCAGGGACGCCAGTGAACATCGGCGGCATGTTCGTCTGGTGCTCCAGCGGTTACTGGAAAAATAAATTATTTGTGAAGGCGGAGAATTGTGAGTTCCACTCTCCGTCTGTTTCATTTTTGGGGTTTGTCATAGCAGAGGGTGAGGTGAGACCCGATCCAGCTAAGGTGAAAGCGGTGGTGGAGTGGCCTACACCTGCTAACCGGAAACAATTACAGCGGATTCTGGGGTTTGCCAACTTCCACCGTCGCTTCATCCGTGGCTAAAGCTTGGTGGCCGCGCCCCTCACGGCTCTCACCTCTACCTCTTCACCGTTCGTCTGGACAGAGGCGGCGAAGGCCGCCTTTAACAGGCTTAAGCATCATTTTACCTCTGCACCTATCTTGGCCCAACCTGACCCTTCCAGGCAATTTATTGTTGAGGTGGATGCCTCTGACACGGGGGTGGGTGCGGTATTATCTCAGCGAGGGGTATCTGACGGTAAACTGCGCCCTTGCGCTTTCTTCTCCCGCCGGACCGTTTCTCTAAGGCCGCTCATTTTGTGGCTCTAGACTGCTAGACTGGTCATTAAACACGTCTTTAGGTTACATGGCATTCCCACAGACATGGTGTCGGATCGTGGTCCTCAGTTCATCTCACAAGTCTGGAAGGCGTTCTGTGAGGCTTTCGGAACTACTGCCAGCCTGTCTTCTGGTTTTCACCCACAGACTAATGGTCAGGCGGAATGGACAAACTAGGACTTAGAGGCCGCTCTCCGGTGTATCTGTTCCCGACGCCGGACCTCCTGGAGTCACTTGTTGCCATGGGTGGAGTATGCGCACAACTCCCTCACCTCATCTGCTTCTGGTATGTCCCCCGTTTGAGTGCTCTCTGGGGTACCAACCGCCACCCCCCTCCCCCACATGGCCAGCCGGCCTACACTGTCCGTCGCCTGCTGGACGTTCTGCGACGGGGTCGTGGCCTCCAGTATCTGGGGACTGGCAGGGGTACGGGCCTGAGGAGAGGTCCCGGGAGCCTGCTTCGCGGATTCTGGATCCTGAGCTCATCAGGGACTTCAATCGGCGGCACCGGGATAGGCTTCCCCCTGTGCCAGGCGGCGCGCCTTGAGGGGGGGGGGGTACTGTGGGGTATAGACCCAGGACATTGGTTGTTGTTGTGTTTGATGTCACTTCCTGTTTTATTTTGTTATTGGTTGTGCTTCCTGTGTTTCACTTCTGCTCTTTCAGGTCACTTGACACTTCCCTCCTCTTGTGTGTTCCCTCCCTCCTTACTTGGCACACCTGTTTGCACTTACCTCATCCTCTCCTCCTGGTTATAAGTCCTCGTCTCCCTTGCACTGGTTGTCGGGAGGTTTTTGTTCCTTTAAGGAATTGTCTACTGGTTTCCCGAGTACTTATTTTGAATAAATGAAAGACTTTTTTATTTATATTTGCCGTCTGCATTTGTGTCCAAGCCAACCCTGACATCAACTCAATGGCAAATTGGATTTTAACACTTTCCAAAAATTCTATGTAAGGTTATAAAAGTTGCTTCACCTCTGCATGATCAGCATCATTTGCAAGAGTGATAGTTCTCCTTCTTAATCCCGTTGCAAGAGCATAGTTTCATCCTTTGGAGTTCTGGACGAATTGTCGGGTAAGAGGCAGAACTGGAGTTCTAATAAACGTGCACATGTTGGTCTTGGTGTATCAGGTGCCTTTCTTTTAAAGTGTGCACTTTTTTTCCAGTAAATATTGCTGGAAAAGACCTTAAAATAGAAATACCACAGGTAATTAAATGTGCCAATTTTCCTATTTTTAAACCCATTTTAAGTACATTGTTCTTCACCTTTGCATCTCCTGTTGGACTGTGTTTGGTCGGACACGCTGGGTAATACCAGAGGTTGCAGAGGTACCAGCCTGTGAATTAGCAGGCCCGCTTACGCCTGCTGAACTGCTTTGTTGTTCGACATTACCAGTAGACTGATGCACTGGACGGTGTCAGATGCAGCTTAGATTACTCACTGCATTTTCTTTTGCTGCATCCTGTTGATCCTAAAAAGACAGGAATATAGTAACTGGACGTTCTGGTGTTACTTTGTAGTTAATCATAAATACCTTAATTCTTTATTGATTATATTCAAGCAAGCACGTTTTATCTTAGGTAACGACATGGTTTAATAACTACATCATGTTGGTTTTGTTTTGCTGCAATACATGTATGTTCACAATGGATATCATATTAGATGCCCATTTGAATATTGCTGCTTGCAACTGTTAGGGAGTTGTTATTTATTTTACCCAATGTAGGGTAATCACAGCAAGTTGTAGTTTTATTGTTTATGTCATGATTTCTAAAACTGTTGGATTTATCTTAAAAGTCCTGCAAAAGTCAGCTTATGGATGGATGGACGTACAACATATCAAACGTTACCATTTAATGTATAATCGTTATAATTAGATGAAAATAAAAATAATAAAATTATAACATTAATGGTGTACAACGTTGGCTATTTAATCGAGTTTAAACTCAACAGCAATTAATAAAGTGTCTTGAGGAGCTCTCGATTCAGTACCAATGCCGTCGACTTCAGCCCGGCTAGCCGCCGACTTCAGCCCGGCTAGCCGCCGACTTCAGCCCGGCTAGCCGCCGACTTTCACACAAACTACGGAAGACCAGTGTAATATTTTATGACATTTGGTCGGCGTGACTTTATAAACTCTAAAGACACAACGAAGTAGCAAAAACAATGTTTCCTAAGGCAACTTACCCCAGACGGGTGAGCCATAACTGTGGGTGGGTCCAACAACACTGGAGCATTGGGTCCTGCACTCTGATTGGTTGATCTACCATGACTCGCCAGCCCTTCTGAGGCCCCGCCCCACTTCCATTATCGGACACAGGTTACTTTTGAAGCAAACATTTAGCAAGGAATGTTTCAAAAGTCAGAGCGCTGTTGTAGCCGCTGTGATTCGCGGCAGCAGATTCGCTTACACGCAGCAGCAGATTCGCTTACACGCAGCAGCAGATTCACGCACACGCAGCAGCAGATTCGCACACACGCAGCAGCAGATTCGCACACACGCAGCAGCAGATTCACGCAGTAGCAGATTCGCGCACACGCAGCAGCAGATTCACGCAGTAGCAGATTCGCGCACACGCAGCAGCAGATTCACGCAGCAGCAGATTCGCACACACGCAGAAGCAGATTCGCTCACACGCAGCAGCAGATTAACGCAGTTGTAATCCCCGATTTGAAGTTGTAACTCAAAATTAACACATGCAAATAGTAATTTGTCAGTTGTGATTTTATTTGTGGAAACACAATTCTACACATTTGTAGAAATTGTTTTGAGTCTACATTTAAATCTAATTTGTGTGAAACTCTATACTCTTCTTTGATTTGACATTTATTTTACATGTATGCATTTCTTCTTTACAGCAAAAGATTTCTAGACACAGATGCAGATTTTTGGTGCACAAGTTCTCACATCAAAACTACAAGCTCGTGCATTTTGACATATTTTTACCTTCATACCCCTACCTTACTATGATAATTTAATGTTAGTGCGGCCCGCCAGTTTTGTATGAATGGTACTTTTCCAGTGATGTGTGCAGAGCAGACCAACCAGTGGTGGGATATATGGCTGTTTGAGGGCATGGCATTGACCGAGTTTGAAACAGGGAAACATTTAGGGCAGGAAATACTACACTCCCCTCCCCAAACCACACTAATGAGTTCCTTACTTTTCTTTTTAGAAAGTGTCTATTCACACATAATTTTCTCAATACATGCAGCCAGTGCTGAACCTTTTTTTTCTTGGCCGCACAGGCCGGGAGGACAGCTAATGGTAGTGTAATGGAAAGGTAATGGGACAGTTAATACAGCAAATGCTTCAGAGCACGTCTGTGTCTACAATCCACCACTCTCCTGCTGGGGATGGGTCAACTGCAGAGAATAAATGCCGGTTTAAGCCCCGTTTATACTTCAAAGCATCTGTCATATCCACAATGGCGCGGTCTAGTTTATACTAATGTTGGCTAGTTTGATTAGTCCGCCATAACTGCCATGCACTAATGAGTGGTGTTACACTTTTCAAGTGATGTGATCAACTCAGGACATCTTCATGAACCAATCGCTCTGTGAATGCACAGGTGAAAGGCAGAGGAGGAAGTGGTGTGCTACTCCACTAAACAGAGGCAGGCAATACAAAGTTTTCATCATTTTCAGTGTTGAAAAGTCATTGTTCTGGACAGAGTTCCTCCGAAGTCATGTACTTTAATAGCTGAAATAAATTCAAATTAAATGCACTCTGTTAAATTCCAGTGGTGGGTGACGTCACCAGTAGGTGTCAGATTCTGCAGTGACTGGGGCAATTCTACTCCAATGGCCGTGTAACCATTGCGACGAGAGTCACTTGGAAGTATAAAGCAGCCCTTAAAATACATGCCGGCAGTGCAGCAATCTGCATCTTGATGAAGATGAATGTCCATCAGTTTCTGAGCTGGTCCCGTGTAAATACGTGAATGACATCAGCATTTCTTTGGGCTCAGGTATGTTTGACACTTGTTCTGACCTCCAATGACCAGCGCCGTTCTTTCACTGACCACTGTTTGAATTGTACTATAAAAATATAGGAGCCAGTGACTGGCTGCTCTAAATAACTTGTGACTAGAGTTAAAATGTTTGAAACGTAATAAGAAAAACTAAATTAAAAAAGGTTAATGATTTTTGTTTCTTCCTCAATGATTTGTCCATTTAAAGAAAAAACTTAAAAACCAAACAAAGATTCTGCTCAGATTCAAAATTGGAGCACAGACTTGTGCAAAAAGCTCTTCTCCACATTGAACTCCAATAAGTCCAAGTGCAGGTTCAGACTTACTAACAATCATCTTGAAGCCAAACTGAAGGTCTCTGCTGCTTTCTCCATCAAACCAAATCAGGCTCAGCTGTGAAGACGAAGCTCTGCCAAGTGTCCAGTAGTAAGGAGCAAGAGAAGCCATATTCAGAACCTTTTGGTTGAGGTTAAAGAATTGTTAAATAGATGTCTTATTTTGTGTTTAACAGTTAAAATGTTAAACTGTGTTAATAAGGACATTTAAATCAGCAGATATAAAAGACTGAATAAACACTGACATTTATTGCTGAATTATTCACTTACTAATTTTTAATTTATGAATTTGTTGAATGAGAGTTGTATTTGTTGTTTTGCACAGAAAAAAGTTAAAAATACAGTACAGTTAATAGTACAGTTCAAGCTCCATACAAATGCACAATCAAAGAAGGGATTTAACTGAAGTACTTAATTGAAGAAGTCCTTCTTCATCTTATTGTGTAATAAAATAAAATAAAAAACAGAAGATTAGAATTGAAGTTCTAAACCAAATTAGCTTTGGCTCCCAGACAGTCACGAGCTGTGCACGTGCATGTGGCCCAGCCTCAGCCAGAGTCAGTGGCTCCAAGGTAAATTGAGTTTGAGACCCCTGGTCTACAACATTCATACTTACATAATCATAGGTAATGCTATATATGTAGTATTTATCTTTGTTCTTTTTAATTTTTTGTTGAAATTCCTCATCACTTCCTCACATCTCAGAAAAACCTAATCAAATACAATTTAATGTGAATCTAATGTATTAATGTTTGATATTTAGTGTTAAAAACTAATTTAAATTTACATTTTTAGGTAAAAAAAATTCTTAAACTTGTCATTTTCACAGAAATAAAAATGTGTATGTAGACGAGTGCTTTCAACCGATTAAGAAGAATAATTAGATTAATCACACATTTGGATTGTGATTAATCACAGTGTTTTACTAGGTACATTTTATGTGACAATATGTGAGTGGCTTTTGAAACAAAAAAAGCCAGAGAGAACCTTTTTTCTGAATTGTATTGTTTGAAATGTTTTAATTT
Source organism: Oryzias woworae (assembly GCA_016861445.1). NCBI lineage: Eukaryota > Metazoa > Chordata > Actinopteri > Beloniformes > Adrianichthyidae > Oryzias > Oryzias woworae. Next base: position 974,223 of record BOLG01001158.1, read on the forward strand.
GTAAAGTGTCAACTTTACATCCTGCTGCACCCTTTTTCCAGTCCGTCACTCTGCTCATCTGGCAGGTGGGGCCAATTGTCTTGATTAGCACCTGTCTGGTATTTAAGAAAGGGAGGCCACACCACAGGAGGGCAGACAGCAGAGCAGGAGGCAGCGGAGCAGGCAGCGGAGCAGGCAGCGGAGCAGGCAGCGGAGCAGGCAGCGGAGCAGGCAGCGGAGCAGGCAGCTCCCGGCCTCAACATGGTTGGGTCCCTGACTTATTTTGTGTTTGGCCAAAGTTCCAATTCCCTTTGTTTTGTTTGTTTGTTTTAAACCAGCACACTAATAACGTCACCTTTGTTTTAATAAACACAGTTTCTTCGTGTTATATTTAACCAAAACTGTAAAGACTTTAATGTCTGCAGTAATACTCCAAGAAAACAAAGATGCTGATCCATCCACCTTCTTCCACTTATCCAGGACCGGGTCGCGGGGGCAGGAGTCTAAGTAAAGATGCCCAGACTTCCCGCTCCCCGGCCACTTCCTCCAGCTCCTCTGAGGGGACCCCGAGTCGTTCCCAGGCCAACCGAGAGACATAGTCTCTCCAGCATGTTCTGGGTCTTCCCCAGGGCCTCCTCCCAGTGGGACGTGCCTGGAACACCTAGGGAGGCGTCCGGGAGGCATCCGAACCAGATGCCCGAGCCACCTCAACTGGCTCCTCTCGATGTGGAGAAGAAGCGGCTCTGCTCCGAGCTCCTCCCGGGTGACCGAGCGTCTCACCCTGTCTCTAAGTGAGCACCCAGCCACCCCACGGAGGAAGCTCATTTCAGCCGCTTGTATCTGGGACCCTCGTTCTTTTGGTCAAGACCCAGAGCTCATGACCATAGGTGAGGATTGGAGTGTAGATCGACTGGTAAACTGAGAGCTTTGCTTTCTGGCTTAGCTCTCTCTTCACCACGACGGACCGGTTACAGCGACCGCATGACGGTGGATGCAGCACCAATCCGTCTGTCGATCTCACGCTCCGATCTTCCCTCACTCGTGAACAAGACCTCAAGATACTTAAACTCCTCCACCTGGGGAAGGAGCACTCCACCCACCTAGCGAGGGCAAACCACCTTTTTCCAGTCCAGAACCATGGCCGCAGACTTAGTGGTGCTGACCCTCATCCCAGCCGCTTCACACTTGGCTGCAAACCATTCCAACATACGTTAGATGTCAGCAAAGATGCTGATACTCAAATCTGATTGGCTACTGGGTGTTGACACACACTAAAAAAAGAAGTTCTGGTCACAGAGCCCAAATGTTTATCATGCAGGTTTCTTTAACCTTTTGTTTCATTTTCTGGACAAAAACAAGTGGTAAGAGGTGAACTGTCTGTCTTGACTGATACTTTATTGAATCAATTGTCACGTTCAGCACATATATCGCTCTCCTTTGCCGCTGCAGCAACGCTTTGTTGTGCTACTGTGACAACGGGCCACATCGCCAATCAAATAGTCTGCTTTTTGTGAAAAAGCGATCTAAGCTAAAAAAATATAAGAATAAAGTACGAAAAATTGAATGAATATTTATTATTATTATATACATTATTTCTTCTCTAAGTGACCATGGTGTAAGTGGCATTGAGCTCGACAAAGTGTGTATTTTCAGTAATTAACGCAGACAGTGGAAGCCACTGTGACATGGTGACACTGTTTCAAGTCCCCCAGTAGGGACTTGAACCGGGGGCCTCTTGCTGTGAGACAAGAGAACTAAACACTGCGCCACGGTGCAGCCCTGACATTCCTCGAACGGCAATTTAAAAAATAAAATAAATTGTGTGGGTTGACACATCAACGTTGACAGCGCTAACATAAACATACTGAACTTTAACTTGGATTTTATGCTTTGGTGTGATTTGAGGTGCAATGTGTTAATGTTTGTTACAATAAAAATACCTTTCTGAAGGTTAAGATCTGCAAACTTACCTCTTTTCTTTGGAGTCAACTTATTTCTTCCACCAGAGCTTGAGCACTACCTGTCTCCATCTGAGAGGAATGTCATTAATACAGGTCCTTAACTCCAGTGAACTACTTATGTTTTTGTCGTCATTGCCATCATCCTGTTTTGGTGCATTCCTCTTCTTTTTTCCACCAGAGTTTGTACTGTCTGTCGCCATCAGAGAGAGAGGTAATTAATAGAAGTACTAAGCTACAACCAACAACAGAGGTTTTAATGTCCAAATTAAGTAGTGTGTCATATACTCAGCAGCTGCATTATTACAGATACTAGTTTAAAGTTTCTGTGACATATCTAATCAGCCAATATGAAATTAACAGATCAAGTGTTGTTTAATTGAATTGATTGATTGAAATGGTTTATTTCAAGCAGACAAGATCTATAAGACATGTATAACACAATCAACAACAACAAAGATTTGCAACAGTAGTCATGTCAAACATAGGATAACTAGACATCAGAAAATTGACTGCTTGAAAGGGAGCGGGAGGAAGCGAATTTATATAATCCCACCCCGAGTAGACCACACCATTTACTTTACATTAGATATCAACCGGTTCCTAACTAATAATCAGGTTCTTATACTGTACTGACAGTAATACAGGTCATTAAACATCCTTGAGTAACAATAAGTCATAATGCTTTGCATGTAAGTACAACACTATGTTAGACTTGATTGGAGCATAAACAAAATTAATAATAGAGAATAATGATTAAAACAAAAAAATGTTTTCTTCTTTTGCAGAATAGTTTCGTCAAAAGAATCAGTGATGTCAAAAAATCAATAATAATGACAATAATAATGATAATAATAAATAAATAATTAGTATTCTTTTTTTAAATGACTAAAAATAAAATAAATGCTGATAATTTTCATCAGAAAAGTTGTTTCTTCAGATCAAGTAAAACAGGAGGCAACAATAAATCATTTATGTCTGAAAGATCATTTACCTTAATAAGATATAGAAAATCAATAAGTGCTGGTTGTTTTATTAGAAGATCATTTGTCATTAATCACACTTAAGGGAACCATGTCAAGTGATTTGATTAAAGTCTTTGGCAAAGACGGTATTCCTGCGTTCTGCTGCCTGATTAAAAGCCGTCCTTCAGGTTAGAACAGAGTTTATAAAGTTCTCCTCGTTGTGACTGCAGACTTTGTTTGTCAGATCCATTGTCCTTCAGCTGGTATCACAGCAAGTAAGTTGAGCTGGAGTTGTCTGCAGGGCAGAAATCACTGCTGAAAATCAGGTCAAAGTTGATCTAAGACTCAGTGGTAATCCCGGGTGCCATATTTTCTTGAAATCATATTTGATTCTTATTTAATCACTTAGAGGCTCAGACGTCCGTGACCACACACTTCTTAAAGTCTTTCATGTTGGTGATGACCATTGGCTTGGTCAGGTCCAGAGGACATATAGATCCTGGAATTCAGCATCCATGTGCTCTGGATCTGCTTTATCCGTTTTAGGAGTCTGGCATGTTTAGCCAAAAATGCGTTAAATTTGGATAAGTGATCATTAAAGTAAACAGCCAAACCTTTTAGCAGTCTTCTTGCTTCATCAGAGCGATTGTGTGCTTTTGATTCACAAACCTGATGAGGATCGCTGGTTTATCTGACTCCTTTCTCCTGGGAAGCGGATGGCAGATCTTGATATTATTCAAATCCAAGGAAATCCCTTTGGAAGTGAGAAATGATCCGACTTGAGCCTCCACGGTGTCAGCTGTTGCCATAGCAGCCCCGCTAGCCTCCATGGTGACGTTAACTGTGCCAGGCTTAGCTCTTGGTTTGAGTTGAAATCCCGTGAGAATGATATTATTCCATTCTTAGTTGTTGATCCACGTCGTTCTGTCTTCTGTCCATGAGGTCAAGCCGATTATCCTGTTGTTCATTTCACTTTTTCTTGTCGGAATTTTTCCACAGCATTCAGCAGGGGTGTTAGCTTAGCCTCCAAAGCAAGCAATGGAGTTAGCTTAGTCTCCAATGCCAACAATTGAGTTAGCTTAGCCTCCAGTGCCAGAAATGGAGTTAGCTTGGCTTGGATGTCAGCTTGTTTGGCTTGGATGTCAGCTAATGCTGCTTTAAGTTCTGCCAGTTCAGCCGTTGGTGCCATGTTATGCTCTCTCTGTATTGCAGAATCTCTGCTGTTTAACATAAAAAACGTTCCAAAAAAAGGTCAGGAATCGAGAGCTGAAAAAAGACACGTCCGCTCTATACAATCTCTATGAAATAAAAAAGTTTAAAAGGTAATACAGTAACTGTTACCCCACTGGATCCCTTTCAGGGCAGCAAGATTTTCGGAACCGCCCAAGTCTGCTGCTGTTGGACTATGGCGGTACTCTCTAGACCAGGGGTCCCCAAACTTTTTCTGGTGAGGGCCACATAACTGTTTCCTTCACTGATTGGGTCAGTTTGTCGGCTAACAGAAACAGTGTAATAGTCAGAAGGTGTATTTAAACGTAAACATTGATGTTTTTCCAGAAAGACACTGATACGTTCTGCTTGTTATAATTTTGGTTTTGTTTTCACTGCCTGTTCTGTGCAGGTCTGTGTTCCTTTTCTCCTCCCTCTCACCTGTGTCTCCTGCTGGAGGTGTTCACAGCTGCATCCTGTTTAGTTGATTGTGTGTTTGTCTATTTAAGCCAGTTCCCTATATTGGAGCAATTTGTGTGCTTTGGGTGATCTTGTGTTACTGTAGTTAAAACATTTATTTTATTGGATTTACTTATCCAATAAGCTGAATTTGTTTTATTTATCTGACCTGATAGAGAAATTTGACAACCAGTAGGAATTTTGGTTAAAAGGGGTATAATTAATTAATTAAATTGGTTGAGTAAGTGATTGATAAATTGAAGAACACATCTGAATAAAACTGCTTTCGATACTGTAAGGACGAGACTGATGCGTGTGGATGCATAAGCAAACGTTTTATTTTACAAGGGCAAGACATGGCGAGATCATAATCCAGGCAAGGGTCAACACACAGAGCAAGGCGGGAGGCGACAAGACAGGCAAAGATCAAAAACCAGGCAAACAGGAACATGGAAGGCTTAGAATGAACAGTCACTAGGAGGTTCAAGACTGTGCATGGAACAGAGAGGTGAGCTGGCATATATGCAGCGGTGGTGATGAGCTGATGAGAAGCAACTGGTGCAGACAAGATGGCAGAAGTCCAATGCATGCTGGGAGTTGGAGTGTTCAGAGGAACAGAGGCTGTTTAATATTCTGGCGATGACTCCCTCTGGTGGTCGGAGAGGGAGCCTGACAACCAGATACTGACAGCCAAGTTTTCACAAGTCATAATCTTAATATTTTGTATTGTTTCTGAATTTTACAGAAGTGAAAAAAATTGACTTGAAATGTATTTTTTACTTAAATTTATGACTGACAAACATGCCTTGTTTAAAATTATGAAGTAGTCCAAGACTGAAAACAAAAATACACAATGATAAAAACATATGCTTTGAAAATTGGGATAATTGTTGAATAATCATAACATTGCACCATGAAACATTCATGCATCTTAGAGAAATATTGATAGTTACAACAAAAGTAGAACAGCAGCACTTGCAAAGTGGATGTACAGAAAGAAACAGAAGGCTAGAGAAAGGCTAGTAATAAAAATAAACAGAAAAATTAGAAAAAAATCATAAAGATTGTTTATATACGTTGAGTTCCTTCTGAGACTTCCCTTTAAGAACTTTTTATCCTGACTCCATTGCAAATAAAAGTTTTCCAATCTTGGCAACTTGAAAGGCTTTGTCCGTCTGTCGATAATAATCGAAAGTGAACCTGGATATCATGTCCCATGAAACGAGCTACTTGCTCTAGTTCTTGGTTATCAAGGTTAAGAAGCTGGTATAAGGTGGCAACATGCTTTCGTGGTTTTGTTGACCGGAAGTAGTTCAGGATTGCTTGTTTTGCACTCCACAGCATATTTTTGGAGGCAGTCACAGCCACGAATGCTGGTTGTTGTTCCAATCCTGGCAAACAAATACGGATTGTCAACTTGTATGCCTTTTTTGGATCAGGAAATCAAGTGAGGCATTTGTACGCTTCAAAAGTAAAATTTTCTGCCCCTCTGTTTTTCCATTGGTGACAGAGGTTTATATATGTCCTTATTTATGGAGCCTGTGTCTGCTTTTAGATATGTCTCTAATGTTAAACGTGATGCCTTCCCTTCACGCTTTTTGTTAAACACAATCATTTGTGCAAGAAGACTCTCACAAAGTTTTATATGCTTTGGCACTAACATGCTTTTTCAGTTCTCTCTTGGCCGCATCCTCAATCTTTTGTAAGTAATTTTGCAGGGTAACAACATCCTCTGTCAAAGGTATGCAGTCCTGTTTGTTCCAAAATGCTATGAGCACTAGTGGACACATAGTTGGGACTAAGAACAATCCAACAACTCTTTAAACTTCTTTGCTTTCTTTTCAGATTTCTCATCTGACATCATCAAACAGCATCCAATCCATGCTTCTGTTGTGCCTTTGAGTGACTTCTGCAGATGGTTTCCCATATTCAGTCTGGGTTTTGTTGTCGTTTCCGACTTTTCTTGCTGCATTGATGGCCAGCTGAACTTTTGTTGGGTCACACACGTCTTTAGGTCCTTTGACAGTCTTGTCAAGTTCTATTGCAGTAAGCCTAAACCTGGATGGTTTATGTTCTCTCATCTCTTGTGCAATGTACCTGTGCTGAGACTGTTCCCGACCCTTTTTTGAAAATGACAAATTCCCGAAAGCAATTATCAGATATGTGTGGTTACTTTATCTTGAAATATATTGTGAATGATCGTTTTGCATCCCATCTGATGATTCAATCATGGGATTAAGTTGAGATGAGGCTTTTTGCACTCTGCTTCTTTTTCCCCTTCTTTGTCAGTTGTTCTTTGTTTACATGAATGTTCATGTCTCCAGAGTTCTGTTCTCTTGAACATTCCAAAACAATGTTGGCATGTTAAATAGTCCTTTGCCGATTGTAAGATAAGCTTAAGTCTTGAGGTATATTAATCAAGAATTGCTGCGTGTGTGTGTGTTTTAAAAACAGAAGACTCTTTGTGCTCACTGTGTCTTCCCAGCACCTAGAGGAGGGTTACTCCTCAAATTCTGTATGCCGAGGTTTACTCCTAAATTTCCTCTTTTAGCTCTTCATGCCAACAGACAGTTGTGAAGTGTGTGAACCACCTTGACCTTGTTTTGAATAAAAGCAGCAAGGCAGGAGAAGAGCGAGAGAGACCGTTGGGAGCTTCTGCGCGTGCGGAGCTCTGTTGTGCGCTCTCTCCTGCTGCAGCTGGAAAAAAGAAACTTACTCTCTTACTGTTACTTACTGTTTTTAATGAAACTACCTCATTTTCATGTGATGATGATAGTGACGACGATGGCTGGTATTTTGGATCAGATTCCCCACTGGACTCCAACTCTTGTAAAACCTCATCATGATCTGATAAGATAATAATCTTGTTTTTATTTCATGTCTTTTGAAAATCAAAAACTGCCATCTCATTTCATGATGACCAGTGGTTATCTGCATCAAGTCCACAGAAGGAAGTGAATGTAGAAAACAGTCTTACCTGATGAGATGCAACCTTCGGGTGCTGTGGTTTTTAATTCAACCCAGATTTGCTGTTCTGGCCTCCAACTTAAAGACAGAAAAAAGACTAAATAAAATGTTTATTGGCACCCTAAATGAATATAGGCTGCAAATAAAAAACTGCCATTTAACCATGAACTGCATTAAGTGATTAACTACTTTCAGTTCACCACTCTGCTCTCATCCTGAGGTTAGATTTTATATTTGGTACACTTAACACCTTTTTTGCACATAAAAGGTAGACACACGACCCATGTGAATTCAAAGGATCTCAAAGCTTATTTAGGTTGACAACTACACAAATTAACTTAATAATAAAACTATTTATACACATTATTAGACAACATACTTTCCTTGTGCTGAAAAACCACTGCACAGCCAATAAACTAATATAAAATAAAGTGACAACTGTAACGAGGAGGTGGAAATGTTTGGATCTATGTGCAACAGGAATTTAATGATGACTAATACAGACAAGGCGTAAGCAAAAACCAGGCAAGGGTCAAAAACATGGAGCCAGGCAGGGAAACAGAGAACAGGCAAAGGTCAGGCATGGAGTGGCAAAACAGAATAATAACGCTCAGAAAAACAAGGCAAAACAAGACTTCACATGGAGCAGAGGTCCATGGCAGAACATATACAGAGAGGTGATTACGGATGATGGGACGAAGCTGGTGAGAAAGTGAGTCACAGAGCAAGGCCTGATGGGAGTTGGAGTGAGGAAGCAGAAGCATGACTACTTTTTCGAGTGCTCCCTCTGGTGGTTGGAGATGGAGCTGGACGGTTGAACCCTGACAACATAAGGTAAAATGAAAGCTCTCTCCAGTAAAACCAGTATAGCTGGATCTTGATTGTATATTGTAAAATTATTTTTGAAATAAAATACTGACTGTGATTTATTATTCTAAATCTAAGCATAAATAGTCAAAATCGACTTGATAAAATTGACTCGTAGGATCGTAGAAGGAAAAATCTTATGTTAAAACCTCATAAAAACATGTGACTGGCACTTTTTTTAAATTCTTACCTACAACATTAAAATGTAAATATACATCCACTACAGTAGGTGGCATTTCAAAGAGCAGTTCAAATAACTGGTTCTTATGGCTCTTTTTTTTTAACATTTGTTCTCTTTTAAGAACCCAGCCAGAAGTTTATTCATTTCAGTCTGGAAATAATCCCTGGGAGGATTGATGGGCTGAGATCTGGATCAGAATAATTCAAATTCAAATAACTGAGTTTGAATTATTATTTTTTTAAAATATCAGTGAACCCCTCCATGAACCGCCACCTTAATGTGGTGGAGGGGTTTGAGTGCTCGAGGGATCCCAGGAGCTATGCTGTCTGGGGCTTCGGCTCCTGGTAGGGTCTCCCATAGCAGACAGGTCTTGGGTGACGAGCCAGACAAAGAGTGGTTCACAAACTCCTTCATGAGAAGACACATCACCGATCCAGTTATGTCGCCCGGATGGGCGTTACCGGGGCCTCACCCTGGAGCCAGGCCTGGGGTTGGGGCTCACAGGCGAGCGCCTGGTGGCCGGGGCTCCTCCCACGGACCCCGGTTGGGTAAAACCCGAACGATCGACGTGGGATCACTCCCCAGTGGGCCCATAAACTGCAGGAGAACTCAGAAGGGGCCGGTTGCAATGTGGTTTGGGTGGCAGTCGAGGGCGAGTGCCTCGGCGGCCTAAACCCCGGTCATGGAACTTGGCTTTTGGGACATGGAACGTCACGAGAGGTTGAGAGGTACCGGCTAGATATAGTGGGGCTCACCTCTACGCACAGTCTGGGCTCTGAAACTCAGTCTCTCGAGAGGGGTTGGACTCTACCATTCTGGAGTTGCACATGGTGAGGGGCGGCGGGCTGGGGTAGGCTTACTCGTGAGCCCCCAGCTTAGGGGATGAACGCCAAGTGTTGGAGTTCACCCCGGTGGACGAGAGAGTTGCGTCCCTCTCCACCTTAGGGTGGGGGACAGGTCTCTGACTGTGGTTTCAGCCTACGGGCCGAACAGCAGTTCGGAGTACCCAGCTTTCTTGGTGTCTCTCGGAGGGGTACTGGAAAGCGCCCCAACGGGGGACTCCATTGTCCTCCTGGGCGACTTCAATGCCCACGTGGCAATGACAGTAGCACCTGGAGGGTTGTGATAGAGACGTGGAAGACCCTGTGATATGTAATCATTTTATTTGTGAAATTAGGTATTTTATTTTTTGGAAAGTTTTTTATTATGATGGCTGACATTTATTTTAGAAAGTATTGATGAATGCTGGAAAATCTCATGTTATTTATTTGTTTGGGTTTTTGAATTTTCATATTAATTTTAAATATGAAAGTAAGTATTTTTGTTTAAAACAAGTGTCTGTAAATCTTTTTGTAAAGAAAATGATTTAAAACACTTTGTGTTGAAGGTTGATATGGTTTGACTGTGAAGACAAAACACTACACTTTTTTCTGAACTCACAAGAGTGTTATAGGTAATTAGAATATATAATAATCAGAATGAAATCACATTTCAATGTTGGAAAAACAGTTGAATTATTGCCAACAAAAACATTGGAAAGAATACTATTGGAAGGTATTTTCAGTACAAGAAAGAAGTACAGAAAAAGTGCTGCCTCGCATGAGCGTGTAAGCGGTGCGAAAATAAAAATAAACATTGCAATAGACTAGTTATTAATCAGTTAATTTCTGAGAAAAAATGTTTGCACTTTTACTTTTTATAAAACAGCCATGTTGTTTTTATCATCAGATCAACACAGTACATTAATTCATTTCAAAAAAAGAATGAGAACACAGCACATTTATGAATTGTCTTCGTAATATGTTTACATTTATTGGGTTTTTACTTCGGCAAACCGGTGACATAATTGGCGAATGAAAGTAGTTTGCCTCCAGACCAGGTGGTGGTGGTAATGCAACAATTCTATTGTTTGTCAACCGCCGTATAAACAACACCATGTAAACAACGCCCGATGAAGAACGGCGACGAAAAAGTAGTGAGCATGGTGTCCGAATTGCTTTTAAAATCCAGGGCACTATATTGTGCTACACATAGTTTTTTAGTAGTTAGGGGTCAGGGCATTAATTTTGGACACAGCCCTGCCCTGTGCCTTCTCTAACAGTGTGATTAGGCCACCACGCTGTCGCCTCTTTTCAGACGGCGCCTTTTCTGTCTCTTCCTCTTCCTCCTCTTCTTTGTCTGCTCCAGATCTAGTAGCACTGAGGCAGGGGATGGCGCAGTGAATGTAGAAGGGCTCTCCACAGTGGATGAGGCAATGAGGTGTGGAGGCCTCACTGATGCCCTGCTGCCAATGGCTTCATTCATAAGGGAGAACTACTTTCACAAAGCTGCAGATGGTTCCCCTGCTTCTGTGCCACTGCCGATGGGAGGCCTTATAAGTTCCTTCAAATATCAAAACAGAGACTAGTGAACAAAGAACTGATTAAAAATACAAGGAACGGTCTAGGCCTTCATTTTACAAAACTTCTATGTTTTCTTTACGTTTTCCCACTTCTTGGCTGCTCTGGCTGGACTAATGAGGTGGGTCAGCCCCATTTCCTGTATCACTGCTCTAAATAGAAAGTAAAAACAAAATCCTTTACCACAATGACAATAACACTTTAATGTTAAATATATTAACATTTTGTCTGTGAACGTACTCCCATCCGGCGGCTTAGGTGAACCCTTTGCCTGAGAATAGGCTCTCTTTTTCCATCTGCAGGCGGATTAAATTGTGGACGTCCTCGTCTGTCCCTACATGTGTAAACACATTCAAAAAATGTCTAATAAACATATGACTACGTAGAAATCACACCTTTTTTATGTACTACTGGCATGGAATATTCCCACCATCGATGGATAACAAAAGTGTTAGCAAAACGATAGAGTTAGCAAAATGATAGCGTTAGTAAAACTGTAGCGTTAGTGAAAATAATAAGCTGCAGGAGAATATACATCGTCGGTAAAATAATTACCTAATATGATGCATACCATATTACAGATATAACAATGTTATATTCTACTACAAATACTTAAATACTAACATTTATATATCATCTCCCTTGAGCGACTTGCTTCTGCCATCTTGAAAGGCATTCAAATGCAATGCATTGTGGTCTATCTTTTCCAACGTAGTGACCATCGATGCACACTTGTTTTTCGCAGAGGATTCTGGGACATTTCTTGTGCACTCGATTTTGTTATTCTGGATTCGGACATCCCTAGAAAATGGCGAACGCACTATATAGTGCACTATATAGTGAGTAGTAAATGAATTCGGACATAGCCCTGGTGTATCATTCTATGCTCCTTGTATCCCAAGATGCATTGCGGCCAGACCCGGGGAATTTCTGATAGCAATGCTGGACTTTGAAGAGGGACCTGGAGATAATTTCACTTTTAAATGTATGTTTAACTTTTTTAAACTGATGAGTTTATGGTTTTGATCATTAATATAAAGCATTTTAACATTATTATAATCCAAAATTGTAGAATAAATGTCATTATATCGAAGTCTTGGCTCGTATGCTAGATCCTGGAGTCGTATCTTCTTTTTTCATTTTTTTTTCTTGGTAATAAAAAACGTAATAAAAAATAAATAAATAACCGTAATTTCATATCTTTATAGGTACCAAAGTCCAGACTACAGAATTTATAAACTCAGGGGGGAGAACGACCATCTTTTTACTGGAGCCAAATTTTCGACTGCTGTGGCATGGAGGTAAAACGTACATTTTTGCACGTCTTCGTCTCATTAGATTTTAGCACCTTTTGTGTTTGGATGTAAAACATATTTTTGAGAGGAATCAACCCTGTTATCTCTCCCTCTTGTGTTTTCCAGAACAATCCTGGAGAAAATGGGACTTCAGGACAAGGTTTCCCCCATTCAGGTAAAAAAGCCCACTGAAGCTACTTGGCCCTGGTTTGACCTCATGGATGAGGTATTGGACAGAGACCTTCCACTTGTCCTCCTTTCCTAATTTCCTCTATCCATGAGGAAACTCCAGGGACAAGTACAGCAGTGAGTGAAAGAGAGGAGACTGAAGAAAGTGAGGAAGTAAGGAGGGAGCCACCTGCTGAAAGGAAAAGAAGAAGGAACAGCAGTGAGTTTCTAGATCTAATCAGGGAGGACATGAGACTGCAGGGAAAGGCAGAAGAACAGAGAGCACAAGAGAGGAGAGAGACTTTTGACAGACTTTTCAGTCTTTTGGGAAAAAAAATGGCTAACAAATGATAACAACCTAAAAATAAATAAAGTTCCTATTTGTTTTGGTGAAAATGTTTGAGGTGTTGTTAATATAAGTAAAGGCATAAATCCAAAACAATTATTGCCATGAATTCATTGAAACACTTTTATTTTATAACTATTTGCAAATAAGGTCGACATGGACAGGGTGCTTCAACTAAAACCCAGGGCTGGAACTTTCTGGGTGTGACTGGAACACATATCTTCACTCTAAACTGTATCGTCCATCTGCAGGGTTTGCTGGGCTGGCTGTCGGTGGATGCTGCAGGAACAAAAATCATCCATAAATACATAAACATGGGATAAAACACGCACAATCTTAATGCTTTTGTAAAAAGTAAATGTCAAAAAAATAACTTGATTATTTAGTTACCTGTTGCCAGTAGTTGTGGTCTGGTAGTACTTTCTCCAGGGCAGAAACCTTGGCAGATTGGCAGTTGGTCCCACCAGAGAGCACCGCTGAAGCCCTCAAAACCAACTAATTCTCTGGGGCCACAACGTCTCCAGCACAGAGGCAGATGTTGTGGAGGATGGTGTGACAACCTGCAATATATAATTTATTAGAAATAGATTCTGAAGACAATCGAAAAGCCACCATGAGTTCACTTACATGATGTACGAAAGTGTGATGCACCTCCAGCTGAAGAAAGATGGCTTTGAATTTTGTTTTTATCATTCCAAAAGCACCCTGTATAATTGAACATGCTTTTGGAATGATGCTGTTGAAGCGCTGGGCTGCAACACCTTCATTAACCCATCTGTAGGAATTGATGTGGGCGTTGGAGGCACAAGTATTCACCATATGGAAGGATAAAATGCCCTGAAGGAGGGTAGACCGACTGCCTGAACAGTGGACTGTGACAGAGCACCCTGGAGTTGTGCACCGATCCAGGCCAGCCCACATAGGTGTCAATGAAGCAGCCCCGATGGTCACAAACAGCCAGCAAGTTTAAGGAAGGGAACAGTTTTCTGTTTTTGTAGCAGTGACCATCAGGGCCACTAGGAGGCTTGATCCTGATGTGGCATCCAGCAATGGCACCTGCAGCTTTGAGGAACGCTCTGTAAGTCCTGCAAAACCAACGGGACACCACCCTCCAGGTCTCCAGGGGTTTTTGGAAGGTGAATGACCTTGTGGAAAATGACCATTACCTCCTCAGTGACTCTGTGGACAATGCAGTGGATAGTGGAACGAGGCATCCCAAACACCCTTGAGCCCACCCTAAAAGATGCTCCGCTCACCAACCAGAAAAGAAACACCAGGGTCTCAATTATGGCACCCCACCTATGTCGCTGCTCCTGGTCAAGGAGGTTGAGGAGGAGACTTTCTGTTCACCTTAGAAGTTTGGTTTTGGATCTTCCCTATTAAAAAAATCCATCCAGGATTGGGACACTCAGGTTGACCTTTCAGAACAGATGTCTAGTCCGGTTAAAAAGAAATATATTTTTAGTATAAATGTGTGTTTTAGTATTTCGCTTTTTTATGAGACTTACAAACCTTATCATACTTAGGGGAATACGAGAAAGACCAAATATTTTAATACAACTTTCACTGATTTCAAATAAGAGTAGTGTAAACATTGTTAAAATGAATTTCTGCAGTAAAAGAAGTCAGAGATGAAATAAACATGTTACACTATGATGTAAACATATACACGAGTTTGTAGTTGTTATGTACAGATTTTTTTATGCTCAAAAGAAGGTAGGTACTTATACTCAGTTACATTAACTGTAATAACTGAGAAATAAGCAAACAAAAAAAGAGTATTTAAAAGAAATACTAAATACTATTTGTGTACGGTTAATACTAAACCATTTGCTCTACAAAGCCACACATTTGCTGCAGTAATTTCATATTTCACAATAATGAAGTTGCTAAAAATATCCAAAAAACTAGCTAAAGTTAATATGTAATTCCTGAGAGTTTGTAGACATTTTTTTTCTTCTTCTTCTTCTGTCAGCTTGTTCACAGTACCTGCATATCGTTGTGTCTCAGTTTGAAATACAGCATGGGCCTGTGACAGCAATCCAACTCCTCCTAGATTAAAATATGAATTTAAAAAATGCTTCCATGGTTTAGGCGGACTGCTTCTTATTCTGTTTGCGCCTCACGGTTGCGAGACAACAGAACATTCGCCAATGTAATGTAAAGTCGCATGTGCCAGGCGACAGGAAATTCTCTGACGTAACATCCAGAATTATTTGAAGGCTAGACCTTCCAAATTCACAACAGTTAACATCCAGTCTACCAGCTTTATGAAGGACCCGGCCACGGTGATGAAAGGGTGCAGCACACGAATTTGGATACACCCAATGTATGTGTCACAAATGCACACAATGCGATTCCCGAATATAATGTTATGCAAAAGTGCAATATAAAAATGAAAACGGCGAGTACAGCAAAATAGTACAGCAAAAAGTAGGTTTTAGTTTAAAAAATGCTCCAACTTTACAATACAGTGCTACGGTTTAGCTCTGACGTCCATAAAAAATTTAAAGCCAACGAAATGGATATGGAGCGCCTCTAGGATCCCTCCCACCCCTCCAAAAGTTTTGAACTGCACAAAACATTGCAAGCGGTGAGGAGAGGTCCATTCTCCACTCCGGTGAAGGCCCCACTCCACCGACGCCGAGTCAAAGTTTGGCTCTGCTAGATGCAAGTCCGTGGACTCTTGGGTCCGGTTGATCAATGCAGAAAGCTTGAACTGGCGGCAATTAAACATCGGTGGAGCAGACACGGCGTTGCTGGAACGGTGTCGGCAGCAATAAACTTTAATGTGGCGTTGTCATAGCAGAGCCAGAGCAGGACCGGTAATTGGCCAAAAATACGGGGAGAAATGGACATCGAATTAGCCCAAAAACTGCATCACCATGGATCCTGAGAGACGCCTGCATGCGCAGAACGCCTCATACCTACACTGAAGCAACCAACGCTACATCAACGCTCGCTATAGCTCGCTGCTGCTAAACCAATGCTAAAGCTACGCCGACTTCCGCGGTACATCACTACGCTAACGCCCATGTGTTTGTTTTTTTCCCCCCATTTTGTGCACGGTGACGAGCGTTGTCAAAATTCGGTGCCGCTCCAGGTACGTTCCAGCAAAGTTCAGGCGGTGTGACCAGGCCCTTATGTAAAGACTGGCATCCGCACCGCAACCAGGCCGCATGCAGAAATCTCTGCGGTCAATTTTGAGACTCTCCTAACGTAGCAGGTTGACAAATATCATAATTGACTAATAGACCTTGCTTTCAAGGTCTATGAGCTTCCGCTAAAGCTTTCGCTTCCAGCCAATCGTATGGCCCCTTAGATTATCTCCACATTTTTAAAGTGATGGCGGAATGGTTTACCAGTTCGAGGCTCGTAGCAAGCGTGGAGGGCAGGGCAGCCGACAGGGATAAGTCTCAATGCATTTATTTTTTCATTCCTTCTTTGTAAATCTTGTAATGTTATTGAATGAGTTGAAAGGTTCTGCTTAGCCAAGTGACATATGCGAATGCTTAGTGGGCAGTTCAGCCGAGTGGTGTAATTAGAGAATATAATTTTGAAATTCTGTCTGATGAGCTTTGCCACATTACAAAATAAGCACTTCTTTATCCTTTGATGTAGGCTTTCTGTGATCACAGTTAGTGTATTGTATTGTCACTTTAAAAAAAAATGTCTTCCATAAATAATCAAATTATAATAGCTGGAGTGTTTAACAAAAGTTCCCTTTAAAATATTTTAAATTAATGTGATTTAATCTCAGCCAGCTAAATTATCCAATCCATGTGTCAGGGTTCACCCTGTCGCTTCAACCTCTGACAACCAGAGGGAACCTTCACACGAGTTCTGATCGCCGTCTGCTTCTTTGCTTCATCTCCCTGTATGCACTGAAACCTGTTCCCTCGCATAATCCTCATTACATCGTCACCTCTACCAGTTATAAGCTCTGCTCTCTGTATACATCCTCACGTAGTCTTGTTCTCTCTTTGTGGTTCAGACTAAGCGTTTTTTCGTGTTGCCTGCCTGTGGAAAATAAACAGTTTGCAAGTTTGCAAGTGGATCCACAAGCCTCGGTGCTTTCGTTACAGAAGACCACGCCGAACTTGGATCCAGCAACGAACGTTCCCTCGCTCGTAAATCCTACCAAATGCGTCGGCATGTGAGAGGAACATGGGAGACAACTTCAGCGTTTGGCAGTAGCCACCGAAGTAATAATGACTCAGCTGTTTACTCAGCCTGTAACGTACCCCTGCTCCTCGGCTTCACGTTTTCCTCCTTTGTCAGACAACATCAGAAATTCTCCTGCAGGCAACATGGCCGCCTTCGGGGCGTGTCTTTACTTGCCGGACAAATTCGACGGCAAGCCAGAACTTTGCAATGTAGTTTTTCATGCAGTGCCAGCTATATCTGCGTCAGCAGGCTCAACTTTACCCTACGGAGGAATCCAAGGTGTCCTTTCTGTGTTCGCCATTTTCTGGTGAGGCGCTAGAATGGCTGGCGGCGATCTGGTCCGGTGGCTCGTTGCCTTTCCAGTCCTTTGACGCCTTCACCCGCCTACTTCGGGATGTGTTTCTCCATCCCTAAGAGGGAAAAGAACCAGGAGAACAGCTGTTGGACATTAAGCAGGAAAGGGACACAGCAGCGGCTTACTCCTTGAAGTTTCGGACTATAGCCACTCAGACCAAATGGTCCCCCTGTGGACTGTATATCGCCGTGCATTGTCATCTGAGATGCAACGGGAATTAGCATGCCGTGAGGAGGACCATGATCTAGCTGATCACCATGACGATAAGACTGGATAACCTTTTGAGAGCCAGAAAGCCTAAGAACATCAGAGCAGAACCTCCGCCAGTAGTGGGTACCTCATTGAATCTCCACTTCGGAGCCTGTGCCGAACCTATGGAGCTGGGTTCCACCCGTCTGTCCCCGGAAGAGAGAGATAGGCGGTTTCATGAAAACCTCTGCCTCTACTGCGGTCTCCCAGGTCATCTGCGGTGCTGCCTGTCCCGACCGTCCTCCCAGGCGGAGAAGGAGATGAGTGGAAAACAGAGTTCCTCGTAATGCTGTTTGGTCTGTGTAACGCTCCCTCCCTGTTCCAAGCTTTTGTAAACAACGTTTTCCGAGACATGCTCCAAAGACATGTCATAGTTTACATAGATGACATCTTGATTTATTCTGACACCATCGAGGAGCATGTCTCACACATGCATCAGGTCCTGCAGAGATTGATAGACTATGACATGTATGTCAAATGTGAAAAGTGAGAATTCCACCGTACTTCTGTGTCTTTCTTGGGTTATGTAATCAGTGCTCAGGGGGTGGCCATGGATCAAGGGAAGGTGGATGTAGTGCTGCAGTGGCCCCAACCAGCTTCTGTCAAGGAACTCCGATGCTTTCTGGGTTTTGCCAACTTCTACAGACGCTTCATCAGGGGCTTCAGTATCATAGCAGCGCCTCTAACGTCACTGCTGAAAGGTTCCCCCAAACGGCTGCAATGGACGCCTGAGGCTGAGTCTGCATTCGACTCACTCAAACTGCGTTTCTCTCAAGCACCCATCACACCCTTTCACCATTCTCACCGACCACAAAAACCTGGAGTATATCAAAACCGGCAAAAGATTCAACACCCGTCAAGCCAGGTGGTTGCTCTTCTTCTCCCAGTTCAACTTCCTCATCATCCACAGATCTGGTTCCAAGAACGGAAAGGCGGATGCACTTGCAGGACTGAGAGGAGTGCATCATACCCAAACCTGTCATTCCTCAGTCCAGGGTGGTAGCCCCCTATACAATGGGACATCATGACAGAACTCTCTGAAGTTAACAACCTCAATCCTCCACCCCCATCTTGTCCAAATGACCGGCCAGGCATACTTGACTCTGTATGTCAACAACTGCACCTCCTGTCAAAAATCAAAAACTCCGCTTCAGTTACCTGCCGGGCGTCTTCAGCCCCTCCCTGTACCTCAACGTCCCTGGTCGCATGTGGCTGTCGACTTTATCACCGACCTGCCCAGGTCTCAGGGTAACACGGTCATCCTGTCTGTGATTGATCGCTTTTCTAAGTCCTGTTGCCTTCTGCCTCTACCTAAGCCTTCTTGCTTACAGCCATGGAGACAGTCGACCAACTCCTGACCCATGTGTTCCGGCATTATGAGGTCCGTGATGAGTGCCGGATCCAGTATCCGCGAAGCAGGCTACCAGGACCTCTCCTCGGGCCCGTACCCCTGCCAGTCCAACAGATATTGAAGGCCACGTCCTCGCCGCCGGACGTACAAAAGGCGACGAACGGTGTAGGCCGGCTGGCCATCAATGATGCGGGGAGAGGGTGGCAGAGAGGAAGGCCGCTGCAGGGGACTCGTAACATGAGGTTTTAGCTGGGAGACATGAAAGACTGGGTGGATGCGCAAGGACCTGGGCAAGCTTAGCCTGACCACCACCGGATTGATGACTTTCAGGATCTTGAATGGGCCGATGAACTTGGGGGACAGCTTCTTGGATTCCGTCCAGAGTCTGATGTGTGACATAGACAGCATGACGGACTGACCTGGTAGGTAG
This sequence comes from Oryzias woworae, assembly GCA_016861445.1. Taxonomy (NCBI): domain Eukaryota; kingdom Metazoa; phylum Chordata; class Actinopteri; order Beloniformes; family Adrianichthyidae; genus Oryzias; species Oryzias woworae. The sequence continues at coordinate 993,568 of BOLG01001158.1, forward strand.
GAAGGTGCTGGCGTGTGCAGACGATCTGCCAGCCTCTTGTTGGTAGCCCCTGAACGCCTGAGCCTCCCGCCAAACATGCCTACAGCGGTGGTAGAGATGCTGGACCAACGGAACGGCCACCTCCGTCTCCTGCTCGGGAAACAGGGGCTTGTGGTACCCCAGGGAGCACTCAAAAGGGGACATGCCAGAAGCAGAGGAAGTGAGGGAGTTGAGAGCATACTCCACCCATGGCAACAGGGAGCTCCAGGAGGTCTGGCGTCGGGAACAGACACACCTGAGGGCTGCCTACAAGTACTGGTTAGTCCGTCCCACCCGTCCATTGGTCTGAGGGTGAAAACCTGAAGACAGGCTGGCAGTTGCCCCAAAAGCCCTACAGAACTCCTTCCAGACTTGTAAGATGAACTGGGAGCCTCGATCCGACACCATGTCGGTAGAGATGGCGTGCATCCTGAAGACCTGCTTGGTGACCAACCTAGCAGTCTCTGCAGCAGAAGGGAGTTTGGTCAGAGCCACAAAATGGGCAGCCTTAGAGAAACGGTCCAATATGGTGGTTCTCCCAGCAGAAGGAGGTAGTCCGGTCACAAAGTCCAGTGCAATATGCGACCAAGGCCAACCCGGGATGAAGAGTGGGTGTGTACAGCAGGCGGGTGTGTACTGACCTTGTTCTGGGCACAAACCAGACAACCTGAAACATAGTCCTGGACACCACAAAGTTGAACCGGTGGAAAAACAGAGACCAACGGGCCTGCCTGGAGTTCAGTCGTTTGGCTGTACGTAGGTAAGACAGGTTCTTATGATCAGTCCAGACTAAGAACAGTGTAGCTGACCCCTCCAACCAGTGCCTCCACTCCTTAAGAGCTAGTTTAATGGCTAGCAGTTCCTTATCCCCCACGTCATAATTTCGCTCCGCTGGAGTAAGTCGGCGGGAGAAGAAAGCGCAAGGACGCAGCTTACCATCAGCTACCCTTCGCTGAGACAACACAGCACCCACCCCTGTATCAGAGGCATCCACCTCAACAATAAACTGCCTGGAAGGGTCTGCTTGGGCCAGGATAGGTGCAGAGGTGAAAAGACGCTTAAGCCTGTTGAAGGCGGCCTCAGCTGCCTCCGTCCAGTGGAACGGTGAAGAAGTAGAGGTGAGAGCTGTGAGGGGCTCGGCCACTGAGCTGTAGCCACGGATGAACCGACAGAGGAAGCTGGCAAACCCCAGAAACCGCTGCAATTGCTTTCAAGTTAGCAGGTGTAGGCCAATCCACCACCGCGCTCACCTTAGCCGGATCAGGTCTGACCTCCCCCTCTGCAACAACAAACCCCAAAAACGAGACAGACGATGAGTGGAACTCGAACTTCTCCGCCTTCACATAAAGTTTATTCTCCAAAAACCGTTGGAGCACCAGATGAACATGCCGTCGATGTTCGCTGCCGTCCCTTGAAAAAAATCAGAATGTAATCTAAATAAACAAAAAGAAAGCGATGTAGGAAGTCTCGTAGCACATCATTTATCATGGACTGGAACACAGCAGGAGCATTTGAGAGGCCAAATGGCATTACCAAGTACTCGAAGTGACCTAAAGGAGTGGAGAAAGCGGTTTTCCACTCATTACCGGCTCTGATGCGCACAAGATGGTAAGCGTTCCGTATGTCCAGTTTGGTGTGGATCCTGGCCTCCTGCAGTGCCTCAAATGCTGAGTTCATAAGTGGTAGAGGGTAACTGTTCCTGACCATGATCTCTTTAAGCCCACGATAGTCATTACATGGTCGGAGAGACCCGTCTTTTTTACCAACAAAAATTAAACCAGACCCCACTGGCGACGAACACAGTCTGATAACTCCAGAGCTTAAAAACTCTGCAATATACCGGAAACCCGGCTGGAGGGCCAGTCAATGACTGGGTTGTGAACCATAAGCCAAGGGTAACCCAGTACCAGTGGGTTCTGGGCGGAGGAAAAAAGGAAAAAAACGGGTGTGCTCGTGGTGATTGCCTGAGACAATTAAATGATAATCAGTGATACTTGAAACAGAGGCTACTTCACGGGACAGTGACTCAGCCTTAAGACCGACCTGTTTGGCTAGCTTGGCATCCATCAGGTTCTGCTCTGCTCCTGAATCCACTAATGCTTTAACATAAATCCCGCCTCCCTGGAACATAACCCGAACATCTAATAAACAGGAAGCAGGACTAGGGATAGTGAGCGCCGAACCACCGCTCGTAAGCGCGCCCACTGTTACTGACGAGTTAGGGCAATCCCTGCAGAAATGACCCCTGCCGCCACAGTAAAGGCACTCACCTGCCGCCATCTGCCGCCATCTGCCGCTGTTGCTAAGAAACTGACAGTCTGCCCCGGCTGAGCTGCATAAGTTCCTCCGAGACTAGTGACGGGGGTTCTGCGGAAAAAAACGGCACAGTAAAGTGTGTTTGTGATCCTGTGATCAGCAGGACTGCATCTGGGGCGGAGTACCGCCCTGCCATGCTGCTACTTGTGGTCCTGCAGTCTATTATCGATCCGGATGACCAGGGCGATGAGGGGTTCCAGGGAAGACGGCAGCTCCAGTAGGATGAGTCTGTCCTTTAGCTCCTCGGAAAGCCCCTCCACGAAAGCATCTGTGAGCTCGGTAGTGTCCCACCCACTCGCAGACGCCAGGGTCCGGAACTCTATGGCGTAGTCAGCCACCCGTCGGTCCCGCTGTTTTAATCTCATAAGCGCCCGGGCCGCTTTTTCTGCCTGGCTTTTTATGGTGCAAAACCTGCTTGAACGCCTCCAGGAACGCTGAGAGAGAAGTGCAGGTGGGGGATCCACGCTGCCACTCGGCGATGGCCCAGTCTCCGGCTCTGCTGGTGTGGTGGGAGATCATGAAGGCAACCTTGGCTTGCTCTGTGGGGTAGTGAGGGGCCTGTAGCTGGAAGTGAAGCTCACACTGGGTGATAAAAGCTCGGCAGTCCCCGGAGTCCCCGGAAAACCTCTCCGGTCGAGCCAGCTGAGCAGCAGGGACGACAGGAATCCTATCCGAGGTCCCCTGGACTGGCATGGGAGGCAATAGATGTGGTGAAGGGAAGGACGGAGGTTGTTAAATCCGCTCCGCCAACTGCTACCCCCCCGCTATACGCGGCCAGTTGTCGCTCATGATGATTTGACATGTCCAGCAAACCGTGACAGAGGCAGGACACCTGCTCCTCTTGCTGGCGGAATACTCGCTCCTCTGTGGTGAGCAGCGCCCGTGACGTATCCGCGTCTGCTGTGTCCATGTTTACTGGTCGGGTGCAAATCTCAGGCTTGTCGTGAGGACACAAAATACAAATGGCACTTGTAGCAGCAATGTCTCTGATTTATTTCAGTCAGATGAAAGAAACCAGCACATGAACTCGTGCTGCTACCAAAACCAACCGACAACAAGTGCAAGGGAGACAAAGACTAGCAGTGATGGGATTCAGCATATCCTAAGTGGTGATTACTTGTTCTAAAAGTAGCAAAGCTTCATCGAGCCAGGACCCCCAGCATGCACTGGAACGGTTTGCAGCCGAGTGAGTGTGAAGCGGCTGGGATGACGGTCAGCACCGCTTAGTCTGAGGCCATGGTTCTCGACCGAAGAAAGTTGGTTTGCCCTCTCTGGGTGGGTAGAGTGTCCGGAAACAAGCGGCTGAAATGAGCTCCCTCCGTAAGGTGGCTGGGCGCTCCCTTAGAGATAGGGTGAGAAGCTTGGGAGGAGCTCGGTGACCGAGCTGCTGCTCCTCCTTATTGAGAGGAGCCAGTTGAGATGACTCGGGCATTTGGTTCGGAAGCCCCCTGGATGCCTCCCCAGGGAGGTGTTTCTGGCATGTCCCACTGGGGGGAGGCCCTGGGGAAGACCCAGGACACGCTGGAGAGACTTTGTCTCATGGCTAGCCAGGGAACGTCTCTTGGTGCCCCCAGAGGAGCTGGAGGAAGTGGCCGGAGAGACAGAAGTCTGGGCATCTTTGCTTAGACTGCCGCGACCCGGTTCCGGATGCACGGAAGAAAATGGAGGAATGGCACAAACCATGAAGAAAACAGAATTGTTAGAACACACTGCCTGTCTGAACCTGTCAGAACCACCCAGAACCTCAGCAGGTCACGCAGTTGGAACAAGGAGAAGTGTTTCCTGGTCAACAGGTTATCACTAGGTTAAAACACAGAAAAGGAGCTTAGTTATGGCCATTTTTTATCACCACAATTTCTGTCACCATCAACACTGAATACAGAAAATTCTAGACCAAGCAGAGCAAAAGGCAGAGCATGACAGTAAGGAGCAGAAGACAAAGATTTATTTTACAATTCACCTGACTTTTGTTTTTTCATGTTCTGAGCAGGAGCACTAAAAAATGTGTTCAGTTTTATTTCAGGGTTCCCACGGAAGTAAAATAGAACCTAACAGACTGCTATGTTGGTTCTGGTAAATAGCTTAATCAGACACATTTTTGTAGAAACCTCCAAAACATAACTTGGCAAAACAGAGATACTGCAAAAAGATGGAAAACCCAGGAAGAAGTCTCAAGGAGAATCCAGCAGTTAGTCAGTTAAGGCTGATTTGGGACTAAACTTTTTTTTCCTCAACAAAAAGCTAAAGGTGCTTTTATTACTAATCCCAATGAGTGATTATATTAACTTAAGAAGACTTGAAATCGCCCTTTTAACATGTTTGTCAGACAAACACCCAATCGCAAATCTTGTTTCAGCAGTCAGACATTTCAAGAAAGTTTTGACCCTTTTGAGGGCTTCAGAGATGAAGATTTGAAAACAAATATTATTTTCTAGGGCTGCACGGTGGAGCAGTGGTTAGCGCTCTTGCCTCACAGCAAGAAGGCCCCCAGTTCAAGTCCCGACTGGGGGACTTGAAACAGTGTCACCAATGGGGGACCTTTCTGTGTGGAGTTTACATGTTCTCCCCGTGCATGCATGGGTTTTCTCCAGGGACTCTGGATGTGAGTGTGTATGGGTTTGTGATTGTGCCCCTAGCAACAGGCTGGCGACCCGTCCAGTGGTGTCCCCTGCCTTCGCTCATAAATGGCCGCGTTAGGCGCCAGCAGCCCCTAACTAGTCCCCCTAAAGGGACTAAATGTTATAGGGAATGGATGAGAGAATTGTTTTCCAGTCATATGTCTTCTTGAAGTTCATTTTGATTTCACCTGACTCAAAGTTTAAAAAATAGCACCCTCGCCAATAACTTTAAACCAGCTTAAAAACAGTTTATTCATCTCTCATTCCAAACATTTGCTTTGCAAACAGACGTTATGAAGGTAAAGACTACTTCATCATCCTTTCTGTTTATCAATAACCACTCCATGGGTTTAAATCTTCATAAATCATTTGTGATTACGTAGTCCTGTTTTTTCCCCCAACAACAATCACGTGTGAATAAATTGTCATGTTTACAAACAACTATTATTACCTGCAATGAAAGGAAACTTTTTTTGTTTTTACTGTCATTACCTGCATTGACATGAACCTGTGTTTTTACAAATAGCAATCACCTGTGATTAAATCATCATGTCTGTTTACGAATTACAATAATCTGCAATGACATTATCCTGTCTTTTTACAAACAACAATAATATGATTCTGTCTATGAACATACAACAATCACTTGCAATGACAGGATTCTGTGTGTTTACAAACAACCACCACCAGTGATGAGCTTGTGTTTTTTTGCAAACAATTATCACTTGTGATATCTTCTTGCATCTTTATAAACAACTATTACGCAATCAAGCTTGGTTGCAAACACTCAGTCTGACCTGCTCATCCAATACATGACCTGTTATATTCTGTCTTTTTAAGACACAGCGATCTTCTGATGACTTCATCCTGTAAACAGTTTAAATAGTTGTTTTTTGAAGCTCTGTCACAAATGAATGAACCATCACATAATTCAGAGGTCTGATGTCTGCATGTGACCAAGACGTTATCACATCTAATACATGGTGTACATGAGAAACTTGTCTCAAGTCCTGTTAATTCTAAAAATAATGTGATGCTTGCAGAGATTAAAAGAATTGGATCAATTGAATGTCTGGTTGCTCCTTTAGGCTGTGACTGTGGACAGAGGAATATCAAGCTTTGGCTTCAACCTCAACATGACATTTGTAAACTATATTAGCAAAAAGTGAACTTTTTTCTTCGGGCATCTATTTGACTCAAGCAAGCGAACACGATCCAAACACAGTAACAGCAACAAGCAGATTTGTTTCAAAAGACCCCAGCATAATTTTACAATATACAAAGAAATTCATATCAAAAAGTGAGAAACTGGAGCAGCCCTAGCTAAACTCTGGATTTACTCCTTACTGCTGGAAACTAAAAAGCTTATGAAGCTTATGCATGAAAACTAGAGCAGAAAAACATTTATCACCCTAATCACCGCTGTTTTCAGTTTTTATTTAGATAGTAAAAGTCTGTAAACAATTCTAATGAACAGACCTGGTGACCCTAGCTAAAGTCAAATATGACCCTGTCAGGTTTGACCATAGTGAAAGTCACTTTAACTCCAGTGTAATACCTGTTTGACCACAGTGAAAGGTGAGGTTATAGGAAGAAAAGGTTTGCAAACAAATGAGCAAAATAATACATTTTTCAACAAAAGGTTTTCTTGGATACATGTTGTAAAACAATCACTGTTGACATTTTCAGAATTCATCCTTATTGGTTTATGTTTTAGTATCCATATTTCAAGCAGATCTTCCAAAAATCAGAAACAAGCTCACAGGTTGGAGTTGGTTATAGAAGAAAAAAAATCTCCAAGCATGACCATTGGACATTTATCAATATATGGAGAAACGCTTTTCACTTTTCTATTCTGTTGTTCAAATTGTTACCATGTCCTCATGGGTTAGAGGCAGAATGAAAACCCTAGACCAAATTGTTAGTACCAGTTAGCTGTTGAATCTGAGACAGCAGTATCTTATAACTGGGCTTGTTTGCAAGTTTTGATGAAGCAGTCGGGTTTAGTAAAGGTGGGATTGAAACCTGTTTCCACCACAAGAACCTTATCTGGGATGAGACACAGACCTGAGTATTTTTTTTCTCTCCAAAGGTTCAGTCGAATTCATTTTACTTTCAACACCATTTGCTTTTCCATCATTTCACGTCTTAAAAGCTACTTTTTCTTTTGTGTGAAGACTTTCGAGGCCAAACAAATCCTGGGAGGATGAACTGACAAATACAGAACTTTTCCAAAAAAATATCCATCTACAGTCTGAAATAAATAAGCACCTTTGTGTAAGTTGGTAAAAAAAGCTGCAGTTGGTCAGAACCTTGGTTGATCTCTACTCTTCAGGTTTTTGAAAAGTTCCAAAACTCTGATGAGTTGTAGCTTAATAAATTTGGGTTTTGTGGCCAGAGTAGACCAATTGACTACACGCATGGACAAAGTTGTTGGTACCCTTGTGTTAATGAAAGAAAAACTCACAATGATCAAATAAATGACTTGAATCTAACCACAGTAATAATAAATTAAAATTCATTAAAATGCAATAAGTGAGAGTCAGACATTACTTTTTCAACAATGCTTCAACAGAATTATTTACAAAAAAAACCCAAAACAAAACAAAACACTTAAAACAGGCCTGAGAAAAATTATAGCACTAGAAAAAACAAAGTAATGTGAACATAGGAACCTGTTAATCCAAGAAGTGTCCAATAATTAGCATCACAGGTGTCCTCAATTGTGTAATTATTTAGTGGGCCTAAATAATAGGAGTCACTGTACCTTAGATAGATAGATAGATAGATAGATCAATCTGTCACTGGTACAATGAAATTCAAAGTGCTTCCTGGTCAGTGTAGCAAACGAGTGTGTTTAAACCGTGGATTTAAAACAGCCATGGTTAAAAACTTGCTACTTAAATAATAAATAATACATAAAAAGTGCATATTTGTTAAATAAAACAATGAAATTAAATACGTTTTTGCTAAATAAAAAAACAGAAAACTCAAAATGTGTTAAAATGGTTAAAATCAGAGAAAGATTCTAATAAAAAAAATAATAAATATGAAGAAAACATCCATTGTGTCACAGTTTACAGGAAGAAATCCAGGTTTAATGCTTCCAAGCCACATTTAACAAGTTTATTGCCATGGGGTAAAAGCTGTTTTGAAGTCTTTTTGTCTTTACCTGTAGCGTTTGCCTGAAGGCAACAGATCAAACAAGGAGTGACCCGAGTGTGAAGTGTCTTTGATGATGTTCTGCGCTCTGGTGAGCCAGCGGGAGCTGTGGAGGGTTTCCATGGTGGGGAGTGGGCAGCCAACAGTATTTTGGGTAGGTGTTGATGACCAGAGAGCTTTCCTCTGAGCCACTGCACAGATGCTGAACCCAGTGCAAATGCAGAATGTTATTACACTTTTTACAGTTGCACAGTAAAAGGTCACCAGCAGTCTTTGGTTCTTTCTGAATAACCTCAGGGTAATACAGTCTCTGCTTGGCCTTTTTCAGCAGCTCAGTGGTGTCTGTACTCCAGGTAAAGCTCTCCTCCATGTGGACTTCCAGGAAGCAAAAGTCTGTCACCCTCTCCATACAGTCCCCGCTGATGAATAGTGGGAGTATGTCTGTCTTCTGCTTCCTGTAGTCAATTATCATTTCTTTGGTCTTTGATATGTTGAGGAGGAGGTTGTTGGTTGAATACCATGTTGACCATGTGAGGCTTCTTGAGCAGGGGAACTATGGTGGAGGACTTCAGGCGAGGGACCAGGGATTTGCTGAAGATCTTTGAGTAACACTTTATAATAACTATCCGTTATGAAACTAATAGTTATTGAGTTATAAATGAGTTCTTACCTGTATATTAATGATTTTAAATGCACCATATTAATTAGTAATAGATCAAGAAGAAGCTCTTCCTAAATAATTTACTAATGACTTTTTTATTAACTGTTAGTAAATGAGAAAGATTTCCAACTAACCCTAATCCCCTACTTAACCCTACCTTTATAAATCTTTAAACTGTTATGAACAAGTAATTTATAACTCAATAACTAACAGTTTAATAATGATTTGTTGACTAGCTACAACGGATAGTTTTATATGCTTTATAACAAGTGTCCTTAATGAACTACTTATAAGACAAAATAACAATCGTTTGTAAGGTCTCATTTAGCTGCCATTTATTAAAATTGGTAAATATCTTACAAATGACTGACAAGTTTAAATAAACTGCTTATAAGGACATTCAAATATTTCTTAATAAACTACTTAAAAGACATAAGCAAGCATTAGTAATCTGGTATCAAGCTGCTCATAAAGACATTTATTGGCATTTGTTAATAATGAAGGATTAATCGGTGAAGCTCCTAAGGATCCAAAAATACAAACAATAAATGATGGACTAAAAACGTTCCTTTTATATCTGAAGCTATGTGAAAACACTTTTACTCTAACTTTACTCACATTTCTATTTCTATTTATTTTATTAGTTTTGTTTTGCTTGTTTAATTCTGCAATTGTCCTCTCTGTTTGTTTGTAATAACTTTAAAACTGTTTTTGAATGTCAAGCCATGTTCTTTAGTGTTGTAGTTCTTCAATAAAAAATAGAATATATAAATGAATAAATAAAAAATGTTCAACTTATACCCAGGAACCTTCTTCAAGCATTAGTTCCTCGTAGAAAGGGTCAGAGGTGGAGCATCACCGCATTCTGGCCAGTATTAGAGACGGGAGTCTAAAGTAATGAGCATTTGTTAGACCTGCCGTTTATTGGAGACCGGCCACTATTAGAAGATATACAGTAGTCATTTTAGTGATATTGTGATGTGATAAATGTGATTTCTGTCTATTGTTCTTTAGATCTGTTCTAAAAATGAATGTGGCTTCATTCTACATAAAAGCAGCACACGGCCCACTGCGCAGCGCTCCACCTGAGGACAGATGTGAGGAACGTGATGAAGAATCCCCTCCTGAATCAGCAGGTCATTACAAAATCATGTTGTGCAGAGTTTCAGTTTGTCTGGTCTTTCTAAATGTAACTGTGTAAACACATTGAGTAGATACAATGCTGCTCTTTTCTAAATTGATGTATCTTTTTCAAAATAGGTGATGAAATCAGGAGCAGTGAATCGACAGATGAGGAGCAGCACTGATGAGATGCACCATGAACATCACAACCACTAGTGCTGAAGCTGCAGGAGGGAAACCAACAGCTCCACCTATCGGTCGAACAGCAGTTTGAGAGGAAGAACCGCTGAGGTCCAGCCAAAGTCATTCCTGCACAGAACGTCCACACAGATGCTGAGAGACTCTGACCAGCGGTGGGAAATGAGCGTCAACGCTGAAGATTCTCACAATGAAAGAGCCAGACTCAAATGTGGAGAATGTAACATTCATCTGTGCCCACACAAAACCAGGAACTGTTTACCTGCATTCCAAAGTGCACACTTTGTGCACTGTAAGGACAGTTATACAGTGTGTTGTGTTTATAATGTTTTTTTAGTTCATATTAGTACATGTTAGTTTTGTCATTCGAGTGAAAACACTGCAAATAACTGTGTTGCATAAATAAGTCTCTTCATGCAGGAGATGGGAACAGGTGTTTTTTGTCAGAGATGTAACAAGCCTAAAATGTGTTTTATGCATTATTGTAAAGTTTACTATCTCAACCCAAGTCAGCATTTACTTCAATATAAAAACATGACTGAAAAAAACATCATAATTGTAATCATAATGTATTTAATAATTGTAAATAAATTCTGGTGTTAAGAGGTTAATCCCTTACAAATGATTCAAAAAACCCCTACGTGATCAAGCTTTAGATTGGGGGTCTGTAAAACACTTAATAAACTGTTAACAAATACAATATTAGTACATGTTAACTTTCAAAGAATTCGTACAATATTACAAATGTACTTACGTGCTTTAAAAAGGATTAACAAATGGTAACAAATTTCTTCATAAGCAGCTTGTTTAAAGGTGTAAATCATTTACAAACTCCCCTACAAATGCTAATTAATGTTAATAACTAGCTTAATAACATATTAATAATGCTTGTTAATGTCTCATAAGTAGTTTGTTAAGGATACTTAACTGTTAAATGCGTTACTCCTACATTTAACAGTCATAAATTCAGTGTCCGGTGAACATCGACCGTCTATAGTCACTGTGTTGGAACACCACCTGTTGATGACATATAAACAGAGCTCACCTCATCTGCTCTTGCCAGAATCAGCTGTTGAGTCACTCGATAGCTGAATCTGGAGTGGAGTGTTGCAGTCATGTCTCCGTGACGAGCAGAACACAAACATCCTTTACGCAGTTGTTTGTCGTGCTTTGCAGCCTCAGTTCATCCATCTTGTTTGGAAGGAATCTGGCGTTTGAGAGGAATAAGCTGGGGAGCTGTGGTTTGCGTGGCTGCCTCCGTAGCCTGGCTAGTGAGCCGGCTCTGCAGCCCCGCTTCCTCCTTCTGTGCCGCCTGCACATCCCTCTTGATGGAGCAGGAATCCACGAAGGGCCGGGGCTCCTGGTTACCTCCAACAGAATCTTGTGCAGGTGGATAAACTCGCTTGTTACAGGTCTATCAAACATAATCTGATTTTAAGGAGCTTGTGTCGGCTGTCGGTGTGATCAACCCGACCAAGCGTGCACAAAACATACATGAAAATCATCCAAAAAATAGCACCAGGCTGCTGCAACTATGCACCACCATGATGATCCACAAACACCAATGGAGGAAGCGAAGACATGAGTTTTCGAATGCATGCCAAAGATAAAGGCTATAAGACCATCTCCCAGCCGCCTGATCTTCCTGTGACAAGTGCACATACTATTAAGGAGCCAGCCTCCCTGGATGTGGCCAGAGGAGGAAAATTGATAACAAATCAGAGACGTATACGTAAAGTACCAAAAGAAACCAGAAGAACTCTAAAAAGAGATTAAAAGAGTCAGTGTCAAGCTGCACTGTCCATTGTTTGAGCCAAAGTGGACTTAGTGGGAGATGGTCAAGAAAGACACCATTGTTGAAGATAAATCCTAAAAAGACAGACTGTAATTTGCTAAACTAGCCATTGCAGTACTAAGAGAATGTTGTATGGACAGATAACAGAAAAATCTAAGTTTTTGCAAAGACACATTAGCTCTGTGTTTACAGATGGAAACATGATGTACATCAAGAAAAAGAACACAGTCCCTACAGTGAAACATGGAGGAGGATCTGTTGTGTTTTGGTGCAGCCTTTACTGTAACTAGCACAGGGAATCTTAAATCTTTGCGGAGTACAAAGAAATCCCGAGACTGCTCGCCTGTGTCAGACAACTTGGTGTCAGTTGTAGGTCACGGGTCTTGAAGCAGGACAATGACCCAAAACAACCAACTAAAGACACACAAGAATGGCTGAGAAGAAAACACTGAACTATTCTAAAGTGGTATTCAGTGACCTCTGAACTACATCCTCTTTGAACTTTGGAGAAGTTCTGAAACTTTCCATCTGGAAAAACCACACTTCAAACCAGAGACAACTGAAAGTTTGCTCATGAGAAGTGGTTCAAAAGTCTCATTGATAGTTACAGGAATTACTTGATTGCAGTGATTGCCTCTAAAGGCTGTTCAACACAAAATTAAGTTAAGGGAACCGCCATTTTAGTTCGGGTCTGTTTTATGATTTTATTTTTGCAAATAGGCTGCACAAGTTCTAAAGATGGATTTTTGTAAATAATTATTTTGAAGCAAGGCTGAAAAGCATTGTCTGAATTTAATTAGTTGAATTTCATAGAAATGTTATTTACTGTTACTTTTGTTAAATTAAAGTTACTTCTTTCACCATTCTTAGTTTTTCTTTCATTGTCCACAGGGTCCCAACCATTTTGTCTATGTGTGTATAGATGGCCACATCAAATGTCCACAAGACATCTTATGGGTGAGGATGGTGGCAGTGCCCCTTTGAAGGTCCACTTTTCAAAACGTTTAGGGAAATTAGAGGCATGAGTACAGATCAGACTCAGAGAGGCCCTTTAAAAAGTGATGAGCTAAAAAACGTTCATGCGTTGAAGCTTAGCCTACAGGTAATACAGCACACATGTAAAGACAAAGTCCACAACAAGGTCAAGCTTGGCTCTATCTGAGTTAAATCCGGGTTTGTTTAGTGTCAGATTAATTCTAGATTAATTCTGTTGTTTTTTATTTGGTTCAGGAAATAATTCAGAAACACTGCCACCATCATCATCATTTTGATCATCAATAATCAAGAATCAGGAGTCTTCTCCATCAGGCTCCGCAACAAGCTCCTCCGCTTCTTCTTCAAGGCTCTCAGCAATTGACTGGTGGATCAGAGGCTCTTCCCCCCTTCCAGCCCTTGAGAGGGCGTCCATCCACCGGTGCTGGAGCTCCTCCCCGTCAGCACTGAAGTAAAGGGTCAGGTGACTTTGGCAGATCTTAAAAGCATGTCTTCTGTCCAAGCGATCACATGACTCAGGGAAGGAGACCTCGAAGCCAATCAAAGGCACACTGCGCTGTGCCTTCACATCCTAAGGGAGAGCACAGGTGCATCATGGTTTTTCTCAGCATAGTCTCCATGATTCTGAACACGCGTATTGCTGTTGCATACCTGGGGAGCTCCATACACATAGAGCACCAGCGGCTCATTCTCAGGGATGACTAGCCAAGCCTTCTGCCAGCCCCGCCCCACCCCCTTCTCCATGATGTGCAGGAAGCTGCAGATAACACTGTTCTCTGCAGCAAGCGAGGCCTGTTTCTATGGCAACAACCAGGTGTAACTGACATGCACATACACACCCTTGCTGATGTCACAGTGATATCACAAAAACCTCTAGAATGGATCGTCTCCTCTGGTTGCTGCCACTCAGCCCTCCAGGTGACACCCCCACCAGCATGATGTAGCAGTCCACACACACTCGGTTGGTGCGGTTATTATCGTAAGTTAGGCGTGCACGGAACTCAGAGCACTTTCCACAAACAACCTGCAGAGTGGACAAACACATGGAGGGTCACATACCAAAGGCAATGAGTAGAGAACACAAAAGGTGGTGGAAGACCCACGTGTCCACAGGCCTTGCAGTGGTGCCGTCTCTTGGTGATGGAGTTGAAGGGTTCCTGACACTTCATGCACAGGGTCACCTCCTTCTCCCTGATTGGAGTGGGGGCTCGCTTTCCCAGTTCCATACAGCTCTGAGGGCACAAACACACTTTGGTAAAATTCAAGTACTGAAGGCCAACACTAAGGGCTCATTATACCGGGGAGTGGGGCTGTGTGGTCTCGTCTTCTCGCTGTGAACAGCTCAGGGGACGGAAGCTGTCTGGGTTCTGCTCATGACGCTGGACTGCGGCCTGGAGGGCCTGAAGACAAAAAGACGGTGAGGACTCCAACTCCCTCCAACTTTCAGGATGCTCTAAAGGTTATGACCAGTCAAGAGTGAGGGTTCACCTGGATCCAGTCCTTTTTCTCTTCCTCTGTCCTGTAATCACACAACAGCAGTCAGTGTGACACAGTCATGACACACACATGCATCTGCACATGTACATTTACTGTGGGCATACCGAGCCTGCAGCTCCAGGGATCTCTGCTTTCCAGAAACTAGGAAGGTCCTGGGAACAGCAGGGCTGCTTGTCTCCTTGAGCTTCAGACACACATTAAGAATCAGTTCTTGGCAGAAGTTCAGAAAAGAAGCGCTGCCACGGCTTCCTTTAGAAAACTACAAAGGCTCTACTCTTATGATTCATTTACACCTAACGCAATTCGTGTGTCCCGCCCCTTTTTTCGCTGTGAGGTGAATTCTCTGCTCGAAAATGTGTTCCCTGAGCTCGCCGCCCCTGCCGCATGTGGGAGGAGCTGCAATGTAACATTTTTAGCCTGATCACCAAATGAAGCGACGTCTGTGTTTCTTATTTACAGTGCATGAAAGACACAGATGATGTTTAGAGATCATTATTTAGTTGTTTTTTTTTTCCAAAGGGCTCTTCATAAACATTGGTGAATACATCTCCATCGAGATTGCAGGCAATGAAAAATAGATCAACAAATATGTAAATCATCTATCTACAAAAAAAAAAGAAAAATTTAGTCATCAAATAGCAAATACTCCTCATCTGTCACCTGTTCTTGTGATGACAATGGTTTGTTGTGTGCTTGTAATACAGAAGTAATCAAGTTCGAGTACTGCTATTGTTGTCTTTAATTTTTTAAATACATTCTTGTATTTCATTAAGCATAAAGAATAAGAATGGAGAGCAAGATGGCGGCGTAGAGAGTGGTTGATTTCCCCAAGCTCTGTACCACTTCATTGATATTTTCACCATAACTCCATCAAAGCTGGCATTTGTGTCATTCTAAAGCTTCTGATTATGAACATTAGTGAATATTTTTTGAAGAGCTGGGAAAAGAGGCCACCGAAGGAGAACAGAAAATCGGCTAAAACAAGCAAACCTGAAGCCACTGTTAGCTTGCCTGGTCTGCCTTCGGTGGCAGAGGAGCAACAGGCACCATGTGATGCCGAATGTGCATTGCTTTTCGTCAAATTATACAACGATAACTGCAAACATAACAAAGGTGCTTGATGAGAAGCTGGGACCACTCTCCCGGTTGCTGGAGACTCATTCTCAAAAGCTGAAGGAAATCGAGAAACAAACGACCGAGATAGAGGGTTTCCCGACTGAACATACTACCGACGCGGCCGAAAGGCGGATCAAGGCGCTGGAATGCCAAATACAGGCATGTTGATGACCTGGAGAAAGAATATACGGATCATCAGCCTATCAGAGGAGACGACCCCATTGTCCATCAACAGTCACTCCAAGCAATCGTCTGCCGTTTCTGAACTTTTTTTATCATACTAGTGAGCTCCATATGCCGAACCCTGACCGTTTTTCAGGAGAACCCTCACAGTGTAGATCTTTTTTGAATCAGCGTGAGATCAATTTTTCCCTTCAGCTACCATCTTTTCAAACAGACTGCTAAGGTGGCATGAGCTGTTTCGCTCCTGTCTGATAGGGCTGCTCTGTGGGGAACGGCTGACATGTTCCTCGTTTAGAGCATTTGCGTCAAAATTGTGGCGTGTTTTTGATCCTGTTGTTCCCTCTCGTGAGGCAAGATCTCAACTTTCTCAGATGTCTCAAGGCAACAAGACTGTGTATGAGTACACCACATAGTTTGGAACTGTTGCTGCTGACTGCCATTGGAATAATAAAGACTTGAGTGAGCATGTAAAGGATGAATTGGCAGCGAGAGAACTTCCTCATCTTTTACTGATCTGGCAGACCAAGAAACACGCAGCGTTTGTCAACTAAGCAAGTGAAGACCGCGAGTCAAATCGCTAAACAAGCCTTTTGAGAATTATGTGGAGGAATGTCCTGAACCTGGACCAGAACCACTGAGGAGGAGCATGAATGCAGGTTTAAATTAAAACTCTGTTTCCACTGTGCTCAAAAAGAACACCAGGCCAGAGTGTCCTTCAAAAGGCTAAGCTCAACATGAGAGGGCGGGGCAGACCAGGGAGCAAGATCCACCAAGGCCAGGCCTCTCAGCGGATCCATTGCTGTTGACTGTGATGTCTTTATTGACTCTGGCTGACAACAATTCCATGGAAGAGAACTTAGTGAAGAGGAACCGATTAGAATGTCTGCTCTTTCTGAACCCTTGGTAGTCCGTGCCATTGATGACCGTCTCATCCATCGCAGCACTGTCAGAACTCAGTTAATAAAGATGCAAATTGAAACCATGTCAAAAAAATTCCTTTTCATGTACTAAAGACACCTCAGTGTCCCATTATTTTAGGTCATCCTTGGCATCGGGAACATAATCCTCACATCAACTGGTCTTCTGTAAGCATCCAGGGTTGGGGTCCCTCATGTCCTGAGAGGTGTTTCACTTCCATTCCATCTCCAGTTGTGACTGTCATTAACAACGCGTCTCGTGATCTTTCCAGGGTTTCTTCACAGTATTTGGAGTACAAGAAGGTGTTCAACAAGGTTAGGGCCACTTCCCTTCCCCCCATTGACCTTTTGACTGTTCCATTGATCTATCGCCCAGGTGCCAACCGGCCTGGACGGAAATTTTATTCTCTTTCTGCCTCTGAAAGAGAGGCCATGGATAAATACATCTGTGACTCCCTGGTGGCTGGCTTATCTGCCCGTCCTCCTCTCCTTCTGGAGTTTTTTCTCTGGGTTTTTTCTTTGTTAAAAAGAAGGACGGGGGTTTGAGACCGTGCATCTACTACAGGGGTCTCAACCAGATAACTTTTTGTAATTGGTACTCGCTCCCTTTCTAATGTCAAGCTGGACTTGCGTAACGCTTACCACCTTATCTTTATTAGAGGGGGATGGAAGACGACTTCCAAAAAATTATGGAATTGTGGAAATTATAAGTACCGGGTAATGCCCTTTGGCCCTGCCATTTTCCAAAACATGATTCATGAGGTCTTAAGAGACTAGATCAGCCATTTTGTTTTTGCTTTAATTTTTTATGATATTTTTGTATTTTCTCATTCAGAAGCTTAACATGTTGACCATGTGAGGAAAGTATTGCAACGGCTTCTCCAAAACAATCTCTTTGTCAAAGCTGAAAAATGTGAATTTCATGTCGAAACCACATCTTTTTCTCGGGTACCAAATCTCTAAGGCACAAGGATGGATGAAACTAAGGGGAAAGCAGTCTTTAATTGGGCTTACCTTGAGTCTTGTAAGCAGCTGCAACATTTTTTGGGGTTCGCCAACTTTGACCCCCAATTCATCAGGAACTACAATCAGGAGGCTTAACCTCTCCATGCTCTTACTTCATCCAAGACTCGTTTTTTCTGGTCCCCTGAGCAGTCATTCTTGAGCAGTCATTCCTACAGCTCAAGAAGGGCTTCACCTTCTGCACCTGTTCTAACTGTGTCTGATACCTCCGAACCATTCGCTATGGAGGTGGATGCATCTGAACACAGTGTTGGGGCTGTGTTGTCTCAGCGGAGCAGGATAGATGATTAGATGCATACCTGTGCTTTCCATCTGTGTGTCATTTAATCTCAGTTTCCAAATCCAGCTGTTTTGTGACAGTCTCTGTGGTTTGTCAAGAGAATATTGGCGAGAAAACAGCATCATGAAGAGTAAGGAACACACCAGACCGGTCAGGGAGAAAGTTGTGGAGAAATTGAAAGCAGGGTTAGGCTACAAAAAGATTTCCCAAACTTTGAACATCCAACAAACCACAGTTCAGTCCATCATCCACAAATGGAAAGAGTATGACACAACTGCAAACCTACGTAGACATGGTCGTCCACCTAAACTAACAGGCCGAACAAGGAGACACTGATCAGAGATGCAGCCAGGAGTCCATGATGACTCTGGATGAACTGCAGGTAAGTGGGGGTGTGAATACTTTTGTATGTAAGGAATAAAGTCACACACTGTGTTCGTTAGCATATGTTAATGTGGTACATGGAGGGCTAATTCTGTATGGTTATAAATATAAAAGTTTAGGTAAATATTGTTTTCGATTGCTTAGAAAAGTGTTCCTACTATTTTATATGCTAAATCAGAGCATTCTGGACCTTTTTACTTTCAATGTAATTTAGCCAATTGTAATAAAAAAAACTGTACACAGAGTTCTTAGGACATTGCTGGTGCCTGTATTTAATTGATCTAATGACAGGACCCTGCAGGCTGGTGGAAATTTAAACATTGGCTGCATTTAGCCCACGGGCTGGACTTGGACATGCCAGATTTAGAGTGTTTGGACCGTGGGAGTCCATTTCCAGAGATCTCTCTACATGTTGCATCGGAACACGTATCTGTTTTTTTGTCTAATAAATCTTTTAAACTTTGAACAAGTTTTGTTTTTTCTCATTCAGATCTCAGAATTTTCCACGACGAAGATCCCAGTTGGGATTTGAATAAGGGCCTTTTCATAGAGAGGCAGACTATCATAGCTGTGCTCCTCCCTCATCCATGCAGTCTGTGGGGTGACAAACAGGTGATTAGCCACACCTGTCTCCCTCCCTTTATTAAGAGCTGCTGCCGTACCGTTTGTCTCCACGTACTATGGGATCAAGTGCCCTGTTCATGTGAATTCTTGCATCACAGACCTGTCTTTATGTCTTGGACCTGTTGTCTACTCCAGACCCCCTTTACCTTCAAGTCTTGCCCTAGCACCCTCACCCAGTCCAGTTTCTCCACCTGCAACTTGGACAGCCTTCAGTCACACACCGCCTCCGCTCCTGCTGCGGTTCCATCAGTTTAGCCCAAAGGACATTCCCGCTCTCCACCCTTAACGTCAGCCCCCAGTAGCACACTTGCCCACTCCTGCTGCTGTTTCATCAGCTCATCCTGGTTCACAAGTTGCCACCACCAAGTAAGATTAACACTCACTCCTGCTTGATTACGAGTGCCTCCTGCCTGAGTTCAGAACTGTCTCTCCCTCCTCAGTGTCTGTATCTCCCTGCTGGCCAATCGGTTGTCATTGCTCTTTGTCACTCCAGCTTTCTTTGCCCTCCCTGAGCCAATACTCTACTGCCAATGCTATACTCTTTCTGTGCTCGTATTCATTGGGATCCAAATACCAAACCGTTCACTAACCACTGGGCTGCCATGCAGCGCTCTAAATAGTTGTTAGAGATGTAACGTTCATGAACAAATTAAATCTTTTAAAGGCTCATTCACATGGTATTCGACTTACGGACGGCTGTGAACCATTCTTTATTTTGTCTTTTTTTTCCTCCCTCTTTTTCCTTTCCTCCCTGCCAAATAAAAGCTCAAACAAGTTCATCCTTCCAACTTCAGATACAAATATTACACAAGAACACACATTCATGTGTACCTCCATGGAAAAAAGAAAAAAGGACAGAGCCTTTGAAGTTAGGGGCCCTCTGGCACCGGGGTTGTCCAATAGGTTGGGGAACCAGTCTGTCTTGGGTGGCAACAGTGGAAGTCACTGATCATGGAGGGGTCAAAGATGTTGTCAGCGTTGACCCAGGAGCATTCCTCTGGGCCGTACCCCTCCCAATCCACCAGATATTGAAGCAGACCCACCCGGAATCCCGGATCTCCTTGACAAGATAGGCCGCCTCGCCATCAACCACTAGGGAAACAGGCTGGGACCTTTATGGTGGTGCCAGCTGGCCTGCTCTGGTGAATGGTAGTTGGACTCTTAACACACAGTGAAAGGGTGGAAGTCTTGTGGCCACCTTCTTCAGGGAATTCTGGGCATTTTCAGCCCAGACCAGGAACCAGTTCCAATCCTTTTGGTGACAGTTGCAGTAGGTTCTGAGAAACCTCCTGATTCAGACACTTCTCCTGGCCATTGGACAGGGAATGATAACCTGTGGTGGGACTTGCGTTGATGCCCAGACCCCACATCTCCCACCACACTTGTGAGGTAAACTGTAAACTGAGGTCCACGGTCTGACACGATGTCTTCCGGGAGGTCGTAGTGCCGAAAGACATGTGTGATGAGTTGCTCAGCCGTGTCCAGAGCTGTGGGTAACCTAGGCAGAGGGATAAGTTGACATGCTTTGGAGAACCGTTCGATGACAGACAGGAATGTGGTGTAACCTCATGAGCATGGCAGGTCTGTGATGAAGTCCACTGTAATATGTGACCAAGGACATTGTGGTATGGGCAGTGGTTGTTGGAGAATGGCCTGAAGCTGCCAGGGAAACTTGGCCATTCTGGCAGGAGGAACAACTAGTCATAAACTGGGCCACGTCCGCCTATAAATTAGGCTACCAGAATATGTTTGCCACCAATGTCTGTGTCCTGGCCATACCTGGGTGTCCAGCTGCAGGCGTGTTGTGCATCAGTTGGAGAACCTATTGCCGATGAGAAGGTGTGACAAACACTCGATCAGTGGACGGTGGAGGTAGCTCAGCAGCATTGCAGTCTGCCTGTTCAGTCATGACATTCCACTGCACTGGGGCCAGGATCAGTGAAACGGGCATGATTGACTCTGGAGCAGCCAGTTCCTCTGTGGGGATTCTGTGGTGGGAATCCCACAGACAGTGGGACAGTGCATCAGCTTTCCCATTGTTGGAGCCCGGCCAATACAAGATCTGAGACTAGAACCGACAAAAACAGTGGCCGGACAGAGATTTAGCCGTTTGGCGGACCTGACGTACTCCAGATTCTTGTGCTCCGTCAGCACCAGGAACAGCTGAGACGCCCCCTCCAGCCAATGCCTTCATTCAGAGAATGCCTCATTCATAGCAAGCAGCTCTCGGTCACCAATGTTGTAGTTCCTTCCTGCATCATTAAGCTTCCTGGAGTAGTATGCGCATGGGAACATCTTGACGGGCTGTCCGTGGCGTTGCGACAGAGCAGCTCCAACCCCTGTGCTTATTGCATCCACCTCCACAGTGAACTGAACGTACAGATCTGGATGGGTGCCTGAGAGAGGCGCTCTTTCAAAGACCGGAATACTGTGGTGGCCTCCAGAGTCCAAAGGAGAAGTTTAGAAGCTCATTTCAGAAGAGAGGTGAGAGGAGCCATCACCGAGCTGAAGCCCTGGATGAAGAGAAATGTGCTCCTCAAAGTTGTTGGAAAAGATCAGGATGTCCTCTTTGTAGACAATGACACACCACAGCAGCAGATGTAGGAAAATGTCACGCACGAATGCTGAAAAACTGAGGGGGCATTGCAAAGACCAAAAGGCATGACCAGATATTCATAATGTCCTTAGGTGGTCAAAAAGGGGGACTTCCACTCATTCCCTGCTTGTATGCAGATGGTTATAGGCACTTCTGAGATCCAGCTTTGTGAAGAAGCGAGCTGTGCAAAGCTGCTCCAGAGCTGCAGGAACTAAAGGCAGGGGATGGCGGTATTTCACAGTCACATCCTTCAGGCTGCCGTAGTCAATACGTGGCCTCAGACCACCGTCTTTCTTCTTAACAAAGACGAAGCTGGCTGAAGCCAGAGAAGTGAACGGTCAGAAGAAGCCCTTTGCCAACTCCTCTGCATGGCATCCGACTCAGGCTGGAATCGTGGGAACACCCATCCTCTGGAAGGCATACTGTAGCTCTGGGCAGGATGTCGATGGTGCAGTCTTAGGACAGATGAGGAGGGAGCTGTGTGGCACACTGCTTATTGAAGGCCTCCCGCAGGTCCTTGTATTGATCTGGCACCCCCTCCACCTCTTCTCCCGCACTGCAATCTGCAAGGGTTGTGTCCACGATCGGCTGAGATGGTGCCTTTCTGTGATCCACAGGCAATGACGCTGGCAATGTGGTAATGTAAACGTCAGCTTGCTCTCCAACCAGATGATGCTGGGGTCATGTCTCTCCAACCAGCGAGCGAGGGGCCTCGATAGCGAAGAAACAAAGGACTTAAACTGACCTCAGCAATTGTCCATTGAGGGCGGAGACAGCCACTGGTGCGTTGCAGGCAAGCAAAGGGAACACAATAAGTGTGAGCAAAAGCCAAGTCAATTAGGTTTCCTGCTGCCCTAGAGTCAATCATAGCCCATGTTTTCACTAGACAGCCGTCACAACGCAGAATAACAGGCAGCGCAAAGAAAAATAGTTAAATCAAATAGTTAAATCATTGTAAAAATTCAAAAACTACAAACTATATATATGGCCTAGTGGCTACAAAAAAGTGTCTTGTTTTTTTTTGTAGTGAGATTTTGAGGCTCTAGCTCGGTTCTATCTGTAAAAAACTGGACCAAATGGTTCTTTTAGAGGTTGCAGAGCCCTGGTTTAGCTGTTGCATTATTAACATAGCTCAAAGTACAAATACACACTTTTTATGCATATACACGCTGCATAAACTGGCAGTGGAAAATTTACAACGAATGCATATCAGACTTAAACATCTTGTCCACACATGTCAAATGAAGCTTGAATTGATATTTCAAAAAATATCAAACTCAGTTACTGGTGGAAAATCTGAATTTGAATTATTCAGCTCCAGATCTTAGCCCATCAATCCTTCCTGTGAGTACTTCCAGGAATAAAGTAATAAACTCCAGGCTGGCTTCTTAAAAGTGAATACATATGAAAAGACCCAGATGAGCCAGTCTTTTGAACAAGGCTTTGAAATTGACTGATCCAAAAGAGCTGGCTCCCTAAAAAGTGCCATAAATCCCATCTCTAATAGTAATAAACCATAACTTTAAGGTAATAAACCTCTCAGAGCAGAAAGCCTCACCTCCATGCCATTCATGTCAATGCGTGCACGTACGCTGTACTTTTGACCAATTAGACGGAGCTTGGGGACGCAGTACAGCAGCCGGTCATTAAACTGTGGAAACACAAACCTGCATTACTGTCACTGCTTTGGACCAGGATAAGCATAGCTTCAAAATCAAACTTGATACCAGAATCAGGTATCGGTCCTGCGTGGTGCCATTTTTGTTGGACAGTTTCAGGATATGTCCCTCTTTGAGCAGCTCGTTTGTCGGATTAACAATGTCCTCTTCTCCACCCAACAGCTCGTACACCTTCAGAAGCTTCCTCATGCGTTCCTGATGGAAAAATTGAGTTTAGGTT
Organism: Oryzias woworae; assembly: GCA_016861445.1. Lineage (NCBI taxonomy): Eukaryota > Metazoa > Chordata > Actinopteri > Beloniformes > Adrianichthyidae > Oryzias > Oryzias woworae. The sequence goes on from BOLG01001158.1 coordinate 1,016,970, forward strand.
CTTTTGGTCCACTGACAAGCAAACAAGTAAATGTGTAATTTTCCATTATCACAGGTGATAAATCTGTGATCTGAATGTTACTGTAACTACAGTTTTTGACTCACGAGGTCTTGTTCTTAGGTATGCTCTATGTTCTATGCTATTTATGACATTTTAATTCCAGAAAGGGATTTTTGTGGCTTTGACATGCCTCAGTCAATCTTACCATCTTCCTGATTGCGGCATTGGAGTGTTCGGCTGCAGTAGCAATCAGCTCCAGAGACTCTACAAATATGGACACATGTGGAGACCATCAAATTCTGGTATAGGAAGAAGGTAAGGAGTAGTGTCCGGAGGACAAAATGCAAATATCCTTCAGATATCAGATTTTTTTTCAGAAAAAATACATATGCAGGATTCACTGGTGCCTTTGGTGGTTTAACATGTTTTTGTGGCATCTTTTGATAATGGTGGACAAATACAGAGTATATGAACAAAAACCAAATTGAATTCCTGAGTATTTCTTTATAGAAATTCTTGTGAATCAGGAGCAGACAAAAAAATGCAGGAGTGATCACGCAGCAGCTGTGAAGTAGAAACTACAATCGGCCACAAATTCCCTGCTCTGCACCATTCCAATGCATCTACTTGCAAACAACATGTATGTCTTCATTTTCCTCGTCTGAGCTGGCAAATAAATTAAAACTGTATGGCTGGAAAGTTCCAATACTCCTCACCCTTTCTGATGCTCTGCTAATGATAGTTTGCGGTTGCAAGCTAGTGGGAGAACATTTAAACAGATGATGGGAAGTGGAGGTGAGCTTACACCGTGCCAACAGTCCTGCCCACAACTCAGAGGTCAATTCCAAATGAACTCCTATTGTTCTGCAGAAACCATGTCCTAGAAAACGACACAGGTTTTTTTATTTTGCCTATAAACAGTATAATTGTAATTAAAAGACCACACAGAATGCTTTTATAATTAATTAAAAGATAATTGGAATGGGTCTTTAAAAGCTGGAAACTATTTATTGGCTGCAAATCCTTTATCACCATAAGATCTTCTGCAAAAATGTAAGACCTGACTGTACCAGCTGTGAATAACTTTGTTAGGTGAAAACCCGGCTGTAAAAGTCGTGTTGTTCATTAAGATGGATCAACATTTGTGTCTGTTGAACCTCAGAATCTTGTTTCTCTTTCCAGATTTGCTCAGTTATGTTTTTTGAGACATTGTTTGTTGGTGCTTAGGTTTCATGTGTATCTGATGGGCTTCATGAGTTAGCTTAAAGGCCTCCTAGAAACAAGAAAAATGTCTGGATGATTGTGTTACTGTGTGTTGCGTACTTTGAGCATCACTGCGATCTGGTGCATCCTCAGGCAGTTGATGGAGGTAGTCTTTTAACAGCAGCTCATAGCGAGGAATCCTCTGGACTGGTTCAAGCATGTGGTGCTGCAGAGTCAAGTTCCCACAGCGCTCCTCTCGCTACACAAACACAAGAGCACACAAATGCACACTGTCACACACTGGCAGAACCAAATTGAGTCCTCTGAGCACCCACTGTACCTGTATCTCCTGGATGATGGCCTTGAACTGAGTTGACCTCTCCATCCAAATGTTCACCAGTTCCATGGCCCGGTCAAAATTTTTCACATACTCTCCATACATCTTAAGGAAAGGAGCCAGCTTCTGGAGAATATCACCGATGCGAGGGTTGGAGTTCCTGTGAGAAAACAGAATGAAATCAAAGCTGCTTCTAAGGAGGAGAAGCTGAAGAGGAGGACAGGCATCCCACCACTCTTCCATTCGTTTCTGCAGAGCTGGCAGCAGAAATTGTTGATGGAAACAGTAGATGGAGCAAATATTCGAGAAGATTCCCTGAACCATGTCACTGGGAAAGGAAGAGCGGGACCGAGCCTCCTCCAGGAGTCGGGCACAAAAAACCTGCCGAACATGGAAGTTTCAATCACACCTGACGCTTCCCATCACTGAATAGAAATGCAGACAGGTTTTTGTGGCAACAGGGTGGCAAAACTGCTGTGTTCAGATTGTCAACCTGCTTAATTTATCTTCCCAAACTCACTTGGTCCAGCAGGTGGAGCTTGGAAACATATGAGATCTCTGTGTGCAGAAGCTCATTGGCGATGTTGAAGACTCTCTGGTGGACAGACAACTGGACAAAGAGACAGACAAACATGACATAAGCATTGATGAAAGCAAGTGAGAAAGCAGCTGTCTTCATGGTTTAAGGACCAAGATCCATCCACATCTATACTTGAGTAAAAAAGCATTTAGCCAGCCACCAATTGTGCAGTGAGTGGGGCTGAATCCTCTTACCTTGGGGAGTAAACTGCTGTCAAAGTAAGCAAAAGAAGAAGAAATCTGTAGTTCGTTTGTAGTCCAGTGCAGCAACATCCAATCCTGATCCTTAATATTTGCTTTTTCTTTTCTTTTATTAAACATCAAAGTAAACTTTTTCATTATTATAAACATTTTAAGAGGTGTTTATCAGCATTCTAAGAAACACTCTGACTGTACAATGCTTTAGTCGAAGTGGCGTGTTATTTGCGCATGCCCATAATGATTTGGCAGCTGTTCCGATTGGAGGCAGCCAATGTGATGCCTCCAAGAGCCATATACCACACCGTGATTGGTCAGTTTGTCAGCTCCGCACTAAACACTGACTGCAAATGGCCCGCGGGCCACCAGTTTAAGACCGCTGCTTTACACAGATTAGTCATTCTGGTCTCTTTGCTGAAGAACACCCCCCAAGCATGATATTGCCACCTTCAATGCTTTACAGTAGGTATTGTGTTCTTTGGATGCAACTCAGCATCCTTTCTCCTACAAACACAACGAGTTCTTACTGGGGCTGAGCGATAAATTTATATCATCGATTAATTAGAATTTGTTGTTTTAGATGATTTATATTTGAATATGATCTTATATTATTATATTATTTGCAGAGTGACAGCTCTTAGGAACTTTTTCTGTGAGGCAGAGATAGAAAGAGAGGGTGTTCTGGACTGTTATTTGTTTTCCCTGTTCTCCCTGACTGGCACAGTTTATATCACCGTGTGACATCAGCTGAGCATGACTGAATATGAATATTGAGCATGGATTCACCAGATGTGGATGTGCCATCTCCATTCAGTATCATCTGATGTCCTGACTGTTGATAGGTGCAATGTTAGTGAGTATTCAGCATCTGTAGGTTATTGTGTACATTTTAGAAATGTTATTTGAGTCGACTGTTTATATTGATAACTATTTTTGTTGCAAAATTAGAATTGGAAATTGTTTTTGCTTAAGCTCTAATTCATATTTCTGACAAATAATAATTACTGTATTCATGTTTCTGTTTGAGGTTTCACACTTCCCTTTATTAAACGACCAGTTTGACACACAAGCCTTTTCCAGTTGTTTGATTTTGAGGAAGAGTTTAACTGGGTGTGAGTACCTGACATAGAGCTCCAGCTCAACGTTAGGCTGTAAAAGCACAGTGAAATAGCAGCACTCAGCATGGAATAGAAGAGCGATACCTTCTGCACATACTGAAAAGATAAAAAGTTTGTCAAGGCAAGTCCAACCCACAAAATGGAGAATGCAGGGAAGTCACCTCACGACAAAGCTTAGTCTCAGTCTCAGATTGTCAGCAATCTCCAACAAGTCTAGATATTCTTCAGGAAGACTGACAATGAGATCATCAGTAAGGTCAACATCTAGTCGTGTGAGTATGGCAGAAGCTCAAGCAGTAAACGCAAGGGCAGCTTTTACCCAAAAGGAAATATAAATAAAGCTTCATAAGGCTTGTCTTTAATCAGAGGTGAATGCACTGATTTTCCAAAGAGAAGCCGAAGCTGCAACGCTAAACGCTGAAACGCTAAAACAGAAGTGATGGAGTCTGCTGCTGCTAAGACTGATAAACCAGAACAAGATATTAGTTCAGGCTCTCGCCTATTGAAACAGTGACACCTGCAGACAGAGTAAATGAGTAGATAGCCTCTCATTCTGATGCTGGTTCTGCTAAACAAGAAGTTAAACCACACCTACTCAAACCACTAGGTGGTGGTGTTTCAACAGAACAATGGAGACCTTTAGTAGAATGCATACAAGTTCCATACAGAAATTATTTTAAGAAGTTTAATAATTTGGTCTCTCATGATAACGGAGGCATGTTTTTCAAGGTTGAAGAGCAAAGAGATCCACTCCCTTACTCCTCATTCATCCATTTATTCAGTCCCCAGAGACATGTTGCACAGCCTGCTTCAAGTGATGGGACTGCAATTGAGTTAGCAAGGTCGAAGTTTGATGACAAGCCAGAAAATTATTTCAGTTGGAAGTCCACCTTTCAGAGTACAATTTCTGAACTTAATCTCATAAGTGATAAATCTTTTGATCAAGTGGCTTGGACCTGAATCAGCAGAACATGCTTTTGAAAGATCACTGTTCAAAAAACTTGAACAATTTCACAAACTCACCAGCAAAAACTACAGTAAACTTTGTGAACTAGGAGACATATTATTTGATATAGAGGTTGCGAAGCTTGATGGCTACTTGTCAGGTCTAAATTATTTAGATACAGCCAGAGGGGTAAGTCCAATTGTGGAGAAGCTTTCTTTCCCATGAAAGATAAGTGGACAATGATTGGCTCCAAGTATAATGATGATTACAGTGTACCATTCCCACCTTTATATTTCTTTTCTGACTTTGTGAGGAAAGAAGCAAAGGAAAGAAACGATCCAAGTTTTGCTACAACTTTGTACCACTCTGCACCAGCTAAGAAAGGAAGATCTTTTCACGGTTCAGTTCCCAGACAGTCAGTTTCTTTTAACATGACAAATGTTTCTGCACAACCCCAGAAACCAGTGGAAGATCTCAACAAGCAGAGCCCAATCCATCACAAGCCCCATCAGCTAAAGAAGTGCAAGACATTCAAAGAATACTTTTGGAAGAAAGAAGGAAATTTCTAAGGGAAAATAATATTTGCTACCCCTGCTTTGAGCCAACAACACATCAAGCAAAAAACTGCAACCTCACTCTCAAATATGTGGAATGTGACAGCAACAAACACTTGGCTGCTCCTCATCCTGGTCCACCCCCAAATTCAGGTCAGCTGTTGCACACCTCTCAAGAGTATGGTTGGGAGGACAAAAAACAGAAATCAAGCGAGATGTCTCAACCAAGTGTACAGAAGTTTGTCGAAACATATTTTCAGGTAAATTCTGTTCCAAAATCCTGCTTGTTAGGTTTTTCCTAGTGGTCACAAATCTGACTTGAAAAAGATGTATGCCATTTTTGATGACCAAAGTAACCTTTCACTTGTTGCTAAGACGTCAGAGCTTATGGCAACATGGTAGTCTTTGGATGGAAAGATCAGTATACCGCTTCCTACACTGATTGAATGTAATGCAATTCCTGACAACAGAGAAGAAATACAGAGTCCTGAAGTTACACTCTGATTAAGACATTTTTTCGAGTTCACACAAAAAATGTTGAACAACAGTCACGCAGAAGTAGCTCCACCTATTGAAGACAAAAAAGAAAGGTGGTACTTTCCTATTTTTGTTGTTTATCATCTATACAAGCCTGGACAAATTTGTGTGGTGCTTGATTCAGTGCTCAGTTCCATGGAGTGTCCCTTAATGACGTGCTGCTCTCCGATCCAGACTTTAACAATAGCCTCTTGGGTGTACTTTTCTGGTTTCGAAAAGAACCTGCTGCGATCACAGCAGACATACAACAGATGTTCCATTGTTTTTTAGTGAAAGAGGAAGCCAGAGACTTTTTGAGTTTTCTCTGGTATGAAGACAACATCCATTCCAAAGATGTTATTGACTACCGAATGAGAGTTCATGTCTTTGATAACAGCCCCTCTCCATTAGTGGCAATCTTTGGTCTCAGAAAAGCAGCAAGGGAAGCAGAATAACAGTATGGAAGTGATGCAAACTGTTTCATAGAAAGAGACTTCTGTGTTGATAATGTTTTGAGCTCTTTCCCCTCTGAATCTGAAGCTATTGATGTCCTCCAAAGAGCTCAGAAAGTGCTCTCTCTCCAACATACACCTTCACAAAATTGTCTTCAACCACTGCAGACTTGGCAAAGGACATGAAACTCAATTTTTCCATGGACAAGGCTCTACCACAGCAGACTCTGGGAGTGAGCTGGAATATTGACTGACATTTTCACCTTTTAGATTCCAGACACCGAGAAACCCTTTACCCGTCGGGGTTAACTGTCAACAGTTAACACCATTTTTTACCCTCTGTGTTGTCTTGCGCCAGTGACAATCGGGGGCACACATATTTTGAGAAAACTTTCCAGTGGTGATGTCCAATGGAACAGCCCACTATCTCAGGAGATGTATGATGAATGAAGAACATGGTGTGAATCTTTACAAGATGTGAGGAAGCCACATTTATCTCCAAATACGATACATACGTCCCATTTTAATTGTTGCAAGCAAAACAGATTGAGTTGTGTCTTTTCAGATGTTTCTGTGAAAACTGTAGCTGCCGTTGCTAACTGTAAAGTCACACACAAGGATGGCAGTTGCAAACTTTGGTTTTTTTTCTGCAAAACAAAACTTGCACGTGAGCCAGACCTCACAATTCCCAGACTCAAATTTTGTGCCTCAGTTCTTGCTGTAGAAATCTCAGAGATCACTGCTCAAGGACTTGATGTAAAGATCGACAACATCACCTTTTAAACAGACAGCCAAACCCAGAGATTTTATGTGTAAGATTGTCAACAACCGCATACAAAGAATCCTCCAATCAACTATCCCTGAGCAGTGGAAATATGTCCCATCTCAAAGCAACCCAGCTGATTATGACTCCCGCTCAGTTACTGCAAGTGAGCTTGCCAACACAACTTGGTTATCAGGCCCAGATTTCCTCCTTCAGTTTGAATCTGTGAATCTCCAAGCCAAAAGGTTTGAATTTATCAATCCTGAATTGGACTTTGAAGTACCCAAAAGCAGTTTCACTGACCACTACAGTCTCAAAAACACATTTTGAGACAGTGCATTTTGAATGATTTTCCCAATGGACAAGTCTCATCAACTCTGTGGCATACCTTCAACGTTACTGTCAGTTATAAGAAAAAAACTCACAACTGTCAAGGATGGCACTACTGTAAAACATGTCTGACAAGAGAACTGTTGTTGCAACTCAACTCAACTCAACTTTATTTATAAGGCACTTTCAACCAGCAGGAAGCTAAAACAAAGTGCTGTACACACACAAGATAAAAACAAGATAAAAAGACAATAAAAAAACAAATAAAATAATAAGAGCAATAAAATATCAGTAAAAACAGCTGGAGTCTCATGTTGTGTTAAAAGCAAGGGCATAAAAGTGAGTCTTTAAACGAGTTTTAAAAGTGGACAGTGATGATGCTTCTCTAATATACAACGGCAAAGAATTCCAGAGCCTTGGACCAGCAATGGCAAAGGCTCTGTCCCCCCTGATCTTACGCTTGGACCTCGGTGTTTCCAGAAGGAGCTGATTAGCTGATCTGAGGCACCGGGCCGGCGAATAAGGAGAAAGCAGTTCAGAGCGGTACAGTGGGGCAAGGCCATGTAAAGATTTAAAAACAAATAAAAGAATCTTAAAGTTAACCCTAAAATGCACAGGCAGCCAGTGGAGCGATGCTAAAATCGGTGTAATGTGGTCTCGCTTACGTCCTCCAACCAGGAGACGGGCAGCTGCATTTTGAACACGTTGGAGACGTGTGAGAGATGTCTGGCTTAGTCCAAGGTACAGAGAGTTGCAGTAATCCAGCCGAGAAGTCATGAAGGCGTGGATTACTGTCTCAAAATGTGCAGGTGATAAAAGTGGTTTCACCTTTGAAAGTTGCCGAAGATTATAGAAGCTGAGCTTCACCACTGATCTGATCTGGTGATCAAGTTTAAAATGACTGTCCAATTTAAAACCCAAGTTAGAAACAGTTGACTTTAAAAACCCTGTCAAAAAACCCAGATCAGCTGGGGACGGTCCTCCATGATCATTTGGTCCAAACACCAGTACTTCAGTTTTGTTTTTGTTAAAACACGGGGAACTCATGGCCAAGCAATCCTTAATGTCATGCAAACATGAAACTAGCGGGTTAATAGAGAAACCATTCTTCCTTTTCAGCGGCAAATAGATCTGGCTGTCATCTGCATATAAGTTAAAGGAAACACCATGCCTTCTTAGAATGGTTCCCAAGTGGAAGCAGATATAAGGAAAATAGAAGTGGCCCTAGAACTGAACCTTGTGGAACTGCAAAAGACACCTGAGCTGTTCTAGATTGAAAGCCATCAATATTAACACACATAGTCCGTCCTGCTAAGTACGATCTAAACCAATCTAGTGCAGTACCATGAATCCCCACCAAGTTCTGGAGCCTAGAAATTAAAATACTGTGGTATTTTGCTGCTAATAGATCCAGCAGAACCAGAACTACATGATCTCCTGCATCAGTTGCCAATAGGATGTCGTTGCTCACCCTCAGTAAAGCCGACTCTGTACTGTATTGGGCCTCTAAAACCAGACTGGAAGATTTCATAGATTTTATGAGTGCTCAAAAATTCCTCCAGCTGTAAGTAGACCACTTTCTCTAAAACTTTTGATATGAAAGGCTTCTTGGAAATGGGTCGAAAATTAGCCAACACAGAACTGTCTAGACTGGGTTTTTTACAGTAAGCAGGGGTTGAGTGCATGTTTAAAAGTGGCAGGGACAACACCAGTGGCCAGACTGCTGTTTACAATGGCGAGAACGGTCTGAGATACAGCAGGGAAGACCTCTTTGAATAGCTTAGGAGGGATGGGATCTAACAAAGAACCAGATGTCTTACTTTGTTTAACCAGCTTTTCTAAAAATGATAATGACACCAGCTCAAATGTCTCAAAAGTGGCCGAGCAGAAAACAGGGGTTGAGGGGTCAGCGGAGGGAAAAGTAATGGCAGCCCTTATGTTTATAACCTTGTCAACAAAGAAATTCAGAAAATTGTCACACAAAACAGAGGAAGCTTCTAAAGTTTGCACCTGTGGAGCATTAAGGCTTATCCTTCTTCCACTTGCGTTCAGCTTTCCTGCAGTTTCTCCGAGCTGCCCGGGTTCCATCGTTCAGCCAGGGCTCACGTTTAGATCTAGGCTTTAGATCCAGGATGTTGGTACACGTTGACTGAAACCAGGAGCTAAGCTCCTCAACATCAGCAGTCGGGAAGGGGGTAATGAACTGGTTAAATGCAGATGAGAACTGACTGGCGGAAGAAGGGTTGAAAATTCTGCAACTTCGAGGAGGCGCACTAGATTTATCTGCAGCCCGCTTAAGATCAGCTTCGAAGATTACAGGCATGTGATCTGATACCGCAATATCATGAATTTCTAAATTAAACACAGGTAATCCATAAGACAGCACGAGGTCAAGTATATTTCCTTTTTCATGGGTGGTCCCAGAAACCCACTGAAAAAAGTTAAAAGAGTCAATGATCTCTAAAATGTCCTTTAACAGCGGCTTATCAGGACAACTCACACGTATATTAAAATCCCCAACAATAAGGACATGGTCATAATGAGGCATGATTTCGGCCAAAAAGTCAGAGAAATCATTCAAAAAGTCCTTGTTGTATTTGGGAGGCCTATAAACAACAGCACACAGCACCTGATCGAACCTTCCCAGCTCAAATGCAGTCAGTTCAAAGCTGGAGTATGGGGACGATGCGTAATGTTGTTTACATTTAAAACCATTTATAAAAACAGATGCAGTCCCTCCTTCCCGACCGGACATTCGCAGGGTGTTAAAACAAGAGAATCCAGCCGGTAAAAGTTCCACAAAAACACTGTCCTTACCGAGAGATGTCCAGGACTCAGTAATAAAAAGGAAATCCAGGCAGTGGGATGTGAGGAAATCCCGCAAAATAAAAGTTTTGTCCGGCAGCGATCTGGCGTTTACCAGTCCGAACCTGGACGTAGAAGCAGCCTGTAGATCAGAAGATATTCTATTGCAAGCTGGGAACCCTAAATTGACATGAGATTTTGACAACTCTAATGGCAGAAGTGTCTGCAATGATTTATACAAGGCCCCTTGGACCTGTGTCTGCTGACCCAGAATCTCCAATCATCTTGACTCTATCTACCCTACTCATCCAAACATGTGGTGTAGCTGCAATTCCCACTATGAGCTCTCAAGAAGGATGTCTACATACTTCTCAATGGAAATGGGTCCAAGCTTTAGCTGAGATGTTCTGGTCAAGGTGGCGCAAAGAATATCTCCACTTGCTGCAAAGTCGACGGAAATGGCAGCATTCTTGGCCCAATCTACAGGAAGGAGATGTTGTCTTCCTCAAGAATGACCAAGTCAGAAGAAATCAATAGCCACTCGAAGTGAATTCCAAGACCTTTCCTGACATCCATGGTGCTGTACGCAAAGTAGAAGTCAGAGTGGTTCAAGGCAAGACTCCCAAAATCTTCAACAGGCCAGTTTCTGAATTGGTCTAATTACGTTTGCCAGAAAACTAACCCTCTGTGAGACCTGGACCTGTGCAGTGGCCCACACTCATCGTGGCAGACTTCATTGTCCAGCATGTCCGTGTCAGCAGGTGCCACACTCTGGCACTGTCTGGAGCGGTCATCAATGACATTAATAACTCTGCCCATCAACTCACTGTCAAACACCCCTCTACTGAGACATTCATTATCAATACAGGCACCAACAGTTAAACATGAACTGGATCATATCTGGACCCCTTCCTGCACCCCGTTATGAAGACATCATGTTCTCACGCGTTCGCCAGCTTCACATTTGGTTGTCATATTGTCATTCCATGTGCATTCCATACATTAATCATTTCATTTTTTTTACAATAGACCATACCATCTTTCGTTAGAACCTCAAGCAGCAAAACTAAGACATTTTCTCCCCTTGCACACATCTAGATTTCTAGATTGACATGGGGTCAATCCTCTAATAGAGATGCTCCTTTATAACCTCCAAGGAAAATAGGTGTGTTGAAGGGAACACATTTTTTTCTATTTGACAGGAGATTAAAGGGTTCTAGATATGGGCTCAGACTGCAGCAGGCTGGGATTAAATGTCACTTTCTTAGCGAGACTTGATCGCCTGGCCACACTAATAAAAACAAAACAAACAAACAAAAAAAAATAAATCGTGTGTCTCTGATATTGTTCAGGGGGCTGGGCCAAATATGGAGGTGGGCCGGATCTGGGCCGTGGGCCATAGTTTACCCACTCCTGTCCTAGGAATATTTTTGGAAAAGCAGCTCCTCTCTTCTCAAAAACCAAAGATCCCTATGAGACCCCCCCAATCCAACTGGTAACTGACCAGTCCAACTGACAAACACAAGATTTGGAAATTACACGCGGATTGTCTGCTTTGCCCATAACAACCCTTCTTACCTCAACTGAGTCTTGCATGTTTGTCTTCGGGGTCTCCATCACAACTGTAAGCTCTACTTCCACCTCCAGATCGCTGTCTCCCTCCTCAGAAAACTCTTGTCTTTTCCGGGCCCTCCCCTGCACCTCCCCATCCTCACATGAATGGGAGGATGAGCTGGAGGGCTGCAGTAAGAAGGTGGGGCTGCATGAGTAAACCACACTTCCATCATCCACGCTACTAAAGCAGAGCTCCTCACTATGTGACGGCGAGCTGATGCTGTCAATGCCACTGTCGCGATTGGCCACCTTCCCATCTGTCTGTGAGTAGGGAAGGGACAGGCTCTCAGAGAGCAGCTCTGGAGCCAGCTCTGCAGCTGGCTGCTGCAGCTGGTTATTCATCTCCATAGTGCCCATACTGTAATCCAGGTGCTTTTCTGAGGTGCCGTAACTTGACTCCATGAACAGACGTTTCTGGCAGACGCCATCTCGACATGCAGCAGCCAACTCTTCATGCTCCTTCTCATAATCATCATCTTCATTAGCCTGCAGCCGGCTCTCTTCTAACCCACCTTCATCAGCCTGCATCATGTTACTACGATCTGTTCCCTCACTTGGGGGCTCATTCTCAGGTAGGAGAGGGACCAATAAAGACAATGACGGTGGTTGAGACGCAGTCAAGGAGGAGGCAGATTCCATTGGGCGGGCACTTAGAATCCCCCCAGTCATGTCAGGAACCACAATAATCTGCTCCCTGTAAAAAAAAAACAGGAACACTAATGAAGACCACCAGCATACCTTTTCTGACTTTGATCAATGAAGTGCACCATCCCAGGTACCATCAACGAAGAATTATCTAATGAATGAGACCGGTTGATGATGTTGCAATAATCTGTGAATGTATTAATATATATTAACATTATTATCTTTAATAATCTGTTAACACATTTACATGTTATTACATGTTATGCTGCAATAATCTGTAAATGTGTTAATATACTCACCGCTCAAACCTTTCGATGAGTGACAGCACACAGGTGGGGGATGCAGTTCCATCTGCATGGGTGGGTAAAGTCCTGCATTCTCGAAGATCTGCTGGCAGAGGTCTGCAAGGTGGTGGAGGTGAGAGGGGCTTGTCATAAATTCGAGGGTGTGGCCTTAAAAGTCCTACTCGCTGTTGAAGGTGGGCAGGCTTCGGTGGCACTGTAGGATCACATTTCAACTTTAGTAAAAACCATGACGCCAAGGAAACTAGGGGATGAGGAAACACAAACACTCACCCTGGGGCTTAGGTCCGAGTAGCGCCGGCTTGTTCCGGTTCAGCAATGCTTTTGCAAGGGATGGCAGCTCTGGTGGCCTAGCGCTGTCCATGGATGGCAACTCTACCAGCTCATCCCCAAGTTCAAGAGATGCTGGGCCTGACATGATTATATCAGACCCTAGGTCGGCGCATGACTGCTGGGGAGAGCCAGAATCAGGCACCACCTGGTGGCCACATGGCGAAAAGGTTGGCTCCAGAGAGAGGCTCTTCATCAGCATGCTGGGACTGGAGGAGGAGGGGTCTAAGGAGAAAGCAGAAGGAGTCAGCAAGGCCCTGTTCAAAGATAAACTTTTCGAATCCTACTTTTGTCAGTTACAGAATAATGTAGCAAATTAAAGTTTAAATTTCTGTAATTGATTACAAATTCTGGACTATACAAACTCTTGTTACTTTGGCTTTGTAGGCTCTGACATTTTCCCTCTGTTAAATAAAATGAAATAGAGAGCTGGGGATCCATCAAAGTACACACATGCCCTCTGTCATGGTTTAGCCTACCAACTCCTCCTCCGACCAACAGAGGGAGCCCTCCCATGAGAATTGGCTGCGTCTGCTTCTTCCTCACTCCAACTCCTACAATGCTCTACTTCCTCTCCAGCCCTCACCAGCTGTCTCTCATTCCAGCTCATCAGTGTAGTGCATTTAAGCCTGATCACCTTGGTACTCTTTGCGAAGTTTTTAATAGTTTTTGTACTTTTCAGCCTGAGTGTTTATATTAGTCTTTTGCCTCTCTGTATCTGACCCTTGCCTGTTCCTTGTCATCCTGCCTTACTCTCTGTGTTTGATTCTGCCTGGTTTTTTGACTGCAATTATGCCTCGCCCCTGCCTGGTCACATTTGTAAATAAACTATTGCATATGGATCCAACCGTCTCACCGTCATCGTTATACCCTAATTACTACAGTCACAATGCTTTCCAAACTGGCTCAAAGATGAGACAAAAAGTGAAACTGCAAGTATTCTCAGGTGACCAGCAGAGCACAGACCCATCCTATGTGGTCGATTACGAATGAAACAACTCTAAAGCCGATCTTTAGTTGTGAGGGACTAGAGCCAACTCCTTCATGGGACCTTATTTTCTTCATAATAATTCACCCTGTCTTAATTTAATGGTTTTTTTTCTCTCTAAGCTGCACGTGGCTAGAGGTCAATTTGAGTTTGCACTCAACACGCTCTGCAGGGACGGGGGGTGCAGAGTTTCGTAGACTTGCAGTCATGCAGAACAGTGTACAAAAGACAGACATAGAGAGAGAGAAGAAATTATGTCAGGTTATGTCTTGAACTATGGTCATATCTTGCACAAGGTTATTGCTCTAGAAATAGTTTTATTTTTTTATTTGTTTTTTTTATTTATTTACCTTTATTTAACCGCAGACATCCTATTGAAATTAAAAATATATATTTTAAAAGAGCCCTGTTAAATGAGAGACAAGAGGATCTTGTTTGTGCTAAAGTAACACGTAGTGAATTACTTTTTCAAATAATGAATAATGAATGAAGTAACTTAATTACAATTTTAAAAGAGGATCACATCAACCACCCAGACACAGCAGGACTACCACTGGAGGCCCCTCATCCCAGAGAGCAGGGGGCCCCAGAGCACGGAGAGTGCAAGCAGATGGAATAGGGGACAGAGGATCAGTAGTCCCACCTTACATGTGTAACGTACATTGACATAAAAACAATGGACACATCAAGATATCACAGCACCCATAGAAAATGCCTTTCTTTCCGGCTCATGTGAAATGAGGCCCAATCCGTCACTAATGCTTCCTGATACATGCACCATTTTAAAACCAGTTGACAGAGATTGGTTCAAGACGGTTAGACTCAGTCCACACAAATCATTTTTTTTTTTTATCACTGAACAGTAAGTCCACACCCCTTCCACTGAAAGCGCCACTGAAAGCTGTCAATCAAATGCTCGAGGGCCCCACATGATTTTACAGAGGTAACTGATCAGTCAGTTTATAAATTGAATAACTTGCAATTAAGAACAAATACAATAAAACAAAAATAGGTTTAGACAGAAAATATAAAAAAATACGGCATCAGAGAAAGAATGGTTATTCTGACAAGTAAAATCACTGAGTGACAACTGTCTAATTCTCAAAAGACGTCTATGGGATTTTGACCTACTTGAAACTAGAAGGTACTTCCTATTTGGAAAAACAAAAAGGTAGGGGATGAGGTGTCCATTGTATTTACAGTCAATGGTAATGTATGTGCGTGTGTGTGTTGGGGTGTAAATTGTTGAGGGGTAAAGGGTTTTTGTATTAAAGGGTGCTGTTAAGATAGGGAGGGCTCTGGGAGGACATCTCGTGTAATAATCATGTTCAAGTACTCCTACCACCATCAAGGGTCCAACATGTCTAAGGTACAATTAAAACAAAGAGGACAGGGGCCTGAACCCATGCCCTACACAATGTGAGGGGGACCACTGCCAGGGGGAACTGTATGCTATCCACAGGGTAGGCAGCCAAGGACTAGTGAGCATAGAAACCAATAACCAGGATGAAACATCCAAGGTGCAGGATTATATCAAGCTCAAGACCCCATGTGAAAGTCCTGTGCTGCTCACAGTTCCCGTCCATCTACTCAGCTAGTTACAACTCCAAACAAAGAGGAGTTGCTGTTTTAATTCATAAGAATATGACATTTACTCATAAGGACACAGTTGTTGATCCCAAAGGCAGATTTGTAATTATTAACATATCAGTTCAGAATAAAGACTTCTGTATAGCCAGTATCTATGGTCCCAATGCTGATGAATCCTCCTTCTTTCACAGATTCTTCACTTCACTCTCGGTTCACTCTGACTCCACAATAATTATAGGAGGAGACCTCAACTTGGTCCTTGATCCTGAACTTGACAGACTCAGCACAGCAGGGCACCAGCGCACATGGCGATCTGCAAGTATTTTGAAACAATACATGGATGAGTTGGGTCTCTGTGATGCTTGGCGCTCATATCATTCCAACGCTAAAGGGTTTACTTTCTTTTCTCCAGTTCACCACTCACAGTCTCGCTTAGACTACTTATTAGTCAGTAATTCTCTTTTAAAAGATATCAAGGATTCCAACATTCATCCCATTAGTAGTGATCGTGCACCAGTTTCTGTAAATATTTCTAGAGATATACACACACCTTCAGGCTTAACCTGGAGGTTTAACACTTCTCTGTTAAAAGATCAAGAGTTCATTCAGTTCTTTAAAAAAGAGTGGGCAACCTTCTTAGAATTTAATGATACTCCTGATATTTCACCATGTGTTCTTTGGGAAACAGCAAAAGCAGTGATGAGAGGAAAAATTATTTCTTATTCAACATACAAAAAACACAAAGAGAAAGCAGATTTATTAGAAATAGAAAATAAAATCAGAGATCTAGAGGGTGCTTATGCTGCTTCTGCACAAGAACACATTCTGGGAGATCTGAAAAATTTAAAGCTTCAGTTAAATGACATCATCAATAAACAAACACAATTCCAAATACAAAAACTTCGACTCGAAAATGTTGAAAACTCAAACAAATCTGGTAAATTTTTAGCTAATCAGCTTAAAATTAATAAAAAATCAACAATTACATCTATTACGGACCAAACAGGAAATGTCACTCACGACCCGGATAAAATCAATAAAACGCTCAAAGATTTTTATAAAAACTTGTACACATCACAGGTCAATCCATCAAAGCAAAATATTAATTCATTTCTTAATAATGTAACTCCCCTGTGACAGACTGGCGACCAGTCCAGGGGTGTCCCCTGCCTTCGCCCATGAGTAGCCGGGTTAGGCTCTGGCATCCCCGTGACCCAGAAAGGGATGAAGCTGTTCAGAAAAAGAATGAATAATGTAACTCTACCCAGATTAAATGAGGATCAAAGCTCAAACTTAGACTCTCCGCTCTCATTGGCTGAACTTCATGAAGCTCTGTTACTGATGCTCAACAGCAAAGCTCCAGGGCCTGATGGCTTTCCTGCTGAGTTTTATAAGGAATTCTGGGAACAGCTGGCACAGACTTTTTATAAAATGGTTACTTTTATCAAGGAAAGCCAATCGCTGCCACCTCACAGGAATTCAGCTAACATAATCCTCCTTCTTAAACCAGAAAAAGATCCCACAATTCCTTCAAGCTATCGCCCCATTTCTCTCATCAATGCAGAAGTAAAAATTATTTGCAAAGCACTCGCACAGAGAATAGAAAAAATCACTCCTTATATAATTCATCATGATCAAACTGGATTTATTAAAGGTAGACACTCAAGTGATAATGTCCGCAGACTTGTAAACATAATAGATTTTACCACTATTAAAAACCAGGAAACAACCATACTCTCGTTGGATGCTGAAAAAGCATTTGACAGAGTAAATTGGAAGTTCCTCATTGCTGCCCTCCATAAGTTTGGGTTTGGGGAATCCTTCATTGATTGGATTAAAATATTATATCAAAACCCAAATGCATCAGTCAGAACCAACAAACAGACTTCTGACAGGTTTTTTCTTGAAAGAGGGACCAGACAGGGTTGTCCACTCTCCCCCTCTCTTTTTGCTATATTTATTGAACCTTTGGCTGCAACAATAAGACAACGTGAGAGCATTAAAGGAATTACAATAAAATACAGAAATCATAAAATTAGTCTTTATGCTGATGACATATTACTTTTCCAAAATAATTCACATTCCATTAGTGAAACAACAACAATTATTAATGAATTTTCCTCTATCTCAGATTACTCAATTAACTGGAACAAATCAGTTTTATTGTCACTGAATGGTAATGCCGAGCAAACGGCCTCAATCCCAGTCAAATCAGGCAATATCAAATATCTAGGTATTTATTTCTCCTCGAAACTGTCAGAACTGGTGCAACTAAACTACACCCCATTACTGAAAAGTATACAGGATGATCTAACCCGGTGGGTCAACCTGCCTCTGTCACTCATGGGTAAGATAGTCACAGTAAAAATGAGTACTTGGTGTTTGCCTTGCCTGTTCCTTGTCATCCTGCCTTACTCTCTGTGTTTGATTCTGCCTGTTTTTTTGACTGCAATTATGCCTCGCCCCTGCCTGGTCACATTTGTAAATAAACTATTGCATATGGATCCAACCGTCTCACCGTCATCGTTATACCCTAATTACTACAGTCACAATGCTTTCCAAACTGGCTCAAAGATGAGACAAAAAGTGAAACTGCAAGTATTCTCAGGTGACCAGCAGAGCACAGACCCATCCTATGTGGTCGATTACGAATGAAACAACTCTAAAGCCGATCTTTAGTTGTGAGGGACTAGAGCCAACTCCTTCATGGGACCTTATTTTCTTCATAATAATTCACCCTGTCTTAATTTAATGGTTTTTTTTTCTCTCTAAGCTGCACGTGGCTAGAGGTCAATTTGAGTTTGCACTCAACACGCTCTGCAGGGACGGGGGGTGCAGAGTTTCGTAGACTTGCAGTCATGCAGAACAGTGTACAAAAGACAGACATAGAGAGAGAGAAGAAATTATGTCAGGTTATGTCTTGAACTATGGTCATATCTTGCACAAGGTTATTGCTCTAGAAATAGTTTTATTTTTTTATTTGTTTTTTTTATTTATTTACCTTTATTTAACCGCAGACATCCTATTGAAATTAAAAATATATATTTTAAAAGAGCCCTGTTAAATGAGAGACAAGAGGATCTTGTTTGTGCTAAAGTAACACGTAGTGAATTACTTTTTCAAATAATGAATAATGAATGAAGTAACTTAATTACAATTTTAAAAGAGGATCACATCAACCACCCAGACACAGCAGGACTACCACTGGAGGCCCCTCATCCCAGAGAGCAGGGGGCCCCAGAGCACGGAGAGTGCAAGCAGATGGAATAGGGGACAGAGGATCAGTAGTCCCACCTTACATGTGTAACGTACATTGACATAAAAACAATGGACACATCAAGATATCACAGCACCCATAGAAAATGCCTTTCTTCCGGCTCATGTGAAATGAGGCCCAATCCGTCACTAATGCTTCCTGATACATGCACCATTTTAAAACCAGTTGACAGAGATTGGTTCAAGACGGTTAGACTCAGTCCACACAAATCATTTTTTTTTTTTATCACTGAACAGTAAGTCCACACCCCTTCCACTGAAAGCGCCACTGAAAGCTGTCAATCAAATGCTCGAGGGCCCCACATGATTTTACAGAGGTAACTGATCAGTCAGTTTATAAATTGAATAACTTGCAATTAAGAACAAATACAATAAAACAAAAATAGGTTTAGACAGAAAATATAAAAAAATACGGCATCAGAGAAAGAATGGTTATTCTGACAAGTAAAATCACTGAGTGACAACTGTCTAATTCTCAAAAGACGTCTATGGGATTTTGACCTACTTGAAACTAGAAGGTACTTCCTATTTGGAAAAACAAAAAGGTAGGGGATGAGGTGTCCATTGTATTTACAGTCAATGGTAATGTATGTGCGTGTGTGTGTTGGGGTGTAAATTGTTGAGGGGTAAAGGGTTTTTGTATTAAAGGGTGCTGTTAAGATAGGGAGGGCTCTGGGAGGACATCTCGTGTAATAATCATGTTCAAGTACTCCTACCACCATCAAGGGTCCAACATGTCTAAGGTACAATTAAAACAAAGAGGACAGGGGCCTGAACCCATGCCCTACACAATGTGAGGGGGACCACTGCCAGGGGGAACTGTATGCTATCCACAGGGTAGGCAGCCAAGGACTAGTGAGCATAGAAACCAATAACCAGGATGAAACATCCAAGGTGCAGGATTATATCAAGCTCAAGACCCCATGTGAAAGTCCTGTGCTGCTCACAGTTCCCGTCCATCTACTCAGCTAGTTACAACTCCAAACAAAGAGGAGTTGCTGTTTTAATTCATAAGAATATGACATTTACTCATAAGGACACAGTTGTTGATCCCAAAGGCAGATTTGTAATTATTAACATATCAGTTCAGAATAAAGACTTCTGTATAGCCAGTATCTATGGTCCCAATGCTGATGAATCCTCCTTCTTTCACAGATTCTTCACTTCACTCTCGGTTCACTCTGACTCCACAATAATTATAGGAGGAGACCTCAACTTGGTCCTTGATCCTGAACTTGACAGACTCAGCACAGCAGGGCACCAGCGCACATGGCGATCTGCAAGTATTTTGAAACAATACATGGATGAGTTGGGTCTCTGTGATGCTTGGCGCTCATATCATTCCAACGCTAAAGGGTTTACTTTCTTTTCTCCAGTTCACCACTCACAGTCTCGCTTAGACTACTTATTAGTCAGTAATTCTCTTTTAAAAGATATCAAGGATTCCAACATTCATCCCATTAGTAGTGATCGTGCACCAGTTTCTGTAAATATTTCTAGAGATATACACACACCTTCAGGCTTAACCTGGAGGTTTAACACTTCTCTGTTAAAAGATCAAGAGTTCATTCAGTTCTTTAAAAAAGAGTGGGCAACCTTCTTAGAATTTAATGATACTCCTGATATTTCACCATGTGTTCTTTGGGAAACAGCAAAAGCAGTGATGAGAGGAAAAATTATTTCTTATTCAACATACAAAAAACACAAAGAGAAAGCAGATTTATTAGAAATAGAAAATAAAATCAGAGATCTAGAGGGTGCTTATGCTGCTTCTGCACAAGAACACATTCTGGGAGATCTGAAAAATTTAAAGCTTCAGTTAAATGACATCATCAATAAACAAACACAATTCCAAATACAAAAACTTCGACTCGAAAATGTTGAAAACTCAAACAAATCTGGTAAATTTTTAGCTAATCAGCTTAAAATTAATAAAAAATCAACAATTACATCTATTACGGACCAAACAGGAAATGTCACTCACGACCCGGATAAAATCAATAAAACGCTCAAAGATTTTTATAAAAACTTGTACACATCACAGGTCAATCCATCAAAGCAAAATATTAATTCATTTCTTAATAATGTAACTCCCCTGTGACAGACTGGCGACCAGTCCAGGGGTGTCCCCTGCCTTCGCCCATGAGTAGCCGGGTTAGGCTCTGGCATCCCCGTGACCCAGAAAGGGATGAAGCTGTTCAGAAAAAGAATGAATAATGTAACTCTACCCAGATTAAATGAGGATCAAAGCTCAAACTTAGACTCTCCGCTCTCATTGGCTGAACTTCATGAAGCTCTGTTACTGATGCTCAACAGCAAAGCTCCAGGGCCTGATGGCTTTCCTGCTGAGTTTTATAAGGAATTCTGGGAACAGCTGGCACAGACTTTTTATAAAATGGTTACTTTTATCAAGGAAAGCCAATCGCTGCCACCCTCACAGGAATTCAGCTAACATAATCCTCCTTCTTAAACCAGAAAAAGATCCCACAATTCCTTCAAGCTATCGCCCCATTTCTCTCATCAATGCAGAAGTAAAAATTATTTGCAAAGCACTCGCACAGAGAATAGAAAAAATCACTCCTTATATAATTCATCATGATCAAACTGGATTTATTAAAGGTAGACACTCAAGTGATAATGTCCGCAGACTTGTAAACATAATAGATTTTACCACTATTAAAAACCAGGAAACAACCATACTCTCGTTGGATGCTGAAAAAGCATTTGACAGAGTAAATTGGAAGTTCCTCATTGCTGCCCTCCATAAGTTTGGGTTTGGGGAATCCTTCATTGATTGGATTAAAATATTATATCAAAACCCAAATGCATCAGTCAGAACCAACAAACAGACTTCTGACAGGTTTTTTCTTGAAAGAGGGACCAGACAGGGTTGTCCACTCTCCCCCTCTCTTTTTGCTATATTTATTGAACCTTTGGCTGCAACAATAAGACAACGTGAGAGCATTAAAGGAATTACAATAAAATACAGAAATCATAAAATTAGTCTTTATGCTGATGACATATTACTTTTCCAAAATAATTCACATTCCATTAGTGAAACAACAACAATTATTAATGAATTTTCCTCTATCTCAGATTACTCAATTAACTGGAACAAATCAGTTTTATTGTCACTGAATGGTAATTCTGAGCAAACGACCTCAATCCCAGTCAAATCAGGCAATATCAAATATCTAGGTATTTATTTCTCCTCGAAACTGTCAGAACTGGTGCAACTAAACTACACCCCATTACTGAAAAGTATACAGGATGATCTAACCCGGTGGGTCAACCTGCCTCTGTCACTCATGGGTAAGATAGTCACAGTAAAAATGAGTACTTGGTGTTTCATCAGGAAAGAAAGTTGATAAGGAAACTTAGTAGTGGAATGAAAAGGTGCTGTATACAGAGGGAGAGACTAGCTAAGAAGAAGTGTGACATTGAGAGGACTAAGGAGATTAGACAGAAATACAGAAAGATGCAGAACAAGGTAAAAGTAGGCCAAACAAGGGGGTTATGATGTCTTGCATGCAAGATTGGGTAGTAAATTGTGGGCATTGAAGAGGATGAAGAGTAAAAAGGCACTCGGTCATGATGGTATACCTGTGAAGGTATGGAAGTGTCTAAGAGAGATGGAAGTGGAGTTTTTGACTAAGTTGTTAAACAGGATCTTAGTTGTGGCAGCTACAGAGGAAAAAACTGATTAACCATGCGCTAAAGGTATCGGAAAGAGCAGTTGAAGCTAGCCTAAGAGCAGAAGAGCACCACAGATGTGATATTTGATTTGAGGATGTTGATAGAAAAGTACAGAAAAGGTCAGAGAGAGCTACACTCTGTCTTTGTAGATCTGGAGAAAGCTTATGACAGAGTACCCAGATTGGAACTGTGGTATTGTATCAAAACATCTGGAATAACACAGAAGTATGTTAGAGAGGTGCAGGACATGTATGAGGGCTGGAAGACAGTGGTGAGGTGTGCTGTAGGGGTGACAGAGGAGTTCAAGGTGGAGGTGGGATTACATCAGGAATCAGCTCTGAGCCCCTTCCTGTTTGCAATGGTGATGGACAGGCTGACAGATAAGGTTAGACAGGAATTACCATAGACTATGATATTTGCAGATAATACTGTGATTTGTAGTGAGAGCAGAGAACAGTTGGAAGAGAAGCTAGAGAGGTGGAGGTTTGTCCTGGAAAGGAGAGAAATGAGGGTTAGTCGCAGCAACAAAGAGTAGATGTGTGTGAATAAGAGGAACCCAAGTGGAAGAGTGAGGTTACAAGATGAAGAAATAAAGGAGGAGGAGGATTTGCAGTATCTAGGATCAAAGGTCCAGAGTAATGGAGAGTGTAGAAAAGAAGTGAAGAAGCGAGTGCAGGCAGGATGGCATGGGGGAGAAAATTGTCAGCTGTGATAGAGTTTCAGCTAAATGAAGAGAAGGGTGTAATAATTATGGTGAGAGCAGCCATGTTGTTCGGTCTAGAGACAGTGGCCGTGTCCGAATTCATACCCTACTCCCTAACTACAAATAAATTATATAGTGCGGCACTATATAGATCCCTGGATTTTAAAAGCAATTCGGACACCATGCTTACAACTTTTGGTCACCATTCTCCTTCGGGTGTTATTTATATGGCAGTTTACAAACAGCAGAATAGTTGCATTTCTGCCACCATCTGGTCTGGAAGCTTACTACTTTATTTTTTCATACGCCAATAATCATGTCACCAGTTTGGCAAGTAAAAACATAATAAATATGAACATATTACGAAGACAATTTATGAATGTACTGTGTTCTCATTCTTTCATTTTTTGATAGAATTAATGTGCTGTGTTCTGATGATAAAAAAACTTGGTTTATAAAAAAAAATACAATTACATACATTTTTGTGAAGAAATTAACTGACAAATAACTAGGCCATCACTGTTTATTTTTATTTTTGCACCGCTGAGCCATTTACAGGCTCGTGCAAGGCAGCACTTTTTCTGTACTTCTTTGTACTCTACTGAAAATACCTTCCAAAGGAGACCCGCTCAAAGCCCCAGGCAGCTGCGGAGATCCAGAAGAGAGCACGATGGGGGGTCAGCTACTCCCATCTAGAGGAGGGATGACCAAGAGAAGTGGGGGTCCCCGAAGGTGTACATTGCCTGACCAGGCTCTCCTAATATTGTGACCCAGAAGGGGTCCCGAGGGTAAGGACCAGAACCCGCACCACAAGGACACAGACACCCTCCAGGCTAAAATGAAATATGATCCCCCGCTCATGGACTTGCCAGAGGACTGAGGGATCCCTCTCCCTGCGCGGGGAGGGGGCCGCAGGGCCCAGGAGACCGACACCCAAGAGACAAGGCCGCCGCCGCTGAAGACCCTGTTCCCTCCACCAGGGATGGGGTAGGGGACAGAAGATCAGTAGTCCCACCTTCCTTGTGTAATGTATTTGTGTGTGCGTTGAGGTGTGTTTCTTGTGGTTGAAGGGTGTGTGTAATAAAGGGTGCAGTTAAAATTGGCGAGCAGGGCACTGAGGACATCTCCTGATTGCTTACAGGGATGTCCAATCGCCCTCTCACCAAGGAGCCCTAAATGTCTACAGTGCAGTTAAAATTGGAGGGTAAAGCACTGAGAGGACATCTCCTGCTTGCTGGCAGTGATGTCCTAGCACCCCCCCACCAAGGATCCTACGTGTCTAAGGTGCGTTTAAAACCAAGAGAAGGGGGCGAAACTGTGCGTAGACCATGGGAGGCTGGACCAATGCCAAGTGGCCCGGCCCCTCGATTTTTTTTTTTCTTCCAAATGAGTCTTTCCATGCTCCTGTTGGTAATAATTCAACTTTTTTAAGTTCGATTAAACTGAAAACGATCTGAAATGAAGCACAGAGGCAAGTTGGAGCAGTCGTCTCCAAAGATTAAGTTGCCCAGGATCACGCCATCTGCTGGGCAAGAGTTTCACCATTTTTTTCCAACATTGGATTATGATTTCATTATTATTATTATATGTTCTAATTACCTCTATCACTCTTGTGAGTTCAGAGAAAGCGTAGTGTTTTGTCTTCATAGTCAAACCACATCAACCTTCAACACAAAGTGTTTTAAATCATTTTATTTACAAAAAGATTTACAGACACTTGTTTTAAACAAAAATACTTTCATATTTAAAAATTAAAATGAAAATCCAAAAACCCAAACAAATAAATAACTTGAAATTTTCTAGCATTCATCAATACTTACCTAAAATAAATCTAAGCCTTCATAATAAACAGAAACATTAAAAAAAAACGAATTTCACAAATAAAATGATTAATGTTACATTTTACAGAGTCTTCCACGTCTCTCCTGCTTTGCCAAAATAAAGGTGTCTATTCTGGCCCTCTATGCTTATAGTCAGTCTGACACCAGACCGGATTTTGGGTTGACCCACTGGACCATAGGGCGTCTGGTGGAACAGCTTCGGGTTCCTCACGCTCTGGACCACAGGAGACTGAGGTCCTGGTGTTCCTTTCCTGGCTGGCGTCTGGCACATCTTACCGTGTGTTAGGCAGGACCTTTACGCTCCACTGTGAGTGACATTGTCCACAGAACAGCAGACCGCATCCTCCAGCTGATGAGCAGCGTCATGCTGGTCTCCAGTGTGGATGAACTGCCATTAGTCGCTGCTGGTTTTGAGAAGCTCACTGGATCTGCTGCTTTCCAAAAGGTCGTGAGCATCAACGTCTGCCACATAAGAATAAAGACCCCAAAAGAAAATGCAGCTTGTTATTCTAACAGGAAGCTTTTTTATTCAATCCTAATGCAGGCTGTATGTGACTCTAATGTCACATTTTTACATATTTTTGGTAGATATCCAGGATCAGTCCAGGATTCACAGGTTCTACGAAACAGCTCAATTTTTATCAAACACCTGAAGGATTCATCATTTTGGGTGGCAGTGGGTATCCCTGGGGTTCCCAACAGGGAACCCGTGAGGAATGCATTTGAGACCTGTTACAGCCGACACCACGCCAGGGCACCACACCAGGGCACGCTCTGTGGTGGAGAGAACATTTGAGATGAAGAAGACAAGATGGAGAGCGATAATTCTAGAGGCGTTGGAAGTAAAATCAACCTTTGCAGTTAGAATATTTCAGCTCCATCTGCACCATCAGTGATGATCAGTGCATCAGTGAAGGGGTCTGATTGGAGCCCACAGATGTTGATCCACAGCAGGATGAGCAAAGTGGCGTCTGTCTGCGAGGACAAATCTCTGGTTTCCTGTCAGCTCCAACTGCCAGACAAATGGCACATAATTTAGGACCATGATTATTGTTCACATGCATAAAAAGTAAATGTTAATATAAAATTAAATTTTAAATATTTATCTTTGATGTTTATATAAAAATAGTTTTGAGATTGTTAAAAGTTGCTCATATTTTAAAGAATACACACGAATAATTAAACTTTTTTGCAAATTTAATTAAAAAATTTTAATTAGACTTTTCTACTGTTTTTTAAAAAAAGAGTTTTTTAAAGAAAGTTAAGAGCCTCTCCTCTCGTTCTTCTTCTTGCCCTTTCCTCCTCTCTCCCTTCTCCAACAGACTGAATAGGCCTGCCACGCCGTGTCCGCTTGGCTGAAGGAGCTTCTTCTGTCTCCTCTTCCTCTTCCCTGTCTGCTCCTGTTCTTGTGGTACTGAGGCAGGGGATGGTGCAGAGGATGTGGAAGGACTCTCCTCCCAGAATGAGGCCTCACTGATGCTCTGCTGCCATTGGCCTCATTCATTAAGGAGAACCACTTCCACAAAGCTGCTGATGGTTCCTCTGCTTCAGTACCACTGCCAGTGGAAAGCCTTATAAGTTCCTTCAAATATCAAAACAGACACTTATGAACAAAGAAATAATTCAAACTACAAGGAACAGTCTAGACCTTCATTTTACAAAACTTCTGTTTTCTTTAAATTCTCCCACTTAGTTCTTGGCTGCTCTGGCTGGATTAATGAGGTGGGTCATCTGTATCACTGCTCTAAATAGAAAGTAAAAACAAAAACCTTTACCTCAATGACAATGATTAACAGTTTAATGATGAATTAATAAACATCTCAGCTGTGAACATACTCCCACCCGGCGGCTGAGGCACAGCGTTTGCCTGAAAACAGGCTCTCTTTTGCCATCTGCAGGCAGATCAAATTCTGTATGTCCTCGTCTGTCCCTAAATGTGTAAACACATTGAAAAAATGTCCTATCATCCTATCAACTTATGACTGCGTGTAGAAATCACTCCTTTTCTTATCTACTACCTACTGTGGTGAAGATTTCCACCTCCAATGCAAAACAATAGCATTAGCAAAATGATAGCATTAGCAAAATTGATAAGCTGCAGAAGAATATGCGTCGTCTGTAAAATCATTACCTTATACTACATATGTACCAATATGATATTCTACCACAAATACTTAAATACTTACATTTATAGGTCATCTTCTTCACACAACTTGCTTCCGTCATTTTCAAATTCTTCATTCAGAATGCATTGTGGTCTATATTTTCCAATGTAGTGGGCATCGATGCACACTGGTTTTCCGGGGCGAATTCTGGGAAATTTCTAGTGCATTCGATTTTGAAATTCTGGATTTGGACAAGAAAATGATGAACACACTATTTAGTGAGTAGAGAATTAATTCAGACATAGACTTTCCTCATAGCCAGTGGGTCTGAGGAAAAGACAGGAAGCAGAACTAGAGGCAGCCAGATGCTGAGGTTCTCTTTGTGAGTGACCATGATGGACAGGATCAGGAATGAGAACATCAGAGAGACAGCACATGTTAGAAGCTTTGGAGATAAAGTAAAAGGGGCTACACTGAGCTGGTTCAGACATGTCAAGAGGAGAGACAGTGAAAATATTTGTGGAAGGATGCTGAGTCTAGAGCTGCTGGGAAAAAGGTCCAGAGGAAGATCAAAGAGGAGATTTATGGATGCAGGGGACGAAGACATGAAGGTAGATGGTGTTATAAAAACAGTATCTATCTATCTATCTACACACACATATGTACACACAGACACATTAGGGCTGTCAACGTTTACGTGATAATGTCAGTGAGTAATTAAAAAAAAAAACGTGTTAATATTCATTAATGCTAATTAATTAAACTTTGCAAAGCAACAGTCTTCTACTTAGCAGTTCAGGCTTCCATGTTAATTTCTTGACCCTTTAGAACTGAGCGTGTGCCCGTGACACATTTGTACAAGCACTTTTTGAATTACTGTAATTTCTTAACAGTCTGCTCTATTGAAAAATTCAACAGTATCTGACTGCTAAAACATTTTTCTTTATTGTCAATATCCTGCCATTACGGTAATCTTACCCAGAAGCCCGCGAGCAGCTATTTGACTACCGGGATGACAGAGTGGTAGAAAAAATTCAGAGAGACGTGTGGGCAAAGAGAATATATACAATAGCGAAGAAAAGCAAGATGACCCTCCAGGGTAACAAAACCCCCATGGATATGCAGGGAAGATTTTGAAACCAAAGGAGCAACGGAGCGAGTCACCTCTGGTGAGAAAAGGTCATGTTTGAGGACCTCTATTTCCAGGTTGTTTTTCTGGAAAAATCACGGAATTGCTAGCTAGTTTTTACTCTAAAACACTAACTGTATTAGTAACTGTTTTAGTGCAAATATGCCTGCTGTTTTGGTTTTTTTTTTTTTAAACAGTAGTGTGTCACAATTGATTGTAATCACTCAACCTCATCCGTGCCATGTCTTCTGTGCAGAAACACGCATCCCCTCGGATCTACACAAATCTTTGATTGCGATCAGATCCTTGTTTTCATTCTGTAATCCTTGACTTATTTTTCTATGAAGGTTTGAACTTTGAGAGTTCAAAGAGAAAAGTGTAAAAATGATCAAGTCTAAGAAAAGTGTATTAAGTGTGTTGTTTAAGTTTACCATCTGTAATCCTACTCTGTTACTTCACAAGTTATTTTTAGAATTCAACTCCTGCAATAAGTATTTATACCCCTTGAACTTCTCCACATGTTCTCACATTGTGACAAACGTAAATGTCTTTTATTGGAATTATATGTTAAAGAAATACACAACGTGGCACACACTTGTGAAGTGAAAGGAAAATTATACAAGAGTTCATTTTTATTACAAAAGTTTCAGTGTGCAAAAGCAGTCATCCTCCTGAGTCAATACTTTCTGGAACCCCCTTTTGCTGTAATTCCAGCTGCAAGTCTTTGGACAGATTCCTCCACCTGAGCTGTAGATCTCTGCAGTTCATCCAGAGTCATCATGGACTCCTGGCTGCATCACTGATCAGTGTCTCCTTGTTCAGTCTGTTAGTTTAGATGGACGAACATGTCTAGGTTGGTTTGCAGTTGTTTCAAACTCTTTCCATTTGTGGATGATGGACTGAACAGTGGTTCATGGATGTTCAAAGTTTGGGAAATCTTTTTCTAGCCTAATCCTGCTTTCAATTTCTCCACAACTTTCTCCCTGACCGGTCTGGTGTCTTCCTTACACTTCATGATGCTGTTTTCTCGCCAATATTCTCTTGACAAACCACAGAGACTGTCACAGAACAGCTGGATTTGGATACTGAGATTAAATGACACACAGGTGGACTCTATGAAGTCATGAAGTCAACATCTGATCAGTCACCAACCATCAAGCAACTTCTGAAGGTAATTGGATGCTCTCAGAGGCTGAATAATTTCGTACACAGCACTTTTCAGTTTTTTGTTTGTAAAACAAAATGGAACTCTTGTATCATAAATCATATTCACATAAAATTCCAATAAAATATATTTATGTTTGTGGTCATAATGTGAGAAAAGTTCAAGGAGCATGAATTCTTTTGCAAAACAGGATTTCCTCTCTGCTCTTTGCAGATGATGTTGTCCTGTTGGCTTCATTGAGCCAGGACCTCCAGCACTGCAGCTGAGTGTGAAGCAGCTGGGAGGAGGGTCAGCACCCCTAAGTCTGAGGCCATGGTTCTAGACCGGAGAAGGGTGGTCTGTCCTCTCTGGGTGGGTGGAGTGCTCCTTCCCCAGGTGGAGAAGTTTAAGTATCTGGGGGTCTTGGTCGCTGTACCGGTCTGTCGTGGTGAAGAGAGAGCTAAACCAGAAAGCAAAGCTCTCAATTTACCGGTCGATCTACACTCCAATACTCACCTATGATCATGCGTTCTGGGTCATGATCGAAAGAACGCTTCTTCCTTGGGGTGGCTGGGCTCTCACTTAGAAATAGGGTGAGAAGCTCGGTCACCCGGGAGGAGCTCGGAGTAGAGCTGCTGCTCCTCCACATTGTGAAGAGCCAGTTGAGGTGGCTCGGGCATCTGGTTCCGATGCCCCCTGGACACCTCCCTATGGAGGTGTTTTGGCCATGTCCCACTGGGCGGAGGCATGGAGGAAGACCCAGGATACGCTGGAGAGACTACGTCTTTCGGCTGGCCTGGGAATGCCTCTGGATCCCCCCCCAGTTGAGCTGGAGGAAGACTGCTGCCCCCCCTGACCTGGTCACGGATAGCAAGAGAATACTCATGAACTGAATCTTTATAAATAAAAAGAATAACTGTTTGCTTTAAAATCAACAAATTATTTTTCCTAAGAATTGTTTGGCTAGTAGAGTTCAGATGTGGCTGGTGGGCTTTGGATGTTAGTGGCAACCCCAGCTAGTAACCAATATAGATCAATATCTATCTGTCTGTCCATCTATCTATAGAGAGAGAGACTCTCATGAGTTTGCATTCAATGCACTCCGTGGGGGGTGGGGGGTGGGTGCATAGTTTGTCGCAGAACTGCACAACAGACTGACGTAGAGAGAGAGAGACTGGTGCAACTCAATGCAATGGAATACATAAAGTCAGCCAGAAAGAACATTTATTTTGTGTGTTTTCAGAAGAATGGCTTAGTTTCAGATTTGATAGACATCAATCTAGACGTAACAGTATTTTCCACATCTGACTTTTAGCAGTGGCTTAGACCTTATATGATGTAACTTATTTTTGTGTCATTTGTCAAACTGTTGTCTGAATTCCAATGAAGCCAGGTTGTCTTGAACCATGTTCATACCTTGTACAAGTTATTGTTTTAAAATATATTTTCTTTGATTGTATTTTTATTTATTTACCTTTATTTAACCTCAGAAATGTTTTTTCAAGGGAGCTCTTTTAAATGAAAGACAAGAGGATCTTGGTTCTACAAGGGTCCTTTCCCTTGAGAATTTCTGAGTGAAATAAAAAGTAATGACTAAAATAATATAATTACAATTTTGATCCAGTACTTTTTAGAAGTAACTTGCCCAACACTGATCATTAGTAACTCAAAATCCTGATCATTGTTACCCAACATTGAGAAAAAACCTAACTCATTTAATTGGGTTAAAGGATAACACAACCCTGCACAGTTAGGACAAGTGTGCTGGGGCGGTCGATATTTAAAAAAGCACAGTGCTTACAGCTTAACCCAAGTTTAGTCATTTTTAATCCAGTCTTTTTTAGGGTGTATCCAGGAGCGTTCAAATTCTTTTTTTACAGTTTGACATCACTGAAGGTTTTAATGCTTTTCAGTTTGATTTGGATTAAAGAGAAGGCTCTGAACACATGTACTCTGTTTGCTTGATTTGATCATTTCTTGATATGAGTATCATGTTTAGGGTGTTCTAATTATGATTATTGATGTTCTCTCGCTTCTGTTTAGAGATTATCAGGATGCTCTGTGTGTAAAAATGTGCTTAATCACTGTTGTTGTAGATGATTTAAAAACAGATTGGTTCTGATGAAGCTCGAGGTGATTCTGCGTTGGGAATGTAGCCTATACTTTGTTTTTCCATTTATTGTAAATCAACCTACAGGTTTGGTCTCCGTTCTGTCTTGATTTGATCCGAAATGAGATGTTCCGAATTCCCCCTTAACAAACAGAAGAGCCCCTAGAACCGAACCTTACGAGATTTAAAAGGCACAACTGTGAACACGCAGCAGTAAACCGGGGGGTTCATGAGAACGGAACCAAAACCATCTGGCAGTTCTTCATCGGTTCTGATCGCAGAAGAATACCAGCTCACAGCAGCGAAAGGTTCTATGGGAATGCCGCAAGTAGGGGGCGTGTCCTCCTGCCCGCAGAATCACACGCACGCGCATGTCTCGTGGCTCGGTTCTGTTTTAGACATGATCCACCCGCAGCGTTTGCTGATCATCGACGCATTCGCACTGATCAGCAGAGAGGTCACGTGGTCAGAGGCTCGCTCAGTTCAGCGCATCTGTCCTACATTCGCTGCTGATGTCGGTCAGTGTAACCCCCCCCGCCCCATCTTCAAGCACATGCAGCATTGAAGCACGGCGCTGCAGCTGTGAGCGTGCATACGCCAGACTCACCCCCTCTCAGATTGCTTCGGTCCATGAACATCGCGCAGCACAACCCAAAGCCGCTCATTAAAGAGCGGCTGTGCGGGGGGAGAGCGGCTCCCCGGTCCACAGCACGAGAAAGCGGGTCACACACGCGTGCGCACCGAGCAGGTTCGGACCTATTCTTGATCCGCGCGGTCTGATCAGCGCGCGTGCGGAGGAGGATGGGAGGGGGCAGGGAAGCGCTTCAGCTCTCTCCCTCTCTCTGGTTTCCATGGCAACTAATTAAGGAGGGAGGGGGCGTCAAACTGCCGATTACCACATGGTCTGAAAACAGTGTCCTTTTTGGACTTGATCGGAAGCTCACTGTGAGAAATCTGATGGGAACTGCTGACTCCTGATGCAAGCAGCATATATTTTACAGTAGACACCATAGGAAACGTGACCTGAGCATCAGTATCAAACCAGAACCTGCAAGACCCACTGTGGCTTAAAGGACCCAAATCTGTACATTCCAGGTTCAACAGAAGTGAGATGGATCACGGAGTCAGCACCAGGAGATAGATCTGAGGCAAACATTGATTCTGTTGAGCATTCTGTTGGGCACAGACACTATTAGACACTATTAGATTTCAATTACATTTCTTTCTCACTGCCAGGGGGGACTGTATGCTAGTCGCAGGGTAAGTGGCTGAAGACTAGTGAGCATAGTACCCACTATCCAGGATGAAACATCCAAGATGCATGAATAAAGCTCAAGGCCCCAACTGACAGTGTACTCAGTGAATGTCTCAGGCAATGGAGATCAGAGGATGTGTTGCTGGAGGACAGATCCCCATGGGTGAATGAGCCTTTGCAGACCATAACTGAAGTGGCTGATATCAAAAAGCTAGACAGAGCTGGCCTACAGGACAGCACAGAAGCGCTCAGGAACAAGCCCTGAGCCCCAGAGTGATAGAGGCTCAGATCTACCAAACCAGACATGACCCAAAATGTAGGCTGTGCAAAGAGGTACCAGAAACTATCCAGCACATAACTTCAGGATGTAAGATGCTGGCCAGGAAAGCATACATGGAGCGCCCCAACCAAGTAAACTAATAGTAAACAGGAACATGTGTACAGAATATGGGCTGTAACCCCCAAACTGGATGAGTGGCTACAGCAGATCCCTGTAAAGACATCAGACATTTCAGTCCAGAGAAGTGCAGTGCTAGGAACAGATAAGATACTTTGCACATCCCTCAAGCTCCCAGTTCTCGGGAAGATGACCTGAGCTTTGGTGAGAAACAACCTGTGGAAGGTGAGAGGGGCATTTATAAAAAATTATATATATTAATTTTTTTTATATACTGTATATATGCCGTAAATCTTCCAATAATGGCCGATCTCTAATAGACGCTGGTCTCCAATAAAAGCGGGTCTAACTGGTGTTAGTTCCAATAGATGTCTGTCTCTAATAGTGGGTGGGGTCCTTTAAGACCCAACACCCCCCTCCCCCACCTCCTCTGCGCGCGTGCTTTGTACTCAGTCAGGCAGAGGGTGGGGGCTGGTTATCTGTAGGATTCAGCCAGTGTAACATGGCTCATTCCATTTTGTTGAAACTTTTGGAATATATCAAAGAACATTCTGGTGAGGAATCTGAACCACATTTTGGGATGAATCCTAAACATATCAGAGAATGTTGCAAGCAGATGGATGAAGGAGCAAAGACGGCTGCAGAAAGAAAAGGAGCAAACCCGTTTCCTGGTGTTTATAGTGGATCAATCCCTGGATTCTCCTGAACTTCATTCATTTTCTTACCCAACTGGATCCCTTTCGGGGCAGTGAGATTTTTGGAACCGTCCAATCTGCTGCTGTTGGATGAAAGCAGTACACTTTAGAGCTGGAGCTCACTTTGCTGCTACCAGGGAGGAGCTGGCAGCCAGACAGAGAGCTGGTGCAGGATGGGAAAGCAGGACCACCACACAAGCCTCCAAAACCCAAGCGCAGTGAGGTATGAAAGCACAGAGTGCAAGCCCTAGCCCTGCCAGAGGACTAGAACCCCACCTCGCCAGGGGGCCCAGTGCACTGCCCCACCCCTGAGACACCCACCACCCTAGACAAGCCACCCAGGAGTTCCAAGCATCCTCCCACCCCAGCCCTGGATACAAGCCAGGGCCCCCCATGGGAGACCTGCCCCAAAGCTCCAGGCAACTGCAGGAGATCCTGGAGAGAGCACAGCAGGGGTCAGCCACCCACACCTAGAGGAGAGACGACCAAGAGAAGTGGGGATCCCCGAAATGTGTTGAGAACATAGCCCGACCAGACTGTCCCAATGTTGTAATTTAGAAGGGGCCCTCTGGTCCAGATGGCAAGGACCAGAACCTGCACCATAAAAATACGGACACCCTCCAGGCTCAGATGGAATGTGATCCCCCGCTCATGGTCTTTGCTAGAGTACTAAGGGATCTCTCTCCCTGTGTGGGCAGGGGGCCGCAGGGCCCAGGAGGCCGACACCCAAGAGACAATGCCGCCGCTGCTGAGTGCTTTATTCCCTCCGCCAGGGATGGGGTAGGGGACAGAAGACCAGTAGTCCCACTTTCTTTGTGTGATGTATTTGTGTGTGTTGGGGTGTGTTTATTGAGGTTTAAAGGGTGTGTATAAAAAGAGGTGCAGTTGAAATTGGTGAGCAGGACACTGAGAGGATACCTCCTGATTGCTCACAGTGATGTCCAGGCACCCCCACTCCCCACTCCCCACTACCACCACCAAGAGTCCTGTCTAAGGTGCACTTAAAACCGAGAGAGAGGGCCAAAATCCAGGGGGCAAATTCCACCGCCGCGTCCCAAGCTGTTGTCTCCATTGATAAACTCTTTATTGATGGGAGGCTCTTTCGGGACCCCAAGATCTCACAGTGGCTGTGCTGAAGGGCTCCAGATGCTGCGATCAGAACCTCCATGCTGCACTGATGAAACCGACTAAACTGATTTAAATGATGGAAAATCAGCTCATCAACCATCCACACCTCCATCTCGGTAAAGCAGTTTATCTCTGTCGCTTTATTGTTTGTCTCTTACCCCCCCCCCCCAAAAAAAAAGGGATGGGGGCAAGAAATGACAAACACAGAAGTAACATGAGTTTATATCATGTATATATATAGATTATATAATATGTATGTAGCATTATTTATTCCTTAATAATAGATGAAAGATCATTCTTGCCTTTATGGTTATGCTGATGATATACAGCTATGCAGTATGTGTACATACACAGCATAAAAGTGTTGTTCAGTAATGATGGACATGAGGGAAGAGAAATAAACTGCTTCACCGAGATGGAGGTGTGGATGGATCATTTAAATTAGTTTAGTCGGTTTCATCAGCGCAGGATGGAGGTTCTGATCGCAGCATCTGGGGGTCTTCAGCGCAGCCACGGGGTGATCTTGGGGTCCCGAAAGAGCCGTCCATCAACATAGAGTGTGTCCATGGAAACAACAGCTCGAGACCCGGCCGGCGGTGAGGTGCTTCCTCCTCCTAACATCCTTAAAATTTAACGAAGTGAATTTCTGCCATATGCTTGTAGGACAAAAAGGTCATGATTGTCTAGTAGGCTAACAGAAAATAATTTGTAATTCTATGTGTTGAGGTGTGTGCATTGCGCAATCATGTTTGCAGGAGCAGCTTGGGTATATGTAGTTACGCTGCTGCTTATGTGTGAGGAAACCCAGTCACAAGTGTTCCAGCCCTCGTCTGGTTTGATTTACTGACAGACTCATTCTGCTAAAAAAGCACATTATAAAAATAAACAAGTCATTCTGAAAAATAGCAATGTGAATAGAAAAAAAGCTACTTTGAAAAATATTGTTTCTGGAAAAAGCCATATAATTATACTAATGTTCAACATAATTAAAAATAAAAAAATCTATTGTTATGAAATAATGAGCAGGTTCTAAAGCTGAAATACATATTTTTAATAATATTGTGGCTAATTTAGTATTCATGTTCAGGTTTAGCATAATTTAATGATCTTTTAATATATTTATTAGATTTTTATTGGTTGAGTGTCTGATTGCACAAGATCACATTTTTTTTTGCATTGTGTTCTCAATAGTAATCACATTAAAACGTGGTCACTGACGTGAACGAACACAATTCAGTTGTGACTCTGCTGGGGGGGTTAGGGCCAGTGCCCAGCACTCTCAACACTCCTCTTTTGACACGAGCCTGATGTTTCATGTGATGGAGGGGGTGATCACGACAGAGGCGGGACTCTGGCAACAGGAGGCGCTCGTCATCCCCTCGCTAAACTGCAGAAGAAGAGGATGAGGAGAATGGAGACGGAGCCACAACAAAGAGGTTCATGCGGGTTCTGGTGAGGAGCATCGAGCGGAACCGCGCGCATTCATGGTGGGTCCACGCGCTCCTACCGGAATTCGAGCCATGTTCTGTGACATGAGGAGAAAGTGACCGGACACGCGTGCAAAAACCTTCACATCATCATAGATGTGCACAGATGGATCGAGTCTGGTCATGATCCCAGACTGCTGCGATCCGTCTGTGACCTTGAATGTCCAACAACTGCGGTCTTGTTCTTATTCTGTCGTGACGTTAGAGTCCGGATGGAACAGATCCCGAACCCGGGGGAAGGGGGTGGGGGATTTGCCAAAACGGGTACAGGGGCGGCTCCAAACATTTTTTACTCTCCATTAGCTTAGAAGTTGTAAAGTGACTGTAAGGAGCTGCTCATTCATTGTTTAATTTGCATTTTCAAGAAGGAAAGTAACAGGAACGCTTTTTCATTCAATGCTAAATAATACCAGATTTAGATTTGGTGTCTTTTTGTAATTGAAGAATTTCGGACCAATCAGCATTCACTTTAATGTTCATGTCTGTGATTGGCTGGCTGGATCTTTAGGATTCCAACAGTCTCTAGGGGTTTGTTTTTTTTCTCCTTAATTTATCATCAACATCTATAATAGTATGCAGAAAAGGAATAACTAATGTAAAAAATGTTTGAGTTTTTATTATGTATATAACATGAATTATTCTTTAATAATAGATGAAAGATCATTCTTGCCTTTGTTATGCTGAAGATATACTATATAATTACATTTGTTTCTTTTTTATATTTGCTAAAATCATTTGAAATGAATTAATACCCTCAATGTACACACAGCACCCCCCCCCCCCAAAAAAAAAAAACAAAACAAAAAAAAAAAAAAACACTGAGTTTTTGCAGATTTCTTCAAAAAAAAAAACAGAAATACCACATGGTTCTAAGTATTCAGACCCTTTACTCAGTATTTAGTAGCAGCACCTTTTGATCTAATACAGTCATTAGTTTTTTTGGGAAAGATGCAACAAGTTTTTCACTCCTGGATTTGGGATCCTCTGCCATTCCTCCTTGCAGATCCTCTCCAGTTCTGTCAGGTTGGATGGTAAACGTTGGTGAACAGCCATTTTCAGGTCTCTCCAGAGATGCTCCATTGGGTTTAAGTCAGGGCTCTGGCTGGAACATTCAAGAACAGTCACAGAGTTGTTGTAAAGACACTCCTTGGTTATTTTAGCTGTGTGTTTAGGGTCATTGTCTTGCTGGAAGGTGAACCTTTGGTCCAGTCTGAGGTCCTGAGCACTCTGGAGAAGGTTCTGGTCCAGGGTATCCCTGTATTTGGTCTCATTCATCTTTCCCTCCATTGCAACCAGTCGTCCTGTCCCTGCAGCTGAAAAACACCCCCACAGCATGATGCTGCCACCACCATGCTTCACTGTTGGGATCGTATTGGACTGGTGATGAGCTGTGTCTGCTTTTCTCCACACATACTGATTAGAATTAAGGCCAAAAAGTTCTATCTTGGTCTCATCAGACCAGAGAATCTTATTTCTCACCATCTTGGAGTCCTTCAAGGGGTTTTTAAACAAACTCCATTTGGACTTTCATGTGTCTTGCACTGAGGAGAAGCTTTCATCGAGCCACTCTGCCATAAAGCCCCGACTGGTGGAGGGCTGCAGTGATGGTTGACTTTCTACAACTTTCTCCTGACTGCATCTCTGGAGCTCAGCCACAGTGATCTATGGGTTCTTCTTTATCTCTCTCATTAAGGCTCTTCTCTCCCCTGATAGCTCAGTTTTTGGTGGACGACCAGGTCTAGGAAGGGTTCTGGTCGTCCTGAACATCTTCCATTTAAGGATGATGGAGGCCACTGTGCTCTTAGGAACCTTTAGTGCAGCAGATATGTTTACTGTAACCTTGTCCAGATCTGTGCTTTGCTACAATTCTGTCTCTGAGCTCTTCAGGCAGTTCCTTTGACGTCATGATTCTCATTCGCTCTGACATCAATGTGAGCTGGAAGGTCTTATATAGACAGGTGTGTGGCTTTCCTGATCAAGTCTAATCAGAGAATCAAACACAGCTGGACTCAAATGAAGGTGTAGAACCATCTCAAGGATGGTCAGAAGAAATGGACAGAACCTGAGTTCAACATATGAGTGTCACAGCAAAGGTTTTGAATACTTAGGACTATGTGATATTTTAGTTTTTCTTTTTTAATAAATCAGCAAAAATGTCAAATTCAGTTTTTTCCTCAATCTGGGATGCTGTGTGTACATTAATGAGGAAAAAATAAACTTAATTTATTATTTTAGCAAATGGCTGCAATATAACAAAAAGTGAAGAATTTAAGGGGGTCTGAATACTTTCTGTACCCACTGTATACAGTGAGTGTTACTTGATACTCCATGTTGCTGATCCGTTCATACATTCTTGATAACTGACAGTTTGCGTTCAGTGGTGTCGTCTATTGACCACAGCAGGTGCTTGTTTTTTGTGTGTTTCCTGGTTACTGTTATTTTTATGTTTCTGTCCTCTTGTGAAAAGTGAGGTGATGTTACGTCATATGAAGATTTCATCTTTTTTAACAGACAAAAGACAACAGAACAAAACAACGGAAAATAACTTAAGACCATTCTTAAGTTATTTTTGAGCCAGTTGTTTGGAGTGTTTTTTTTAGTAATTTTATGTTTATCCAAACATGAGTTTTAGGTTGTGGTTTGATGTTTTAGTAGAGCTGTGACTGGACTTTTGGCTCAGCAGAAGAGCGGGCTGTAGAGACTTTTCAGAGGATCAGGACCATGGCTGGGGAAAAATCTTTGAACTCATCATCTACGTTTACTGGTTGGCTGTCTGCACTCATATTGTGTAGTTTCTCATGTTTTCAATGTGCCATAGTCTACAGTTCACAACATCATTTACAAAGTAGAACGCTCTGTATCAGCTCTAATAAGGCATTTTTTCCCCATCACATGCAGAACTGGACCCTGTGGGACAGTGCTTTGCTCGACTTTCCGCAAGAATGCATTTAAAAAAGTTGTAGGTGCAATTGATGGCTCCCACATTAGAACTAAGCACCCTGCACAGCACAGAGTAGATTATCTCAATTATAAAGGTTTGTATTCCATAAATATGCAGGCCATTTGTGATCCTAACATTTTTGTTGGTTACTTAAGATCCGTTCATGACACTCGTGTTAAAAACCAGCCCTTGTTATAGGAGAGCTAGATACCCTCCCCAAGGCTACATTATTTTAGGAGACTGTGGTTAGCCCTGCATTGATACACCAGTTTGCTTTATTACTTTATACAGAAAGCCTGTTAATGACGTAATTGAAAAACATTTACATTTTGGTCACTTAAAGGGACAGCATAGGTGCAGCATAATTGGAAATACATTTGATATCATGAAAACACCATGCATCTTCACTTTTTAAAGTTATGAAGATAAAACCCACCTTCGCACCACATATCATAGCTTCTTGCGCCTTCCTGAACAATTTGTGTTTGAAAAATGGAGACTTGACAGAACGTGACCAAGACAGTGTGGCACAAGCAGTTCAACCTAAACTTATCCCTCAGCCAAAGGCTCAAAATGAAAGATCTGGAAATCTGGCAAGGGACAGATTGACTGCAATCATTTCAGGACATGTTTAAATGTTTTTATTTTTTATTTTTATTCATTTCTACTATGTATTTTTACTATTGCATTATGTTAATACGTTTTGAATAAAGTTGATTTTGAATTTTACCTTGTGTTTATGCCAGTTCCTATATGATAAGTGCAAGTTATTGTGAATTATTACAAACATATTTGTTTACGTTTTTATTATTCAAATAACACCAAATTACTTTTAAACAAACAGGAAAATAAATTACCCAACGTTTTAAAAAAATTATTAAACAATTTCTTAATTGGAGCTCTCAATCCGAATTCTTCACCTCTGTCAAATTATTCTGCTCTTAATTTACTGGTCGATCTCCCAGTACTCACCTATGGTCATGAGCTCCGGGTTATGACAGATAAGATGAGATCCTGAATACAAGCGGCTGAAATGAGCTTCCTCTGTCCGGGCGCTCTCTGAGAGATAGGGTAAGAAGACCAGAAGTCCTCTCTGGCTCCTCTCGTTGTGGAGAGGAGCCAGTTGAGGTGGCTCGGGCATCTCAACCCCGAGGAGGTGTTCTGGGGATGTCCCACTGGGCAGAGGCCCCAGGGCCTCAGAGGACCTGGAGGAAGTGGCTGGGGAGAGGGAAGTCTGGGCATCTGCTCAGACTGCTGCCCACGCAACCTGGTCCTGGATGAACGGAGAAAGAGGGATGATGGATGTATTTCTTAATTGTTGTGCAAAAATAGTTAGAATTTTTTACAGCTTGAGTTTGAGTCCTCCCTGATTTAATTTGCTGGTCTGGCAGATATGTGATTGTTATTTAAACATAACTTTAAGTTTTAATAAAATCCAATCTTTGCCAACCTAATACGTTTAACCATTGAGAACTCAAGATGCAAAAAACATTCAGGAACTTGGTGAATTTTATATTTTTAATATAAATTAAGAAATCTTAATCATTATTACAAATTCTCTCCAAAAGTGAGAGCAGTCTCTCATAAAATCTCGGTTTTCTCCGTTCCTTCTCTTCCTGACCTGGTCCTTGCCAAAGATCAACGATTCTGGCCTCTTTCTTTTTCTAGTGGATGGGGTTGGAGGAGGTCGTTGATCTGCTGTTGCTGAGGTGCTGGGATCTTTTAATGATGCCCCCGCTTTTGGTGATATTTGTTGCTGAGCTGCTGAAACAG
The DNA here is from genome assembly GCA_016861445.1 of Oryzias woworae. Lineage (NCBI taxonomy): Eukaryota > Metazoa > Chordata > Actinopteri > Beloniformes > Adrianichthyidae > Oryzias > Oryzias woworae. Next base: position 1,057,920 of record BOLG01001158.1, read on the forward strand.
GAAAGTAAATTTGGGTTGTCCACATGTTCTGTTAACAAGTGAAAAAAGTATATATAGGTTTTATGATCAACTTTAATTAGCATATAACAATCAAGCACTATCATACTAGTGCCCAACAAACTCAATATGCACGTAGCTTTAATAAATAAAGTTCAAATTTTTATGCTTATTTATAATGTCAAAATGCAATCTGTAATAACTTACCAGGACACTTGGCTCATCTTCGATGTCCGCTGAGCAAATCAACACAGGGGGATCAATTGATGGCCTGCCTCCCAGCGCCAAATGCATTTCTTCAAAATATTGCCACAAGGCACTGGTGTCCTCTCCCCCATGAGTCCCAGAACCTGTTTTTGGTGTCCTGAGTTCCTGTAAACATCAAATGAGTAAACAAAATCAATGAGTTTATTTCATGACCATTTTTGGACAAACCTAATTCTAATAATATGCATATCAGGCATATACTGTAATTATATTAAAAACACAAAATTAAAGCAAACCTGAAAGAAAGTAGCAAAAGATTGACAAATATATGCAGGTTTGACAGGAACAGTGTAATTTCAGCTTTAATTTTTTTTTTTAGATTTTCCCATTTTTGAGACTTGCTGAGGAGTGACCTTTCCTCTGATTCCAAGTTCCAAAATCAGTTTTCTGTTTTTTTAAACAGATTATTGTTATTACGAGTGAGTCAACTCTTACTAAGACATAAAAACGTGTGTTTACTCATAATGAAATTTAAGAAATTGTTGTATTGACAAACTAAGCATACAAACACACACAAGATGTACTCATTGACAGTAGACCTGAATTTCATTTAAAAAAAAAGCTGCAGGTTTTCAGTCCTGAAGTGAACTACCCTCCTTGTTTGTTGCGGAGTCCCTAGAATGAAAAAACATGTTTGTAAATTTTTCATTTTGGTAAAAAAGTTAAAATACCAGATTAACCAAAGTCAGAAACAATTACAAAAAGGCTATTCCCTGTCTAATGAATTTGACCAATGGATAATTACCATCACACAAAAGTCTATCACTTTTAAAAAGAATAGAAAAACATTTTTCAAAAATTGCAAACTTGTTTAGTATTTCACTGTTAGTATATCACAGGTAGAGCTTGAGAAATACAAAACACCTGTTTTATAATTTTACAAAGTCATGCAAACATGGAAACTCATACCCTAGCTAGTCCATACAACTCCTCCATAAACCACTACCCTTCCAAATGCTCCTACAATTGCAGGGGTAGAGAGAAGCCGTAAGAGTAGGGGATACATTTGGATTCGGCTTTTGTTTTCATGAAGACCCTTGATGAATTGGAGGTGAACATTCCAAAACTGTCCACTAGGAGGCACAGGGGAATGTCTTTAATTAGATTTTGGGTGTATCATGCATTCTTGGGGTTATGCTGGCTGTGAGTTCATGTGCACCATTTGTTATTGTATTGCTTTTTGTGGTTTTAACAGGATCTGTAAGGACTTCTGCTGGGTTTTTAGTATTTTAGCTTTCTGGTCTATTTACTTTGAGTGTGCATGAATTCCTTGTTGTCTTAGAATGTTCCGATGTGTCATTTCTTTTCCAGCCTTTTCAAACTGCGGAATGTTGTAGAAAATTTCCATGGAGATACTCTTATCAAACAAACATCTCCTGCTTCTCTTTTTCTACTTGAAGAAAAGCCAGAATAAATCAGACTGGATTAGGACCGGATCTTAACCGTTCCCCGGATCTCTTCCCTGTTTTGAAACAAAACAGTCCTCATTTCTGAGTGGAAGCAAATTCAAAACCGGTTCTGCTTGCAAGAAAAACTGACCTGGTTGACAGGTCCAGAACCTTGATGGGAATCTCTAAAGCCTTTTATCTTGAAATTCTGCAAATGTTACAATTTTTTGTTTTCTCTGTCGGTCAGGCTGAGGAGGCAGCAGGAGCCCAGGGTAATCCTGAGGGCGAGGAAGGAGAGAGAGCGGTCATGATAGAAACCCCCAATACTCCAGTCTACTGTGTCTGCAGAAGACCAGACATCAACTGTTTCATGATGTACAAAACTTTATTTATTTGAACATTATAAAAGAGAAGAATGTATAGAAATTGTTTACACTATCTGTTTGTCTGTCAGAGGGTGTGATTGCTGCTCTGAGTGGTTTCATGGTGGCTGCATTGGCGTATCAGAGAGGGCAGCAAAATCTATTAGAGTCTGGTTCTGCCTGTCCTGCAGAGGTGAGTCATAAAAAAAACATTTGAATTAATTATTTCATTAAAAAATGTAAATGTATAACAATAGTATTGTTTGTAAAAGAAAATTATTGTAGCCACATAAACTGCCTTTTCTGACGGTAAGTTTTACTCACTTTTTGATAAGAGAAAATGTTTTTCATCACAATCTTAAAAATATGAGAGGCTGTATGAGACCTAATTCATACTTTCTTTTACACATACAATCAATTCTTGCACACATACAATCAAACTCTTTAGAACACTAGAAAGACAAGTTTAAAGCTTACTGCATCTCCCTTAAAGAAAGAAGACTTTCTACAGATACCGGTTAAAAAATAAACACAAACAGAATCTTCTAATGAGTAACACGGTACATGTACAACAGCTAATATAATTTTTTTTTTTTGTAAAAATATTATAAGGTAATAAAAATGTTGCCTTTAATTGATTTTTATTTGAAGCTGCAGGTGCTTAGGGCAGGTTTATATTATAAATTTTTACATAAAGGATTAGGTTTCAATCCGAAACGTGTAATTTATGTTCATCTGACACAGATATATTCGAAAATCTATTTTATATTTGCAAACACAGAGATATACTGTTCTCATGTTCATAACTGGGGAACTCAAACTATTTTTTTATTATAGCTTTTACATAGTTACACATGTCCACGTGTTTTTTTAAAATGAAAAATAAAATTGATTATTTTTTATTGTATTTGTGGGATGTATGTGTGTGTTGGGTTTTTGTGGGTTTTTTATTATTTCTTTCCTTATGATTGCCAGTTTAACAACAAATCTTTCTTACTATTTATTTTACAATGTAAGCACTTTGAGAAGCTTTGTAGCAGGAAAAGCAAGAAAAGTGCTTTTTCAATACAACTGAATATGTGTGCATGTTACATTTAACAAGGTAGAGAATTATGTCAATGCAGATTTCTTCTCATTTATTTTCTAATACGATACCAAATATGTTAAAAAAGCAGTTGGCAGTTGTGAGAAATAATTTTCATAGCCAACTTTAAAGTTCTTTCCAAAATATTTATTTTTGTGAACAAAACAACAGCAAATGTTGCGTAGCTTCAATTTCTTTTTCACATGATTAGGGCTGAGTATCATGAATTTCCATACGATTTCGATACGATTCAATTCACTAGATACGATTCAGTTCAATTTTGAATTTACAAGGTAGGTTTACAGATTTTGACATATTTGGATAGAAATGCATTAATAATACAAGTTTAAATGTATGTATGAACGAATTTGATTGTATGTGTGAAAGAAAGTATGCATTAAGTCCCATTATATTAAATCTGATATAATAAAGCATTTCTTAGATTATCTGCACTTTATGATAGTATTACATCAATCTGACTCATTGGTCAAATTTCATAGAATTATTTATTATTGCTATTGTCATATTTAATTTATTTCTTTGATGCTTGTAAGTTTTTTTTTCACTAACCAAAGGATACTACGAATTTTGTCCGTGTGGACATGAGAGCTCCAGTAAAAAGGAATGTGGCCTTCTTATCAGAACTTTTTTTTAATTATCATTTCCACTTTTGTGAAGACTCTCTTGTCTAGGGTAATTCCATCAAAATAAAAATTTTAAAAATCAGTCATCTGGATGGGCTTTTTCAAGATGAAGTCGTTTCACCTCTAATCCAAGAGGCTTTATCAATTTGCAGTTTTTCATAATTCCACAAATACCTCTCTCCTAGTCAGAGTAGGTTGATCTTATACTTATCAACTTTTCTAAGACCAGTTACCTTGATTCCTTGCTTAGGCTCAGACTAGTCTGACTTTCCCAGAAAACTGAGGATATCTTTAGCTTCTTGCTTTCTTGAAACATACCTCTGGTTAAACCAGGCTCTTAGAGGCTACACCCCTGTGACCACATAGGCTTTACCTATTTGTTACTAGAACCTCATCTTTCTCCCTGTGCAGTTTACTTGTCCAGTTTTTGCCCAATGCTGCTTCCCGCTGTCTGTTTAAATAAATAAGTAAATGCATCTCTATGTGCCAGTGACGTGCGGTGAGGTTTACGGCTGGTAAGGCACTGACATCATCAGTCAGATTTACAAACATATAAACCCTACAGAGAAGCCTATTCACCATTTAAAGTTAAAGTGTGTTGTTTAAAATTTCAACATTATTCTTCTGTTTAAAAAAAAGTAACAGAGGGGGAAAAAATTTACCAAAATTGTTATTAATAGCTTTCTTTTATTTATAAATGAAGTCCGTATATCGCTCTCTTGCTTTATGCCTATGGTCTCTCCTTCTGAAGAAACACATTAATAACCTGTTTGTAGAAGTCTTCCTTTTCATTTTTCAGTTTTAAAGATCTTTCTGTCTCAGTGGAGATCACTACAAGTAATGTGTCTAAACAAATTATTGAGTTTAGGGGTTTAAGAACGTATTTCTTACGTTTAGAAAATTATGTTAAACAATATTATGGAATAACTGGACAACTGCAGTTGCCTTGCTACTAATAATTCTATTATTCTTAAGCCTCGGTGTCACATTGTCTGGGTTCACCGGCGCCCTCTGCTTTGAGGCAGGCGTACTGACTGCCTCACCTAGTGTATTTCGAAAGCGCATTTTTAGTCAATAAAAAGCCCTAATGAATCGTAAAGTGGCAACAAAATAATCAGACAAATGGTGAGAAATAAATAAATTAGGTCATTTTCAAATAAAGTGTCTTTTATGATGATAAAAAAGACCGAATTAGTAAAGCTCATGCGTCAGCTGCAGCTCCAGTCAGTGTGTGCGGGAGGCATGGGCTGCTGCTGTCGCACCCGCTGCTGTGCGCATATGTCAGCTGGTCCTTCAGTGTGCGACGCTAGGGAAGGGAGGGGCTGCTGCTGTGTTGTCTTGCATATTTGAACAGGAAACTCCTATATTTGCTGAAGAAATGTTGAAAACCCACACAGAAAAAGGTAATCATGGAAAAAACATGTCTAAAAAATAATAATAGGTTTTAATTTTCATTTAAAAAAAGTATATTCATTTTATTTCATTCATACATTTTTCAAGCTTTATTTTGCTGGTGAGGCACAGCCTCACCTGCCTCCCCTGACTGCACGTCACTGCTATGTTCACATGTGTGCATATACGAGCGCTAGCTTGTTTTTGTTAGCTGTCTTGTGTCAAACTCAGAGAAAGACACATCTCTGGAGATCAAATATCGGCAGAAGAAGAGTAAAGAGAGAGATGATGGAGAGTTTGAGCCAGACAAAAGTAAAAAGTCCCAAAGAGAAGACGAGAGCTTCACCCCCCAGCAGCAGAAGATGGACAAAAGGCGGTGCTCACAGGTGAGGTTGTGCTGCTGTGTTTTTGTAGTCTGGGGCCTACTGTCATGGGTTTTAGAGAACATGAAGTGAAGCATGTGTTAAATGCTTTCATGCAGGATCTCTTTCTTAACATATAAACACCATCTCTTTTTAAACACCTGCTGTATAGATGTAGAAGATCGGTGTTCAGATTTTTATACAGAATGTCCATTTTAATGAGGAATGAAAAGGATTATGTCATCAAATTGGACATAACATTTTTCTTGTACATTTTTGCTGTGAGATAAATTAAAACATTGATGGGGTGTTTTTATTCATAGCTCCTCTTCGCCGGGTGTCACATTCTCTCTCCTTTAGGTTTATAATTCTGAGCCTCTGAGCTCATTGACTGTATGATAATTTCTGATAGAAAATGTCTGCAGTCATGTCATACCAAAAATTAGCCTTTAATATAATGATAAAAATGAAATTATTATATCTATTATATATATATATATATATGGAAGGTGCTAATCACAAAACGAGAACCACCTGGGTTAACCATGGACCGGAAGCAGTGAAAGCTAGACTGGCAATCAAAACTCAGGTAAACGTTCCCTCTGTTGTCTGGAGGAGGAAGTATCTGCGTAAGTCCTAACACCCTTACATTTGTCTCTTGGTTATATTGCAACCATTTGCTAAAATCATTTAAGGTCATTTTTTTTTCCTCATTAATGTACACACAGCATCCCATATTGAGAAAAAGCAGAATTTTTGCAGATTTATTTAAAAAAAAACCAGAAATATCACATGGTCCTAAGTATTCAGACCCTTTGTTCAGTATTTATAGCAGCACCCTTTTTTTCTAATACAGTCATGAGTCTTTTTGGGAAAGATGCAACAAGTTTTTCACTCCTGGATTTGGGATCCTCTGTTATTCCTCCTTGCAGATCCTCTCCAGTTCTGTCAGGTTGGATGGTAAACGTTGGTGAACTGTCAGGGTTGACGTGCGGACACAGAAGCAGACAGAACTCATAAATGCAATGTCTCTCATTTATTTGAAACACTTACTCGAAATATAGAACACAAGTCCTAGAAGCAACAAAAACCACCCGACTACTAGTGCAGGGGAGACGAAGACTTATAACTAGGAGGAAGGGATGAGGTAAGTGGAAACAGGTGTGCCAATCAAGGAGGGAGAGAACACACACTAGGAGAACACAGGAAGTACAACCAACAACAAAATAAAACAGGAAGTGGAAACCAAAACACAACTCCAACAATTAAGCAGGGTCCAAAACCCCACATGAACAGCCATTTTCTGGTCTCTCCAGAGATGCTCAATTGGGTTTAAGTCAGGGCTCTGGCTGGAACATTCAAGAACAGTCACAGAGTTGTTGTGAAGCCACTCCTTGGTTATTTTAGCTGTGTGTTTAGGGTCATTGTCTTGCTGGAAGGTGAACCTTTGGCCCAGTCTGAGGTCCTGAGCACTCTGGAGAAGGTTCTGGTCCAGGATATAACTGTATTTGGCCTCATTCATCTTTTCCTCCATTGCAACCAGTCGTCCTGTCCCTGCAGCTGAAAAACACCCCCACAGAATGATGCTGCCACCACCATGCTTCACTGTTGGGATCGTATTGGACAGATGATGAGCTGTGTCTGCTTTTCTCCTCACACAGGAGAGGAGAGCCTTAAGAGAATGGTGGGAATGCTCACATAACCTGCTCAATTGAGGGGGATATGCCACGGCACAGTGCACCTGCACCCCTAAATACTGCAGATGACTGTTTTTGACCAAAGCTCTGAATCAGACATTACTTCGGACAGGGGCTCTGGGCGCCCCTGTCCGAAGTAATGTCTGATGGCGGACCAAAATGGGCAACCCAGACAGAGAGAAATGCACTGACCACATTGGCGAACGCAGTGGAGGACAGGGACCACCTCGGGCAACCTGGGGGTGCGATCCACCATGGTTAACAAGTGCGTGAAACCCTTCGACGGAGGCAGTGAACCAACCCATGGTAGAAGCGCTTGGCAGGGATTGGAAATAGCACCATGGCACTATGACACGCAACACAAGGCACAACCCATCCCTTAACATCCTTACTCAACCCAGGCCACACCAAACGGGAACTGATCAGCTTAACCGACGTGCGTACACCTGGATGTGAGAGTGAATGGACTGAGTCAAAAATGCGGCAATGTCATCCCGCAGGAACCACGGGCCGAGGCTGTCCTGTGTAAACATCAGTCAGGAGAGTCCGAACGTTATCTTGCCACACAATCTTCTCAAGCTTAAGGCCTGAACTGCCGGAGCGGAGGGCAAGAATGTCTGCTCGGTGGCCCTAGCAGAAGAATCTATTCCAAAGAGCACAAGGGACACAAGCATACACGAGAGGTAGTTCGCAACGGTGTTGGACCTTTCGGCTACGTTACAGATGTCAGTCGTAGACTCGGAGATGGCTGACAGGTCAGGTGGCGCTGCTGACATGCAGACCAAAATTCACTTATCTTGGCCATGGCAAACGTGATTGGTTTATGGTCCACATAGGCAGCGAAAAAATGCCACTCCAGCAAAAAAAACCTGAAAATGTCAAGTTGACAAATATAGAGAAAACGACTCGCGGTCAAAAAAAATCTGTATTTGCGTTGTCGACTCTGCAACTTGTGGCTATAAAAACCCGTCAAGTGTCCGCAACTCGCTGCTTCACAACAGCACCATGTCTGAATCATCAGCAGTCAGCGCAATCGTTGTTATTTTTGTGAACTTTGTTCCTACCCATAAGTAGGTCGAGTTGATATCTGAGGCTCCTCCTTTAACTCCTTGTGAGTGCCGCCAAACTCATAACGTCAATCTAGAGGCGACCTCACCAGTGTGTCTGTGTTTCACCCACAAAAACAAACATTTTAGCAAAAATGGATGTGCATAGTTTGTATCTGCCTTTTGCCCGGATGTTTATTCCAAAAATGTTTAACCTGGCCCAGTACTCATTAGAGACCATCGTTTATGCCATCCCATACAGAATGGTGATGATTAAAGAGTTCTTTTTGCGTGAAATCCGAACACAAAATGTAGACAACACCAGATGACCACTCCAGGATTTATTGAAATGATGAGAACATTGTATTATGTTCTGATTAGCACTGGCTGTGAACGTTTCTTTTCTCTTTAAAGCATCATCAATCTCTGTATCAAAAATGATCTTTGTTTTAATGCCAATCATTTTCTTGGAGACACACGCCTTTTTGTCTTTGCTCAAAAATCAATTTTCAAGCCAATTGAAATTATGGTGAACAATAACACCATAATTTGTTATTCACTTTCTTTGCACCTCCACCAGAAATCATTTGCTCCGTTTTGTGCAGCCGACTTATTACTATCACCCATCTGCTTATCATTGTCGGGATACGTTTAGGATCCATCGTTAAATATGGTGCAGATTCCCCACCAAAATGTTTTTTGGCGTATGCCACCGTGCGAAGTTTCTTGACCATTGCTACACAACACAAATACCACAGTCGCACGCCACGATTAGACCAGCGTCTAAAGCAACGAACGCCTGTTAGACCAGGCAGCTACTGGAGATGACACACATTTGTTTAATCAAAATGAAAGTAATTTGCCAATCAACACTGGCTTTGTGGACAAAGGGGGTTTGTGTGCAAACCTAGGGGCGTGCTGGCAGTGCAGACTCATCCTGTAAGGGGCTGTTCTCATTTTCTACATCACATTGTGAGAACCTGCTCGTTTTCATGGGTTAGGAGGGGCTGGTGCAGGCTTTTAGAGGAATACTCACAAATGCATGAACCGCAGTCTTCTGAACAGTACTTGGAGGTGCTCCTGGCTCGCTCAATGCAACCTGGACCCAGACACTGTCGTAGAGCAGTGTCCGGGGTTGTTTATAGTGAGATATTAACATTATAATACACTTAAAAGCTCAATAATAACATGACTGCATCTGATATATGACCTGAAACATTGTATACATGACCTTCAGAAAGAGGCAAGAAATAATCAGAAGTGTCTCTCTGCTTGCAGATCAAGCGTTCAGCCCGCATGTGTGGCGAGTGCGACGCCTGTCTAAGAACCGAAGATTGCGCTCAGTGTGACTTCTGCAGGGACATGAAGAAGTTTGGTGGTCCCAACAAAATTCGTCAGAAGTGCAGACTCCGGCAGTGCGAGGTCAGAGCTCGGGTACGAGAGTCCGCTGCCAACCCACGCTGTCTCTGCGAGCAACTTGTCTGCTTCAGTTAAGGCGGAAACGCAAAGCCTGGGACATCTGAGGGGGTGAAACACAACAGAACAAACAAACTGATAATCTGGACCTTTGGGTCCAAATGAGCTGTTAAAATTCCCTAAAGGAAAACTAGATTACTAGCAGGAAAGAAATGATAAACTTCAACTTGAAATTAATTTTATTTCTAGAACTAAAAGACTTTCATATAAAAAGAACAGCTTAAAGTGCTGTACATAAAAACAAGCAAAAACACTAAAACAACATTCCTCACACATGCAAAAGATACATAAATAAATAAATAAACCCCATACAATAATAAACACATAAACAAGCAAATAAAATGGAGATGATTGCAAGAAAAGTAAACATGCAGTTCCCTGAAGAGTAACCTGAAGGCGCTGTCCACCTTGTCCTCCATTTACTTGAGGTTACTTGATAAATTCTGATGAATGCAGTCAAACAAGTTGAGAAAAAAGAATTAATGCTACAACCAGGAATTAACTGGAAATAATGGTAAAAGGTAAATTAGCTCAGAGTCAAATCAGGGTAAATCAAGGTAAACAAAGCAACAAATGCTAACCTAAAGCCATTTTTTTAACGTTTCAATTTTGATTGAGCTGGTTGTGTTTTTGTGTGTAATGAGTATCCTCCAAAGCAATGGTCTCCAACCTTTTTGCTCCACTGACCAGTTTAATGTAATATACTCTGCTCAAAGAAACTTTTCTAATGTGTCGGTTTTTGTTTACTTTACCAGCTTGGGCGTTCCTGTTAAGTGTAGGGTATGATATGTTACAGTTTAGAGCAGCCAATGGATGTAGGTAAGGCACGAGGCGAGATGAGCATCCTGTTATCCATCAAGAGAAAAATCACAAGCAGATATGATGGAGAGAATTTTGTCGTTTTTCTAAATAACACATCCCTTGCAGTCAGGTAATAAATAATTGGAAATAATGTCATAAAGTCATATGTTTTTTTTCTCACTGGACCTGTACCAAATGACCCACTAATTGGTACTGGTCAGCCCAGGGGCTGGGAAGCACTGCTTTAAAGCATGGTGCATGCTGAAGGTCAAAACTATTCTTCTTGGCTGTTGTGTTTGAGCAGAAGATGCTTCGAGTCAAAGATGAGGAGAGCTCCTGCAGCATCAGCAGGGGGCCTGGTCTCCCCAGGAAAGGGGCAGGGCAACTCATGGAGGAAGATGAGGAAGAGGAGGGCTTCAGTGAGAATGAGCTGGAACTGTATAAACAGTACAAGGCGGCTGGGTACAAAGACCTGGTGAGTGAGAGCTTGTGAAGCTTGCAGGTCATGTGCCTGCACTGAGCCATCCCTCTGTTGTAGGTGTGGCACAGTGATGAAGAGGAGGATGATGTTCAATTTGAGTCTATGAGGAAGAAAGCAGTAAAGGTTAAACACGTGAAGAGACGAGATAAGAAGCCAGAGAAGAAGGTGATTCTTTAAGGTCAAATAACAAATGATGTCACAGGCGATGTCATTAACTACCTATCATTTCCTAGAAATATGTTTCTGCCCCGAAGGAGGACTCAAAGCCCCGACGTCATAAAGTGAAGCAGCGACACAAGGAGCGTTTGCGCCACGGTGAACGAGCAAGTGAGCAAGTGAGAGTGAACGAGGTGAACGGGGCTCTACGACAGTGTCTGGGTCCAGGTTGCATTGAGCGAGCCAGGAGCACCTCCAAGTACTGTTCAGAAGACTGCGGTATGAAGCTCGCCGCCAAGTGAGTGAGGTCAGTGGACAGGGTCCAGCATTAACCTAAGTGGATTCTGACTCAGCTGCGTCTGTAACCTCCTGACCCCAGTCGGATCTACGAGATCCTCCCCCAGAGGATTCAGCAATGGCAGCAAAGTCCTTGTGTTGCTGAAGAGATGGGCCGCCGGCAGCTAGAACGCATCCGGAAGGAGCAGCAGGCTGCTAGGCTGCGCCTCACACAGATGGAAAAACGCTTCCACGATCTTGAAGGCATCATTGCAAGCGCCAAGCTTCAGCAAGTCCAGGAGCATGAGGAGGTGAGAGACACCTCCACCTTCAATTGTTTCCTCCATCTGACCCATCTGTCTCTGGTCCCTCTGTCCCAGATTTGTCTGTTCCTATTCCCATGTTTTCTCTCTGAGACTCGTCTATCCACCTGTTTGCAGGTAACTGAAGGGGATGGTGATGACACAGACCTCCAGATATTCTGTGTATCCTGCAGTCATCCCATTAACCCAAAGGTGGCACTACGACACATGGAGAGATGCTACACTAAGGTCAGTCTAAAGTTATAGACCAGGCCTGCCCAACCCTGAGACTTGAATTCCACCATTTTGCCTGTTTTCTAGCTTTCCCTGCCGTCTTTTTGCTGACTGGAAGACTCAGGTGTTTCCATAATCAATCATGGAAACAAAACCACTGATTATCATGGATTATGGAAACACCAGATAATCAGCAGCAAGGCTTGGAAGCAGAGCTAGAAAACAGCCAATGAGGATCAGGATTTGGCAGGTCTGCTTCAGAAAATCTGCAGCTGATTCTTCTACCGACTAGCTTTAGCTTTTCTTCTCTGAAATGGAGGGTCAAAGGAACCTTATGTCAGATGATCAAATTCAGCTAAAACATTTTTTAAAAACTTGATTGAAGGACTCTTTGATCTTCTGAAACTCTCTACAGGCTTTTAAAAGTCTCTCCACCAACTATTCTTGCTAAATTAAGCAGTACCTGTGCTCACACTTACTATAATTACAAAGAGCCATCCAATCCATTATTTAGTAAATTAAAAATATTGCAATTTAAAGATTTAGTTGATTAAAGTATTCAAAAATTAATGCAGGCAGCACATTAGAATTGTCTGCCACACAATATACAAAGAAGATAAAAAAAAAGTACTTATAGTTTAAAAGAATATGAAAGATTTTCTATTTGAGAAAACTAAAAACAAACCAAAGATGTGTTTCGAATGAAGTTGTCAAGATATAGAAGAATTAAAACAATCAATGAAATAAACCATATCAGAAATCATCTATATTAAACTAGCTGAAACAAAACCAGCATCATCACTACAATAAATTAACTATGTTGCTTAATTAGAAAAGAAATAAGACATACATTTGCTAATTACTGGGTTTTATGTGTCAATGACAGATAAGGATTTTAAAAAGGACGATTTTACAACAATGAAAAACATTTTTTATTCAATTTATCAAACATTACTAATGTACATTACCTATAAATTCACATACATTCTTGAAAATGTTTGCATTAGTGTTTTTAGGTCAATTTAGTAACTGTTGCCTTGAACAAAATCCTCCGGTGTGACAGTCAGCTGCATCAAAATAAATGAATCTCTTTTTTGATATAAAATTGTGATTTTAATGAGGTTGTGTGGTCTTAAATTTTAGCAGAGTATTTGTACCTTTTTCATATTTTATAACTATTAAGCTCACACTTAGGCCAAGTCATTTCCTGGCATAGGCATTGATCAGCACACTTCGGGATTTGTTCGGCTTGATCTTCATGCAAGCCAACTAGATATTCTTCTGAAGCTTTCTCAACAGCTGCACTGTACAAGCCTTGGTCGTAGTCAAAGTGGAGATGTCATCCATAAAGGCCCTGACCGGTGGAGGTTTCAGTCTAGGTCTTATTTGCTGACCCCCAACCAGTCACCCAGAGGCTTGTATGATGACCTCTACAGCTAGGGTAAATTAAGACATATCTTTTATTAGATATGGAGATGTTAGATATGAAAAAGCATGAAAGGAGCGAACAATTTGGAGACATATTCCAACATTTATCTCTTCCATTCTTCAAGAATATTTTCTTTTAGGATCTGGATGCTGGATGGAGAGTGATGCTCGACTTGTTGCTTCAGAAATCCCCACAGGTGTTTGATTGGATTCAGATCAGGAGATATACTTGGCTATTCAATCTCCTTAACCCTGTTCTTTTTCAGAAATGGAACAGTAGCTTTCCATGTGTGTTTTGGATTGTGGTTGTGTTCGAAGAATGCATCATGACCAAGTGCACGAAGTAATGGCAGTATCTTCTCCTTCAATATAGAACAGTACATTGTTGAGTTCATGATACCATCAATGAAATGCAGCTAACACACTCACACGGTCACATCACTGGGCCCTGACAAGAAGCACGCTTACTGGTTTAGCCTTTTGGAGCCTAGGGCCTAAAACTCAGTTTTTGTCTACTATTAAATTTTCCTCTGTATTTTCAATTTGAAAGACTAATTGCTTGCATTTTTGGTATCATTTTAATCAGCACAACCCCACCTATGTGTGTCAGGACTCAGCCATCCACTCCACATCTGACCACCAGAGGGAATCCCTTTTCCCAGTATTGACTGCCTCAGCACCTTTCTCACTTCATCTCTTAGCATGCACTGCATCTGGTCCCTGTTCTACAAGCTGTTCTGCATCACATATTTACACTCACTGTTTACATCATGTTCAGCTCCCTCTGCTTTGCGTAGTCTTGTAGTTACGTCCCTGTTGTACAGCCTAAGTGTTAATCTTTTTGCCTGTCTGTCTTTTTACCCTGGCTTGTCTATTCGCTGCTCGCCTCACTGCTGCGGCCTGTTTACCTGACTTCGCCTATGCCTTGTCCTGTTCCTGGTTGTTTTCGTTAAATATATGGATCCACACTTTTCCATTGTATTCACAAAGCAGACATAAAATTATGCAAAAACAGCAAAAAAAGTGATTCATTTTGCTTTGAAAGCCCCGAAAATATTTCATGAACCATTTTTACAGCATAGAATAAAAGTTTTAGGTGTAATTTCATAAAAACAAGAAGAACAAATTTGATCAATTATGAAATCAACATGTTTTAAATGAGAATAAAAAGAAAATTCCAGGCAAAGTTTTAAAGATTACTTTGGGCCACTTATATTCAGTTCAGATCAATTTAATTTTTATTAAACCTCAGGCGCCACCCGCCCTCGCTGCCCTCGCCTCTACGTGCCCTCTGCCGCCCTCGTCACAATGCATGACTGGCCCACTGCCTTCTCTTTCTGTAGGGCTGTCTGAGCTGTATGTGAGACATCAAAAATTGCGGCTTTTATGTTGGTTTTAGCTTCATAGCAACCATTTTATGTTTTGGTTGCCTGGGGATACCAAACAGAACTATGTCAACTAAGTCAACTTTTGGATTTCCTTAGCAACAGAGGTTATTCGCTAACCACACTCCTAATATGTTCTTATCCTTTGTAACCTAATATAATTATGTTCAATTCTTGTCAGGGATAAACATTACATTTTCACGATATTTTGTAAATAAAAAATGTGAGAGTAATGAAAGAAAGCCACTTTTACAAGCTAACCATACGCACACCATTCAAAATCTAAAACTTCTAATTCCAACATTTTTTGCACTGTAAGATTACATTTATGCTCGAGATGTTACAAGACGATCAATAAAAATCCCTTAGACAAGTTTTCGTTTGTAGCTGGTACTAACTTGTTTTAAATGTTTTGTGTTGTTTTAAATTTAAGATGGCGGCCTGTTACCGAGGTCAAAGGTAAACGAAACTTCAGTGGTCATTGTAGAGTTAAGCTGGCGGCATGTGTGTGAAATTTCGTAAAATCAGAAAAACAAAAGGGTCTTTTCCAATATCAAAACATCAATATCATCAAATTGCAGATTTTGACAGAAAACGGCCACCAAGCCATAGGTCATGTGGCCATCCCATAATAATTTCAAATTTCCTATGGATATCCTCGACAAATGTACATTGGTTTGGTTAGTGGATTCAAACTTTTTTGTTTCTTTGTTGAGCCAGCTGATTTTTTTGTTTACCATGCCCACAATTTTAACATTATCACATCGTATGTCAAATTGTTATGTTCAGCTTGAATCATGGAACTCTAGGATATCATTTTTACGACATTCAGATTATAAATGTATGAGATAGCTAAGTTCCCAAAAAGTAGCAAACTCGCCATGCGGACGCAGGCACGCAAGCTTAGTGAATCCTGAAAAACCTTTGGTTGGATGTAGGGGAGAAACTTTGACGCATGTTGAAACAAAGACGGTGGAAATAAATTTGAAGTGTGGATGGCATTTGATGCAAATGCACAATTGCTTCGAATAATGCCTGGGGTGGGTGCGGTACACCTGTGTGCAGAACTGTGGCTAGTGATCCGTATGGATAAGGAACCATGATTAATTGCATGATTTGTTGCACACCTAGTGGGAATTATCCATAGGTTAAACTATCCAAATTCACAGCTGCTAACATCTGGTTTACCTGCTCAACAAAGGACCCGACTAACGTCTATCGAGCAGGCCACTTGGATAACTGCAGCACCCAAATGTGGACACACCCAAAATCTTTGATTTCCAGCATGAGAAACTACTGCCACTTAGTGTTCTCTATTATAGTTACAGACTGCTGTTATTACAGCTACATGAGAGTCAGTCCAGATGAGAAGTAATTTGGAGTCTTAGCAAAATCTAAAAATTACAGAATATTAGTTTAAAACGTATCTCTCAAATGTAGAAGGAATTAACATGAAAACCTTACTCAATATTTAAATATTATACTCTTGGCAAGACAAAGGCTATGGCTCAGAAATAGCACAAAGTGGATCGTACTGGAAAGAATGACTGGGAGGAGATCATATTTGCCATTTAGACTATGGCAAAATTAACATGAAAACTAAAATTAAAAAGATATACTTTCAACAACAATGGAAAAAATTGTGCCAAAATATGGAAACTTACTTAAATTATCAGAGGATTTCTACACCTAAATCTTTGTACTAACAAAAAACAGCAAAAACATCCTAGTTACTGGTTTTTAGTTTGTTTTTGCTCTATGCAAGTTAAATGAGAATGACTGGAAAACACATAAAACAGTTTAAAAACAAGAAAAAGAACACTGATCACACCTCCATCTCTGCCCAACAGTATGAAAGCCAGACTTCTTTTGGATCCATGTATCCAACCCGGATCGAGGGGTAAGACATTTTCTTTATTCTTTTAGGGTCCAGTTTGTGTGATTTCTGCTGGTTTCTAAAGTTTTAATCTCTGTTTTAGAGCCACCAGGTTGTTCTGTGACGTCTACAATCCTCAAAGTAAAACATACTGTAAACGGCTGCAGGTCCTATGTCCAGAACATTCTAGAGATCCAAAGGTTGGTCCTCAATGAGGTCATTTTGCCCCTGGTTTCAATGAAGACCTCTCACAACTTATTGTTCACCAGATCCCAGCAGATGAAGTATGTGGCTTTCCTTTGGTCAAAGACGTGTTTGAGCCCACTGGAGAGTTCTGCCGGGTTTCTAAAAGGAAGTGCAACAAGCATTACTGCTGGGAGAAGCTGAGGCGGGCTGAAGTGGACCTTGAGAGAGTCAGAGTGGTAAGTGAGTCTGATCTTACATCATTCAGTGCAGTTGTAGGAAGACAGGCCCAACGGTCTGTCTGTCTTTCTTTATGTCAGTGGTATAAGCTGGATGAGCTCTTTGAGCAGGAGAGAAATCTGAGGACAGCCATGACCAATCGTGCTGGTTTGCTGGCTCTGATGCTGCACCAGACCATCCAGCACGACCCAATAACTCCAGACCTGCGCTCAGGCAAAGATCGATAGATGAGCAAGACCCAGAGCTGCACCAACCTTCGTCAGATCTCATGGATGTAAGTTTTAGTTAGTTTAGTGAATCAAGTTAGCAAGGAGTTTTTTTCACAGAGGACTAAAACCATGGGAAAGGCTAGATCTGCTACAGAATCTGGACGTGGAATTGGAATACGATCTAAATCTGCATTTGTGCCTGAACCTGTTTGGAGATCTTCATTTGAGATGGGTTTGTTGGGACTTGAGAGCTACATTTGTTCTGGATCTGGATCTGAGCATTATAGATCTGAAGACTATCCCAGCAGGCTGAAAAACCACATCCTGTGTTCTTTCAGCCTTTAAGAGTTGCAACATTAAAAAGACAAAGCACTGGACAGTCTTTGACTTGATTGGTAATTGAACCTGGGTAATTGGCTGAGCAACAATAGTGAAACAGAGTGGACTACACGGTCAAAAAAACTAAACATTGAAGATGTTGTAAACCGGTTTTAAGATCTTTTAAGCTTTTGTTTCCCAATGAAACCCTGTGTTTGTGTTACCAATGCTGCTGTTCAAACAGAAGTTTCTTTAAAACTGTGGCTGCTGATGCTGCTGATGGAAGGGCTTGTTCTGTCAGAACATTCAGGTAAGATACGGAGAGTTTGATGGATCCAGCTATGTGTACAACAAAGTCTCATGGAGGTTAAACTGCAAAATGAACTCAGAACTCTTTTCTGTACTTGACTGGTGGACTGGTGGAGATGGACAAATGTTTATTTGATTTTCAATTAAATGCAAATATTTTTTTTCTTCCAAGAAATTAAAGATAGGTTGTTTGGAGTGAGAAATACAGAAGATAGTATTTGGGTTTTTTTTGTTTTTTACCAAACCGATTTTTAAAAATTTCATGAAACAGTTTTCTGATCTGAACAAATGAGAGAAAAGGCATTTATGATGAGCCAACACCTCACCTGCGTCAAGTAAAGTTTTGTAATGTATTTATTTTATCTATAGCTATGCTAAATGTTGATTGTCTTATATATGTATTTTTATTGTAGCCTAGACATTTTAAATTGTTGGTTTTAATGTTTGTTTTTAGCTTTTCAGGTAGAAGATTTTAACATCTGTCCAGAAAAAACAGATGAAACAGCCTCTGGGCTAATTCTGGCTCCATGCATGTGATGCTTTTAATGTGCACTGTCACAGAGAAAGAAACAAAATTCAAATTAAAGGTAACTTTTAAAGGAAATAATAAAACATAACCACAGATGATTTGTGATTACTGTACTTAAGAGTTTTTTTTTGTTCCATAAATGCAAATGTCTGTCTGATCTTTACATATTAAAACCAAAATCATCAGTAAAAAATGTGAAAAAATCAAATGTTTCAGACAAAATAATTTCTAATGATAAAATAATCTGAGGGATGTTGATTTCAGTTACCACAACCATTTGTATAAATAGAAATTTTGTTGATTTTTTCATCTGTGTTTGACTATTTGCAGAAAAGCTTCAATATGCACAAATTTCCTTCATTGAGTGCCAGCCGTTTCTGATCGGCATCACTTCTAAGAAGTGATTTTTGTGCCACCACATTGCGAACAAAAGTCCATCCATCCATCCATCCATCCATCCATCCATCCATCCATCCATCCATCCACCCACCCTTCCATCCATCCATCCATCAATCCATCTACCCACCCTTCCATCCATCCATCCATCCATCCACCCACCCTTCCATCCACCCATCCATCCATCCACCCATCCATCCATCCACCCACCCTTCCATCCACCCATCCACCCTTCCACCCATCCATCCATCCATCCATCCATCCATCCATCCACCCTTCCACCCATCCATCCATCCATCATCCATCCATCCATCATCCATCCATTTTAAATGTGTTGTCTCTCATGATCTCACTTTGTTCCCATCTTTGATTTTGCGTTGGTAAGTTTCAGATTAGTGTAATAAATGTGCCACACCAAACAGGCAACCACAGACAAGAGGCTTGATGCTGACTGGTCCAGATTCTATCCAATCAAGTATCTCTGCCTCGCACTGACAGTGCTACAACAGCTTGACACTAACTACACTCACAAATCTTTAAAAATCCCGCACAAATTGCTTGTTACATACACACAAAGCCGCATTTACGCACAAATCAAGAAGAATGCACGCACAAATCCAAAGTTAGACACAAGTCCGGCTGATGATATTTTTTCAGTGGGAAAATAGTGTTTTTTAGTGAGTCTCTTTTCACGTCTCCCTGAAAGAAAGATTTGTTTGTAAGTGATGCGTTTAAATGCTGCTAGAATGTTGGGCCATCAGCTGATTGAAACTTAGATTGTGAATATTATCTGGTGAAACTCGATATTTTCCCACTTTCCTAAACAGATATGCCCTGATATTTAAAATTAAAAAGTCTGTTTTGATTTGAGATTTTCTCAACCTCAAAAGAAAAATAGCAAATGATGAAAAGGACAATTTAATGTGAGGTGAGAGTAGAAATGGATTTAGATTTTATAGGTGCTGGTGCTGAATCAATACTTTAAAGGTGCGGTTTGTGTGGGTGGGGAGAGTGATTCTATCTATAAACTAATATGCTTGTCATGTAGTATTTTTCTTGGTGTAATGAACATTTTTACTGGGGATAATGATCGTGCTTTTGAAACACTGAGATATGGCCAGTAATTATTGTTTATAAGTAATATTGTTGTTTTTAATCAAAATAAAGCAGTTTCCCATAAATCTTCTATAAGTCTCACTGTATGGAGATTCATCTGCTGTAAAGACTTGACACTGAACTACTTCATAAATTGGTCACGTGGCACAGCCAGGCAGCGAAGCTTCGGACATCATCATTTTCAGGTCCTCCCCCAGCTGAAGCAAGCCTCGATATGCGCTTCACTCTTCCTCCACTACTTGACACGCCTTGAAGCCTCGATACAGAACATCACAAGTTCAAGCCTGTTCAACTCTGTTCAAATCTGTTCAAGTCTGTTCGAGTCTGTACAAGTTCTTATGACCGTCCTGCTGGTTTTGACCCTCTTTTTACTCCTGGATGTTGAAATAAGTCTGCCTCTTTTGGTTACCTGTGCATTTTTCCCCTGATTTGACCTACAATAACTCTCTTGTGTTTCCTTTGGTTGAAGTGGGACATTACAGACTCCCCTGTGCATTTGGCAGCAACCATGTTTCCATACCTCCTGAACCTCAATAAACTGTTTGGATTTAGATCTCATTGTGTTCCTACTTCCGTGTCCAATTCTGTGTTTCCTGACATTGTTATTCAACTTAAATGTCTTTATAAAGACAAACACTACTTATGATTTTGGATTGATTGAGAATTTTGTTAAATTTGTGGTTATAAAACGGGCGGCACCCACAAGAAGCGAAAGGTGGAGCCTCAGAGATGAACCTTCCTTCCTTCTTTTTTTTTCCTTTCATGAAACATCGGGAACACAAAATCATGTATAGATCACAACACAATCCTACATCTTCATGAATAAAAGGGAGCAGTCCAAAGAACAATGTTCTTATTTTATGCCCACCCCTGCTACATCAGAATACGCAGTCTAGTCTTACTTCTAGGGGAGGAAAAAAGACCCTTTAAAACCACAAACATGTAAAGATTACAAAGAAAGAACGATAAAATATTCACTCTAAAAAGTAAAACATTGATTCAACAGAAAAAGATATGTTAACAGTTTCCACTGAAATGTTTAAGCCAACATCTGGCAGAATTACATTGGGTCTATGCAATGTTTCGACTGAAACATATTTCTAAGCTTGTCCATTCAGCTTAAAGTATAGGTTCTCTCAAGGGTAAATTTAACCTGCTATGAATATGTAAGAACATAGATTACTCACATCAGCAAAGCACAGGATCTGGCGACATCAATTCCACGCAGGATCTTGGTTCCCTTTGACTATGATGGTTACACACCAATGATCAATGATCAGCAATCTTTGTCACTTGCATTGCAAGGCCTGCGTTGAGCTCCTCCATATCCTTTTAGGAGAACTTAAACAATGTTAGAATGAGTAAAATACATAGCCTGAGTGTATGTCGGTCATATATATATATATATATATATATATATGTTTGTGTGTGTGTGTGTGTATATATATATATATACAAAGACATATCTCATTTGGATAAAAATACTGCACCATATCACTGCCTAGCTAACAGGTGGGGCAACAAGCAAAACAGTGATAAAATAGTTAATAATAGTTACCGTAATTATTCTAATAACTTGTACCACAGTAACATTAGTGTCAATGCTCTATTTCAACAGCCCAGTAATTTTTGCAACTGTGAAGGGTGGCTCTGTGTTCATTCAAATCAGGACTGCTGTGCACACAAATGTGGGCCGACATAACCGAGCGTCTCGTCCGCCATCCGGAGAGGTAAAATGTTACATCTTAGTTTCACAGACGCCTACCACTAACATAATCCTGAACGAATGCAAATATATGTTATTAGAAATAAAATGACTTACCATTCACCACAGAGCTGAACGAGCCTTATGGTCCGGTCTGTTTGAAAAGAGGAGGGAAACTGCACCTCGTCATCAACTTGTATTTTACATCAACAGAACTCAAAAATGAACTCTTTTAATTAACTGATCATTTTACACTCAAACAAGCCATAATTAAATATTAAATCAAAATGCATAATATTTGTGTCACCTTAGCTCAATATAATAACAGATACAATTAAAAAGTATAACAATATTTATGAACTGGATTTTTTATTTCAGAACAATATAAATATTTAAGTAATGACTAAAAGTCTTCTGAATTACTTTGTAGAGGGTAGCATAGATGCGAATTAACTTCACACAGGGCTATAAACTGTTTAGCCTTCAATTTTTTTTAAACCAATTTCCTCAGTCAAAGCAGTAATAAGATTCAACTTTCCAGCTGTAGAATAATTTTGTCTCTTTGCCTTGAATATAATGTTTTTTTCATGTAGTCTAGGTGAAGGAAAGTTTTGGTTCATGCCAAGACCTGATGACCATTGATGACCACATAATCGTCCTTCAGAAAGGCCTCGAGTCCCCTTGCCCTTGCCTCCCCACTCTCGGCCAAAGATGCTGACTGGTCTCTTTGTCTTCTTTGCAAATGTCTTGCTTGAAACTAATATTCAGATCTTTGCAGATTTTTTGAATTTTTTCACATTTTCCAAACTTGATTTTGAACAGTTCTTATCCCAAACTGGATGATAAGTTTTCTTGGGTGGTTGTTTTTTTTTTCTTTTGACCCAGCCAGTACACTGTGTCCATACTGTTGAGCACTTGCTTGACGCTGACAGGAATCACTTTGGAAAGAATCTTGATAGTTTGCTCTCTTGAAGTTTCCCCTTCTATCTCTAGGCACATTCACACCGAACGCAATTTGCGCAGTCAATTCGTGTGTCACGCCCCTCCTTTGCCGCATGAAGAATTCGGTGCTCGCTGCGTGGCCAAAAATGTGTTCCCAAAGCTTGCCGCCTCGCCAGAGTGATGGTTTCAGTGACAGCGGGTACAATACACAACCAATATCGGATCTCCTGAACTTCCATTCATTTTCTTAACCTGATGTATCCCGTTCTAAACAGTGGGATCCTAAACTCTTCCCGCTATTGTTGGGCAACAGTCTGCTTCAAACATGGTCAGAGAGAGACGGAAACACCATGGAGGCGGCCGTTATCCAGACACAGAGGACTGAAGCTCACTATACTAGAGAACCTTTGAATCAGGGGGTATCACACTTTTTGACATGTGAGCAGTGCCTTAGGTGGGCCGGTACTCTCTGGTACAATGCACTTGGACTTCTATAAATAGCCAGAAGTACTGACAGTAGAAATGTGACGTTCTTTCTTCCTTCCTCCCCTGAATTTTAGACGTTCCCATAAAGGCTCAAACAAGTTCTTCCTTTAAATTCAGATGCAAATATCACAGAGTTGTGAACCCCGATTCACAGAGAACCTCCATGAAAAAAGAGAAGAGAGAGTCAAGGGGGTGTGTGTGTGTGTGTGTGTCACACAGTTTTAGTCCTGAGTTAAATCTTTTCTGTTTATAAAAATGTTCTTTTATTAAAATGTTTCAAAAGAATCTTTTATATTGGGCCTTCACAGAAGCTGATTTGTTTCTTATTGTGGATCAATAATCAGTTTGTTACATTTTGTCATTTAGGTTTATTTTTTAATGAGATGATCTTACAATAATAAAATAAACGTGTTTTTAAACACTCCTGACATGATACTAAATTAAGAAGCCTTGTGTGTTTTATCAATCCTCCAAAATGCACACAAGTCAGAATACTGAGTAAGATGATGATCAAATCTATTGTTAGAACTGTTTATTATTAGATTAAGTTTAAAAGATACGTTATTCTCTTCTGCTGCACAGCAGTGCCTATAGTTTCTGTTCAGAACCAAAGTACAAATCAAAGCAAATGAGAGAATTGTATAACAATAAGTGCAAGTAAATTTACTGCTTTAGGAGGATGTTTTTTAACACAGAATTTTATTTTGAAAGGAACTTGAACATGCTGTTGTTAGATTAAAATAAATCACAATTGTTATACAGCCTGTAGAAATATAACACTATTATTGTTTAATTTTTGTACATATTTAAGAGATACAATTAATGCCCTGATGGCCCCAAGAGAAGTGTGTTTTTATAATAAGTATGTTTTATAAAAAGTGTAGTGAGAATTTTTGGCTCTTGGGAGACCCCCACGCTTGCCCCACCCAGGCGCTGGAACAGACCCCCCGGCCCAGCAGAGCCACCCCCCATCCCCACCAGGCACCAAGGAGGCAGCAGCCCACACACCAAAACCCCAGAAGATACCCAGAATCCCGCCCCCTAAGTTATGGCGTTAGCTATGGGAGACCAGAGAGCCCGAATTACTTCCAAGTTATTTATACTATTAGTTAACAATTTTTCCAAGCTGATATGATCCAACAGCAGATTCCTGTAATGACTTACACTAATATCTTTCTTGTTTCTCTAGTTGCCCCTGCGACAGACTGGCGACCAGTCCAGGGGTGTGCCCTGCCTTCGCCCATGAGTAGCCGGGTTAGGCTCCGGCAGCCCCGTGACCCCGAAAGGGATAAAGCGGTTTAGAAAATGAATGAATGAATGAATGTTTCTCTAGTTCAGTAAAACTGTTTTTTTTTTTGTTTTGTTTTGTTTTTTTTCTGCTATACAAAGAGTTATGAAAATTATGGATACCTATTTTCCCTCTGTATCGATGTCACTCATGTCACCAAGCACACAAAGTAAAGGTGAGGCTGTGATTGAAACCTTAAGCCAGACTGATAAATCAGCACATACCTGTTACCAGGTGTACAGAACCACAGAGCATGCATTTAATTGTCAGGTAAATTACTATCACAATGCTCACAAATGTCTGAGTTTTTGAGACCCAGCTTGAACATCCTCTGTCCAGTATAGTAAATTATGTGAAGAGTTTTAAATTTGATTAGTTGTAGGTTTGGACTTTTTGTTAGTTTAAAGGTATTTAGACAAATTTCTAACCAGAAGCTTATGTCTGTACTTCTGCCTAAATCTGCATCCCATTTTGTTGTTGGAATTGAGATTTCTTTATCTAAGTTGCATAAGAGTTTGTATCTTTTGGAGAGTTTTATTCAATGAAAAATTAATCATAGAGGTAACTAGTTCTGGTAATTTTAGGTCAGTGTCACTGCATTAGAATTTTTTTAGTAATTGCAGATTTAGGTTGCTGATTTTCCAAGAATTTAAGTGCTCAAGTAGTCTTACGCCCCCTGCTTGCCAAGCAGGGAAGTGCAAATATTTTATTTATTTATTTATTTTTATCAGGATGTCTGGATTGTTCCAGATGGGTGTCATTTTGCATGGTAAAAGTGAAGAGTTTGACATTTTAAGAAATTCCCACCAGGCTGTTAAAGTAGTACTTATATTACTACTTTGATAGCAGTCAAGTTTTTTTTATTGTTGGGCTGATAAATGGTAGATCTGACAAGTTAATATTTCCACAAAATGCCTGTTCCAGATCCATCCATGGGTTGGTTTCTGGATTGTTTTTTAACCATCTTAAAATGTATTGCAATCTGTTGGCAAGAAAATAGTTGTGGAAGTTAGATAATTCTAAGCCTCCACAGCTTTTTCCAGATTTTAGACTAATTCTTGCAGGTTATTGTTCCATAAGAAGCTGGATATGGCTGAATCTAATGTTTTGAACCATTTTAGTGGTGGTTGTGTGGGGATCATTGAGAAGAGATAATTAACTTTGGGTAAGATGTTCATTTTTACTGTGGCTATCTTACCCATGAGTGACAGAGGCAGGTTGACCCAGCGGGTTAGATCATCCTGTATACTTTTCAGTAATGGGGTGTAGTTTAGTTGCACCAGTTCTGACAGTTTCTGGGAGAAATTAATACCTAAATATTTGATATTTCCTGATTTGACTGGGATTGAGGTCGTTTGCTCGACATTACCATTCAGTGACAATAAAACTGATTTGTTCCAGTTAATTGAGTAATCTGAGATAGAGGAAAATTCATTAATAATTGCTGTTGTTTCACTAATAGAATGTGAATTGTTCAGAAAAAGTAATATGTCATCAGCATAAAGACTAATTTTATGATTACTGTATTTTGTTGTAATTCCTTTAATGCTCTCACGTTGTCTTATTGTTGCAGCCAAAGGTTCAATAAATATAGAAAAAAGAGAGGGGGAGAGTGGACAACCCTGTCTGGTCCCTCTACCAAGAAAAAACCTGTCAGAAGTCTGTTTGTTGGTTCTGACTGATGCGTTTGGATTGTGATATAATATTTTAATCCAATCAATGAAGAATTCCCCAAACCCAAACTTATGGAGGGCAGCAATGAGGAACTTCCAGTTTACTCTGTCAAATGCTTTTTCAGCATCCAACGAGAGTATGGTTGTTTCCTGGTTTTTAATAGTGGTAAAATCTATTATGTTTAATAAGTCTGCTGCGGACATTATCACTTGAGTGTCTACCTTTAATGAATCCAGTTTGATCATGATGAATTATAGAAGGAGTGATTTTTTCTATTCTCTGTGCGAGTGCTTTGCAAATCATTTTTACGTCTGCATTGATGAGAGAAATGGGGCGATAGCTAGAAGGAATTGTGGGATCTTTTTCTGGTTTAAGAAGGAGGATTATGTTAGCTGAATTCATGTGAGGATGGCAGTGATTGGCTTTCCTTGATAAAAGTAACTATTTTATAAAAAGTTTGTTCCAGCTGTTCCCAGAATTCCTTATCAAACTCAGCAGGAAAGCCATCAGGCCCTGGAGCTTTGTTGTTGGGCATCAGCAACAGAGCTTCATGAAGTTCAGCCAATGAGAGCGGAGAGTCTAAGTTTGAGCTTTGATCCTCATTGAATCTGGGTAGAGTTACATTATTAAGAAAGGAGTTAATACTTTGCTCTGATGGATTGACCTGTGATGTGTACAAGTTTTTAGAAAAATCTTTAAACGTTTTATTGATTTTATCCGGGTCGTGAGTGACATTTCCTGTTTGGTCCGTAATAGATATAATTGTTGATTTTTCTTTATTAATTTTAAGCTGATTAGCTAAAAATTTACCAGATTTGTTTGAGTTTTCAAAATTTTCGAGTCGAAGTTTTTGCATTTGGAATTGTGTTTGTTTATTGATGATGTCATTTAACTGAAGCTTTAAATTTTTCAGATTTCCCAGAATGTGTTCTTGTGCAGAAGCAGCATAAGCAGCCTCTAGATCTTTGAATTTATTTTCTATTTCTAATAAATCTGCTTTCTCTTTGTGTTTTTTATTTGTTGAATAAGAAATATTTTTCCTCTCATCACTGCTTTTGCTGTTTCCCAAAGAACACATGGTGAAATATCAGGAGTATCATTAAATTCTAAGGTTGCCCACTCTTTTTTAAAGAACTGAATGAACTCTTGATCTTTTAACAGAGAAGTGTTAAACCTCCAGGTTAAGCCTGAAGATTTGGGTATTTCTCTAGAAATATTTACAGAAACTGGTGCACGATCACTACTAATGGGATGAATGTTGGAATCCTTGATATCTTTTAAAAGAGAATTACTGACTAATAAGTAGTCTAAGCGAGACTGTGAGTGGTGAACTGGAGAAAAGAAAGTGAACCCTTTAGCGTTGGGATGATATGAGCGCCACGCGTCGCAGAGACCCAACTCATCCATGTACTGCTTAAAAATACTTGCAGATCGCCATGTGCGCTGGTGCCCTGCTGTGCTGAGTCTGTGTTGGGGATGTTGGAGAAAGTGATTAATGTCACAGGAAGAAGTGGAGACGCATCACCAACAAACTGTACATATGGCTTACGCAGAATAAAGTATGGCTTACGCAATAGCTCATGTATCCCCGGAAGTCTTAAACAGAAGGGAAGTCCTTTTTAGGAAATGATATAACGCATGGCTTGTGCAGATAGCACGTATCCCCAGAAGTCTTAAACGGAAGGGAAGTCCTTGTTAGGTGACTGTATGACGCATTATACTGATGAATTGCTGTAATGGATACCTTACCCACGAACATGGAGGGGTTAATTATGTTATGGGTGCTTTTCTTAGGCACTCATTACCTTTGCTCTGCGTACTGTATTATCATTACCCATGTCATGAATGTTCTTGCTAATGTGCTAGTTAATGAGGTGGTCATCTGTCATTACGTACTTTGCTGTCATAATGATGGATTTGCTGTCACCATGAGCATCCTGTGTACGCACGTATTGACGCATGATTATTGCATAAAAGTGTGAGATGAGAGACCGTAGCCAGCCTTTTGGCTCGAAGACACTCGACTCATCTTCACGGCTCTCATCTCGGCTGCGATCATCTGCTCCACTGCTTAATAAAGCTACTAAAAGACAAAGCCTTCGCTCTCCGGTGTGCCTACTTCAACAAAGGATCATCTCTCTAAAAGAATCACCTCTAAGGAGGACCCCCTCTAAGGAGGGACCCCTCTCTGAGGGATCATTTTCCTAAAAAGAGTCATCTCTTTAAAGAATCATCTTCCTGCCTCACTTCATCGGCAAAGAATCATCTTTCTGCATCACTTCATCCTACTCCTACAAGGGTCATTTCTCCACATATCTGGTGAGTCTCATGCTGGTTTATTAATGACAAAGGAGTACCTTGGAGGAACACGATAATTTGGGAATGCACATGAGGATTGACTCTCAAACTATAAGGGGGAATTTCCCTCAGTGAATCACGCAAAATAACTGAAAGAAATCTCTTCACTAGTAAAGAGTCTTCTAAATGAAGCATGCAGCGTCCTTTAGTCCACCCCTAGGGGGTGAGGAGTGAACTACGAATAGCTCCGACTACAAGAGACTCTGGGCTGCTCCTTACTCTGTTATACCGTCCAGGGTCATTTCAGTCTTGTAGTCCAGGACCGTATGAGGGGCAGGCTTAAAAGATAGCCGGTGGTTTAGGTGGGACACCGAAAGTTGAAAGAAGAGGCATAAAAATCAACTCTTTCTACCTAATCCGCTCAGGACCTTTCGACATGGCGCCCGAACAGGGACATGACTGTTTATATAAGTAGGTCTATAAGGGAGTACTGGACCCTTCCAGAATAAGAAAGAAAGATCATAAATAGGACTGATCATCCTACGATCGATTCTAGTAGAAGGTTGTACGCGCAACCATAAAAACGCATGAGTGTCCGAATACAGAAGTAGGATACGAGAAGTCCCGTGAGGCCTTATAACGGGCAACCTGTGCAAGGGACACAGGTACTGCAGTCATAGCAGCGCATAGCTTGGGAAACCATTCATAGCGGTAAAACGGCAAAAATGGCAGCTTCCCCGGAAGACCAATTTATGCCACAAAGCTTCACTAACGCTGTTCCCCACCTACGTCGAGGCTCACTAGCAGAATCCACTCTGGATCCATGCCCCGCCCGAGTGTGGGTAGCTGGGCCTATAGCTGTGATAGGCGCGGACCTGTCTGCCCAGGAATTATGGGACCTGATAGCACCAGGGTCGTGTACCTTGTTTAACCCTCGAAGGGCCCCAATTCCCACCGATGGTTCTGGGATAGCGGCCTGGGTCAGGTGTCGGTTTCCTTCAACAGTGACTAAATTCGAGTCCGCACAAGCCCCTCCGTACGCGGAGGCCACGGCTTTCCCCATGAAGGTGATTCATGATAAGATCGAGGTAGTAATGATGGCGCATTACAAGCCATATAACAAACAAAAAGATGAGGAAAGCTGGGATCAGTTAAGACGAACTTATGAGACCTGCTTTGACAAAACCACCTCCGATGTGGTTATTACTGCACCTTTCGGCACGGGAGTCTTCGGATACCCGGCCGAACAGGCTGTACAGATCCTAGTAGACAGCGCACTCTATTGGATCCAACATGAAGGTACGTTCCAACGAGTGGTCTATTTAGTAATATCTAATGAGGAACTCCAAAGGGTCGTCCTTAAGCAGCTCAGGCAGTATTTAGGCGGAGAAGTCTGTGATGTGGCAACAGAGGCAGAAGGGCGATGCGTATTAGTCACGGGAACCCTGGTGAGGGATCTAATGCGCAGAAAGCGCAGTGACCACGAATACGCCAAGCAGAAGTACTATGGGGACGGTATCGTGCGCTCTAGGAGTGTCAAACCCACTGCCCCAGAGGGAGACTCTGATAGTCCAGGAGGATCACCCCCCGGCCTCTACCCCTCTATCCACACACCCACACAGGTCTCTGCCTATCGAACACGGGGGCCACTTCTTACGGCCTTTCTCAGCACTACTCGCCTGGCATATACACAGAACGGCCTATCAATGAAGCTTTCGATGTTCTGACCTTTAACGAACTGGGACACGGAGCTTCCCTCGTTCCCCCTCCTTACGAGGATACGAGGCCTGACACATTTTTTAACCCGCCTTCATCTCCCGCATCGTCCTTTGAAGAACAGACACACTCTGAGAGCAACGCTAACCGCGTAAGAAACGATGAAAACGGACCAGAGAGTCCCACCCCAGGAACTGTTGTAGGCAATGAGGGGGACACCCAGCGGATTAACCCATATGAACTGGACCAAAATGTTCGCAAAATACTGGGAAAATATCCCGTGAGCCCACCTGATGTGGGGGCTAACCTAGTAATAGGAGAAGAAGATGATTGGGGAAGTATTGATCATGGATTACACCACCCCGTGCGTGAGGAGGAGCACCTCGCTCTTCGCCGTGACTGCAGCGTCGTTGGCACCGTCCACACAATGCTCCGAAATCCGTTGTTTGATAGCCAGCCCTGATCTAGCTTCGCAAATCTTTACGACGGTCAGGGTTTTGGCTAGGGAAGGATTTAATGCGTACTACCAGAAGGCACCTGCAGCCCAGGTGGCTGCTCTTGGGTGCCGTACTCCGGAGCGGTCTAATACGGTCCCTCCCCTGAGGCCGGCTCCTAAGGCTTACTGCATTACGCCACTTGTCCCCAAGAGCGTTCAGGGTCGACCGACATTTGAGGATCACACTCTTATTCCGGACGACCCCGTAGCTCCTAACCCCCAGAGTTCGCGTGAAGGAATGGTTAGGGCCAAAAATCAGAAGGGAAAATCAGTGTCATGGGGGAACTATGATGCAACCAAATGGCCCTTCGACTCTTCAGAGACATACCCCCCAGAAGATCCTAATGGCCACAATTTTACTCCCCTCATTCACGGATCATCTGAGGAACCTCTGTATAATAAAAGGGTGTTAACGCCCCAGTGGTTCCCCCATGATAGGGAATTTCGGAGAAAAGTGCTGGCTTCTCCAACCTCTGCCGAGATTGGTCAATGGCCTGGGGTCTCATCTACGTTTAAGAAGGCCTATTTAGCCAGGAGTCATGACACTCACCGCCGCTCTCTCGAAGATATATACTGTAATCTCCCACAAGAAAGGGAAAGCCCTCGTAGGGTATCGTTTTCCCCCGAGACTCAGAGTCACCATGAACCTGAAAGTTCAGATGATGATAGTCTCTCAGAAGAGGATGAAAACCCACCTTACACATCCAAACCTCTATGGGCTGTAACCCCCGCACAAGCCAGAAAGAATATGGCTGCGTCGCTTCTTGGGGGAACGCCTTTGACTAACATGCGGCCCGCTACAAGTGTTAAAGTAGTGGCACGTGTCACCCTCTCAGATCTATGTAAATCACTTCCAAAACGAAGAGACAAAGAGTCCAATCCAGAGTACACATGGAGAATTTTAGCCGAATTGTCGGAAGAACAGGGAATAGACACAGGCATCTCCAAACATATTTCCCGTTATTGTGACCTGGGACTGGTCGAAGGACAGACCCTCAGGGACTTAGCCGACTCTGAAGTAAGCAATATTCTTCTAGGAGAAATTGAAGAAAAAATAGATGAGCTTATTCCCCAGGTTAACAAAGGGACCATGACCCTCCTGCAGGCTTACTCCATCCTCATCTCTGAAGGGGCAGACGAAAGTCAAATGAGAAAATTCATATCACAAATAAACACCCCTGATCAGGTTACGTTAATGATGGAATTTATTAACGCCTCAGGGCAAGCTGCTAAAGCGCAAGCAGTGAAAAAATATAGCGAACTTATGGCTCTGTGAAGGAAGCTCCGCAAGGAAAAGGGCAAAAAGTCAGTGCTAGAAGGAGACCATCCAGGTCCAAAAAACGACCAAGAGGGGAAGCGAGCCCCCCATCCCAAGGTTCGCAGACCACAGAAAGAAGCACCAATCAGAAGAAATTCAAAGTACGCACCCCATATTTTTCTCACCAACCAGATCCCCCTCGACAAATTCCCCAGACAAAGAATCCTATCCGTCCCGCACCTATGATAAGCCAATCGAACAAATTGAGGCCCAGCAGTGGTTACCAGAACCAGCCCGGCCGAGCTCAAAGGCAACTCGGCCCAGGCTTCAGAGGAGCCCCTCCCCGAAACCAGGGGAGCAGGCCTCCTCCGGTCTCAGACGAGGATTGGAAAAAACTGACACCAGAACAGAAAGATGCTGTTATTCTCAATGCGGCCCACAGAAACCTGGAGCAGGGCAGGGAGCTGACAGTAGCTCAAAAACGGGTTATGGAGAGACAATCAAATCCAACCCCAAAATAATTCCCTATCAGGTCAAAATTTGGTGTAAGGGAAGAAAAGTGGACGCATACCTAGACTCAGGGACAGATATATCCATTCTCCCCCCTAGTTGGGCCGACTACACACTAGATGAAAAACTATTAGTCACCTTGGCAAACGGTGACAACACGCTACTTGACTTGGCTATGTTTAATGGTAAAAAGGTAGCCCTAGGGCCTAACCCCCTTATATCACCAAATGATTCGGAATGGGTCGTCCCAGACCAGAAGTGTCAGTGGATGACAGAAGTTAACGTTATTTCATCCATAGAAAGAATAATACTTCAAACTCACCTTAAGAATCACGACCGGCTCCGAGGCATGTTACAGCAGGCCCTAGTAGCCAAATTTAAAAATGACGTAGGGCTAATGAAAACTGAACCATATGTCATTAGGGGAGGAATGCCTGGAAAACAAAGACAATACCCGTTAGGGAAATCCGAACCACAATTTATGGAAATAGTACAAGAATTGGTTCAGTTGGGCATGTTGGAAAAAATATCTGAACCACCATGCTTGATGCCTGTACAGGCCGTACCAAAAAAGGATGGTACTGTTAGACCCGTACACAATCTCAAAATGCTTAACGATTTGACAGTAAAAGACACTAGACAAATCATAAATCCCCGCCAAGTCATGCTCGATGTTAAACCAGGGAAATTTAACTCGACAATAGACCTGGCTAATGGTTTCTGGTCTGTGCCCCTGGCGGAAGAAAGCAAGCAAAAAACCTGCTTTATGCTAAAAGGGCAAGGATATATGTGGGCCAGACTTCCTCAGGGCTTTGTGAATTCTCCAAATGCATTTCAGGATCGAATGAATGCAATTCTTAAAGGACTCCCTGTCGTATGTTACATCGATGACATATTCCTGGCCACAGATACCGAAGAAGAACACTTAGATCTTCTGGAAAAAGTACTGATTAGGCTAAAAGAACACGGAATGAAGATAGGGATTGCCAAATGTGAAATCGGAGTACCCCATGTTAAATATTTGGGAGTCCTCATAGGAAATCATGAAATAATTAGTGTACCAGGATATTTGGAAGAACTGAATCCTGCTACTTTAAAGCAGTTAGAAAGTGCCATCGGGAAATTAGGATGGCTTAGGGGTATGATACCCAATTACCCTTTGCACATCAGACCAGCAGAGCTGATAAAGAATAAATTACGCACGTATGATAAAAGAACTAACAAGCTCGTGGAACAAGATAGGCCACTTACTGGTCCCGAGCGCGAAATCTGGAGTTCAGTACTCGAGAAGGTAAAATCTCAACAGCACAGGCTCTCTCCGTACAAAGGAACGGATGAGTTAAAGCTAAAAGCAAAGTTGGAAGAGCTGGGAGGATACACAGAAGTGTGGGAAAAAGACAGCCAGTCGCCAGCATTCTTCATTTCGCTACGATTCAGTTCCACCGAAATGAGATATGCCCCTGAGGAACAAGAAATCCGTCTTTTATGGAAAGCCTACATAGAATTGCGGAACCTTCTGGGAGAAAAGAGGGTCATATGTGAAGTCAAACACCCCATCAATAAAGAAATGGCGAAAGATACCATAGAATTTGCAAAAGCTTACGCGGCACGTTGGGGAAGTGGAAAATAATGTTGACAGATCCGAATTGGACTTTTGTCCTTACCGGAAACAAAATCCCGGCCAAAAGTAAAAATATGGCCCAGCCCGAGTTCAAAGGTATTTATACCGTTTTTACTGACGGAAGTAAAAATGACAATGACACAGTAGGACACTGGGGATTCATAATATATAAACCTGACAAGCAAATCTACAAAGAAAAAGGGGAACTGGGAGAGTCTGCACAAGAGGCAGAACTACAGGCAGTGGTGAAGGCCCTACAATACTTGAAATCTCGCAAAATTTCCTCAGCCCGACTAGTGACAGACAGCTGGTACGTCGCTGAAGGATTAAGAGAAAATCTCAAGTACTGGCAACAGAGAGAATTTCAAAACTACAAAGGAAAAGAGTTAGGACACAAGGACCTTTGGATAGTTGTCTCTCAATTACTCTCTAAAATAAGGATATGGGTAACACATGTAAATAGCCACACAGGTCTCCAAGATTTCGATCATCTAGGAAATGACGCCGTAGACCGCTTAGTTCAAGCGAGAGGAATAAGAGTTGGCACCTTAATATTTCCCTCCTCTTGGAAAAACTCTGCCAATAAAATAGTCATTCCGGAATCGGAAAGAGAGGATTATGTAAAAACTATACATCAGGTATTGTTACACGTTGGGAACGAGCGAACCCGACGATGGTTAGTTGACAATAACATAGAAGCGTCTTCTCTCCTTCCGGTAATCGCTAAGGTCCGACACGACTGTAGCATATGCATGCAGAAAAGGACTCTGCCTGTTATCCCATATACTGAAGGAAGAATCACGGAACTTCATGTGGGGATTAGTGCATCTATGGACGTAGGTCACCTAGGAGAAGGATATGGTCCCTATAGAAAATTCCTGGTCATAGCTGATAATGCGGGGGGATGCACTCGGGTTTATCCTATTAAGAGGGAAACTGCCAAAATCGCAAAGGAATGTTATGCAGTACCTCCTGACTAACCCAGTACACTCCCTTAGAATGGACAACGCTTCCATGTTTACCGCTCTCCCTTTCAGGGCGTGGTTGGAGGAACAGCAAGTGAAGCAAGTATTGACTGTTCCCTATCAGTCAAACACAAACGGCGTAGCCGAAAGGGCCGTACGATCAGTCAAGGAACAAATAGTCGTGTTTAAACACAGGTGGCACTTGCCTGAAAACCTGTACATTATAAACAAACATCTGAGTATGCCAAAACTTAAGCCCGTCCCCACCACACCTAATGAGCCTAATGTTTCATTACAGGTGGGTGACGAGGTGTGGACGACCAGCACAGGAGAATATTCAGTGGTTCAACGTACAGAGGGTAATATAATATTTTGTCTAGATGGACATAAGTACCATCCCAAGCAGCTCCGGCTCAAAAAGAAAGCATAGGCAGGCTTTAACCCCTACGAGAGTCATTCCTCTTGAGCAACCAACACCAGCTTGGGTTCAGAATGTGGGAATTGATAAAGTCGCTATGCTTCCTGAGAGAATACACCCCACAGGGGGACTTTTGATCCTTTCATGGCACAAGCAGGCTAAAATTTGACGAGTTGGTAATATATCCCCCTATACTCCGCCGAATTTCTTAGCAACTTGGAGAACATATTGCCCTGGCACATGTGTTTTGTGCAAAAAGAAGGTCTTTGTCGAATTATGGAGCGGTGCTGGGCAGCTGAAGCAGCTGCATCGCCCAGAGGTCCCGCCTGATCTTAAATCTAATTTGCAGGAGGGCCTTGAGCTGATGGGATCTGCGCCTTTTACTTGGTGCATGAAATGCTGGATAGCATGGGGATCGCAGTACGAGGTTTGCCGTAAGGATTCCCATCAGTCTCACGGGTGTAATTGTTCCAGAAGCAACGGCGAATGGAGCATATGTAATACCGGCACCCCTTTCATAATCACCCCAGTTCCTTTTCTTTCCATGAGGCACCACTTTTACTCAGTGGACCAGGGATTGGATGATTCTGTCACCATGGTCACGCGCATGAAGGATGCCTGGAATATGCCTGTCATGGCCGCTCAGAAGACCTTTAAGCATACCTATAAGAAATGGTCTGATTTTTGCAGTATGGCAGCTGCATCTGGGGACAGGCTTCCCTTGTCATGGGCTCCCTTAGCAGAGCCTGAACATGGAAGTTCTTCGGGAAAAAGCACTGGCTACAAATGGCAGGGGACACCTTTCCCCAAAATAGACCATAATGACTGGAGCCTCAGTACTATTGGCCAAGCCGTAGCAGAAGTGTTCTGGAGAATCCCAGAGGAGGATGCTAAAATCTCGAATCTGGACTCCAGGTTCCCTTATCCTCATATCTCCGCTAAAAAGCGAACTTTTGTTACCAATGGCACTCTGCCCTACCATAGTAGGGAAAGCTCAGATGTGTTTTGCACCAGTCATGTGGAAAAACTCATATTGGTGACAGAGGTAGGGCCGAAACAGGTAGCCGTACAGGGAAGACTGCTGTACAGTGTCTGAAAAAAGGGAACGGATACCCCTTTCCTTCTATCTAGCCGTAGATACAAGAGGCATTCCCCTATTGACCTCTACATCTATTCCGGTTCGTCCAACAGACAATAAAACGGCCAACAGGTGGCTTATGTCATGGATGACCCGAAGAAACCTAGCGGAAGATAGCAAAGCCACTAGGCAGGAGTTAGATAATGTTCACCCCCAGAGTACCTTCTGGAAACATCATGTGCAACCTGACACAGAACTACCAAGTGTCCAGGGTCCAGACCCCCTCTGGGTCCAATTTGGCCATTAGAGCCCCTTCCCCCAAGGGGCTCTAATGGCCAAATTGGACCCAGGACCCAAGACTACTGGTTCAACCCTTATGGCTCCTCCCTCTGTTTTGCAGGACCCTGGAATTAGTTCCAGTGACGAAGAAACGCCTCAGGCCACTTCTTCTAAAGGCACAAAAACCAAAAGAAAGTCACGACTCAGTCGGCTAGTCAGCTCGCTAAAGAGGACACAGACAAAAACAGGAGAATAAATGAAGCTGATGGACAAATTCCTATACTGGTACAGCTCTCGCCATTGGCGTTTGCAGGCCAGATTACAATTACCAGATAAGGATAAAATTAAGGACATACAGACCTTTTCCCCACAAATAGCTGCACGAAAACACGCTTAAAGAAAAAGAAAGATTAATGAACTTAAGCGAATGACAAAAATTTCCCCATTATCCTTATTCCTAATACTTATAATGGGTGTCTTTTGTGTAATTGTGCTTATGCTATGGGCAGACACAGTAAAGACCCACTTAGAACATTCCTACACTGTTACTAGACGATGGAAAACAAGAACTGTCAAGTGCAGGAACTGCACAATACTAACTCCTGAAGCCGATTTTGACTGGCCTATGCCTCATGGCATTAATAACAGAACCTTCGATCAGGAAAAGTGGCTTATGGGAGCCATTAGTTTTTGTCTTCCAGGAAAGGCCTCAATGAACTATGTATAAAAAGAAAAGCAAACAACTTGACAACCAGTATGCAGAGGGGGAAGAATAGTACAGGGCAGTCTCTAAAATGTACGGAAGATTACTCTTTTTTGAAAGACACAAGTGCTAACTGTCCTTTAGCATTTAAACAAGCTCAAGGTATTTGCTGCAAAACTCCACTCATTAACCATCTTGTGAATATGTCCAGAAGCGCTTATGCTACTGCATGCACAGCCCAGAGCATGCACCATGAGCAAGCATCAACTAATTTAACTTGGGACGACATGGAAACAATGCTCTCCCCGACATCCGATTTCTTTCGACCAGTAACAGCAGCATTTACAGAGCAGAACACCATAATAATGGATGGTGTCTCAGTGCAGCACCAAAAAAACATAAAATGTATCTATAAGGCTTTTATGCAAAGAACACGAAGAGGTTGGGAAATTATGTCAGATGGATACTTCCTAATGAAAACCTGCCAAAAAATCAATTCTACTCACGTCCTGAACGCCCCCGTATTAAGAACTATCTCCCTTAAGGAATATGACAAAGATTGGGAGGAAGAAAATGGGGAAACTAGCTCCACTTTTGGAGGAACCGAATGGGACAAGAGCAGGGAAATACAGGGGCAATTAATACAGGATGCCCCAACCCCATTCGCTCTTAATTCTGACCATCTCGAGTCCTCTGTTGTTAGGAAGAAAAGACACCAACTCCAAATTTGCAGCTCCCTTGATATAGAAGAATGGACTCGGCTACGGGGATATTTATATGACTTCCATAGTAACTTTAGTACTAACTCTTTCGTGGGGCCTGATTACAAGGACGCCATGGAAACTTGTCATATTATAGAAATAACAAATACCACCCTAGCCTGTCTCCCTAATGGAACCAGTTCAGTCAATTCTTTGAACCCCTCCGAATGTCAAATATACCTTAGTAAACGATATATTGGACATGAGAGATTTAAGAGCTGTATATATACTATGACTAATAAGTCAAAACCCCTATGGGCTGGAAAAACTCCCATTGACTCACATTTTGAAACAAGAACTCGCTATCCTCATTGCAGGCCCTTTTTTAGCTGCCGAAATAATTCCAAATATGATAATGATCAAACCACTCTGCGGCATATATATTGGCAGTGGCATTTGCTCACTATACCATATGAGGAAGCGAAAGAGCGTAGGGATGAGTTAATAAGAAAGTACCCGAAAGTGCAGCAGTTCCCTTATGTGGTACCGAGACCGACAAGTGCATAGGGATGATATCCTTTGCCAGCCTCGAAAGTATGGACAGTTTGTAAAAGAACCATTAAACCAGAAGATAAGGGAACACTGGGTGTGTGTTCGCACCCAGATAGGAATAGCAGTCCCCATGGTAACACAAGGGCCTTATCAAAAATGGGTCAAGGACAATCAGACCAAATGGTGGAAAAAGGCAAAGGACTGCTTAGGGAAACAACTAGGTCTTAATCTGACTAAAGTTACGAACGCATACCAACTCATATTGGAGGTGCCTGAGAATAATACAGATCGCATATATTATCCTATGAGGGGACAGAAATGGGAGCAAGCCATGGAAAATTGTACAACACATATACCTGGTACTCTCTCTGAGCTAAGGTCGAAGGCCAAAAAAGATAGCTGTATATTTTTCGAGGCCTGGGAATGGTTCCAGTTAGCAGGACTAATTTTAGGGTATGCTCAAGGCTGGAATTCATTCTCATCCACTGAAATGAGTTCTCTCGTGTGGCCATATGTTATGAGCTACCCCATTGAACCTGGTAACTATACATACTATGAGCACCGTTTTATGGCCTTCCCTGAAGATCCCACTAAAATGGATAGTTTAGCACGTATGAGGGAAATAGCCAAGAAGATGCCTAGGGACACCGAGGGTCAGAAACAAGAAGGCTGGGATTCTGACTCAGTCTTTCAGCAGAATACTACCAATTGGGCAAGTCCTACGCGTACGGGACTTCCCCGTAAGGACATCTCCTTTGTGCTTTATGAAGATATCAGACTATTTCAGCCTGATCAACTATGGGGTGATATCACCACCATCTTTAAGTCTCCTCCGACACAGGAGATGCCACTAGCAAAGCAATACACAAACTACAAGGCCTATCTTAAAAGGAGAGAATGGACTGATAACCCTCAATCAGGAGAAGTGGATATTTATGCATGGCCAGCAACAGCCAATATTCACGAACCTGAGTCGGCCTACACTGACACTCTTGGGTTAGTCGACATGGCAGGAAACCCAGTAGGAATGAGACAAGCAATAAATTGGATTATGCCAGGTCACCTAAAAACAGTAAAAAGGTATTATAAAACCAATGATGGATGGGAATGGGTAAATACCATTCAGTCATCCTTCCCTTACGTACTAACTAACTTAATGACAACAGAAAGAAACCTTATAGGAGCAGTTAGATGCTCCCTTGTCTCAGACAGCTGACTCCCAGTCTCCTCCACCAGCCTCAGAACAGGGTCCTCTGGAAGAAGATCCTAACTTCTGTGTACACTGCAGAAGGTCCTACAAGGAAGAACCGCTCGATTCTATGGACTGTATGTGTTTCTACCTTCATGCCTGGAAAAAATACATGCCGAAGCCCTCACCTTAACTGTCTTTCTATGAGGGTTCTGACTGAGGCGTCTCCAGAGGGGGATGTTGGAGAAAGTGATTAATGTCACAGGAAGAAGTGGAGACGCATCACCAACAAACTGTACATATGGCTTACGCAGAATAAAGTATGGCTTACGCAATAGCTCATGTATCCCCGGAAGTCTTAAACAGAAGGGAAGTCCTTTTTAGAAAATGATATAACGCATGGCTTGTGCAGATAGCACGTATCCCCAGAAGTCTTAAACGGAAGGGAAGTCCTTGTTAGGAGACTGTATGACGCATTATACTGATGAATGGCTGTAATGGATACCTTACCCAAGAACATGGAGGGGTTAATTATGTTATGGGTGCTTTTCTTAGGCACTCATTACCTTTGCTCTGCGCACTGTATTATCATTACCCATGTCATGAATGTTCTTGCTAATGCGCTAGTTAATGAGGTGGTCATCTGTCATTACGTACTTTGCTGTCATAATGATGGATTTGCTGTCACCATGAGCATCCTGTGTACGCACGTATTGACGCATGATTATTGTATAAAAGTGCGAGATGAGAGACCGTAGCCAGCCTTTTGGCTCGAAGACACTCGACTCATTTTCACGGCTCTCACCTCGACTGCGATCATCTGCTTCACTGCTTAATAAAGCTACTAAAAGACAAAGCCTTCGCTCTCCATTGTGCCTACTTCAACAAAGGACCGTCTCTCTAAAAAAGAATCACCTCTAAGGAGGACCCCCTCTGAGGAGGGACCCCTCTCTGAGGGAACATTTTCCTAAAAAGAGTCATCTCTTTAAAGAATCATCTTCCTGCCTCACTTCATCGGCAAAGAATCATCTTTCTGCATCACTTCATCCTACTCCTACAAGGGTCATTTCTCCACATATCTGGTGAGTCTCATGCTGGTTTATTAATGACAAAGGAGTACCTTGGAGAACACGATAATTTGGGAATGCACATGAGGATTGACTCTCAAACTATAAGGGGGAATTTCCCTCAGTGAATCACGCAAAATAACTGAAAGAAATCTCTTCACTAGTAAAGAGTCTTCTAAATGAAGCATGCAGCGTCCTTTAGTCCACC
This sequence comes from Oryzias woworae, assembly GCA_016861445.1. Lineage (NCBI taxonomy): Eukaryota > Metazoa > Chordata > Actinopteri > Beloniformes > Adrianichthyidae > Oryzias > Oryzias woworae. Next base: position 1,099,028 of record BOLG01001158.1, read on the forward strand.
CCTAGGGGGTGAGGAGTGAACTACGAATAAGCTCCGACTACAAGAGACTCTGGGCTGCTCCTTACTCTGTTGTACCGTCCAGGGTCATTTCAGTCTTGTAGTCCAGGACCGTATGAGGGGCAGGCTTAAAAGATAGCCGGTGGTTTAGGTGGGACACCGAAAAGTTGAAAGAAGAGGCATAAAAATCAACTCTTTCTACCTAATCCGCTCACGACCTTTCGACAGTCTGTCAAGTTCAGGATCAAGGACCAAGTTGAGGTCTCCTCCTATAATTATTGTGGAGTCAGAGTGAACCGAGAGTGAGGTGAAGAATCTGTGAAAGACCTAAGGGTACCCAGACATGTAGTACAAAAAAAGTCCATGAACCCACACAGTCCAAGGTGCACATTTTTCTATATTGTTTCTGGAATATTTATTATTATTAATGCCTGCAGCAGCAGGGTCCTGTCTGCAAGGACTATATTGTTTTAACACTGACCAAAAAGTCAAAAAAGCCCTTTTAAAAGCCTCAAAAGAAAGGCTTAAGCCCAAACAGACCTGACCAGTGTGTAGTTGAAGGCAAAATACACAAAAGGACACACTCAATCCTAGGCACCAAGACTTCTATATTGTTTCTGGATTGTTTCACTATTATTCTTTTTTCTCTCTGCGCCTTTGAGCAAAAATGTCACCCCTGCCACATACACGAAAACTCACCAAAATTTGCACACACTTAGGGAAAATTGAAAATGAAGTTTTGGCATAGTGCACACACACACACACACACACACATACACTTTTAGACGATGACATCACGGCAAGCGATACCAAAAAAATATTTTGAAATATGCGAACGAAACCAAATCATATTTTCATATTTGTCAGGGATATCCGGGGGGTGGGGTGGGGTGGCGGTGGAATCCGGGTGGGGGGGGGGGGGGGGGGGGGGGGAGACAACCCACGCGGCCATTTTAGAGCAAAGTGTGAGATTTGCCCTGTGTCCGAATTCATGCTCTAACTTCTAAAAAAACGATATAGTGTATCACTATATCGTGCTGGACTTTGTAGTGCCTTGGATTTTAAAAGCAATTTGGACACCATGCTCACTACTTTTTGCTCGCCGTTTTTCTTCAGGTGTATGGCGTGGACCCATATGGCAGTGGACAAACAAGAGAATGGTTGCATTACCGCCACCACCTGGTCTGGAGGCAAACTACTTTTTTTTAAAACGCCGATGGTGAAATCACTATTAAAGAAGAAGAAAATAATAAATATTAAGAGTTTACGATGGCTATTTATGAATCTCCTGTTGTTTTCATGATGAAAATGATTCTGGTTTGTAAAAAATATAATTACAAACATGTTTGTGGCGATATTTAATGTTTCTGTTCATAAAAAAACTGTCAAATCACTAGTCCATCACAATGTTATTTTTTATTTTCGCGCCACAGAACCATTTACGGGCTTGTTCGAGTAGGAATTTTTTTCTGGCATTTTTGAACTGTGGCGCTGATCAGAGAAGGATTCAGAGGATTCTGAGTGAAGAAAAGAAAAGAACCAGCAGTGATTTGATCTGGTCAATGATCAATGAAGCTGAACTTCCAGATTAAAAGCATAATAGCACCACCAAAAGCACCATAATGATGAGGAAATGTTGGTCACTAAAGGGTTTGTTAGCAAAAGCTAGACATTTGGAAGCTCTCCAGTTGATTATAATCTACATTTCACTTTGACTTCACTTTAAACAAAACAGTAAATGCTGCACTCTTTACTAGAACTTCAGTGAAGGAGCTGTCTGTGTGTCCGGACACAATCACCTTCAGAAACAGAAAAAAATGGCTTTATTTCCTCGTACTTGTCCCAACATTTGTTTTACAACTGTGGAGGTTTAGGAGGGATAATATTAAAAGAACATACATGCCATATTACCACTATTGGAACTATTAAGGTCAGTAGGGCACACAGACCTGTGGCCTTTCTGGAAAGTTTATTATACAATTGATTCTCACCACACCACCACCAAATGTCTGCATGGCTCTGGGGAGAGAAGTTAATTACTGTCCGTACATCTAAACACCAAGACTGGTTTACCTGTCCAAGTTGCCCAGAATGCAACGCTTCAGTCTCAGCCGAAGGGAACTCTGCTTCACTAGGAAAAGCAGTTTGACAGACGGTCCGACATCGTAAGTAGCCGACATTTGTCCTGACAGCTCTTGTATCTGTTAAATAAAATAACAGCTGCTTTCATGTTCGCCTTATTTATTTCCTGTACTTATATTTGACTGTTTTTCTGGACTTGCTAGGCTACATTAGCTGCTAGCTGAACAGTAACCGCAGAGAAGTAGCTAAAACTGGAGGGTTTTTTTAGCCGCTAAATCATCTAAAACTTGGCGCCTAAATTGGTGAAATTTTTGTTTTAAAACCAAGTTTCTTCTCCTATAGCTGTCATGGTTTTATTGTTGTTTTAAAAGCCCCTCCAGGGATGAGTCATTCCTAAGAATTCCACTCCTGTGGAATCTAAAGTCAGCAGCTGTTAAAACAAATGTCCGAGATTAACGTAGGAGTCTTTTTCACGCCTATACCACCTATTTCATGTTCATTTTTACATCTATGTCACGTGTTTTGGGTTAGACACTAAATCACAATGTTTCACAAACAAGAACTAAATAGAAAAAAGTCAAATGTGTTTCGCTGGTCAAATCTTTCAAAAATAATCACCAAGAAATCGAAATAAAACACGAATTTATTCCAATTAGATGAATGAGGGCTATCATATAATTCTGTCCAGATCATCCGATTAGAGTTCACTGATCATAACTGTGTATCAGTAGTAATCTATATGTCAGTTCGTTTTAAGGAGCCTAAATTTGAGGAAAATGACTCATTTTGGGTCAACATCTGTTCACTTGAGAGGACGGGAAAGAACACAAAAACATCTAAACTCATGTGAAACTGCACGTGACAACTTTGAACTTTGAATTCTGAGGAAAGTGAATCGTTACATAAAAACTGCATACATTTGCATATGTTTATGTCAAAAGCGTCAAGCACATGTTGTTTCGTTACAAATTATATTAAAATAATATTAATATTTATTACAAATTATATAAAAGAAAAGATTTTTCCAAATGTAGTTTTTGTTGTTTTGTAAAACAAAAGTCAAACCAACATAAAACTGTGACCCATATATCAATGTTTGATCCAAGTTAGGAGGAAAGTGAATCGCTGCCTTCATAATAACTGCTAATAATGGACAGAAACAAGAGGATAACTCAGGGCCAAAAAAATAAATTTAAAGTTTAAAATGCATACATTCTCTTTCTCAGCCAAAAAAGCCTTTATGTTTTCCACAATAAATTCTCTAAAGACAAAATTGCTGCTTCTTCCATTTTGGTAAACCTAAAGGCAATAATTTAACTTTTAATCAAAAGCTTTTATTTTGTCACTAACATCTGTAATTAAAACTCATTATTAAAATGATTTAATCCAAAGATGTTTGTGGTGCTTTCAGTCCAAACTTAATAAATAATTGAATAAAAATAAAAGTTTTATTTGAAAAGCATCAGCTAAATCAGAAAAAATGTGAAGTCTCCGTTCGATTTAATGTTTTACAGGTACCTCACTTTATCTACACCTAACTGATTAATATAAAAAAGCTTGTGTCGTATGATCCTGTTTTACCTCACTTTAGCTGATTATCATTAGCAGGCAACTGAAATGTAAATCATTTAAAAAGACTGCATTCGAACGAGGAGTCTCGGCTTTTCTGCAGACAGCCTCTGTCCTCCTGTCGTTCAAACAGCTTCTCTGTTTTTTTTTTTTTATTTTCAGTTTAAGTTTAAGTGTACAGACAGTGTCAAACAGTGACAGAGACACAAAGGGGGAAAGAACAGCGAGACAACCCACAAAAACACATTGTTAATAGTAAGAGATAAATAATAATAATAATGATAATAAAACTAACAAACAAAAAAAAAATTGCCAGATTACCATATTGATTTTAAAATGAATACATAAATAAATGTTGCAGCCAGACACAACTTGAAAAAGAGAAAGAAATGTAAAAGTTACATTTGTGAGTGACCCAGATCCAGCACTTCCCCACCTGGAGTCCTGTTATTCAGTGTTATAGTGTGGTGAGCCAGAAAAGGTTTCCAAACAGTGTCAAATCTATTCTGTGAGCCAGCTCTGCAGAGCCGCATCTTGTCCAGCTGGATGGCATGTACGATCTCAGCCAGCCAATGTTCAAAGGAGGGAGGAGTTTTTGATTTCCATGTTTAGCAGAATAAGCTTTTTAGCCACCACCATTCCCAACCGTAGCGCCGTCTGTATATGCTGTGGCGTGTGGGAACTTTGCGAAGAACACCCAAAAATGGCCAGGTGGCTATTCGGCTGAATATCTGTATTGTACGCCTCTGAAAAGCATTTAAAGATTTTACACCAGAAACTGTGCAACGATGGACAGAACCAGAATTAGTGACCCAGAGTACCTTATGATGTGTTGCATCTATCACAGTTGACTGAGACAGCTAGAAATATTTTGTTCTGCTTTGTTTTGGAATAATCTAGTCTATGCAAAACCTTAAACTGAATCAACCTGAGTCGAGAATTAATGGAACAGTGGTTGGTTTTGGACAGTGCCTCATTCCAGAGGTCTACCGGCACTTCACAGTTCAAATCTCTGGCCCAAGACTCTCTGATCGAGTCAGAGGGAACCACGGTAGAGAAACAAGAAACTAATTTAGATATAATCTGTTTGGAATCAGGGGGTAGCGAGAGGTGCTCAAAGAGGGGGTGTGCAGCAGGGAGATCTAGATGTGGACACCACTCCCCAACACAGTGTCTGACCTGAATGTATCTGAAGAAATGGGAGTTAGGAATTCTGTACCTTGAACTAAGCAGTGTAAATGAAGCAAAATGACCATCAATGAAGAGATCTGTAAAGGATCTGATACCCCTGTTCTTCCAGACAATGAATGCTCCATCTTGTTGGCCAGGAATGAATGCATGGTTTTGGCAAATGGGAGCCTGTATCGAGGCGCCAGGAGACCGGCACACTGTTTTTATCTGGTGTAGGATGCGAAGGGAGTTTTTTAGGATAAAGTTATGTTGATGTATTTTGGATGTTGGAGCAGAGCTTGAAATTAAAGGGCTGGGAGTGTTGACTTTTCCTCAGTGTTAGCTTCCAGCTGCACCCACAAGGGAGTGCCCCCCACATCAAGACACTCACACTTCCAGTAGGTGAGAGCCCTAGCATTAGCTGCCCAGTAGTAGTGTCTGAAGTCTGGCAGACCCAGGCCACCCTCTTTGGAAGATTTCCGCAGATGAGCTTTAGATATTCTGTGGGTTTTATAGCCCCAAATAAATGGCAGGATTATTGAGTCAACTTTTTTGAAAAAGGACGCGTTCAGATATATTGGTAAATTTTGAAATAGATAGAGAAACCTAGGTAGGCTAACCATTTCGATAGCATTCAACCTGTCGATCATGGAGAGGGGTAACAATTTCCAGGTCTCAATATCTACCTTAAGTTTTTGTAGGGCCTCTGTGAAATTTAATTTGAGTCCCAGGTAAGTGAAGCTGTCGTTTTTTATCCTAAAAGGTAGGTTGCTCAGAAAATAATTTGTAAAATTGCCAGCTAATGGCATAAACTAACTCTTGTCCCAATTTATATTGTACCCAGAGATCTTCCCAAAAGAGTTTGTGTATTGTAATAGAATGGGGATGGATGTTGCTGGATCCGACAGACAGATCAGGAGGTCATCTGCATAAAGGGCAATTCGGGTCTCAATTCCATTCAGCATTATACCTGTGATCCGTTGGTGTTCCCTGATTCCTATGGCTAGGGGCTCCATAGCAATGTCAAAAAGTAAAGGCGACAGAGGGTCCCCCTGTCGGACACCGCGTTGAAGAGTGAATGGGCTAGATCTATCCCCATTAGTAAAGATGCAAGATCTAGGGTTAGCATATAAAATTTTGACCCAGTTTATAAAAACATCCCCAAAACCGAATTTTCTGAGTGTGGCTATGAGATATGGCCATTCTATCATATCGAAGGCTTTTTGAGCATCCAGAGCCAGTAAACCTGCCTTGTCGTCCTTCCCATATTTTGCATACATTATATTTAGAATTTTGCGGACGTTGCAAAAGGAAAATCTGTCTGGAACAAAACCAGTTTGGTCCGGGTGTATGATACTTCCTACATTCTTCGCAAGTCGATTTGCTAAAACCTTTGTTATGATTTTCAGGTCGCAGTTTAACAGTGCAATGGGCCTATAGCGACCCGGATCAGTCTCTTCTTTGTCTCTTTTTAATAGGACACAAAGGCTGGCATCATTAAGAGAGGGTGGAAGACTTCTGTTCTTAAAACTATCTTGAATCATTTTAAGCAGAGGGGGTGTCAAAACTTCTTGAAAAGTCCTATAAAATTCCGGACCAAATCCATCTGGACCCAGTGCCTTGCTATTAGGGAAGGATTTAATAGCTTCTCGCAACTCAGACAATGTAAAGTCAGAATCTAAATGTTCTGTTATGGTTGCATCTAGTTTTGGGAAATTGAGTTTATCAAAAAAAAGTTCATAATCATCTTGTGTTGCAGTTGACTTAGAGGTGTAGAGAGCTGTATAAAATTGTCTACATTCCTCATTGATGTCCTTCAAATTTGTGAGCAGTGGGCCCGATTTTGATTTTATTTTATGGATGGCTCGTTTTGCTTGTTCTCCCTTTAGCTGTCTTGCCAACAGTTTTTGTGGCTTGTCCCCTAGTTCAAAATATTTCCCTTTGATTTTCAGAAGTGTTTTGCTGATTTGTTCCCCCAGTATTGTTTTATATTCATATTTTAGCTTTATAATTTTATTGTAGTCTGATTGCAGCAGTGAACTTCGATAGATCTGATCTGTAGCTGATAATTCCCTCTCAATTTCTTCTAGTCTCCCACGTTTAGCTTTGTTATGTGTTGCTTCGTATGAAATTACTAATCCTCGTATATATGTTTAAGTGTTTCCCAAATGGTTGAGTCATTAACCTCTCCATTGTCGTTTATACCGAGGAACTGCAGGATATCAGTTTTTAGGCGTTGTTTAAACGTCTGGTCTTCTAGTAAAAGAGGATTAAAGCGCCAGCTGAAAGCTCTCTTATGAAGGGGCAGCTTCAGACTGAGACTAACAGGGCTATGGTCAGACAATATCATGCCATAGTATTTAGTGTGGCTGATATCAGAGATTAGTCCCGAGTCAACTAAGAAGTAGTCGATCCGTGTGTAGGATTTGTGTACATGTGAGTAGAAAGAATACTCACGATCACTTGGATGTTGCAGTCTCCAAATATCCACCACTTTCTTAAACTTCATCAAGCTGTTAACAGTTTGCACGGCAGAAATACTTGGAGGGGGGGCTGAAGATTGCCTGTCTAAATATGGATCCAGGTAGCAGTTGAAGTCACCCCCAATCAAGATGTGGCTGGAGTCATTATCTGGGATGAGGTCAAATACCTTGCGAAAAAAACCAGAGTCATCAACGTTTGGTCCATAAATATTAACCAGTGTAACGGGGAACGAATGTATATGTCCGGATAGGATTATGAATCTGCCATTTGGATCAATTGTGGAAGACTGAAAAACAAAAGGTACAGTTTTACGGAAGAGAATGGCGACACCTCTGGCTTTTGATGTGAAAGGTGACTGAAAGACTTGTGAAATCCAGTTAACCCTGAGAGTTCTTTGTTGGGTGGCTGAGACATGGGTTTCTTGCAGAAATATAATGTCAGGCTTTAGTGATTTCAAGTAAGAAAATACTTTTCCACGCTTAATTGGGTGCCCTAAGCCCCGGACATTCCAAGAGACTAAGGATGGGGACTCCATGGTACTATTTCCATGGGGCATCTTCTGTTTGGCAGCAACACAAATACAGAACATTTGGTCTGGCATCTAAAAACAAAACCATAAAATGAACAAAAACGAGTGAAAAGCAGCAAGAAAAAAAAAGCCTAAGTAATCTGACAGGAACATGCAACACACATACAGAACATTTCCCCAAAACAAACGAAGCCGGGTTACCCTCATCCGCACGTGAGCAGTGTAAACGCCCTCCGCTATCTAACAAGCTCCTCGTTAGCACAAATGAATAACATTTAAAAATAAACCACCTTCACAACAATGGGAAATAATGTCATTACACTCTCGCCATTTTTCTTTAATTTTCTTCGGGGAAAATTAAAATCCAGTGGCCTTCGAGATCCATCTTTGTCTGTCTCCCCAGTCGCAGGATCTTTTCCTTATCTTGGTAGAAGTGCACTCGGGCGATTAAGGTTCGAGGTCTGGCGCCGTCAGCGGGTCTGGGCTGCGGGATGCGGTGCGCTCTGTCTATAACAACTGGCTTCTCAAAGTTGTCGCCCCCAGCAATTTAGGGATGAGGTTTGTAACAAACTCAGTGGGTCTCCCTTTCTCCTCATCTTCCGGAACACCAACAATTTTTATATTGTTTCTTCTGGATCTTCCCTCGAGATCCAACAGCTTAGCACACATTTTTGCATTTTCAAGCTGGAGGCCGGCTACCGAACTTTCCAAAGCGGTGATGCGAACTTCGTGATCGGTAGCTTGGCTCTCGGTGGTGGACAGCCATTCAGCTAGCACCCGTTGGGCGTTCAGCAGGCTCTCGAAGTTCTGCTCAAACTTGTCGAACCGCTTGTTGATATACTGTAAAAGTTTGTTCGACGTTTTTTGCCAGATGAGTGGCAGCTCGTCTTCATCCTCGACTTGCCTGTCGGACACTGAAGCCGGACTCATCTTGCTAGGTTTTGAGCAGCTAGCGTTAGCCGCTGTTGCTCCCTTTACGCTTTGTGGGTTCTTGTTTGACATATTTCCTCCAGTTGTCAGTTGAAGAAGGAAATAAGATGGTATGAAAAGGAGTCTAACAACTTAATAAAGGAGTTGGAAGTTCAAATAGGTGGTAATAATGTGAACATAAAAGCGCGCCATGAGGAGCTCAAAAAAACACGTCCTACTCCTTCACCATCTCACTAGCGCCGCTTCTCTGGTTTTAAACATGGTGAAACGACGGAGATGCTCTGGCTACTGCGATCCTAGCGACGCCAGTCCAGACCAGAACTCCCGGAGACAGTGACTCGTCTCATTGCCCCCGATGGCAGCATCCTGTACCTGGTGGGCACCGCCCACTTCAGCGACAGCAGCAAGAATGATGTAGTCACGGTTAGTCAGTCAGATGTATCTGTAAAAATGGCAGCGATTTTTGAAAACTCAAGTTAAAAAAATACGTCGATTTTTCATTTTTTGGAGCAGGATCTGCTCTTTTGTGCTTCACATTATTGTTCATTTTTACATCTTCCCTCAGTGCAAATGTTTGTCACCTCTTTTCTCCTGTCCGGACCTTCCCGGTTCCCCACAGACCATCTGTGCTGGAGCTGTACCAGTACAGGGTGTTGATGCTGAGAATGGATGAGAACACGCTGCTGAAGGAAGCCAAAGACATAAACCTGGAGAAGGTTCAGCAGGCCAACTAACAGGTCCGATTCCAGGTGGTGCCGACGAACGAAAAGGCTGAGGAAAATCAAGACAGTGCTGGATTGGGGTGATGTGGGGGTGGAAGCCGCTGAACAATTACACAGCTTATAAGCCGACTGTAATGGTTGATGTCATTTACCATCCAGAGGATTGTGGCCTCGAGTCCAAGTTAATGGAGAATAAAATCCTACTGATGTATGAATCATAAGGATTACATTCACAGAAACGTTTAGCGGGTTGAGCAAACAGGAACCATGTAGATTTAAAACTTCATTTCCCATCAGCCCCAGAAGTTCAGATGAGCAAGGCCTCTCTCTTTGTGTTTCTTTGACAGAACGGGTTGATGTCTGGTCTCATGCAGATTCTGCTGCTCAAAGTTTCAGCTCACATCACAGAGCAGCTGGGAATGCCCCCCCTCCAGAACTTTTAATCCTAATTCTACATTTCTCACGTGTTCAACCTTTCATCCGTACAGGCTGGACAGGTGCTGTTCTGTAAATTTCACCTTGGGGATCGGCCAGTTCCTGTGACCTTCAAGAGAGCCATAGCAGCTCTGAGTCTGTGGCAGAAAGCGCGTCTGGCCTGGAGTCTTTGCTTCCTGTCAGATCCAATCAGGTGAGAATAAGTCTGCCGTTCTACAATAAACTGCGATGAACCGTCACAGGAAAAAAAGTCACAGTTTCAGTTCACTGTGAATTTTATGAAGAAAAAAAAAGTCAAGGTGGTTTTTGAAGATGTTCTACGTCCTGAGACAAAACTCAAAATGCTGGAGCCAAAATGTTGTTTTCTTTGCACATTTCCTTGTTTACTTTGTCATTCACATGTTTCACATTTTTAGTTTGGTTAATGTCGAAAGGTCGTGAGCGGATTAGGTAGAAAGAGTTGATTTTTATGCCTCTTCTTTCAACTTTCGGTGTCCCACCTAAACCACCGGCTATCTTTTAAGCCTGCCCCTCATACGGTCCTGGACTACAAGACTGAAATGACCCTGGACGGTATAACAGGGTAAGGAGCAGCCCAGAGTCTCTTGTAGTCGGAGTTATTCGTAGTTCACTCCTCACCCCCTAGGGGTGGACTAAAGGACGCCGCATGCTTCATTTAGAAGACTCTTTACTAGTGAAGAGATTTCTTTCAGTTGTTTGGCGTGATTCACTGAGGGAAATTCCCCCTTATAGTTTGAGAGTCAATCCTCATGTGCATTCCCAAATTAACGTGTTCCTTCCAAGGTACACCTTTGTCATTAATAAACCAGCATGAGACTCACCAGATATTTAGAGAAATGACCCTTGTAGGAGTAGGATGAAGTGATGCAGAAAGATGATTCTTTGCCGATGAAGTGAGGCAGGAAGATGATTCTTTAAAGAGATGACTCTTTTTAGGAAAATGATCCCTCAGAGAGGGGTCCCTCCTTAGAGGGGGTCCTCCTTAGAGGTGATTCTTTTTAGAGAGATGATCCTTTGTTGAAGTAGGCACACCGGAGAGCGAAGGCTTTGTCTTTTAGTAGCTTTATTAAGCAGTGGAGCAGACGATCGCAGCCGAGATGAGAGCCGTGAAGATGAGTCAAGTGTCTTCGAGCCAAAAGGCTGGCTACGGTCTCTCATCTCGCACTTTAATACAATAATCATACGTCAACATGTGCGTACACAGGATGCTCATGGTGACAGCAAATCCATCATTATGACAGCAAAATACGTAATGACAGATGACCACCTCATTAGCTAGCGCATTAGCAAGAACATTCATGACATGATTAATGATAGTACAGTGCGTAGATCAAAGGTAATGAGTGCCTAAGGAAAGCACCCATGACATGATTAGCCTCTCCATGTTCGTGGGTAAGGTATCCATTACAGCCATTCATCAGTATAATGCGTCATACAGTCTCCTAACAAGGACTTCCCTTCCGTTTAAGACTTCTGGGGATACGTGCTATTTGCACAAGCCATGCGTTATATCATTTTCTAAAAAGGACTTCCCTTCTGTTTAAGACTTCCGGGGATACATGAGCTATTACGTAAGCCATACTTTATTCTGCGTAAGCCATATGTACAGTTTGTTGGTGATGCGTCTCCACCTCTTCCTGTGACATTAATCACTTTCTCCAACATCCCCAACAGTTAATAAGCAACACCTGGATGAAAGGTTTGATAAGCTCACCTGAACTTGGCATTTTTGGAAGAAGAGGCTGTTTCTTTTTGTTAACCGTTATTTTGACACTGCTTTCTTTGCACCGTTTTGACACAGTTTTCTTTGCAGTCACCTTCTTCCTTAATTCGGTTCATCAACTCATACAAAGCAAAGGTATTATTTTCTCCAATTGTTTTTTTGTAAAAAGAAATAAACTTGCAAAGCAACAGAATGCACTGCTGCGTATTTATCAGACATTACTAACGTGAAGTGTTCAAAATTTGGTTAATTATGTAAACAGTTGAAGAGTTATGGTAGTCGAAAGAATGTAAACACTGGAGCTGAACCTGTGGTGTTAAAGGGTTAAAGTTTGATCTTCAGATGTCTTCAGGTCTCTATGAAAGCCTGAAGATAGATTTTCTCCACGCCTTCTGAAACAGAAATCCTATTTAAACACCTAAATTGTTTACAGGTCTACAGTTCTCTGCTTGGTTCCTTCTGGTCATTAAGTGATAAACCAGTAATTTTTTCTTCATGCTAATGTTCAGTTTTTCTATTTTACTTTGCTGTGATTCAAAGGTTACAGTAATCCAGCCTGGACTTAACAAATGCATGGATGGGTTTTTCAGCATCACTTCTTTATAATATGTTTCTGATCCTGGAAATATTGCGTAGGTGAAAAAATGCAGTTTTACAAGCCTGTTATATGTGAGCCTTAAATGACAAGTCCTGGTCAAATAAAACCTGCAGGTTTCTAACTGTGGGCTTGGAGGCTATATTTACACCATCCAGGGATACCATCTGAACAGGTAGGGTATCTCTGAGGTATTTTGGACCTAGTATGATGACCTCAGTTTTTTCTGGGTTTAGGAGGAGGTCATTAACGGCCATCCAAATCTTGATGTCACTAATGTAGGCACTAAGTTTTTCTAAGCGGTCATTCATGGTTGGGCTTAATGGATAAATACAACTGTGTATCATCTGCATAACAGTGAACATTAATGTCATGTTTCCTGATTGTATTCCCTAGAGGCAGCATGTAAAGCATAAACAGGATGGGTCCTAGAACTGAGCCCTGTGGGACTCCGTGGCTAACTCGACTATAATGGAAGGAATGTCCATTTACATGAACAAACTGGTACCTATCAGATAAACAGGATTTAAACCATTGAAGGGCAGATCCTCTGATCCCTATGTCATGCTCTAGTCTCTGGAGTAAGATGCTGTGGTCTATAGTGTCAAAGGCTGCACTAAGGTCTAACAGGACCAGAATAGAGATTAGTCCCTTTTCTGTGGCCAGTAACAAGTCATTAGTGACTCTAACTAGTGCAGTTTCAATGCAATGGTGAGGTCTGAACCCTGACTGGAAATCTTCAAAGAGGCTATTGTCCTGTAGGTGGCAGTATAGCTGTATAACTACAACTTTTTCTAAGATCTTTGAGATAAAGGGGATATTTGATATTGGTCTATAGTTGGCCAGAATGCTAGGATCTAAACTGGGCTTTTTCAGAAGAGGTTTAACAACTACATATTTAAAAGACTGTGGCACATAACCTGTTTCTATGGAAGTATTTATAATAGATAAATTGATTCATTAATTAGGGGGAAGGTTTCTTTAAAAAGCTTAGTGGGGATTGGGTCTAACAGACAAGTTGAGGTTTTGAAGGATGTAATAAGTGATGTTAATTCTGCTAGATCTACAGCAGTGAAGCAGTCTAATGTTAGAGGTTTCTATAGATGGCTTTGTTTCTACTGTTTTAGCCTGCTCTGGGCTGATAGTAGGGATAACTTTGTTCAGCTTTTGTCTAATATTTAGGATTTTACAATCGAAGAATGAAAGAAATTCCTCAGAGCTGAGAGTAGCAGGAATATGTGGTTCCACTGAGCTGTGACTGCTGGTCAGCCTGGCTATATTACTAAAAAGAAATCTCGGATTATTTCCATTCTGTGATATTAAAGCTGAATAGTATTGGGTTCTGGCTTTATGCAGAGATTTTTTATAGTTTAAAAGGCTATATTTCCAGTTATTCAGAGACTGATCTGAGCCATTCTCTTTCTAACTTACGGGTTACTTGTTTAAGGGAACGTGTTTCAGTGTTAAACCACGGTGATGCTCGGTTTTATCAGTGAAAAAAAACACAAAGAATTTTTTCCGCTCTAATCAACTCCTATGTGATTGGTCAGACCGTGGTGCGTGTGTTGCATTCACTAAAGCTAGGAAAAAACAAAACTGCCATTATCATGAACGTTACAGGGCAGTTCTGAGATGAAAAAAAACAATTGTTTGGGGCTAGAGCCGGGAATGATCAGGCCAGGCGACGCCACTGGTAGCAGCTCACGAGGAAACAGGGTTGGAGACACTTGATAAATTCTAACTACACTGTTTTACCGACATTGTTTGGAAGACACACAATAGCTGAAAGTTACAAACGTCCAGAGGAGAGCCACAAACTAAGGAGCTCTGTGTAAAACTTGAACCACATAAATATTTGAACAGCAGAAAAAACATGATAAAATTTGAAAATATAAATAATACTCCCATCTGTAAGGCAAAAATCCGGTGGAAACGCAAGCAATGATAACAAAAGTTTTATTGTCATTAGCAGCCCATTTTTTTCGTAGTTATGTACCTCTATTTTGTAAAGATGGATGTGGAAACTTGTAAAATGCGAAGAAGAAGAAGCAGCACTGATGTCCTTGTGGTGCACCCTTGGAACCAATGAGTGAAATTGATTTTAGTTTGGAGATTTGCTTCCTTGAAGTAGGAAGAGGCAGACACATAACAGTCCTGGTTGTGGCTTTGAGTCCCATGTCAGAGATGATGACAATGCCTCATCTGGTAAAGTGGCTAGAGAAATAGATTTTCTACCCCCCCATATTGAAGTTTTACCTGCATTTGGCGGGTGTCTGAGTGTTAATTCAAAGCCTTGTATATACATATGTAAACATACATTTCTATGTGTGTATATATACATACATATTTATATATACACACATATGTGTATATATAAATGTATATTATATATACATACATGTATGTATACATGTATGTATATACATACATATTTATATATACACATGTGTATATATAAATATGTATGTATATATACATATTTATATATACACACATGTATGTATGTGTATATATAGATATATATCGTCCTCCATCCTACAACAGTGGTGAACTGCGCGTGCGCAAACGTGTGTTTCATATTGACGCTTACATGATCTGTGACGAAAATTCCCCACCACACACACACACGCACGCACACACGTACTCGCCATTTCTTATCTGCACGGCGGCATGATGGATGTCATAAATCAGGTGAAGCCAGCATCCTTCCTTCTGGTCCTGCTAGCCGCAGGTTCAGTTCATTAGTTCGTGTGCGTGTGTGCGTGCGTGACGGTTCTGCCGTGGCTTCGTGTGCTTGTGGCCCGCGCTTGGGTGTTGGGATGGGTTTGTGCGCATAATACCAGTTCTCCATCAGGCGTTGTCAGATGTGATCGCTGCGCGCCATCTTTTATTGTTCATGCTTTAAGAAATGACATGACGATATGAAATCATGCGTGTTTACATTTGCGTGTGTGTGCTTGTAAAATGGCAGCCGGAGTTGGGCGGGGGTTGATGAAGAAACATCATAACAGGGATCTACCGGGTTGACCCGGTTCCGATTCGTTTTCCTTTTGGTTCTCCTCTCCCAGGTCTGCGGGACGAACGGAAGGCGCTTGTAGGTGTGGGAGTGGATTGGCTGGCGAGAGCGTTACCACAGTCAGTGCTGGAAAGCAGATGCGCCTGTTTCTTTTTTGTCTTGCTTTCAGCTGAAATGTGTCAAACAGGGGCGGCTCCAGGATTTTTTCTCCGGGGTTGCTAAGTGACTGTAAGGAGTTGCTGATTTGTTTTATGTAAACTTACATTTTCAAAAAGGAAAGTAACAGGAACGCATATTCATGTGGTGCAAATTAATACCATGTAAGAAATGTATTGTCTTGTCAAGAGATTGCACTTTTTAACTGTGTGAACTGTCAAAGTCCAAAGAAAAAGATGTTAAAGTGTGGTAGGAAACAGACAGTTATTTCTTTAAGAGGAGCTGTTGAGGGTCTTTGACGGTACCTCTGTAAATGACCTCTCCTTCATCTCGCAGCAAATTTGCTGCTTATGGGCAAATACCAGTGTGTTTGATGGCCAGAACGCAGTTCTTTACACCCCTTTTCTTGGCGATTTATGATACTTTTTGCTTGCAATAGAGCAACGCCTGTTCCAAAAACTGTTCATAAGCTTGACGTCTCAGCTGCATGTGGGAGGAGCTACTGCCAGATGTTTTCAGCCTGATCTCTACATGGGGCAGTGTCTGTTTATATCTCATGGCAATGTATGGAAGACACAGAAGATGATGAGAGCAGTGATTACAAACCAGTGAGAGGCTTAAACTGGTCATTGTAGAACTGGAGAACATTTTATCTACCACCCATCATGTTTCAAATTATCCACAAACATTCATATTTCAAATTATCCACAAACATTATGCTAAAACATGAAGTTTCTGACTAAATGTACATGTGTTGAGACCAAATCTAGAGAAACAAAAAGAAAAGAGTGCTCGAATATAGTTTTGAAAATAAATCAGTCTGGAGTACCCCCTAAAATGTCATTTTCCCCTGGTCCCCTCCTAATGTCGAAATCAAATTTCAAATAAAAGTTCAAATTAAACTTAAAATTATTTTTTGGTATTCATTTATTGAAGCCCCTAACTGTGGGAACATTTGTTTTAATAATAGTGGAATTATCCGTGGAACATGTGTGCCACAACATGCGTCTAAATGTGTTACCATAACCTTTGTTTTTAGTCAGACATTGATCCTGTTATTGATGAATACGTAGCAGAAAATCAGAGAACACATCGAGGTGAAGGCTACACACTATAATACACACTGCCGTGGAGGAGGCACTCTGAGCATGCATGCAGACACGCATGCACGCACAAACACACACACACACACACACACACACATACTGGTCAAACCTTTACCTGTAAATTAAGTCCATTTGTCTTTCTTTCTGGACAAAAATCTTTAGCATAAAAGTCTCCTTATGTTCTTTTAGTTTTAGAAGTCTCAATAAAGCTGTGTTGTTCAGCATCCATCATTCATTCATTACTACTTAATGCTTTGAAAAAAAGTGCAATTTTGACTGAGTTTTTATTGAGATTACATCCACCATTTATGGTTTTGTTTCAAGGCAAAATGTCACTGCCCTTTCTGTATGTGGAGCTCTCTGTTTCTCCACTCACGCCCCGAGTACAAGCCAGGGCGCCCCTAAGGGAGACCCATCCCCAAGCTCCAGGCAACTGCAGGAGATCTAGGAGAGAGCACGGCAGAGGTCAGCCACGCCCACCTAGAGGAGGGACGGCCAAGAGAAATGAGGGTCCCCGAAGGGTGTAGAGAACATAGCCTGACCAGACTCTCCCAATGTTAGAATTTTGGAGAGTCCCGGCACCAGAGGGCAAGGACCAGAACCTGCACCATAAAAACACGGACACCCTCCAGGCTCAGATGGAATGTGATCCCCCACTCATGGTTTTGCCAGAGGACTAAGGGATCTCTCTCCCTGTGAGGAGAAGGGGCCGCCTGGCCCAGGAGGTCCACACCCAAAAGACAAGGCTGCTGGTGCAGAGGGCCTTGTTCCCTCCACCAGGGATGAGGTAGGGGACAGAAAATCAGTAGTCCCACCTTCCATATCTAATGTATGTGTGTTTGTGTGTGTGTTAGAGTGTATTTGTTGAGGCGTGAAAGGTGTGTGTAATAAAAGGCGCAGTTAAAATTGGAGGGTAGAGCACTGAGAGGACATCTCCTGCTTGCTGGAAGTGATGTCCAAGTACTCCCCCACCAGGGGTCCTACATGTCTACGGTGCAGTTAAAACCAAGAGAGTGGGGCAAATCTAAATCAAGGAGAGTAGGTCAGGAACAGCTGCCAAACTGACCCCAGATTGGTGAAGCAACTGTCTGCTCCCCTGCCACCCCAACCCCAGCATTGGGTCCAAGTCTCCCCAGCGCAGGGGCCCCACTGCATGATCGCATGAAGAGCCGACCCCCCAGATCCCACACTCCCCACCACACAAAAAGAAAGAGGAGCCAAGAGGGAGCCAGTCTCAGGGAAAAGCCCCGGCCCCCGCCCTTTGAGATCTCTGGTCAGGCACAATTTTTCCAAGCTGATATGATCCAACAGCAGATTCCTGTAATGACTTACACTTATATCTTTCTTGTTTCTCTAGTTCAGTAAAATTTTGGTTTTTTTCTGCTATACAAAGAGTTATGAAGATTATAGATGCTAATCTTCCTTCTGTGTCGATGGCACTCATGTCACCAAGCACACAAAGTGAAGGTGAGGCAGTGATTGAAACCTTAAGCCAGACTGATAAATCAGCACATACCTGTTACCAGGTGTACAGAACCACAGAGCATGCATGTAATTGTCAGGTAAATTACTATCACAATGCTCACAAATGTCTGAGTTTTTGAGAACCATCTTGAACATCCTCTGTCCAGTATAGTAAATTCTGTGAAGAGTTTTAAATTGTATTAGTTGTAGGTTTGGACTTTTTATTAGTTTAAAGGTATTTAGACACATTTCTGACCAGAAGCTTGTGTCTGTACTTCTGCCTAAGTCTGCATCCCATTTAGTTGTTGGGATTGAGACTTCGTTATCTAAGTTGCATATGAGTTTGTATATTTTGGAGAGAGTTTTATTCAATGAAAAATTAATCATAGAGGTAACTAGTTCTGCAGATTTTAGGTCATTGTCACTGCATTTAAATGTTTTAGTAATTACAGATTTAAGTTGCTGATTTTCCAAGAAGGTTTTTATTCCATGTTTTTCTTGATGTGTTATGAATCTTCTGTCGATAATTAAGTGCTCAATTAGTCTTACGCCCCCTGCTTGCTGAGTAGGGAAGTGCAAATATTTTTTCTGTTTTTTTGATTATCAGGATGTCTGGGTTGTTCCAGAGGAGTGTCATTTTGCATGGTAAAAGTGTCCTCACTTATACATTGGACATTTTAAGAAAAAGTGGTGCTTATATTACTACTTTGGTAGAAGTCACGTTTTTTATTGTTGGGCTGATAAATGGTAGATCTGACAGGTTGATCTTTCCACAAAATACCTGTTTCAAATCCAATAAAAAAACTGATTGATCATAGCCTGACAGACCAACTTGGAATCATATCAAATTAGTGAATTCCTTAAGCAACAGTATCTGTCAGGGAAATTTCAGCTTTTCTGTCAGTTTTTAATGTGAAAAGCATAACGTTTTCGATAAAAGTTCCTCAGTTCAGATATCACGTTAAATTACATTTTTAATAGATAATGTTAGTCTTAACACAGAACATAGCAGATTCTGTTGCTGAGCTGGGAGGATATTTTGTGTACTTATTTGCTCTCCTGATACCTTGGGACAAGTTGCATCTTGCTGTTCTTAGACCAGCTTCATCTCCTGCTCTGTAGGCATTGTTTCTGGCCCTTAGCAGCCTGTACATGTCCCCCTGTAGTTATCCCGAGTAATTTTTTTTTTGTGTGTGTGTCACATCATCGATACACTTGGTGATGTAGGAAATTGCAGTGTCTGTATATTCCTTGATGTCTTTGTGGTTGTTGTAGGTGGCAGTTTGTTTGAACATGTTCCAGTCTGTTATTTCAAGGCAAGGCTGCAGAGCAGAGGGTGCCCCCTTTGGTCACACTATTACTTCCTTTACAAATGGTTTGGCGAGTTTCACTCTTTGTCAGTATGCAGGCGTTAGCATTATTCACACCCCTTGAACTTCTCCAAAAGTATGTGCAAAAGTATTCAGCCCCCTCTTTCTCTGAGAGCATCCAATTTCCTTCAGAAGTTACTTGATGGTTGGTGACTGATCAGATGTTGACTTCATGACTTCATAGAGTCCACCTGTGTGTCATTTAATCTCAGTATCCAAATCCAGCTGTTCTGTGACAGTCTCTGTGGTTTGTCAAGAGAATATTGGGGAGAAAACAGCATCATGAAGTGTAAGGAAGACACCAGACAGGTCAGGGAGAAAGTTGTGGAGAAATTGAAAGCAGTGTTAGGCTAGAAAAAGATTTCCCAAACTTTGAACATCCATGAACCACTGTTCAGTCCATCATCCACAAATGGAAAGACTTTGAAACAACTGCAAACCTACCTAGACATGGTCGTCCACCTAAACTAACAGACTGAACAAGGAGACACTGATCAGAGATGCAGCCAGGAGTCCATGAAGACTCTGGATGAACTGCAGAGATCTACAGGTCAGGTGGAGGAATCTGTCCATAGAACAACCATCAGTCGTGCACTGAACACATCTGGACTTTATGGAAGAGTGGCAAGAAGAAAGCCATTGTTAAAAGAAAACCACAAGAAGTCCTGTTTGCCATAAGCCATGTGAGTGACCCAGCAAATGTGACCCGAATACCTCCAAGCTGCCCCCTCTTTCTTGTTCTCGAGCACTGCCCCCAGTGCTTCTTTCCTGGGATAGTGCAGCAGGAGAGTCTGTGCAGTGGTCACTGGTTGGGGCAACAATCCCAGTTCCTCCAGTGTCTCTGTTTCAACATCCAAAACATCACAGATTTGTTTTAATTCCGATTTCTAATGGTTGTAACAGCAGGTGTCCTTGCTAGGAAAACATTTGCACAGGTACATTTTTAAATAATACAGCACAGACCAAGTGGGATTGTAAGGGGCCGCTTTGACTGCTCACACTGCTGCCTTTTGGTCTTTGTGCATCACTTAGGCCAATTTATCATAAAACAGTTTTTTAAATAACAATTCTGTGTTTTTTTTTATGTTTATCACAGTAATGATAAATTACATGAAAAAGTTGGTGCTTAAAAACCCACTCCAATGAAATTTGTTTGTTTTTGGTGTTTTTAATATGTTCTTGTAGCATTTTTCTCATGATAGAGAACATATATTTAAAAACGTGATTAAAACTGCATTTCTGAGTATTTCTTTATTCAAATAAAAACGCACAGTTTGAAAAAGCTGACATTTGTGACAGTAAGTAAAATTCTGATTCATCCACTTGTAGACGAATAGATCCAGGAACGTCTTTGTTTCCTTGTCTGAGCTTGAACCTGGATCAAAACTGTACGGCTGAATAGCTCTGATATTGCTCGCCATTTTTGTTGCACTGTAATGTTAGCTTGGGTGTGTGAGGGGCTGTAAGCTAGTGGGACAGAAGTTAATCAAAGATTGAGATGCATGAGATATCAACGTGGGGTTACTTCACACCGATGGTCCTGCCCACAACTCAGTGGTGAATTGCTATTGAACTCCTGCTGCTCTGCAGAAACTAAGTGAGTTTGGCTAAAAGTGGCAGAATCATAATGAAGAGACCACTGAGAACGCTTTGGAAACAGATCCATATATAGTTGGAGTGGGACTTTTTAATGCTTCACAGAAATGAAATTTAACAAAATAAAACTTAAAGATTTTGTGATTAGAACAGAACTGACCCAGTATCATTTAAAAGGTGTGTCCTGAATTCAAACATTCTATAATAACAGCAGCTATGTTTGGGTCAGTTGTAACATTAGTGTTTTTGGTTTCGGACGCTTCCAGCCAAATAACTGCCTGTCAAAATGATGGACAAAGGTCATCATTCAATCAGTGATGTTTCTTCTTTGCTTCTTTAGCAGTTTATTTTGATTTCTGGAAATTAATTTTGTTTGTTGAAACAGTTCCTTTTCTTGTTCTTTTTTTTGGATTTGTTTTGGTTTGTGGAATCTTGTTTTGATTTTTTAATTTGTTTTGCTTATTTAATGTGATTGTGATCTTTTATAATGTTTTGCATTGATGGATTTGTTTATGTGATTTAGCCTTCAGGGCCACCGTAGTTAACTCTTTAACAGCAATAATGTCGCAGTGACACCTAAATAACTGGCTGTTTGACTTGCCGTAAATCTTCAACCATTCACACAATCACCATGAATCAACTGATTCTGACGTGGAGAAAAGCGGCTTTTCTTTCTGCCTTTACACCGATATGCACATAATATTAACGTGGCGTGCTGTGGTGCAAAGCTGCTTTTCTTTGCAGCAGTATCTGCTGATAAACGTGGATTACGCAAACACTTCAAAACTGCACAGTGATGCATATCAGCGCAAAGCTTGTTTACTCTGCTTCAGAATCCACTGGAATTACGTTAATATAACCACTGGAGCTAAAGCTCCATTGTTAAAAGAAATTTAATAGATTTTTTTCATTCGCTCAAACTGCCACCAGCACCGGGCACATGTCTACAGAGAGGACCCAAACTGAACGATTCAGATTTGCATATTGAAAAAAAAAAAACCAACAATAATTCTTATTTGAGTTGTGTTACATCTACACACACATACAGGAATGAAACTTTCAGGGTCGCTGAAATTATGTTTTTTCCCCACAGAAAGGCTGGTTGCACCTGTGAGAGCAGGAGCAAGACATGCTCGTAGTCAAAATCTAGGCATGGGTCAAAACACAAAGGCTAGGCAGGATAATGAGGAGACAGGCTAAGGTCAAAACACAGAGAAGGCAAACCATGAAACTTCTCAGACTGTTGAAAGGCAAAAACAAGACTTCGCAAAGGTAGGGAGACTGAATTTTTGGGGTTTAAATGTCCACTGATGATGAAGATTATGAACAGCTGTGCAGAAAGGAGTAAGTATTCAGGCGAGAGCTCCCTCTGGTGGTTGGAGGCTTGTGTTGTGGGCTGAACTGTGACACCTGTTATTGGTAATGCTGTGTCAGGTCCCCCAGCCAAGACTTGAACAGGGGCAAGAGCACTAACCAATGTGCCACTGTGCAGCCCCTAAAATCCAAATCAGGATGTCCTGTTAAAAGTAAAAAAGAAACCTGAATTAAATCTCAGTTTACTGCTTGCTGTATATTTACTTATCCAAAATGTCTTGTTTGAAAGAGGGTTTATCAGTGTTCAGTATCAGGCTTTAAGATGAGGAAATCCTCAGGATAAAATGGAGTTTATCAGAACAGACTACTGCTTTGTCATAATGATCAGATGTTATAATGCGTACAATAGATAATTATATTATTGGCTGTGTCTGGCCCGTGGTCCTTGAGTTTGACATAACTGAGCTGGAGGATTTTCAGAGTGCACAAGATGCTTTTGAGACATTCCAGGGTACTTTGCCTGCTCTGCATCGCTTAGGGCAATTTATCACCAAACAGTCTTTTCTGAATAACCATTGTGTGTCTGTTTGCAGTTGGTGGCCCAGGGTCAGTTCAGAGTTCTGAAGGTCCCTCTAGGCTTCATCAAAGTCTTACAATGGGTGAGTTGATCACCATAACATCCATGTCACAACATAACCTCCACCCCTTTTATGTGTGATGGCATATTAAGGACACATTTACATCAGAACTATAAATAAAACACTCATAAAATCTTAGAAGAAACATGAGATTTGCATTTAAAGTATAAAAAAGTTCAACTTCGCGCTTATCATGTGGAAGTGTTTCTTCCTCCCCCGTCCTTTCGCAGCAATGGTATATTCCAGTAAACGAGCATTTGCAACCATTTCCATCCAACAACACTGTCCTTATACCATCATTTATCCATCTCACGCTTGCCAAAGATGACTTTTTAAAAAAAACAAAACATGGGAAGCAGAAAGCTGTATTCTGGTTGAGTAAATATTCTAGCTGTTAATCTTAGCTGTTATCTTAACTTGTTGCTGTTTATCTAGACGTGTTTGTTTATTAGACATATACTTGTTATTTAACCATGTAGTTACAGAATTAATTAAGCTCACTTTTCTTTAATAGTTCTAGCACATCACCTGTCCGTCCGGGGTTGAGGATCTCTCCTTCATGTGGGCAACCCTGAGATTTCTTAGTTTTTTTCCCCCCAAAAAAGACTTTTTTATGAGTTTTTCCTCACCGCGAAGGAGGGTGTAAGGGCAGAGATGTTTGTTCAGCTTAGTCTGTTTTATAATCAGCTATTGTTGACTTTTACATGTTTAATAATTATTTTTGCTTCTTGCAACATATTGATAATCAGTCCAATGAGACGGCTATGGCTGTAATATTGGGCTATAGAAATAAAATTAAATTGAATTAACCAAATGTGGTTTTCCAACCAGCATTGGTGAAATGCTGGCTTCTGTGTACCAAGATTGTCATGCAGGCAGCTCTTCAGCTTGACCTGTCTGGGCCCTGTATCTTTGTCACCTAAATCAAATTCTGCAGTGGAATGAGTCGCTGCAGCAGCTTCATCATTGTCCCTCTCTTTACCGGTTTGCTTTCCTTTCCCTGGAATACTCAGATCTTCTCTCGTCGGATGAGCATCAGCAATCATCCGCTTTCCTGTCTCTGCTGAATTGACGCATGCGTAGGGATTTCATGTAAAAAGCAGAAGTAGATGGCACTTTCACAATAAAAGTCTTAACAACTAAAATACATATTATAAGCAGTAACACTGTTTCTTAGAACATTATTTTACAACTCAAACATATCGTCTTATGAAACTAAAGGCATCTTCAATCATAAATCAATCAGTCAATCACAAAAGGAAATTTGTCAGAATAATCAGAAAGCTGGGTTTTTTACAGTCCTTTCTCCATGCACTTGCGTTAATATTTTAATAGATCTTTTGAACAGTTATTCGCCATCTAAAATAGTCTTGTAGAAAAGTTGAATGTTTATGGAAAAGAATTCACCTACATGTTCATCTCCTTCACCTTAGCAATCTTTTAGTTTCATTTAATAGTGCTGTTAGAGATGTGAGGGCTGCTTACTTTTCTAATCTCATTTTTAAAAGCAGAGGTAATCCTAGGTAAAAGCCAGATGCAGCTGAAGTTAGCATCCGGTTGGTAACATCCACTTTGATGTCAAAGAGAAAGTCTGGTTCCAGTTCATGACAGCGATGACGTGTTTATTTCAGCTCTCCTGATTTCTGTTGTGTTGAGGGATTTTTATCATATAACTACTGCAAAACAGCCGTAATTCTGCAATATAGAGATTTGAACATAGCACCAAAGAAAAACCAAGAAACACCAGACCTTGCAGAGCTCAGAATCGTGTTTGCAGACATACAAGCCAAGCTAACTCTATTGATGGTGCTAAGCTAACACCCACTCTTGGAGCTCGATGCTAAGCTATCACTGTAAGGAGTCGACCATCTACTTCTCCCTCCGGCCACCAGAGGGAGTCCTCTCCTGAGTATTGACTGTCCTCCATCTTCCTCACTCCAATCCCCAGCATGCACTGCATCCGGTCCATGGTCCACCCAGCTGTATGTCATCATGTCATTACTCATCACCTATTTAAGTCCTGTTCTGCTACTCAGTCTTTGTGTAGTCTTGTATTCACACCATCCAGAGCATATGGGAGCTAAATTCCAGGATCTGCGTTAAACCAATTGGTTCATTGGACCTGACCAAGGCAATGGTCATCACCAACATGAATGATTTTGAGAAGTGTGTGGTCACGGACGACTGAGCCTTTATTTGATGTAAAATAAGAGCAAAATATGATTTTTAAGAAAATATGGCGCCTGGGATCTTCCACTGTCTCTATCAGGGTCAACTTTGACCTGATTTTTAGCAGTGATTTCTGCCCTCCATTCAACTCCAGCTCAAGTTACTTGCTGTGATACCAGCTGAAGGACAATGGACCTGACAAAGTCTGCAGTCATAATAATGAGGAGAACTTTATAAACCAGAAGGACAGCTGTTTTTCAGGCAGCTGGATAAGGAATACCACATTGGATGAAGGACTTAATCAAATCACTTAACTTGGTTCCCTAAGGTGTGATTAATGACAAAGGATCTTCCAGGTCAAATAACCTGCACTTATTTTTGATCTTTTATGCATGATTTAAGTAAATGACCTGACAAATCTATACATTTTTTTCTTTTTTATACTTCATTTAAGTAAACAACTTCATTGATGAAAATAATCTGCATCTATTTGATTTTTATACTGATTCATTTTTGAGACTTATTCACATTACTGACTTTTTTTTCTTGCACATGCCACAGTTAAGTTTAAAATAGTTTTGTACTTGCATACATAGCAGCGTGACTTATTGTTAAGGATGTTTAATGACCTGAATCAACATCAGTATAGTATAAATCTCTGATCATAAGCTACGAACCGGTTGATAACTAATGTAAAGTAAATGGTGTGGTCGGGGTGGGATTATATAAATTTGCTTCCTCCCACTCCCTTTCAAGCAGTCTATCTTTTGATGACTATTTATCCTATGTTTCAGATGTTTTTCTTTATTGATGTAGATCTTTGTTGAGTGATTGTGTTATGTGTAATTCTTGCCTGCTTGAAATAAACCATTTCCAAATCCAAAGTCTAGTTCAAGTCCAAAGTTTCAACCATTAGACTTAAACCATTAAACCATCTGAGTACCCCTCCCACCCCCACCCCCCACCCCGTATGTATGTTTTTGTATAGCTGTATAAATATGTATGTACATGTATTAATCTGTTTAGATCTAGATCACTGAATGGAATCAACCAGGGATACATAGTTTGGGCAGTAGCTGCTGTCAGCCAGTCTCAAGCACACTTCCAAATGGTCATCAGTCATAGTGGAAGAGTTCTTGGACTTGATCTTCACGTGGGAAAAGGCTAACTTGTTGGTGGATTATGCAGTGGTAATTCAGCAGCAGAGGCTAGCGCTGCAAACAACTCCTGCCTACTTCCGGTGGCACACCTGACTCAAATCTTGTTGGTCACGACTCCAGTCTCGTAGGTTGCGACCAAATCTCGTTGGTCGTGAGGTTTAAAGTGACCCACAGCCGTGATCTGTGTCCAACGAGCCGGCTCACTGAAGCTTCAATGCTATTTTCTGCAGTGAAATTGAACGTCGGAGCGCCTTTTGACATGTGGATTCCTTTTGTCCCGCGATATGATCTCATAGCTCTCAGTAGAGAGAGTTGTGTTGATAAAATGAGCAGATATGTGGCTGAACGCTGACTTCTGCTGGAAGCTGGACTTTGGGTCGCAGCTGAGCAGCTGTCCTTCCCACAGAATCCACGAGCGAGGCGAGCCCGGGAAGTTTCACCTTGGAATTCTTTTTTAATATTATTTCCTCAAGTCTTCCATACACAACCATGAGAAAAACATTTTTTTCTGTTTCTTTAAACGAAATGCATTTTAAAATACAAATTATTTTATCAATTGAGAATAACATGCTCTTTTGAAATATAACTGAAAAAAAAACTTCCACAGCTTTTTACTCTGCATTTTGGTTCTTCATTGCACTGTTTATTTAAAGGTTAACACATCAGTAAATCAACCTTTTTTGGCTGTTTGCCTGTACAAAAGGGGCTTCAAAAGTGCTGATTATTGGTTCTTGCCAAATTTTTGACAGTTTAAAATACATTTGTTTAACTCCTGAAAATATAGTCTAAAACCGTCTGAGTGCTGCCCCCTAAAGGTTGAAACTAGGTAGTAAAGTTGAATGTTGTAACTGGTCAGCTCGTGTAATTTCTACGCCATTTCAGGAGTTGTATGTCATTATGTTCTCATGCTCTGCAGCTCCAGTTTCTCAGCCTGCCTGCACTAGTCCCGCCCCTTTTGTTGCATTTTTCTAATCTGGGCTGAGAGTTGAGTCAGCCTCCAACTGTGCTGTTCTGTTACCCTTTAAGCTGTTATGTTGTGTGCTATTATTACAAAGACACCTTGGTATTTATTATTAATTTTATTTTTATATTGCAAATGCCATTCTTAATATACTTAATATGTTTTACTTGTCTCAGGAGTCTCTTCTTTAACACGTCCTTTTGTTCCTCCAGTTTTTTGCAATCTTTGCCTTCGCCACCTGCGGCAGTTATTCTGGGTTGTTGCGAGTGGCCGTTGAATGTAAGAACCGGACAGAGAGCGACCTGAAGATTGGGGTGGAGTTTGAGTACCCATTCAGGTAAGAACACACAGTTGCTGCTCACACACAAACTTCCTAATAATGCCCAAATAATGAGCCTTGGACAACAGAGAGCAGAGCAGGAACCTGCTGCTGCTATGAGACTTTCAGATTTGTGCTTTTTGGTTATGATGCTGACAGGGGCTCCTGTTGCAAGGTGATGGGACTGACCAAAATCTGACTCTTCCTATGTTAGACTTCATCAGGAGTACTTTGACGCCCCCACTTGCAAAGATGGAAACAAAAAGCGGGTTTTCCTCACCGGAGACTATTCTTCCTCGGCTGAATTCTTCGTCACCGTTGCTGTCTTCGCCTTCCTATACTCCACAGCGACTCTCGGCATATACATATTTATCTTTCAAAAGTACAAGGAGAACAACAAAGGTCCACTAATTGTAAGTTCAGCATGTGAGTACCCAGGCGCATCCAGGTAGAAGGTTTTCCTTCATCCATGTTGCTGTCATATCATCTCAGATCATGGTTCTGTATTTTTTCTCTCAGTTCATGCACTGTAAAGATACTTGTATGAATGAGAGCAGGATTTTCATTGGAGATGGCAGTCAAAAAGAAAGTGTGAACTTTTAGGACTTGGGGGTGACTGCTGTGTTCGCCTTCATGTGGCTGGTGAGTTCTGCTGCTTGGGCCAAAGGCCTTTCTGCTGTGAAGACAGCGACTGATCCAGACAAAGTCATCACCATGATTGACGCCTGCAACAAGGAAGAGAACCACTGCCGTGAAGTCCACGACCCAGTTATGTCTGGATTAAACACCTCTGTGGTAAGACTCTGCAGTGTGAATACAGGTTAGCCTCATCACAAGATAAAGACTTAGAGAAAGTTTGTTTTGCATGCAGATATAGAATATTGTGACCGGAACTTCTTTCAAGACATCCAGCAGCCAATCAGATTTGAGTATTCACCTTGACCATTTAAAGTGCAGAAACGCAATGTTAGTTTCTTATGGCTATATATCAGCATCTTTGTTTTCTTGAAGTAATACTGCAGACAATAAAGTCTTTTCAGTTCTGCATATCGCACTGTTTATGTGTTTTGTGCACACAAATTAATCTTCTTAGTTAACACTTTATACATTTAAACATTTCAGAGAGAAGAAATGTAGGGAAACATTTTCTGGTCTGGTCTTTTTTATAGTTCATAAGCTGCAAATTGACGTGTAAAATATAACTGGTAAAACATTGTGATTACTAGTGATTAATTGCATAAGTCTTTGGGTGTTCATCATAGAACAGACGTCAACAGTCCAGGCCTACAGCAGAATGACAAGGGTCACTGAGGTTAAATTTAACTCCACAAAAAAAATTGCATTATGTTTTTCCTAGATTTGTTAGTTCAGCTATTATATTAGTTAATTTTTTTGAAAGGTTTGGCTACCTTAATATATTCTTAAAAAAACAATGAAACAGAGTCTGTAATTGTCATGTTGATTTAAAATAATTTAATGAAATTTCCTGGAATTTGTCGTTTCTCTCACTTCAAGTAATTTTATAGAGAGTACAGAGTTGACTGTGCCTATAGTGCATGTGGTGCATTTCCAGCATGACCACATCACAACCATTTAAGATCGAAAGACACTGGTCAGGTGACAGCAGTTTGAATTGGGCTGATATAAGCCAATATTCAACTCTGCTGTCATTGTCAGTATTTAACTGCTTTGTTTCTAAAAGTGGTCAAAAAGGGAGAGACAGCAGGGGCAGCAAAAAGCTTCGACCAACTTCCAGTGGCACACCTGACTAGGTCACGACCAAATCTCGTTGGTCGCGAGACTTGAAGCGACCCACAGCCGTGCGCTGTCTCCAACGAGCCGGCTCACTGAGGCTTCAACGTCATTTTCTGCAGTGAAATTGAGTGTCGGAGCGCCCTTTTGACATGGTGGATTCTTTTTGTCCCACATTATGATCTCATAGCTCTCAGTAGAGAGTTTTGTTGATAAAATGAGCAGATATGTGGCTGAACGCTGACTTCTGCTGGAAGCTGGACTTTGGGCCGCAGCTGACCAGCTGTCATTCTGCGGTGTTCCACCTCCATAAGCGATGCGAGCCCAGGAAGTTTCAACGTAGAGTCATAAGATTTGATTATTATTTCCTCATCAAGTCTCCCGTACACAACCACCAGAAAAACCTTTGTTTCTGCTTCTGTCAAACAGCTGCAGGACTGTCCCGTTCTCATACGAAGGTTTCTGCCACGCACAGAGGGTTTTAGTTTAGAGTGTCCAGCACCAAAGGACCATGACCCGTTTTCTGAAGCTGTAGCCGGGTGTTTCCCACATTTAGCGGGTCCACAAACGCCTCACTGCGTTATGTTCAATTAGGAAGGAAGAGGTGACTTTGGCTTCACTCTGGTTTATTCTGGCATGAATAGAAAATAACAAATCCATGACTGCAGGTCTCCAGAACATCAATACCTTCCTAAGCAGAAACAGAAACAGAAACGGCGCAAACTCTTACACAAGCAGAAGTCAGCGTTCAGCCACATATCTGCTCATTTTATCAACAAAACTCTCTACTGAGAGTTTTGGTCGCGACCTAGTCAGGTGTGCCACCGGAAGTTGGTGGTAGCTGTTTGCAGAGCCTGCCCCTGCTGCAAAAAGGCTAGACAAGCACACGTGTGTGTCGTTGGAACATGCTCACTAAGGTTGTTTTAAACAATATGGATCAGAGATTTCGCAACAACGCTTATGAAATCCCCTCCAAAATAAAAATGTTTTGAACCAGACCATAGATGTCTATTTTTGATTTAAGGATGGACCATTTCATTTTGGGGTGAATAAAGACTA
This sequence comes from Oryzias woworae, assembly GCA_016861445.1. NCBI lineage: Eukaryota > Metazoa > Chordata > Actinopteri > Beloniformes > Adrianichthyidae > Oryzias > Oryzias woworae. The sequence continues at coordinate 1,129,365 of BOLG01001158.1, forward strand.
ACTTGACGGTGTCACAAGACTCCTAGTTGTTCATGGTAAACTGACCACGATCCATTTCATTTATTTTTCAAACCAGCCTCAAGAGATGAAGTCAAAGTGGACCACATTTGTTGATTTTAACATGTTTTATCAGTAACTAAGCTCTACACCACAGCCCACACTAGTGTCAATCTTATCAAGTCTTATCAAGCTGACCAGAATAAAGTTAGCTCAAAGAGAGGAGAGGCTCTCTGCTGGAGTTTTTACTCCAGAGTTTAGCTTGAGAACAGATCTAATCGTCGCTGTTTCTTACTACAGGCATTTGGATTCATTAATCTGGTCCTATGGGTGGGAAACCTGTGGTTTGTCTTTAAAGAGACTGGCATCATTGCTCCCTTCATGCGTGCCCCACCTCCTCAGCAGAAACCTGCTCCTGATGCCTTTGGCCAACAGGGACTTTATAAACAAGACCCTGATGCCAGCAACCAAGGAGAGTACCAACCTGAGTACATCCAGCAAGGATACGACCAGGTAAGGCAAGCAGCTAAAAGGGTGTCAACTGAATAATGGTTTTCATATGAAATTTGTTTTACAATTTTTCTGATACACAAACATTTTTCTTTGAGTAAAATGGAATTGCACTGAGAATCTGCTCCTTGAATTTTGGCACATCCTCTCACATCTCAGCTTTACGATTTATTACTTTGAAGCTGATGAAATGTATTATTTTCATTTTTGACATAATTTTCAAAATATCTCCCATAGGTCAAAGTTTGGTATTTCATTTTTGTCTTTAAATTAGATTTCCTTTAATTGCCACCTTGGGATATTGCATGGAAGCTCCAAAGGGCTGCATTGTTGATTTTTATTTCCTTATAACATCAAATTCACTCAGATTGGTTTTGCCCTGCCCACAGGATCAGAGGCAAATCTAGAAAAAGGTAAAGCTTTCCCCCAAATGTGTACCCTTGACATGTGTGAATGTATGAATGTCTACTGTACTCATTAGACTTGTTAGACTTGTTTCATTAGACTTGTATGCTTTTTAGGACAAAATAACATTTTTTTAAAGACTGAAATGTCTCTAAAAACATGTGAGATGACAACCACCAACAAATCCTAGAAAGGAGCAGAGCCCTCAAGCCCAGGAACTTTTAAAACAGGATTCTGTATTTTACCTTTGTGTTTTGAGTGTCCTCTTTAGCTTTGCTCCTTTTCTGCTCATTGTTTTTTTTATGTTTGCTTTGCAGATCATTTTATATGAGAATGTACTCATTTCATACGTAATAACATTTTTACACTGTCAAATTCCGATTGTTCTTGTCAAGGAAAATGAAGAAGTAAATTATGTTTAGAAATAAACATGGACTGACGCAGGAAACCAGGGTTCACTTCGTAGAGAGAGCAATGAGCAAATAATCAGACAGTTAACCTAACAATGGTGAGCTAGTTGACATAATCCAGTGAGGGTCCTTGGGAAAGTTGGGAAAGTTCTGCTTATCTTACTGATGATGTGTTTTGTGTACACAGATTATATTTCTGGGATATCTGAGTTAATACTTTCCAAATTAAAACATTTCAGGCAATAAAAATGAGCAAAAAATGTTCTGTCTGGCCTTTTTTGTTCAAAAGTCGCATATTGTCCTATAAAGTGTACCTAGTGGAGCGTTGTTTTAAATGCAGATTAATTTTTTTTTATCACTTGACAGCACTATATATGACACAAAACATGCATTTTACAAGAGTTCAGGAAGGAGGAGGCAAGTTATTTGATCGTTTGAGCGTTGAATGAGCGGGAAGGGAGCAGGACGAACTACTCGACACAGGGTGGCAGGACAAACTACTCCTACTGGATCCAGGGGGGAGGAAGGAATGGAACAGAAATGCAACAGAGTCCATGTAAATTAACTGACGGTTGTGAGGCGGACTCCCCAGGAGACTCAATGAAAACACACTGCAGTTGAACGAGTGTAAATTCTGTGTTAAAATTAGTGTCATGTTGGATATTTGTTGTTGGTTTAGAATGAGCTCCTTTAGTTTAGCAATTTATCTTTAATTCTCCCTTTTCCCCAATTACAACCATGAGATACTGGTATGAACAAGTGGTTAAAATCACTCAAACATTTTTTTAAAGAAGCTGAAAACTAAAATCAAAACAGCATTTTTATGTTGCCTGCAGGTTTTCACATTGCAATTTTTCTGTCTAAATAGGATGAGGAATGTGGTCAGCAGAGACCCCCAACCTCCTTCTCCAATCAGATGTGAGCTGACAGGTAGCAGGTAAGTGGAGAGGAAGGCTTATGGGGTTTTGTTGGCTATGAAGATGAATACACAGCAGCAGCTCTCTGCTGAAAAAAGAAACATGAATACAGTTTTTTTTCTCCCCAGGAAGCCCTGGGAGTGGACCAGTGGTGGCAATTTACCCACAATGCAACATTCCTGCAGAGTTTTAAGGTTTAAATATTTATTGTGAAAATTATGAAAAAGAACAACGGTGATGATTTAAAGCTCCTAAAGGTGTCATGATAAGATTTCACACTCAAATTTGTAATTTGCGGGCAAAATGTTTTATTTGTCTCCTGTTAGAAGTCCCACAACAAAAACTGATTTGCAACTGATTCTGTGTTGTTCAGATTCAACTTTAAATCAGATCCAGTGCTAAAAAAAATTCAAAACCAATAAGTAATTTGTTAGTTCTACTAGCTTTGCCTGGTGACTCCCTTATAAATATTCTGGAGAAAGCTTTTGTAGATGCTTGAGCCAACACTTGCCATGTTGGAGGGTCTGATTTGAGTCTGTTACATTTCTGCTGCACAAACGTACATCTGAAGGATTTTTATGTATCATGTCTACAAACTTATATCATAACCAAGAACATTCACTTTGATTTCAAAGTTGTCACCACCCAAACAACAAAAGAAACACAGTACATAGTGCATGAAAGGAATGTTAACATTTATCAAACTTCTTTGGTTGTTAATAAGATTTACCAAAACAAAGGTGGTTTGATGCTCCAGTTTACTTTTTTTTTATGTCTCCGTGCACACATAAAACTTTGTACATAGATGTCATGTCAAACTGCAGGGTCATCTATATGTTCATTTGAACTCACCTGTTTGAGGCTCAAACCTTCACTTGACATTTGCCTGCTTCTAAAGGACTTGAGTTTCCTCCTCCTCTTTTCTGCAGTTTGTTTCCTTGGAAAGAGGAGCTGTATTTGCTGTCAGTGTCCACCTGCACATGGTAATATGTTTTCTGCTTGTGTTGCTCAGTAAGTGATGATTAGTAAGTTGCACTTCCTGTTTCTTGTACAGGTTCATATTCTATTACTTTTTATTTTCTTCCCATCATTCCTCTTTTCACTCTGCCTTTGTGACATATCTTCCTGTTATCTGACATGCGGCCCAGCATCAATAACCATTGTAATGGTCTTGACAGTAATAATAATGATGATGATGATGATGATGTGTGTATAGGTTGCTATGGCAACTACCTTTCCCTCTAATCTGTTTATTAAATGGAACGTTTCAATAAAGGGAAAAATAGCTTGTCTGTCTTCATTATTGCATTTTTACCCAGATGGATAAAAAGATCAGTTGGATAATCTATTTTTGGATTAATGGATGGAATAATATGTTGAATGCTAAATTGAAATATCAAATAGATTATTGATTGAAGTATTTTTGAATAAATGTCATGTCTGCCCTGCCACCTGTGACTCTGCTGCTTTAAACCAGCTTCGGCAACACAGCCTTGCCAGAACGTCTCAGCCTAACAGCAAGGAATACCTGCTCCTGAAAACCTACTAATGTCCTCCTTCTTTTAGTGGGGGAGCTAAGACCAAGATCGTGCACTTTTGGGTTAGAAGCATCAAACTTGGCACACTTATAGAGTGACCCCGTGTGAACAATTTTGGACAGGGTGGAAAGCTATCAGTGCCCCCTGGTGGCCACTGCAGGAACTATAATTTCCCAACCGGGCGAACGTCACTAAAACTGTATAATGTTCTCACAATTCTCACATGTGAGGCTTATAACAGCTACACGCAAACTGCTGCCTCTGATGGTGACCTTCTGGAGTTTGAGGAGTGGGTCAAAAAATGTGTGATGAACATCCACAGTTCCTATTTTGGAACTTAGTGCTAGAGATAGAAATTGACATTCTGCAGTTTGTTCAGTCAATTAGAAAGGGATACTTCATGCAATACATAGAGTCACTGACCAAGCTGACACCATGGGTGATTAGCACAGCTCACATGCACTATGCCAGGTGGTTGCCTGTTCATATCTGTGATATGTCAAGCCTTTATGTGTCCCATCCATCTGTCTTCAAGGAGTTCTGTGAAGGTGCATTTGTAGTGCAGAAAACCGAAAAAAAAATAGCCAGTCTGTCAGTCACAGGCCTTCAGGATCAGCAAAACAGCACACTGCACAGGTTAAGAGCATGCCACATCATTCTAACACACGAACACAATAATAGTAAGAATCTAAGAACTCTCTTTAGCGTGCAAAGCTTTTGCTTCATTGCAAAAAGAATAACATGGGCATTATCATGTTTCGGGGCTGATTATAGGTCCTGCAAATGGATGACATAAGAATTTAGAATCTAGATTATGTACAAGTTCCTTCAAAATACAGAGAAAGTAGAGGAAATGATCCATGCTGCTTCGGATGCTCCGGAGTCCTTCAGCTGCTTTCATGTTCCAAGATAAAGCTGATGCGCCTGAAAGCAGAGATTCAGCAGGTACACAATGCTGACCATCATCTTTATCACCGCCGAGACAAACGCCAAATGGAAGTGATCAGTTACAACATTCACAGCTCCTAGCTCTGTTCTGCTTGGCTCTTATTAGTGTCCTGTAATGTTTCCTAAAAATGTATTAAGAATTGCTCAGTTTAAATTGTAGCTTAAATCTTTTTTTATCTGGTTGTTTTCACCCTCAGAATAAGATGATGCTACCTACCCCTCCCCCAAGCTGTTTTCCTCTCCTTTCAGGGCTCCTCCCTCTGCTGCTACGGAGCCAACCCCTTCCTGTCAGAGGAGCATCTGCAGTCTGTCCGCAGCATGGCGTCTCTCGGTCTCCTGCTGCTCAGTGCCGCTCTTATCTCTGCTGCTCAGGTAAGCATCACCACCTGTCGTGGTACTGTTTGTCTTTCATCTGTCTGTGATGCTGCATCATCATGGTAACCTAGATGTTCCAAAAGCATCAGCTTCATCGTTTACATCAGCCTACATGTTCTGGTGGAAGCTGTTAGAAAGTAGGACCCTGATTTAAGGTCCTGCTAAGTTCTGGTTTTCAGCAGAATCAAGATCTGAGTTGAGGTCCAATACTTTCAGGCTGTGGTCCTCATTAAGACCTCTTGTTGTGTTGGAAGGAGGCATTTTATCTCATTTGCTATCACCAAAATGGCAGTAGCTGGTATCCCACAGCAACAAGGCAGTGTGTGGTTTTTTTTTTTTTTACAGCAGGTGGCTTGATGAGTGCACATTGCGCATGCTCATGTCTATAGGAATAATTAACTTCATGATATCTGAAAGATCATGGTTGTTGTCATGACACAGTAGAGCAGCATTACCCTGGCCAACCTGAGGGACAGCACCCTGCTTGTAGATCACATGACAGTTCTGTTTTTAACCAAAGTGTGAAAACATAATTAATGACAGCCTGACACGGAAAAGATCCCCTTTGCAGAGACAACGTGAAAATAAAGGTTACACTAAAAGACCACATCTAAACTCTAAACTGAACCTACACTTAAAACTAATCTTAAAATCAAATGAAAACTATAAATCAGAACTGAAAAATAGCACTGTAGCACTTGCACTTCACAGCAAGAAGGCTCAAGTTCAAATCACAGCTGGGACCTTTCTGTGTGAAGTTTGCAGGTTCTGCTTGTGCATGTGTGGGTTTTCTCTGGGTACTTAGGCTTTCACCCACAGCGCAAAAAAAAGCATTTTACACCAGTCGGTGACTCTGTCTCTCTATGTTTGAACTGTCCCTATGAACTACATTTAACTGATTATTTTCTTGTCTCATTTAAGATCTCAGTCTCTTTATCTGGAACTAAACCTTGTCTTTTTTTTTTTTTTTCGCAATGTCAAAAATATTATAATGGACACTCTTTTTTTTTTCTCATATAAATCACATTCTCATCCCCAGACTCACTCAGCCCATGAGGAACTCGTGTCTTCTTACAATATTAGCCTTCTTGATGTACTCAACTCTCTTACTCCTGCCAAAACTTGCTCTTTCATTTGCAGAATCTGCACCCTGGTTCACTCCCTAGCTCTGCAAAATGAAAGCAGAAGAGCAGATTTTCTATTCATAAGAAAATGTACAAATGACGCATTATGCAGTACAAGGACTTGGTCTCTCTCACCAAAACAAACTACTTTACTGATCCTTGTTTGTTCAAACGAAGGCTATGACAAATTACCCTTGTCCTTGATGAACAACATCTTCCAACTACCTGACATTCTTCCTTCACATCTCTATTACAATGAGACATGTGACCCAAAACAGTTCAAACTATACACCAACAATTTGGTTTTTCTAGTCTTCCTCCACTTCTCTCTGATTTTTATCATACATTTTCTTTTTTTCAGATGCCTGATTTTAGTTTAATCTCCTACCCAATCCAAAAATCCAAACCTTCAACCTGCCAGCTTGATCATCTCCCAACATCCATCATTATATTCTGCCTCCTCTCTCTTCTTCCCCTTATTTGTGCCATCTTTCTTTCCTCTTTAGGATCTGGTTTTGAGAGATGTGAATATCTACAGTGACCTTTAGTGATTTCTAAAATACCCAGGATAAAAAAGTCCTCACTCAGCTCAGCTCTCAGTTACAATAGTTTTTATGGACCCTTTCAGTATAGTTTCCATCCTTTCCATAGTAAAACTTCCAAACTGCTCTATTGAAAATAATATTACCTCTGTCTGATCCTGGATCATTTACCATTCTTGTCCTCCGTGAGCTGACTGCAGCCTTTTTGCATCATAATTTCACAACACCCTCCTCCACAGACTCTTATCATCTCCACCCTCTCTGCTTATTGCTATCTTACTTAGAACGCAATGGATCTATGCCAACGTAGCACCAAAGACAAATCAAGAAGTATCTGACCTTGCAGAGCTCCGAATTACGCTTGCCAACATCCAAGAAAAACTAACTCAATTGATGGCACTTTTGTGGAAGAATTCTGACGAGAAAGAGCAAAAAATGAACAAGATAATAGGCTTGACCTCCCGGATAGAAGACTGAATGACTTGGATCAACAAGTAAGAATGAATAATATGATTCTCACAGGATTTCAACACAAACCTTGGGCTAGGACTGGCGCAGCTAACATTAGCACAGAAGCTAGCAGCGCTGCTAGTGCTTCAGGCATGGAGAGTCAAGTTGGATTATTTCTCACTTCGAAAGAGCTTTCCGTGGATTTGAATACTATCGAGATCTGCCACCTGTTTTTTCGTTCTCACTTCTCCCTGGAAGTGGAAAACAAGAAAGAAACAAAGACCACCGAGTTTAGAAAGGGGTTTAACCTCTTCTCTGTTTTGACGTATTCCAAGTTCTTATGGTCAGTGAGGACTGTGAAGGGCTGAGATGCCACCTCCAACCAGTGCCTCCACTCGGAGAAGGCGTCTTTCATGGCGAGCAGCTCACGATCTCCCACGTCATAGTTCTGCTCAGCATCTGACAGCTTCCTGGAGAAATAAGCACATGGGAACAGTTTGGGAGGCAGGCCATGTCGCTGTGAAAGTACGGCTCCCACTCCGGAACTCGATGCATCCACCTCAACCACAAAGGGGAGAGTTGGATCGGGGTGATGGAGGACAGGAGCTTGTGAGAACCTCTGTTGGAGGGTCTTGAAGGTCCCAACGGCTTCTGGGGTCTAGAACAGACGCATGGGAGAACCCTTCAGCATAGAAGTGAGTGGAGACACCACGGAGCTGAAGCCTTGAATGAAGCGTCTGTAAAAGTTAGCAAACCCCAGGAAGCGTTGAAGGTCTTTTACAGATGAAGGCTGAGGCCATTGCAGCACAACATCGACTTTGCCCTGGTCCATGGCCACCCCCTGGGCACTGAGGATGTAACCCAAAAATTACTCTGAGTTTTTGTGAAAGTCACATTTCTCTCGCTTCACGTAGAGGTTGTTGTCGATGAGGCGCTGGAGAACTCGACGAACGTGAGAGACGTGCTGATCAAAGGAGTCGGAGTAGATTAGAATGTCATCTAGGTACACTATAAGAAATTGGTTGAGCATATCATGAAATACGTCATTGATGAAAGCCTGAAAAACAGAGGGGGCGTTACACAGACCAAAAGGCATCACAAGATACTCAATGTCCCGTAGTGGTACAGAAGGCCATCTTCCACTCATCCCCCTCAGGAATGCGAACGAGATTGTAACACTCCTGAGATCCAGTTTGGTGTAGAACCGCGCCCGCTTCAATTGTTCCAGAGCTGGAGGAACCAGAGGCAGCGGATAGCGGTACTTGATCATGATCTAATTTAGGCTGCGATAGTCTATGCATGGGCGCAGACCTCCGTCCTTCTTTTTAAACAAAAAGAATCCTGCTGAAGCAGGAGACGTGGAGGGTCTAATTAAGCTTTTCTGTAGTTCTTCCTGGATGTAAATGTTCGTGGCTTCTGTCTCAGGTTATGAAAGTGGGAAAATTCATCCCCGAGTGGGCTTAGAGCCAGGTAGCAGTTCTATGGCACAGTCATATGGTCTGTGAGGAGGCAGACGTGTGGCATGTTTGTTGAACGCTTCCTGGAGGTCTTTATACTGGCAGGGAAGTGAGTCGGCTGGAATGTCAAAGTCACTCAAATGGAGCCTGGTTGATGCTACTCAACTGCTCCGAGGAGAATCCGACCAGGGATCACCCCTGTAACAATGTTAACGACAGCCAGCCGAAGTAAAGATGAGTTCTGAAACTGCCACCTGCGAAGTGCAGGAAAGCAGGGGAATGTGGTTAGCTTGAGGGAATGCTAAATCAATGAAATTCCCTGATGCCCCTGAATCTATCATGGCATTGGTATTAATCTGTCCATCCTGAACCCATAATGACATAGGAATTTCAAAATTAAGAAAAGTCTCACTCATCGATCGGGCCAGGAGGCCCGGAGATGACCGGGCCGCCCACAGTAGAGACAGAGGTGTTTGCACATGCGCCGACCTTTCTCTTCCTGGGTGAGGTAAGTGGATCCCAACTGCATGGGTTCGATAGTCGCGCTCTGGCTCTGCCTCGACGGGTTGGCAGACATTGAGGGAAGGTCAGCTTTAGCACTGCTGGGTTTCCTAGCTCGAAGGAGATTGTCCAGTCTAATAATAAGAGCAATTTGCTGGTCCAATGACAGGTTTTCATCCCGGAGAGCGATTTCTCGCTGCAGCTCAGCAGAAAGTCCTCCATGAAACACGGTCTTGAGCCCGCACTGTGACTACTTGGTTTGGGCGGCCATGGTTCGGAACTATAAGGAATAAGCAGCGGTTGAGTCTTTACCCTGCATAATGTCCAAAAGTTGTTCCCCTGGTCACTCTTAGCGACTGATGGAGTAGATCCGAGAGTAGAACGGGAATAAACGTGTATGGGATTCACAATGGCCTCTGTGGTGGCCGACAAGTGTTGTAGTTGGGGCGTCCATGTTCCATCAACAAGTTGGCATAACCGGCGAGATCGGAAGATGAAGAATCACCCATTGTTGGATCTGTGTCAGGCGTAGTCTTCTGTAAGGACAAAGCTAAGGCATGTGGATCCATATGCAAGCAGAGTTTAATGACCAGCACAGGAGGACAAGGCAAGGCGTGGTCGAAACAGACAAGGGTCAAAATAAGCAAGGTGGGAGACAAAGGAACAGGCAAAGGTTCAAAAACACACAGGCAGGCAGATACAGGTACACGCTTAGACTGAACAGTCACGAGGAAGTTCAAGACTACGCATGGAACAGAGAGGTGAGCGGGCATATATGCAGTGGTGGTGATGAGCTGATAAGAAGCAGCTGGTGCAGACAAGATGGCTGAGGTCCAAAGCATGCTGGGAGTTGGAGTGTTCAGAGAACAGAGGCTGTTAGTATTCTGGCGATGACTCCCTCTGGTGGTCAGAGAAGGAGCCGGCCGTCCGGATGCTGACACAGTGGGGTAAGAAAATGAATGAAGTTCAGGAGAACTACTGATTGATCCACTATAAACATCAGGAAATCAGTTTGCTCCTTTTCTTTCTGCAGCTGTCTCCGCCCTTTTACTCATCTGCTTGCACCATTCTCTGATATGTTTAGGATTCACCCCCAAAATGTGTTTCAGATTCATCACCAGAATGTTCTTTGGCCTATTCCACCACAAAAAATTTAAACAAAATGGAACGAACCATAATGCACTGGCTCACAAACTCACAACATGAATGCCACAGAAACCCAACGCCCAGCCTCTGCCTGACTGAGTACGCGGCACCCGCGCAGGAGGGTCTTAAAGGAGCCGGGCGACTATCAGAGACCGGCATCTAATGCAACTAACACTTTCTAGACCCGGCTTTTACTGGAGACCAGCGTCTATTAGAGACCGGCCATTATTGGAAGATAAACGGTATGCCTACTTTTGTGGTATGCATATCGCAATGGCCTGATACTGCAATGATACATTTTCGTTTTATTGTGCAGGCCTATTCTGCAGTCTTTTTTAATCAGTGTTTAAAGTTGGTACTATTTGCATAAATAAACTTTGACAATCGATATAATACAACAGCAAAGTGAATGCCTCAAGGGGATCTGAAATGTGAAAAAATTGCTGAAGAAACAGACAAGAAATAACAAACCATAACAATTATAAACATATATAGTATATAAGAAAAACAAAAAAAATCATCTTCAGGGTTTAATATATATATATTTTTAAATCAAATTAGTTCGAATTGCTTTTTTGTTTTGAAGTTGTTTGATAATGTTACAGTACTGAATGATTTCATTAAAAAATAATGTAATCTAGGTTTGGAGTTAGTCCATTTAGCTTTATGAATATGGAATTGTGCCGATAATAAAAACAATTGTGTAATAAAATGAAAAATCTTTGTCTACTTTGTCAGTAAGTTAACCTAGAACAATGTCTAAAAAAGTTTCTTTAGTATATTTCTAATATAAATTCCAACTTCTATACAAAACATATTTGCATGTATGCAGTCCACAAACAGATGATAAATTGTTTCCTGTTGAGTTCCACAGAGTGTACAAGATTGGTCCAGGTCAAAAGCAAATCTACTCAAAGTTTTTTTAGTAAAATAAATGCAATGTAATAGTTTAAAAGACCCTTATTTTACTTTGTTATTTAAAAAGTAGTTATTACCAATAGGTAATTGGTAATAAGAAATAGTCCAAGCATAAATCCAATTGATGTCCACAAGTTTTGAGTCCCAATAAACCTTTTGTTAACCCCTGTTAACGACAAAGTTGACCACATCCACAACGTGAGCGCGCACCAGGTATCCCATGGACTTTACTTCTTTGTGCCCAATTTGTCGTCGGGACTGACTAACATAAAACATAAACAGTTCATATTGGTCAAGATTTGAAGATTTGAAGTCGATGCTTTAAATAAAGATTGGTGTTCATAAAGAAGTTCAGAGATCAGAAGTGTGTTTTCTTAAAAGAAAATAAAATTTCTGTAATGTTATAATACCTGACATTAGACTACACTTTTAATTATTATTAGTGTTCTGTTTTTTGCGAGATAATAATCATAAACTGAATCTTTATAAACAAATAGAATAACTGTATTACTTTGAAATACACAAATTAGTTTTCCTGAGAAATGTTTGGCTAGTAGAGTCTAGATTTGTTTGGTAGGTTTAGGATATTACCACCCTGGATAGTCACCAAAAAAGTTAATTTAGAGCCCTGTTTACAAATAATAAATATGTTCAGCCTTTGAGGTGCCATTTGTAAATCTGTGTAGTAAAATTTCAACAGCAATATTTTTGGTTATTTAGCTTGATTTATGAGAAAAAAGATAGATTTCATTTTTCAAATGTGTTTTTTCACATGAGAACATGGACCAAAACGGGACGGTTGTGGAATCTACAAAAATAAACAGATTGCCAGTCCACCTCTGGTGTCAATCAAACAAACAAAACAAAAGAAAAGGGAACGTTTGAGGTGAGGTGTGGAGGGAAGAGGGGCGCTAATGTCAGAGTGGCTTGTAGTTCCAGCAGAGTAAACTGTACCATTATATATATTTTTATACTTTTATTTTTAGGCTACTTCCACTTATCAGCAAGTTAATTTGCATATAAACTAAACATGTATCTCCAACCTAAACATATAGTTAAAAAGCTTAATATTTAGCTCCGAACTAAATATTCATTCATTCATTTTCTGAACTGCTTTATCCCTTTCGGGGTCATGGGGCTGCTGCAGCCTAACCTGGCTACTCATGGGTGAAGGCAGGGGACAACCCCTGGACTGGTTGCCAGTCTGTTGCAGTCACACACTCATGCACACTCACATCCACACCTAAGGACAATTTTGAGTAACCAATTAACCTATGAAGCATGTTTTTGGATGGTGGGAGGAAGCTGGAGTCCCCAGAGAAAGCCCATGCATGCACGGGGAGAACACTCCACACAGAAAGGTCCCTCATTGGTGACACTGTTTCAAGTCCCCCAGCCAGGCCTTGAACCAGGAACCTTCTTGCTGTGAGGCAAGAGTGCTAACCACTGCGCCACCGTGCATCCCCCGAACTAAATAGTTGTAAATATTTAGCTCGAATCTAAACATTTAAATTCGAATTTAATATGTATTAATCAAACAAAGATTTAGTTACAAAACTGAAAGATATATTTTGGAAACAAAATTTTTTGGTCAGATCTAAATATTTAGTTTGTAAACTAAATACATAATTATAAAATCAATAATTAACTTAAAATTAAATATTTAGCTTGCTAACCAAATACTTGAAATACATGAAGTTAAAGGGAATTGAAAGGTAAAAAAACATGTGGATAACAAAACTTTTTTCTCATAAAACAGGTTAAATAACCAAACATATTGCTGTTAAAATTTTACTACAAAGATTTACAAATGGCACCCGATATCAGCCTGTGCAAATAATTACATTGACCATATATCATGTCTTACGTTTCTTCTTCTGTGCTCCCAGTAGCAATGGGCTTGTTGAAGAACCTGGCGTTCTGATGGAAACAGGACCTGTTATATCAAACTTTGACAGCTGTGCAGCCTTTATCTTTAATGTGCAAAAGAGTCCCAGAGCCTTCCTTCATCTCAGCAGCTTTGAGGAGCAGATCATTAAAGAATGGAAATAACAACTCGGTCGGTCTGTATATGTATATAAGACATATGTATGAGACAAGTCAAATAACAGTTTCTGTGCTGAATCTGATGGGCTGCAGAAAGCTAAAGCTACAACTTTTCAACTCCTGTCCCTAAATGGAAATTCAGACTCGCCTCGTATGCTCCATGGAGACCTGGAAAATGGTTGAAGTCCATTGTAAATGCAGTGCTGATACGTCTCAGCTATTGTCTTGGCCTCACAACTCAAACAAAGCCACTATTCGACACAGTTTAATAATGTTTCCCATTGATTCGTCAGAAAATCCTGAATTCTTTTGAATGACAAAAAGTGCTTGTAGCACCTTTTAATATTTTTTTTAAGTTTCAGTCTTTTCGTCCTGCGGACAGACTGTCACGTTCGCCACCATATTGGAAAATGCTGCTCTCCTATTGAACCAGCAGCTTATACATGACCCAAACCATTGTGAGTATGTAAACATGCACTAGTAACGTGAATAGTACCTACTATAAACATCGATTTAAAAAGATTGTAGGATAACACAGAGAACTTTTACACCAGAGTTTGTAGCTGTGCAAAAAGCTTTTAGTGCCCCTATGTTGAAATAGGAATGAGCCAACCATAGCCCATCCAGCCTTCATTTTACGGCCTAGTGACACTCAGGACAGAAGAAGAAAGAGCACTAACGTCATCGTGGTGCGCCTCTTGGAAATGTGAAGTGAAACTGATGTTTGAGACACATTTTGTGTGGCTAGATTTGAAAACAAAAAAGCAATCATCATTTGCTTTGTGACTTTAATTTTCTCACAGAATGAATGTTGTTGAAGTAGAAAATGAAAACGCAGTTTGGAGGATTTATTTATCATTTTATTTAAGAGACAAGTAATGCAGTTACATTTTGAAAATGAAAAGCATTCCTGTTAATCCATTTTAATTTTCAAATTTGTTATTTCTAATTGAATTTTGATACAAATTTACTGAATAACTTTTTGAAATTGAAATGCCAAATGCCATTTTCTTTATCGTTTTAATTCTGTTACAGAATGAGTGACGTTAGAGAAGAAAAAGAAAAAGCCGTTGGGCGGATTGCGTTGTCATTTTAGTTTTGAGTCAACTGATGCAGCTATATTGTGAAAATGATAAAGCACTTCCAGTAATGACTTTTATTTTGTATGACTAAATATGAGTCACATTCGCTTCCATATATAACAGCATGTGCACTTGGATGTATTAATAACAGAAAACAAGCAGATGTCACTATTTCTAACTGAAATGATTCGAGCAGAATGTCGCTCTCAGCCAGTTGTGTCATTGGTAAGAGCTGCACGAGGCATCCATTTGGCCATCACTACTTAATGGTTCCAGGTCAGAGGAGAATGACAACAGAAACAAAGACAATCCAATTAGGATAGGAGTAAAAGTAGTGATGTGATGTTCTGTGTCAAGGCTTTGAGGCGTGTGTCGAGTAGTGGAGGAGGAGCTTCATCAAAGCACGTATCAAGGCTTGCTTAAACTAGGGGAGGAGCCAAAAATGATGACGTCCGAAGCTTCGCTGCCTGCCTGTGCCATGTGACTGCATCACATCAGTGGTTCAGATTGTGCACGGGTTTGAGCAGCATGAATCCTGCAGATTCCATTCAGTGAGAGTTATAAAAGGTTTATGGGAAACTTGTTTTTAAACAATAATCACTGACCATATCTCAGCGTTACAAAAGCACAATCATTATCCACAGCGGTCTTTCATTTATCGCAGGAGTTACGTTCTACAGAAATATTTATATATCTGTATATAAAAAAATATGTATCTTTATTTTTTAGAATACTGGTCATTATAGATGTTTTATGGCTGTAAAACTCCAATTTTATTTAGTGATGTGACACTCTATACTGACACTTCACAGCGTGTGCTGAGCAGGTGTCAGGTAAATTCTCCTAAACACAAAAAAAACCTCAGTAAAAGACCACACCAACAACCAAGTGTTTCGTATGTATACGGGAGAAACAAGCATGGCAGACAGATGTCACCATCCTTTCTCTCAAAGGACTGTTCTCTCTTGCTCCCATTTATTGAAAATTCTAGTGGGAGGTTACAACATTCAGACAAAGAAACCAAGTTGAAAAGTTCATTAAGAGTGTCGTATAATCAACCTTTTGGGGAATGTTTTCAGTTCCAACAGCACCCTTCCTTATCTGCTAGGGACAGTGTTGTAAAACCCCTCATCCTGGTTTGGGTAAGGAAGCAGGCAATAACACACAGAAAACCAAAAAGGTCATCTATTAACTATAGTTTGAGTTAACATTTAAAATCACATTTAAACAATGATAAAAATAAAGAATTTCTTCCTTATCAGCAGGGGGGGGTTTCCTCGGAGCGCAAAGAGACTGCTTCATCTAGAGGAGGAGCTGAAAATGATGATGTGATGCTTCGCCGCCTGACTGTACCACGTGACTGATTCATGGAGCAGTTCAGATTGTGCCGCAGTCTTGACAGCTGCATTCCCTCAGGCGCCATTCAGTGAGAGTTATGGGAGATTCAGGGGAAACTGTTGTTTTTAAATAAAAACCAATGGTATGTCTCCTAAACAATAATCACTGGTCATATTTCAGTTTTGCAAAAGCACTATTACTGAGGAAAAAAGGAACTTCAATGATTTTAGCAAATGGCTGCAATATAAAAAGGGGTGACAAATTTAAGGGGGTCTGAATACTTTCTGTACTCACTGTAGGGAAACTTTAGTGACTTGATCCTTTTGTGATATATTTCTGGTCGCTGGGTTCCCTCACACACACACATCCATGACACAACAAGTGCATGTGTAAAGTGCAGATTGCAGAAAAAGCTTCATTAAAGCTGGATCAGAACTTCCATCCATCTATCTAGTTTCCAAATCTGCAGAATCTCTTTTGGGAGCATGGTGTTGCTGGAGCCTACCCCAGCAATTGTTGGGCCAAGGCCGGATTCAGGTGGCCGGTTGCCAGTCTGTGTGCACGAGGAGAACATGCAAACTCCTGACTGAAGGACCCACCTCATATTTGAACCAGTACCTTCTTGCTATGAGATGAAAGTTTCCACTACTGCCCCACTGTACATCACCGGTTCAGAACTTGTGCAGTAAAAATTGAACCAAACTGACTGAGCCTCAAGTTGGCACTGTTCTCTGACCTTTAACCTTTCTGGTTCAGGCAATTCCTGGAGATCACGGTCAAGGGCGCGGCCTTGATGTATTAGTGGGCGGAGCCACATACCATCGCAGAAATGTCCCTGACCTGCTGCAGTATAAGGACAAGATGATGTCATATCCTTCAGTTCTGTCAAAGGGCAGGACCAACGACCTGTTCTACCATTCACAGCCCTGGAGGGACAGGGGGCTGGGCCAGGCTCTCCACCGACTAGTGGAGCGAGATCAGAGAAGGGCGCAGGAGGCTGAACAGAAAGCAGGTTTGAGAGTAATATTGCTCGCTGACCAATATTACCATGACCATGACCATGAATAACACCATGGTGGATACTTGTGTACTGCTTTTCTTCTATGATTCAAGTCCAACGCACGCACACATGCACATGCACACCCACACACACATGCACACACACATGCTGGAGGTAAAACATTTTCTATGGGTGACATCAGTCCAGTTCTCTGTATACAGTCAATGGGTTGTACCTGCAACAAAAAAGGCAAGAAACAGCAAACCAAGCTACATTCAGTCTTGACTTCATTATTATTTTAGTCCAGATCATTCCTAAATGGCTAGATTATCTAACATTTCTTTTGAAAATTATTGAAATATGTTGTATCTTAATTGTGAACTCTGCTTTTCTCAACACATCTATGCATCTGCAGCGTACCTGGCTGCTTTGCTCTGGCTCCTGAGCAACGCTGAGGGTGCAGGATTGGGGGATGTGAAAGTGTTGGATGAAGAGGCTAACCAGGAGAATGTTGTCCAAGAGTATGATGAAACTGGGGGGGGTTTGAGTATTGGGCGGTCCCCTGCTGGCCGGTGGAGACTCACAGAGCCACAGTTAGCAGAGGCTTTGCGGGACAGGTATGTCTTGTCAGGGGATTGTCACAGTGGCAGAGAGAGAAAGTTAACTCACGTGTCTTGATTCTCAGGATGGACCTTCAGCTGTTTCAGAGTCTGCTGCAGAGAGCTGAACAAACGCGGGGGGTCCCATCCCGACAAAGCAGCGAGCAGGACACTCTCAGGTGAGAGATGGGGTATTTGGGGAGTTGGGCTCAGGTGAGGTGCATGGTCACATGCATCAAGAACTGATGACCAATGGTCATATTTTTAAAAGTCTTTTAAAACTTTAGTTTAAAAAATGTGTTTATTTTTTTAATACATTTACATTTAGGTTTTTTCTTATTTGTACACAAAAACAAGAGAAGCGTCACTTCCAAATAGTTGTAGATTTAGAAGACTTTAGTAGACTTAGAAGATTAATACCTTGAGTAACAAATAAAAACTGTTAAGCAAACTACTCCAATGCTGAGTAACAGTCAAAACATCGGTGTTCCCAGTGGTCTCTTAATTAGGATTAAGCTGTTGTTTTTTTGTTTTTTTTTTCCAAAATCCACATGGGAGAGTGCCAGGGTTTCATCGAATCAAAAACTGTCACTCACAGCTTGAAGTAGGTCAGAACCGCAGGTGCTGTCAGCACCTCTGTGGCCCTAAAAGCCACGGTAGGAATTAAAAGTGGAAGTAAGACCTCAACTGGCTGATATTTTGTGGTGAGGGTGTTTCCTTTCAGTAACCTAACAGAGATTCCTAATAAAAACTGGGACATCTCCCATTTTCCCTCTGACTCTCAGGTTATAATCTTTAGGTCTTTAAAGTGCTGGATCCAAGTGGAGCAGCGCTGCAAATAAAGCTGGTTTAGGTCTGTTTTGTAAATCTGTCTAGCCACCAAATCATCAAATGTTTATATCTGGCAATCTAAAGTCAAGAGGATCATAGTCTGTTGATAAGAACAAAGTTTAATGCTGAAATATGAACTGTAGAGACTTTTTTTAAACAGCCTGGTTGGAATCAGATTCAAGAGAAGTTGAAGGTTTACATGAATACATTAGTAATGCTGGTTTAGGGAACTCAAGAGGACAAAGTTGAATTTTCAATCAACTCTGGTTCTGCATGAATTGAAGCTGTGCTTCCTGACCAACTGTGAACTTCAAGATTTGTGAGGTTTTCCTGAATTTTCTTTCTCTCAAAACGAATTTTGTTTATGAAGAAAATGGTGAAGTCTTCTCTTCTGTGATCCAGAGGAATGCATGGATGACCAGAACCGAGACTCTGTTAGACTGGCTACATTAATAAAAAGAAACTAGTGCTTGTTCTAGTTTCCTTCAGTTCATGATGAACAGAGAGACGTTTTAGCACGCTGTAGGATGTTATCAGATTTTGTAAAAGTGTTAACTTTGTAGATTGAAACCATAACCCTGTCTTGTTGAAGTTTTATTGAATCATGTTTTATTGTTCTGAACTGAGAGTTGAACTATAGACTCTCATGTTTAGTGTTTTATGCATCATTTTCTTAAGAGAAGTATCAATATTGAATGTTAAGCTCATGAAAGTGTGATTGAAAGCTTTCATCGTGAAACAAGAACTTTTGCATGAAATAGTTTGTAGTCTTTGGCAGTTGGGCTCTGGGCTGGAGACATCTTGGCTGCTTGGGATGACCTTGGATCATGTGAAAAGACTCCACAGGCCAGACACTGCTGGTGGTTCAGGCCATACTGCACCGAAGCAAAGAGACAGGAGAACGTGGACTGGCAAAATGTCTGGAATGGGGATAAACAAACTTCTATGAATGTAAAGGCATGAATTTGATTTCAATAGCCCTTTAGCTATTGGCTCAGAGTGAGGACTAGTTGATGAGTGAACCCAGCGTACCTGAAGATGAGGTACTATAAATCTTCCTTGTTGAAATTGTGCCATAGCTTCAGTATCAGCCTGTGCAGATGTCAAACCTCAGAACAAGGCTAATAGATTGACCCCCTTTCTCTTGTCTCCTGTCCAGGAGGTTGGTTGCCAGAATAATTTTAACCATCGCCCCTCAAACCTCCCAAGTTGTGGCTTCATCCGGCCACAGACGGAGAAGGAGGGACCTGTCGCTGCAAACAGCTGAACCTCTCAGTCCCACCTTCAGAACGACCCGCCAAGCCCTTGATGACATGGCTTCTCCGTTGCCCAGCATCAGCCCCCCCCTCCTTAGGGTTAAAAGGCTTGAGGAGGATGATGAAGATGATGAGAAGGTCCTTCCCTACGGGGCCACACTTCAGAGGATTAAACGCATTGACACCTTGGCTGCATCTGAAGAAATGAATCATGGGAGTCGTCGGAACAGGAGATCTGCGCTGAACTACAACCCCAAAATACTGATAGATCAGATTCTTGAGTACATGAGGGGCTGAAGGAGGGCTATACTGTTGTTTTCTCTGCTTTAATGAAGTGTGTCTATGTAAGGTGCAACATTACCCATGATCCTCTGCAGGTGTTATGCCACCGTCATGTCGGTTCCATATAAACAGCTTCTGAGATCTAGCTCTGTCGTAATCACTTTGGCCATCACTATTAGCCCCCTCCCATACCAGTAAAAAGTGTGTAACCATGGCAACAGCTTCCCAGCTCTGTTATTGGTTGCTCTCTCTGCTGCGAGGAGTCATCTGCTGCAACAGATTTCTGTCACGATAAATAAAGTTAGTGAAGCCAATCTGCCTCATTTCACTTAGGGCTCCCTCAGGGATCTGCAGAGCGTTCACGGACAGCCAGAATTCAGAGCTTTTCTGATGTGTTTAGGTAATTGATGAAAATTCTTTAGAATTATTGTTTCAAACACACTGCAGAGAACTTCCAGCATTTGAAAGACTTTACCAACACAAGTCTGCCTGTTTAGGAGCTTTTTATTGGAACAAACAGCATACAATGATCATATCTTCAAACCTGTCACAATGATTTTACAATGATATCACTAAAACTACTGTCCAATCACAGCCAAGAAAAGACACATTTTAGGATCTTTCATGAAATAAGCTGTAATTAGACAAAACTCAGAGATGTTTACATTCACTCAGGCTACATGAGCACATTTTGTTTTCTTTTTTCTGCAAAAATTCACTTACACTAGTGGAGGAACTCATATCAGAGAGGAGAAAACAGATACATAGATGCAGATAAAACTCCAAATTCCCTCTCTTTTCTTCCCCCTTCTTTTCCGTCTGGTCCAACAAAAAAGGATAAAAAATGATCCAAATAAATAAAGATTAGTTTAAATTAGAAAAGGGATTTGTACAAATCAGGGATTATAAAGTCCAAAGATGTATAACCCCTGATTGTAGCACCAAAATCTGTCAAACACAAGACGCTCTCAGCTCATATCTGTTTGCTCAGCTGTTGGACAAGTTAAAAAAAAAAAGAAAGGATAAAACAGAGCCACCCTGGTCTGCAGGTTGAGCACCATGACAGTTTCATCTGTCTCTGCTCTAGGTGCTGCTGATTACCTAGATCAGGTGTATTCCATTAGCCAGATCCTGAAATCACCTGATCCAGTTCATCTGCAGTGGACGGACGGGGCTTTCACAAAACAGGAGTGCGGATCTGAGGAAGCGCCCTCATGTAAAACAAGCAAACCCCCTGCTCAAACTGGCATCAGTGTAATGTTTTCTTTCCCTGAGGGCTCATTCTTACATTGCATGGATATGCAGGGTTGTTTCCTGCCCCTCTTCTGATGGTTCAAGAAAACGTATTTATGTCACAAAAATAAGCAGACAAAATCTGACCCATGACTTCAGGGGCCACTTTCTGATTGGTCCCAAGTCTTTCAGCTGGAAGTCACTTCATATGCATCTCACAGCAATCTTACTGTTTATTAGAAGTCATTACTGCCCACATTTTCATTTGTCTGGCAATTTTTAATCAGAGAAATGAAGCATCCATTAAAGTATTTCCAGTAAACAAGAGTGACAAAAAAAGAGATGAAGAAACCAACATGCCTGGGAGAAAGATGGAGAAAAAGTCAGACGCTCCATGGAACAGGAGGAGGCCAAGGCTCACCTAGAGGCTCAGGCTGTCATCAGCAGACCCAAGGTCACTGAAAACACAGCAACAGTCATAGATAAAAACAAGACCGGCATCTTCTCCTCCTCCTTCCCCGTAATACTTACCATCGTGGGAATTGGGCGGCAGCAGTGCATCCTGTCTGTTAGCCAGAACAAAAGCCAGGGTGGCCAAGATGGAGCAATCCAGAACTCCTAGCACAGCCAGGATGAAGGTCCAGTGGACCGAGCAATTTCCAAGAGAGAAGCTTCCCACCTGGAAGGAAGGGAAGGCCTCGAGTTTACCCAGAAGAGGTGGCAGCACTGCCCTGTCTAATTTTCAAAGCTAAAGCTGAACTTTTGGGAGAAATCAGTTTTGAAACTGTCACTTTCTAGAGCTGAATTTTTACATCTTTTTCTTATTTCTTTGCCATTGTTTAGATTATACACCTTGATCTTTCTTCTCTTTCTTATTTTTTAACCATCATGACACATAAATACAATGTTTTTTTATTTATATTGGTATTTTTTTGTGTTTTTGAATCCTTTTTTATCACACATAAATGTGTATCCATCTGTGTTTTTAAGCTGCTAGGAGAGTTCAGTTGTACCTGAGCTGCTTTTTTTTTTCTTCTCAAAGTGTGAAACCACAGTTTTAAAATCTAAAGAGGCCGAGTTGACTCCTTACCGAGTCTCCACACAGAGCTCGCGTCTCCGGACTCTCCCATGAATCTGGAAACAAAAGACAGGCCAGCCCCAGGCAGAACCCTGCAGAGACACAACAGACGGGATTGGTTGTCTGTGTCCACATGGTCCATCCTGAGCAACAGCACAGAGATGTGGAGCGACACGAGAACAAGAGGGAGGCTGCAGAGAAAGGTGGAAATAAGTTAGTTAGAGGCAGGGGGCTGTTCACTGCAGAACACCAGATCTAAATGTTTCCTAAACCCTTCAGACAGTTCTTCAAAGTCCCACTCCAACCATGGTCTTTTCTTTGGTAAAACTGTTCCCAGTGACCTTTTTATTATGACTGTAGAGTTTTTAACCAAAATAAAAAAGCCTTTGTCATTTTTATGCCCTGGGGCAGTAGCTCATTAGAAATACAATTCTGCTTTGTGGGCGCGACACAGGAACGCAGTTCACCACAGCATGAGTGTTGAACGTTCATCACGTCTCGCAGCGTGAACGTGAGCGAGACATGGCGGCACAAGCGGAAAGGAGACTTTGTCACGCCCATTTCAGTAACTGCGTCATCTGCCCAAGCTTTTTCAAGCATCTGGTTTTAATTTGCTCCTGATTTGAATTAGGAAATACTTAAACTCGTTTTTAATCGTAAAATACTGTTTATAGGCCCTCTACTATGGGAAAAATACTACAAGAACTTATTAAAAACAAGAAAAAAAACAACATTTTCATTGGAGTGGGTCTCTAACACTGTTGCTGCTGCTCCCCAAAACCCCACAGGGTGTTCATGTGGAAACACAGAGCAGCTCAGAGACATACGAGATACAACAAGTGTAACAGCATGGGGTGGCAGGCAACAGACAAGATTCTCTTAATTCTATGACATCAGCCTATATATGCAGACACATGATGGATTTTGAGTTAGTCCTTGTGCTGAGTAAGCCCCCCCCCCGGTTATGGGATGTTCCTGCCATCATCCAACTTTGATACCGGCGGTCTCCTTTCCTAAATTATGGATTTAGAGCAGAACATAAAGTAAAACGTGTGGCAAATGCATCTCCCTCTAAACACCAGTGTTGCTCATGTGTTCTCCTTAGTTCTCCATAAAAGATCGAAGTTCATGAGAAAAGAAAACAGCAGGGAGAACAGCAGGTTTGACTGTGAGGTTGTGATGCTGCTAAAAGAGATGTGTTACAACCCTGAAGTCCCTGGATCTCCTGCTTAGGTGCAGCGTCACTACTGCTGCCCATTTGGTCTCTTAAAAAGCTGACTGAGGCGCCCTGCTCCGCCTCTTACCAGCCTGGGAGAGAGATTTAAATGGCATTAATTAATGATAATGAATCATTTCAAATTAATTCAGAAATGTCTTAAGATTCTGTGGAAAATATTGCCATGTTTTTCTGTTTTTCTTGCATTGCAAGCCCCCCTTTTCTGCATTTTTTTCTTTCACTTACAGAAGTTGGAGTTTTGAACATTTCAACCTGCTAGCTGCAACATTTTGTGCATATGGAGCTCCTCAGAAATGAGGCCCCGGGGCTCTGCAGGAGCCAGGGTCCTTCCTAGTAGGGAGCACAGACCTGCTGTCAGTTGCAGCCAGGCACAGATTTTGTAGACGGTGACAGCACTGCAGAACCTGAAGAGACAAAGACAGAGGACACTGGTCCACACAGCCCATAAAGAAACCCCCACCAGCACCGCAACAGACTGGAAGCACGGCAGAGGGGACAGGCTTGAGAGACCCCCTCGGCAGTCTGGTATTGGCCATTCTGTCTCCGTACACACCTGAAAACACAGGGGGGGGGTCATGTTGGCGGCATGGAGGACATGCAAGAACCCATTCCTGACATTCTCACCTCAAACAGTCCAATAGTCCCTTTGGGCAGTGGGGGTCCTGACTGGAGAACTGGGGTGTCTAAAGTTCCAATCCAGGATGGCTGCAGTAGAATGACCACCTGTACAATGGCTAGGCAGAGCGTGCACACGGCCCAGAGCACGGCCACCGCACGCACACTGCGTACAAACTCGGTCTGGTAAAGACGGGCAAGGTCCATGAGTCCGGCAGACTCTGACATCCCTGAGAAAAACAAGAGGCGGGGTCAGAGGTGAACATCAGAGCAGAATTTAACACAAGTAAGATCTGCTTTGAAGGTTATCAGAGCATCATGTATCCTGAGCTCCTCTCTAAAGACATCTGAGCACTCAAGCTCTGCAGCTCTGCAGACATCTACATGTCCGCAAAGCTCCAGAATCATCTGAAGCTGATGTTACCGCTCCTCCTGTTCTCCATCAGCTCATGCGTATCGCGGTCGCGCGCCTGGACACCTGCCCGCCTTACCGCAGAGAAAAAGAACGTCAAAAATCGGAGCCAATCAACGGCTAATCACCCTCGAAGCGCCAACAGATTAACGTGACGGTGATTTATCGACACGAGCAGTCAGGGAAACAAGAACCCCCCAGCCCGGGAGCCGCTGCAGATCAACGCGAGGACGAGGAGGAAGATGGGGCTCAGCAGCAGCCGACTCTGAGGAGGAGGAGTATGGAGGTTTAGTATGGAGGTCCAGAAGAGACAATATAAAAAAAAAAAAGAAAAAAAAAGAAAAAATATATATATATATTTATATTTATATATATACATGTCAGAAATGATTTAAAATTGGCATATATTGGCATTTACATGTGGCATTAAAATATTAAAATTGCCATTAAAAAGCACCTTTAAACATTTAATGACAGATTTATTTATTTCAATTGTCCAATGTGGGTTGAAAGAGACTAATTGAAATACATATTTTAAAATATTAAATAAATAACTAAAAGTGTCATTAATTATTTCATATTGGCATTAAATAAATAACATTGGAAATCAATAAAGAAACTTTAAATTTGTGTGGCATTAAAATATTAAAATAGCCATTTTGAAAGCAAATGTAAACATTTAGTGACATTTCTTTCATGGCCAGTGTGGGATGAAAGAGGTAATATTAAATAAATGTATGTAATGAAATTGTTAAATAAAAGTGTCAATAATTATTTCATATTGGCATTTTATATTTAAAATTGGAAATCAATTAATAAATGTGTATATATATGTGGCATTAAAATATTAAAAATGCTATTGAAAAGCACATTTAAACATTTAATATCAGGTTTATTTATTTCATTGTCCAATGTGGGATGAAAGAGACAAATTGAAATAAATATTTTTATAATAAAATTAACACATAAAGGTGTCTTTAACTAATTAACATTTTAATTTATTTCATGATTTAATGACACATTTCATGTTCTGGGTCACACCATTCCATAACATTATCTGTCAAATGTCTCTCAGATCATCTGTGCTCTGTTTTCCAGACAAAGCCGTCAAAAGAGATTTTCAGGACCTGGGAGACGTTTTTTTTCTGGCCTGTCATCTAATAAGATTCGCAATGTACAACCTAAGAGGAGGCGCTTAATGTAAGCTTGCAGAAACACTCGACGCTGAAAGAATTGCTAAGAAAAAAGACATCTTTACTAAGCCGGTTGTAGAAACAATCGGGTGTTTTGCCATCAGTTTGGCGCACCTGCTGTCTACAAAAACCAAGGTCAGAAACTGCTTTCGCATTTTTAAACCGGATTTTCAGGCAGATCCAATCCGCTTTTTACATTTTGATTTCAAAATCATTACTACGGAGTAACAAATCTGAAAGGATTACTGGGTTGGCCATACCAATTGGCCATGCAATCTCTGCTTTAAACCTTTCACAAATCCGCAGCAGCACAGCTGTGCCGGCTATTGTTCAACCTGTAGCAACGCTTTGTGCCCGACTGTAAGAGATGAGTGGAAAGAATGCCCAGATTGTGACAAAATCTTGCGAACGCTGTTTCGAAGAACACAAGGAACCTAGAAGTGGTCAGATTTTCCAGCGCTTGTAACTCCTTCAAACATTTTAAAAAATGCAAAAGATTGCATTACAACCCCACAGGTGAGACAGCCAAGAGTCAGGAATGGGCATTGTTAAATGCAAAATATGCAAAGTAAGAACAGAGGGGGATTTTAAAGAGCACTGTTACATTCAGCCTTTACCCCCCGTTCAGGAACATCATGAAAAGTTTGTCTTTTACAGTTTTGAAACGTTTCCAAATGAAAAACAATGAGCATGTGCCTTTTCCGGTCTGCTGCAAAACTCTAATTGGTGGTGGTCTTACGGAATAAACTGCGCCAGAAAAATCATTCTACATTTCAGAAGACCAAAATTTTGAGGATGGGTTTTGATAGCACCCAATTCAAAAGGTTGTAAGCTATTTGCTCCTCAACACTGTGACGGCTTTAGGATTAATCGTCATGACCGGGGCTAAAATTTTATGTCTGAAAGACGAGGATTATGATCTGACCTTCATCGATTCCCAATCATGAAATTAAGCAACATGCCCAGCGCCCTGGCTTTTGAAAACCGCTGAAAGGCTTTTTTTCCTAGCAGTTTTAGCTCAGAGGAACAGTTGAAATACATCGGCACCTTTCCTCCTGCGAGTAACTACGGTTTTCTCCAACAGCCAGCAAACCGTTTTTCACAAATGGTATAACGAAGCTTCCAAAAAGGTCTTCCACTTTGAGAATGAGGCTTTGCTATACTGTAAACACAAGGTGGAAATTCTGGCAGAAGTCTGCGTCAGGTTCAGCTGTCACTACGTACATGAAAGACCGTAACGTCGATCCATTTAGCTGCGTTACCGTAGCATCAGCAAGCACAAAGTTTTTCCAAACCAATTTTTTAGAGTCCAAATCTCTAGCCATTGCTCCTACTGATGACTACTGAAGGCTGAGCAAAAGGTTTTCTCACGCTTCTATTCTGTGGTTAGAGCTTGAAGCTCTCAGGGGAAAAAAAGCCTTCATCCAACTTGCTCTGAAAAAGAATGAAAATCAATTATAATATGCTTTTGAATTTTTTTCACAGGTGTCCCAAATGTTTTTAACCCTATGATAAATGCCCACTAAGAGGAGTGACTTTGCACTCTGGAGAAACTTGACAAGCTGTGAACCGTTTACGGCATTCAGACTTATGTAATATGGGAGCACAACTGAATTGAAATAAAAAAAACATTCTGAGGTAAAATGTTTTCTATGAATATGTTAAGCTCCCTTGAGGCCTCACAAATTGCTCTACGGAGGGAGAACAAGCCCAGTGTAACTGCGTCACAAGGCAGCCAAAAATGAAGCCGTTCATTACGTTGATGTGACCTCATTGTACCCTTACGTAAATGCTAGCTTGGGTTGTCCCCTGGGTCAACCTACCGTTATTTACAACAATTTTGACAACCGTCGAATTTATTTTGGTTTCATCAAAGCCAAGATCTTTCCACCGAGGGGGCTTTGGGTCCGATTCTCCCAAACAATACCTCTTGAAAAAAACTCCTCTTCACCCTCTGCAGGACGTGCGCAGAAATCAACAACCGGGAACAAAAGTGTGGTCATGATGACGAGGCCAGAGCTCTGACAACTGTGTGGGTTCAACAAAGATCTGGAGAAGGGTTACATGGTTTGTAACATTTTTGAAATGTGGCATTTCGAAAATAAAAGCGATTCCAATTTTACAGACGACATTAAAACGTTTTTCAAGGGGACGCAGGAAGCGTTGCGATATCTGCCAAATGCCACAGACCCTGAAAAGCCATGAAAGGTATAATTACAACTATGAACTTCATCAGAGCATCAAGCTGGATATCCAGAATATCTGGTTTAAAGTGAAAGAGTGAAAGAGTTTAGAGTGAAACTGGGACATGTTGGGGGGGTGAGAGCCAACTTTGGGCCATACGGCCTCCTGTTTCTTTGTCATTATTTTAAAAAATGGGTGACAGGATAAATAAGAAACAGCTTGGTTACATGAGGTGCAAAGAATAAAGAAAGACATGTTATATCAGTGGACTCAGACTGTAAGGTCTAAATCATCTCCATTCACTCCATTAACACAGCAGAAACCAGTGTTGGCTGGCTGAGTTAAAGTTAAAACAGGTAGATTTTTGACCAGTCAGGGACTTGCACTTGGTAGTGACATGTAAATGGCGTCTCGTTTAATTCATGGAAGTGCCAACCATTTGAAAATGGATCATGGAGGAGAAATGAATAATTACAGTTTGTACCGGCAGAGGTATATAACAGCTAGTCTTTTATACATCACAATAGAGCTGTAAAAGAAAAAGCCTGGAGAAAAGATTCGCAAGATTTGGACCGTTTTTAGATTTCTCAACAAGCATCTTACAACTATCAGTGGTGAACATGTGCTAGTGAAAAGTAGCAAAAGAAAAAGAAAGGCTTCCCTGCTTGTCCAGTATGCACACCATGAGCATGTTCTTGAACACGTGCAAATGTACGGTGTGTCAGGAGCAACTCTAGGCAGTACCCAAATTGCTTTCCTCCAGCTTCTCCATACCCCTACATTTATCCCTCCAATCAGAGAGATATGCCAAAAATTGTGGCATCAAATTTAGATGTTACTACTGCTTGACATCATCAATAGTTGCTGGTCATCTACATTAGCGCATAGCTGACAGTGCTCATCAATCGATTTTATAAATCTAAAAAGTCATGCAAAAACAAAAATTCAAAACATGTAAATGTAAACCTCGTTCCCTTCCAGGTTGAAGCCCCCTAGAAAACAAAAATACACACAACTTAAACACCTGCATGTGTGTTACACAGTAGAAAAGTGTAGATTTCCTGTGATCAATTTAGGAATGTCTCTTGCATGTTAGCACTAATGTTTTTTCATAGAGAATAGAAAAGGATGATTTAAAGTTACGAGTGACATGAAGGTCCTTTTTCAATGACAGAACATGTATTCAGTAGAACCTCACCTTTAAATGGATTTTAATGTTGATGTTCTACTTAAGTTGAAATGCCTGTCAGATAGAATGCACTTTAATTTCAATTTGAGTTTGTGCTCAATGCGCTCTGCGGGGGTGGAGGGGGGTGCATAGTTTGGTAGACCTGCAGCCGTGCAGAACTGTGCACAAACAGCAGATGTAGAGAGAGAGAGAGAGACTGATGCATTGGGTGCAACTCATTGTAGTGGAAAACAAAGTTGTCCAGAATGAACATGGAGACATTTCATAGTTCTTTGTGTTTTCACAAACTGCTGGTTTCAGATTTGAGAGATAAATATGAAAATAAGAGTATTTTCCACATCTGACTATAAGCTGAAGCACAGACCACATATGTAGTAACAGTTACTTATTTTTGTGTCATTTTTACACTGTTGTCGGGATTCAAATGAAGCAGGTTATGTCTTGAACCATGTTCAGACCTTAGACAAGGTTATTGCTTTAAAAATATAGTTTTTATTTTTATGTCCTATTGAAGAAGTAACTTACCCAACACCGACTGCACATAATTTAAGTGCGTCTAAGGCTGATTAATGTTGGTCATATATAAAGTTAAAATTTCATAAGCTGTCACGCACTCATGTTTGTGACATTTGTTCTCTGCATTTGATCCATGGTGAGGTGAGGGGTGAACTGCACACAGCCGCGCTCATGAACCCTAATTCTTCCTCTGACACAGAGCCAAAAAAAAAAAGTTTGGCAATAGTCACACATATTTAGAAAAGTCACTTTCTAACTTAAAATCACAATAACTAACTTTCATCCAAATTATAAAATATTTCAGAATCGAGCCTTTAATGTTTGGAGGTTCAGAAGAGACAACATGAAATAAAAATATACGCCATTAAATCATTAAATAAAAGTGTCATTAGTTATTTAATATTGGCAGTAAATATTTTAAATTGGAAATCCATAACTAATAGTGGAAATCAATTAATATATTTGACTTTAAAATATTAAAATTGTTATTAAAAAGCACTTTTAAACATTTAATTACATATAATCATTTATTTCATTGTCCAATTTGGGCTAAAGGAGACAAATTGAAATACATATTTTTAAAATGAAATAAATAAATAAAAGTATCATTATTAAAACAAAAGCAATAATTTAGGTAATTAAAGCCACAAGCGGCGTTGGATTGCCCGCAGGCGCTACCCGACCTCGCCGGCCTCACCGCCTGTCTCCACACGCCGCCGCTACCCTTGCAGCCCACCATTGACCCTAACACACTTGTAAAGCAGCTAAAACGCACCCCTGACCCCACCTTTCACTTTCTGTCAGGCTGCTCTGAGCTGCACGTGACAAAAGGATGAAAAAATGCACTATTTTCAAAATGGCAGCTTTTATGTTGGTTATACCTCCATAGCAACAATTTTATGTTTTGGTCGCCTTGTAATACCAAACAGAGAGACGTAAGTTTCAGAAGAATCGACATAAGTCAACTTTTGAATGCCCTTATATACACCCACCGCTGTCTGCCTTGCTGCCCACCTCTATTCACCACAGCTACCGACCTTAGACCTCCTTTGTCGCTCTGACCCCCCCCCACACACACACACACAAACACACACACACACTTTTCTTTCTGTAAGGCTGGTCTGAACTGTATGTGACATACTGATGTTCAGGGGGAAACCCTCCTTTGGCCAATTTTAGCCAGGTTAGACTTGTTGCCCTTTGACCCAGAATGGGATACAGCTTGTTAAGAAAATTGATGGATGGATGGATGGATGGATGGATGAAAAGTAATTTAATTGATTAAACAACCTCATCCATAATTTTAGTGAATTAAGAGATGAATGCTGGATCTAGTGCTGGTGATGTGATTACAGGACAGAGTGAATTCTATTGATTCTGTATCAGTCATGAGAATGTAGAATACTTTAGAACATTTTAAATGAGACAAAGATGTTTGGTCTAAGAACTGCTATTAAATGGACTCTAGAGCATGTCAGGAGCCATCGGCTCACCAGCATTAGCGTATTATACATTTAGAATGTCCCATAATTATTGCAAATTGACTGTTTAAATGAAACTACACAATGTGTGCAGCCATTGTGATGAAGATTAGCCAATATGGCTGAAGAATTCACTCCAGGCTTATGCCAAACTTGTCAAAAATCTTCAAAAATGCCTGTCGTATGTACTCCACTCATTTGTGGTATTGATGAAAGTACACAGTAATCATGTACATATTTTTGTCATATTTTGAGCTGCATGCGACAAAAGGATGAAAAGCACTTTTTTCAAAATGGCGGCTTTTCTGTTGGTTTTATCGCCATAGCAACCATTTCATGTTTTGATCGTCGCATGACATCGAACAGATAGACGTAAGTTTCACAAGAATCGGCAAAAGTCAACTTTTGAATTCCCATAGCAACAAAGGTTATGCCCTAGCCACGCCCACTTTACCAATTATCTTATCTTTATCAACTATCTTTGTATCCGCTTCTATTATAACATGTCCAGTTCTGGTCAGAGCACAACATATTAAATTTTCACAAGAATCCGTCAAAAAATGGCCGAGTATAAAGACTGCGCCACTTTTGGGAGCTTGCTACGCGCACACCATTTAAGATACAGAAACAGTTTTGGCACCAAAATTTCACAAATTTCCTCCCGATGATGCTATTAAAGGTTGAAGACGATCGGGAAAAAAAACCCTTGGG
Source organism: Oryzias woworae (assembly GCA_016861445.1). Taxonomy (NCBI): domain Eukaryota; kingdom Metazoa; phylum Chordata; class Actinopteri; order Beloniformes; family Adrianichthyidae; genus Oryzias; species Oryzias woworae. The sequence continues at coordinate 1,160,886 of BOLG01001158.1, forward strand.
CTGAATTTTTGATTTAGCTAGGCGTAAAACGGATCAAGTTGGCAGCCTTTTCCCATGGTCAAAGTTCAACAAAACTTTAGGGGTCATTGTAGACTTGCGCTAGCTGCATGTGTGTGAAATTTCGTTAAAATCGTGACAACAAAAGGTCAGTTTTCACTTGCGTAAATATTGCAAAATCTCCGATTTTGAAACAAAATGGCCGCCAAACCGTTGGTTGTGTGGCAATCATGTACGAATTTCAAAACTTCCTTTAGCTGTCACGAATAAAGTTACGTTGGTTTTGTTCTTTTTCTAAAAAAAAAAATTCCAAAAAAATCGCTTCCCCTGGCCTCAATTTTAACATTATAGTTTCAAATGTTACGATGCCATGTTCAGGTTGAGGTACTGCACGCGTGGATATGTGCTTTGTGACATTTCGATAACACTGTAGCGGTTGCGAGCTCGCCACGCGCACGCCATTCATATTCTACAACTTCTAATTCCAACATTTTGTTCACAGTTCCTGGCCATTGATGCTCGTGAAGTTACAAGACGATCGGTGAAAATCCCGAGGAGGAGTGTACGTTTGAAGCTTGTACTAAACGTGATTTTTTTGAAAAATTCAAGATGGCGGCCACTTCCCAAGGTCAAAGGTCAATGAAATGAATGTGTGTGAAGTTTCGTAAAAAACAGATGAACCAAAGTGTCGTTTTCCCATATTGTGGAAAAACACGAAAATCGCCAAATCTCTCACTTTGCCACAAAATGGCCACCAAGGCGTGGGTTGTGCGGCCCCCCATAATGATTTCAAAAGCTCTCCTGGATACCCCCAACGCATGTGTTTTGGTTTCGTGTGCGTATTTCAAATTTTTTTTTTTGCTCCTTAAACAAATTTCAGCCCATTTCATTTTTTTGGCGGTTTCGCTCGCCGTGATGTCATCGTTTTGGGGTGTGGTCGTTTACGTTTAAAAAAATTATTTTACAATTTTCCCCCAGGTTTGTGGAAATTTTGGTGAGTTTTCGGGTATGTTCAGGGGGTCAAATTTAGGCAAACAGGTGTCGTTAGAAAGGAGAATAAACAAAGCAAAAATAATATAGAAACATTTGGCCCTAGGATTGTGTGAGTTTGTGCACTTTTTTCTACTACACACTGGTCAGGTCTGTGTGCTTAAAGGCCTGTTCCTTCAGGTCGGTTAAAGGCTTTTTGTATGTTTTTGGGTCGTATTGTACGTGTGAAAACAATATGGTCCTTGCAACAGGACCCCTGCTGCTGCGGGTCATAATCATAAAGAACATTTTTAGCAACAGTTAAACATACCAGTAAATAGAACACCAACAGAACAAAATACATGAGAATATGTTTTTTGGACTAATAATGGATATTAAACACATCAGACAAATAAGAATAAAAAACCTCAAAAAATCTTTCAGTAACAAATATGTGGGGTATTGAACCCAGGACGGTGGTTGTTTTTGTTTGTTGTGCATTTCCTTTTTATTTTGTTGTTTGTGTCTGCTTCCTGTGTTTCACACGTCTTCTCGTTTCAGGTCTCTTGACTCTCCCCTCCTATTGTGTTCTCTCCCTCCCTAATGTGACACACCTGTTGGTACTTGTCTCATCCTCTCCTCCCTTGCACTTCGTCGGGTGGTTTTTGTTCATGTGCTGCTTTCTATTGTCTGACTGGAATAAAACGGAGATATTGCCGTTAAAGTCGCCGTTTGCATTTTGTGTCCTCACGATAACCCTGAATAACATAAAGCAAAACATTCTTGATTACATTTACTAAGTCTACTATATAGCTGTTTGGTGCTTCCCTTCCTTAATTTCTGCAATGATATATGGGGGAATACCTATTAATCTTCATTAAAGCAGTTACACACATCACAAAAATAAGCAATCAGAATTCTTCACAAAGTAGGATATTTGGAGAATACTAATCAATTTTTTACACTGACAAAATTTCAGAATCAAGTTTATTATTAAACACTACAAATACTAAACAAAGCATATAATAATTCATTACTAAATAATATACAGAAATTATTCATAGTAAGAGACAATTGTCACAAATTAAGAGGAACAGGAAAATTCCAACTTCAGATGGTGCAAACAGCATGTAGAGGATTTGTGTGTCTGTGTGTGGAGTAAAACTGTGGAATGATTTGGAAATGGAAAGAAAGGGGTGTGAAAATGTGAATACCTTGAAAAATTGTTATAAGCAAATTGAATGGATAAATTATAAGAATATATAACTTCACTGACTATATAAATTTGTGAAAATTATTGTAAAATAACCAGCAACACATGTTTTTAAGGGTTTGGAGATACTTTTGTTTACAATGTTGAGGATGATGGTTATTACTATATGATCTGAGTACAATATCATGATTAACATTGAAGGGGCAGGTTTAAAAAGCAATGCTTCTGCCTGGTCCCTTTTAAACATGATTGTATTTTTGCTAATATCATTGTCTGTCCTATTGTGTTAGACTGATTATGCTGTTCTTAAACATGTTTGAAACTTGAGCTTTTATTTAAGAGTCAACATTATGAACTGGAGAGAGCCAAAAGATAAATATGAGTCAAATGAACCTGACCGTTCTATTTTAGTATTACTTCCACTCGAGTAATTTAGTCAGGGGTTAGTCAGTAATACAGGGGTTTAATTATGGGACTTGAAAATTATAGTTTGACATTAATTTTATTAAAATGTTTTTTTAAATTTTTTTACAAATAAACAAGTTCAGTGTGCAAAAGTATTCAGCCTCCTGAGTCAATACTTTGTGGAACCTCCTTTTGCTGTAATTCAAGCTGCAAGTCTTTTGGGGTTTGTCTCTACCAGCTTTGAACATCTACAGACTGAAATCTTTGTTCATTCTTCCTTATAAAACAATTCAAGCTGAGTCAGATTAGATGGAGAGCGTTTGTGAACAGCAGTTTTTAGATCTCTCCACAGATTCCGGATTGGATTTAGGTCTGGACTTTGACTGGATCATTCCAACACATGAATCTGTTTCATTTTTATCATTTCATTGTAGCTTTGTCTTTATGTTTAGGGTGGTTGTCCTGTTGGAAGGTGAATCTCTGCTTCAGTCTCAAGTGTTGTTCAGACTTCAACATGTTTTCCTCCAATATTACTCTGGATTTGGCTCCATCCATCTTCCCATCAACTCTAACCAGATTCCCTGTTCCTGCTGAAGAGAAGCAGCTCCAGAGCATGATGCTGCCACCACCATGTTTGACAGTGGGTATGGTGTGTTCAGAGTTAGATTTCCTCCACACACAGTGCTTTGCATTTAGAACAAAAAGTTCCATTTTGGTCTCATCTGATCAGAGCTCCTTCTTCCACATGTTTGCTGGGTCACTCTCATGGTTTATGTCAAACTGCAAACTGGACTTCTTGTGGTTTTCTTTTAACAATGGTTTTCTTCTTGCCACTCTTCCATAAAGTCCAGATGTGTGCAGTGCACGACTGATGGTTGTTCTATGAATGGTTCATGGTTCAACTCTTGGGAAACCTTTTCCAGCCTAAATAATAACATAATATTTAATGTAAATAATTATTAATATTGAAAATAATACTTCCATTTGGATGGTGAAAATATATTGGAAAAGACAGCAACAATAAAAAAAGGTTTGTCATTAACTGCCCGCTTTTTTGTTGATTCGCACCTCCATTTTGCAAAGATTGACGACGGAACTTGTAAAATGCGAAGAAGACGGTAATTGTTGCGATGAAGAATCACATACGTTGGGCGGAGCACAACATTTAACCCCCCCCATGTTGAGCCACGCCCCAGTCTCAACACTGCAGCCAGGGGTAGTTGGGAAGTGGAGCTGCAGGCGGCTGTGCGCACTCGGTTGCACCTCCGCAGAAAAAGCAAATATCTTAAACATAGTCAGTATGGGTTCAGAGCAAATCACTCCACAACAATGGCATTGCTAGATTTAACTGAAGAAATATCCACAGCAGTTGACAAAAAAAAAACATATCAGTACTTTTTATCGATCTCAAAAAAGCATTTGACACCATAAACCAAAACCTTTTACTGTAAAAAATGAGTAAATGTGGCATCAAAAAAAGTCTCCCTTCAATGGATAACAAGTTATTTAACGGACAGAAAACAGTTTGTACAAGTTCGCTAATGTGGGGTACCCCAAGGATCAATCCTGAGTCCTAAACAGTTCAACATTTATTTTAATGATATTACAGGTGCATCCAATTTATGAAAATGCATTTTGTTTGCTGATAACGCAACGTTTTACCAAGAAATAGTTTGATTCTAATAAACTATCAATTAACTGATAAAAAAAAAACATATTTAATGATTTTTCGTAATCATAATATAGATACAATATCTCATTTGAAATCGCAAGCACACAAATCCAATAAGTGAAGGAAGTTTTTAGGAGTAAATATAGATGAAAAAATACACTGGAAAATCACATCAACTGCATTCAAACAAAAATATCAAAAACAATAGCATTGTTGCATAAGGTTAAATGGTCATCAGATTAAATAAATAAACACATACATTATACCTCCTACATAACTCTTTGATTGTGTCAGAAACAGGCAGACCGCTGGTTCCACTTGCAGCAGGTATTTTAGTTCTGACAGAACACAAGCACAGCTAAAAACCCACAAAGCTAAATCAGAGTCAGACAGGCAGAGGTCAGGGCAGGCGGCAGGTAATTAAAGAATAAGTCGGGTCAGAAACAGACAATCAGGTCCAGACAGAAACGCTAGGTAGATGGAGGCAGGGCGGCCAAAACAAAAGTTCACACTGAGCTGTTTATGTTGCAGAAGAGACAGGTAGGTGATGGTCAGATTGGAGTCAGGTGAGCGGCATCTGGGATCAGACATCAGAGGGGGAGACAGAGCTCTGACCCCTGACAGATTATTCCATATCTGTATTTTAGGTTAAAATTTGGGGAAAAGCAAACAAGACATCTATAAACTCTACATATATACTCCAGAAACAAGCAATAAGGAAGTAACTATAGGAAACCATCTACACTACTATTTATAGAGCTAAACATATACAAATTTAAAGATTTAGTAGATCATTCCATTTTAAAATGAATGCATAAAGCACATTATGGAATTCTGCCATACATAACATACAAAGAAGTTTAAAGAAATACTGAGTAATGATAACTTAAAAGGACATGAGATTTTCAAAACAAACAAATTCAGAACAAAATGAAAGAAAAAATATTTTGGTGCTGGGTATCAGATTAGGGGATAATCTTGAAAAATCAATAGAATATTCCAACTCAATTATTACATAAAAAACAGTGGAAAAAACAAAAGCTCCAGACAATATGAATTATAGGAATGTCTGGAACGAGTTTTATATACATAAAAAAGATTCTGAGGTATTTGGTGTATTTTTTTGTTGTTTCTTGTTGCTTTTTGCTATTTTTGCTTTTGTTTGTCAGCTTTTGCCAGCCAGTTGATTTGCTGTATTTATGCTACATTACAAAGAGATATATTTGGTTAAAATAGCTTGATTGGTTTAGTTAAATGGGGAGAGATAATAAGCTTTTGTCTTTTTGTCCCCTTTCATTTTCACCAAGAACTAGAATATTATGAAATGTATTGCTGTGTGCTATGAAAATGAAATAAATTAATAAAATAAGAAATAAATACAATTTAAATTCATCCAATGTATACATGGTTTAATTACTGCTTTTTTTTAAACTTGCTTTTTATTTACTTTGTGATTTTCAATCACTCAACATTACCCTTTTCATGGTTTTCTAAGAAGTTTCTTTTCAAGACCTGAAGAATCCAGAGGCAGGAGGGAAGCGCAAGAGGATAAGGGATGCCTGGGATCAATGCTTTGGGTGAAGTTGGCTTCTGGTGTGAAGGCCTCCAATGATGATCCAATGAAGTGTGTGTGTGTGTCGCAGGCCTGCAAGACCCAGGACCAGGGGGGTTCAGTCAGACCATGTGGGATTGCTGCAGAGAAAACTTCTTCTCCACCGGGACCTCCAGAAGCCTTTGGTTAAATAAAACCCTTTGTTTTCCATCACCTTTCGCTCTCTCATCATCTGACCATGACAGAACATTAGGAGGGGACAAGCGAAAATTGCATTTTTCAAAACTATTTTCAAGCATTCTTTTATCTTAGTTTCTGTAGATTTGGTCTCAAGACATGTCAAATTAGTCTGAAATGACATGTTTTAGCATTTTGTTCTCCATTTCTAGAATGATCCATAAACAGGTGTAACTGAACAACCTGCAGGTTTCTTTAGACAAGACACCCGGGACCACAGTTCAACAGGAGTAAAAAAAATGGTTTATTATACTTATGAGGTTGTCTGCGTCTCCACTGGCTATGTAACATCCACTATAGAAAACAATAGATAAACACATGCGATCAAAAGAACAGCTCTGGTGACATAAAACAAACCCTCCTGGGTAAACAAATACATTAAAAAAGTGTCAGAGAAGTACTTAGCTTGAAGAGGGGCAAGTCAGCAGGAGTGGATGAGGTCTGCCTTGAGTACCTTAAGTCTCTGGATGCTGTGGGAGTGTCTTGGCTGACATGTCTCTGCATTGCAGTCGGGAGCTGTACCGCTGGACTGGCAGACAGGGGTGGTTGTTCCTGTTTTTAAGAAGGGGGACCGGAGAAATGCACTCCTCGACCTCCCTGGGAAAGTCTATGCCAGGGTACTGGATTGGAGGATCTGTCCAATAGCTGAACAGATAGGATTCAGGAACAACAGTGCAGTTTCCATGGTGGTGGAGCTCATCGACTACATCAGTGATCTCCTAATGACTACTTCCAGCAGGATATGGTGCCATGTCATAAAGCTAGAATTATCTCAAAATGGTTTCTATGATGAGTCACCAGATCTCAACCCAATAGAGAAAACTTATTTGCATTTTTTTGTTCTGCAGATAGAATATTATTAACTTTGACGAAATAGTAATATCACCTGCACAAACGTTCCTTTCATGTTACTGACCTGACCTGCAACCGTTTCCAGTCAAACCAAAGGCAGTCTTGTGTCAAAGACCATTTCATGGTCCTTGAATGTATAAAACTGAAAACATTTCTGCATAGGCTCAGCAAGTGTCAATACCACTGACAATCAGAAGCCTTTTGATGAAACACATTTTATTTTAGTTATCAAACTCCCAACTAACTAATATGAGTACTCAGAAGTCAAATTACTTAGCAGCTTTCAAACATGCTAACTTCTGTGTTCATTCTAAGTTCTGAACACAGTTACCATAGATTTTCAAAGTACTGTGTAGATATTGAAGGAACAACAAAGGAAACAGATGAAGAATGTTTTTTGGGGTTTTTTGCCGGCTGTGTGGCATTACAGAACATTCCTGAAAGCACTAGAGCTGCTGATATCCATAACACATACAACTGCACAACTCCAGCGAAGGTGGATGCCAAGGAAGAGTTCCTCCTCTTCTTCCTTCTCTCAGTTCCATGGGGGGCTGTCTTCTCTGAACTTGGAGAAGTGGGCAGCGTTTTTGGCCTGGAACAGATTCTGGATACAAATGCAGTTTGTTAACCAATGCATTTAAGACAAAAGTGTTTTTCAACTTGTTTTAAGCCAAGGTGAACCGCTTCCTTGATGAAAATCACAAGGCACTCCAGCAACTGAAAAGGGAGTTTTCAAGTAGTTTTTTTTATATTTTTCTATAATATTTTTTAACAAGATGTTGTAGGGGAATGTTCAAATTTTAATTTGTTATTTTTCCCTTCAGTCAATTAAAATGTAATTTTATGTAACTTCACAAAAAACAAAAAGCATTTCTTTTTTAAACAGTGATTTATTTTCTAATTTTCCTTTGCTTGTTTGTGCAACTGTACATTTTAAACAATTATATAACAATAGCATTCTTGATAAATTGTAAACAGAAAAGACCAACATTATTTTCATGTTTATAAGTTAAATTGTAACTTGAGGAAAAAAGTCACAAACACTGAGGTTTTATTAGTTTTAGGGTGTTTTTCAGACTAGACACATTTGGTTAGTTTGAAGTGAAGTTTGTTTCCCCCAATAATCTGAATAAAGTTTCAGTTTTCAAAACCACCTCGAAAGATGGGTCAGAGAGCAGTTCCTGGTCCTAGGCCAGGGTTGTCTTGGAAGACAGGGAGGTGGTTTAGGTTTGTTTTCAATCGGACTGAGCTTCCGTTCGGTCTAAGATTACTCAGTCTGAATACAATTCGTTCTGGGAGCGGAATAACTGGACCAGAACGACCACTGTAGCCGGTGGTCGTGATGTAAACAGATTGGCAATGCAGCGACCAGTGAGCTGCAGACAAATGTAAAGGCATTGATTGCTGTGTTATCAAAGAGGGAATAACTGGTCCAACTGCTGACTTGTTAGAACGTTTATTTAAAATGCTTCTTACATAGTTTTCTGTGTCTCGTTACCCGGCACGCGGCTAGCGCTGCTGTGACGTCATCCTAAAAACTAGGACACATTGCTGAGACAGCAACTCATTGAAATATGGTCTGGTGAATGCAGGCTAGTTAAAATGACTTTTACTGGGATATACATTGTTTCTCACTGTTTTCTTGACAATCTATATGTCATAAGCACTTATCAGCGTACCTTCATACCCAACGTCTCCTCAGTACTACAGCTGCTAACATCTTCTGAGTTAAAGCACACACGGCACGCCTTCTTGCCAATTACCGTCTTGCAGAATGTCTCTGCCATAGCAAAGTAACAAGTTAACGTCGTTCCTGATGTTCAAAACTGGTAACCGAAATATAAAGTTTTGATAAAAACAAGGATTTTAAAGCCCTGCACCTTTGATTTTCTTTGTACTTTCTGGCCAGTGACTGAAGAGTTCTTTAGTCGTGGTTTTGTTTACAAGCTTTGGTCCGAAACAGAAATCTCTGGTAGACACCAGACTGAATACAGACCAAACGCAATCTTCAGGACTCGATCCAAAAAAAAAAAATTAAGTAAACCAACAGACTTTTCCAGTCTGAATGCACTTTTGTATGAGCCAGAAATGTGACTTTACCAAAAATGTTTTGATTTCTTTATGGGATAAAAAAAAACTGTATTTCACTTTAGTTTTAGTCTGTTGGCCACTTAACCTCAATACTGTTTCTTCTATTTTGACGTTGCTTCTATTTGAACTTCATTTTTTTCCCAAAAGTGCTTGCTTAGAGTCTAAAATTGCATTTGTCCTTCAAACAAACCTTATTTGAACCAGCTGTTTCATTTAGAAAGATGACTTGGACCAAACACTGATATCTCTGGCTGTTAATAACTTCTTTGTTCTCCAACACAAACCTGAAGGAGAGCTGTAGTGTTTCTCAAACAGACTGTTGGAGCCATGTCGGCACAAAAAAGTGAGGATGTTAACCACATCTGATTGGTTAGATTATTGATGTATATAATGGAACATCGAACAGAATGATTGATGGAGAAAGTTTAAGGGGTCCAACTTTTTCCAAAGTGAGAACAATCGGTCAAAGTTGCTGCAAAATCGAGGTACAGTAATTCCTATCAGTGTCTTGAATATGAATCAATAAAACACAAAGAAAAAAAGTCTTTTATAATCTTCCATACTACTAACTACGCAGTTTGGATTAACACAGAGCCAATATTCTGGCAATGTTAAATGTTTTCCAATCAATTAGGTGAAATTGAATCATTTACCATGACATATTTCACCATCACTGATGGAATGCTAGTGTACCGTGGCACACTGATTGAAAACAATAGCTTTAGCTATGTTCACACTGAATGCGATTTACACAGCAGAGGTGTTCAGTTTCAATGATAAGTCAAAGGTAGAAACACAACCTGAGGTCTTGGCGTGATTTGAGCATCGGATATGACATGTCAGTCCAGCAGCATCGCGATTTGAGCAGTGCAACCAGAGTTCAAATATTTCAACTTTGGCAAAATCCTTTTTCTGACTAATACAAGACAGCATGTCCTCAAACTGGGTCACAGAGACATGGAAAAACTGCGGAAAGCAGCCTTGAAGCTCATTGTACTGGGAAAGTCTGAATGATTTCACGAACCCAGACATGGAGACATCCTTACCAGTGTTTTTGTGGAGCTGTTCAAAAATAAAATTATCTTTAAACATCATCCGTGTCTTTCATGCACGTTAAATGAGATACATACTGTACATAGACACCAATCCATGTAGCAATCAGGTTGAAAACATTTGGCAGTACTTCCTCCCACACGCGCCTGGGACGTAAAGCTTATGAACTAATTTTTTGACAGGAGACGAGCAGCGACTTTGAATGAGGCGGCCGATGCAAATTTCACACATAAATCACATCCAGAGTGAACACAGCTTTGGAGGACTGCAGGTGGTGCCAAAGCCTCACCTGGTGATGGACGTAGGATTCGCACAAATAACACCACACAGAGAGATCCGAGAAGCTCAGAACCATTGGGTGCTCCACCTCTTTGCCATGAGCCACCATGTGCTCATTCACGTAGCGCCCACAGAACACCTGTGACATCAGACATATGACATTCATCTCATAGAAAGAAATGTGCTAGATAGTTGAGTGTGTGTACCTGATAACAGGTGAGGCAAATCCAGTTCTCGGCCTCCGATGCACATTCCTTGCAGGTCTGCGACACGTCTATACCTGAGGGAGGGAGGGGCTTCACAGCATCCAGGTGGGGACACCAGGACAGCGGGTCAACCACATACAGAGATGTCTGAGGAAAAAGTCCAAGCAGACCCCAGCACACCTGAGCAAGAGACAAATAAATCACTTATGAACCAATACTACGCATTTCCACCCACCTCTGCTGCACACATCAGCTCCACGCCTTTCTGAGACTCTGCCCATCCACACGCCCCCTCAGGCTGGGTCTCCTCCTCTAGTTTGGCCATCTCGGGTGTTACCTCAGCAACAGTCTGTGACTGACAGAAGTAATAAGTGTTGGATTGGAGAATCTGAGGCAAGTGTCTGATGCCGACTCACCTGAGGTGGTGCTGCCCTTGACTGGCTGTCACCTTTGATCACATGTACTTCTTCAGCAGTGTCTAATTTTGGGTCGAACTCTGATCTGAGGGAGGCAGGAGTGACAGGAAGTGACTGATTTGCTGGACTTTGTCTAATGTCTAGACTGTCCAATCCCTGCATGAGCTGCTCCAGGTCACTCTGCATCTGATTGGATGAAAAATATTCAGACAAGAATGGACGTCTACATGTTCTTGGGGAAAGGCAGGGTACTAAAATCTTTTAATTGGGGGGTTACCATTAAGGACTCAGGTCTGCCCATGCTGTTCTGCCCCGACTTCCTGTCTCTTCCTTTAGGACCAAGTTTCCCACAATGCTTTGGGGATGGCAGGAACGATTGCACCAAATCTGGAACTAAATAAAAACAGGACGGGGGAGTCATGAACATCAGAACCAAGTCTTGGTGACAGCCAAGCTCAGCACTCACTCTGAACCCTCAGACTCCTCCAGTAGGGGGCATGATGCTGGATGACCTTGGTGATGGCTGCTGCAGCGAAGTGGTGAGGGGGGGGCAGGGGGGTCACCAGTGATGGAGGAGGGTCTCCCAGCAGCACACTGGTGCAGGCAGCCATGGAGTCAGAAATGGATGTGAGGTTGTAGCCTCCCTGAAGTAGACATGTAAGGTGTGCTGTGAGGGGCACAGCGTTCCTGAAATGTCTGTCTGAAACTTGAAATCACCTCCAGGATGAGAAGGACTCGCCCTTCAGCCAGTGACATTAGCATGTGTGTGAGGTGGGCGTATCCTTCTGGAGTCACATGATATCCACCAAGTGGATCCCCCTGCGCGGCATCAAACCCGGCGGACACCAGAACCAGGCCTGGGTTAAACTATAGATGGGGGTGGAAACAGGAGAGCTCATGTTAACCATCAAGGTTCTTAGGTGCCTGCAATCATTTTTACATCTGACTCACAAGTTTAAAAACAGCAGTGGTGTACCTCTGTTGCAATTGGCATGACAACATGGTGAAAGGCTGCCAGATAGTCAGAATCCCCCATTCGCCCACCACTCCACGCCACGTTCACATTATACCCGGCACCTTTGGCCAGGCCCACCTTTTCAGGGGCGGCATCTTTCGATGATGGAAAGAAAGTCCCATTGTCATAGCGATGGAGGGAGATGTAAAGAACACTGCAGGAGAAGAAAGAGTCTGGCAACAGAAGACAGATGTGGAGCTTTACTCTTCTCATTTTCCTCACCTGTTATCATCCTCAAACATGTGCTGTGTCCCATTCCCGTGATGCACATCCCAGTCCAGAATCAAGATTTTCAGTTGAGGATCATGGGAAACTTTCTGTGCATGGCGAGCGGTGAGAGCTACTGTGTTGAAGAGACAATACCCGCAGGGAGAGCCTATCTCAGCGTGATGGCCTGGAGGGCGGACGATGGCCACGGCATTATTTACCTACAGCCAAAAGACTCAGGTCATTCAGATGTCATCCATGGATGGCTCCCACTGATTAGTAGAGAGTGTGTACAGAGGGCCCTCAAACTTAATTGTCCTTGGGGCCACTGGAGGCACAGTCAGGCTGAGGCTGGGCTGCAACTTCAGCGCACATGCATCTAGTGGGTCTTAGCTGATGCCAATTTAAATCAGAGAAGTAAAAAAAATAATTTCCTCAATTTTTTTATTTTATTTTATAATACAAAATAAAATGAACAAGTGATAAAAGTGATTGTTTTGTCTGCAGTTGAGCTTCTCATGGAATTTTACAAAAAATAAATGAAGAAGCTCCATGTAAAGGGGCAAATCTACAGTTTTTTTCATTGCAAGGTGATGCAAAACCTTCACTGAATTATTGTTGCCAGTGATGTTTATGATTATAACTAAAGTCAGAAGAAAAATGACTGCAGGAAAATTGAAAAACAAATCTTCATTATAGCCAAATTGAGGCTCCTGCCTTTATAGTCAGAGTACAACATTTGAAACAAAGAAAACAGTAGTTTTTTGAAAGGTGATGCAAAACTTCCACTAGATTATTGTTGTTAGTGATGTTAACTAACATCACAACAAGTTGAAAGAAAAATGGAAAAAAAACATGAACTTGATTAAAAAACATGCACTGAGAAACTTACTTTCTGAATCTAAGGTTTTTTTTCTAAACTTCTTACCAGACAGGTCATTTCAACTGTCCACTTTGTCTCTGATTATGGGACTTATGATATTTATTCATGTACTAATGTACCATTCCATGAGATGTTTAACATAATATAAATGCACATGCAAAATGTTAGTAACGCTCACTTAAATGTATATGTTTACAGTTCAGTTGATCCAAACATTATTGGTTTTCATGACTTTTGTTCAATTGCCATAATAGTTTTTATTCTGTAACATTGTGTATGTAGGAGGCAGTTCACAATGACAATGAAATCAATTTTTACCATTTGAAAAGGAGATTTACTGTACAATTTTACTAAATTTAAATTATCATTAAAATACATTGAAGACGTTTAAACCGTATTCATAAAATGACACTTAAAGTGAACTCTAATAAAACATTAAGCACTATATTGAGTTAAAATGTGTTATTTCTGCAGGTCAAGTTTCTAGAAGCAAAGTTCTAGAAACGTTTTGCAGAGCCAGAAGAACAGAGGGCAGCTCTACAAGGGAATAAAAAAGAAGACTAAAGTATTTCACCATGGTATATAGCATACAGACAAATCACTTATAGATTTCACTGATTTATGTTCAATACAATCATTAATTATTGGACTCTAATCTCTACATTTTTTTAAATTGCAGGTCATTGCAAAAGCCTTTTTTCTGGACCTGCTGCATGAGCCTGATTGGTTGTTAAAAATGTTTTGGGGAGTGGAAGAGGAGCCATTATTCCTGCCGAAAGATGAGCTGGAAAACAACATCCAAAATGACGGCATCATATTAGACTGGCTTTATTTAGGAGTTAGTGTTTACTGGTTCCATGTTTACCATGAAGTTTTAAAGCTTTATTTATCTAGTGTTTTTCAACAATAGAAACACAGAGACAGTGAGGGGGTTTTACTTTGTGGCCTCTTCATGCATTCAGTCAAATGTTACATTCATAATCAGCATTTACTCAGCATACCTGTCAGTATTTTTTTTAGATAAAGCAATGTATCTGGAAAAGTTTTTCTGTGGTTAAATACTGTATCAGAAAGAGTCGTGTCAGTCTATTTCACTGTTTCCATTAAGTTATAATCATGCGAATAAACACAAATGAACTCACGTGATAAGTCATTCAACACCACAGGGATGGATAAGAATTAGTATTGTTTTAGGTTGATTCACAAAAAGGGAGTGTTTGGGTGATGTCACGGCTTCTGGGGACCGTTTGCAGCATAGCCAGACCATTCATAATGCATAGACATGAAAACAGACGCACGAGAGAATCCTGTTCAGTGGTATTAAAAAAAAAATCTTTCTGACATGTAAGCAGTTGGAGCTTTGTTTCTGTTTGATAACATAAAATCGAATCTGATTTCTGTCACGGCTCCAGCGCTCATCATCATCTGTCAAAGGAGACGTATGCGCAGGTCATGGAGCTGCAAGCAGAACTGATCCTCCCGGGTGGGAGTGGCGATTTTGATGAAATCTTATTTGGTGATTTAACAATCTGTTTGACACGCAACTGTTGATGAGCTGTGATTGATGAGCTGGCTCAGCGTAGGCACTTCCATCCAATGAACGCATTTAATTCAAAAAAGTGTTTCCATTGCAGTTTTGTGAAATGTGTCCATTTCGAAAAGCCCCAAAAACCACCTCCTCCAAGCGCAAACACTTAAAAAAAAAAAAAAAAAAGCGAGTTTTTTCCGAAATGGTGGTATTTCCATTAAGTGGATTTAGTATCACAAATCCAATTTTATTGATTCACACTTTAAGTAATCAATATGTAATAAACATTGATTAGAACACTAATTACATTGATCTAGTAATCATCGGTACATATCTCCAGATCAAGTAAAAAAAATCAGTAGTTCATCAATAGATTGTAATTACCTTTCAAGTAACATTTTAGTGATCATTATTGCACATTACACAATTTAATAATCATAGGTAGTGATTTAAAAAAAAAAAGAAATTATTTCAGCACATTCAAGTTCATATGTCCACATATTTGAAATTATTCAAACACCAGTTGATCTTTAACTCTTCTTATCTTCATATTGTGAGATTAGAGTTTCTTTGTATATTTTCTTGAATTTTTGGATGTTTGAACATTGTTTGAACTCATTACTTAACCCGTTCCAAAGTTTAGATCCGCACACAGAAACTTTCTTTTGTGGTTCTTATCAATTTGATCTTGAAGTTCCTACATCCCCTCAGTTTATAGCCTCCTTCGTTTTCTAAGAACTGTTTTTGGACATTCAATGGTGATGTTTTTCCACTGGCTCTATATAGAATTTGGGCGGAGCAAAAATTAACAAGATCATACAGTTTTATAAGTCTTGATTGATAAAATAAATTGTTTGTATGATCAAGAAAGCCGGCTTTATGTACAATTCAGATAGCTCGTTTTTGAAGTAAAAAGAGAGGATGTAGTGAACTTTTATAATTATTACCCCAAACTTCTATACAATAGGTGAAATATGGTAATATTAAGGAGCAGTATAATAGGTATCTACAGTTGTATTCTAACATGTATTTAGATGTATTTATGATTGAAATACTTTTTGAAACTTTAGTTTGTATGTGTCTGATGTGCAGCTTTCAACTTAACTTGTCATCGATTACAATCCCCAAGAATTTGATTCCTGTGACTTTTTTTTTTTTTACTTGTCCTGTCCAACAGCTGAGCAAACAGATATGAGCTAAGAGCCTCTTGCATTAGACAGATTTTACTCTTACAATGGGGGTTATAAATCATTGGGAACACAAAATGTATGTTGGTATAAGCCCCTTTTGTAATTTAAACGAAACTTTATTAATATTTATTTTGTTTGTGTTCTTTTTGTTGGACCGGACGGAAAAAGAAAGGGGGGAAGGGGAGGGGTGGATTACAGATTTAAGAGGATGACTAATGGAAAGGGAAAGTAGAGTTGTAAGTCTACAGGCAACAGAATGCTGGAGCCTATACCCATTACAATAGTGAATGTTGGTCTAAAGTGGGCAGGGCCTGTCCACACACTCAGCTGTTACAAACATACCTGCCGGCTCCAAGAGTGTTCACAAACTTGTCCACATCCAGTTCACACACACACTTGTGCATACCAACCAACACATGTAAAGCATTACATTCTGACACGCACACTATTTGAAGGTGCAAAGGTGAGCCGACGCCTGTGCTCAGGTGAATGTTATGTTAAGCTGAAGTGGATGAAGGAATGAAAAGAAAAAAGAAAAGGAGGGAAAGCTCCCAGACATCCCCACACCAAGACCCCTGCAGAGGCAGCAGCGCCGACCAGGGCCCGCCCCCGCAGCCATACTGTGGGGTCAATGGAGGAGATCTGCCCGCCAGACAGCCTGGCCAAGCACCCAGAACAGGGCCCGCAGGACCACCACATGGGCCCCCAACACCCGAGCGCAGTGAGGTACGGAAGCGCAGAGCACAAGGCCCAGCCCAGCCAGGAGAGCAGCCCTCCCACCGTGCCGGGTGGCCCAGCGCGGGGCCCCACCCCCGAGAGCCCCACCACCCCAGACAAGCCGCCCACCACCACCCAGGAGTTCTGAGCATCCCCCCACCCCAGCCCCGGTTACGAGCTAGGGGCCCCCAAGGGAGACCCGCTCCGAAGCTCCAGGCAGTTGCGGAGATCCAGAAGAGAGCACGGCGGGGGTCAGCTACCCCCACCTAGAGGAGGGATGACCAAGAGAAGTGGGGGTCCCCAAAGGAGTACGTAGCCTGACCAGGCTCTCCTATGTTGTGACTTAGAAGGGGCCCGGCACCCGAGGGTAAGGACCAGAACCCGTGCCACAAGGACACAGACAACCTCCAGGCTCAGATGGAATATGATCCTCCGCTCATGGACTTGCCAGAGGACTGAGGGATCCCTCTCTCCGCGTGGGGGGGCTGCCGGGCCCAGGAGGTCGACACCCAAGAGACGAGGCCGCCGCCGCTGAAGGCCCTGTTCCCCCCACCGGGGGGGTAGGGGACAGAAGATCAGTGGTCCCACCTTCCTTGTGTAATGTATTTGTGTGTGTGTGTTGAGGTGTGTTTCTTGTGGTTGAAGGGTGTGTGTAATAAAGGGTGCAGTTAAAATTGGCGAGCAGGGCACTGGGGACATCTTCTGATTGTTTACAGGGATGTCCAATCACCCTCTCACCAAGGAACCCTAAATGTCTACTGTGCAGTTATAATTGGAGGGTAGAGCACTATGAGGACATCTCCTGCTTGCTGGCAGTGATGTCCTAGCACCCCCCCACCAAGGGTCCTATGTGTCTAAGGTGCATATAAAACCAAGAGAAGGGGGCGAAACTGTGCGGAGAAGGGGGGCCACTGCCAAGTGGTTCGGCTCCTCGAGGTATTCCGCAAGCACGCCCCCCCTCCAACCTGATAAGTGTTCGTTTGAGGAAGGAGGGGAGGTCGGGGAGTTCTGTGACGTTTTCTATTAAGATGTTATTTATTGTAACTGAGAGCTCTGTATTGGCCTTATAATTACCAAAAAACATCACTTTGGTTTTTTCAAGGTTCAAAGATAGTTTATTGTAATCCATCCATGATTTTATTTTGTTCAACTCTGTGTTTACCACATGGATACGTTCCCTTTGATTGTTTGTTGAGTAAAATATATTTGTGTCATCAGCAAATAGAATTAGTTTTAAAAGTTTTGAAACACTGAATATATCATTTATGTAAATATTGAATAGTAGAGGGCCTAGAATTGATCCTTGGGGGACACCACAACTTATCTCCATGGTCTTTGATGTAAATTCATTCATCTTGACAAATTGTTTTCTTCCCGTTAAATAGCTTTTGACACAACTTAGCGCTAGTCCTCTTATCCCAAACCCTTCCAGTTTATCAAGTAGGAGGTCATGATTGAGAGTTAAATGCTTTTTTTAAATCAATGAAAATTCCTGCTGCAAATTTCTTTTTGTCCAGAGCATTTGTGATTTCCTCAACAGCATCAATGATAGTCATTGAAGTTGATCTGTTTTCTCTAAAACCATATTGGTTGTTATTTATAATGTTATGTTTATCTATAAATTTAGCTAATTTATCATTGAATATCTTTTCTAAAATTTAGGAGAATTGTGGAAGGAGAGAAACGGGTCTATAGTTTGTAAAAAGGTGTTTGTCTGCGCTCTTATAAACAGGAATCACTTTTACAATTTTCATTTTGTTTGGGAATTTCCCGGTTTGTAGTGATAAGTTACAAATGTATGTTAGAGGCTTAGAAATATTATTAATGACCTTCTTCACTATCGTCATATCAATATCATCACAATCTGCTGAGTTTTTACTCTTGAATTTGTTAACAATCGACATCAGATCATTTTCGTTCACATCAGAGAGAAAGATTGAGTTTGGGATCCTTGTGATGGTGGAATATTTACTTTGCTGGTTTTGCACTTTGGAATTTCTGTTGCCAACTTTGGACCCACGTTTACAAAATAGTTGTTAAAACTGTTTGCTGCTTCATTAATAGTATAGCTTTGACCCTTCTCATCTATAAAGTCATCTGGATATGTTCGCTTTTTTGTCCCTTTTTAATGATACTGTTTAATATTTCCCAAACTTGCTTCACGTTGTTTTTATTTTCATTCAGTAGATTATTGTAATAAACTTTTTTACTGTGCCGTGTTATTTCAGTTAGTTTATTTTTGTAAGACTTGTATCTCTGTTCACTTTCTCTTGACCTTTGTTTTAAGAATTTTTTATAGAGGTTATTTTTCTTTTTACAAGCATTTTGTAGACCAGTTGTTAACCAAGGACATTTAGCAAATTTGTTCTTGAATTGATGAATTGGACAGTTTTTGTTATAGAGTGAGCTAAATATTTCTAAAAAACATTCATAAGTGGTGTCCATATTTTTCTCTCTGTACACAGAGTTCCAGTTCTGTCTGGATAAGTCATTATTAAAGGAGGTCATTGTTTTTTCATTTCTTAACCTTTTGTAAACTGGTTCTTTTATTAGTTTCTTTGTTGCCACATTGATATCAAATAGTGTGAAAACTGGTAAATGATCAGTTATGTCGCATATCATGAGTTCACTCATACGAGTGTTTTCTATATTATTAGTAAATATATTATCAATAAGAGCAGCACTGAGTAGTAATTCTGCTGGGTTTTGTTACGGTTGGATAGAAACTCATACTGTACATTCTGCTGATAAAGTCATCTGTTGCTTTATGTTTGCTGGGGTTTAAAGTTTTGTTATGTTGACAGTAAAACATTTTTTCCATTCAGTCACTGAACACTTCTAGGCTTGACCCTGGTGACCTGTATATACAGCTTATAATGACATTCTTCCCTGATTCATTACAGATTTCGATTGTAATACATTCCAGTATTCCATCCACTGCAACTGACATTTGATCAATTACTGTAAACTTCATATTTTTCTGCACATAGATTGCAACTCCTCCTCCTTTTTTTATTTACTCTGTTCACATAATGAAGTTCATAGTTTTTCAATTCAAAATCAGTGTCTTTGTTGCCGCTGAACCAAGTTTCTGATATGGTTCTGATGTTAAAGGAACATCCCAGATTCTGTAGATAGTCCTTGATGTCTCCAAAGTTAGTGTACATGCTTCTGCTGTTAAAGTGGATGATTGACAGTCTTCCTTCAGGGTTCAGAGTTTTTAAAGCCATCTATGCTGTAATATTTGCAGTCCAGATTAACAGAGGAAAAGAACTGATCAGGGTGGATGTCATCTTGCAGGTTGTTGTCATTATCACTGAATATGTTAAGGTCAGGTTGCTCACAGTTCAGATCTTTCTCAAAGTTGTGGTGACAGTTGACTGTTGAAGAAAATGTGTTGTTTTTAGAAGCCAGGTTTGTAGAGTTTGACTCCTCACCTCGAGAGTCCAGCATCTTCACGTATCTCTTATTTAGACTGTAGTGGGTAGAAACTTGTCCAGCTCCTCCAGGCTCCTGATAACGATGACCTTGGCTTGCTCAGGAGAACCGTTAAGTTTAACGTAGATTCTGCAATCCCTTACCCAGGTGCTTTGATTCTTTCCTTGCCGTTTCAGAAAGCGTGCTCTTCGGGCGATGTCAGCATTACGCTTAATGAGATTCTAATTCATGTAAACATTGGTTTCCTTCAGATGTCTTACTTGCTTCAATAAAGATGTTTTGTGTTTCCGATTCACAAACCTCATGAGGATGGCAGGTCTGTCAGACTCTCTTCTCCTTGGAAGCGGGCGGCAGATCTCGATGTTGTTTGTGTCCAGAGAAATTCCTTTGGACTTTAGGAAATCTTCCACCTGTTGATCTCCGGCTCGTCAGAGTCATCAGCGTTCCCTGCCGTCACTGCATGCGCATATGACCGGGGTTTGTTCTTCAATCCGGTGATTATCACATCATTAATCCTGGAATTCTGCTCCTGGTCATCCATTCGTTTTTCCATGTTATCCATTTGGTTGACAGTGTGTTCATGCTGAGCTCGGAGCTGTCTCCCCTCCTCCAGTGCGCTCAAGATCTGCTCTTGCTGGATCTTCATGGATCTTATTTCTTCCAACAGAAAATCAAGCAACTTCTTGACATCCTCCAAGTCGTCCGTCACTGGGTTTTTTTTCGGGGGCATGATCAGGAGTTGTTTTTTACAATATTTACTTTTTTCTCAATAAATAGATTTTCGAAGTGCAGCTGCTCTGTGCCTCCGTGGCGTCTTTCCGGAAGTCAAAGTATGCTAAACTCTAAATTATCTAAGTTAACAGTTAACATAATGCTAAAATATTAGCGAAACTCCAAATAAACTGAAATAATTTGAAAAATGTCTTATTTATCCAAAACAACAAGCATAATGATAAAATGATAAGATAAACTACAAATTAACTGAAATATCTGGAAAAATGTCTAATTTAGCCAAAACAGGTAGCATAATGTCAAAATAATAGCTAAACTCTAAATTAACTAAAATAACTGGAACATTTTTAAATTAGCCAAAATAACTAACATACTGCTTAAATATTAGCTAAACTCTAAATTAGCTGAAATAACTGGAAAAAATGTCTAATTTAGCCAAAACAGCTAGCATAGTGCTAAAATATTAGCTAAACTCTAAATTAGCTGAAATAACTGGAAAAATGTCTAATTTAGCCAAAACAGCTAGCATAGTGCTAAAATATTAGCTAAACTCTAAATTAGCTGAAATAACTGGAAAAATGTCTAATTTAGCCAAAACAGCTAGCATAGTGCTAAAATATTAGCTAAACTCTAAATTAGCTGAAATAACTGGAAAAATGTCTAATTTAGCCAAAACAGCTAGCATAGTGCTAAAATATTAGCTAAACTCTAAATTAGCTGAAATAACTGGAAAAATGTCTAATTTAGCCAAAACAGCTAGCATAGTGCTAAAATATTAGCTAAACTCTAAATTAGCTGAAATAACTGGAAAAATGTCTAATTTAGCCAAAACAGCTCACATAATGCTAAAATATTAGCTAAACTCTAAATTAGCTGAAATAACTGGGAAAATGTCTAAAGTACACAAAATAGCTAGCATCATGCTAAAATATTAGCTAAATATAAAATTAGTTTTAAAAAACCTTAGTAGATGTAAAATTAGCTAAATGAGCTTGCATAATGATAATACAACAGCAAACTGATAAAGTAGTTCTAAAATTAAAAAAGTTTATAAATTTGCCCAAAAAGCTAGAATGATACTACAATAAAGGCTCATTCAAAGTACATTTTGTTCAGGCTTGTAATTAGGTACATCTGTACTGGAGTCAAAGTACACAGCAAAAAGTAGTCATACATGCTCATTCCAGGTGTCACAATGAGGTCTGAAAGCTGCAGGATCTGTGTTCAAATCATTATTATAAAAACACAGCCTTTCAGCAGGTAAAGGGCTGGTAGAAAGCTGCAAAATCCCCCACTCTGTTCCTATGTGTTTTAATATGCTGACTGAGGGCAACCAATGCGAGTTCTGTCACTGGGGGCTGCTTCCCCGCCTAAGGGAAACCGACACGAGTTCTATTCGTCATTGCAACGGCACCTTGGCAGAAGCACAGGGAGGGGTTTTCCCCCTTTTTTATGCTCCTGGCTCAGACAAACAGCTCGTCAGTTGCCATAGACTTTCATTCAAAACTAAAACTCGCTCAAAAATGACATGTCAACTTTGACCTGTGAAACCTCAAAAACCGTCAGGAGTTTTCAAAAGAAAAATACAAGTTCAAGAGCCCAACGTCTGCTGAATAGTTTAAAAGTTGAATGGCTTCTGTAGCTGAAAGTTTGCCTGAGTTCTATTGTTTTGTAGAGGGCAAAGTTTTTTGCTGAAAAAAGGGAATTTGAAGACTTAAGTCTTCCCAGTCTCAGTCAAACACCCTCCAGTTTTAAAAACAGACTGCCCATACCTTAAAGTTTCGATGTTACCAGGCTTATGTTCACAGAGAGCTCTAACCCCAACTTGGAGACCTGCTTCAAGACCTTAGCTATCATTCTGGAGCTGAGGTCTTGAAGGAGGTCTCTAAGGTATGGACAGACTGCAGAACCATACCTTGACCTCTAAGTTCATATAGTCTATTAGAAGCATTGTCCTGTATAATATCAACTATCTGTCAGATGTTACCTGTCCATTTAGGATATGCTCTACAGCAGTAAAGCAGCTTCCAGCAGCTAGCTGGGCAGACTGGAAGCTCTGGTTGCAGATGAAGATGGAGACGAACTCATCCCCAAGCCTGTTAAGGTCTCTAGGCTTCATGGTTGCTGTTGCACTCATCTGTTGGATGTGCTGCAAACTAGACAAACGCACAGGGTCACCACGTCTCAGAAAGGTTAACAACAGTGGGGGGCGTCTTGTAGTACCTCCTCACCTATGACACATAGCTAGTTCTTCCTCTGTTGCCAAGCGACTCTGTATTAGCTGGCAACGGTCGACCAATCCCAGCTGCTTGTGCCTGGAGAAGATCCTGAAAATCCTCTGCGGCTGCTCCGGGTGGTGTCTAAGACAAGTCATCACAAAACCACATTTACAGCAGCACCTCTAAACCAACAAACTTACAGACCTCCGCGCTCAGCTCACCTGTCCCATAGATTTACATGCTCCATCATTCGCTCATCATAGACCAAGCCTGTCACTCTTCCAACAGAAGGGGCAGGGGTCACAGTAACTGTACTGATGTGATTTGAAACTGTCTTGATTGAGTCAGCCTCAACTGACGAAGTTCCCTCTGCACAAATCACAAGGAGTTTAATGGAAAGCAGCAAAACTCTAAGTGTGTGCACATGCACATGTGAGTGTTTGTTACCTAAGACTTGGAGGAAGGCCCAGTGAGCATACAGTGAAGAGATGGTCTGAGAGATAGAATGCAGTGCGCTGAGAGACAGAAAGTTCAGATCAAAGTGCTAGATTTAACCTAACAGCAGATAACTGGACACAGATGCTAATATATTCAACCTTGATGCAAACATCTTCCATCCTGATGTTTAGAATTTAAACTCTGATGTTTTCAACCCTAAGAGACCAGATTGGATGTATTTAACCCTCCTGCTGACGACTACGTCTTCTTCATGTTGAGAACTTCCAACACTGTGACATCTTTAACCCTGACACTATAGTCATAAATACTGGCATTTTGAAAAAATGACAGTGATGTCTGTTTGTGCTGCCCCTGTAAGTTTGTACTATTCTTGTGACTTTGTGCTATTCTTGTGAGTTTGTGCTACCCTTGTGACTTTGTGCTATTCTTGTGAGTTTGTGCAACCCTTGTGACGTTGTGCTATTCCTGTGACTTTGTGCTAACCTTGTGAGTTTGTGCAACCCTTGTGAGTTTGTGCTACCCTTGTGAGTTTGTGCTACCCTTGTGAGTTTGTGCTACCCCTGTGAGTGTGTGCTACCCCTGTGAGTGTGTGCTACCCTTGTGACTTTGTGCTACCCTTGTGAGTTTGTGCTACCCTTGTGAGTTTGTGCTACCCTTGTGACTTTGTGCTACCCTTGTGACTTTGTGCTACCCTTGTGACTTTGTGCTACCCTTGTGAGTTTGTGCTACCCTTGTGAGTTTGTGCTACCCTTGTGAGTTTGTGCTACCCTTGTGACTTTGTGCTATTCTTGTGAGTTTGTGCTATTCTTGTGAGTTTGTGCTATTCTTGTGAGTTTGTGCTACCCTTGTGACTTTGTGCTACCCTTGTGACTTTGTGCTACTCTTGTGAGTTTGTGCTACCCTTGTGACTTTGTGCTATTCCTGTGAGATTGTGCTACCCTTGTGACTTTGTGCTATTCCTGTGAGATTGTGCTACTCTTGTGACTTTGTGCTATTCCTGTGAGATTGTGCTACCCTTGTGAGTTTGTGCTACCCTTGTGACTTTGTCCTACCATTGTGACTTTGTGCTACCCTTGTGACTTTGTGCTATTCCTGTCAGTTTGTGCTACCCGCTGTGACTTTGTGCTATTCCTGTGAGTTAGTGCTAACCGTTGTGACTTTGTGCTACCCACTATGAGTTTGTGCTATTCCTGTGAGTTCATGCTACCCTTGTGAGTTTGTGCAACTCTTGTGAGTTCGTGCTACCCTTGTGAGTTTGTGCTATTCTTGTGAGTTCGTGCTACCCTTGTGAGTTCGTGCTACCCTTGTAAAATTCGTGCTACCCTTGTGAGTTTGTGCTATTCTTGTGAATTTGTGCTACTCTTGTGAGTCTGTGCTACCCTTGTGACTTAGTGCTATTCTTGTGACTTAGTGCTATTCTTGTGACTTTGTGCTATTCTTGTGACTTAGTGCTATTCCTGTGAGTTTGTGCAACCCTTGTGAGTTTGTGCTATTCCTGTGAGTTTGTGCTACCCTTGTTATTTTGTGCTATTCTTGTGAGATTGTGCTACCCTTGTGAGTTTGTGCTGCCCTTGTGAGTTTGTGCTACCCTTGTGAATTTGAACTACCCTTGTGACTTTGTGCTATTCTTGTGAGTTTATGCTATTCTTGTGAGTTTGTGCTATTCTTGTGAGTCTGTGCTACCCTTGTGACTTAGTGCTATTCTTGTGACTTAGTGCTATTCTTGTGACTTTGTGCTATTCTTGTGACTTTGTGCTATTCTTGTGAGTTTGTGCTCTTCTTGTGAGTTTGTGCTACCCTTGTGAGTTTGTGCTACCCTTGTGAGTTTGTGCTACCCTTGTGACTTTGTGCTATTCCTGTGAGTTTGTGCTACCCTTGTGACGTTGTGCTATTCCTGTGAGTTTGTGCAACCCTTGTGACTGTGTGCTACCCTTGTGAGTTTGTGCTACCCTTGTGAGTTTGTGCTACCCTTGTGACTTTGTGCTATTCTTGTGAGTTTAAGCTATTCTTGTGAGTTTGTGCTATTCTTGTGAGTTTGTGCTACCCTTGTGACTTTGTGCTACCCTTGTGACTTTGTGCTATTCCTGTCAGTTTGTGCTACCCGCTGTGACTTTGTGCTATTCCTGTGAGTTAGTGCTGCCCGCTGTGACTTTGTGCTACCCACTATGAGTTTGTGCTATTCCTGTGAGTTCGTGCTACCCTTGTGAGTTTGTACTATTCTTGTTAATTTGTGCTACTCTTGTGAGTTTGTGCTACTCTTGTGAGTTGCGCTACCATTGTGAGTTTGTGCTACCCTTGTGAGTTTGTGCTATTCTTGTGAGTTTGTTCTATTCCTGTAAGTTTGTGCTATTCTTGTGACTTTGTGCTATTCTTGTGAGTTTGTGCTATTCTTCTGACTTTGTGCTATTCTTGTGAGTTTGTGCTACTCTTGTGAGTTTGTGCTACCCTTGTGAGTTTGTGCTATTCTTGTGAGTTTGTGCTATTCTTGTGAGTTTGTGCTAATCTTGTGAGTTGTGCTATTCTTGTGACTTTGTGCTACCCTTGTGACTTTGTGCTACTTTTGTGAGTTTGTGCTACCCTTGTGAGTTTGTGCTACCCTTGTGAGTTTGTGCTACCCTTGTGACTTGTGCTATTCTTGTGAGTTTGTGCTATTCTTGTGAGTTTGTGCTATTGTGTGAGTTTGTGCTACCCTTGTGACTTTGTGCTACCCTTGTGACTTTGTGCTACTTTTGTGAGTTTGTGCTACCCTTGTGAGTTTGTGCTATTCTTGTGAGTTTGTGCTATTCTTGTGAGTTTGTGCTACCCTTGTGAGTTTGTGCTATTCTTGTGACTTTGTGCTATTCTTGTGACTTTGTGCTATTCTTGTGAGTTTGTGCTATTCTTGTGAGTTTGTGCTATTCTTGTGAGTTTGTGCTACCCTTGTGAGTTTGTGCTACCCTTGTGACTTTGTGCTACCCTTGTGACTTTGTGCTATTTTTGTGAGTTTGTGCTACCCTTGTGAGTTTGTGCTGCCCTTGTGACTTTGTGCTATTCCTGTGAGTTTGTGCTACCTGCTGTAACTTTGTGCTGCCCGCTGTGACTTTGTGCTACCTGCTGTAACTTTGTGCTGCCCGCTGTGACTTTGTGCTACCCACCATGAGTTTGTGCTATTCTTGTGAGTATGTGCTACCCTTGTGAGTTTGTGCTACACTTGTGACTTTGTGCTATTCTTGTGAGTTTGTGCTATTCTTGTGAGTTTGTGCTACCCTTGTGAGATTGTGCTACCCTTGTGACTTTGTGCTATTCTTGTGAGTTTGTGCTATTCTTGTGAGTTTGTGCTATTCTTGTGAGTTTGTGCTATTCTATTGAGTCTGTGCTACCCTTGTGACTTAGTGCTATTCTTGTGACTTTGTGCTATTCTTGTGACTTTGTGCTATTCTTGTGAGTTTGTGCTCTTCTTGTTAGTTTGTGCTACCCTTGTGAGTTTGTGCTACCCTTGTGAGTTTGTGCTACCCTTGTGAGTTTGTGCTACCCTTGTGACTTTGTCCTACCATTGTGACTTTGTGCTATTCTTGTGAGTTTGTGCTACCCTTGTGAGATTGTGCTACCCTTGTGACTTTGTGCTATTCTTGTGAGTTTGTGCTATTCTTGTGAGTTTGTGCTATTCTTGTGAGTCTGTGCTACCCTTGTGACTTAGTGCTATTCTTGTGACTTTGTGCTATTCTTGTGACTTTGTGCTATTCTTGTGAGTTTGTGCTCTTCTTGTGAGTTTGTGCTACCCTTGTGAGTTTGTGCTATTCTTGTGAGTTTGTGCTACCCTTGTGACTTTGTGCTATTCTTGTGACTTTGTGCTATTCTTGTGAGTTTGTGCTCTTCCTGTGAGTTTGTGCTATTCTTGTGAGTTTGTGCTACCCTTGTGACTGTGTGCTACCCTTGTGAGTTTGTGCTATTCTTGTGAGTTTGTGCTACCCTTGTGACTTTGTGCTATTCTTGTGAGTTTGTGCTATTCTTGTGAGTTTGTGCTATTCTTGTGAGTTTGTGCTACCCTTGTGACTTTGTGCTACCCTTGTGACTTTGTGCTACCCTTGTGACTTTGTGCTATTCCTGTCAGTTTGTGCTACCTGCTGTGTCTTTGTGCTATTCCTGTGAGTTAGTGCTGCCCGCTGTGACTTTGTGCTACCCACTATGAGTTTGTGCTATTCCTGTGAGTTCGTGCTACCCTTGTGAGTTTGTGCAATTCTTGTGAGTTCGTGCTACCCTTGTGAGTTTGTGCTACTCTTGTGAGTTGCGCTACCATTGTGAGTTTGTGCTACTCTTGTGAGTTTGTGCTATTCTTGTGAATTTTTGCTACTCTTGTGAGTTTGCGCTACTCTTGTGAGTTGTGCTACCATTGTGACTTTGTGCTCTTCCTGTGAGTTTGTGCTATTCCTGTAAGTTTGTGCTATTCTTGTGACTTTGTGCTATTCTTGTGAGTTTGTGCTATTCTTGTGACTTTGTGCTATTCTTGTGAGTTTGTGCTACTCTTGTGAGTTTGTGCTACCCTTGTGAGTTTGTGCTATTCTTGTGAATTTGTGCTACTCTTGTGAGTTTGTGCTAATCTTGTGAGTTGTGCTACCCTTGTGAGTTTGTGCTATTCTTGTGACTTTGTGCTACCCTTGTGACTTTGTGCTATTTTTGTGAGTGTGTGCTACCCTTGTGAGTTTGTGCTATTCTTGTGAGTTTGTGCTACCCTTGTGAGTTTGTGCTATTCTTGTGACTTTGTGCTACCCTTGTGACTTTGTGCTACTTTTGTGAGTTTGTGCTACCCTTGTGAGTTTGTGCTACCCTTGTGACTTTGTGCTATTCTTGTGAGTTTGTGCTATTCTTGTGAGTTTGTGCTATTGTGTGAGTTTGTGCTACCCTTGTGAGTGTGTGCTATTCTTGTGAGTTTTTGCTACCCTTGTGACTTTGTGCTATTCTTGTGAGTTTGTGCTATTCTTGTGAGTTTGTGCTACCCTTGTGACTTTGTGCTATTTTTGTGAGTTTGTGCTATTCTTGTGAGTTTGTGCTGCCCTTGTGACTTTGTGCTATTCCTGTGAGTTTGTGCTACCTGCTGTAACTTTGTGCTGCCCGCTGTGACTTTGTGCTACCTGCTGTAACTTTGTGCTGCCCGCTGTGACTTTGTGCTACCCACCATGAGTTTGTGCTATTCTTGTGAGTATGTGCTATTCTTGTGAGTTTGTGCTACCCTTGTGAGTTTGTGCTATTCTTGTGACTTTGTGCTACCCTTGTGACTTTGTGCTATTTTTGTGAGTTTGTGCTACCCTTGTGAGCTTGTGCTATTCTTGTGAGTTTGTGCTACCCTTGTGACTTTGTCCTACCATTGTGACTTTGTGCTACCCTTGTGACTTTGTGCTATTCTTGTGAGTTTGTGCTACCCTTGTGAATTTGTGCTATTCTTGTGAGTTTGTGCTACCCTTGTGACTTTGTGCTATTCTTGTGACTTTGTGCTATTCTTGTGAGTTTGTGCTACCCTTGTTACTTTGTCCTACCATTGTGACTTTGTGCTACCCTTGTGACTTTGTGCTATTCTTGTGAGTTTGTGCTACCCTTGTGAATTTGTGCTATTCTTGTGAGTTTGTGCTACCCTTGTGACTTTGTGCTATTCTTGTGACTTTGTGCTATTCTTGTGAGTTTGTGCTATTCTTGTGAGTTGGTGCTACCCTTGTGACTTTGTGCTATTCTTGTGAATTTTTGCTACCATTGTGACTTTGTGCTCTTCCTGTGAGTTTGTGCTATTCCTGTAAGTTTGTGCTATTCTTGTGACTTTGTGCTATTCTTGTGACTTTGTGCTATTCTTGTGACTTTGTGCTATTCTTGTGAGTTTGTGCTACTCTTGTGAGTTTGTGCTACCCTTGTGAGTTTGTGCTATTCTTGTGAATTTGTGCTACTCTTGTGAGTTTGTGCTAATCTTGTGAGTTGTGCTACCCTTGTGAGTTTGTGCTATTCTTGTGACTTTGTGCTACCCTTGTGAGTTTGTGCTGCCCTTGTGACTTTGTGCTATTCCTGTGAGTTTGTGCTACCTGCTGTAACTTTGTGCTGCCCGCTGTGACTTTGTGCTACCTGCTGTAACTTTGTGCTGCCCGCTGTGACTTTGTGCTACCCACCATGAGTTTGTGCTATTCTTGTGAGTATGTGCTATTCTTGAGAGTTTGTGCTACCCTTGTGAGTTTGTGCTATTCTTGTGAGTTTGTGCTACCATTGTGAGCTTGTGCTATTTTTGTGAGTTTGTGCTACCCTTGTGACTTTGTCCTACCATTGTGACTTTGTGCTACCCTTGTGACTTTGTGCTATTCTTGTGAGTTTGTGCTACCCTTGTGACTTTGTGCTATTCTTGTGAGTTTGTGCTACCCTTGTGACTTTGTGCTATTCTTGTGAGTTTGTGCTACCCTTGTGACTTTGTGCTATTCTTGTGACTTTGTGCTATTCTTGTGAGTTTGTGCTATTCTTGTGAGTTGGTGCTACCCTTGTGACTTTGTGCTACCCTTGTGACTTTGTGCTATTCTTGTGAGTTTGTGCTACCCTTGTGACTTTGTGCTATTCCTGTGAGTTTGTGCAACCCTTGTGACTTTGTGCTATTTTTGTGAGTTTGTGCTACCCTTGTGAGTTTGTGCTACCCTTGTGAGTTTGTGCTACCCTTGTGAGTTTGTGCTACCCTTGTGACTTTGTGCTATTCCTGTGAGTTTGTGCTATCCTTGTGAGTTTGTGCAACCCTTGTGAGTTTGTGCTACCCTTGTGAGTTTGTGCTACCCTTGTGACTTTGTCCTACCCTTGTGACTTTGTGCTACCCTTGTGAGTTTGTGCTACCCTTGTGACTTTGTGCTACCCTTTTGACTTTGTGCTACCCTTGTGACTTTGTCCTACCATTGTGACTTTGTGCTACCCTTGTGACTTTGTGCTATTCTTGTGAGTTTGTGCTACCCTTGTGACTTTATGCTATTCCTGTCAGTTTGTGCTACCCGCTGTGACTTTGTGTGATTCCTGTGAGTTAGTGCTGCCCGCTGTGACTTTGTGCTACCCACTATGAGTTTGTGCTATTCCTGTGAGTTCATGCTACCCTTGTGAGTTTGTGCAACTCTTGAGAGTTCGTGCTACTTTTGTGAGTTTGTGCTATTCTTGTGAGTTCGCGCTACCCTTGTGAGTTCGTGCTACCCTTGTAAAATTCGTGCTACCCTTGTGAGTTTGTGCTATTCTTGTGAATTTGTGCTACTCTTGTGACTTTGTGCTACTCTTGTGAGTTGTGCTACCATTGTGAGTTTGTGCTACCCTTGTGAGTTTGTGCTACCCTTGTGACTTTGTGCTATTCATGTGAGTTTGTCCTATTCTTGTGAGTTTGTGCTATTCTTGTGAGTTTGTGCTACCCTTGTGAGTTTGTGCTACCCTTGTGACTTTGTCCTACCATTGTGACTTTGTGCGACCCTTGTGACTTTGTGCTATTCTTGTGAGTTTGTGCTACCCTTGTGACTTTGTGCTATTCTTGTGAGTTTGTGCTACCCTTGTGACTTTGTGCTATTCTTGTGAGTTTGTGCTATTCTTATGAGTTTGTGCTACCCTTGTGACTTTGTGCTATTCTTGTGACTTTGTGCTATTCTTGTGAGTTTGTGCTCTTCCTGTGACTTTGTGCTACCCTTGTGAGTTTGTGCTACCCTTGTGACTGTGTGCTACCCTTGTGAGTTTTTGCTATTCTTGTGAGTTTGTGCTACCCTTGTGACTTTGTGCTATTCTTGTGAGTTTGTGCTATTCTTGTGAGTTTGTGCTATTCTTGTGAGTTTGTGCTACCCTTGTGACTTTGTGCTACCCTTGTGACTTTGTGCTATTCCTGTCAGTTTGTGCTACCCGCTGTGACTTTGTGCTATTCCTGTGAGTTAGTGCTGCCCGCTGAGACTTTGTGCTACCCACTATGAGTTTGTGCTATTCCTGTGAGTTCATGCTACCCTTGTGAGTTTGTGCAACTCTTGTGAGTTCGTGCTACCCTTGTGAGTTTGTGCTATTCTTGTGAGTTCGTGCTACCCTTGTGAGTTCGTGCTACCCTTGTAAAATTCGTGCTACCCTTGTGAGTTTGTGCTATTCTTATGAATTTGTGCTACTCTTGTGAGTTTGTGCTACTCTTGTGAGTTGTGCTATTCTTGTGAGTTCGTGCTACCCTTGTGAGTTCGTGCTACCCTTGTAAAATTCGTGCTACCCTTGTGAGTTTGTGCTATTCTTGTGAATTTGTGCTACTCTTGTGAGTTTGTGCTACTCTTGTGAGTTGTGCTACCATTGTGAGTTTGTGCTACCCTTGTGAGTTTGTGCTACCCTTGTGAGTTTGTGCTACCCTTGTGACTTTGTGCTATTCTTGTGAGTTTGTGCTATTCTTGTGAGTTTGTGCTATTCTTGTGAGTTTGTGCTACCCTTGTGACTTTGTGCTACCCTTGTGACTTTGTGCTATTCCTGTCAGTTTGTGCTACCCGCTGTGACTTTGTGCTATTCCTGTGAGTTAGTGCTGCCCGCTGAGACTTTGTGCTACCCACTATGAGTTTGTGCTATTCCTGTGAGTTCATGCTACCCTTGTGAGTTTGTGCAACTCTTGTGAGTTCGTGCTACCCTTGTGAGTTTGTGCTATTCTTGTGAGTTCGTGCTACCCTTGTGAGTTCGTGCTACCCTTGTAAAATTCGTGCTACCCTTGTGAGTTTGTGCTATTCTTATGAATTTGTGCTACTCTTGTGAGTTTGTGCTACTCTTGTGAGTTGTGCTATTCTTGTGAGTTCATGCTACCCTTGTGAGTTCGTGCTACCCTTTTAAAATTCGTGCTACCCTTGTGAGTTTGTGCTATTATTGTGAATTTGTGCTACTCTTGTGAGTTTGTGCTACTCTTGTGAGTTGTGCTACCATTGTGAGTTTGTGCTACCCTTGTGAGTTTGTGCTACCCTTGTGAGTTTGTGCTACCCTTGTATCTTTGTGCTACCCTTGTGACTTTGTGCAATTCTTGTGAGTTTGTGCTATTCTTGTGAGTTTGTGCTATTCTTGTGAGTTTGTGCTATTCT
Organism: Oryzias woworae; assembly: GCA_016861445.1. Classification (NCBI taxonomy): domain Eukaryota; kingdom Metazoa; phylum Chordata; class Actinopteri; order Beloniformes; family Adrianichthyidae; genus Oryzias; species Oryzias woworae. Next base: position 1,193,257 of record BOLG01001158.1, read on the forward strand.
TGTGAGTTTGTGCTACCCTTGTGACTTTGTGCTATTCTTGTGACTTTGTGCTATTCCTGTCAGTTTGTGCTACCCGCTGTGACTTTGTGCTATTCCTGTGAGTTAGTAGTGCCCGCTATGACTTTGTGCTACCCACTATGAGTTTGTGCTATTCCTGTGAGTTCGTGCTACCCTTGTGAGTTTGTACTATTCTTGTTAATTTGTGCTACTCTTGTGAGTTTGTGCTACTCTTGTGAGTTGCGCTACCATTGTAAGTTTGTGCTACCCTTGTGAGTTTGTGCTATTCTTGTGAAATTTTGCTACTCTTGTGAGTTTGCGCTACTCTTGTGAGTTGTGCTACCATTGTGACTTTGTGCTCTTCCTGTGAGTTTGTACTATTCCTGTAAGTTTGTGCTATTCTTGTGACTTTGTGCTATTCTTGTGAGTTTGTGCTATTCTTGTGACTTTGTGCTATTCTTGTGAGTTTGTGCTACTCTTGTGAGTTTGTGCTATCCTTGTGAGTTTGTGCTATTCTTGTGAATTTGTGCTACTCTTGTGAGTTTGTGCTAATCTTGTGAGTTGTGCTACCCTTGTGAGTTTGTGCTATTCTTGTGACTTTGTGCTATTCTTGTGAGTTTGTGCTATTCTTGTGAGTTGGTGCTACCCTTGTGACTTTGTGCTATTCTTGTGAATTTTTGCTACCATTGTGACTTTGTGCTCTTCCTGTGAGTTTGTGCTATTCCTGTAAGTTTGTGCTATTCTTGTGACTTTGTGCTATTCTTGTGAGTTGTGCTATTCTTGTGACTTTGTGCTATTCTTGTGAGTTTGTGCTACTCTTTTGAGTTTGTGCTACCCTTGTGAGTTTGTGCTATCTTGTGAATTTGTGCTACCCTTGTGAGTTTGTGCTAATCTTGTGAGTTGTGCTACCCTTGTGAGTTTGTGCTATTCTTGTGACTTTGTGCTACCCTTGTGACTTGTGCTATTTTGTGAGTGTGTGCTACCCTTGTGAGTTTGTGCTATTCTTGTGAGTTTGTGCTATTCTTGTGAGTTTTGTGCTACCCTTGTGAGTTTGTGCTATTCTTGTGACTTTGTGCTACCCTTGTGACTTTGTGCTACTTTTGTGAGTTTGTGCTACCCTTGTGAGTTTGTGCTACCCTTGTGAGTTTGTGCTACCCTTGTGACTTTGTGCTATTCTTGTGAGTTTGTGCTATTCTTGTGAATTTGTTCTATTGTGTGAGTTTGTGCTACCCTTGTGAGGGGGTGCTATTCTTGTGAGTTTGTGCTCTTCCTGTGAGTTTGTGCTACCCTTGTGACTTTGTGCTATTCTTGTGAGTTTGTGCTATTCTTGTGAGTTTGTGCTATTCTTGTGAGTTTGTGCTATTCTTGTGAGTTTGTGCTACCCTTGTGAGTTTGTGCTATTCTTGTGACTTTGTGCTATTCTTGTGAGTTTGTGCTATTACTTGTGAGTTTGTGGTATTCTTGTGAGTTTGTGCTATTCTTGTGAGTTTGTGCTACCCTTGTGAGTTTGTGCTACCCTTGTGACTTTGTGCTACCCTTGTGACTTTGTGCTATTTTTGTGAGTTTGTGCTACCCTTGTGAGTTTGTGCTGCCCTTGTGACTTTGTGCTATTCCTGTGAGTTTGTGCTACCTGCTGTAACTTTGTGCTGCCCGCTGTGACTTTGTGCTACCCACCATGAGTTTGTGCTATTCTTGTGAGTATGTGCTATTCTTGTGAGTTTGTGCTACCCTTGTGAGTTTGTGCTATTCTTGTGACTTTGTGCTACCCTTGTGACTTTGTGCTATTTTTGTGAGTTTGTGCTACCCTTGTGAGCTTGTGCTATTCTTGTGAGTTTGTGCTACCCTTGTGACTTTGTCCTACCATTGTGACTTTGTGCTATTCTTGTGAGTTTGTGCTACCCTTGTGACTTTGTGCTATTCTTGTGACTTTGTGCTACCCTTGTGACTTTGTGCTATTCTTGTGAGTTTGTGCTATTCTTGTGAGTTTGTGCTATTCTTGTGAGTTTGTGCTACCCTTGTGACTTTGTGCTACCCTTGTGACTTTGTGCTATTCCTGTCAGTTTGTGCTACCCGCTGTGACTTTGTGCTACCCGCTGTGACTTTGTGCTATTCCTGTGAGTTAGTGCTGCCCCGCTGTGACTTTGTGCTACCCACTATGAGTTTGTGCTATTCCTGTGAGTTCATGCTACCCTTGTGAGTTTGTGCAACTCTTGTGAGTTCGTGCTACCCTTGTGAGTTTGTGCTTATTCTTGTGAGTTCGTGCTACCCTTGTGAGTTCGTGCTACCCTTGTAAAATTCGTGCTACCCTTGTGAGTTTGTGCTATTCTTGTGAATTTGAGCTACTCTTGTGAGTTTGTGCTACTCTTGTGAGTTGTGCTATTCTTGTGAGTTCGTGCTACCCTTGTGAGTTCGTGCTACCCTTGTAAAATTCGTGCTACCCTTGTGACTTCGTGCTATTCTTGTGAATTTGTGCTACTCTTGTGAGTTTGTGGCTACTCTTGTGAGTTGTGCTACCATTGTGAGTTTGTGCTACCCTTGTGAGTTTGTGGGTACCCTTGTGAGTTTGTGCTACCCTTGTGACTTTGTGCTATTCTTGTGAGTTTGTGCTATTCTTGTGAGTTTGTGCTATTCTTGTGAGTTTGTGCTATTCTTGTGAGTTTGTGCTACCCTTGTGACTTTGTGCTATTCTTGTGACTTTGTGCTATTCTGTCAGTTTGTGCTACCCGCTGTGACTTTGTGCTATTCCTGTGAGTTAGTAGTGCCCGCTATGACTTTGTGCTACCCACTATGAGTTTGTGCTATTCCTGTGAGTTCGTGCTACCCTTGTGAGTTTGTACTATTCTTGTTAATTTGTGCTACTCTTGTGAGTTTGTGCTACTCTTGTGAGTTGCGCTACCATTGTGAGTTTGTGCTACCCTTGTGAGTTTGTGCTACTCTTGTGAGTTGTGCTATTCTTGTGAGTTCGTGCTACCCTTGTGAGTTCGTGCTACCCTTGTAAAATTCGTGCTACCCTTGTGAGTTTGTGCTATTCTTGTGAATTTGCGCTACTCTTGTGAGTTTGTGCTACTCTTGTGAGTTGTGCTATTCTTGTGAGTTCGTGCTACCCTTGTGAGTTCGTGCTACCCTTGTAAAATTCGTGCTACCCTTGTGAGTTTGTGCTATTCTTGTGAATTTGTGCTACTCTTGTGAGTTTGTGCTACTCTTGTGAGTTGTGCTACCATTGTGAGTTTGTGCTACCCTTGTGAGTTTGTGCTACCCTTGTGAGTTTGTGCTACCCTTGTGACTTTGTGCTATTCTTGTGAGTTTGTGCTATTCTTGTGAGTTTGTGCTATTCTTGTGAGTTTGTGCTTTTCTTGTGAGTTTGTGCTACCCTTGTGACTTTGTGCTATTCTTGTGACTTTGTGCTATTCCTGTCAGTTTGTGCTACCCGCTGTGACTTTGTGCTACCCGCTGTGACTTTGTGCTATTCCTGTGAGTTAGTGCTGCCCGCTGTGACTTTGTGCTACCCACTATGAGTTTGTGCTATTCCTGTGAGTTCATGCTACCCTTGTGAGTTTGTGCAACTCTTGTGAGTTCGTGCTACCCTTGTGAGTTTGTGCTATTCTTGTGAGTTCGTGCTACCCTTGTGAGTTCGTGCTACCCTTGTAAAATTCGTGCTACCCTTGTGAGTTTGTGCTATTCTTTTGAATTTGAGCTACCCTTGTGAGTTTGTGCTACTCTTGTGAGTTGGTGCTATTCTTGTGAGTTTCGTGCTACCCTTGTGAGTTCGTGCTACCCTTGTAAAATTCGTGCTACCCTTGTGACTTCGTGCTATTCTTGTGAATTTGTGCTACTCTTGTGAGTTTGTGCTACTCTTGTGAGTTTGTGCTACTCTTGTGAGTTGTGCTAACCATTGTGAGTTTGGTGCTACCCCTTGTGAGTTTGTGCTACCCTTGTGACTTTGTGCTATTCTTGTGAGTTTGTGCTATTCTTGTGAGTTTGTGCTATTCTTGTGAGTTTGTGCTATTCTTGTGAGTTTGTGCTACCCTTGTGACTTTGTGTTATTCTTGTGACTTTGTGCTATTCCTGTCAGTTTGTGCTACCCGCTGTGACTTTGTGCTATTCCTGTGAGTTAGTAGTGCCCGCTATGACTTTGTGCTACCCACTATGAGTTTGTGCTATTCCTGTGAGTTCGTGCTACCCTTGTGAGTTTGTACTATTCTTGTTAATTTGTGCTACTCTTGTGAGTTGCGCTACCATTGTGAGTTTGTGCTACCCTTGTGAGTTTGTGCTACTCTTGTGAGTTGTGCTATTCTATGAGTTTGTGCTACCCTTGTGAGTTCGTGCTACCCTTGTAAAATTCGTGCTACCCTTGTGAGTTTGTGCTATTCTTGTGAATTTGCGCTACTCTTGTGAGTTTGTGCTACTCTTGTGAGTTGTGCTATTCTTGTGAGTTCGTGCTACCCTTGTGAGTTCGTGCTACCCTTGTAAAATTCGTGCTACCCTTGTGAGTTTGTGCTATTCTTGTGAATTTGTGCTACCTCTTGTGAGTTTGTGCTACTCTTGTGAGTTGTGCTACCATTGTGAGTTTGTGCTACCCTTGTGAGTTTGTGCTACCCTTGTGAGTTTGTGCTACCCTTGTGACTTTGTGCTATTCTTGTGAGTTTGTGCTATTCTTGTGAGTTTGTGCTATTCTTGTGAGTTTGTGCTTTTCTTGTGAGTTTGTGCTACCCTTGTGACTTTGTGCTATTCTTGTGAGTTTGTGCTATTCCTGTCAGTTTGTGCTACCCGCTGTGACTTTGTGCTATTCCTGTGAGTTAGTAGTGCCCGCTATGACTTTGTGCTACCCACTATGAGTTTGTGCTATTCCTGTGAGTTCGTGCTACCCTTGTGAGTTTGTACTATTCTTGTTAATTTGTGCTACTCTTGTGAGTTTGTGCTACTCTTGTGAGTTTGTGCTACTCTTGTGAGTTGCGCTACCATTGTGAGTTTGTGCTACCCTTGTGAGTTTGTGCTATTCTTGTGAATTTTTGCTACTCTTGTGAGTTTGCGCTACTCTTGTGAGTTGTGCTACCATTGTGACTTTGTGCTCTTCCTGTGAGTTTGTGCTATTCCTGTAAGTTTGTGCTATTCTTGTGACTTTGTGCTATTCTTGTGAGTTTGTGCTATTCTTGTGACTTTGTGCTATTCTTGTGACTTTGTGCTACTCTTGTGAGTTTGTGCTATCCTTGTGAGTTTGTGCTATTCTTGTGAATTTGTGCTACTCTTGTGAGTTTGTGCTAATCTTGTGAGTTGTGCTACCCTTGTGAGTTTGTGCTATTCTTGTGACTTTGTGCTACCCTTGTGACTTTGGGCTATTTTTGTGAGTTTGTGCTACCCTTGTGAGTTTGTGCTATTTTTGTGAGTTTGTGCTACCCTTGTGTGTTTGTGCCATTCTTGTGACTTTGTGCTACCCTTGTGACTTTGTGCTACTTTTGTGAGTTTGTGCTACCCTTGTGAGTTTGTGCTACCCTTGTAACTTTGTGCTACCCTTGTGACTTTTTGCTATTCGTATGAGTTTGTGCTAGCCTTGTGACTTTGTGCTATTCCTGTCAGTTTGTGCTACCCGCTGTGACTTTGTGCTATTCCTGTGAGTTAGTAGTGCCCCGCTATGACTTTGTGCTACCCACTATGAGTTTGTGCTATTCCTGTGAGTTCGTGCTACCCCTTGTGAGTTTGTACTATTCTTGTTAATTTGTGCTACTCTTGTGAGTTTGTGCTACTCTTGTGAGTTTGTGCTACTCTTGTGAGTTGCGCTAACCATTGTGAGTTTGTGCTACCCTTGTGAGTTTGTGCTATTCTTGTGAATTTTTGCTACTCTTGTGAGTTTGCGCTACTCTTGTGAGTTGTGCTACCATTGTGACTTTGTGCTCTTCCTGTGAGTTTGTGCTATTCTTGTGAGTTTGTGCTATTCTTGTGACTTTGTGCTATTCTTGTGACTTTGTGCTACTCTTGTGAGTTTGTGCTATCCTTGTGAGTTTGTGCTATTCTTGTGAATTTGTGCTACTCTTGTGAGTTTGTGCTAATCTTGTGAGTTGTGCTACCCTTGTGAGTTTGTGCTATTCTTGTGACTTTGTGCTACCCTTGTGACTTTGTGCTATTTTTGTGAGTTTGTGCTACCCTTGTGAGTTTGTGCTATTCTTGTGAGTTTGTGCTACCCTTGTGTGTTTGTGCCATTCTTGTGACTTTGTGCTACCCTTGTGACTTTGTGCTACTTTTGGTGAGTTTTGTGCTACCCTTGTGAGTTTTGTGCTACCCTTGTAACTTTGTGCTACCCTTGTGACTTTTTGCTATTCGTATGAGTTTGTGCTAGCCTTGTGACTTTGTGCTATTCTTGTGAGTTTGTGCTATTGCGTGAGTTTGTGCTATTGCGTGAGTTTGTGCTACCCTTGTGAGTTTGTGCTATTCTTGTGAGTTTGTGCTACCCTTGTGAGTTTGTGCTACCCTTGTGACTTTGTGCTATTCTTGTGAGTTTGTGCTATTCTTGTGAGTTTGTGCTATTCTTGTGAGTTTGTGCTACCCTTGTGAGTTTGTGCTATTCTTGTGACTTTTTTGCTATTCTTGTGACTTTGTCTATTCTTGTGAGTTTGTGCTATTCTTGTGAGTTTTGTGCTATTCTTGTGAGTTTGTGCTACCCTTGTAAGTTTGTGCTACCCTTGTGACTTTGTGCTACCCTTGTGAATTTGTGCTACTCTTGTGAGTTTGTGCTACTCTTGTGAGTTGCGCTACCATTGTGAGTTTGTGCTACCCTTGTGAGTTTGTGCTATTCTTGTGAATTTTTGCTACTCTTGTGAGTTTGCGCTACTCCTTGTGAGTTGTGCTACCATTGTGACTTTGTGCTCTTCCTGTGAGTTTGTGCTATTCCTGTAAGTTTGTGCTATTCTTGTGACTTTGTGCTATTCTTGTGAGTTTGTGCTATTCTTGTGACTTTGTGCTATTTTGTGAGTTGGTGCTACTCTTGTGAGTTTGTGCTATCCTTGTGAGTTTGGTGCTATTCTTGTGAATTTGTGCTACTCTTGTGAGTTTGTGCTAATCTTGTGAGTTGTGCTACCCTTGTGAGTTTGTGCTATTCTCGTGACTTTGTGCTACCCTTGTGACTTTGTGCTATTTTTGTGAGTTTGTGCTACCCTTGTGAGTTTGTGCTATTCTTGTGAGTTTGTCCTACCCTTGTGAGTTTGTGCTACCCTTGTGACTTTGTCCTACCCTTGTGACTTTGTGCTACCCTTGTGACTTTGTGCTATTCTTGTGACTTTGTGCTATTCTTGTGAGTTTGTGCTATTCTTGTGAGTTTGTGCTATTCTTGTGAGTTTGTGCTATTCTTGTGACTTTGTGCTATTTTTGTGAGTTTGTGCTACTCTTGTTACTTAGTGCTATTCTTGTGAGTTTGTGCTACCCTTTTGAGTTTGTGCTACCCTTGTAAGTTTGTGCTACCCTTGTGACTTTGTGCTACCCTTGTGACTTTGTGCTATCCCTGTGAGTTTGTGCTACCCTTGTGAGTTTGTGCAACCCTTGTGAGTTTGTCCTACCCTTGTGAGTTTGTGCTACCCTTGTGACTTTGTCCTACCCTTGTGACTTTGTGCTACCCTTGTGAGTTTGTGCTACCCTTGTGAGTTTGTGCTACCCTTGTGAGTTTGTGCTACCCTTGTGAGTTTGTGCTACCCTTGTGAGTTTGTGCTACCCTTGTGACTTTGTCCTACCATTGTGACTTTGTGCTACCCTTGTGACTTTGTGCTATTCTTGTGAGTTTGTGCTACCTTTGTGACTTTGTGCTATTCCTGTGAGTTAGTGCTGCCCGCTGTGACTTTGTGCTACCCACTATGAGTTTGTGCTATTCCTGTGAGTTCATGCTACCCTTGTGAGTTTGTGCAACTCTTGTGAGTTCGTGCTACCCTTGTGAGTTTGTACTATTCTTGTGAGTTCGTGCTACCCTTGTGAGTTCGTGCTACCCTTGTAAATTTGTGCTACCCTTGTGAGTTTGTGCTATTCTTGTGAATTTGTGCTTACTCTGAGTTGTGCTACTCTGTGAGTTCTGCTACCATTGTGAGTTTGTGCAACTCTTGTGAGTTCGTGCTACCTTGTGAGTTTGTACTATTCTTGTGAGTTCGTTGCTACCCTTGTGAGTTCGTGCTACCCTTGTAAAATTCGTGCTACCCTTGTGAGTTTGTGCTATTCTTGTGAATTTGTGCTACTCTTGTGAGTTTGTGCTACTCTTGTGAGTTGTGCTACCATTGTGAGTTTGTGCTACCCTTTGTGAGTTTGTGCTACCCTTGTGACTTTGTGCTATTCTTGTGAGTTTGTGCTATTCTTGTGAGTTTGTGCTACCCTTGTGACTTTGTGCTATTCTTGTGACTTTGTGATCTTGTGACTTTGTGCTATTCTTGTGAGTTTGTGCTATTCTTGTGAGTTTGTGCTCTTCCTGTGAGTTTGTGCTATTCTTGTGAGTTTGTGCTACCCTTGTGAGTTTGTGCTACCCTTGTGAGTTTGTGCTACCCTTGTGAGTTTGTGCTACCCTTGTGACTTTGTCCTACCATTGTGACTTTGTGCGACCCTTGTGACTTTGTGCGACCCTTGTGACTTTGTGCTATTCTTGTGAGTTTGTGCTACCCTTGTGACTTTGTGCTATTCTTGTGAGTTTGTGCTACCCTTGTGACTTTGTGCTATTCTTGTGAGTTTGTGCTACCCTTGTGACTTTGTGCTATTCTTGTGAGTTTGTGCTATTCTTGTGAGTTTGTGCTACCCTTGTGACTTTGTGCTATTCTTGTGACTTTGTGCTATTCTTGTGAGTTTGTGCTCTTCCTGTGAGTTTGTGCTATTCTCGTGAGTTTGTGCTATTCTTGTGACTTTGTGCTATTCTTGTGAGTTTGTGCTCTTCCTGTGAGTTTGTGCTACCCTTGTGACTTTGTGCTATTCTTGTGAGTTTGTGCTGTTCTTGTGAGTTTGTGCTATTCTTGTGAGTTTGTGCTACCCTTGTGACTTTGTGCTACCCTTGTGACTTTGTGCTATTCCTGTCAGTTTGTGCTACCCGCTGTGACTTTGTGCTATTCCTGTGAGTTAGTGCTGCCCCGCCTGTGACTTTGTGCTACCCACTATGAGTTTGTGCTATTTCCTGTGAGTTCATGCTACCCTTGTGAGTTTGTGCAACTCTGTGAGTTCGGTGCTACCCTTGTGAGTTTGTGCTATTCTTGTGAGTCGTGCTACACCTGTGAGTTCGTGGTACCTTGTAAAATTCGTTGCTACCCTTGTGAGTTTGTGCTATTCTTGTGAATTTGTGCTACTCTTGTGAGTTGTGCTACTCTTGTGAGTTGTGCTTACCATTGTGAGTTTGTGCTACCCTTGTTGAGTTTGTGCTACCCTTGGAGTTTGTGCTACCCTTGTGACTTTGTGCTATTCTTGTGAGTTTGTGCTATTCTTGTGAGTTTGTGCTATTCTTGTGAGTTTGTGCTATTCTTGTGAGTTTGTGCTACCCTTGTGACTTTGTGCTATTCTTGTGACTTTGTGCTATTCTTGTGACTTTGTGCTATTCTTGTGAGTTGTGCTCTCCTGTGAGTTTGTGCTATTCTTGTGAGTTTGTGCTACCCTTGTGAGTTTGTGCTACCCTTGTGAGTTTGTGCTACCCTTGTGAGTTTGTGCTACCCTTGTGACTTTGTCCTACCATTGTGACTTTGTGCGACCCTTGTGACTTTGTTGCCTATTCTTGTGAGTTTGTGCTACCCCTTGTGACTTTGTGCTATTCTTGTGAGTTTGTGCTACCCTTGTGACTTTGTGCTATTCTTGTGACTTTGTGCTATTCTTGTGAGTTTGTGCTCTCCTGTGAGTTTGTGCTATTCTTGTGAGTTGTGCTACCCCTTGTGACTGTGTGCTACCCTTGTGAGTTTGTGCTATTCTTGTGAGTTTTGTGCTACCCTTGTGACTTTGTGCTATTCTTGTGAGTTTGTGCTATTCTTGTGAGTTTGTGCTACTCTTGTGACTTTGTGCTATTCCTGTCAGTTTGTGCTACCCGCTGTGACTTTGTGCTATTCCTGTGAGTTAGTGCTGCCCGCTGTGACTTTGTGCTACCCACTATGAGTTTGTGCTATTCCTGTGAGTTTGTGCTACCCACTATGAGTTTGTGCTATTCCTGTGAGTTCGTGCTACCCTTGTGAGTTTGTGCAATTCTTGTGAGTTCGTGCTACCCATGTGAGTTTGTACTATTCTTGTTAATTTGTGCTACTCGTGTGAGTTTGTGCTACTCTTGTGAGTTGCGCTACCATTGTGAGTTTGTGCTACCCTTGTGAGTTTGTGCTATTCTTGTGAATTTTTGCTACTCTTGTGATTTTGCGCTACTCTTGTGAGTTGTGCTACCATTGTGACTTTGTGCTCTTCTGTGAGTTTGTAATATTCCTGTAAGTTTGTGCTATTCTTGTGACTTTGTGCTATTCTTGTGAGTTTGTGCTACCCTTGTGACTTTGTGCTATTCTTGTTAGTTTGTGCTATTCTTGTGAGTTTGTGCTATTCTTGTGAGTTTGTGCTACCCTTGTGACTTTGGTGCTACCCTTGTGACTTGTGCTATTCTTGTCAGTTTGTGCTACCCCGCTGTGAATTTGTGCTATTCCTGTGAGTTAGTGCTGCCCGCTGTGACTTTTGTGCTACCCCACTATGAGTTTGTGCTATTCCTGTGAGTTCATGCTACCCTTGTGAGTTTGTGCAACTCTTGTGAGTTCGTGCTACCCTTGTGAAGTTTGTGCTATTCTTGTGAGTTCGTGCTACCCTGTGAGTTCGTGGTACCCTTGTAAAATTCGTGCTACCCTTGTGAGTTTGTGCTATTCTTGTGAATTTGTGCTACTCTTGTGAGTTGTGCTACTCTTGTGAGTTGGTGCTACCATTGTGAGTTTGTGCTACCCTTGTGAGTTTGTGCTACCCTTGTGAGTTTGTGCTACCCTTGTGACTTTGTGCTATTCTTGTGAGTTTGTGCTATTCTTGTGAGTTTGTGCTAATTCTTGTGAGTTTGTGCTATTCTTGTGAGTTTGTGCTACCCTTGTGACTTCGTGCTATTCTTGTGAGTTTGTGCTACCTTGTGACTTTGTGCTATTCTTGTGAGTTTTTGCTATTCCTGTAAGTTTGTGCTATTCTTGTGAGTTTGTGCTATTCTTGTGAGTTTGTGCTACCCTTGTGACTTTGTGCTATTGTGAGTTTGTGCTATTTTGTGAGTTTGTGCTATTCTTGTGAGTTTGTGCTACCCTTGTGACTTTGTGCTACCATTGTGACTTTGTGCTACCCTTGTGACTTTGTGCTACCCCTGTGACTTTGTGCTATTCTTGTGAGTTTGTGCTACCCTTGTGACTTTGTGCTATTCTTGTGAGTTTGTGCTATTCTTGTGAGTTTGTGCTATTCTTGTGAGTTTGTGCTATTCTTGTGAGTTTGTGCTACCCTTGTGAGTTTGTGCTATTCTTGTGAGTTGTGCTACCCTGTGTGACCCTTGTTTTCGTGCTATTCTTGTGAGTTTGTGCTATTCTTGTGAGTTTGTGCTCTTCTGTGAGTTTGTGCTTTCTTGTGAGTTTGTGCTACCCTTGTGAGTTTGTGCTACCCTTGTGAGTTTGTGCTACCCTTGTGAGTTTGTGCTACCCTTGTGACTTTGTGCTACCTTGTGAGTTTGTGCTACCCTTGTGAGTTTGTGCTACCCTTGTGAGTTTGTGCTATTCTTGTGAGTTTGTGCTACCCTTGTGACTTTGTGCTATTCTTGTGACTTTGTGCTATTCTTGTGAGTTTGTGCTACCCTTGTGACTTTGTGCTACCCTTGTGAGTTTGTGCTATTCTTGTGAGTTTGTGCTACCCTTGTGACTTTGTGCTACCCTTGTGACTTTGTGCTATTCCTTGTGAGTTTGTGCTATTCGCTGTGACTTTGTGCTATTCCTGTGAGTTTGTGCTGCCCTTGTGAGTTTGTGCTACCCTTGTGAGTTTGTGCTATTCCTGTGAGTTTGTGCTACCCTTGTGAGTTTGTGCAACTCTTGTGAGTTTGTGCTACCTTGTGAGTTTGTGCTATTCTTGTGAGTTTGTGCTACCCTTGTGAGTTTGTGCTACCCTTGTGAGTTTGTGCTACCTTGTAAAATTGTGCTACCCTTGTGAGTTTGTGCTATTCTTGTGAGTTTGTGCTACTCTTGTGAGTTGTGCTATTCTTGTGAGTTTGTGCTACCTTGTGAGTTTGTGCTACCCTTGTGAGTTTGTGCTATTCTTGTGACTTTGTGCTATTCTTGTGAGTTTGTGCTATTCCTGTGAGTTTGTGCTATTCTTGTGAGTTTGTGCTATTCTTGTGAGTTTGTGCTACCCTTGTGAGTTTGTGCTATTCTTGTGAGTTTGTGCTATTCTTGTGACTTTGTGCTACCCTTGTGAGTTTGTGCTACTTCCTGTGAGTTTGTGCTATTCTTGTGAGTTTGTGCTACCCTTGTGAGTTTGTGCTACCTTGTGAGTTTGTGCTATTCTTGTGACTTTGTGCTACCCTTGTGACTTTGTGCTACCTTGTGACTTTGTGCTACCCTTGTGACTTTGTGCTATTCTTGTGAGTTTGTGCTACCCTTGTGACTTTGTGCTATTCCTGTGAGTTAGTGCTACCCGCTGTGACTTTGTGCTACCCTTGTGAGTTTGTGCTATTCTTGTGAGTTGTGCTACCCTGTGAGTTTGTGCTATTCTTGTGAGTTCGTGCTACCCTTGTGAGTTTGTACTATTCTTGTGAGTTTGTGCTACTCTTGTGAGTTTGTGCTACCCTTGTGAGTTTGCGCTATTCTTGTGAGTTGTGCTACCTTTGTGACTTTGTGCTCTTCCTGTGAGTTTGTGCTACTCTTGTGAGTTTGTGCTATTCTTGTGAGTTTGTGCTATTCTTGTGAGTTTGTGCTACCCTTGTGACTTTGTGCTATTCTTGTGAGTTTGTGCTACTGTTGTGAGTTTGTGCTACCCTTGTGAGTTTGTGCTATTCTTGTGAATTTGTGCTACTCTTGTGAGTTTGTGCTACTCTTGTGAGTTTGTGCTAATCTTGTGAGTTGTGCTACCCTTGTGACTTTGTGCTATTTTTGTGAGTTTGTGCTACCCTTGTGAGTTTGTGCTATTCTTGTGAGTTTGTGCTACCCACTATGAGTTTGTGCTATTCTTGTGAGTTTGTGCTATTCTTGTGAGTTTGTGCTATTCTTGTGAGTTTGTGCTACCCTTGTGACTTTGTGCTACCCTTGTGACTTTGTGCTATTCCTGTCAGTTTGTGCTACCCGCTGTGACTTTGTGCTATTCCTGTGAGTTAGTGCTGCCCGCTGTGACTTTGTGCTACCCACTATGAGTTTGTGCTATTCCTGTGAGTTCATGCTACCCTTGTGAGTTTGTGCAACTCTTGTGAGTTCGTGCTACCCTTGTGAGTTTGTGCTATTCTTGTGAGTTCGTGCTACCCTTGTGAGTTCGTGCTACCCTTGTAAAATTCGTGCTACCCTTGTGAGTTTGTGCTATTCTTGTGAATTTGTGCTACTCTTGTGAGTTGTGCTACTCTTGTGAGTTGTGCTACCATTGTGAGTTTGTGCTACCCTTGTGAGTTTGTGCTACCCTTGTGAGTTTGTGCTACCCTTTGTGACTTTGTGCTATTCTTGTGAGTTTGTGGCTCTTTCTTGTGAGTTGTGCTATTCTTGTGAGTTTGTGCTATTCTTGTGAGTTTGTGCTACCCTTGTGACTTTGTGCTATTCTTGTGACTTTGTGCTATTCTTGTGACTTTGTGCTATTCTTGTGAGTTTGTGCTACCCTTGTGAGTTTGTGCTATTCTTGTGAGTTTGTGCTACTCTTGTGAGTTTGTGCTACCCTTGTGAGTTTGTGCTACCCTTGTGACTTTGTGCTATTCTTGTGAGTTTGTGCTATTCTTGTGAGTTTGTGCTATTCTTGTGAGTTTGTGCTATTCTTGTGAGTTTGTGCTATTCTTGTGAGTTTGTGCTACCCTTGTGAGTTTGTGCTACCCTTGTGAGTTTGTGCTACCCTTGTGACTTTGTGCATTCTGTGACTTTGTGCTATTCTTGTGACTTTTGTGCTATTCTTGTGAGTTTGTGCTATCCTTGTGAGTTTGTGCTACCCTTGTGAGTTTGTGCTATTCTTGTGAGTTTGTGCTACCCTTGTGACTTTGTGCTACCCTTGTGACTTTGTGCTATTCTTGTGAGTTTGTGCTACCTTGTGACTTTGTGCTATTCTTGTGAGTTTGTGCTACCCTTGTGACTTTGTGCTATTCTTGTGAGTTTGTGCTACCCTTGTGACTTTGTGCTATTCTTGTGAGTTTGTGCTATTCTTGTGAGTTTGTGCTATTCTTGTGAGTTTGTGCTACCCTTGTGACTTTGTGCTACCCACTATGAGTTTGTGCTATTCCTGTGAGTTTGTGCTACCCACTATGAGTTTGTGCTATTCATGTAAGTTTGTGCTATTCTTGTGACTTTGTGCTATTCTTGTGACTTTGTGCTACCCTTGTGACTTTGTGCTACCCCTGTGACTTTGTGCTATTCCTGTAAGTTTGTGCTACCCGCTGTGAGTTTGTGCTATTCCTGTGAGTTAGTGCTGCCCGCTGTGACTTTGTGTGCTAACCCACTATGAGTTTGTGCTATTCCTGTGAGTTCATGCTACCCTTGTAAGTTTGTACAATTCTTGTGAGTTCGTGCTACCCTTGTGAGTTTGTACTATTCTTGTTAATTTGTGCTACTCTTGTGAGTTTGTGCTACTCTTGTGAGTATTGCGCTACTCTTGTGAGTTGTGCTACCATTGTGGAACTTTGTGCTCTTCCTGTGAGTTTGTGCTATTCCTGTAAGTTTGTGTGCTATTCTTGTGACTTTGTGCTATTCCTTGTGAGTTTGTGCTATTCTTGTGACTTTGTGCTATTCTTGTGAGTTTGTGCTACTGTTGTGAGTTTGTGCTACCCTTGTGAGTTTGTGCTATTCTTGTGAATTTGTGCTACTCTTGTGAGTTTGTGCTACTCTTGTGAGTTTGTGCTAATCTTGTGAGTTGTGCTACCCTTGTGACTTTGTGCTATTTTTGTGAGTTTGTGCTACCCTTGTGAGTTTGTGCTATTCTTGTGAGTTTGTGCTATTCTTGTGAGTTTGTGCTACCCTTGTGAGTTTGTGCTATTCTTGTGACTTTGTGCTACCCTTGTGACTTTGTGCTACTTTTGTGAGTTTGTGCTACCCTTGTGAGTTTGTGCTACCCTTGTAACTTTGTGCTACCCTTGTGACTTTTTGCTATTCCTATGAGTTTGTGCTATTCTTGTGACTTTGTGCTATTCTTGTGAGTTTGTGCTATTCTTGTGAGTTTGTGCTATTGTGTGAGTTTGTGCTACCCTTGTGAGTTTGTGCTAGTCTTGTGAGTTTGTGTACCCTTGTGAGTTCGTGCTTACCCTTGTGAGTTTGTGCTACCCTTGTGACTTTGTGGCTATTCTTGTGAGTTTGTGCTATTCTTGTGAGTTTGTGCTATTCTTGTGAGTTTGTGCTACCTTCTGTGAGTTTGTGCTTACCCTTGTGATTTTGTGCTATTCTTGTGACTTTGTGCTATTTCTTGCGACTTTGTTGCTATTCTTGTGACTTTGTGCTATTCTTGTGAGTTTGTGCTACCCTTGTGAGTTTGTGCTACCCTTGTGACTTTGTGCTACCCTTGTGACTTTGTGCTATTTTTGTGAGTTTGTGCTACCCTTGTGAGTTTGTGCTGCCCTTGTGACTTTGTGCTATTCCTGTGAGTTTGTGCTACCTGCTGTAACTTTGTGCTGCCCGCTGTGACTTTGTGCTACCTGCTGTAACTTTGTGCTGCCCGCTGTGACTTTGTGCTACCCACCATGAGTTTGTGCTATTCTTGTGAGTATGTGCCATTCTTGTGAGTATGTGCTACCCTTGTGAGTTTGTGCTATTCTTGTGACTTTGTGCTACCCTTGTGACTTTGTGCTATTTTTGTGAGTTTGTGCTACCCTTGTGAGCTTGTGCTATTCTTGTGACTTTGTGATACTCTTGTGAGTTTGTGCTACTTGTGGTGTTGCTACCATTGTGAGTTTGTGCTACCATTGTGAGTTTGTGCTACCCTTGTGAGTTTGTGCTACCCTTGTGAGTTTGTGCTACCCTTGTGAGTTTGTGCTCTTCCTGTGAGTTTGTGCTACCCACCGTGAGTTTTTGCTACCCGCTGTGACATTGTGCTACCCACCATGAGTTTGTGCTATTCTTGTGATTTGTGCTACCCTTGTGAGTTTGTGCTATTCTTGTGAGTTTGTGCTACCTTTGTGAGTTTGTGCTACCCACCGTAAATTTGTGCTACCCGCCATGAAATTGTGCAGCCCACCATCAATTTGTGCTACTCTTATGACTTTATGACACCCGCTGTGAGTTTGTGCTACCCTTCGTAATTTTGTGTTGCCTGCTGTGAGCTTGTGCCGCCCTGTAATTCGGTAACTCCACCCATAATTCTTTCCTACCCTACTCGTAATTCTGTCCTACCCTGCTGTGTTTACGATCAAAACTGTTTGTTCATTTATACACCTAAGGTAGGTAGGACACTTTCCTACCCAAATCTCACAACGTAGGACATATCAGTAGAACACTGTAACAAAGTTTCAGTCTGAATACGCACAAGTGAACCGTGTTCCGGGACCAGGAGTCACTCTCAAAGCCATCTTTTGAGGTTGGCTCGGTTTGTTTCCAACCAAACTGCACTTTGGTTTGCTCTGAAATTCCTCAATCTAAATACAGTCCATGCTGGGACCGGAAAAACAGAACCAAAATGGCTTCTCACACTGTTTTCCGGCAATCTATTTGCCGCAGACACTTAGCACCATAGTTTGTAGCCATAGCATCTCCAGTAATGACCTTGCAGCATGCCTTCGCCGTGCCCAAGTAGCAGTAAAAAGTGTTGAGCTTGACCTTCATATAGATGTTCAGAATTGATCCATGAAATAAAAAGTTTGAATAATTGAACAATTCTGACCAACATTTGCAAAGGTCAGTTCCAAATTTTTATCTTTTTGTTTTGACCTGTCCCTGTGACTGCTGACCAATGACTGAAAAGATCTTTAGTCACATGGTTTTGTTTACAAGTTTACAAGTTTACAAGTCCAGAACAAAAATCTACAAAAGATCCCAGTCTGAATACAGACCAAACGCAAGGTTTAGAACTCCATTTGGAACTAATTAAGTGGATTCAGTTCGTAACATGTTATTTTTCGAGTTTGAAAACACCTAATCCCTTCAAACCTGATTCACACCTTTTTTTTTTTTAACCCTGATGCTGATGTCTCCAAACTTCAAAGTCTTCAATCTTGATAGTGTCCAGATGCATTCATCTCTAATGCTGACATACAGTAACTAATTTATTTCTAAAAAAAATGTAGATACATACCCACTAATGAATTACAACGGTCTGCAAACATTGAAAAACTGAAACTAAATCTGCAAATGTCTTTACCATCCATACATTTTTCAAACCGGCTTACATGCCTTTAAAGACATTGAGTTCCTAAAGCCTACCCCAGCTGGTTTCAGGTGAAGGCAGGGGAACATATCTGGTTGTATATTTTTACGCAGTCCTTTGGTATCTTCGGATGTTACCTTTTAGAGGGACCAGTGGGTGGATTCAGAGGAGGGCAGGCTCCACCCAGCAAAGCTCGGACACAGGCTGCAGCACCTTCTGCTGTCGCCTGCAGGTTGTAACCTCCCTAAACACACACACAGCCATATTTAAAAAGATGTGGTGAAGAACGCTTTGAATGACGAGAAGAATTCTTACAACAACTCAAGCTATTGTTGCACTCCTGGGTCAAAAAAGGAATAAACACCAGGGATGTCTCAAGTCATTTGATTTTGAGAATCTGCAGACACAGCGTCTCCTGATACTTTTGTAGCACATTAAAAAAATAAATAAATATAAAAATTAAATAGTGCACTTCTGTAAAGTGGCTTAAACAAACAAACAAAATTAGTACAATTATCAACCAAAATAAGTAGTTAACTATTTCAAGAAGAAAAGGTGATAATTTATGTGTCAAAATTTTGTGACTAAAGCTCCTCACAATCTTCAGAACTACTGAACACATTTGATCATATATGATTCATATCTACATTTAACATTCTTAAAAATGTATGATGATTTTCTTTTAAAAATGTTGTAGCATAAATGTGAAGATGAGTATTCATGACTAGCTTATATCAATGGAACCATGTATTCGCTTTGGATCTTTTTGAGAGAATACGAAATTCTTTTTTCTTTGCACTTGTATTTTGTAAATGGTCCCTTGTCACTTGCCTCACTGCCATTTGTCTGTTGGAAGCACAGAGGAAATCATTCTCATTAAAAAGAAACAGAAGGTCAATCTTTTTTCTGTTACAATGTCTTGTAGGTCATTTTTTAAACTAAGTAATGTACCCACAGAGGGACCCAGGTCAGAGTCTCATTGTACCGGTCCAAAGCCAGGATAAATAAAGAGGGTTGTGTCAGAAAGGGCATCTGGCGTAAAGTGTTTGACAAACCAAATATGCAAATCAGATCTATGATTCCCATACTGGATTGGTTGAGGCCCGGGCTAACAACGACTGCCATCGGTGCTGTTCAGAGTGCCAGTAGAAACTGGACTAATATTGGTCAAAAAAGGAGAGGAAGAAAGTCATGAGTGTTGGACTGAGAGCAGGGGCTTTAAATGTTGGAACTATGACAGTAAAAGGTAGAGTTAGTTGACATGATGCAGAGGAGGAAGGTGGACATACTGTGTGTCCAGGAGACCAGGTGGACCAGGTTGAAGGGTAGCAAGGCTTAGGGGCAGAGTTATAGTTGTTCTATCATGGTGGAGATGGGAAGATAAATTGAGTAGGATTTATCTTAAAGAAGGAGTTTGTTAGGAGTGTTGTGAAAGTAAAAAGAGTATCCAATAGAGTGATGAATCTGAAGATAGAAATGGAAGGAGTGATGTTTAATTTGTTAAATTGGCATTTCCCCATAGGTAGGATGTGAGCTGAAGGAGAAGGAGAAATTTCGGCTGGACCTTGATAAAGTGATGATGAGCATCCCTAGAAGTGAGAGAGTTTTCATTGTGGTTGGTGCAGGAAACAGAAGTGATGAGGAGGTGATGTGCAGATTTGATATCCAGGAGAGGAATGCAGAAGGATACATGGTGGTAGGTTTTGCAAAAAGATGGAAATTCCAATAGTGAAATACATTCTTTGAAAAAACGGCAAGAACATGGGTTACCTGTAGGATTGGAGGTAGAAACACACAGATAGACTACATCTTGAGTAGACTGTAATCTGAAGGAGATCAGTGACTGCACAGTAGTTGTTGGTGAGAGTGTTTACAGAAAGCATATGATGATGGTGTGTAGGATGACTGGTGATGAAGAGGATAAAGAAAGAAAGGCCAAAGACAGAGAGGATGATGAACTGGTGGAAGCTAAAAATGGAAGAATGTTGCATGATTTTTAAGAAGCAGTTGAAACAGACTCTGGCTGGTCAGGAGTTACTCCCAGATAACTACAGCTAATGTGATCAGGGAGACAGGAAGGAGTGTACTTGGTGTGTCATCAGGAAAGAAAGACAGAGTTCATGTGTGTGAATGAGAGGGACCCAAGTGGAAGAGTGAGGTTACAGGGAGAAGAGAGAAAGAAGGAGGAGAGTTTGAAGTATCTAGTGTCACCAGTCCAGAGTGCGGAAAAGAAGTGAAGAAGTGAGTGAAGGCAGATTGGAATGGGTGGAGAAAAGTGTCAGGTATGATGTGTGATAGAAGAGTTTCAGCTCAAATGAAAGGAAAGGTGAACAAAACTGTGGTGAGAGCAGCCATGATGTTCAGTCTACAGACAGAGGTACTGAGGAAAACACAGGAAACAGAACTGGAGGTAACAGAGATGAAGATGCTGAGGTTCTGAGGCGAAGCCATTAATTAAGAGTTATTGAGCCTGAAAGTCGGAATCTGTGAATAACTTGCTAACTTTACCAAACTGTTTTTATGTGCCTCTTGCTCAAACTAGTGCAGTATTCTCTTGCGCTTTATGGCAATACATTGTTTATGATATTCAGACTTTTAGTATAATATGTATCTGTAATATTAATCATGAAATATATAGCGCTTATCTTAATAAGAAAAACATATACGTATTTGACACCTGATCAGGGAACAACATCAGATTCTGATCAACTGAAACTACTTGACTGGGCCCAATTTCCTTTCATTTGATTGATTGATTCGGATTGGGACATCCCTAATAAATACATTAACTCTTTAGCACCGAAGATGTCACCAGCAAAAGTTAAACACAATTTGTTCTTTAACATACTGTTAAATAATGATGGCAGTCAAATGAATGTCAACACAGGAGTAGCTAAAGCTCCTGCAAAAAAGGGTACAAAAGAAGTAACTAAAATGAAAGCTGCCTTCATGTTCTAATCTTTGATTGTGCTGCAGCAGCAAAGGTTCTTCCATCTGGGGAGATGTAAGTAAAAAACATACAAATCAAAAAATGACAGGCAACATTTCAATCAGCAAAATCAAACAAGGGAAAACAAAATCAGTTATTAAGTAGGAAAGAACAAAGTTCGGTTGTATGGTACGCTTTGGGGTTATGGATTTCTTTGACATATTATAAAATTGGTGTAATTCAGACATGCAACCAAAGAAATTAGGAGAATGTTTTTGAATTCTGCATTTGTGTAAATAAAATTTGGTTTGCAAGAGCAGTATGGGTTTTTTTTCAAAGGAAAAGCAAGTAATTACATCATCAAAATCTATGACACAATTGATTTTAAATGTATTGTTTATGAATCGTTCCTTTTTTTTCAAAGATCAAAAGAAAATACACAGATATAGAAAAGGTGGTGGATTGATTCAGGGAAGTTGCTGCAAAAACTACAGTTGAAATCAATGTCTGAAAATTTGGCGATGTACATATTTGAGGGATAAATATTATGTAAGATTTTTTTTTATGTATTTCTTTGACTTTATTATTAATGCAACATTTTTCAGATAGAATCCAAGCTTTATTCCACTTAATATTTCCAAATATATTATTCCAATAAATAACACCTCTAGGTATGGTGTTCCTTTTTTCACAGAACGTGTTACGGATATGTTATGTTATGTTATTGTATTTTATATTTACAATATCAATTCCATTAATTGTCAAACGAGGGTCTATTTTACTTATCGTGTGATAATACAGGTGAGAGGTCATTAGGTGAAGTAAACCTGAGGGGATGGCTTTCATTACACTCTTAAATTCTCTGTTTGTTACTTAATTTAGAGGGTTCCCATTCATATCAAAAAGATCAAAAAAATAAATAATTCCTTTTTTTTTCCCATTTGCTTTAAATATAGATTTGTTTTTAATGATTAAATGTTTGTTGTTCCAAATCATGGTTTAATGTGGAGAAAAATTATGAGAATAACATTACTTCCAAGCTAGTAAAGCTTGTTGATAGAATTTAGAAAATTTAATGGGGATTTTATTGATGTCATAGTTACATTTCAATAGAAATTTATTGGGAATAAAAGTACCAAATTGAATCTGAATATTTAATACAATTCTTAATCCAATTAATTTTAAATGTAAAATTTAGATCAGAAAAATTGATACATTCATATCCTCCTTTGCTTAAGGGTGCATAAAGCAGTTCTTATTGGAGATAATGAGATTTATTCTTCCATTACAAAAGTAACTAGCAGTTTATTTATTTCTTTGGAGGTTGAGTCTGAAACAGCTAAAGGTAACGCAGGAAAAACTACTCTGGATATTCCTTCGGCTTAAGTGAAAGCCGAAGGAATATCCAGGTCTTGCTGAAGCCATAAATTCAGTATTTCCTGCATTTTTTAAATTCTAAAATAGAAGTTTAGTTTTTGTCTAGAAGATGCATCTTTGGTTATATTAATGCCTAAATAAGTTACTAGATTTTTGACAGGAATATTAAGACATTTCTCAACATCTATATGTTTGATGCTTAGTATTTCACATTTTTCTTGGTTAAGTTGTAAGCCTGATGAATAAGAAAATGATTTAATTTTGTTTATTGCAAGCTCAACTTAATTTTTATCCTTTAAAAATAAGGCTGTATCATCTGCTAGTTGTGATATTTTGATTTCCTTTTTAAATTTGGATATACCCAATAAATTTTGACAATTTTTTTATCCTTAATAACAACAATTCTGCAACAATTAAGAAGAAAGAAGGAGAAATCGGGCAACCTTGGCGTACAGATCTATTAATATTGACCTATTATAGAAAAAGAGGTGTTCAACTGTGTCAAATGCTTTATAAAAGTCTAAAAAAATAATGAGTGCTTGAGAGTAAGTAAGTAAGTAAGTAAGTAAATATTTATTTGTATAGCACCTTTCTCAGATAAAAATCACAAAGTGCTTCACAAAAATAAAAACAAATAATATTACAACCGATAAAACACAAATAAAATACAAACAGAATGGAGGGAATTAAAAGCAAGATAAAACACATTAAAAGGTAAAATAGATTAACTAAAAGCTTTTCTGAATAAAAACGTCTTGAGCTGACTTTTAAAACCTGCAACAGAGTCATTCTGTCGTATTGACAAAGGGAGGTCATTCCAAAGACGAGGAGCAACAGCTTGAAAGGCGAGGTCACCCCTGGTTTTATAGCGGGTTTTTGGAATATGTAATAGATTTTGGTTGGAGGACCTCAAAGACCGGACAGAAGAGTAGGGGGTTAAAAGGTCAGCAATGTACTGGGGGGTTTGTCCATGCAAGGCTCTAAAAACTAAAAGTAGAGTGAATATGTTCAGTTGTCTAATAAATCAAAAATTAATCTTATGTTGTTACTGATATGTCGATTCCTCATAAAACCTGATTGTGTTTCATTTATAATTTAGTGTAAATTATTTTTTAATCGTTGGGCAAAAACAGAGGCTAATAGTTTATAGTCTACATTCAGAAGTGTTATTGGTCTCCAATTTCCGATTATGAATGTTTGTTTGCTTTAGGGATTAAAGAAATCAATCCCTGTTTCATCGTAGAAGTCATTTCCTCTTGTTCAATGCATTCCTTAAACATTTCTCTAAGACGTGTCTCAATAATGTCCCAGAAGTGACAGTGAAATTCTTTGGAAAGCCCATCGTTATCTGGAGATTTTCCATTTTTCATCTTTTTTAGCACATTTAGCAGCTCATTTTTAGATAAAGGACTGTCACAACTTGATTTGAAATGATCAGAACTAGAGGGAATGTGTTCCCTGAGGTTTCTGAAAAATGACTGACAGTATTCTGCATTCAATTTTGATTTGTAAAGTTCTTCATAAAAGGATTTTACATGTTTTGCTATCTCTGTTGGATCAGTACTAACACAATTGTCAATCTTCACCTGCAAGGAACCTCATGCCCACCTGAAACCAAAGTCTTGCATCATCTACTACATCACTTGCTCTTTACAGGCAAGTGCTAATCAGTTATCACACTGATTAAAGTCACTCATAAAACAAGCAGTATGAAAAGAGGAAATTATTGCACTTCACCTCGAGAACGAGAATCAGTCGACCTTCAGCCAGACTCATCAGCATGTGTGTCAGTGTGTGAAAGCACTGAGGACTCACATTCATTTCCCCCTGAAAATGCACACGCACAGTAGGACAGCTCAAAGCACAACTTGACACAAAGGGTAGCACTGGTTTGGTTTTACCTTAGAATCTCCAGCTGCAGCATCAAATCCAGCAGAGACCAGAACCAGCTGAGGCTGAAACTATAAATGCAAACAGGATTTTCAAAACTTCAAACTTAAATTCTGCTACCAAACAGAGAAGGATACCAGGACCGGACTTTAACATGTAGTGACAAACATGAAAAACACAGTTGTGTGCATCTGAACGCATTATTCCTGGTGGTTAGAGGTTGGTGCCAGTGTTAAACAGCAAAGCCACCAGTGTGTAAATGTGTGTATACATGGATGAATGGGAGTGTGACTATAAAACACTTTGGGCCTTCAAAGAAGGTGGTAAAGCACTTTATAAGTACCCCATTTGTCATCTTTGGCTGTGTACATATAGATGAGCTGGTGTCTGCTTGTATGTAGTGTGGGCACAGAATGTATTCAGACCCCCTTAAATTTGTCACGCTTTGTTATATTCCAGCCATTTGCGAAAATCTTTTAAGTTCGTTGTTTTCCTCAATGTACACACAGCACCCCATTTTGACACAAAATTTTTGACATTTTTGCAGATTTATTAAAAAGAAAAACTGAAATATCACATGGTCCTAAGTATTCTGACCCTTTGCTGTGACACTCATATTGAACTCAGGTTCTGTCCATTTCTTTTGACCATCCTTGAGATGGTTCTACACCTTCATTTGAGTCCAGCTGTGTTTGATTTTACTGATTGGACTTGATTAGGAAAGCCAAACACCTGTCTATATAAGACCTTCCAGCTCACAGTGATGTCAGAGCGAATGAGAATCATGAGGTCAAAGGAACTGCCTGAAGAGCTCAGAGACAGAATTGTGGCAAAGCACAGATCTGGCCAAAGTTACAAAAGCATATCTGCTGCACTTAAGGTTCCTAAGAGCACAGTGGCCTCCATAATCCTTAAAAAGAAGGTGTTCAGGACGACCAGAACCCTTCCTAGACCTGGTCGTCTGACCAAACTGAGCTATCGGGGGAGAAGAGCCTTAGAGAGATAAAGAAAAACCCATAGATCACTGTGGCTGAGCTCCAGAGATGCAGTCAGGAGAAAGTTGTAGAAAGTCAACAATTACTGCAGCCCTTCACCAGTTTGGGCTTTATGGCAGAGTGGCCCGATGGAAGCTTCTCCTCATCGCAAGACACACAAAAGTCCAAATGGAGTTTGGTTAAAAAAAAAAAAAAAAAAAAAAAAAAAAAAACACCTGAAGGACTCCAAGATGGTGAGAAATAACATTCTCTGGTCTGATGAGACCAAGATAGAACTTTTTGGCTTTAATTCTAAGCGGTATGTGTGGAGAAAAGCAGACACAGCTCATCACCTGTCCAATACAGTCCCAACTAGTGAAGCATGGTGGTGGCAGCATCATGCTGTGGGGGTGTTTTTCAGCTGCAGGGACAGGACGACTGGTTGCAATGGAGGGAAAGATGAATGAGACCAAATACAGGGATATCCTGGACCAGAACCTTCTCCAGAGAGTTCAAGACCTCAGACTGGGCTGAAGGTTCACCTTCCAGCAAGACAATGACCCTAAACACACAGCTAAAATAACCAAGGAGTGTCTTTACAACAACTCTGTGACTGTTCTTGAATGTTCCAGCCAGAGCCCTGACTTAAACCCAATTGATCATCTCTGGAGAGACCTGAAAATAACTGTTCACCAACGTTTACCATCCAACCAGACAGAACTGGAGAGGATCTGCAGGAGGAATAACAGAGAATCCCCAAATCCAGGAGTGAAAAACTTGTTGCATCTTTCCCAAAAAGACTCATGACTGTATTAGATCAAAAGGTGCTGCTACTAAATACTGAGCAAAGGGTCGGAATACTTTGGATCATGTGATATTTCTGTTTTACTTTTTTAATTAATCTGCAAAAATGTAAAAAATTCAAATTTTTTGTCAATATGGGGTGCTGTGTGTACATTAATGAGGAAAAAATTAACTTAAAGATTTTAGCAAATGGCTGCAGTTTGAAAAAGCGCGACAAATTTAAGGGAGTCTGAATACTTTCTGTACCCTCCATATGTGTGGGGTTATGTGTTCCCATGTGTAGATATGAATTTCTGTGTGCAAACTTGTGTACATATGACTTGTGTATTTTTGTGTGTACACAGGTAAATGTGTGTCCATGAATGTGTGCATGTATAAGGGTGGGTGCGTCTGTTTATGTTTGCACATGTAAAGATGTACAGTGCATCTGGAAAGTATTCAAAGCACCTCACTTCTTCCACATTTTATTATGTCACAGCCTTATTTCAAAATGAATTAAATCAGTTTCTTGAAACTTTCTGAAAAATCTTTGAAAACCCCTCATAATGACAATGTTGAAAAAGGCATTTTGAAATTGTTGCAAATTTATTAAAAAAAAAAAAGGAAAATAATATGAATATATTTATTCACAGCCTTTGCTGTGAAGCTCCAAAGTGAGCTGAGGTATCTTCTGTTTCCATTGATTAGCCTTGTTTCTGCTGCTTCATTGAAGCCAATCTGTGGTCAATCCAGTGGAGTGGACAGAATGTGGAAAGGTACGACCCTTTCTACACGAGGTCCAGGGTTGACAGTGCCCCTCAAAGCACAAACCAAGCATGAAAGAAAAGGAGTTGTCTCTGAGACAGGACTATTTTGAGGCACAAGGCTGGGGAAGAGTTCAGAAACATTTCTGCTGCCTTGAAGGTTCCAGTGAGCACAGTGACCTCCATCACCTGTAAGTGGAAGAAGTTTGGAACCACCAGGATTCTTCCTAGATCTGACCGGCCGTCTAAGCTGAGTGATCGGAGAAGGGCCCTGGTCAGGGAGGTGACCAATAACCCAATAAGGGCTCTAGAGTGCGACTAATTTGGTCACACGTGCGACTGGATTTTTCAATTGTGCGCCTAAAAAAAATCCATATTAGCACTGGTGACCCCAGCCTTTCTGTGAGAAAAGAAAAAAAAAGATCTCCATGACCCTGAAAGTCTCATTCCTGTATGTGTGTGCAGATGTCACACACATCAAATAAGAATTATTGCTCCTTTTTTTTTTTTTAAGTGTGCATATCTAAGTCGTTCAGTTTGGGTCAGTGGGTTCTCCTTAATGAGAAAAATGCTACAAGAACATATGAAAAACAACCAAAACATAAATTTCATTGGAGTGGCTTTTCAAGCACCAATTTGTTCATGTAATTTATCGTTATTGTGATTCGAATAAAGGGATTTATGTTTACCAGTTTGTAAGATAATCATTTTCAAGTTTTAATACAGATATCGACAGCAATTAAAAAAGAAAGTGACCAAGTAAACCTGCTGAGATAAATGCAATGTGGTCGTAAAGGTAGGTGCACTAAACAGACCAAAATAGAACTTTTTGGAGTGAATGGCAGGCATTATGCTTGGAGAAAACCAGGCACCGCTCATCACAAGGCCAATACCATCCCTACAGTGAAGCATGGTGGTGGCAGCATCATGCTGTGGAGATCTTTTTGGGCAGCAGGAACTGGAAGACTGGTCAGGATAGAAGGAAAGCCGACTGCAACAATGTCCAGAGACATCCTAATGAAAATCTGCTCCAGAGAGTTCCTGACCTCAGACTGGAGCGACGGTTCATCTTTCAGCAGAACCATGATCCAAAGAACACAGCAAAGATCTGGAAGGAGCGGCTTCAGAACTACTCTGTCCATGTCCT
Organism: Oryzias woworae; assembly: GCA_016861445.1. Taxonomy (NCBI): domain Eukaryota; kingdom Metazoa; phylum Chordata; class Actinopteri; order Beloniformes; family Adrianichthyidae; genus Oryzias; species Oryzias woworae. Next base: position 1,220,557 of record BOLG01001158.1, read on the forward strand.
TGAGCGGCCCGACCAGATCAGACCTGAATCAAATTCAACATCTATGGAGAGATCTGAAAATGGCCGTGCACCAACAGTTCCATCCAACCTGATAGAGCTTGAGCGATGCTGCAAAGAGGAATGAACCAAACTGTCCACAGAAAGGTGTTCCAAGCTTTTGGCGTCACATTCAGAACAACTTGAGGCTGTAATTGCTGCCAAAAGTTCAGCAACTAAGTATTGGGCAGAAACTGTAAATATTTTTATTTCGGTGCCTTATTGAAACCTTATTGATATAATAAAATGTGGAAGAAGTGAGACGCTGTGAATCCTTTCTGGATGCACTGTATATTATTTTGTGTGCGTGTGAGCATGTTTGTCTGTATATGCATGTGAGAACACGTGTATATAATACCTCATAGGCTACAGGCAGCAGAACGTGTTGGAAAGCAGAGATGTAATCGGCATCGCTCATTCCAATCTGAAGATTAAACACACAAAAATCACTCCAATCCACAAATACTTTTAAAGAGCCATGGACCAGCAGATTAAAGGTTTTCTTGCCCTCTTTTCCAGGATGCCGGTAATCTTTGGTGCGACATTGGGGCCAAAAGTTTCAAATACTAAAATACAACACTTTAAACTGAAAGCTGAAAAACTGGTCTCGAAACTCAAAATAACCTAAATATATAGCATTATCTACGATTATGCAAGAGTGAATGCTATAAGCTATCCACTTAGGATGCTAGAGCTGATAGCTAAAAATGATTAAACTGATAGCTTGCTAACATTTTAGCTAGATGCCAAGTTAGTCTAAGAAACTGGACATATGTCTAATTAAGTCAGCCAGCATAATATTGTCATTTAGCTATTATAGTATAATTATGCCAGCTTATTTGGCATTTAGTGAGTTTTTTGGGGCTAATTAGGAGTGCAGCTAATATTTTAGCTACATGCTACTTTTTTTTTTGCCAATTTGTTAACCACTGGATTTTTTAGTCGTTAGCCAAGATTAAAATAACATGAAGGCCTAAGAAATAAAATTTAGAATACAATGCTAAGAACACCTCAAAAAACTCTGCTGTGTTAGAATAAAGGGGCTATTGTCAGGGACACTTGTGAAGTTCCTGCCGTGGCCTAGTGGATAAAACAGTTGTATTGCATCGGGAATCCTGACTTCGACTCCCCACCATTCACAGTGGTTTTTCATGTTTTCTATCTTTTTCTTTTGCTGACTTTGAGCAACAGTACTAGTTATTATTATCTGATTGCAGAGTATGTTCTCCTACAAAATTGTTCTGTTGGAATTTTGGCGTGCATCTCCTCCTAGGCGAAAGCAGCTATAAAAATGCAATCTAAAGTACTTTGTGAAGCTCCATCGTGAGAAGTATTACTTTTGGTACCAAAAGCAAAAATTGTGAATTTCTAATTAATATTTTTCTGACAAAAAATTTCTAATAAAGAATGAATTATACGAATAAAATACCAATCAGCCCTCAAAAGGGTACCTGAAAACTTTGTGTAAAGAGCCTGTTTGTTTTAAAGGTAACCAACAAGAACATGTAAAAGCTCTCTTCCATGCATTTTTTGGCACGTAAAAACTCCTTTAGACTCTCAGCGATTTCAACAATCTTTGTATCAAATCGTTCATCTCGTTCAGGACATTACCGCGTGTACTTTTTGTATTCATCTTTTAAAGCAATCTTCAAATAATTTGGCATTGCGCTATTATAATAATGTTATGTTAGTGTTGCTAGCTCATTTGGCATTTGCTGAGGCTTTATAGGCTAATTTGGTAGGTTTTTTTGTGATTTTTGAAATTGTACGCAATTTAAGTTTTTGTTTCAAGAAATCCTTCAAATTCTTTGTGCACTTTTAAAACCTATGCAATACTGGTATAAAAATGTTCACCACATTTGGGAGATTCATGCTTATCATTTTGGTATTTGTAACTTTGACGCGCAAAAAACTTTTACGCAACTTTTACAATTTTTTATTCTTTTTCAAATTTCTTGAGATACTTTTCAAACGTATGCAATATTGCTTTTTGGGTAATTTTGCATCTTCATAGGTTCTTTGAGTTATTTAGAAGTTAAGCTAGTCATTCAGCACTGTGCTAGCTTTTTAAGCTAATTTGACATAATGAGGTTTTTTTGGGCTAACTCTGACTTAAGCTAATATTTTAGCAACATGCTAACTTTTTCCATTAATTTGGCATACACTGAGGTTTTTTTGGGGTATTTTGGGGTTAAACTAATATTTTAGCAACATGCTAACATTTTTTGCTAATTTGGCATATACTGAGGTTTCTTGGCATAGTTTTGAGTTAAGCTACTATTTTAGCAACAGGCTAACTTTTTGGCTAATTTAGCATCTACTCAGTTTTGGGGGCTAATTTGGAGATAAGGTAGTATTTTATCAATGTGCCAGATTTTTTTTTTAATAATTTTGAATTTAACTGAGGTTTTTTTGGGCTTTTTTTGTAGTTAAGCTAGCATTCTAGCAAGGTGCTATCTTTCTTAGCCAATTTAGCATCAACTGAGGTTTTTATGGCTAATTTGGACTTCATTGTGCACTTTCTACAGTTTTTGAAATTCCATCACAGATAGCATGAGGTTGCACTTCTGCCACAATTTAAATTTAAATCTCATGTTACACTTTTTATCCTTAATATTTTTTCATCCAAAATATTATCCACACAAATTCAACATTTTTTTCAAAAGTTTACAGTTATTTTTCATGAACTTTTCAATTTTCAAAACTTTTTCTAGTTTTTCATGGCCGTACAAATCCTGATGGTGTTTTAATTTTCTGCAAGTAATTATCCAAGTTTCCACTGTCAGTAAGCTCCCATTGTTGCATTTTGGTTTGAAAACCAATTTGGCCCCAATTTGGCACCGAAGAGCACACAGACAAGTTTACATATTCTGAACATGCTTAGGATCAAGAACTTAACAAAGCACAGAAGTAAAACTTCCACCACAGTATCTATGTCCTGCTCAAGGAAGAATTTTGCATAGAAGATCTGATGTTCGCAGTTATTTATATGACCTGGTCTTAACTTTAGCTGTCGCACAGATAGACTTATATCACAGTCTTTTATTAACAAAAATCCTTTTTCAGACTTGATCCAGAAAAAGCCAACATCATCCACCTTTCACTACCATGCTTTTCAATAAGTTTGTGGACTGGTTTCTTCCAGAAGTCTTCCTGGTGCTTCAGGTGTAGTATGGTAAATATCACATGCACTTCAGTAAATATCACAACCACTGCTTGTGGTTCCTAGAATCTCTAAAAGCACAGTTGGAGGAGCCTTTAGCCACCAAGCTGCTGTTTTATGGAATAAGCTTAATGGAATGACCTCGCCTTTGGCTCTTCACGCTCCTGTCTTTGGCTGTGACCTCGCCTTTGGCTCTTCACGCTCATGTCTTTGGCTGTGACCTCGCCTTTGGCTCTTCACGCTCATGTCTTTAGCCGTGACCTCGCCTTTGGCTCTTCACGCTCCTGTCTTTGGCTGTGACCTCGCCTTTGGCTCTTCACGCTCCTGTCTTTGGCTGTGACCTCGCCTTTGGCTCTTCACGCTCCTGTCTTTGGCCGTGACCTCGCCTTTGGCTCTTCCCACTCCTGTCTTTGGCTGTGACCTCGCCTTTGGCTCTTCACGCTCCTGTCTTTGGCCGTGACCTCGCCTTTGGCTCTTCACGCTCATGTCTTTAGCCGTGACCTCGCCTTTGGCTCTTCACGCTCCTGTCTTTGGCTGTGACCTCGCCTTTGGCTCTTCACGCTCATGTCTTTGGCTGTGACCTCGCCTTTGGCTCTTCACGCTCCTGTCTTTAGCCGTGACCTCGCCTTTGGCTCTTCACGCTCATGTCTTTGGCTGTGACCTCGCCTTTGGCTCTTCACGCTCATGTCTTTGGCTGTGACCTCGACTGTGGCTCTTCACGCTCATGTCTTTGGCTGTGACCTCGACTGTGGCTCTTCACGCTCATGTCTTTGGCTGTGACCTCGCCTTTGGCTCTTCACGCTCATGTCTTTGGCTGTGACCACGCCTTTGGCTCTTCACGCTCATGTCTTTGGCTGTGACCTCGACTTTGGCTCTTCACGCTCATGTCTTTGGCTGTGACCTCGCCTTTGGCTCTTCACGCTCATGTCTTTGGCTGTGACCTCGACTTTGGCTCTTCACGCTCCTGTCTTTGGCTGTGACCTCGCCTTTGGCTCTTCCTGCTCCTGTCTTTAGCTGTGACCTCGCCTTTGGCTCTTCCAGCAACCCCAGCTGTTTCCACAACTCCTACTGGATGAAGCTCATCTGCTACACTATTCAAACGTGTTGTTGTTTATTTAAATATTAATCTGTTTTTTAACTGGTAGCTGTTTATCTAGGTGTGTTTGTTTATTAGACATATATTTGTTATTCAACCATGTAGTTATAGAATTAATTAAGCTCACTTTCCTTTAATAGTTCTATTATATCACCTGTCCGTCCGGGGTTGAGGATCTCTCCATCATGTGGGAAACCCTGAGGTTTCTTAGTCTCCCCCCCAAAAAAAAAATAAAAGATAGGGTTTTTTATGAGTTTTTCCTCACCGAGAAGGAGGGTGTAAGGACAGAGATGTTTGTTCAGTTTAGTCTGTTTAACAACCAGCTATTGTTTACTTTTACATGTTTAATTTTTTTTGTTTCTTGCAATATACTGATATCAGTCCAATGACACGGCTATAGCTGTGATTTTGGGCTATATAAATAAAATTTAATTGAATTGAATTATCTGACAGTGCTGTCATGGACATCTAGAAGCCCTGTATTGATCCCAGAAGTTTGATGGGAACTCAAGCTTTGGGTGAACATACCTTGTTCCAAGGCAAGTTAATGTTTCTTCCCTTGGCACATCCACTGCCAACAAAGCTGCTGTCAGACTCCGGCAGGTGAGGCCAGAAAGAGGCATGCTCGTACCTATGAATGCTGAAGTACAAGACACTGTACACCCAAGGACAAATACGTACAATTACATCCACACATATGCACACAGAGCGCACACACACGCACACACACACACACACACACACAAACACACAGTAAACAGTTAGTTTTGTTTACAAAAAATTTAAAAAAGGATTGCAGCTTTGGAGTTAGTCATCTATTTTGAAGTCACTTCTGATTGGGGCAGAATGCAGGGAGAAAGTATCTTGCCTTAGACCAGTGACTGTTAGTAGGGGATTTGAATTTTCCACCTACACTGTACGCAGTGAACGAGTGCAAAGAAAACTGAGCGAGCGCACAGTCAGAGCTCCACGCACGCATGGTGAGAGCTCTGCGCCCGCTCAGTTAGGACTGCACGGTGCAGTTGTAGGATAGCTCACTCAGTTATCAAATACGCACCGTTTAAGTAATGGCAGAGATGTAGCGCCATAGCTCAACATCTTTTGCAATTTTGGAAGAACAGAATTCAACTTGATCCTACAACTAGAATGGTGGTTCAGTGGTTATCATTATGGCTCCAGAATAAGACCACAAGTTCAATTCCTTATAAAACTGTGTGTTTTTCTAATTCAGTCTAAACATACGCTCCACAAGTTTTTAAAGTTTTCGGCAAACATTAAATGATTGTAGTAAACAAAATGATTAACTGGAGTATTAGTAGGTATAAATTTAATGTAACACAAGCCTGAACAATGCTGACTAGTCTAGTGCTTTAAGAAAAGAAGAAAAAAAAGGCTAGCTGAAAGTATCAACACATTTACTATAACTGGAAGGATTTTATTTTTTGGAATTAGGCCAAAAAATTCTAAGAACTAGCTGTTAAAACTGTTTTCAAAACTAAAAACATCAAAACAAATTTTTACCAGCATTGAAATTATAGGTACAATGAAACTGTGTTGACATGGTGGTGCAGTGGTTAGCAATATTGCCTCACAGCAAGGGATCCTCGGTCCAAGCCCCAGTAGAAACCTTTGTGGGTTGTGTTTGTATATTCTCTCTGTGCATCTGTTCATTTCATTCAAGTGGACTTGAAACTGTTCAGTGCTGTAAAATAAAGGATTTTATGTTTCTGTCTGATGTTGTATTGATCTAAGAAATTATTCTGGGTGAATGCGGCCTTGACTAGAAGAGGTCAAAATGGCCTTCACTCTCATATTTTTTTACAGTAAATAAACTAGAAATGAAAATACAGCAATATTATCATAAAAGAGAGCACAGCACAATTACTGCAGGAACATTGACGGTAACTACTGGCAGCTGGATGTCAGTAACAGCTGGCTTTTAATTTTATAGTAATATAGCTGTAAAATGAAATACAGTAGAGTATCTGTGTACTGGGATTCATCTTACAGCTTTATTATTGTAAAATCAAACACACAGAAATTCTACTGTTTTTAATTTTACAGTAACAAAAGCTGTAAAAATGATTGACAGTAACTTACTGGCATCCAGCTGCCAGTAAGTTACTGTAAAATCTACAGGAACTGTTTTACAGTGTAGTGGCGTACAACGACACCACTTACCTGGGATCTTCCTGGAACAGGTATTGAAGACCCTGCCCATGGTGAATATCCCAGTCCACAATTAACACCCTGAAAGACAAATGGATAGAAAAGAAGTGCACCAGATCAGACAGACACCACTGTGTTGATGGTGTCAAAGCAGGTGTATATGACAACAGTAGGAAGCTGTTGCTCCCTCTGTCACACGCACCTACTGATGGTGTGACGGCTGCGGGCGTAGCAAGCTGCAATTGCAACATTGTTGAACACACAGAAACCGTTGGGCTCATTGGTCTGAGCGTGGTGACCTGGGGGCCTGTGAGAAAAAGGGACATCACATTGGTGGCTTAAGTGATGGAAGTTTCTATTTAAAAAAAATCTGATAAAAGCAAAATGAAAACGAAGTGCACCTGTACCTCAAAATATCACAGAAGCAGCAACTGCATTTACCTAATGACAGCAAATCCATTTCTCAGATTGAAGGTCATGACTTCATCAACCAGCTGGAGGACAGAACCAGCTGCCAATGCACACACCTGGAAGGACAGCTGACAAAACCAGAAACACAGACACACACTGCAGCATGAACTCACTAGAATGTGATGTTACAGGAAAAAGCTGAAGGGAGATGTAAGGGAGCATGTTTTCACTCAAAAGAGTTAGGGGGTTAGTGTATGTGGAAGGGCGCTCAGATGTCTGTTTGCATGTGTGTTTCTGTGTTTGAGAGTATGTTTGTGCAGAAGCACATGTATGTGCATATGCATATGTTTGTGCTTACAGTGTCTTGCAAAAGTATTCAAACCCCTTGAACTTCTCTACATTTTCTCACATTATGACCACAAACATAAATGTATTTTATTGGAATTTTATGTGAAAAACAAATACAAAGTGACACACACTTGTGAATTGGACAGAGTTCAAATTTTTTTTTACAAATAAAAAACTGAAAAGTTCAGTGTGCAAAAGTATTCAACCCCCTGGGTCAATACTTTGTTGAACCCCCTTTTGCTGTAATTACAGCTGAAAATCTTTTGGGGTTTGTCTCTACAGTAACACATAGTGCTTTGCATTTAGACCAAAAAGTTCCATTTTGGTCCATTTTGGTCTCATCTGATCAGAGCTCTTTCTTCCACACATTTGCTGGGTCACTCTCACGACTGATGGCCAAATGCAAACTGGACTTCTTGTGGTTTTCTTCTAACAATGGTTTTCTTCTTACCACTCTTCCATAAAGTCCAGATGTGTACAGTGCACGACTGATGGTTGTTCTATGGACAGATTCCTCCACCTGAGCTGTAGATCTCTGCAGTTCATCCAGAGTCATCATGGACTCCTGGCTGCATCTCTGATCAGTGTCTCCTTATTCAGTCTGTTAGTTTAGGTGGACGACCATGTCTAGGTAGGTTTGTAGTTGTGTCAGACTCTTTCCATTTGTGGATGATGGACTGAATAGTGGTTCATGGATGTTCAAAGTTTTGGAAATCTTTTTCTAGCCTAACTTATTTAAATGTCTCCACGACTTTCTCCCTGACCGGTCTGGTGTCTTCCTTACACTTCATGATGCTGTTTTCTCCCCAATATTCTCTTGACAAACCACAGAGACTGTCACAAAACAGCTGGATTTGGAGACTGAGATTAAATGACACACAGGTGGACTCTATGAAGTCATGAAGTCAACATTTTATCAGTCACTAATCATCAAACAACTTCTGAAGGAAATTGGATGAACGTAGACAAAAGGGGTTCAATACTTTTGAACACTGCACTTTTCAGTTTTTATTTGGTAAAAAAAAAGTTGAACTCTTGTATAATTTTCTTTCCACTTCACAATTGTGTGCCATTTTGTGCTGGTCTTTCACAAAAAAATTTCAATTAAATATATTTATGTTTGTGGTCATAATGTGATAAAAAGGTGGAGAAGTTCAAGCGGTATGAATACACTGTAAGTGTGAGTATGCACATGAAAATTCTGTTGGTTTTTGCACATAGTATACAATTGTGCAATTCATAAGTACACAAGTAAGTGTGTTTGCAGGAGTGTGTGTATTAGTGAGTGGATGTGTCTACTTGTCAGTATGTCCGTGTATGTTTTTGTCCGTGTGATTGTGTGTACGCATGTGTTTCTTTGTGCGTGCTCACAGGATGCAGATAGACAGAGTCGTATTTGCAGGAAAGGGCTTGCAGCTCTGACTGCGTCATGGTCTCTGTGGACTTGATCAGGTCTATATATTCCTTCCTAGAGAAACACAAACACAGCACAACTGGAAGGCATGAAAGAGAGATTTTGTGTGTGTAGCCTGTTCTGTACAGTGCGCTCAAAATTATTATGCAAATTGTTAATACAATTTTCATAATAGTTTGACGTGTTAGAAAGATAAATGTTTTGTTTTTCCATTAAACTCATGCATGATACTGTGTCTCGAGGCTCTTCGGATCTGAAATCAATCTCAGACACTGGATAATTGTGTGAATGAAGTAAAGCAGTTATATAAAATATTATATATATACTACATTATTATATAACATTATATATTAAACAATACATTTTATTGTGTGAATTACACGCAACGCACACCAAAACATTCGCAGACACACACATAGACACACTAATAAAGGCTTTGAGTAATTACATTGGACCTGTAAAGCTTTCAATGACATGCATCTTTTTATTCACTGTTTAATGAAAACCCATAACAGATCCACTTTATTACACTTATTTGGAATGAATTCAGTTTGTATCACTATTTTAAGTAGATAAGCAACAAGCCTTTAGAATAGCATCATGCTAGCTTTATGGGCTAGGTTTTCATCTTTTAAAGTAATTTTCAAATAATTTGCCATTGAGGTGTTATATTAGTGTTATGCTAGCTCATTTGGCGGTTTTTAAAATTTTACGCAATTTAAGATTTTCTTTCAAGAAATTCTTGGAGCACTTTTAAAAACTATGCAATACTGGTATCAAAACATTCACCACATTCAGGATATGAATACTTGTACTTTTTGTATTCATACATTTTACACATTTTAAAATAGTACATAGTTAATGCGAAGTTAAGCTAATAGTAAAGCAACATGCTAATATTTCCCAAATTTGGCATCTACTGAGGTTATTTAGGCTAATTCTGAGTTGAAGTAATACTTTAGCAACATGCTAACTTTTTTGGGCTTGTGTTAAGCTAATATTTTTGTAACATGCTTACTTTTTTCACTAATCTGGCATATACTGAGGTTTTTTGGGGATAATTCTGAGTTAAGCCAATATTTTTGCAACATGCCAACTTTTTTTGCTACTTTGGCATATACTGAGGTTTTTTGGGCTAATTAAGAGGTAAGATTGTATTTTGGCAACATGATAGGTTTTTTTTTTTGGCAAATTAAGTTTTTTGGGCTAATTCTGAGTTAAGCTAATATTTTAGCAATGTTCTAGCTTTTTAGGCTAATTTGGCATCTACTGAGGTTTTTTTGGGCTTATTTGGTGTTAAGCTCATATTTTAGCTACGTTCTAGCCTTTTTGGCTAATTTATCATCTACTGAGGTTGTTTGGGCTAATTTGGAGTTAAGCTTGTATTTTAACTACGTGCTAGCTTTTTTGGTTATTTTGGCATCTACTGAAGTCTTTTGGGCTAATTTTGAATTTATTGTGCAATTTCTGCAAATTGTAGTCCTTTAGCAACTTTAACACTATGGAAATACCTGTAGCAGTTGTAGCAAACAGCTTCAGCAATCAGCGTTCACACCAGCATTATTGAATGCAATGCTAGTTTTCTAGTTATTTTCTTTTTTCTTCCGTAGGTTTTTTGGACGTCCGTAGCTCGCAAGTTCGCAAGTTTCAACTACTTAAGTCTTCAACTTTTTAAACTGTTCACCTAACTACTGCTTTTTAGCTCCATTGCAAAAGGCTTGTGGAATCTTCAAATATCCCTTTTCAACTAAAAACTTTGCACTCTACAAAACGAAAAAGGTCAAGAATGCCTTCAGTTACAGAAACCATTCAACTATTCAGCAGGCTTTGGGCTCATTAACTTGTATTTTACTTTATTAAACTCCTTAGGTTTTTTTAAATATCGCAGGTCAAAGTCGACATTTTATTTTTGAGTGAGTTTCTGTTATGAATGAAAGCATATGGGAAGTGACGATCAGTTAGTGTCAGCCATGAGCAAAAAAAAGAGCAAAACCTCTCCCTGTGCTTCTGCCAAGGTTGCTATAACGAATAGAACTCTTATGTCGGTTTGCCTTAGGCAGAGCAGAGAAAAAGGGGAGCAGCCCCCAGTGACAGAACTCACGTCAGTTGGCCTCAGTCAGGATAGTAAAACACAGAGAAACAGAGTGGGCAATAGGATTTTGCAGCTTTCTGCCAGCCCTTTACCTGCTGAGAGGCTGTGTTTTCATAAAAATGGTTAGAAAATAGATGCAGCAGCTTTCAGAGCTCAATGTGGCACCTGGAATGAGCATGTATGACCACTTTTCACTGTGTGCAATTGAAGTCCAGATCCACATTACACATGTCTGAACAAACTGTTCTTTGTATGAGTTTATTGAACTACATTACCACTAAGTTTCTATAGTAGCATCATTTTAGCTTTTTGGGCTAAAACTTTTTCAGTTTTTAAACTACTTTGTCAGTTGCTGTTATATTAGCATTATGCAAGCTCATTTAGCTAAATTTACGTCTACTAAGGTTTTTTAATCATTTTTGGGGATTTAGCTAATATTCAGTTTGAACAAGTCAGGAGTTAAGCTTTTCTCCTCCATTTTTTTTTCTACCTATGTCATGCCAAGACTGAGATAAACAAAGCAATGTCAAGGCCAGACACAGACTGGTTTCATGTAAGAGATGGACTCTCCCCCACTGGTGAAAAACTTCAAAAATGGGAAACACTTTTTATTTGCCTCCAAGCCCCTGAAGAGCACAAGCAATGAGGACGATGGGCGTTCTTCACCAACCCAAACACCACCAAACCCTGACAGGTCCCCTTCCCCCCACCTGAAATTCTCTGAACAGATGATGGAGTGAGCAGGTATTGGGCTTAGATCTACTCCCCTGGACAATCCATTTTTGTCCCCCATAACCCTGTCAGCAGAACATTCAAAGGGACGACGTAAAGCCCCACCCCCTCCTATACGACATCATATCCTGTCTCCGTAGTCAGCTGTTTGATGTGTGGTGGGTCCAGGCTGCGAAAATTCCAACGGAAAAACCTGGGACCCTGCTCATTAGATATTTGCATAATCCCTGTGCTTGTTACTAACAGGAGGAATGTAGTTTGGCCAAAACACAGAAAAAGAATTGTAACTGAGGTAAATATTCTTTTGTGCCTATTGAAAACATAAGGTTAATGACAATGCTGTTTAGACCTCTTAAATTAGTATTCTTAAATGTCAGGTCTTTAGCAGGGACAACCTTTTAATTGATTATTTTATTACTGATCATAACTTTGATTTTATGTTTCTAGCTGAAACCTGGTTAGATGAAAATAAATGTTCAGCTGTTTTCATTGATTTCAACCCCTCACAACTAGGGTGTTATCAGTAAAGAAAGAACAAGCAGAAAGAGCGGGGGGGTTGCAGTTTTGTTCAATTAACTATTTCAGTATATGTTATTTAAGCTAATTTGGCATTTAGCTTATATTTTATTATTATGCTCGCTGCTTTGTCTAAATTACACATTTTTTCCAGTTTTTTAGGTTATTTTATAGTTTAGCTAATAATGTAGGTTTATGCTAGGTGTTATGGAATTTTATTTCTCATATGCGTTTATACAACTCATATGTACTCTTTAAGTTCTTATATACCTATAAACAACTTGTTTTTGTGGGACAATGCTTATGCAAACATACTCATGCTTAAAGAACATTCTTTCTCATTCTGATGTATGTGTCAGCTGTTATAATCTACTTTGCTGCCCCCAGCAAAGAGATAAAATGCCACCGTCTGTTTAGACACATCCTACTCAGCCAGGACAACAGAAACTGTGAACAGCTCCAACTGGAATCATTGTGCAATTTGCTGTTGTGAATCCTGGATGCAGGTTTAGCTGCTGTCTTGCAAAGTGCTTTGTGCCAATCTATAAATATGTTTGCTTCCTGCTCGGCTTGAGAGCTCTCAGAGCTCTCTGCATGCAGCACGGCTGCTGGTACTTCTTTTATTTCTTTTACTTTTAATGTAATAAACCTTTTGTACAAAGTGTTTAAGTTTTGTCTTTTCTCATCCAGACCACAGAAAAATTCCACGACATAGCTGTTTTAGTTAAATTTGCCAGTTTCTTATTTTAGTTTGGCATTTAGCTAAAATTTTAGCAAGCTTTCATTTTCAGCTATCAGCACTTTCAGCTTGGCAAACAAATATTTTCGAGCAATATTGGAAAGAAAAAGCATCTTTTCTGCTGAAAAGTGTGAAATGGTGGAATGCCTTGGACAAGGTATGAAAACCTTGGATAATTCATGAAAACTACAGCTTGGTCACTGAACTATTAAAAAGCCTATACCATGATACTCTTAAGCCTTTCAGAGTAAACTATATCCATATATATGATGATATATTACCTTTGGCACACAAAAGATGATTTTTTTAAAGAAATACGAGTAAATGTTCCTGGTGAAATGTTGCACTGAGGGCGGTGCTGGCAGTGCAGTCTCATCCTGGAGGAACTGCCTACATCACAATGTGAGGACCTGCTAGTTTTCATGGGTTGGGAGGGGCTGGTGCGCAGCGTGCAGGTTATTAGAGGAATTCTTAGAGATGCATGAATGGATCAAAATAACACTTTGGGGTTACTTTTGTGAGGAACAAACATTATAAAACACTTAGAAGCTCAAAAAGTTCATTTTGCATGGTATGTGCCCTTCAAGAGATTAGTGTCTGATTCAGAGCACACACGGATTGGTGCAGATAAAGGCAAAATGAGGAAGGTTTCTGCCAGACAAATACATGGGATTAAGAGAGCAGCTGTTAAAACATCATTACAAAGCAGTAAGCACATATTTGAAGCTGCTGCTGTCTCTGGAGTCCCACCAATATCAAGGTGTAGATCCTCCAGAGGCTGCAGGTCTATGTAAACCTATTGCTGGTCCAACAAAAAAGGGATACAAACATAATCAATATAAATAAAGTTAATTAACTGTAATTTAACTTAAATTACAGAAGGGATTTATACAAATATAAACCTCATGTGTCCAAAGATTTATAACCCCTGATTGTAACAGTAAAATCTGTCCAACTCAACAGGCTCTTAGCGAATTTCTGTTTGCTAAGCTGTTTGACAGGACAAGTTAGAAAAAGAAAGAAAGAAAAAAAAAAAAAAACCTGCCGGTTCTCTCTCATTGTTGTCAGAGTCGGTCTCATTCCCATGTGACTGTTCACCAATGATGCAGCAGATGTCTGCATTAATCCAACAGTTAATGCAGACACTTTAGCCCAGGCGTCCGCAATCCATTCACATATTTTAGTGGTGTAACATGCCCCGCGCTGCCTCCAAGTAGTAGTAAAAGTGTCTGCGACAACTGTCATCCATCGCTCCCATGAACAAAGACGCGCGCTTTATTTCACTTTTCCTCCGGTTGTACTGAGGGCCTTTCTCTTAAGACCTGAAGGAGACATCGCAGAGTGTGATCGAACACTAATTCAGCAGGGATGTACCCGAGTGCCTCCTGCTCAGAGTCACGTGCAGCAAACATCTAGAAAAACGTGTAGAAAAAGTTTGGCTGGATCTTTGCGCGGTCCACGGCACGCTGCAGTAAGTGTGGGGAACGCAGACTTCCTGGGGCGCTTAAAATCAGACGCATGCTTCATTCATTCATGCACGGGAGAAAACCATTCAGCATAAGACTAAGTAACATAATCGTCTCCAGAACACAGAACACTGTCAGAAAATTTATCAGCATTTTCTCATGACTGTAATGGCGCATGCAGGGGTAAAGCTTGCGCTCTGAAATGTGTAAAACTTTATGTCTTGGCTGCACTTAGGTAGGTTTCTGCAGTACCTTGAGATGTGGTACAACATTGCCACCAGCCACACCCTGTCCCTGGAGCATGGCTACCCCTTTTATGGGTAGCACCGGACAAACTGCCACAGAAAAAAATTTGTAGATAATAATTTGGATTTCAGGTACATGCTGTGTACACAGCGAGGAGTATACTCCATGCCAATCCCACACAGTACAGAACTGTGACCAAAAGACAAGTGCTCAGAGAAATCCAATATGCTTGCCAGAATCACTGTTAGTGACCCACCTGTGTCATTCAAAATGCACACAGCATGCTCATCCGTGCGCTCGCTGCTCATGTGTCAGCGAGAAATGGTCCGAAAGTCAATCAAGCAGAACGATTCCCAAAGTCGCACAATAACATTTTTACAGATTTTGCAACTCTGTGCACACAAAAGACGAACTGGATTATTCGGTGCACAGCAGATTTGAAAAGTTTAGGCTTTAAATGTTATAATCTAATGGCTAGTCACCTGAAAATTATGCTGACTGTCATTTGCATTGAGTATTTAGAAAATCGTTGAAAAATATAATTTGCTGAATAATTTTGGAACGTGTTGTAATTGCTGACTCACCTGTGTACGAGCAACAGCTCCTCTTCTGTAGCTGTCCGTAGCTGAAACACAAGCAGAGGCTATTTTCCTTGTAACCAAGAAAACTTTCAATTGTAGCTCACAGCTCTGACCTGCACACTGACACAGCATGGCAGCAGCTGCTGCCGCTCCAGCTCCTCCATGATAGACCTGACTCTGTCTGGGCTCTCCGGATGACTGACAGCAGCAGAGAGGAACACATCAGAAGATCACCAAGACCTGAGAAACTTAGAGATGTCCAGCTCAACACCTCCTCGACACAGCATCAATGGTTTTTAACCATAAGTGTTGCTCAGTAGTGATTTGAGTGGACTGCAAATCACGTGACCGATGGAAACGAGGCCTCATTACGTCACATCACTTGTCGAGCACATTGACAGATCCTACTTTCCAGTAAACAAGCAAATTCAAACAAGCATGTGTGTAAAGCAGAATTTCGGACATCTATGCGCTTTCATTGGCTTTTCATTGAAAGTGGCTGCTTAAACGAAGCAGCCGGTGTGTGAGCACCTTAATAGTCAGCTCATGTGCTCCTGTGCATGTAATGAACCCACATCTCCTCAGTGCAAACATCTCCCACCCCCGTTTCATTTGCGACCCACACATCACTAGTGGAGATTATCATAATGTCACATTATTATTATTTCTACATTACATTCCAATATTACTATCTAACATATTTGCCACATAAAAATAGTTGTTAAACCATTATTCAGATAAAACATTTCATAAAAAGACAGACATCGACTGAGCTTGAAATTCTTCTTGAAGTCATGAGGTTTTGACAGAATGTGAGCTTGGATGTATTGACAACAACCAGCAGATATCACTTTCTCTAAACTGAAATGATTTGAGCAGTGTGTTGATCTCAGCCCCGTTGGGTCGAAGTTGGTCAGTGCCTCACTGGACGTCGATTTGGCCCTCTCTAGAGAAACTCTTCTGAATCAATACCTTGAGAGTCACCAAAAGAGTTCTACAGCAACTATCAAATCTCTGTGTGACAGGGACACTGAGCTGTTGTGGGGACCCTGCTGATCTTCAGGATGGCAATAGTACACCACAAACTGAAAAAATGACCAGAGATCAAGGTTCTGAAATCACAGGTGCTCTGAGCTGCGTTTACCTGGACTCCCACAGGTTCTGATGTTGTGTGAAGATCTCAGAGTAAACCAGACCGGTTCCTCTGG
Source organism: Oryzias woworae (assembly GCA_016861445.1). Classification (NCBI taxonomy): domain Eukaryota; kingdom Metazoa; phylum Chordata; class Actinopteri; order Beloniformes; family Adrianichthyidae; genus Oryzias; species Oryzias woworae. The sequence goes on from BOLG01001158.1 coordinate 1,236,774, forward strand.
CTGCTGATCTGCCAGAAAGGCCCTGGACACAGAAAAAAAGTCTTCAGACCAAAAACAAGCGTACTGTTTAGTACCTAACCAAGATAAGACCCTGCCTCTTCATAAATGGCCCTACATGCATTCTCCGGTGCCATTTAATGGGTCATGCAAACCACACACTCTGTCCCCTACCTGTCACACCACTAGCAACTAGGACTTTCACTTTTAATGCGTAAATGCAGATGTCTTTAAACAATATTAATCGCACATTAAAAAATGAAAGACTGTCCTTCTCGTATTGAGAAAGCAAGCGCCTCCGCTGCTTAGTGCTGTCCCTCTATCCTCTGCTCATCACCAACATGAAGAAGCTTCAAGAGACATGCAAAACAAGAAAGTTTCTTTGTGTACCATCTTTGTCAGTTTTGGTAGGAGAACACGCGGAACAATGCTTTTTGCAACACAATCTCTGCTAGGGATGCTGTACCGAAACTGATAGTGTCTGCTGCAAGCCCACCACGCTGGTAAAATTGAGCAATAAAGATCAGGCATTTACTGTAAGTTATCAGTCAAGTAAAAGTTGAGGACGTGGCACCAGTGCACTACTTTGTTTTAATGTGAAAAAGACGGACTGCCTCTCTTTTTTCTTTGCTGCTCCAGTGCGAACGGATGGGGCTGCTCACAAACCCTCTCTCAGTCATACCTGACGAGTGACAACAAATGCACATGGATGCAGAACGGCCGCAAGCAAAAGTGTGGCTGTATTTCATCTAAAGTAAATGCACGCAGCGTGTACTCTCTCTACTGTAACAAAAACGTGACTGCAATGGCGGTAACACCAGCAACCTGTTCAAACATCACACTAAATCTCACCAGATTCTAACAGAAAAGTGTGCACAGCCTTTGACTGTCCCATCGATGGTCACTACATTGGAAAAGATAGACCACAATGCATTGCGTTTGAATGATTTTCAAAATGACAGAAGCAAGTTGCTTAAGGGAGACATATAAATGTAAGTATTTAAGTATTTATAGTAGAATAGTAGAATATTGCTACATATATAATATGATATATGTCATATTAGATCATTGTTTTTACAGACGATGTATATTCTTCTGGAGCTTATCAGTTTTGCTAAGGCTACTGTTTTGCTAAAGCTAACGCTTTTGTTTTGCGTTGACGGCGGAAATATTCATAGTAGATAATAAAAGAAGTGGTTTCTACTTGTAGTCAGAAGTTGATAAGACATTTTTAAAATGTGTTTAAAATTTAGGGACAGACGAGGACATACAGAATTTGATCTGCCTGCGGACGGCAAAAGAGAGCCTGTTTTCAGGCAAACCGGTTGGGAGTACGTTCACAGCTGAGATGTTTATTAATTCATCATTAAACTCTACATGTCCTCCGTCACGAGAAAAATGCTACAAAAACACAATTTTCATTGAAATGGGTCTTTAAAGTTTTCATATTAAATAAAATAAAACTTCAACATAAACTAAACGACTTGTATTGTGACAAGTTGAATTATTAACAAGCTTCTGCTACTCTGCAGAAAATGTGTCTTTAAAAACGACAATTAATAAACCACTGGAAATGATATTATCATAGATAAAAATAAAGTTGGAGTGAAACTTAAAGGGAACTTTTTTGAGGTTTTTTTTAGACTTATAAAAGATGCTGCTGAGCCTGTTACTCTCTGCACTTCTTGGAGCTATTTTTTTACTTGTTTTTGAAATTAAAAAGTTAATTGTTGGTGTTTGTGTCATTCTAAATTTTGACGCCAGTACTTTAACGTCTACTACAAATAAATATTGGCTCCAAATATCGGTTATTAGCTTTTTTGACACTAATAATCGGTATTGGCTCTGACAAAAAAAAAAAAAAAGAACAAAGAAAAAGTAACATATGGGTCGATCACTACTTCTGACAGATCCCCTAATGAAGCTTAGCTGAACCCAAACAGATCAGTGATAACTTCCTGGTTCCTTAAAACAGCATATTTTGAGTCCACTTCCTTCAGGACCTTTCAAAACAAAAGCCTAGCCTTTTCTACTAACTACAGATTAAAGTCAAACTGAAGTCTCACCAGTCCCCCAATGATGCTACTTAGCTCCTCATCCTTCCGATGGTTTTTCTCAATTCTTCCTCTCCTCTTCACTTCCTGCAGATCGCTTCGTCTTCTTCCTTTCTCCATTCTGTCTTTGCTGTCCTGAAAAAAAAAATGGAGGACTGGAGCGCAGCCAAATCTACTTGGGTGGATGATTTACTGTCCTTCTCACTGTCACCATGTGATACATAAAAACAATCAGCCCACAAACACAAACATCACACGAACTACACAGAAAAAGGACACAAACCACACACAAGCACAAATTGCAAAAATGCAAGATGTGGTCAATCAGAGACAGTCTTTTGCAGCCGCAAGCTCTACATCGCCTTAATGTTTTAAAATATGTTTATTCTTAAACACCCCCCCTACCCCCACCCCGCTGTAATTTTGATGGATTCAGCTGAACCCTGAACCCTTAAGCCAGATATGTAACAGTATTAACAAATCCTACATTGAGAATGTTTAACAAGCTGCAAATCTAGTGTTCAGCATGTAGAAGAGGTGTAAAGCAGAGTTGGCTTAGAGAAAAGGATCACAACAGAGAACAGATTCATAATTGGCTCCTGCAAGGAATTGAAAACATCTGCAGATGCCTTAAAACTCAAGTAGACAACAGCAAACACATACACACACTTAAAAACACCTGCACAAACATGCCTCAAGATATTTAGAAACACCAGCACACATGTTAACGCTTGAGAACACTTGTAGACACTAGAAATCGTCTACTGATGCCTAAAAACACCTGCACACAAATGACAACTGTACACACCTAAAAACCCTTGCAAATGCCTAAAAGTACCTTCAGACACTAGAAAAAACCTGCAGGACCATAAAAACACTTGCACACACCTTAACACCATCTGCAAACACCTATAAAATGTGCGGAAGCTTGGAAATACCTGTAGTCATCTGAAAACACTTAAAGCTGCCTGTAAACTCAGGTTCATGAGCATACAGGCAGATACTTAAAAATACCTGCTTATGCCTTCAAGAACCTTGTGATCCCCAGAAACACTTTCAAACGGGGGTTCTGCTACTGCTTGTAGTTCATCAGATTTTGGCTATTAGGAGTATATCAATAATGATAATTCGAGAGATAAGAAATATTAACCTAAAAAAATTGCAACGTCATGTTCACCAGATTTCATAACTTTTCTGTCGGTAAGATAAACAGACATGTTCACTAGAACTCATCATCATGGAGCAAAACCACGATCCCTGAAAATAGTTAACCAGTGAGGCTGAGACAAAAAGATGTACCAGAACCGAACCTCTTCTCCTGTGAGTCTGCTCTGACACCGCTGGTTCTATTTTTGAGGGAGAACAGGATGTCAAAATCTAATCGGTTAGTTTCGGGATCTGAACGCTCTTATGTTCTTTTTGTTTATCTGAGCGCCAGAAAATGCACTGTCGCGCTCAGATGACGTCACAGCCCGAAAAGGCTGAGCGACTCTAGCATTTTTTTTTTTTCTAAATAAACAAATTTCGGAACCTAGGTACTTCGGAACACAAGCTAATCACCACTTCAGTTTAATGTTTATTCTTTTTTTTTCTTTTGTCGTAGGGAACAGTTCCCCCTCCCCCTAGTGGAGTCCAGTTCGACACCTCCTCCACACGGCATCGAATGTTTCTAACCGAAAAACTTCGTCCTTTCATAAGCAAGTTCTACGGAGCTGGAAAATGATCTACAAAACACTTATTCACTCCTCATAAAACCCCGATTTGAAACAATAGACATGTGTCGTGAAATTGACGATCTGTCTTTCTGCAGCACTGGATAGATGGGTCTTGCGCTACTTTGTGGGAAATCAGGGTCTATTTGATTGATTGATTGATTGATTGATTGATTTCAAGCATAAGTTGGACAATACACGAAAATAATTACACAAAATTATCAAACTCATTATGAAGACAATGAAATGCATTGAGTGAGAGGAAAGAAAGAAAAGGAAAAAAAAACAAAAAAGAAACCAATGAAAAATTAACAAACAAAAACAACTATACTTAACATATGTTACTAATGTGACTTAAGTACATTAGTAACATATGTTAAGTATAGTGATTAATAACAGAAGTCTAGTAGAGCTTGATTAATTGCTTAAAAAGGAGTGGGAAGAAGCGAACTTCTATAATCCCACCCCTACATAGTTACTTCATTTCAAAGTCTTGCATAGTTTTCATAATCCTGTTATGATCAGAAACATTATTGATTCACACTTTAGCTAATCAATATTTAATAAACATTGATTATCATTAGAACTCTAATTACATTGATCTAGTAATCATTGCTACATATTTCAGATCAAGTAAAGAAAATCAGTAGTTCATCAGTAGATTGTAATTACCTTTCAAGTAACATTTTAGTGATCATTATTACACATTACACACTTTAATAATCATAGGTAGTGATTTAAAAAAAAAAAGAAATTATTTCAGCACATTCAAGTTCACATGTCCACATATTTGAAATTATTCAAACACCAGTTGATCTTTAACTCTTCTTATCTTCATATTGTGAGATTAGAGTTTCTTTGTACATTTTCTTGAATTTTTGGACGTTTGAACATTGTTTGAGCTCATTACTTAATCCGTTCCAAAGTTTAGAGCCGCACACAGACACAGAAACTTTTTTTTGTGGTTCTTATCAATTTGATCTTGAAGTTCCTACATCCCCTCAGTTTAAAGCCTCCTTCGTTTTCTAAGAACTGTTTTTGGACATTCAATGGTGATGTTTTTCCACTGGCTCTATATAGAATTTGGGCGGAGCAAAAATCAACAAGATCATACAGTTTTAAAAGTCTAGATTGATAAAATAAATTGTTTGTATGATCAAGAAAGCCGGCTTTATGTACAATTCAGATAGCTCGTTTTTGAAGTAAAAAGAGAGGATGTAGTGAACTTTTATAATTATTACCCCAAACTTCTATACAATAGGTGAAATATGGTAATATTAAGGAGCAGTATAATAGGTATCTACAGTTGTATTCTAACATGTATTTAGATTTATTTATGATTGAAATACTTTTTTGAAACTTTAGTTTGTATGTGTCTGATGTGTAGCTTCCAACTTAATTTGTTATCGATTACAATCCCCAAGAATTTGATTTCTGTGACGTTTTCTATTAAGACGTTATTTATTGTAACTGAGAGCTCTGGATTGGCCTTATAATTACCAAAAAACATCACTTTGGTTTTTTCAAGGTTCAAAGATAGTTTATTGTAATCCATCCATGATTTTATTTTATTCAACTCTGTGTTTACCACACGGATAAGTTCTCTTTGCTTATCTGTAGAGTAAAATATATTTGTGTCATCAGCAAATAGAATTAGTTTTAAAAGTTTTGAAACATTGAATATATCATTCATGTAAATATTGAGTAGTAGAGGGCCTAGAATTGATCCTTGGGGGACACCACAACTTATCTCCTTGGTCTTTGATGTAAATTCATTCATCTTGACAAATTGTTTTCTTCCCGTTAAATAGCTTTTGACACAACTTAGCACTAGTCCTCTTATCCCAAACCCTTCCAGTTTATTAAGTAGGAGGTCATGATTGAGAGTTAAATGCTTTTTTTATAATCAATGAAAATTCCAGCTGCACATTTCTTTTTGTCCAGAGCATTTGTGATTTCCTCAACAGCATCAATGATAGTCATTGAGGTTGATCTGTTTTCTCTAAAACCATATTGGTTTTTATTTAGAATGTTTGTAGTGATAAGTTACAAATGTATGTTAGAGGCTTAGCGATATTGTTAATGAACTTCTTCACTATCGTCATATCAATATCATCACAATCTGCTGAGTTTTTACTCTTGAATTTGTTAACAATCGATATCAGATCATTTTCGTTCACATCAGAGAGAAAGATTGAGTTTGGGATCCTTGTGATGGTGGAATATTTACTTTGCTGGTTTTGCACTTTGGAATTTCTGTTGCCAACTTTGGACCCACGTTTACAAAATAGTTGTTAAAACTGTTTGCTGCTTCATTAATAGTATAGCTTTGACCCTTCTCATCTATAAAGTCATCTGGATATGTTCGCTTTTTTGTCCCTTTTTAATGATACTGTTTAATATTTCCCAAACTCGCTTCACGTTGTTTTTATTTTCATTCAGTAGATTATTGTAATAAACTTTTTTACTGTGCCTGTGTTATTTCAGTTAGTTTATTTTTGTAAGACTTGTATCTCTGTTCACTTTCTCTTGACCTTTGTTTTAAGAATTTTTTATAGAGGTTATTTTTATTTTTACAAGCATTTTGTAGACCAGTTGTTAACCAAGGACATTTTTGTAAATTTGTCCTTGAATTGATTAATTGGACAGTTTTTGTTATAGAGTGAGCTAAATATTTCTAAAAAACATTCATAAGTGGTGTCCACATTTTTCTCTCTGTACACAGAGTTCCAGTTCTGTCTGGATAAGTCATTATTAAAGGAGGTCATTGTTTTTTCATTTCTTAACCTTTTGTAAACTGGTTCTTTTATTAGTTTCTTTGTTGCCACATTGATATCAAATAGTGTGAAAACTGGTAAATGATCAGTTATGTCGCATATCATGAGTTCACTCATATGAGTGTTTTCTATATTATTAGTAAATATATTATCAATAAGAGCAGCTCTGTGAGCAGTAATTCTGATGGTCTTGTTACGGTTGGATAGAAACTCATACTGTAAATTCTGCTGATAAAGTCATCTGCTGCTTTATGTTTGCTGGGGTTTATCTGATCTATATTTAGATCTCCACAAATAAAGAAAGTTTTGTGAAACAACTCTGGTACACTTTAAACAGACCTAGTGGGCCATGAATACACCCTAAAAGAACCGATTCTTTTGGCTAACTACAAAGAACCGGCTTTTAATGGCTCACTGAAAGGAACCGGTTCTTTTGGTGTTGTTGTTGATGTTGTTTTGTTGCTTAAATTCATTCATTATCAACAACAAAATTTTATGCGTGAAAAAAACAACTCATCAAAATATTTATGAATGTTTGTTATATGGATTTGCTTTGCTATTTATTTACACCAGATAAAATGAAAAAATATAATGATAAAATATAAAACAAAATCTATTTACAATTCAACTTTTTACTTTAAAAATGTTTAGCTTTTTCCTTTTTAACAAATTTAAAGTGAAACAACTTCTCGTAGCACTTGTCTCTCTCTTGTCTCCTTTGCACTTGTGTCCTGTGCTGCAGCAAATGTAACAAAGTATTGCCCCCTCCTCCGTCTGCACAGTGCAAACTCATGTTGACCAGTCATGTGCAGCTAGCAGAAAAAGCATAGTATGAAAGGTTGAAAGAATATATGTATATATATATATATACAGAATAACAGCTTCCTGGAAGAATCTGGCCTGTCGTTCACACCAAGGAGCCACTCTTGGAGCCGTTTCATTTGCGACGGGGTGGGTCTCTGCAGCTTATTGATCCATAGGCTACAGCTTTTCCATCTTGCAGTAAAACTGCTCTGATGTCTTGTGAACTTGCAACAACCATGATAAAAGTTCAGAGGATTTGTTACGAGCAGTTTTTAAGTTTTCAGCCTTTTATTTGTTAAAAAAAAGAACTCTTGTATAATTTTATTTCCACTTGACACGTGTGTGCCACTTTGTGTTGGTCTGCTACATAAATTCCAAAAATATATGTTTATGTTTGTGGACATAATATGAGAAAATGTGAAAAAGTTGAAGCGGTGTGAATACTTTTACAAGCCAGTGTAAGGACAACCAAACATCCTCTTCTGAAGACCCTTCTAGAAGATGATGTGTGATTGTACTTCTGCTCGGAGACAACTTGATAGCTAATAGCTGAATATATCACACAGACATGAAACAAACACACACATCTACAGACAGACATGCATGCACATCATCCACAAGCTCACATTGACACTAAAGCAGACTTATACACATTCCTCTACAGCACAGTCTCACACACTGTAACACAAAAGAAAAACATACATATACACACACACAAAGAGATATGCACATATGAACAGAATATTCTCACACTTACATATACACAAACTTAACAGGCACATGTACATATTCAGATACATCCACAGGCAAACTATACCAATAACAAAAGTTTTGTGTTTATTTATAGTCAGCATCTTTTAACTGCAAGTTTCTTTCAGAATTATCCAGGAATGGGGATTTTAAGCCCTTAGCTTATTTGAATCTATCCAACATGAAAGAAAAAAGGTGGAAAAGCAAAACACAAAAGTTAAGATGACAAAAGATTAACTTTTAAAAAAAAAATTGAATGGCCTATCACTCGAAACAGACAAATACAAATGTGGGATTAAAAAACAGCACATTTAACATACTTTTTGAGGTCATACAAAAGAAAAACAAGACAAAAAAGGGCATCAGTTCATTTTTTTGGGACAAACATGCCTGTTTCAAAGACAATAAAAACCTGGTCATTGAAAGGATTATTAACATTAGCAGAAATAGTCTCTGGATTCTTAGTTCGGTTTTAGAAAGTAAACACCAGTTTGAATATTTTCCTCACATTATCTTCCCAAATGTTTTAAATTGCGTTACTGATGCTAAAGACTTTCGGAGAAAATAAATAATTTTTAAATAAAATTTTTTTGTTAAGCCTTTCAGAATAGATTATATCAATATATATGATCATAAATTACTTTTGGCACACAAAGAGTGATTTTTTAAAAATATGGGTTATTTTCACGAACACCCTTTCCAACCCACCACCTACAACAACGCCTCGATCTCTTTCGGTTCTTGTGGGACCCGCTCCGTTCATAATGTAGAAGACATTGATTGTCTAACGTAAAAAAGTTGTTGTTGTCTCTGCAGATTAGGTGTATGAGATATCACTTCTTCTCAGAATCAATGCTAAAATGAAAGCGTTTTTACTAAGTAAGTATTGCTAAACTCAAAAAACCTGAAGTTTCTCTCTACTCAGACTTACCAGACAAGCTCACCAGAAAATCACAATGATTAAAAATGTGCCAGTTATAATTTTGGGCATTAGCTTTTCAGGCTTAACAGTTGACATAGTTAACACAAATAAATTTAGTCTATGAAACCATTCATTTAATATTTCTGGCTACAGTGTCTTGCAAAAGTATTCACACCCCTTGAACTTCTCCATATTTTGTCACATTATGACCACAAACATAAATATATTTAATTAGAATTTTGTTTTTAAAGAAAATCATACAAGAGTTTTGGTTTTTTTTACAAATAAAAAACTGAAAAGTGCAGTGTGCAAAAGTCTTCAGCCCCTTTTCTCTGAGTGCATCCAATTACCTTCAAAAGTTGCTTGATGATTGGTGACTGATCAGATGTTGACTTCATAGAGTTCACCTGTGTGTCATTTAATCTCAGTAAACAAATCCAGCTGTTTTGTGACTCTATGGTTTGTCAATAGAATATTGGGGAGAAAACAGCAACATGAAGTGTAAAGAACACACCAGACAGGTCAGGGAGAAAGTGAAGTCTGAACAACACTTGAGACTGAGGCAGAGATTCACCTTCCAACAGGACAACCACCCTAAACATAAAACCAAAGCTACAATGAAATGGTAAGACTTGCAGCTGGAATTGCAGCAAAAGGGGGTTCCACAAAGTATTGACTCAGGGGATTGAATACTTTTGCACACTGTACTTTTTAGTTTTTTATTTGTAAAAAAAATTGAACTCTTGTATAATTTTCTTTCCACTTTGTGTTGGTCTTTCACATCAAATTCCAATAAAATATATTTATTTTTGTGGTCAAAATGTGAGAAAATGTGAAGAAGTTCAAGGGGTATGAATACTTTTGCAAGACACTGTACATTTTGCAGTTAACTGACAGTGTTTGTTTTAATTACATAATTTTGTGTTGACTTACTGTATTACAGAGTCAGAGCATCATCTTTGTAAAATTATACAAGCAAGCAAATAAACAACTTTTCATTTACGGTACATGTTACTCCCTTCCTTGATTATGAAAATATTTTGTTAAAAATGTTGGAAAACAATATTTATTTGTTTATGAAGACATCCTTTCAGACTTTCATTCTGAATTTCTGTCATACCTGCAGGATACTGAAAGAACTTGGTTCAAAACTAAAATTGGTTCAGTAACCATGTTTGTGAAGCATGTTAAAAGCTGTTACTTCTCAATCAAGCTTCAGTGAGAGTTTTAAACTCTGAATTCTCCATGGGGAACTGACGACAATAGCAACCCAACTTTTTTTCTACATTTTATAAGCTACATTTTGTTTAATATATTTATAGGTTTTATGTTTTTTTTACCCTCTATTCTACAATCATTCCTTTTTTATTTTGGTCTGCTGTTCCTGTAAAAATGTCTTTGGATTTTCTCATTCTGGTTCTTCCATAGGGCCCGGTCACACCGTCCGAACTTTGCTAGAGCATTCCTGGAGCGGTGAAAAAAATCCCTCACCGCTCATGACTGTTCATCACCGTTTAACAAAAGTTGTCTTCCGTTAAAGCAACGCCGTATACGCTCTGCCACTGCTGATGTTCCTCGAGTGTCCCTTCCACCGCTCCCAAAGTTTTGAGCTGCATAAAATATTGCAGCGGTGAGGAGAGATCCATTCTCCGCTCCGGTTAAGTTCACCCCCGCTCCACCGACACCCAGTCAAAGTTTGGTTCTGCTAGACGCAAGTTCATGGGCGCTTGGGTCCGCTAGACCAATGCAGAAATCTTGAACGCTGGATCACCGCTGCTTCACCAGCGCTGCACTGGCGGCAACTAAATGTTGCACAAAAGTCGGTGGAGCGGTCATCAGCATCTTACGAGCAGACACGGCTTTGCTTAAATGGTGTCGGTCATTGAAGCAGCGATCCATGGCAGCGATGAACTTTGATCTGGCGTTATCATAGCGGAACCGGAGTGGGACCGGTAATTGGGCAAAAATACGGGGAGAAATGGGCATCGAATAAGCCCAGAAACTGCATCACCATGGATCCTGAGAGACGCCCGCATGCGCAGAACGCCTTATACTTACGCTGAAGCAACCAATGCTACATCAACGCTCGGAATAGCTCGCTGCTGCTAAACCAATGCTAAAGCTACGCCGGCTTCAGCGGTACATCGCTACGCCAACGCCCGTGTGTTCGGTTTTTTCCCCCCATTTTGTGCGCAGTGACGAGCGTTGTCAAAATTCGGCGTCGCTCCAGGTACATTCCAGCAAAGTTTGGGTGGTGTGACCAGGCCCTTACTGAAGTGAGCTAACTTATACATCTATTTTCTGGTCAACACTTTAATCAGCTGAGAAAAAAAAAATAATAATAAAAACATAATATCCTTTCTGTAAAAATCACCCCAAACTTCAGGTCACAGATGCCCCACCCACAATCTAAATGTTTTGATTGGTCCAGAGCCTCAGAAGGATGTAACACATGTCATTTCGTCAGCTAGCTCATCCTCATCGCGGCTAGTCTTGATTGGTTCCTCGTCGCTGTAGAGCCCATCTGACTCTACAATGGCATTGCTGAGAAAGCTGTGACTTCCAGAACCCAGCAGGTCGCTTGCAGCAGATTCCATCTCATCCACAGTCATGTGGCATGCGTCAGCAATTTCCCGCTTTGCAAACGCCACAAATTTTGGATCACGAGCATAAAGACCAAGTCCTTCTGAGATCAGAACCTAGGAAAGACCAAAGATTGATGATATCTTTGATAACTGATGATGGCTTTGATGCTTATTTACTTTGTGTTAACAGTTCATGATTTTGTTTTACTTACCGCCTCTACGAGACTGTCAGCTGATCCTCGTTTCTCTGTGAATGGAGCGTTGAGCTGGGGTGGGACTCGGAGGGTGGTATATGCCCGGTATGGAGGTGGAGCTGGTACAAATCCAAATAACCCAATCAGACAACAGCAGCAGTAAGGGTTTTCGGGCATTTTCTTCACTCACCTGATGATCCTGGATTGGCTCCGTACCATGCTGGTCTGGGGACTGTACTTGTTGCGCTAACACCTGCTGGACAACAGTGGTAGAGATGTCTTTAGACTCAACAGTTCTTACTTCTTGTAAGCTTTTGTTGGGACTTTGCCTCACTTCTTTCTGCTCCTTCTCTCTTGCCTTCTCCATCAGGTCCCTCACCCAACCAGGGAGGACTGCCCTCCTCCTCCACCAGAATGAGAGGAGCATAAAGGAGTCGGCCACGGCGAGGACAGGGGTTTGCCCAAGAGGTGGAGGTTGCTGAGGAGTGTCCAGAGGAGTGCCGGGAATCATAGCTGTTAAAAATCTGCTGGGTGAAGGGGCAGATTCACATATGAAATTTTGGAGACACCTTTGAAGAAGCAGAACCCAGAAGCTCAGGTGAAAGAAGTGGCTCTTTGTCAGTGTATGTCTTTCTTCAATTGGGAAGGGGGCTTTTAACAAAATAGTCTTTTAACAATTACTGGTGCAGGTTTTTAACTTGGACTGCAGTTAATCTCCAAGGTTATTAGATCCTAAATGCATGTTACCTGAGCATGTGAGCGACGCTGTGGTGTTGTTGGGTGATATGTCCCAGGGATGGGCAAGTCATCACTGCTGCCCTGCCGCCTCAGACACTGAATGTTAAAAGATGGCTTCCGACCTGGTGAACAAATCAGCGCTCCCATTATAGTGACATCACCGGTCACAGTCAAAAGACCAACAGTGACACCCTCTCACCAGTGGGCGTGGCAGGAAGAAGGCGTCTTCGTGTTGTCCTCTTGCCTTCACTGTAGCTGTCACCGTAGCTGCTGTTAGCGCACACAGTGTTACCAATTGGGTGATCCCTATACAAAGTAGGTTGATCAAGGTAATGTCTGCAATCACACAACCACTTAATCAGACGTTAATCCATCAATCCTTTTCAAGGGAGAAATATTTAGATGCAGATCAATTTATTCTCAACAATTTGCAGTTTTGAAAAAGCAACCTAAACCTTAAAACACTTAAGAACAGTCCAGATCCTCCTTTCTTTTAAGTTTTTCCAACCTTCTCCACACCAATATGTCAGCATACCTGTCTCTGGAACTGATGCTTTCACTGTCCTCCTCTCTGCTGTGGTAACCCTGTTCTCCACACACCTCCACATCGCCGTTCCTCTTCGACCTGTCTCTTGATTCCTTCCTGCAGACCAGCAGAAGACTGGTTCAGAAGCCTGTAAATCCTCACCCTGTACCAACAACATCTTCGCCATTATTTTCTGAGCTCAAGTTCTTGCTCTTTGCTTCCTTTTTTAACAATACATTGTATGTCGGAGGAGGTTTTCTATTTACCCCGGTAATGTTGTCTTGAAGTTGAGTCATGACATCTGAACTTAAATGGCTTTTGGTCAGTGGAACGTAGCTAAGTGTTCGTGACTTCAAGGTGTGTTCAGGTGCCTTTCAGCAGTCTGTGCTGACAAAAGGCCAATCAATATTCTGTTGGACCAGCAGTCTAGTCTAGCAGTCGGGATAAATAGATAGATAGGTAGATACTTTATTACTTTAGTGATCAAAAGGGAAATTGGTTTTGGTAGGGCAACAGCCATGCAATTCTAGCAGTGCTGATCGCCCAGATAGACACACGAGGGAGAGCAGAAAATAATGTTAAAATCAAGCACCTTTGATCTGTGTTGCAGTAGAATGGCAAATATTAAAGTACAAGCTAAAAACATCAACAAGCAACATTGATTCCCAAAGACTATCTAGGGAAATTGTCATGAAGAGGGGAGGAATTTAGGTTTCCATGACAAGCGTCTCTGCTTATCGAACTTTCAGCTGATTTGTTTTGGTTCGGTCGAGGGAGTGTGCCCTTGACCTGGGAACTTCTAATAAGAAATGATTTGTTTAGGGGCAGGCAGACACAGTTTCTACCTGCCTGCATAAAGACCAGACTACTTGTGGCGGAATATTCACTGATCCAGGTCCGTTTTCATGGTTTCCTCCAAGGCGAGCCGTAACTCTCTCCATGCTGGTTTCCATCTTCCCAAGGAAGACTTCAATGTGATACACGAAGGCAAACAGAGCATCAATCTTGACTTCCAATGTGTTCCGTTTATCAGTTTGAGTTTGTATAAGTGTCCGATCGCAAAGCACTCCCAGCCCGCCTTTTGCTGTGAGCAGTTTCACCAGGTTCCGATATGTCCAGATTCCACCAGCTCCAATTAGCAGAAAGCAAGAGATCATTAATCCAATGTTGTAAACATCTTCGACCTCTTCCTGGGGCAGTTGCAACAGGCAGAGAATGCTCCACTTGCCCTATGGAGCCTTCACATGTCCAGCCTCAAACATACCTCTTGGGCACGTGGGGTCCAAATTCGCATTTCTCATGGTGCAGGAGATTTGGTCAATTGCATTTGCAGTCCTTCAGAAAGATTTACTGTAAGTCCTGCTCAGTTTTCTCATTAGATAGAAGTTTGTTCTTTTTATGCAAATGACCTGCAAATGTATCTGTTGTTGAAATCTTCAGACTCAATCTTCATATTGACAAATTGCTCTCAGATGATCCAAAATGGAATAGCAAAAATATTATTCAGTCTTAATAAAAAACAAAAAACTCTTGATGGTGTTGTTCATGTTCACCCTGTATTTAGTCTGATTGCAGACATAGCATAGACATGGTTTCCTTTGACTAATTGAGATTAAAAACTATACGCCTCTAGACTTATAGGTCAAAGCCATTTGATCTGAAACACAGATGCAGATTTCAACTAAGTAATTCCTGTCTTTAAGATAGGATTTAAACTTCTCAAATGCAAAACTTAACATGCATAACCAGTTTTACAAGTCAGGTTAGAAATCTTTATAAAGTCATTGTTATTTAACAACCAAAATAAATGTGTGATATTGTCTAAATTGTTATATCTTACACACATTGTCTAAAAGTAAGTTTTTCTGCCTGAATCACAACTACTAAAAACTCATGAATGTATTTATCAGCATAATTATGGTTTCTGTCTGCTCTCTGGACTACAACCACAAAGTAGGATTATATCAGTCCAGTCCTCTGGTCTTTTTATTAGATTGACTTCAAAACAACTCCACTTGAGTCCAAGTGCCTCCATGGTTTAGCGTCAACATTCATGTCCGACATGTAGGTCCCACATAAACCAGCCGAGAAGCTCAGGGACAGAATTTCTGTTGTTGGAGTCAGGATTAGACACAATGAATTTTCAGTTTCGTGCAGTTAAAATCTAAAACATTCTTCTTGATGGTGGTTAACACATGTTGGGCTCCATGTGTATTTCTGTCAGGATCCCTGTCCTTTTCCAGTGTGTGTCTGTTCCACTGTATGAGTTCGTTAAATATCAAGCTCCTATATTAGTTTCACCTTCCAGTCACCTGCAGTCAAGTTTCCTCATCATAGTACGAACAGTATAAATCCCTGCTCATTCTCTTATGCCTGCACTGCCCTGTCCTGCCTATGTAAGCACCCAAATTATTAAAACAAGAGCTAAAGATTTACCAGAACTCTGTTATTCTAATCTTTCTTTCTTTCTTTCTTTCTTTTCCCCAAACCAGACAGTACACTTGGGTTAGGGTATTAGACGGGATAGTGAGTGGGGCACAGCTAGATAGGTTTTATCTGACGGCCAGCTCTAGGAATAGGATTTCCCAATGTTCTATATTTCTCGTCGGATTTAGTGATCATCACTTGATTACCTTTGCTTTTATTTTTGGGTCTTAAACTAGGAGGTTATCTTATTGGCATTTTAATACTAAACTCTTTTGGATAGGGCTTTTTGTGAGAATTTTGAATTTTTTTGGGAGCTTTGGAGGTGTAGAAAGGGGGATTTTGTTTCTGTCAGTCAGTGGTGGGAAGTGGGCAAAGCTCAGATCCGGGTGTTTTGTCAACAATACTCCAGTCATACTACAGTCACTGTAAGAAAGATCATCTTGTCTTTGGAAAAAAGACATTTCTCACCTTGAGATGTGTGGAGCATCTTTACGTGATAAAGTGTTGCAACAGAAGAAGACTGAACTGAGTTCCCTTTTACAGGAGATAGCGAAGGGGGTGCTGGTTAGAGCTCGCTACACCACCATCACAGATGTGGACGCTCCCACATCCCTTTTCTTTAATTTGGAGAGATCTCAAAAGACACAAATGGTTTGCCTTCGCCTTCCTGATGGGACTTTCACCACAGACCCGGCTGCTATGAGAGATCATGCGGGGGATTTTTACAGCACTCTCTTCAAAAAGGAGGCGTGCAATTGTGACTGTGTGGTCCAGCTGCTGGAGGGGCTCCCACAGCTGAGTGAGGCTGACAGAGTCAGTCTGGATTCTCCAATCCTGCTGGACGAGCTAGCGGCGGCTGTGAGTCAGATGACATCTGGGAAGTCTCTGGAGATGGTTGGGTTGCCAATCAGACTTTTTCAAGCATTTCTGGATGTGCATCGGCCCGGATCTCCTGGAGGTGGTGCAGGATTGTACGAGGACTGGCATGCTGCCTTCTTCATGTCGTCATGCGGTTCTTTCTCTCCTGCCAAAATAAGGAGATTTGACTCTGCTTAAGAACTGGAGACCTCTTGTTCTGCTATGTACGGACTATAAGTTGATCTCAAAAGTTTTAGCGAACAGGTTGAAGAAGTGTTTGGAACAAATCATTTATAGTGACCAATCCTATAGTGTCCCAGATCGCACCATTATGGATAACCTTTTTGTTGTGCGTGATCTGTTTGATATTTGTAAGTCCTATGATGTCAATGTTGGGCTGATCTCTCTGGATCAAGAAAACGCCTTTGACCGAGTTGATCACTCTTATTTATTTTCCGCTTTGAAAGCTTTTGGTTTTGGGGAAGGTTTCATTTCTCTTTTGAGTCTTTTGTATTGACAGGCTTTTTGTTTGGTTAAGGTTGGTGGGGGGTTAATTCGTCCTGTGTCGGTTCAGAGAGGTATACAACAGGGATGTCCTCTTTCAGTTCAACTATACACCATTGCCATTGCACCCTTGCTCATTATGTTGCGGTCCAAGCTGATGGGGTTTGAGCTGCCTGGGCACCCGCACAAGCTGTCAATCGTGGTTTCTGCCTATGCTGATGACATTTCCGTTCTTGTGGGGACATCCCTATCTGAGCTTGCTGCGGCTGCAGGTTTCCATTCCATCAGGACGCTGCAGAGGATAGTGGATGAGATTTGCCAGTCCTTACCTGAGAACCTGCAATGGTATGTGAGAGATTCTTCAGTTGTTTCACAATGGGTGGATGGAATGGATTTTCCCTTCCCTTCAATGCAGGTCTCTCCGTCCCGTGAGGAGTGGGTGGAGGACGGAAGTAGACTGTTATCTTGGACATCCCCACTGATGAGAAATTTGGAGACGATGGGAAGGAAGACCCTCTACCTAGTGTCCGTGAAGGTTTTAAATGTGCGCTCCCTTGTCGACGTCAGAGTGTGGGGTGGACTGTTTTTCTTGGCCCCCGAGGGGCTGTTGGAGATCCCTGTACAAAGCTCTCGTGGAAAAACGGGCAGGTGACCTCCAGTGGAGGGTCGTGCATGGGATCATAGCCACGAACAGATATCTGACACACGTCAATCCAGGCACAGGGGATGGGTGTCCGTTTTGTTCAGTTAGCGAGTCGGTGGTCCACCTGTTTGCTGAATGTCAGCGTCTGACGAATCTCTTTTCTTTTCTACGGGTGTTGTTTGAGGGGTTGGGGGAACGGTTTACTTTGGTTTGCTTCATTTACAGTCTCAAATACGAGACTCGGAAAAAGAGTGTTCACACACTGTTGAACTTCCTTTCAGCTGAAGCTAAGCTGGCTGTTTGGATGTCCCGGAAAAACCGGATCCAGGGGACCGGGTCCGATGAGGTTCTGTTTCTCTTTAAGAGATGTT
This sequence comes from Oryzias woworae, assembly GCA_016861445.1. Taxonomy (NCBI): domain Eukaryota; kingdom Metazoa; phylum Chordata; class Actinopteri; order Beloniformes; family Adrianichthyidae; genus Oryzias; species Oryzias woworae. The sequence goes on from BOLG01001158.1 coordinate 1,254,636, forward strand.
TGGCAGCTCGGTTCGGAATAGAGTTCTGTTTTTACAATCTTACTAATTAACTTGATGATTTTGTTAAAATTTGGACTATTGCAAATGTTTTATTTCCTGTCAGTAGAGACTCTTTGGTGCTGAGTTTTTGAGTTCATGTTTTTTCTCTTGTGCTGCTTGAACTTATTCCCTGTCCGTGTAATTTTTAATTTGTAAAGTGCTGATCGATCATTAAAGGTTTTTTACAACTCAACTCAAGTCTTTCTTTCTTTTTTTCTTTCTTTGCCGAATTAGTTTCATTAGTCCCTATTTGCAGCACAGTGGCCTCTATGGAACATGCCAGGAATTGCTCTTGCCTTACGGCACCTCACCGTTCATTTTTGTAGAATGATGGTTTTCTGTGAGCATGATCTAGAAGGCTGCTCTTCCCCAATAAATGGCGTTGGTTATTGATAGATGATCTCAAGCTTTCTTTATGTCGAAAATGGTCCCCATGCTCATTCCCATTGGCCATCTTGGTGAAGGAGCCAACTCGGTGTATCAGACATCCATTAGAGGTGCCACTGTCATCCATAGCACCACCCAAACCTGAGGACAGGCAGGTGCAGACTCATCAGCACTCATGAGTGACCTTTTGTTTATTTGCACCACAGAAATGTTTAGCAGTATAATTTTAACTCTTGTCAAACCAAATCAATCTTTATTTATATACTTTTCATACCTTGTAAAACTACTTGTTGTGATCACTTAAATAGATACAGATGTGTGAAGCAGGTTTAGAGACTGAACTGACTTGTGATTGGTAAACTGAGGAAATTATTCCCATGTAAATGTCGTAAAGCCTAAAACATGTAAATGTGTTTGTTTCTATGTGCTTCCAGTAGATCTCCCAGGATGCACAAGAAGGCAAAAAAAGTTGATGTTGTTCTATCCAAAAAGGTCACAACTCCCCATGGATCTCAACCATCCAGCACTGCCATCTTAAATTCATCTTCTAGATTCTGTGATTTCAGCCTCGTACATTTTTGGGCCGTTGGTTTTTCACAGGGCCCATTCTGGTTCTGTAACTCACAGTTATAACTTTTCTAGCAGTTCCACCAGTTAAAAAAAAGCTCACAGCTGGTTTTAGAGACAACCCCCATTTCCCCTATCTTGACTGGATGGTCCCTTGAGGATTCAGTCTGGCCTAACTCCTGTGTGAAACAAGACAATACAAAGCACCTGCTAGGTGAAACTGTCAGCACTCACATTTGCTAGGGTTTTAGGAATGTTGATGTTGTTCCTTTGATGAACATTGAGGATATAGGTGAAATAAAAAATTATGAGATGTGTGATCTGTTTCACACAGAGAGAAACAGATCACACACATATTCCAGAGTTTTACAAATGCCCAAAGAAAACATCTGGAATGTGCATTATGCCTGGGTATAAAACAGTTGTTTTACCAGTGGGTGTTAGTATTGAGCCTCGTCTTTCTTTCTCTGCCTCAAAACTGTTTTCAGCCTGTGGACACAATCAAAGAAATGTCACCCTGAAGTTAACTTGCTAAGTTTTGAAATAAAATATTTCCAAAGCAGCATCAGCACCATGTAAGAGACGCTGTCCTCCAGCTCCTCTTCCTCCAGCATGGCCTCCTCCTCATCCAGATCTTCATTCAGAGCCAAACGCATCTCTGGACCCAGGTCCTGAAGAGTCTTCAGACCTGCTTTGCATAACTACACCAGAGGACAGATGATTACCTCCCATTTTTTTACTTTTAATTATCTCATGTCAAAAAACTATTAAAACTAGACACTCAAATCTATTGCTGAGAACTTCCAGTGGAAAATTCACTTGAATTCATCCAAGTTCTGTTGCTTTATTTAAAACATCTAAACACTGAAACTGAAATGCCAACAGTGTATGAAAGAGGCAATCATACAAACCTGGACAGCAGACGGATTTGTAGAGTTTGGGTCTCCTGTGAGATCTCCTTTCTCTTTTCTTTTCCTGAACTTTCTAAAGTAATCCTGGATCAGGAATGTTGCATAAAACTTTCCGACGGTAACTTCTTCCTCTGCAATTGGGGAAGAGATCATGTAGGATTTTTATCAGAACTTCCTACGGTGTCAGCACTGTAGTCTACTCTCTTGCTGTAGACTATGAGCTTCATGCTGTAACAGTTTTTCCCAGAGCATCACGTCACTGCTGAATTAGAACTCCAAACTACATCAGTACTTCCTTCTACATCAATTAGCCTTGAAACATTAACATTGTCTGCAGAATTAGTAACAGTATTTTATAGTACATAATACTTCAAACTGAATCAGAACTTCATTCTGAAGAATTCCATTTTGTTTCTGAGCATCCTTCTGCAGCAGTAGTTCCTGTATAGTCTGCACCTCCAGGTGAAGCAATATTTCCTGCAGAATTAGTGCACTCTGTCAAAACTTCACTTCTTGTCTCATCAGTTCTCTACTAGTGATTCTGTACTTCTTGCTGCATAAGACATCCTGTTGGATCAGTACTGTGTGCAGCATCAGCAGTTTCTGCAGCATGATTTCCTGTACCTTCGTGTGGAGGGATGACTTCATCCAGCAGTTTGGGCTTCATTCTCTTCCAGATCTTCTTGATGATGGCCCTCAGTTCTTCGTTCTCCTGCTCAGGATGACCTGTGAACAGCATTGACAGGTCAAAAAGACATTTCTGGAAGGTTTAGGCTTTGTATTCATTTCCCCCATTCTAACGATCATTTGTTCCCTTTCACCTAGGTAATCAATTACTTATTGATGAGTTTATCTCTTGAAGTCATATCATTAAAAATACTTTTTCTGCCAGCACACTATCCCAAAAACCTCAGAAGTTTGTAAACTGCAGAACTTCCTTCTGAAGAGCATCCTTGATAAGTCATTGTCACCCGTGTTGCAGATGACACTTCAAAGACCCACTCCAATACGAATGGCGTTTTTTTAACATGTTCTTGTAGCATTTTTCTCATGGACATGTAAAATATGTCAATTTAATTTTTTTTTTTGTATAAAGTATGTATAAAGTAATGCAACATTAAAACTGCATTACTGAGTATATCTTTAATCAAATCATGGTGGATCAGGAGCAGATCAAAACCTGAGCTTTTTTAAAACTTGAGTTTGTGACGTAGCAACTGCCACAGGCAGGTCAATGTCTCCTTTCTCTGCTGCAATTCTAAAGCATCCACTAGGAGACTAAAGTCTTTATTTTTCTGGTCTGAGCTGGTATCTGGATCAAAACAGTACAACTAGGTATCTCTAATATCGCTTGCAGTATTTTTTTTTTTTTTGCTAGACTAGTGTTAGCTTGGGCTTGTGAGAGGCTGCAAGCTAGTGGGAGACAACATAAACAAGGGATTGCTGGAAAATTAGGGAAACTAACATCCGCACCAACAGTCCCGCCCACAAACAAGAATCTTTTGTCTAATGGGGCAGCAGTAGTTCAGGTGGTGGAGCAGGTCAGCCAATGATCAAAAGATTGGCAGTTCAATCCCCACTCCCTCCAGCCAACCATCGTTGTGTCCTTGGGCAAGGCACTTAACCCTTCTTGCCTCCAGTGTGTGAATGTGCCAGTGATGGTTAGAGGGGCCGTTTGGCGTGTACCGGCAGCCACGCCTCTGTCAGTCTGGCCCAGAGCAGCCATGGCTACATCAGTAGCTAACCATCACCAAGTATGAATGAGGTGTGAATGAAAAATGTATATACTTTGAGCGTCTGGAAAAGGGCAGATACATTCACTCCATTATTATTATTAATAAGCTCCTTTTGTTCTGCAGAAAATACGTTTTAAAAAAACAACACATAATTTTTTATTTTGGATAAAAGCAACATAATCATTATTAAACGACCATTGGCAACAATTTTACAGTAGAAAAATATCATTGGAATATAACTTTATTTTTATTGTTTCTTCTAATTATAACTATGAGTAAGACCTCCTGAAAGAAGGTTATTAGTGTTGTACAGATTACTCCCACAGCATGATGGCCTGGAAGCTTTTGTGACCTGAGTTACTTCTTTTGTTGTTTTGGCTCCCCTCTGGCATATCTTCTCTCAGTTGATAGTTCTCAGTTGACATTTGTTTAGTTTCACCTAACTTGTAAAATCATCTCTTTACCCCTTTTAGAGCCAGTGGACCTGTTATAGTTTTTTTTTCCAATTGCTAAAACGCATTTTCTAAAACATTAGACCAATTTCAGAAAGCACAATTCTCTAAATTCCAGGTAAATGCACCTGTGGTTCTTTACAGCATCTAATTACTGGTTGTCTTACCATGACATTACGAGCTAACCACGTCGAACCCAGCAGGGAACGTTAACGAACTGTAACTAGCTGATGGATCACGTAGTATGTTTTCTTCTCTGGAAATGTGTGGCTACATGATGGGTCTGCTGAGGACTGTCTGGCATTTCTAGCTTCATGCCTACTCCATTTTGACTTTAATCCGAATGAGATCCCCTTTAAGAAAAGCAAGGTGACTTTTGCTCTGAGTTTTCTGACTGGCTGGGCCAAGCACTGGGGTTTGGCAAAGTATGACAAAAGGAGCCAAGCTCTGTTGTTGTTGTTCCTTATAAGCCTTTTCCACCTAACTCTTCATTCTGTTTCACACAACCACACCCCACCGAGTGGCTGCTTCATAGCAAGGAGCGTCTCGTATTACGCAGTGGAGTTCGGGCTTTTGCTGCCAGCACCCGCTTGCCAGATGAGGCGTGGCTGGACTTGGTTCTTCAGGGTCTCTCCAGTAAACTCAAAGATGAGCTGGTGGCGAGGGAAGTTCCAGAGAACCTGGAAAGATTGATCGATCTGGCTGTCTGCACTGACCCGAGAATGAGGGAATGAGGTAGAGAAGAATGTCGCTCTACAGGCTTCTCTTAATTGCTCCCTGTGTTCTCTACTGGGGAAAAGGCATTTCCTCCACAACGGTCCAGGGATTTCCAGGACCAGGAAACACCTGGTGAGTCACATTTCTTCTTTGACTCCACTCTCTCGGCCATTTACATTGTTTATAAGAACAAGAATGGCAGAAATGCATTGTTATAATTTGAAAGACATCGCATTCATTTAATTCTGAATTAAATTACATTGATTGGTTTGTCAGCTGCACCTATCCCTTTAGCTGCAGCCACTGAAAGCTTGTTCATTGTCAGACGTTTTTACTGCACATAACTATCCGGCTGAGCTGAGGTCCATGGGAGAGTGGTGTGTTTGGCTAGCAAGTGGTACCTCAAACTTGACATGCTGTGATGATAACTAATCTCACACCGACAGTAACTACAAATCACTTTAGTTTTGCTCAGAGAGCCATTTGTCTTTTTAACAGTCCTGAACGGTGCAGTGAGGAAAGGTGCGAGTGGCAAAATTCAAAATATGTGATTAATGCCATCAAAAAACGTGACAACCTCAAATGAGTTTTGTTTTGACCCGTTTTTTTAACACGACTAAACTGACAGCCTGACTAAATATGTATCCCCCAGCAGAAAATAGCCCCTCTCATAGGTTGCTGGATTCATCCAATTGACAGATTGAGAAACATTTAACAACCGCAAAGCCCTTTAAAACTTTTGAAAGGAGAACATAGTTGGCTTGATGAGTTCAGGAATTGTAAGACATCAATACAGTTTTGTGTTTGACTGTGAGTTTAATCCCATCAAAGCTGACAGTTTTCTGCAGCCACTCACCCTCTGTCTTGATCTTGAGCGCAGTACGAACCAGAGCAAAGAGTGTGGCATTAAATGTCACCATCCCATCTGCATTCAGAGGCATGTTCATTGCCACTAGACGCTGCGATGAAGAGGAGAGGAAGAGAAGATGAAGGCAGACTTACACTGGATTATGTGCAGAGCTGCAGCACCACAAGCGTTTACCTTACAGGCTACTCTATGTGGACAGAGCTTCCCAAAACCTAACGGTGGCTGAATCCTTCGCAGAAGAGCCACCACATCCAGATGTTTGATTCGACCTCTGAAAACACAACACGGAAGTTTGACTGTCATCATGAAGCTACCTTCTTCATTTAGTTGGAAGACCTGACAAACTGTTTCAGGTGTTTCAAAGCAGTGTGAAAGCACCAAACTTTCTTCTGGATCCAAATCTAAGGCCCCGTTTGTATAAGAAAGTACTCAAACTGCAGAAACTGGTGGTTTAACATGCACTAAACTTGCTTTGTCCATGGAGTGTCGCCAACTGGTTTTCATGGTTTGTTGGCATTCTCTGCTGCTCGATTTTAGTTTCTGTCATGATCATAAATGTTGGGCCGCTTATTTCTACATGCAACAAAACAAATGGGCAAATTGCTTAAAAAAAATATATATATATTTTAGTTATACACTACTCGCAATGAGTTATGGATATTGTAAAAAGCTCAGTAGTTGTTGTAAACACAGTGTTAGTTTCACTCCATTCATTTTTGGGATAGGGAGGCAGTTGTATTGAGATGATAGACACACCTTATTTAGTGTTTTCCACATAATAGACTCACTGTGTGTGCTTTACACATTACGGCACAATGTCTCCCGAGTTTCCTATTGAGGCCAAAAACCAAAAATCCTAAAAGGAAAAATGTTTTAATGTGGCATTAATGTCAACATTCTGTGAGTATTAAAAGCTGATTTTGTCAGTAAGTCAATCCAAGTTTATTATTCAAACAGACATGAACACAAAACGTCACTTAACAGACGAGCAGCTCCACCTGGTCATGGCGCCTTCAGGTTGGTGGTAGACAGTCAGATATTACAGGTGAACTCAGTGAGTCTCAAACTTTCATCAGTAGACTTGGATTCAGACACAGAACTACTGTCAGAGTTCGTGACAGACGCAGGAATGGAGCTCCACCAGTGACAGACCACAACCAGAACCAGAACCGAAGGACCTCTGCACTCTGACATGGTTTAGCAAACACCACACAGCTGCAGGCCTGTTTACCAGATGTGAGGGTACACCCTCACTTTTCTGTTCACGGCTGATCTTGCTCCATCTCACCTTGCAAGAATTTTATCAATATTTAATGTGATGCTGTCACTGCCATGTTGGAGCCAGACAACATCAGTAAGCACTGATTGGTCAGAGTTGGTCTGAGCCAATGTTTCCATGGAAACCACTATTGCCACACCCCTTCCGCTGAAAGTGGACTCAGTAAAATCTGTTGATCAAATGTTTCAAACATTCAAGGCGGGGGCCAGTGGGAACCACATGTTTTAATTGAGGGATCTGCTTAAAAATTTTAATGAACAAAAATGATCACGGAAAAAACTATGATTATGTAAAAGGTAGCAGAGAAAGAATGGTTATTCTGACAAACAGAATGAGTAATAGCTGTTTACTTCTCTATAGAAGTTTACGGGATTTTGGCTTCTTGTTGTCACGGCAGCAGCCAGCCTGCTGCTAATCATCTGATTCCCTCCACCACTGCCTGCTCCTATATATCTCTGCCTCTGCCCTTCATTCTCAGGCGGGTAGTAGCGCTACAAGCTTTTTTTTTTTAACATTATTTAACATTAGTAACAAGATTTTAACATTAGTTAAAAAAATAGGATTTAAACAAAATGCGTGCAGAGGGGGGGTCCTCTTGAATTTATGACTTAATTAAATGAAAAAGATGTATATGACCACACAGAGTGGGAGGATGAATACCAAAATGAAATTTAAATACTGCTGTGTGATATTAATAATCATTTGGACAATTAAGATTTAAAACAAATCCAAGTTCATAAAATAGATTAGAGTATTGAAGACTTAAACTCTTATTGTTGGAGAATGCAGGTTGGCCACAAAGATTAAGTCAGAAATTAAATTTAGTTAGGAGTTAAGCTAAGTATGTGCGTAGTTTAGTGGAACTCGATTGCCGTGAATGTTCCTGAGTTAAAAAACTAGGAGGTTAGTTCAGTAGAATTCTGAGTTTAGGAGAACTTAAAAACCCATCCCTTTGTGTATGAAGTTCAACAATTTACTTTCATATAAATAATTCTTTATAAAAGCCTGTTTCAACCAGGAGAGTACAAATTAAAAAAAAAATCTTGTCCAAGAAACCTGAGCGGGACGATCAAGACTAAGTATTAGAAAGACAACAATGTAACTCAGACTATTTAAAGTGGTTCTTAAGTTACAGGTTTTCTGTTCAGATTTTGAGCCAAAGGATTCAGTTCACATATACAACCCAAATGTTTAGCTTCTAGGCCTTCTGTAAGTTATTTTTGTAAATTAGTCCAGGTAAATTAGAGTTTTCAAATGCTAAGGAAATAAAGTTGGGTAAGAATAAAAGAAAAGCTCAGAAAAAAAGGGATATCCCAGTGTAAACGGATCAGGAATAATAATTCATAATAACAAGAACAATTTATTTAAAGAAATATTTAAATGTTGCAAACTGTTACATGTCATTACATTGTAGTCTTTAGATGCCGAACTAAAAAAGGTCTTGGTTTTCCTTATAGATCTTGTTTAATTGACTGTGGCGATGGATTTTGAGGTGTGATATTTTTTGATTATTGGTGTAGCATTTGTTTGAGTCAACATTCCTGTTATGAGACATTATTTGGATGAGATTCAATTTTTGAATGTGTCCCCTTATAGGCTCTTTTAGAATTTCAGGGTGGACTGTGGATTTATTTAACATGTTTGAATTTTCAGTTTTGAATGTGGAGGAATGTGTTTGTGAATTATTCAGTTCTGAGATTTAATTTAAGGAGATATTTTGTGTTACTTCTGCGAGTTTTGGTGATTGGTGTGAAATTTGCTTATGTGCAAAAGAAAATGAATGTGAACAGTTATAAAGAGCATTTTACTGTTACTATTGTGTAAATCTGTCATAGTCCTTAGTGTACAATTCCGTACATTATGATGTCATTATTGAAAAATGATTGAGTGATAAATGATGAGTGTGTGGTGCACATGATGAATGGTATGTAGTGAAAAATATGTGATGAAATGTTCAAGTTACTAACAACCTAAACCTACACTGGAACAATTCTAAACTGGGTTGATACCAGCTTTGCTGAGTTTATGCATGAGAGCTCCTATATCGCCTTTGCCTGTACAGCATAAATACTTCTGGTTGACCATTGCTTGCATCAAGAAGATGAGGATGACTATGACTATGGCTATGGATATTGTTTGGGTGTTTGTTCATTGATTTTCACAGGTACTTCTGGAGTGGAATTATAGATTGGCATACTGTGTATGTTGTGCCCTGGAGGCGTTCCTTCCCCCTCGTCAAGCAGCCACACCTGTTCCTGATCATCTCCACCTGTGCTTCATCACCATGGCTTTTTAAGCAGCATCAAACCTCCAGCCATTGTCAGATCATTATGCTGCTTGTGTGTCAGCCTGCCAGCCCGCTCTGTCAGCCCTGTCAGCCCGCTCTGTCAGCCCTGTCAGCCCTGTCAGCCCGCTCTGTCAGGCCCTGTCAGCCCTGTCAGCCCTGTCAGCCCTGTCAGCCCGCTCTGTCAGCCCTGTCAGCCCGCTCTGTCAGCCCCTGTCAGCCCGCTCTGTCAGCCCTGTCAGCCCGCTCTGTCAGCCCTGTCAGCCCGCTCTGTCAGCCCTGTCAGCCCGCTCTGTCAGCCCTGTCAGCCCTGTCAGCCCTGTCAGCCCTGTCAGCCAGCTCGTTCAGCTCAGCCTGTCTGCCTGCCTGCCAGCCCGCACTGTCAGCTCAGCCAGCCAGCCAGCCAGCCTGCCAGCCCTCTCTGTCAGCTCAGCCTGCCTGCCTGCCTGAACCGCTCTGCCATACTGCGCCACTATTTTCCTAATCAATAAACTTAACTTTCTCATCCTTTAAAATATGTCTGCTCTTGGATTCCACCCACCTCCTTGTTCACAACAGTGTAAGTTTGACAAACATTTTGAGGTACTGTAACAGGCCCTAGAGGTGTGCATGTTTCCCTCTTTAGTTATTGATCGTGTTTAGTTATTAGTTATTGATCATGTTTATGATCAGAGGGGGGAGCATTAGGTTAGACACAAATATTACAGGGTTTATTCAATTTAATTTACAGTTCCAGTTGAGAAAAACACTTTCAAGTTAATCATAGAACAGTTTGTGCCAAAGTTTTTCTCCCTGATGACAAATTTTGTTATTTCCTCATTTAATGTTGTTTATTAAGAACTAAACAGAGTTGTGGTGTTTGTGTATTTTGCTTTTTTTCATGATTCATGAGGTCCTGTATCTTTAAAATTATGGGTTTAAAGTAACGTATTAAAGTAAAGGATTTTGATAGAGTTGGGTTTGTGGCTAGTAGTATGACTGCTTTAAGGAAACTGTATATTTTTAACATTATCAAGTGTTTCTTAAGTAGAATTAATTAAGCTAGTGTAAAAGTGCAATGACACCAAATTTAAAGGACAGACTAACAGAGGCTGGGTAGTTACAGAAAAGGGTTTATAAAGGAGTAAATATAAGTTTAATTTGAGTAGAGTGGTTCTTATACTGAAGGCTATTACTAAAGACAACATGTCAATGATCAGGACTTGATGTGACTGGTTTGTGGACTACTTAGAAGACTGAAAATCCTGCTCTACCGGCATTGGATGAATGCAACAGTACGGATGACATCAGAAACTCCAGTTTTTCCAGATGGAGTCAGGATGATTGACGAAAACACTGGTTCAGCTGCAGAAGCCCAGAGTGTATGACCCCAATGTGGGAGAGAAAAGGCAACTATGATCAAATAAAATTTGCATAAATTAACGGAGAAACTGAGAGTTTTATAGATTTGTATTTAGACTCAGTTCTCAGCCCCATAACAGACCACAGGAAAGTCCACATCATTGCAGAGGTACAAATCCCAAGCTCAATCCTTCATCAATGTGAGCGGAAAAGGCTAGCTCCCACCCCTCCCCTGATCACTTTCCCAAAAAGAAGTCTAAAGGGAACATACTTGGCCTCTGGATCATACTCAGACCATATCCTCTTGAATTCATCTAGATGATGAGGCCCCAGAATGGACCAATCACGTGTCAGATAGTCAAAGTTGTCCATGATGACAGCGACAAACAAGTTGATGATCTGCAAAATCAATTGTGTGAAACTTCTTGACCAAGTAATGGCAGATTTTCAATGAAACATAAAAAAAATATGTTATTGAAAGATGTTTTCTGACCAGGAAGGCACACAGCATGAAGAAGCTGATGAAATAAACAATGGCGAAGTTGCTGCCACAGCTAAACTCCTCCCCTGGTTCGTAGTCGGACTCGGGGTCACAGCGTTTTCCTGGAAGACTAGCGAGCATGATCTCCTGCCATGCCTCACCTGTGGCACACCTGTGCATGTACACGCAGCATCAAGAACCAGAAGACAACAAGAGGCAGCCAGTTTCAGAAGCAGTCCTGACCTGAAAAGCAGGAGGACAGCCTGTGGAAAAGTCTGGAAATTGTTGTTCCTGTTGATCTGAGTGTAATCCTGCATCGCGATTTTCCCAAACGTCTGATGAGTAGATTGACAAAGAGAAAAATGTATGGACAGAGAGGTGGACAGAGAGAGAGAGAGAGAGACAAACAAGGTTTTTCTCCTCTAAACAGCAAACTAATGTTTAAAAATAAGAAAATGTTGAATTTAAACACAATATGAACCGAACTGTGAGGAGGTTGATCACGGTCAGTTGATAGTTCATTATTTTAAACCATATAAAGTCATAATTTAAGAAATATGTTTGATTGAAAAAAGGAGTGACTCCTCCAACTGCTCTAAAACATGCTCTCTGGATGATCGGCTGCCTGCTGCTGTCTGGACAAAGCTAGACTTCGTGCACTCAGAGTACTGGTTTAATTCAGACAATATAACCTGCTTCGTGGAACATCTGTGACAAAAAACTTTTGTTTTGTTTTTTAATGTCACAGCTCCAAACGTATCCAAAGATCTCTGAGAGAGAGAGAATGGAGATTGTGTTGTGCTCAGGACTGCAGGGGATGCCCTTAACAACGGGCACTGGTGCACTCTGGGTAATGCCTTTCAAACCTGTGTTGTTCAAAGCTCCTCACCTGCATGCCTATGACGGCGTAGATAAAAAAGATCATGGCAATGAGCAAAGCCACATATGGAAGTGCCTACAGAGGGGAGAGGGAGGGGGTAAGTCTCTGCCTCACATTGGCCAGCATCAACCTTTAGAACCAAGAAATATAACAAGTAGCTCAAGTCCTGATTTTTCTCAAACTCCTAAAACTCAGTTTCTTGCATCTGAAATGTACCACAGAGGGGCTTTATTGTGTGGTACAGTTCTGCTTCTCAGGGGGTGGGTTGGGGGGTGTACTTATCTCGGATTAAGGCCCAGGATCTCATAATCCTTTAAAAAATCTGCAGACACTAAGGATTTTAAATGAAAAGAAAACATCTGTTTGATTGGTTTGTCCAAAAATACAGAATAATATTTAGTTTGACTTTAAAAGGGCATAACAAAATGATTCTTTTCTAGCAGTAGAAACAAATCTTTTCTAAGACTGGAAAAGAATACTGTATTGCCAAATAAGTTAAAGAAAAAACTGAACATCCTAATGCTCACTGACAAAGATAGCAGCCCATTTCTGAAAATGTGGCTCTAGGACCACCCCCCCCCCACCCCCCACCCCCACCCCCCCTATAACACTGGGGGCCAAATCTGGTGGTTTTATTAACAATCAGGACAGGGCTATAGTTCATCCAGAAAATAACCAGAACAAGGACAACAAAGATCTGGCTTACCTGCAATGATTTGATAAAGGTCCACAGCAAAGTACGTATCCCCTCCCCTTTACTCAGCAGCTTGACCAATCGCATCACTCGAAACAGCCGGAAGAATGTGATGGACACCCGGGAGCTGTCCTCCCCACTCTGAAAAAAAATCCTAAATTGATGTTGTTCTTCTTTGTCATATGTTGTCTTTCAGGTTTTCATGTGGATACTGACAAATCTGAAAAACCCCTCTTTTCCTGTATGGGTAAGATTGTAGACATAGTTTTTGGAGCAGGAAGTGACTGTAAACCTTATTAAAGCTTTTATAAAGCTGTAGGCTTTATTCAGACACAGGTTTAGTTTGAGAAATGCTCCACGAGAGCAGAATAGACAAACTGTTTCAGATCGTGAAACATACAGTGGCTTGCATATTATTCAAACCCCTTGAACTTCTCCACATTTTCTCACATTATGACCACAAACATAAACCGAACTGGACAATGACAACTCATGTAAAGTAAATGGTATGGTCAAGCCGGGCTGGGATTATATAAATTCACTTCCTCCCACTGCCTTTCAAGCAGTCTATCATTAGATGCTTAATTATTCTGTGTTTGACATGTTTTTATGGATTTAAACCTCTGTTGGTTGATGTGTTATTCCTGCCTGACTGCTTGAAGTAAACCATTTTGAATAAAAAATCAGCTAGATATTTTATTGGAATTGTATGTGAAAGACAACACAAAGTGGCACACACTTGGGAAATTAAAAGAAAATTATACTCGAGTGCAATTTTTATTTACAAATAAAAAATTGAGAAGTGCAGTGTGCAAATGCAATCCACTGTCAATGTAAGAAAATGTGGAGAAGTTCAAGGGGTATGAATACTTTTGCAAGCCACTATAAATCCAGGGAGAGCTTTGGAGAAGGCACTCAAACACACCAGCAGGAATTTGTGCTCGTGAATGTGAGTTGCTCACTTCAGCCATTATTCTTTTGGTCTCACGTGGTTCCTTCTCCATCCAAATCAAACTACTTCTGCCATTGTCACCATTAGCAAAAGCTTGGTTCTGACAGCTAACTAACACTGAACCTCTTCCAGGATTTTCCTGTGTTGTGATATTCTTCATTACTTTTGTCAAAAGAATCTCTTGAGCAAACTTATGGAGGTAGAGCTTATTTTTGGAGCCTCAGACTCCATCTCTTCTGTTTGCAGAGACTGCCTTAATTAGTTTCTGACCCTGAATACTTTCATCTGCTAAAGCTTCTCAACTCACACTAAACTCTGTGACCACGATGTCGACCACACTGCCCACCACAATCAGAGCATCAAAAGAGTTCCAGGGGTCCACAAAGTAGTGCTGTAATCAGGTTCAGAGAAAAATTTTAGCAAGTTTGCAAACATCCCTAATGAGAACATTTGTAAGAATTGGTGATTCCACAGGTCCATCCTGACCCGCGGTCTCAGAGCAAGCAGCTTTAGCAGCATCTCCACAGTGAAAAGTCCGGTGAAAACCATGTTGAGGATGTCCATGATGTAGCTGAAGGTTTTGGACTGCTCATAGTGCTGCAGAGGAGGAAAGCAAATGTTTTTTTCCGTCCAGGTTAGTGTTAAGGTTGAACAGCACATTTTAGTGGCAGCTGAATGAAACTAACCTGCACAGCCAGGGTGACGGTGTTGAGAAGGATCAGGACAAACATCACATACTCAAAACCTGTCGAGTTGATGATGGACCAGAACTTATACTGAACCGGGTTCTTTGGTATGTACAGTTTCAGAGGCTGAGCCTTTAAGGCATACTCCACACACTGTCGCTGGGGGGGGGGGCAAAATACAGAATGGCAATTACAGCTTTCAGGTACATGTACTGAGATGTTAAACCCATAAAAAAATGGATCTGTCATGAACCCTCTCTGTGGTCTTTTTAACATACTCTAAAGTAGCTGCAGACTTTGGGTTTCTTGAGATGCCATCAGAGAAAAATAGCCAATTGATTCTTGGGGTGTGTTTATTTACTTTATCTACAGACACCGAACAGTTTGAACTGTGATCTTTTTAAAAGTCAATCTAAAAGTAGTTGACTTAGTTCATGGCTGAGGTTACCTGGTTCTTGTCAAGTTCACAGTTCTTGTACTCCTGCTCCCCTTGTTCCCTGAAGGTGATGATGACAAAACCCACGAAAATATTCATCATGAAGAAAGCGATGATGATAATGTACACAATAAAGAAGATGGAGATCTCCACTCTGTAGTTGTAGATGGGACCAGAGTTCTCGCCGTTGGCATCTATGGCTTTGTACAGCAGTCTGAAGTCAAAAAGGTTTAAGATATTTAGTTGCAGCAAGCAGTCATTACCAATGTGGGTGGAGTTTGAACACTCACGCAGGCCATCCCTCAAAGGTGGATACGGTAAAGAGTGCCATCATCCCCATCAAGACGTTGTCAAAGTTAAAGTCGCTGTTGAGCCAGATTCTCTGTCGGACCATGGGGTGGGTCACATCTCCGTCTTTGTACACCACGAACGTCCCTCTGGACACACATCAGCCCCCACATCTTTTCACCAACAGACTCACTTCATGTTTTACATCCACAGTAATCACCTAACCCAGTAGCAGTTTTAGGCACGGGCAGTACGGGTGGCCACCTGGGGCGAAAATTCAAAGGGGGGGCCGGCTCAGCGCTTGGAGAAAAAAAATGAACTGCGCCACTACAATTTTCTATTATGCGTTTTTATCTAGGTTTGGTGCATTAGGATGTTCAATGGTAACCCTCAGCACGTCATGATTCATCTGTCTGCTGTAACACTAAGGCTTTATTGTATATTTAGTTGATACATGTTGAAAGAGCTGTGATGGTTCAGCAGGGCGCTGTGGGCATTTTGAGGGACATACTGTAGGTGGGTCAGAGATGGTGATTCTGGCAAGCCATGCTCCTGGGAAACAATGTGGCTGGCAGTAAAGTTATACTATATCCTGAGTTTAAAGTGCAAGCTTTACCCCGCCTGCACCATTACGTGCGCAGTCCTGAGAATACAGGGAAGTTTTTTCTGACAGTGTTCTTTTGTCTGTTCGTTCAGGAGATGTTACTTAGTCATGTGTTGAATTTGACTGTTTTCTCCCGCGCATGTGACAACTACAACTACAACTACGAGTCTGATTTCAAGCACTCTAGGAACTCCGAGCTCCCCACACACATGACTGCGTGCCCCGCAATGATCCAGCCAGACTTTATACACTTTGATTGACTTGGATTCATCCCTGCTAAATTAGTGTTCGATCACACTCCGCAATGTCCACTTCAGGTCTTAAGAGAAAGGGTCCCGGTGCCACCGGAGTAAAAGCGGCGTGGATCTTTCTTCCTGGGAGCAATGGATGACAGACAAGCACAAACTTTTATTAATATTGGGAGGCAGCGCTGGGCGAGTTACGTCACCATATGTGAAGGAATTGTGGATGCCCAAGCTAAGGTGTCTGCTTTAACTGTTGTCTGAGCTTTTGCAAATGTCAGCATCATTGCTGAAAAGCCACATGGCAATGACACCAACTCCACAACAATGAGAGGGAAGCCGGCATGTTTGATTATGCAGCTGTTTAATCCAAACACCGAAGATGTTTTGCGGGAGAACAAAACAGAAGAAGACTGAATAAAAAATAACGTCAGTTGAATAAATCTTATCTAAACTCACTGCTGAATTTCCTTTACCTTTTTTTTTTTTTTGCACCTCATAATACTGTGCGCCCTTATGTATGAGTTAAGTACAGAAATAGACCCCCTAATTAAAACTGGGCCTACTATTACGGCACACCCTATGGTGTGTAAAATACGATACTATAATAATAATAATTTGTGGCAGCCATAACACTTTATAAATGTTCTTTAACCATGTTACTGGCATTTTCACAATTAAAGTGATTTTATTGTGAGCCTGTATGTAAGAAGTTTATTTCCCATCATGTTGGGTTCTATAAGTAGGCAATGTAATTTTCATAAAACTGTAGGTAGTTTTACAGGCAAATATTTACTAATTACTACTAATAAGTCTATGGTGACAAAGCATCATTTTACCATAAATTCATGGATGTTTTTTTGAAGTTTTTATACAGTTTGTATCATTTTATGTTCTAATAGCTTTTATTGACTTAAAAAGCTTTTATTGACCTAAACTGACCTAAACACTTAATTTTTTTAGGATCAAGGCTGGAAACATTTGGTGAAGCACCCATGTTAGCATTCACATGCAACATCTTCCTAACGCTACATCTGCACTACCACCAACAAACCAAACACATCCCATGGCCCTTTAGGAGAGTATTGCAAACAATAAAATGCATATAAGCATCAAAAAGGGACCAGTATTCAGATTTGGAGTTAGCTTGTGTACTTACTTGCACTGTTCCGGGGTGCTTTTGGCCTCATCTGTGCAACGGTAAAATTTACCCTGCAACACAGAAATCACACTTTGACAAATGTTTTTTTTTTCATTCATTCATTAATTTTCCAAACCGCTTTATCAATTTCAGGGTCAGTGGGCTGCTGGAGCCTAACCCGGCCACTCATGGGCGAAGGCAGGGGATACTCCTGGACTGGTCGCCAGTCTGTCGCAGGGGCCACAATCACACACCCACACACACTCACATCCACACCTAGGGATAATTTAGAGTGACCGATGAAACATTGGACTTGACATTCAATGGCAGTAACTCATGACGTAGAGTTTAGTCTTCCGACTAGGAAATACTTGCTATTTTACCTAACATCCAAAGATTGAAAAAATAAATATTGACAAAGTCTGTTGTGGGTCGTCAGACGCCATGACAGCTCCCACCTGTGCTCAATCAGCCACCAGGTATGGCCACCATGATTGCCTGCACCTGGGTCTCCAGCAGGTGTATAAAGGATCGTGGAGATCCCAGCTCTGGCGCCAGACTGTTAGCTTGCCCAAGACGGTAACGTGCTGGCTCTCAAGACGTGTCATAGGACTCTACTCTTGTGTCTAAGATTTGCAGACTAACTAGTGTGTTTGCTTGCCAGTGGCTCCCGCTTTCTCTCCACCACCCCTGCTGCTCCCCTGGACTCATCCAACTCCACTCCCGACGCAGACCAATCCATGCTGGACTTTCCCCCATCAACATTCATCGCCTTACCCTTAAATAAACCTCATAAACTTCAATTGTGTCCTGCGCTTGGATCCTCCCCTTCCTGCTCTCCGCCTAACAAAGTCTGCTCCGCAGTCTCTCTGTCTGTGTGCATGTTTGGATATGAATTGGAAATGGTTTTATTTCAAACAAGAATAATACATAAGTAACACAATCATCAGAGGTTTATATCCATAAAAAACATAAACATAAAACACGGGGTAATTAGGCATCAAATGATAGATTGCTTGAAAGGGAGTGAGAGGAAGCGAACTTCTATAATCCCTCTCTGACTCTGACAACTGACCACACCATTTACTTTAGTTTGTTATCAATATCTGGTTTGTAACTTATGATCAGATATTAATACTGTACCAACATTGATTCAGGTCATTAAGCATCATTAAGTAACAATGAATTACATTGCTATGTATGTAAATATAACACTATTTGAAACTTGTTGTAAGTTCAAACATCCACAAATGTATATTATATCTCATGAGCAAAACTCAGCAAAATAAAACATGTTTCCAACATCTGAAAAAAATATACGTAGATTATTTTCATCAGAAAAGCCATTTACTTAAATCAGGTAAAAAAAATAAAAGATCTGTATGAAGTTCTCCTCGTTGTGACTGCAGACTTTGTTTGTCAGGTCCATTGTCCTTCACCTGATATCACAGCAAGTAAGTTGAGCTGGAGTTGTCTGCAGGGCAGAAATCACTTCTAAAAAAATCAGGTCAAAGTTGACCTAAGAGTCAGTGGAAGATCCCAGGCGCCATATTTTCTTGAAATCAATTTTTATTCTTATTTCGCATCAATCATTGGGCTGCACGGTGGCTCAGTGGTTTGCGCTCTTGCCTCTCAGCAAGACGGTTCCCGGTTCAAGTCCTGGCTGGGGGACTTGAAACAGTGTCACCAATGGGGGACCTTTCTGTGTGGAGTGTGCATGTTCTCCAAGTGCATGCCGGGGACTCTGGCTTCCTCCCACCGTCCAAAAACATGCTTCATAGGTTAAGTGGTCACTCTAAATTATCCCTAGGTGTGGATGTGAGTGTGCATGGGTGTGTGATTGTGGCCCCTGAAACAGACTGGCGACCAGTCCAGGGGTGTCCCCTGCCTTTGCCCATGAGTAGCCAGGTTAGGCTCCGGAAACCCCGTGATAAAGCGGTTTGGAAAATGAATGAATGAATTTCGCATCAAATAAATGCGTGTGACCACACACTTTTCAAAATCATTCATGTTGGTGATGAACATTGCCTTAGTCAGGTCCGATAAACCAATTAGTTTAACGTAGATCCTGGAATTCAACATCCATGCGCTCTGGATCTGTTTTATCCGCTTTAGGAACCTGGCGTGCTTTGCCAGTGCAGCATTACATTTGGTGAGCGTCCGTTTCAAAAGTTTCCTTTGCTTCATCAGAGCTAGTTTGTATGGTTCACAAAACTCATGAGGATCGCTGGTTTATCTGACTCCTTTCTCCTGGTGGCAGATCTCAATGTTATTCAGATCCAAGGAAATCCCTTTAGAAGTGAAAAATGATCCAACTTGACTCTCCACGCTCCTGCCTGTAGCAGCTGCAGCCCCCGCTAATCCTGAAATCCTGTGAGAATGATATTATTCATTCTTACTTCTTGATCCAAGTCATTCGTTCTTCTATCCAGGAGGTCAAGCCGACTATCCCGTTGTTCATTTCTTTCTCTTTCTTGTCGGAATTCCTGCACTTTTCAATAGACAAGTTAGCTTAGCATCATGCTCCAAGTGATTAGGAAGTTCACTGCAAAACCTTCAGTTTCTGTCTCTTAATGTAAGACAGCGTGGATTTGGAGGTGTGTTTAGGATCATTATCCATTTGTGGAAGCCATCCTCTCTTCAATTTTAACTTTTTCACAAATCAAGTTAGTGTCCAAAATTTACTGAAATTTGGTGGAATCCATTCTTCTTCTACTGGTGAAATGTTTCCTGTGTCGCTGGCTGCAATCCAAGCCCAAATCATGATTGATCCACCTCCATGCTTAAGAGTTGGACAAAGGCTCTTTTCATTAAATTCTGGACCCTTTCCTCTTCAAACGTTCCTTTGCTCATTGCAGCCAAAAAGTTCCATCTGAACCGGGTCGGTCCACAGAACTTGTTTCTAAAATGCATCAGGCTTCTTTATATGCTCATTTGTGAACTTCAAATATTGAGTTTTGTGGTGAGGACGTAGAAGAGGTTTTTTTTTTTATGCCTCTTCCATGAAGACCATATTTGTAAAGTATCTGTTGACAGTAGAACATTGCAGCTCAACTCCAGAGTCTGCAGGTCTTTCTGGAGGGATGCTGCAGTCAAACGTGGGTTTTTTCTTGTTTTTCTCACAATCCTGTGAGCTGCTCTGTCTGAGATTTTACTTGCTCTTCCAGATTTTGCTTTAACTTCCACTGTTCCTGTTGACTGCCATTTCCTAATGACTTTCTGAACAGAGGATATCAGCATCTAAAAAAGGCTTTGCTATCTTCTTACAGCCTTCTCTTGCTTTGTGAACATCAACTATTTTCAGTTTCATTGCTCTGGACAACTGCTTGAAGAACCTATGATGCTGATTGTTGGGGTAATGTCAGATGACTCCAATTGTTTAAAATCTTTGAGATTGAAATCACCTGGTTTTTGCAAACAATGATTGTGACCATCCATGACACTGTCAGATCTCAGCTTTTCAAAAATGTACATAGTGAGAATTATGCAGGGTGCACAAACACTTGAAAGCACTCAGCAGCCGGCGCTTGCTGAGCCGTTGCCAGTTGCAACGCTCCACCACGGCACAAATGAACATGTGGATCCACAAGTGGATTCCAACCAGCTTCTATCAGAAGTAGTCAGGCATCTGTGCCACACCGGGCAGACGGTGTAGCATCTTCATCGGCCACATTCAGCTTGCACCATTCACACTTGCAATATTCCCGGTAATGATATATATCTATTTATTTCAATTACAATTTCATCCAGCGTATTTTACAGTTTTTATTTTCTCTAAGATTTATTGGCTTTATCTTGAATCTTGTGTGACTTTTTTCTTTTGGAACACAATCTGAATCAGGATCTGTTGCCTTCTCCTGTTGAGTACATTTTATTTGATTCTATTAAATGTTTTTTATAATCTGTGTGGTTATTTTAATGTGAACTTTTCAAAAACAAAAGCATCATTTAGTCTGCTGAAGCTTCACACCCCCACAACACAATCTGATCTTCATCAGGTAGCCACTGAAGGACAATTGCTACATTTTTTTGGTCAAATGAATGAATTAAAAAAAGGCTTTTGACACAATTAATCATGATATATTGCTGAATAAATTAAAACAATATGGTATTAGGAGGGTAGTGTTAGACTGGATCAGAAGCTATTTGAGTATGATAATGCAGTTTGTGAAGATGAGATGTTTGTTCAGTTTGTTTGGACATTGCTTGGAGTGTTCCACAGGGGTCAGTGTTGGGCCCCAAGTTATTTATCTTGTATACTGATGATGTATGTAAAGTTTCTGAGATCTTTAAATTAGTTCTATTTGCAGATGATACAAATATTTTCTGTAATGGTGATGACTTAAATAAACTGTTGGAAGATGAACAAGCTGAAAATTTGGTTTGATATGAATAAACTATCATTGAATATGAGTAAAACAAAAATGATGTTGTTTGGTAACTGTAAAAGAACTGTAAAAGAAATATGCACATTGATGTAGAGATTGATGGGGTAAAACTTGAAAGAATATATGAATGTAAATTGGTGTTGTAACTGATGTTAAATTGGAAGCCACATATTCAATACATACAATTTAACCTGTCTAAAAGCATATCAGTGCTAAATAAAGCAAAATTTGATCTAAATCATAAATCACTTTATATTCTATACTGTTCCCTCGTTCTACTGTATTTTAATTATTGTTCCAATCATTATATTCACGATACATAAGGTGGGTTATCTGGATCATATGCATGCATTATTCTCACAGTCAGAATTACTGTAACTTACAGATCTGGTGGAGTTGGGCATAGCACAAATTATGTTCAAAGCCAAACATAGCATGTTACCAGCAAATAAATAAAAATGATTCATTAAAAGAGAGGGGGAGTTCAATTTGAGAAAAAAACAGAATTTCTACATATACAAAGCACACAAAAATAGAAGATGTTTCAGTATTTCTATCTGTGGAGCAAAACTATGGAACAGTATAGAAGCTGAAATAAAGCAATGTCCAAACATAAAACAGTCCAATAAAAGACGCAAAAATATGATTGTAAAACGACATTCAAATATATGGGATAGATATTAGATGTATATATGAAGGTAAGTATGTAGTATGTGTATATTATTTTATGTAAATATGTGCATAGTATTTTTTTAATTATAATTCATGCTCAGTATTTTTGACAGTACTCTAAAACAATGTGATTATATTTTATTACTGTACAGATTATAACCATTGATAACCATATATATATGTAAAGAAGCTGCTTGCTTCATAATGTAATTAATATTGATGAGGAATAGGGCATGAGTTTATATAAGTTAATACTTCGTCTCACTCCTTTTCAAATATGTATAGTTAAATAATTGTTAATTTATATATCATAGATGTCGTGTACACATTTTGTTCTGTTTTTTGTGTTATAATAATCTCTTTTGTTTTGGGTGGGAACCTTTTTTTGAATAAATTTTCTTTATTTTAATTTATTTTTTTTATGTTATATTCAAAATAAACTTGTTTCCATTCCATTCCAAATGCATTTCAGTGTTTTTGCAGATGTTTAATAAAGTTGATTCTTAAACCATTTGGTTTGTCATTGTTGTTTTGTTTGTTTTTTTAAATGAAGAAAATTAAAAAAAAAAGTTGAATAGAAGTATTGCCCTTCCCTGAGAGCCTTTTTCAATTCTGTGTAATGTTTGTAGCACAAACACCATTCTAAGTCACAATTCATAGCATTGACGCTAAAACATGAGTAAAGAAGAGTTACTCACCATTTGGGAGAACCATGTTGCTTAAAAAGTATAGCTCTCACATATGTCTGAGCAGACTCATGAGTGCATTGAAAAATGTGATTTTGAGAGACTCTCACAGAAAGAGTCACACCAGCTCCTACTGTTTTGCATGGGGTAGTTCCACTTCTCATTTATGGTGACTTGGGTTCAAACATTACATTACAACTCCTCTAAATATGCTTGATTGCATTATTTTCCAATACCCAATTAAAACAATGAATTAATCAAACAATAATGACACCCCCACACATACTGCTACACCCGCTCCACATCTAGGTGACATGCTGGGGCAAAGGGCTGGATTTTCCACTTTACAAAGTCATTTTGGTCACCTGGGGTAGGTTCCACCTACTTTCTGAAAGGTATGTGGTGATGTCAAAAGCTCCGCCCAGCTCTCTTTATGACCCAATTCTGGTTCACGTGCGACACGCACAAAGATGCCCCTGTTAAACTAATTACAACCAAACCATGGATTCCACCCAGAACCTCACATAACATTACAGACAAGACCTTTGCTTTTCGTTTCTAAAAACATTTGTCCCCTGACAACTCTATCTTAATCCAGAGAACGCGGTCACCTTGAAGAGCTGCACTCCAATGCAGGCAAACATGAACTGCAGTAGCGTGGTGACGATCATTATGTTCCCAATAGTCCTGATGGCCACGAACACACACTGGACTACATGCTGCAACACAAGCACAAAGGTCAGTGAGCTTCAGAGATGAAGGACAGTGCCTCCTGTGCCTCCTCACCTTCAGTCCTTTGGCTCTGTTTATGGCTCTCAGAGGGCGCAGAACCCGCAGGACTCGAAGGATCTTTACCACTGAGATGGCGCTGGAGCTAGAGAGCACAAACACAACACAGAATCAGGGGCTGGTCTCAGGTGGGCTCCAACCATCCTCCCAAAACATGCTGCATATCATCTCAAACAAAGGCAGAATTTCTAAAGGTAGAGGCAACTGGAAGTGGAACAACTTTGATCTTATTTTATCACAGAGAAAGAAGAAACCTAATAAGAATGGTAGAATGTTCAAAGGTAATCTGGAGTTATGTTTAAAAACATATGAAATGAGGAAGGGATCATTTCCAAAAAAGTGTCTATTATCAGAAATGAATGGACGACACAGAAGTCTGAACTGTCTAATGCAAAGTGAAGGCATTGTTCAATTCCTGCAGTGTTATCTTCTTTAGCTTCCCTCTTTCACTTCTGCTGCATCCCAGTTATTAAAATGATCATTTTTGCCAAACAGGTAAAAGAAAACTTTGAAATCACTCGTCTTTTCCATTGCCTTGCTGTTATGTCAAGCTAAAGAATAACTCATGTCCACCTGGGCTTTTTTTTTGCTTGTTTCAAAGATGTTAATAACTGGAATGTAATCAATATATTACAAATACATAGAAACTAACAGTAAAAGCAGTAACATTGAGTTCTCGAATATTGATCTGGCCTTAATTACTCCCATAACAAACTGGCATTTAGGCCAGCGCAATAATATATAGTATTTGGGTTATGTGACTGAAACACTGTGGATTGTCACTTTTTAATCCACACCCTGCAGCCAGTAAGAACTAAGTATTCATCTTATCCATGGAACAAGCTTTATTAATCCATTAGGTAAAACACCACTACATTATACCTTCAGTAGTTCAAACGCTCTGAAGTTAAATATTTCTCGTCAGTTCCCCCTCTCCCCTGAGCTGAGAGTCCTAGTGACACCGTCAACAGAACTCTATCATTCCAATCTCTTATCAATAGCATTACTTGGTTCACATATATTTTAACTTATAAAATATCAACCACCCTCAGCCTGCTGTCCTCCCTTCTTTACTTGTTCTCATCTGTTGCTGCAGTTCTCTCCTTTTTCGGTCTGTAACAAAAGCTTTTTCAAAAACTCCAGTTTAATCCTGCATCACCAAACTCCTTCCTTCCTTTCTATGCCGTTCACTGCCTCTGTCCTTCATATTTGCATGATCTCCTCCATTTCTCCATCTTCACCTGGCCCTTTCAGATCATCGTTCTTCAGCTGTCTCACTGTGCTTTCTGTCTGCCGCAACACCACGAGGAGAAGAGTTGTTTGTTTCCGTGCTTCATTACTTTGGAACTCACTTCCATCAAACATCTCAAACATGGATTCACTTCCTGTCTTTAAGTAACCCTTTTAACCTCATCAGAACAGATTTAAAGTTTATTTTCAACTCCTAGTTTGTTTTGAACATTTTTTAAAAACAAAAATTTCAATCAGTTTTGTAAAAACAAAGAGGGAAAAATACTCAACACATGAGAGACAGAATATTAGTCAGTTAAACAGCACTGCCCCCCCAAAAAAATTACATAAAAAAGGGTAACGTTGGTGGGATTGTGAAGATTCATGTTTGAATATGAAGCAGCATTAAAATGTTTAGCTGATTAGCATTTTACGGCAGAATTAATTTGTCTTAACGCACATAACAATCAGGTTCATGTGAACAGATTCATGTGCAATAATTCTAGTTATCATGTTTATCGTTACTCAGATTTAGCCCCTGCCACAGACTGGCGACCTCTCCAGGGGTGTCCCCTGCCTTCGCCCATGAGTAGCCGGGTTAGGCTCTGGCAACGCCGTGACCCCGGAAGGGATAAAGCGGTTCAGAAAATGAATGAATGAATTACTCAGATTTAACAGAAAGTTCAGCAAAACAAATTTTAGTTCATAGTTTGGACCTCCAGCTAAACTAATGTCACCTGTGACATCATTTTGCTCCATTCAAACTGCCTAACAGAAGCAGATGCTCAACCCAGAGGTTGAGCAGGAAAGAAGAAGAGAAGGAGGGAATACTGACTGCAGGAAGAAGGAGACCAACGAGACGCTGACCACCAGCAGGTCCAGAAGGTTGAACCAGTTCCTGCAGAAGGAGCCCTGATGGAGGAAGGCTCCATGCACCGTCATCTGTCAGGCAGAGATCCAGTATCAGCACCACACACAGAAGCTCTGACTCTGGGCTAACATCAGTTCACCTTACCTTCAGCAAGATCTCTACGGTGAAAATGGAGGTGAAGGCGTAATCTGCGTAACCAAGAATCTGCACCCGAAGACACAACTGGTGATTTATTATGACCACAAACAAAACTGAAAGCAGAGAATGACTGTTTCTGAGTAATCCTGGGGTCAGAGACCACAAAAAGCACTGGACAGCTCAACCCCTCCCCTCTCATGCTCCAAATAGGAAGTACCTGCTGGTTGAAAGAAACCAAAATCCCATAAACTTCTATTGAGAAATAGACAGTTATTACTCAGTCATTGTATTTGTCAGAATAACCATGTTGCTCTAAGACATGGTTCTTAACATGTTCTTTCTAATTCTACTTTTTTTAAAGCTATTCTTTACTTTATTGCAAGTTATCTAACCAATCAGATTGTGGTGCTCGCTGGCCCCCACCTCGAACATTTGATTGACAGCTTCTCCTGAACCACTTTCAGTGGGAGGGGTGTGGACTTCCAACAAGCTCACTCCTGATTGGTGACTGTAGTTGCTCTAAAAACTTGACCCAGACCGACTTGGACCAAACACTGTGGACGAGTTGCAATATGGCTGCAGGCTATCAGGAAGTGACAGAGAAGGCTCTGGCCAGAGGTAAGGCATTTCATATGGGTGACATCAACACCTTGTTTTTTCCAGTAAATTATTATATGTCTATGGGTCAGAGTAAAAATCAGACTAAAGGTTTCAGCAGGAATGAAGAAGTTTACCACACACCAGTACGTGAAACTCACGTTATTCCTGAAGGAATGTGCTCTGATTGGATCTTCAGCTGCCAGTGAGCAGCTGCTGAGGATGATGAACACCAGGATGAGGTTGGTGAAGATGTGATGATGGATCAGAGTATGGCAAGCAACCCGGATCCTTCAGATAGAGAAGTCACATGATCAGAGAACTAAACTAAAACCCTTCAAAGCAGGAACCAAAGCAGTTTACAGTTGCAGAGTGGGTCTGAGGCAGGCCTCGGCTGGGTCAGAGCTAGCGTCTTCCCAGCCCACCAAATACACATTGCTGTTGTTGATTTTGTTGAAGAGTCTCTCTGCCCCCACATCCCAGCTGCTGGTGGGTGGAGCCAGGCAGCAACAAAGCCTGAACAGTAAAAGAGAGCTAGCCAGAACCCAGTAAAGAATCAGTACTTCAACAGATTAAACCAGATTAGCTTTTCAACATCTTGGTACAACCTGATGCTCAACTTCTTGTGGTTATATTCATATCCTGAGCTTTACCATTTCTTTTTCAAAAAAGTTGGTGTTTCTGTGAGAAAGCAGGCTTTGAGTCCAATAGGGAAGTTTCAGACTCAGATGAATTGCTGGAGGTGTCTAGCTCCAGCCTTCAGGGAGAACTTCTCCAAAAAGCAATGTCAGCCTTTAGCTCTAACTGATGAAGTTAATTCAGGTATATCAAGATAAGTTAAGAAAATCAGGACTCAGGTAACTTGGAGCTGGACATACAAACACTAAGGTGCAACAATGTGCATCAGCAACAAATGAGAACCACCTTTTGGTTGGTCACCATCTACACATCAATGAGATGTTTAGAGATCTGACAACTGAATTAGAAAGTCCAGAATGTTCCATTAATGAAGGCTTGGCCGACTCACGGGTTTGTTTTGCTGAGGCAAAAGAATGCACTGCCTTCTGGAATCGGGAGTACTTTCTCTTTAGGTGGAGTGAGATCTGCCATCTTCAACTGGACCCCACCTTGTGAGGAGAAGGGGAGAAAGGAAGAGAGTTAACATTAGAAAGAGGTAGGAGCTCAGCATCTAGCATCACTGACATGGATTCTTGCCAAAAGTACTTCCTTCTTTAATTTAAACAACCTTCTCTTTTATTTCGGGGCATATTAGATCCTTTTTCTCCACACGTTTATCCCAGCAAGCTTCAGAAGAACCATGAGGCCCGGATCCTCCAGTGAGCAGATCCTTATCCAGACCCTGACCTTCAGCTAAACAATCCTTCATTAGTTAAACCCCTAGACTGTAAAATAACTGGACCCCTCCCCCCTCATGTTCCAAACAGAAAGTACCTGCTGGCTCCAAAGAAGTCAAAACTTCTTTTGAGAAACAGAAAGTCATTACACAGTCATTCTATTTGTCAGAATACCCATTCTTGCTCTGATACAGTTTTCCTAAAATCTTCTTGCTAATTCTATGTTTTTATATTTTTTCTAAATTGCAAGTTATTCAAGACCAATTAGATGCCTCAGTAAAAGCATGTAGTGCCCTCGAACGTTTGACTGACAGATTTCCCGAGCTCGCTTTCAGTGGAAGGGGTGTGGCCTTCCAACAAACTCTCTAAGGATCTGCGACAGTAGATACTCCAAAAATTTGACTTAGATTGACTTAGAGCAATCACTGTCGACTGGCTCCAAATAGCAGTGCCATTGCGGAAAAATGGCGACTGAATTGGTTTCATATTGTGAGAGTTGAAGGATTTTTTATGGGTGATGTCACACCCAATAATAATATTAAATGTATATGGTTAAACCCTTAAACAGAAAAGGTTCCAGAACTGACCATCCTCATCTTCTTCAGGAATCTCATCCTCTTCCTCATACTCTGTGTCTTCATCTACATCCACCTGCGGGCAAGAGGAAGAGGATCTCAGAACCGGAACTCTGCTTAAGGCATTGAGACGCTCCCCCTGCTCACCTTCACCTCCTCTTCCTCCGCCTCCTCAGCCCCTTCCTTCTTTTTCCTGCACACAAACCATAAATTGTTGACAAGAAAGAGGTAAATGATAAAAAATGAAACGCAAGGAAACTTCACTCCACCATTCACAGACAACACACACATGCACACAGAGGCATCACTCACTCCTTGTTCTTGTCTTCTCCATCTCCACCAGCCAGGTTGTCCACAGCGATGGCCAAGAAGACATTCAGCAGGATGTCTGACGTTCATTAAGGTAGGTCTAAAGATGAGTTGTGGATGCAGGAGGGAATGCCTTTTAAAGGATGGGTGGGGGGCTCTCTTGTTTCCCCAAAAAAGATTAGATGGGACCAGTTTTGAGCTGCAGGAGCTACTGTTGGGGCTGGTTCACCTAGAACAGGTTGCCAGTCTGTTATAGAGTCAAACATTTACATTTACACCAAGGGGCAATTTAAAGAAAGCAATCAACCTATGAAGGATGTTTTTGGACTGTGGGAGGTGTGCCTGGAGAATACCTATGCATGTACAAGGAAACGATAAACTACACAGAGAAATGTTTTTTACTGTGAGGCCAGAGCACTAATCTATGAGTCACCATTCAGCCCTAGAGGTTCTCAAATGACAAATGATCAGATTGGAATAAGGATGAAGGAACAAACCACACATTGGAAATTCACGCTTTTCCAGCAGCTGCTCATTTGGGGGTGATATTGCCAGAAAAGAGTTCTGACCAGAGCAGAAAAAACAGGAAGAAGATAACTGGATTGTTCTGCTAGTCCTCTAACTATTATCTATGAATCAGCTCTTGCAGCTTCTCTCGGCTCCATGTTTAACTTAGCTGACATCGGCACACACTTTCATTATTCCTGATTCTTCAGATTCATGGCCATGGAGGAATATTTTTACACTAAAATAAGAACAAAAGTATCAGTGTGGAAATCAAAACCTCCTAAACTACAAACAAAATGTTCAATTTTGAACATTTTTTCAATGAAAAATAAACAATTCCAGTCAAAAAAGTCATTTTCTTTTGTTATATCTTAAGTTTTCCCACAACTTCTGTCTTTAATCTGAATATAAACAAGACTTTTTAACTACAGTGTTATCATTGCCAACAAAGCAAGCAAAATTGTTACAATTTTTCATTTTCAGGAGCCTCAGGTTACAGACCCCTGCGTTTGATAAATAAGGTGAGTTGATCTGTAAACGTGGGATTTTTTATATTACGTTTTTGTATTTGCTATTTAGAAAATGTTCTTTTTTTATAACTGAACATTTTGTTTGCAGTTCAAGAAATTATCCTTTCAAATCAGAATGTCTTTACCCACTGCACAGATTTCACTTCATATAAGGTTTTTTTTTCTTTTAAACGAACAAAGCTTTCAACATTTTGCAAAGACAAAAACTAAACTATGACATTTTTTAAACTGTATAAGCTTTCAAGAAGTACGGTTGATTAAGAAGTGTTTGTGGCAACATCATGGATACAGTTACCACAAATGAAGAGGATGACAAAATAAATGCAGACAATCATTCCTGGAAACACAGGGCCGCCATATGCCATGATACCATCGTACATGACCACATTCCAGTCCTCACCTGTCAGGATCTAAACACAGCCAGGGTCAAAAATACACTCACCTCGCACTGTGAGATCATTGACGCTCAGCTTACCTGGAAGCAGGTGAGCAGCGCCTGTGGGAAGGCGTCAAAGGTGCTGCGCTTGGTCTGTGTCTCATCAAAGTTAAACTTTCCTCCAAACAACTGCATTCCAAGCAGAGCGAAGATGATGAGAAATAGGAAGAGCAGCAGCAGCAGGGAGGCAATGGACTTCATGGAGTTCAGCAGTGACGCAACCAGGTTGGACAGAGCCGTCCAATGGCTGAGGAGGGGCAGTGCAACATCATCAGAGAAGCAGTGGCAAGAAGATGTCCTCGCCTGAAGGCTGATCTATGTATTCTCACCGTGTAACCTTGAAGATCCTTAACAGGCGGACACAGCGCAGCACAGAGATACCCAGGGGTGGCATGATCTCTAACTCAACCAGGATGGTCTCCACGATGCCACCACATACCACAAAACAGTCAAAGCGGTTGAAGAACGCTGTGAAGTAATGAGCCAGTCCCAGGCTGTACATCTTCAGTAGCATCTCCACCGTGAAGAGAGACAGCAGTACCTTGTTGGCAATGTCTGCAGATACAGATCAGCTCTCTTTATGATCTTGGAAACTAGCTTGTTTTCATGATTCTCATGATGGAAAACAAACACACACACAATTTTCGCCCATGAGATTCATTCAGATTGATGAATGAGTGGATGGAAACACACATTTGTTTTGCTCTCATTTGTCATGAGAAGAACTCAATGATCTCAAAACCTTTTCTACAATAAAAAAATAGCAACTTCTCTTAAATATTGTTGACAAATCTGTCTAAATCTGAGATAGTTAGCACATCTCCTTTCCTGAGATAAGCCCTCCCGCCTCACAGGTGTGCCATATGATAAGGATTGGACGACATAATTATTGCACAGGTGTGGGTACTCAGAAAAGCAGTGGGGTGACCACCATTTGCCTCACGCAATGCAACATATAATGTGTCTATTGCCTTCATCATGAACTTTTCTGCAAAATAGTTTTTCTGGTCTTTTAAACCAGACCAGCCAAGTATAAAGCAGCATTCATACCAAATGCGATACATGCATCAGGAGCAGCCAGTTTTAAGCAGTGTTAAGTTAATGGTACAGACGCAATCTTTGGTCCTGCGGCAGGATTTGAGCATTGGGCACTGTGCGGCACTCTGACAGAAGTGCAATTTGAGCGGTGCTGCACAGCTTGGGCAGCGTGGCTACAGTTCAAATACATAAATGTTGGGCAGGTCGCCGTGATGCATCAACCGATCAAGGACTCAACTTTGGGCCTCTGACCTTTTCAGTGACAGCGGGTGGAAAGCACATCCAATATTGTGTTCTTCTCCTGAGGTACCATTCATTTTCTTGATCTGCTGTATTTCTTTCGGGGCAATGGCGTTTCAGGAGCCAATCCCGGTTACTGTTGGGCATAGGTGACAGTCTGTCGCAGGACTCATGAAGCTGGAGCAATCATGCTCAATACGCCGGCTCTTAGGAGACAAGCTGGCAGCCAGACAGTGAGCTGCTGCGGCATTAGGAAGGCAGCCTGCTTGGACCTCCTGAACTTTGATTAATATTTTTCTTATTTTCATTAAAAAAAAAAAACTGTCTCCTAATTTTATTCTTGTTTTTATTTTTTTTCTCTCTTGGCTTAATGTAGGACAGGAAGCTTCCAAACTCGGTCAGAGAGTGATGGAGATTCTGTGAAAGTGGCTATCATCTCACTTGGATAGTGAAGCTCAGTGTGAAGGGAAAATCTCTAAAGGTTCTGATGAACTCAAACATGGAGTCGTGATCACCAATGTTTTTGTAAAGCTCTTAAAAATAATTGAACATTATCTCATCCTCCTTGTCTTCCATTTACTGTAATTTAGATACAGTGTCTTGCAAAAGTATTCATCCCCCTTGAACTTCTCCACATTTTCTTACATCATGACCACAAAAATAAATATATTTTATTGACATTTTATGTGAAAGACCGACACAAAGTGACACACACTTGTGAAGTGGAAAGAATTCCTTTTTTGTTACAAATAAAAAAACTGAAAAGTGCAGTTTGCAAAAGTATTCAACCCCTTTTCTCTGAGTTCATCCAATTACCTTCAGAAGTTGCTTGATGATTGTGACTGATAAAATGTTGACAAAATCTCTCTTTCATGCCTTCCAGTTGTGCTGTGTTTGTGTTTCTCTAGGAAGGAATATATAGACCTGATCAAGTCCACAGAGACCATGACGCAGTCAGAGCTGCAAGCCCTTTCCTGCAAATACGACTCTGTCTATCTGCATCCTGTGAGCACGCACAAAGAAACACATGCGTACACACAATCACACGGACAAAAACATACACGGACATACTGACATGTAGACACATCCACTCACTAATACACACACTCCTGCAAACACACTTACTTGTGTACTTATGAATTGCACAATTGTATACTATGTGCAAAAACCAACAGAATTTCCATGTGCATACTCACACTTACAGTGTATTCATACCGCTTGAACTTCTCCACCTTTTTATCACATTATGACCACAAACATAAATATATTTAATTGAAATTTTTTTGTGAAAGACCAGCACAAAATGGCACACAATTGTGAAGTGGAAAGAAAATTATACAAGAGTTCAACTTTTTTTTACCAAATAAAAACTGAAAAGTGCAGTGTTCAAAAGTATTGAACCCCTTTTGTCTACGTTCATCCAATTTCCTTCAGAAGTTGTTTGATGATTAGTGACTGATAAAATGTTGACTTCATGACTTCATAGAGTCCACCTGTGTGTCATTTAATCTCAGTCTCCAAATCCAGCTGTTTTGTGACAGTCTCTGTGGTTTGTCAAGAGAATATTGGGGAGAAAACAGCATCATGAAGTGTAAGGAACACACCAGACAGGTCAGGGAGAAAGTGAAGTCTGAACAACACTTGAGACTGGAGCAGAGATTCACCTTCCAACAGGACAACCACCCTAAACATAAAGACAAAGCTACAATGGAATGATAAAAATGAAACAGATTCATGTGTTGGAATGATCCAGTCAAAGTCCAGACCTAAATCCAATCCAGAAACTGTGGAGAGATCTGAAAACTGCTGTTCACAAACGCTCTCCATCTAATCTGACTCAGCTTGAATTGTTTTAAAGAAGAATGAACAAAGATTTCAGTCTGTAGATGTTCAAAGCTGGTAGAGACAAACCCTAAAAGACTTGCAGCTGGAATTACAGCAAAAGGAGGTTCCACAAAGTATTGACTCAGGAGGCTGAATACTTTTGTACACTGAACTTTTCAGTTTTTATTTGTAAAAAAATATCTCTTGTTTTATAAAAAAGGCTTTTAAGGGTCTCTTGGGTTTTAAAAACAAAACTCTTGTATAATTTTCTTTCAACTTCACAAGCTTCTGTCACTTTGTGTTTGTCTTTTACATAAAATTCCAATAAAATATATTTATGTTTGTGGTCATAATGTGGGAAAATGTGGAGAAGTTCAAGGGGGATGAATACTTTTGCAAGACACTGTAAACACAGACAAATCAGGCCAAAAACATTAGCTGGTAGCTCCTTCCATGTGCTGCTGGGATGTCAAGCTTAAGGAAACACATTTCTTGGCTGGGTGGCAAGCAGAGAATTGGTCGCACAGTGAGGGGGGGCGGCCAATGCAAATTTGATGCGCAAATCGTATTCGGTGTGAACGCAGCTTTAGGTGGAACCTCATAATGCCAGTGGGTGTAGCTCTTACCTTGAACCTGTGTCAGCCATTCAGGCTGGTTGTAGTGCTCAGAGGCGCTGAGGGACGTGTTGAGGAAGACAAGCAGCAGAACCAGCCAGTAGAAGGTTACAGATTTGACAGCTGTGCGGCAGTTTCTGCGACAGACACGATTCCAGCGGCGCAGTGTCCGACTGTGGCATTGAGAATGACATGTTATTGTTGGAGTGCTAGTTTTTGCACCTACAGGTCTGTAAACTCACCAGCAGCTGATCTTCATCATGCGAGCGCTGAAACAAAACACAGACAATAAGTTTACCAGTTTCTGCAGAAGAGCAGAACAATGTTTGTCCTAGTGAGGGGGCTGCAGTTGACTCCATGAATGTGTGAGATTACCAGCAGGCCTGGCAGCAGTTGGTGTGCTCTTCATCGATGTTCTCCGTGTTTTCAGAGGCTGTCTCACTAGCTGGAAGACTCGCTGGCACACAAACAGAAAAGGTTTACCAAAGTTTTAGGCAGTCACGCTGATGGTGGAGATTTTTCTCTTTTCAACTCCAACTATCAATTGATTGTTGGAGCTCAGTTTCCAAAACTGTATAGCTATTGTGACCAAGAAATATCTCTGGGAATAACGCAATTTAATTCAGCTTATTTTCAAAGTGTCAGTTTACAGCAATGGTTGTTAGAAAGCACCACACAAACAGCAAAAAAAAAAAGAATTGGACAGCGTTTTAGTAATTTGAATTTCTGTGATCCAATTCAGTCAAGATAGTTCCTGAAATACAGATCATCTCAGTCGTATCATTTCAGCCTGTATTAGTGACAAACGTATTACACGGAAAGGTTTTTGATGGTGCTGGTTAAGCAAAAGGCAACATTGGAGAGAAAAACTCCATTCAAATGGAAAAGTATAAAGAAACCTCCAGCAGACTAAGAGTAAGAGGCACCATCTATTGTAACAGGATAGAGTCTCAGAGGATGGAAAAGAGACAGACAGAAGATGTGAGTTTGTCAATCAGAGCAGTGAGACAACAGGTGGCAAACAAACTCAAAGTTCCGGAAAAAAAATAAATGAGAAAAGAGGCAATCAAAGTCTTGGCAGGAATACAATACCTGCACCCTCAGACTTGGCTGCTGACAAACAAAGCATTGGTGGAAAAAGAGTCAACTGCATGTCTCACTGAACATATTATGGCACAGTTTTTTTTAGATAAATAAATATAATATATTTCTATGTTTGTGGTCATACACCTGTTTATGTATTGTTCAGCTCAAAGAACTTGGAAAAACTGTGCTGAAAGTCCTGAGACTTTAAGTGCTTTTGATGCTCCTGTTTCACATCCTATTCAGGAGAATCATCTGCAGGTAGAGTTGCTTCATCAAGCCTCTGACTCTGATCCTGCAATACTCAGCTGTCTGCAGGTGGATCTGGATGAATTGCTAATTTAGATAACCACATACTTTAGATAGCTGCTAAAAAGCAGATCTGATCCAAAAGCGGAACCATCCTGCTACATCAGCAGAATTAATATTTTTTTGCAGAGCCTTCAGGGGACTCCAGGGACTGGGATCAGGAGTGGATTTCTCACCATGAGTTTCATTGGAGTGGCTGAACCATCCGAACTTTCCCCGCTTCTTATCGGACAGGTCCCCCAGAGATGGCCCTGAAAACAGAGGAAGGTTCAGCTGAGACAGTTGCACTCTTGACAAAGCTGTTCAATAAATCCTCCTCCTTTGAACTCTAAACTGTTCATCATGATCCCATGGCCATCCTTTACTCTAGTAAACAAAACACTCTTGTTTGTTCACAAGTTTTTGCTAACATAGCATGGCCTCATCTGCCCTTCATGTCAATGGCAGCAGATTTCCTTTCTTCAACTTCAACAATCACAGGGATTGTACTTGGATCAAAGCGGTAATCTATTTGTTTTCCCTCTTGCAACTAAGCCCGTTTTTGTGAATTTTTATATGTGCTTGTCCTCCTGAAAAATGGGGATGCATAAGAGGAGAGGCATGTGAAAATCCTCCTTTTGGACTTCGCCAGTACCCTAGACATCATCCAACCCCTCATGCTTGAGGATAAACTGAACAGGAAGGCAAGGGACCCCTACTTGGTGGATTGAAATTCCAACCACATCACTGACAGACATCAGAATGAAGGACAACACACAGCACTGGAGTGCCCCAGGGTAAGGTGCTGGCACTTGTTATTTTCAGCCTGTACACCACAGAATTCTGCTACAGCTCATAACTGTTTCACATTTCGAAGTACACTGATGACACAGCTATCTCGGATGCATCAGGATGAGGGAGGCCAGAGAAGATAGGTATTAGAGTCTGGTTATCTTTGTGATCTGATGCCACACCAACCACCTACAGCTTAAGGCCTAGAAAACAATAAAGCTAATTATTGACTTTGGTAAATCCAGATCAAGACCGAGACTCTGGACTATCTGAGGGAGGTGTTTGTCAGGAGTACAGATGAGGACCTCAGTTTTAGCGTCAGTAAGTTGGAGAAAGTTATCGTTAAACCAAGTCCTGACAGAATACAAACACCTGAGTAAAATCTATGTTTTAAGAACATCTTGAGGTTTAAAAGAAACATATGACTGAATATCATTGGCGTAACAATGGTAAGAAATGACCTTAAAAGAGCTTATAATATGCTGCAAAGGCAGCAGATATAAAATGAACAGTAAAGGTCCCAGAACAGACCCCTGTGGCACAACAGAAGTGGAGGGCGTAGAGGAGGACTTAAATCTAGAAAACGCAACAGAAAATGATCTTCCAGATAGATTGGAGGAGAACCAGTTTAAAGCAGAACCATCTATCTATCTATCTATGATGATTGACAGTGTCAAAGGCAGCGGTCAAGTCCAGCAGCAGTAACACAGAGCGATGTCCAGCATCACTCTCCATCAGGATGTCATTAGTGACTCTTAGAAGGGCCATTTCAGTGGAGTGGGTTCTGCGAAAACCTGACTAAAACTGATCCAGAACGCCATGACTGTCTAGAGCAGCTGTGAGTTGTTTGGCAACGACCATTTCCAAGATTTTAGAAATAAAAGAGAGGTTGGAGATGGGATCAAGTCCGGGTTTTTTAAGAAGAGAAAAGATGACAGCGTTCTTAAAATATTCAGGGACTTGACCAAACAGCAGGGACGAGTTAATTGTTGCCAGGACGCTGGGACCAATGGACTGGGAGAGATCTTTAAGCAGAGATGTTGGGATCACATCAAGAGAACAGGAGGATGTCTTCATTGTGCTGACCAATCTGACTAACTCAGGGAGAGAAACAGGCAAAAACTTATCTAAAATCACTGACTGAGCTGTACTGGGAGAAGAACCGGGACCAGGTGTGGGAGTTTCTCACAGAACTGACTTTGTCAATAGAAAAGGCTAAAAATAAATTACAATCGTCATTCGAGTGAATGGGAACAACAGATGGACTAGGCGTAACAAGACAGCTAATGGTGTTGAACAGCACATTAGGGTTACCTCTGCTTTTGGAAATAAGATTAGAGAAATAAGCAGCGCTCGCATCCCTGACAACACTGTTAAATGAAGCTAAAAGGTCCCTAAGGTGAAGCAGGTGAACTTGTAGGTGAGTTCTACTCCACAGGCATTCAACTTTTCTATATCACCTTTTGAGGTGCCGAATACTGTCATTTATCCAAGGGGATACCCTAGTGACGGAAACTCACCTGGTTTTAACAGGACAGAACTGATCTAAAATGGAGAGACAATGACTATTAAATAGACCTAATAAGAGATTAACATCAGCGCACGAGGATAAAACCAGATGAAAAACATTAGAAAAGGCAGCTGCAGAAGAGGAGTTCAGGATGCAAGAGCTGATTTCTCTGCATGCAGTTGAGAGCGACACAGAAAATGACGAGTTCAAAAAGATACAGTGATAGAAATAAAAATGTCCAGAGTGCACGTGTCCACCTTTAACACGTCTGCGCAGACCATAG
Source organism: Oryzias woworae (assembly GCA_016861445.1). NCBI lineage: Eukaryota > Metazoa > Chordata > Actinopteri > Beloniformes > Adrianichthyidae > Oryzias > Oryzias woworae. The sequence goes on from BOLG01001158.1 coordinate 1,292,376, forward strand.
AGCTGCAAACATAACCATTATTCCTGGGTGGGAGCGACTACAGGTGAAGCCATTTTAAAGAAAAATCTTGGTTGGTGGTTTTACAGAGGAGCTGTGGCTCCAAAAATTCCATTTGACATGCAACTTTTAATGAGCTGCGATGCTGTGGGACCTCACGTGGCGCCTGCTGTGCAGGGCTCACTGCAGCTACTTCCATCCAAGAAGAACATTTAATTAAAAAAAAAAGTGTTTTCCATTGCTGTTTTGCGAATTCTATCCATTTCATACGCCCCAAAAATCCTCTCCTCCAAGTGCTTTATATATATATATATATATATATATATATATATATATATATATATATATATATATATATATATATATACATATATATAATGCGAGTTTTATCGAAACTGTGGTGTTTCCATTAAGCAAATTTATTATTGCAAATCTAATTTGTTTAATTTCATAGGTAATGGAAACACGACTTAAGACAGCTACCCACATCACACCATCATCCAAATCTAGAGCAGCATGTTCATTGAAAGACTCCTCCTCCCCAAGTGTAAAGTACCATATGCCATTAAACTTTACAACTTCTTGCTCAGAAAGAGGGGAAATAGAGTGCAGAGCACTTTTTTCCATTTCTTTATTTTCTTGCAAAAATGTGCTATCTCTGCATCTCTGTCTTGAAGCTGCTGGAAATTCAGTATCCCATTAGAAGTCACTCAAAAGGGATAAAAAAAACAAATTAAGTCTAAGTAAAAGTTATTTAAGTCTAGGTTAAAAGACATCCACCACTCCCCTTGCAGGGGCCCATCTTACTCGGGTTTCCGTCTTCATCCAGGTCGTCCATGTCCTCCGCCTGAGTAATCCAGTCCATGTATCCGCACAGATCCTCCTCCATCTGCTGCTTTTCCCGCAGTTTCTGGAAATCTCCTCGAGCTTTGGCCTTCTCCCTTTCTTTACTGAACTCTCTGAAACAATCACAAAGACAACGCAAAGCCCCAGTCAGACCTCTTTTCCCCCAAATTGTTCTAATGTTTTTAAAAAGGCCACTAACCCACTCAGGACTCCCAGAACAAGATTGAGGACAAAAAAGGAGCCAAATATCACCAGACTGACAAAGTAGACCCATGGCAATTCGAAGCCGATGGCATCGTTCATCTGCAGACAGTGAACAGTTAGAGCCCAAAGACCCTGAAAGGAGCCGTAATCTGTGGGCCCTAGCACTGCCGCTGCTCACCCAGTACAAGACATCCGTCCAGCCCTCCATGGTAATGCACTGGAACACTGTCAACATGGCGAAGAAAAAGTTGTCAAAGTTGGTGATTCCGCCATTGGGGCCGTCCCAGCCTCCTCTGCACTCTGATCCATTTATGATACACTGGCGGCCATGACCAGCAAAGGCACATGGCACCGGTTCATCCTCCACAAAGTTATCTGCAGACAGGAGCACTTCCAAACATCACACAAAAATAAGGAACAACAAAACATTTTCAAGCCCAAAACTGTTTATTTAATAAAAAAATATTGAATAGTTTTTGGGTGGTTATGACCACAGCAGTTTGGCTGTTTTTTTTTTCAATATTCATATCTCTTGAACCTGTACTGGATTTGTCTGATGTGTGTGATGTTTGTGCTTTTGCCAGGACCTGCTCTTATGTAGTAACACGTCCTGTGCATGCGGCCAATGAAGAGCTCCAGGCCAATGATGGCATAGATGATGATGACAAATAGGACCAACAGGGCAATGTGAAGCAGAGGGACCATGGCCTTCATGATGGAGTTCAGCACAATCTGCAGACCTGATAAATGTATCAAGATGAACGTCTTCCAGCACAGTTACTGATTATATTACCCCTTCAGTCACTCACTGGGGACTCCAGAAACTAGCCTGAGGGGCCGAAGGACTCTGAAAGCTCTTAAAGCTTTGACGTCAAGACCTCCTGGTTTTCCAGGCATGTGATGAGTGGTGGCCTGCTCACCACTCGACTTATGAGTCATTGTCTCCAGAACCACACTAAACAACCTGAAAATCAAAGAAGAGAGAAATCCTTAAGTTACCAAGAAATTCCATTCTGAATTTTACAGTTGTTTGATGTGTATAACTGACAAGAAGTGTCTTAGAACAAATATAAAACCTGCAAACTCTTATATATCTTTAAAAAATTTTTTTTTTTCTTTTTATTATTTTTTTATTTTATTTTATTATGATTTTTCCAGCATCAACTATCAAGGCTCCAAACAGAGAAAGAACAATGTTAAAACCAAATCTGACAAACACAACAAACATCATCAACCACAAAACATCTGTTGCCAGCCATGTATCCGAAATATTGAAATAAATGTTTAGTGCAAATCAATAAATCAGCTGTGCTTTTACCTCAGCTATGCTAAAATACCACAAACACATTTCAAAGCTCAACTAAAACAGTGATTACATCATTTTTTCTTAGCCGACCTGGAATACCAAGACTGTAATGTTGGGTTTTCATATTTAAGCTTCCAATCTGAAACTCAACAATCTCCAAAAACCAAGCATCCTGCAATTAGAAGCAAAGCAGCCCTCAGTCCCCGCCGTTGCGAGGCAACCAACTTCATCATCATCGTCATCCCCCTCGAGCATGTCTGGTCATGTCAGCAGCCAGTAGCAAGGCCACAAAGCAACACAAGAACCAACATTTGTTCCTGCTGCCCACATCAGAGTCTGTGGAGATCTGCTAGCCAACTCTAAGCCAGGAGGCATTTGGTTTGCTCACCCCACAATGACGATGACAAAGTCCAGCAAGTTCCAGCCATTGCGGATGTAAGAGCTGGGGTGCATGACCAGACCATAGGCCAGGATCTTCAGAAAGGTCTCTACAGTGAAGATGATGAGGAACACATACTCCACTTGTTCCTGGAAAACATGCAGATACGTGTTAGTGCCCTCTGTTGATTTGATGCCACTTTGTATTTTGAGACATTTTCCAGATTTAGATTCTGACCTATGTGACCATGTTTTCATCAGCAAAAGTATCCTTGGGATAATGGAAATAACTTACACTGGACTGATCTCTCTTCTATTTCTATTATGCTGCAGTGTGAGCGTTGTACAGTATAACTTCTGGTTTTTCAGTGGTGTTATTTGTCATGTTGTGTTTTAAGAGGTCCACTCTCAGTCACTCCAGGTTCATGTTGGTAATCATCCACAGTTATTTTCATTTCTGCTAAATGTCCTCAGCCTAAATAAGTGGTTTTCAGGTCATCATGGGTTTTTTCATGTTTAAGTTTCCTAAATGTTGGGGTTTCTGCCTCCAAGCCCTTTCTCCTGTATTTTGGGTCATATACCCATCATTTCCTTTACCAACCCAACCTGCCATGACTATAAAATTGACCTTGTTTTATGCTCTCTAAAAGCTTGAAACTTGTCAACTTCTCAATTGTTGCTGCATCAACTGGTAAAATAGCAAAAGTTTTTGAACCACACCTCTATATGAAGGTGGGGTATTACACACCTTATCGTCCAGGGAGAACAGATAGAAAGCCTCTCTATATCACCTCTGGATATCTGTTTGTCCAGGTAAGGTTTTTTTTTTTATTTGTTTTTAATTAATACATTTTTTTTGGTAAATGTCTTAGAAAATCAAGTAATTTGTTCAGTATGTTTGTTTAATGATCCAAGTAATTACCCAAATTATTTTATTTATTCATTCATTCATTTCAAAAAAGGACAGTTCTTTTCAGTTCTTTCTTGAACATTGTATACCTCCATCCATCCATCTATTTTCTTCCGCTTATCCAGAACCGGGTCGCGGGGGCAGAAGTCTAAGCGGAGACAAATAGACTTCCCTCTCCCCAATCACTTCCTTCAGCTTCTCTGGGGGAACCCCGAGACATTCCAGGGCCAAGCAGGAGACATAATCTCTACAGCATGTCCTGGGTCTTCTTCATGGCCTCTGCCCAGTGGGATATGTCCAGAACACCTCTTCAGGGAGGCGTCCAAGTGGCATCAAGACCAGATGCCAGAGCCACTTGAATTACAGTGTCTTGCAAAAGTATTCATCCCCCTTGAACTTCTCCACATTTTCTCAGATTATGACCACAAACATAAATACATTTTATTGAAATTTTATATGAAAGACCAAAACAAAATGACAAAAGCTTGTGAAGTTGAAAGAAAATTATACAAGAGTTCCTTTTTTTTAAGTTAAAAACCAAAAAGTACAGTGTTCAAAAGTATTCAGTCCCCCTGAGTCAATACTTTGTGGAACCCCCTTTTGTTGCAATTCCAGCTGCAAGTCTTTTAGGGTTTGTCTCTACCAGATTTACACATTTAGAGACTGAAATCTTTGTCCATTCTTCCTGCAAAACAATTCAAGCTGAGTCAGATTAGATGGAGAGCGTTTGTGAACAGCAGTTTTCAATATTGGTCTCTTGTGACCAGAGCTCCTTCTTCCACACGTTTGCTGGGTCACTCTCATGGTTTATGTCAAACTGCAAACAGGATTTCTTGTAGTTTTCTTTTAACAATGGTTTTCTTCTTGCCACTCTTCCATAAAGTCCAGATGTGTACAGTGCACGACTGATGGTTGTTCTATGGACAGATTCCTCCACCTGAGCTGTAGATCTCTGCAGTTCATCCAGAGTCATCATGGACTCCTGGCTGCATTTCTGATCAGTGTCTCCTTGTTCAGTCTGTTAGTTTAGGTGGACGACCATGTCTAGGTAGGTTTGCAGTTGTTTCAAACTCTTTCCATTTGTGGATGATGGACTGAACAGTGGTTCATGGATGTTCAAAGTTTGGGAAATCTTTTTCTAGCCTAATCCTGCTTTCAATTTCTCCACAACTTTCTCCCTGACCTGTCTGGTGTGTTCCTTCCACTTCATGATGCTGTTTTCTCCCCAATATTCTCTTGACAAACCACAGAGACTGTCACAAAACAGCTGGATTTGGAGACTGAGATTAAATGACACACAGGTGAACTCTATGAAGTCATTAGTCAACATCTGATCAGTCACCAACCATCAAGCAACTTCTGAAGGAAATTGGATGCTCTCAGAGAATAGGGGGATGAATCATTTTGCATACTGCACGTTTTCAGTTTTTTGTTCTTGAAAAAAATAAACTTGTGTATAATTTTCTTTCCATTTTCCAACTGTGTGCCACTTTGTGTTGATCTTTTACATAATATTCCAAATAAATATATGTATGCATAATGTGAGAAAATGCGAAGAAGTTCAAGTGGTATGAATACTTTTGCAAGACACTGTAGACTTAACATATTCTGATTGAATGATATTGATAACACTAACTGTGATTAAATTTAGTAGTAGATTTTTTAATGGGTTACAAACAGACTGCTATTGAGCAAAGGTTTTATTATGTATGAATGAGAGAAGACAGCAGATTTTTACTCTGTAAAACATTTGAATGATTATGACATTCTGTTTTAGGATTTTTTTTTTGAAGATCAGTAGGCCTTCTCTTCTGTAAATAATGAAATAGACAGTGAAAGCTCGTACAAAACCTCAGGGCTCCAACATGAGGAAGTCTGAATTGAGCCCATTGCTCTGGCAGAGTCAGCGATGTGGAGCGTGAAGGAGCTATTACTCTTAGAGGAAGTGACTGATGGAGCAGTGTGAGCAAATAAAGGTGAAGAGACACTGCTACAAGGAGAGAGAGAATGCTGTAGCAGAAACTCCTTAGAACTGCCGTAATCATCTCTGTAACTCTGTCCGAGCTGTTCTCTCAGGGCTCACCAGGTCATGGTTTGTAGAGTTGGAGTCATCCTCAGGAAATGGTTTTGAAACTCCCAGAGCAACGCAGTTAGCAAAGATGGCTAACAGGATAAAAATATCAAATGGTCTGAGGCAAAGTTAAGGAAGTTTAAATAGATAACAGATTTTTAATGAGTCCACACAGACGTTCTCCTCAGAGAGACAAGGAATCCAGATCTCAAAACTAAGAAAAAAATGCAACTTCCAGATTTCAGCGCTTCATCCACCCACTCACCCATTCAGTTAACCATCCATCCATAAACTTCAGAATAAAGGATACTTCCACTCCACGATTGACAGTGCTGCTCGTCTGAAGGGATTGTTCAGCTTCAGACAAAACAGTGCTCGTGGAGCTCGCTGGACTTGATTATTGCCTTGCGCCTGAGATAGGAAGTAATATCATGTAAGGAAATTCAACTATAAATTAAATCTGAATGAGTTGTCTCCCCTGCCTCCTAATTGGTTGTCTAACCAGTGTCATAATGAGTCGTCTCACCTGTGTTTTACTCAGTCGTCTCACCAGTGTCCTAATATGTTGTCTCACCTACCTCATAATGAGTTATCCTACCAGTGTCGTAATTGAGTCGATTCACCTGTGCTCTAATCAGTTGTTTCACCTGTGTTTTCATGAGTCGTCTCACCTGTGTTTTAGTCAGTCGTCTCACCAGTGTCCTAATATGTTGTCTCACCTACCTCATAATGAGTTATCCTACCAGTGTCGTAATGAGTCGATTCACCTGTGCTCTAATCAGTTGTTTCACCTGTGTTTTCATGAGTTATCTAAACTTCAAAATTTCAAACTTTATTTGTACAGCGCCTTTCCTTCTTATGAAAACCCAAGGCGCTTTACAAAAAAATAAAAATAAAAAACTAAAATAAAAAATAAAAATATAATAATAAGATATATAAAAATAGCAAAAAAATAAAAAAATACAATTACAATTACAACCACCCTTACCTCTCCAGCTCCTCCCTCCATCCACCCAGCCCCCACAATACATGACACCCACCACAGGAAAACTGAACAAAGACTAAAAACTGCCGCTCTAAGGAAAAAGTCTGGCTTAGTACTGCTGTGGAGAAACGATATTACGGGGATCCGTTTATTCCAAGGTACAGTCCAACCACAGGGGTCATCACTGCAGTGCCCACCAAACACAGGGTAGACCAGAGCCCACTCTACATGGAGGTAACCCAGCCGCCCCAATGAGGATGAGCACCGCAGCACCAGCTCACCCATAGGCAGAGGACCCAAGAACAGCGGATTCCCGTGATAAAACACTGGAGTTAAACCAGTGTCGTAGTGTGTCAATTCACCAGTGTTTTGATCAGTTGTCTTTTCAGTGTCCTAATATGTTGTCTCACCTGCCTCCTAATGAGTTATCCTACCAGTGTCGTAATGTGTCACCTCACCTGTGTCTTAATCAGTTGTCTCACCAGTGACCTAATAAATTGTCTCACCTGGTCCTAATGAGTTATCCTACCAGTGTCGTAATGTGTCGATTTGCCAGTGTTTTAATGAGTCGTCTCACCTGTGTTTTAATGTGTCGTCCCACCTGTGTTTTAATGAGTCGTCTCACTTGTGTTTTTATGAGTTATCCTACCAGTGTTGTAATGAGTCACCTCACCTGTGTCTTAATCAAATGTCTCACCAGTGACCTAATAAATTGTCTCACCTGGTCCTAATGAGTTATCCTACCAGTGTCATGATGTGTCGATTTGCCAGTGTTTTAATGAGTCGTCTCACCTGTGTTTTAATGAGTCATCTCACCTGTGCTTTAATGAGTCATCTCACCTGTGTTTTTATGAGTTATCCAATCAGAGTCGTAATGTGTCAATTCACCTGTGTTTTAATCAGTCGTCTCACCAGTGTCCTAATATGTTGTCTCACCTGCCTCCTAATGAGTTATCCTACCAGTGTCGTAATGTGTCGATTTGCCAGTGTTTTAATGAGTCGTCTCACCTGTGTTTTAATGTGTCGTCTCAGCTGTGTTTTAATGAGTCGTCTCACTTGTGTTTTTATGAGTTATCCTACCAGTGTCGTAATGTGTCACCTCCCCTGTGTCTTAATCAGTTGTCTCACCAGTGACCTAATAAATTGTCTCACCTGGTCCTAATGAGTTATCCTACCAGTGTCGTAATGTGTCGATTTGCCAGTGTTTTAATGAGTCGTCTCACCTGTGTTTTAATGTGTCGTCCCACCTGTGTTTTAATGAGTCGTCTCACTTGTTTTTATGAGTTATCCTAACAGTGTTGTAATGAGTCACCTCACCTGTGTCTTAATCAAATGTCTCACCAGTGACCTAATAAATTGTCTCACCTGGTCCTAATGAGTTATCCTACCAGTGTCATGATGTGTCGATTTGCCAGTGTTTTAATGAGTCGTCTCACCTGTGTTTTAATGAGTCATCTCACCTGTGCTTTAATGAGTCATCTCACCTGTGTTTTAATGAGTCGTCTCACCTGTGTCTTAATCAGTTGTCTCACCAGTGTCCTAATATGTTGTCTCACCTGCCTCCTAATGAGTTATCCAATCAGAGTCGTAATGTGTCAATTCACCTGTGTTTTAATCAGTCGTCTCACCAGTGTCCTAATATGTTGTCTCACCTGCCTCCTAATGAGTTATCCTACCAGTGTCGTAATGTGTCGATTTGCCAGTGTTTTAATGAGTCGTCTCACCTGTGTTTTAATGAGTCGTCTCACCTGTGTTTTGATGAGTCGTCTCACCTGTGTTTTAATGAGTCATCTCACTTGTGTTTTTATGAGTCGTCTCACCTGTGTTTTAATGAGTCATCTCACTTGTGTTTTTATGAGTCATCTCACTTGTGTTTTTATGAGTTATCCTACCAGTGTTGTAATGAGTCACCTCACCTGTCTTAATCAGTTGTCTCACCAGTGTCCTAATAAATTGTCTCACCTGGTCGTAATGAGTTATCCTACCAGTGTCGTAATGTGTCGATTTGCCAGTGTTTTAATGAGTTGTCTCAACTGTGTTTTAATGAGTCGTCTTACCTTTGTTTTAATGAGCCATCTCAACTGTGTTTTAATAAGCTGTCTCACCTGCCTCCTAATGAGGTATTCTACAAGTGTCGTTGTGTGTCCTCTCACCTGTGTTTTAATGAGTTCTCACTTCAATGTTTTTGGGTCGTAAAATCTGTCTTCCAGCAAGATATTTTACCTGTTTCTTGGCATGTTGCCCCCTTCTTCTCTGTGTTGCGGTTGAACTCGTGGTTGAGTGAAGTGTATCTGTTCTCGTCATCCTCACACCCCCTTCATTGCCTCCGTCCAGCTCTTCATCCCACTCTAGATCTCTGTCCTCTCTTTTGTCGTCTACCTCTTCACTTTGGTCTCCTTCCTCCTCTTCTTCCCCCTCCCCCCCATCATTCTCCCTGTCCACAGCATTGGTGTAGTCATTACAACCACCCCCTGGAAACACAGAGACAAAGAACACAAGCATTTACTGCCGTTATCACTTTTCAGCAATTCATCTCTTCAACTGCAGAAAGATTTTCTTTTAAGAGTCTAAGGATAGAATGTCAAAAGATGGGAGACTATGAAAGGAGGTCAGAAGGTTGGAAGAATACAGGGCTGTAAGACCTTAAAGAATTGACACAAGGAAAAAATGATAAGAAAAAAGAAAAGAACAGTGCCACACAAGGACAAGAGGACAAAAGAAAAAAGGCGAAAGAGAGAAAGGAGGACAGATAAAACAGAATGAAAGATGACCAGGAGGACAGAAAAGTTGGATGACAAAAGGACAGAAAATGTAAAAAGTAGATGGAAGGTCAAAAGGACAAGAGGGCAAGAAAATACGACAGACAGGAAAAGGACAGGATTCAATTAAATTCTATTTTATTTATATTTTCAGAAAATACAACACAGTTGTCTCAATGGGCATTACCCTAGGAATTGTACAAAAACATTTGTCAGTCATAAACTATGAACGATTGCTGGTTGCTAAACTAAACTAAACAGACGAAGCTAAGCTGGGCATCCCAGCCTTTAGACTCTACTTCTCTGTGAGGAAAAACTCCTAAAAAAAAACAGAATTCATAGAGAAAAAAAAAGAAAGAAACATCAGGTATGCCCACATAAAGGAGTCCTCTCCCTGGATGAACAGGTAATGTACCAGAACTGTAGAAGAAGAATTATCTTATCTAACTCTACAACTTAATGTTTGATTAGTGCAGCGGATGGGATTCATCCAGATGCAACTGGGGGGCATCTGGGGGTGCGAGATGAGCAAAAGGCGAGGTCTACGGCCAAAGACAGGAGTATAGATGATCCACCTGGAATCTCTACCGCTTCAAGATACAAGAAGAATCTGAGGCGAGGTCCATAGCAAAAGAGAGGAGCACAAATGATCCCCCTGGAATCTGTCCCGCTCCGAGACAAGTCAGAGGCGAGTTCCATGACTAAAGACAGGAGCACAACCGATAGGAAAGGACAAAACATGTATCACACTGCACCAAACAGAAGCATGAAGAACTAAATAATAAAAAATACTGCCTGAATTACAAAGAATAGAGGTAAAGAGGAGATGGGTAGTAATAGAGAACTTCCCCCAGCTTTCAACTTCTAGTAGCCTACTAGCAAATAATTGGTATTAAAATGTAATTCAAACATGTTAATGGTAACTTCCATGTAATAAGGCACAAATAGCAGATGGTAATAATTTAATTTCAATTTGAAATGGTTTATTTCAAGCAATCAACAAGAATAATACATATGTAACAAAATCAACAGAGGTTTACATCCATAAAAATCATGGCAAAAATAGGATAATTAGGCATCAAATGATATGAGTAAACTTATTTAATCCCACCCCGACTCGACCACACCACCCAGCGGGCACCTTGAGGTTGACTCGATGTTCAAATTGAGTTGATATTTTATCCAATCAGTGGACAGCGTTATTTTAACATTTGTTGTTATATCAACTATATCATTGTTTTAGTGTGGGAAATACATGAACAGTAGAAATACAGTCTCACTCTCTAGACGTAACAAATGCATGGATGACTTTTTTAGCATCACCTCTCGATAGTATAGTTCTGATCCTAGAAATATTGTGTTGGGGAAAAAAATGCAGTTTTACAAGCCTGTGATTTGTGAGCCTTAAATGATAAATCCTGGTCAAATAAAACCCCCATGTTTCTAACTGTGGTATTGGAGGCTATATTGACACCATCCAGGGAGACTATCTGATCAGATAGGGCATCTCTTGGGTATTTAGGACCTTTTATAATGACCTCAGTTTTTTCTGGGTTTAGGAGGAGGTAATTAATTGTCATCCAGATCTTGATGTCACTAATGCAGGCATTAAGTTTCTTTTTGTGGTTCTTCTGGTCAGGTGTAATGGATAAATAAACTGTCTATCATCCGCATAACAGCGAAAATTATTACTGTGTTTCCTGATTATATTCCCTAGAGGCAGCATGTAAAGCATAAACAGGAAGGGTCCTAGAACTGAGTCCTGTGGGACTTTGTAGCTAGCTTGAGTGCAATGAGAGGAATGTCCATTTACATGAACAAACTGGTACCTATCAGATAAATAGGATTTAAACCATTGAAGGGCAGATCCTCTGATCCCTATGTCATGCTCTAGTCTCTGGAGTAAGATGCTGTGGTCTATAGTGTCAAAGGCTGCACTAAGATCTAACAGGACCAGAATAGAGATTAGTCCCTTTTCTGTGGCCAGTAACAAGTCATTAGTGACTCTAACTAGTGCAGTTTCAATGCAGTGGTGAGGTCTGAACCCTGACTGGAAATCCTCAAAGTGGCAATTGTCCTGTAGGTGGCAGTATAGCTGTTTAACTACAACTCTTTCTAGGAGTTTTGAAATAAAGGGAACGTTTGATATTGGTCTTTAGTTGGCCAGAATGCCAGGAACCAAACTGGGATTTTTTAGAAGAGGTTTAACAACTGTATATTTAAAAGTCTGTGGCACATAACCTGTTTCTAGAGAGGTATTTATAATAATTAAAATGGATGCATTAATTAGGAGGAAGATTTATATTAAAAGTTTAGTGGGGATTGGGTCTAAGTGACAGGACAAAGGAGGACATAAGTATAGTCGGACAAAAGGACAGAAAGATAATCGTAGACAGAGAAACACAACAGTAGAACAAAAAAAGGATGACAGAGGTGCACAAATGTGGGGGAACAAGAATTTTGTTTGTTGACCACTGACATGATTCCAGCTCTTCAGTGCCGCCCTGAAGGTCACACAAGAGAACAAAACAAGGAAAGGAGTCAGAGTGAGCTGGGAGGGAGCAGGGGGCTGTAGTGAACAGCTGTGACCTAGATCTGCATGTGTGAGTGATGTCAGCCGTGCTTTATGCGTTCAAGACTGAATGCTCTGCAAGTCTGTGCGTCCTTTAGCATCCCTGCTTGTGAGGACCCACACTGGCAGATTCACAACTCACAAGAACCCTGATTGCACCAAACTTCAAAACAACTCTTCCCAAATAATTCATTAAAAAAAAGAAATAGTGATGAAATGAGGTGAAAATTGAACCACTCTCTAAGCCTTAGAGAGTGTCAAAAGCACTGACTTCATAAGGGCCCTAGAGTCTAAGGGCATTCGTAGATTTCTCATCAGTTATCCTTAGACCAAACAGAAAAGGAGCCTAGGTTAAGGCTAAATTAAAATGGAATTAAGAGTGTGAGAGCTGAGAAAATCAGACAGTGGGTAATGATGGACAGGTGAGCTACTGAACCTTTAATAAGTGTGGAGCAGAACAACATTAAAGCTGCAGAAAGGTATTTCTGCTTTCTAAAGGAACATAAATCCTTCTGAGTCAATGTGAACTTTACATTGAGTCAGAACTTCTAAGACAACTCAATAGGACTGCTTCAGAGTTTCTTTTTAGTGTGAACTCCGAAGTGATTCCCACTAAATAAACCTTACTTGTTCAGGCAAACCCAAATCATTGACCCTTTTAAACACCACCTCATGTCCCCAAGGACCCCCTCCAGTTTCCTACAGGATACTAGCAGGTGATAGTCAACTCAGGATATCTGAACCTCTCAGGAAAATGCCTTCAGCAGTGTCTTCCATCCAGTCCAACAATATGCTGCTCTCTTGCCCAGATCAATGCCCACGGGACTCTGTACTGTGCTCACCTGACCCAGATTTGGCCCACCATTACTGGATTAATGAGATGCAGAAATAAAATATGTTGAAGATGTAAAGCACAAATCTAGTTCGGGATCTGAAAAATCCTTTAGACCAGAGAGCGTTTTACAGTACTGTTGAAAGTCTCTGGTCTCAAGTATTTTTTAGATGCTGAACTAGATTGCTGCTTTGCATATTCAACATGATTTATTTCTGCAGCTCACTAATCCAGTATGCCCAGACCATCCCCCACTACCCATCACTCTTCATGTTTGGATCAGCTAGCCCACATGGAAATCTGTGTCCAGGACTTAGACAAGTCAAGGAAATTTTTGTCATTCTTTTTCTTTTCTGATTAGGACATTTTCTGTGTAAATTGCGATACAGGAATCTGTTAAGTTATACAGTGGGTACGGAAAGTATTCAGACCCCCTTAAATTTGTCACTCTTTGATATATTGCAGCCATTTGCCAAAATCATCAAAATCTGTACGTGTCCCATTGTGCCTGCCTCTACTTTGGATTTCCTGGTTAGTATCTTTTTCTCTGCTTAGTAATGTGCTTACCAGCGGTTAATCTGGTCTGCTTTGCAGTCGAACAGACCTACAAATATTATGGTCATCCTCCATAAATCAAAACAAAACACAACATAGGTGGTCCTTCCAGAAAACATGGAAATAATGCATTCTGAAGCTACCATTGACTTTGAATGGACTACAACATCAGCCTAAATGTTTACTGTTCTGAGTAAACTCACTCAGATCGTCCTCAAATGTTTTTTGAAGCTTTTCTTTATTGGGTGACAGTAATAATTTACTTGTGAAAAGTCACATCCTTGCTTTTCCAGCTCTGTTTGTACAGTTGTAGCACAGCAGTGAACCGGTATCAATACCATTCTGATATGGTATTCTGATATTCTGATAAGCCGCCTCGCTTCTCACCATGAGCAACTCCAGAGTGGTAGAGGGTTCAACTCTTCTCAAGGGACTGAGTTTCAGAGCCCAGATTGTGCGTAGACGAGAGCCCAACTATATCTAGCTGATGCCTCTCGACCTCTTGCAAAAGCTCAGGCTCCTTCCGTCCCAGAAAGGTTACGTTCCATGTCCCAAAAGCTAAGTTCCATGACCAGGGTTTGGGCCGCCGAGGCTCTTGCCTTTGACTGCCACCCAAGCCACCTTGCACCGGCCCCTTCTGAGCTCTCCTGCAGGTTGTGGACCCTCTGGAGAGGGATCCCACATCGATCTTTCAGGCTTTTAGGCCTGGCACCAGGGTGGGGCCCCAGTAGCGCCAATCCAGGCGACGTATCTATATATGTGTTTGTTCCTCTTATAAAGGGGGTTCTGAATCGCTCTTTATCTAGCTCATCACTCAGGACCTGTCTGACTTAGGAGACCCTACCAGGGGCAGAAGCCCCAGACAGCATAGCTCCTGAGATCACTCGAGCACTCAAACCCCTCCACCACGTTAAGGTGGTGGTTCAGGGAGGGGATAATAGGGGGAGTAAAAATCAATAATAATCTAATAATAATTAATGGTTTATATTTACTTACTTTTTTCTCTTTTTCCCCCAAACTAGTATCTTTTAAAACCCTCTTTGAAGGAATTTTGTTTTGGATTGCGTTGCCGCTGGATTATTTTAACTGTGGATCAATGTTGATCACAGAGCAGTTGAGCAATGAGCAAACAGGTGAAGGTGCTGAGGAGCAAATAGATCACAGTATGGCTACACAGCATTCACACAATAAAATTCTCTTCTAGTTGTTTTGACAAATTCATTATACTGTACAAGTCAAAAGTAAATGGCGTATACTTGTATAGTCACGGTCCTGTTCAACCATTCACACAGTGGAGCTGCCAAACACTGGTGCCAAACTATAACCAACAGAGGCAATGCGGGGTTCAGAGTATTGCCCAAGGACACTTCAAAACATAAATGGCCAGACCTCCAAACTTCCGATCAGAGGTCGACCGCCCTACCGCTGCACCACGGCCACCCTATGTCACTGAAGGAGATCATGTGAAATTTGGAGTCTGTCTTTCTTCCATTTGCTTTTGGCTTTCCTACAGGCCCGTCTCAAGGTGTGTATTTCTTCAGAGATCCAGCACTCAGAAATTCGTCTTGGTTGTCTGCTGGTGAAGGGGGCAATGTCATCCAAAATCTTCTGGGTCAGCTTGCACAGAAATTATTGTTGTCAGCATTGCTTGAGTAGGCAACGTAATCGATACACTGTGGTCAACATGGTTTCCAGGGGTCGTTTTGGTGGAGGAGGTACAACAGTCTGGGCAAAATGGATTTAGTTATTGCTGATGACACAGATAACAATGCACCAAGAAAAGAGACGACTGTGGGCTTCAGTGGATTAGCAGAAGATTCAAGAACCTGCAGACATCAAGGAAGAGTGGAATGAGGTAGAGGAACAGCTTCCAAAACCACCACATTCAAAGTGTGAAATCTCCACAGTCAGTCATGATTTGTGCTCGATGTCCAGCTCTGGTGTTGGTAAACTCTGCTATTCAAAATCCCTGCAACACTCTAGCAGAATGTTGTAGAGGACTTCCAGATTCCTTCTGCTGAGGATCTGGATGGAGATGCTTATTTCATCTTCCAGAAGGACCTGCTCTATCCATACTATTAAAGTATTGAAGATGGACATACTGACATGAAAATACTTGATTTATTTTGATTAGAGTGATCATAATCTCTGTCTTTAAATGGGGATTTCTCCCGTTTTAAAATTTTTTGAAATCCCATTTTACACTCATGGCCTGATGCACTCTCAATCACATAGGTGCTTTCTCATACAGGTACCTGTTTATGATAAGCGAAGAGTGCTTTTTTTTGAGTGAAAGAAACGCTTTCATTGGCAAACCTCATCTGTAATCCCCAGCTGGCTTCATGAAGATGTGGTGGTTGAATCACAGTTCAAAAGTCAAAAAGTCAAAAGTTCAAAGCTGCATTCATTTCGGATTCGGCCGAGGTGTGAAATTCGCATCTGCCCCCTCTCTTTTGTTGTGCGTTAAATTTAGCTAGATGCCTTAGCCATGGAGCAACAGCCGACAGACTTCATTCATTGACCACATTATGGAAAACATGGATGATGTTTCCATCCATGAAAACATCATGAAAACCAATGAAACCATGAAAACCCAGAAGTTGAGCCAGGATGACGGTCGTTTTAAAAGTTCTGTCTGTCTGTGGCCAAGTTTGAAGAATTTCTGTCCCGGATTATCCGAGAGGGGAAAAAATATAATAAAACTGGAGGATGTTTTCATGACTGTCTCAAATGAAAAAAAGATAAACATCATAAACCCATGGAGCTGGAGTGATCCACGCACTACGATGGCATACGCAGTGGCTCTCCGTCTGCGGGAAGCCAACCTCTTGCCAACCTCCTCTTGGTTCAAATAACCTGAAACATTTATTTCTGCAAAACAAAGGAGACAGAGACAGTTAGGCTCTTTTTCACTTGCAAGAAGAGACAGAAAGAAGTGCTCGCTCCAACCACCTCTGACTCCTCTTCCTGTCCCTTGTTTTTTATTAAGATCTGGGAATGCCCTATAGCTACAGTCAGATGCAGCTCTGAAGGAGGGGGAAAGAACACAAAAACCTAGCTGCACCTGGAGATAGACGTTACACAAACACACGTCAGCTACTCAGTTTCAGCATGTTATCTCTGATGTGTCTTGCCATCCTCCCTGCAGCCTCGCAGACACAGGCCTTCAGGATCAGCAAAACAGCAAACTGCACAGTTTAGAGCAAGTCACATCATTCTAACACACGAACACAATAATAGTAAGAATCTAAGAACTCTCTTTAGTGTGCAAAGCTTTTGCTTCGTTGCGAAAAGCATTGCATGGGCATTATCACGTTTCAGGCGCTGATTGTAGGTCCTGCAAATGGATGAAATAGAAATTAGAATCTAGATTATGTACAGATAACTCTAACATATTCCACCTGTTTGTCAGGCATTTGCACAAAATTTCACTACATTTTATTGTCACTTCAAGATAGGATCTCCCACAAGAAGGTCATATTTATGAGTCCAAATATTTAGGTCTAAGAATTTAGACCGCAGAGCCAGGAAAAGCCTTGGAGGGTTTCAGGCTCAACCTTCAATACTGGGTCTGAGTCGTCACTCAGGAGAGGATGCAGCTGAGTCTGTGTGTCTCCCACTGGGGTCATCGCTGTAAAGACGAGGCGGTAAATCAGCGAGCGCTAACGGGATGCAACAGCATCCACACAAGGTTAATATCTCTGCAAAGACTGCCATAGACACCAGAATAGAGGACACAAGGGCCTCATATTTACTGTCCCATCCATGAACCCCACATGGAGGTGTCGACCCCAGAGTGCTCATTCATTTTCTATTGAGTGTGTGAAGACCATCACAGCGGTGGTAGACGACCATCAGCTGCTGTGTTGTTGGGTATGAAGGTGCAGCAAGGCCAAG
Organism: Oryzias woworae; assembly: GCA_016861445.1. Classification (NCBI taxonomy): domain Eukaryota; kingdom Metazoa; phylum Chordata; class Actinopteri; order Beloniformes; family Adrianichthyidae; genus Oryzias; species Oryzias woworae. The sequence continues at coordinate 1,309,688 of BOLG01001158.1, forward strand.
GCCAATGCGGTTCTGGAATATTAACAGAGATGTGGCAGAGAGCTGTTCTCTTACCGGTTGGAAACCAGCTTGTGTCCAATTTCCCAGCCGCTGTACGTTGTAACGGTCGTAATAGATTCTGTCGACATTTATGTTAATGACACATCAACAACAGAGTGAAGACTCAAACCCAGCTGCACGCTGATCCACAAGTTCATACTCATCTGGGATTCCCATTGGTTCTCTGCTGGCATCATTCACCATCACAGCTCCTTTGTTTACTGTGAAACACAGCAGGTTGTTCAGTTACATTCAGACAGTTGATGTTTTTGGGTTCAGTTGCTCTTACCGGCACACACCACAAGATTGGACAAAGGGCAACTAATTATAGCTACATAAAAATAAAACAAAAGCAGCGTCTCACCTATGAAGGGCACATCCCAGCTGAAGTTTGCTCCCTAAGAGGACAGGAGTCCACGCCGTCACCACTGTTTAAATCAGTCCAGACTCTGCACGTCTGATCCCCACCAACACTTTGTTCTGTGGTTTGTTTTACTCACCTGTCCCTTCAGACCCTTCAGCTGAGATGACCTTTATACAATGTGTGACACTGCAGTATCTCAGAGCGAGCCAGATTATTCAATTATTCAACACAATAAAAGTATAAAAAGAACTAGAAATCCACGTGCAAGCCTTTTCATTTGCGAGCAAAACATTCCTTCATTGCGTTAAGCGTGAGCGGTAAAGCGTATTCTTCTTTGCGAAAGTGAAGCAGATATCCACTTTGAAAAGCATCAACTTCTGCCTAATAAACAACCTTCAAGCTCTATGAAATCCATATGTATTTGTTAAAAGGACACTGCGCAGGAGGGAATTTTGGTCTTAAATTTCCCTGTGAGCTATGCTTTCTCAAAGAAACAACTCCCACAGAAAATGTAGAAGCCCTTCAGTTTCCTGAATCAGGTTTCAGGGACGTAAAAAGCAAAAGTGGCTTCAAAACAATGTTGTTTTTCCTGAACACAAAACTTTGGTGCTGATTACAGACAGTTTCTATGATTTCTGGAAGATTTTATTGAACTTTATCCAGTTTTTCTATTATTATAGTTTGAACTGTTAGTAAAAGAAAAAGTCTAAATGTTTCCTTTTTGATTTTACTTTTTTTCATTTCTACGAATCACACAAACCAAAAATTCAAAACACAAATAAAACAGACAGATCATTAAACAATCATGCATTCTCCAGTCCGACCTAGTCTTGATTGATTCATTAATTCATAACAACAACAACAAACAAATTCATAATATCAACCCAGCATTTGTCACTTTGTTTAAAGTAATACTTCACTCCCCTCCACTCATCAAACCTCCATTTTCACATATAGAAAGGCAATCATTTTTTCCATAACATAAACTTCTTTAGGTTTACTTTTCCATTCATTCATTGTTGGTGATTTAATGCTTTTCTACTTCAGAGTAGTTATTTTTCTTGAAACAATCTTTTTTTTGTGTGTTTCATCCTTGACGTGAATCCAATTAATTCATGTTTAATCACAGGACAGTCCCAAAATATGAGTGTTTTATTTACCACATTGTCGCCAGCATAGTGACATGACGGTTGTTTTAAATCTCAAGATAACCAGCGGTGAATAAAAATAATAAAAATTCTATATTTCCAGTCAGATTTTCTCCATTGCTGGCTGTTAACACTTTGATGAATGTTTTCACATCATCTGTCCCCTTGATTATTTCCAATTATGTTATTCGATTCTGGTTCCAACTATTTTTTTTATTTAATTGCGTAAGTATTAGAGATCGTGCCAGTCTCTTCGAGAATTTTGACATAAGTTTTCTAGTTGGGATGTTTTTCTTGTGCTAATATTAAGAACTGCTCTAGTGTGGTTTGAAGCTTTGGTAACGCTCTCCTTTTCCTTGTGGTTTGTAACATAATCAAATCTGTTGAAGGGAAACCATTCTGTTGCAACTGGGAGAAAGATTTAACATGTTCTCTCTCAAATAGCTGATCAATAACGATAATAATACCCTTGTCTGACTCCCCTTTTCTTTGATTCAATAATAGGTTTGATTCAACTTTTTGATTTAATATAGACACCTAACCTAGGTAATGAATGTTCTGTCAAGTCCCATTTCCGATGGTGTTCCCTGTAAAGAGGCCCAGTCTACCCAATCAAAAACGTATAATATAAAAAAAATATAAAACTTAATTAAAATATTCAGCTCTTTTAGGAGATGGGTGCTCGAAAGTTTCAACTCTTCAGCTTTTCTGTCTGCCAGCCCTTTACCTGCTGAGAGGCTTTCTTTTCATAAAAAATCATTAGAACACAGGTCCTGCAGCTTTCTGAGCTCAATGTGGAACCTGTATTTTGTAACCTGCTAATTGTTTAATTAGACCTATTCAGTTTTTCAGGCTTATTTTGAGTTTAACCAATATTCTATCATTATGCTGGCTGTTTTGACTAATTTAAACATTTTAATTTAGTCAATTTAACTGTAAACCTGTCTCTCAGGAGGACATGCATTGGATTTAAGAAGGCTCAAGGATGATAGAAGAAAAAAAATTGAATCTTTTTCAATGGGACAAAAGAATAATGTTAAAAGAATAATACCAATCAAAAAGAATTCAAGTCATATTTTGAGGTTCTTCTTTTTTCCCACTGCCTCATGAAAGTCTTTTGTTTGACTGTAATCTGTAAAAAATACTCCAACATTCTAAATAACTTTCTGTTTGTCTGTTTGTCCCCTTTTGTTTTTATATAACACAGTAATCAAGACTCTCAAAGCTGACATAAGTGAGTGCTGATAGCAGTCAGAAGTCCTCAGTTTTGTCTACAAATGCGTTCCCTTGAGAAACTGTCTCTTTATTTAGCTGTTTAACAGCTTTTAAGAGTTTCGTTTTTGTTTACTACCATACTGTTGTAACAGTACTGAGGTCATAAAGTGACCTTTACAGTCTACCATTTGAACAAAGTGTTATTGTAGTCAGGCAGGGCAAGGGCTACACTGGATAAGTTTTATTTCACAAAACGCCTCTTTTTCATTTAAGCCATCAGTGGCCCTGCCACCTCAAAACAGACAAGACAAAAAAAAAAAAAAAAAAAAATGAAATAGTGTGAACTATGCACCTCTGCATAGTTTGGTATTCATGCGCTGCAGTAATTAGTCAGACCCAAAAATAACATTTATTTCTTCCTAGTAGGGATTGAGGAGCCTCTAAAACTGCAGCTTTCCTTTCATCTGAAACAGTTTTCTCTTTGCAGAAACAATTACGTTTCAAGCAGCATCTTTCTGTCACAACTATAGTTTAATTATACTAACTTTCTGGCAATGTTATGCCAAATATCTCAACAAAGCCAACGTCTTTATCAGAGGTTTTCATTTTCAGGGAGGCAACCAAAACATCCTCGAAGTAAAAGTTTGAATCTGGATTCTTGTGTTGTAAACTGCAAACCACGTCTGCCTTTTTGACCTCAAATCAGTTTCCAGCTTTTGTTCTCCCAGGGAAAAGATCTCCTGCATATTTAAGGGCCTGGTCACACCCCCCGAACTTTGCTGGAACGTACCTGGAGCGGCGCCAAATTTTGACAACGCTCGTCACAAAATCTAACACACAAGTGTTGGTGTAGAGATGTACCGCTGAAGCCGTCGTAGCTTTAGCATGGGTTTAGCAGCAGCGAGCTTTAGAGAGCATTGATGTAGTGTTGGTTGCTTCAGCGTAGGTAGAGGACGTTCTGTGCATGCGGGCGTCTCTCAGGATCCATGGTGATGTAGTTTTTGGGATAATTCGATGTCCATTTCTCCCCATGTTTTTGGCCAATTACTGGTCCGGCTCCGCTATGACAACGCCACATCAAAGTTCATCGCTGCCGTGGATCTCTGCATCAATGCCTGACACCGTTCCAGCAACGCCGTGTCCGATCCACCGACGTTTGTGCAACGTTTAATTGCCGCCAGTGCAGCGCTGGTGAAGCAGCGGTGATCCAGCGTTCTAGATTTCTGCGTTAGTCTAGCGGATCCAAGCACCCACGGACTTGTGTTTAGCGAAGCCAAACTTTGACTGGGCATTGGTGGAGCGGGGGTGAACTTTACCGGAGCGGAGAATGGATCTCTTCTCACCGCTGCAATATTTTGTGCAGCTCAAAACTTTTGGAGAGGTGGGAGGGACCCTCGAGGAACCGAGTGTATGCGGCGTTGCTTTAACGGAAGCCAACTTTTGTTAAACGGTGATGAACAGTCACAAGCGGTGAGTGATTTTTTTCACCACTCCAGGAACACTCCAGCAAAGTTCAGGTGGTGTGACCGAGCCCTAAGTTAGATTCTTGAACTGGATTATTATCAGGCTCCCAAAACCAATCAACATCTTCAGCATCAGCATTTTTTTCTGCACTTTCTTTTCACTCTCATAACTTCCTCAGCCACATTCTCTAAAACACAATTTCATCATTTAAAGTTCCTCTTCCCTTTTCATTTTCTTTTTTATCCATATCATCTAAAACTGCTGCCCCTTTTATGTCCAGCAGGGGTGTAGTTTACTTATTTACCACTAGGTTTCTAGTTTTCATTATCTCCTATGGCTCAGCTTCCTCTGCAGAGGCCAGAGGGGTTCTCTGATGCTCCACCTCTCCTTTCACTTAGTTCTGCGATTTAGCTCGTCCTGACTGCTAGAATGTGCTTCTTTTCCAGAACCTTGGGTGTTTGAGTTTGCTACGATGTCTACTGGTTCGCTGGCTTGCATAATAAGTTTGATCACAGGAGCTCCATTGGCTCTGTGAAAGGCTGGCGACCTGTCCAGGGCATATCCTAACTTTGCCCAACATTAACTGTGACAGTCTCTGGCAATTCCACAGCCCAAGCAGGGTAAGAAAATGGATGGAAGTTCAGGACAAAAATCGAGTGAGCATATTGGATCTTTTTTTCTACTCTTTGATCTAGTCACTGAAAACGTCATATGGTCAAAGCTAAGTTCCTGCTGCGCGGCGCCTGACATTCATATCGCACCGCAAGACCTCAGATTGCACATGTATATCGACTCAATATTGAAACTTGACGCCCCTGCAGCACAAATTGTATCCGGTGTGAGTGCAGCATTTCTTAAAATGTTGGTAAAAAACTTAATTGGAATTTGCATGTTCTCCTTGTCAATGCATTGTTTTTCTCTGAGTACTCTTACAGTCCGAAAAATGCTTCAAATGTTAATTGATTATTCAAAATTGTCCTTAGGTGAAAGTGTGATAGTGTGTGGGGTTGGGGGGCCCTCCAACAAACTGGTGACCTGTCCATGGTGTTCCCTGCTTTTGTCCAACAGTAGGAGCAGTCCCTTCACCCTGAAAGAGTTTTTGAGGGTTTAGAAGATGGATGGACGGATGGAGTTCTACTGGTGTCAGATAGACTTCACAGGAGGATTATGGATAGAGTTCAGGTGAAAAATGGGCAAACCTGCACTAAGCACGTAGATGGTTAACACAAAACTTTAAGATCATGTTTAACCAGGTGAGCCTGTAAGGTGAAAATGTTCATGCACATTTTCTACGGGCATACTGTGGGCATCAAGTTGTAGTTAACATTTAAGCAGCACGTAAGGATAAGTAAGGGGGAGTAGGTGAGACACAGACATGTGCAGCCTGTACAGATTTTTTTCACCCTACCCCCACCCACTTACCCCCTGCCCGATTTCTGTGCACTGTGCATAGAGCCTTTCAGTGCATTTCATGTGAAAGGTGCAAGTTCCTTAGGCGCAGCCTGCCTGTTAGATATGAGAAAATTAGACAATTACAGCGTAGTTTGTGTGGACATCCGACGGGCGTCTTATGGGTACTTATATATTATGTGTGCACTCCCCTGTGATCTATAATGTCTTCCTCTGTTGTGGTGGAACTTTGTAATATCTATCTGAAGTAGAAAGAAGCCGTTTATCTCTTCACAGGTTAGCTGAGCTCTGATCCACAGTCAGAACAAAGAGCAGATTAACTCTCTGGCGCAGCAACACTCCATGTCACGTGGCATCATACTTATTTCCATGGCAACCCAATCATAAGGTTCATTGACGCTATCTTAAATCAGAAAGGAGATTTAACCTTTTGCAGAATAGATGCCACCTGCCCCCCATCCCTCAAGTTTGCTGGTTTTGCCTGAAATCGCATCAAATTTAAGCTTCAGGAAGACCTGTCAGTGCTTTTAATGAATTCTGCTGCTCTGATTCATACTGAGCATTCACTCTAAACCAGTTCATCTGCAGATCTTAATTTTAAAGGGAAGATGCTGTCTGACAGCAAACACTTCACCACAGAGGAAAGTGGAGTTAGTTGAGAACACACACAGCTCACCAAAGAAGCTCCCTAAAGCAAACTAATGAGATCTCAATGTATGAAGAAATGTTTGTGCCACAACAGAGAGAACAACAGTCAGTTTTGATATCCAAAAGTCCTGAGTTGCAAACAAAATGTTCAGTTTTAAAAACAAAATATTTTGAGTTGTAAATTAAAATATTAAATGTTTGCTTTCAAAATATTTTTCTTTGCTTTCAAAATCCATTCTTGCATTTGTGACACAAATGTTTTCGGATGGATTGCCTTGAATCTCGTATTCATCTTTGTTTTTGTGTTCTCAATTCTGACCTCTGGTGATAGTTGTTCCACCAAATAGCCAATCAGATAAGAGGGTTCATGCTGGTTGGTCTAGATTTTATCCAATCAAATGTGCTTGCCTCACATTGACAGTACTGGGAGGAAGACAAGGGCTTTGTATTGATTCGGCAGGTGTAAAAATTTCTGCACATTTGAGTCAAAATTTGACCCCCGCAACATGCGCAAAAAGTCACCAAAAATTCCACACACCTAGGAAAAATTGAAAATGAATTTTAGGCAGAGTGAACAACCTGTGAACGATCTGTGAATGAGTGAACGATCTGTTGTAGCCACTTCTCCAGTTTGGGGGTTACAGCCCTGAGTGCTCCAATTACCACGGGCACCACTGTCACCTTCCAAGCTTTCTTCAGTTCTTCCATGAGTCCCTGGTATTTCTCCAGTTTCTCGTGTTCCTTCTTGATGTTTCCATCACTTGGTACTGCTACATCCACCACAACAGCTATCCTCTGTTCTTTGACTATTACAGCAATGCCTGGTTGATTTACCATTACCAGCCTGTCCGTCTGTATCTGAAAGTCCAACAAGATATTTGCTCTCTCATTCTCTACCACTTTTGGAGGTGTTTCCGATTTTGACTTTGGGGTTTCCAGTCCATATTCTGCACACATGTTCTTGTATATTTTTCCAGCCACTTGGTTGTGGCACTCCATGTATGCTTTTCCAGCCAGCATCTTTCACCCTACAGTTATGTGCTGGATTGTTTCAGGTGCCTCTTTACACAGCCTACACCTTGGATCTTCTGGTGTCGTATATCTGAGTCTCCATCAATCTGGTGCTCAGGGCTTCCTGTAGGCCAGCCTTCTCTAGCCATTGATAGGACTTCTTGATATCAGCAACTTCAGTTATGGTTCGGTGGTACATCCCATGCAGGGGCTTGTCCTCCCATGATGATCTTCCTCCAGTGCTGCATCCTCTGCTGTCCAGTGCCTGAGATATTCACTAAGCACACTGTCATTTTGGGCCTTGTTCTTGATGTATTCATTTATCTTGGATGTTTCATCCTGGATAGTGGCTCCCACACTCACTAGTCCTCGACCTCCTTCCTTGCAGCTAGCATACAGCCTCAATGTATGGTGAGGAGCTTTTGTCTTAACATCCGTGGTCCGTCTCTCTTCTTTCGCCCCTCTGATTATACCTGCAGGGCTCCTGATGACTGGCAGTGCGTAACTATTTATTGCTCAGGTCTTGTTCTTGCCATTGGGCTGGCTTCTCAGGACTTGCTTTACTTGTTGGGAGGTATTTGGCTGTTGCGGCTTTCCTTGTTGGCTGCTCCAGGTTGCCATTTGCCTGTGGAATTCCAAGGTACTTGTAACTGTCCTCAATGTCTAATATTTTTCCTTCTGGGAGTTTGACCCCTTCAGTGTGGACTACCTGGCCTCTCTTTGTCATCATACGACTGCATTTCTCAAGCCCGAATGACATCCCAATGTCAGCCCGGTAGATCCTAGTGGTGAGGATCAGGGAGTCAATCCCGCGCTCGCTCTTAGCGTATAGCTTGATGTGTAGAGGTGACTAATGGTGGCCCCATTTCTGAGTCGAGTCCATAGCCAGTCTTGTTGATTATTTAGCTGAGGGGGTTTTGACCTATGCAGAACAGCAGAGGGACCAGAGCATCTTCTTGGTATATACCACATTTGATGGAAACTTGCTTGCCATTGGTTTCAAGGGTGGTTTTCCACAACTTCGTTGAGTTTCCTATGACGGCTCATAGAGTCCTGTTGATGTTGTACAGCTCCAAGCATTCAGTGATCCGTGTGTGGCATTGAGTCAGACTTTCTTGTAATCAATCCAGGCTGTGCACAGGTCGGTGTATCGTGACCTGCAGTCTTGAGCGACTGTTCTGTCAACCAGGAGTTGGTTTTTGGCTCCTCTGGAATCTCTTCGAATGCCCTTCTGTGCATTGCTCATGAATTGATCCACATGTCAATGTAGTTGGTTGCAATGGTAACTGACATGACTTCCATGTTGTGGAGAGACAGGTTGTTGGACGGTAGTTGGATGAGACTGGAAGAGCCTTCTGGATCAGGATCATCTGCCCCTCCGTTTGCCTTTCAGGGTGAGTTCCATCTCTTAGCAGCTGGTTCATTTGTGCTGCCAGGCTCATGGAGTGCAGTGCGTTTCTTAAGCCAGTATGCATGTATCATGTCAGGGCCCGATGCTGTCCAGTTTTTCATACCTGAGGCACTTTGTTGGATGTCTGTCACTGTGATGGTTCCTGGATTCTGTTCAGGGACTTTGCTGTGCTCTTTTCTCAGAGAGACCAACCATTGAGCATTGCTGTTATGTGCTATTTCTTCCTCCCATATACTTTTCCAGTACTGTTCAGTTTCCAGCCTTGGTGGGTCTGCTCTGCTGTTTTGACCCTACCACTGAGTGTACACTTCTGCAGGTTGAGTTGCATACAGTCTGTTTATTCATCTGGCTTCATTCTCTCTTGAGTACCTTTTTAAGGGACTGCTCAAGGCCAGGAGCCTTTGTTTGGCAGTTTCCAGTGCTTCAGGTATGGAAATCTGGTTTTATTTCTTAGACACTTGCTTTTTCATTGTACCTCTTTGGGCCTTTGTTTCTGACTCACTTCTCTCCGAGCTTTCTTGATCCTAGCTTTTAAGCTATGTATTTAATAAATATTTCAGTTTCTGCCACAAAGCCCAGTCTCTTGCATTTAGGGTCCTACATAACTTAACAAGGATCAGGCTGACCGTCTCAAGCTGCATTCACGCCAAGCACAAATTGCACATTTAATGGCATCCAAATTCAAAATTAAATCAATGTGCAGATGCAATCAAATGTCTCACAAACCAATTTGAGCACCTGGTGCAGCGCATTCTTCTGGAAGCAGTGCAAGGCATATCAAGAGTTCAAATCACTGAACTTTGGCAAAGAAGACGTATCGTGTCAACCATTAAGAAACTCTGCTTTGGCCTGTGACATGTTGATAACGCAATCAGCAGGTGAAGTCCTAAACCAACATGGAGGAATCTGACCGCTCTCCTGCTGAACTTCATAATATTATTCTTTGTTTCATCAAGATGATAATAAAAATGTTTTCTAATATTATTTTTACTTTATCCCTTCTTGGATTAAGTCATCAAACGGGATCACAGAGAGAGGGAAGTACTGCTGAAAGCATCCGCCATTCAGTTGCAGTAGATGGTAAAACTCACAATAATGGGAGAATCTCTTAATAATCTCATGACCCAGACATGAAGATGTGATTACCAATGTTTTTGTGGAGTTCTTCTAAATAAATAAAACTGATATCTCAACATCATCTGTGTCTTTCATGCACAGATACAGAGTCAGTGCTTCCATGAAGAGATGAGGCTAAAATGATGAGATGAGACTGTAGCTCCCCCCACTCTGTCAGGAGCACCAAGTTTACTAACACAATTTTGGACAAGCATCAAGCACCGTAAAAGAGAGGTCAGAGATGCATTTTTGACACATAAATCATGTTTTACTTAACGCAACTTAAGACTGGTGTTTAAAAGTTCTGCTTTTCTGGACTCCCCCTGAAGATAATACTTCAACCACAAAAAAAATGTCTTTATGGATGTGTTGAGCACAAACAAATTTTTACTCAGGATTGTCAAGAGAGACATGCGATTTCTACTCCAAAGAACATCAGAGGGCCCTTGAAGCGACAGTGTGAAAACAACACTTTGATGAGATGAAACTTGAGGCTGTGATGAGTTTAGAGTCATGAAATGACAGAATATTAAAAATGCTTCTCTTCCTGCTCCTATTCTTTGTTGGCTTTTAGGATCTGATTGCTATGACTTTAGAGTGCTAGAGTGCTGCCAAACTTTAAAAGTCTGAGCAGAGAGAAGGAGCTCTCAGAGGTGGTGTCCTTTAGAATCGAGAATGGGCTTCTCTCACCCAGAGGTCAAGACGAGTCAAGCAGGAGTCATCAGTCCTCGTTAGCTCCTGAGAAGCAAGTTGGCAGTCCCTGCACATCCTCACACATTTCTAAATGTGACACCAAAGCTCTGAACCGGCAGCTTCTCTCAGTGAGGGGGCTCCTGCAGTCCAGTCAAAAGAAATCAAAGAGAGGAGACGCGGGGCTGTGCCCCCTGAGAGCTTGCAAGAACAGTCCTCCAATCTCCAGCCACGGCTTTGCCAACAAAGTTAACGGATGAATAGTCTGACGTGCACATTTGCTGCTGGGAACAAACAACACTGCTGTTGCACGTGATGCCAGAGACCCACCAACACAACACAAGACTCTGAAGACACTGAAATTGGAACTCTGCAGCCAGAGACAAACACTAAATCCACTTCATAGATAGCTACACTTCACCCAGTTACTCCTCATTATTAAAGAGTTATAGCTTCAAAGATCTCATATCACAGACCAAAGTCAGATTTGTATTCAAGATGAGACTCAGGTTTTACTCAGGTGCAAGTTAGAGTTTGTGTTTCTGGTTTATACTTTGGTTTGGGTTCAGGTTTAGGACATAAACATGTTTAAAACCCAGGAGTGAAAGACCAAGTCGTCATGGTGTTCTTGGTGACTATAATATAGCCACCAGACTAAACCTGACCTGAGACATTTTTGTTGACTGGAAGAAGCCTGTAAGAGAAGAAGGGAAGTGAAGTTTATTTGAATGGCACATAATCTGTACAAAGACAAATCAAAGTTTTTTCACATAAACCATTAAAAGGAACAATTAAAAGAAATAACAGGCCAAATTGATAGTCTGGGTTTCACACTCATTGGAGATCACAAAGAGCACAGCTGAGGTGAAGGTGAGCTCACATATTTCCAAAAAGCTGCTAAACTCATGAACTTCCACAATATTCAGTCCCTTGTATACACAGCATAAACACAGTCATGTGTCAGACCTCAACGTCTATGTGGTGCAAAGGTCAGATTCCAGCCACACTTATTTCTACTTTAATCATCTTTATTCATCATCTATACTCGGTCGTTTGATGTGAGAGGCAGACAGACTTGCCTGTTACTGTTGCTTCCCTTTAAAACTATCCTCAAGTCTCAGCAGGATATTATTCTATACATGTCCTCTTTAATGAAAACTGTCAAAGTCAGGTTTGATCATAGTTCAGTTATGACGTCCAAAATTTCATTTAGAACTCTGCTGGGGAGCCAGGCTTAGACTGAACATGAGTTAACTTGATTCATTTAAAGAGAATGAATGTTTCAGATCTGAGACCAGTTCAGATCTGTATCACAAGCCTCTACTCCATCCATGTCGTAAATGCAGCTTCTCAACATTGGAGCATTGGGTCCAGCTTATCAGGACAGGGTGGGGCAGGAATGTTAGAAGACCAGACAGACACTGGGACTCCTTAACTGATTCTGAGGTAGTGTTTGGAATGGCAGCATTTCTGCATGCACATTTGGTTTTGATGGGGAAGGCAGACAGGGATGTTTCTGTGATGACAGCAGAAAACCAAACCAGCGAATCATCCCTGCAGAACCTGCAAGCAGGATCTCAAACATAACCAAGCCTGCAGCTCCAACAGAAACCTGTACAGCAGAACAGGTCCACAAAGCTGCAAGCACACACACACGCACAGGCCCACAGAGGACATGATTAGAGCACACTCCGGTGATGAAGGCAGCTCAGGCTGTGGGTCATATGACGATGAGCATAAATTCAAATAAATTCAGTTTTTAAAATTGCCTGAATGATCTTATGGCACCCTCCATAAGGAATCCCAGCTCACTGTGTCTGCGTGGAGCCTTTGAGTTCACAGAGCTGAACTTTCCTGAAACTGCGCTCTTACTTTTGCGGCTCTCCTCGAACATGTCCGCTGCTGTCAGCGCCGCTTATGCACAATCATCACGCGCCTCTTCTTCCTCCAGGTCAATCGCATCGCATGTTAATGGGACATGCGCGTCTCAGAATATTCCGCACGCCTCCAGTGCAGCTGCCTATTAGTTATTAAATCCATTGAATCAGCGGATCAATCATCTTCATCCACGGCAGAAAACGTCAACTAGAACCGTCAGAATCCTCATCCACTGATCTGAGCTGCACTCTGTGTCAGACAGCCTCTCCCTCCCTCCCTTTCTCTCTTTCTCCCTCTCCCAATTGGGGATTAGGACTGAAAAGGATGGCGCGTGTGCATGAATGTGTGCGTTTAATTCTGACTGGATCTGTGCTTGCAGATTGAGGAGATTTAAAGAAACAGTGAAAAAATAAATCCAAAAAGAATAAGTTTGAGAAATTTCAGGGGTCAGCAGTGGTTACTGTGTGTCATGAAGTACCAATTTGAAATTTTCTTCTTAACTGTGCCATCACCAACTATAATGCAAACTCTAATTCAACAAAATACAATAATATTTCCAATATATCTGAGACCTTATTTAATACACAAATTGCAGGTCAAATAGCTTAAAAAACATATTTTGGCATTAACTCAAAAAAATGCTTTCATAACAATATTGCACAAGGAAAACAAGTCCAATTTGAAATAATATTGCAGTTATGTTTGTTTGAAACAAAAAGTAATGCATTTGCGGCATTTCCTACCAACAGCTATAGGATTGGATATGTGAGAACAAAATACCATCAATATTTCTAAGAACTTCACAAGCACTAACATGGAAAAAGAAGTGTATGCTTTTGGCTTTTTCATCTTGTTACATTATGAGACAGAGCTTGAGTAACTTATTGTAAGTTAGTTCTGTGATGGTGCTTTTATTGCATGCAAAATTAGGCTGCAATACTGGACCTCAGCCGCCCCAGCAAGGGAGAGCTCTGTGGCAACAACTGCTGACCAAACTGACAAGTCCTGGCACAAAAGATCCCCATATAACACCAAAAACATGACAAAAATCCATCTATGCAGTCATAAATGTGTGCAGCAGCTCTTGGATTAGTTTTGCTCTTTTCCCACTTACGCACAGGCTCACATTCCATCCCCAGAAATGTACCATACTCATATCACCCCACTTGTCATCTCACCAGCAACAGTTTGAAAACATTGTCATTAATACAACCTTTTACTATTACCGTGGCAAACTTGTTTTGTTTTGCTTTTTCTACAGTGCAATAGTTTAAATGGCTCCTTCACAAAGGCTGGCGCGTAACGTAATGGATATTGTGTGGGCTGATCTGAGTATTGCAAAGATGGCCAACGGACAACCAGCACAGGACATCGGAGCTTCCTTATGTGCAAACTGCGCTCAGAAAAAACCCACTACACCCACGTCAGAACATTCTTGACTATATAAATATATCTGTAAGTTAAGATCTGAGTTAAAGGAAAAGAGCCAGATGATTGAAAATATGATGGAAATCTGCAAAACCATTCACTATCTTCAACAGTCCCATGGCTTGGTGAAACATACAAAGAAACCAACATCACGGTCACTGAAAGCAATTTTGTGGAGATACATGGCCTTATAAACGGTTTGGAGCTGTCTGATGCCAGAGAGAAACAAGCAAACCCATCTTGAGGCCACCTTGACTTCGATTACCTCTGGTGCCAATGCCTAGGTGGAACTCAGAGTTCCGGCTCACTCTTCTACACCAAAGCCGTCACAAGCAGAGGTAGCACGCCGTAACAAAGAGATCCGTGCAGCCCTACCGAGCACTACCACTGTGGCTCACCTCTCTCTCTCCAACCGCTACTCTCCTCTGTCGGAAGGAAAAGACCCCTCCTCAATTGCAGTGATCCAGCCCAACTCATCTGGGATGTGCCTGGGGCAGGCCCAGTGCAACTCACCAGTTCCCCTAACCCTCCTCGTTCCACTGTGGACTCCGATCTGGCTGCACTTTCCACCCGTGTCTCCTCAATCGCAAAGCAGTCCACACATAAAAAAAAAACAAAAACTGGCAGCTCTGTCCTAGCTCAGGGTGTGGCACACCTTCACCTGACATTGCATTGCCAACCCTGCAATCCTCAGCTCCTGCCCCATCACTCAGGCCAGACACCAAAGCGAGGCGCTACCAGCTACTGTATGATCCTGTGATCCGATGTACGACCGAATCCCCTCAGTCCTTGAGCTCAACCTGTGCAGAATTGGTGATTCCAGTGGAGCTGGAACTGCCCCAGGACAAACCTCCACTGGATATCACCAAGGGTATCATTCATCTCCGCAATGTTCTCCTTCCCCTTTTTTTCCTTCTGCAATGTTGATAATTGGAGACTCCATAACATAATAATAATATTCAATTTGCAAATGCCACTACCTACTGTTATCATGGTGCTTACTGTCTCAGTTATTCTGGACAAACTCCTCTGTTTACTCCCCAAACTTTTACCGGCAACCAGCAGAATTATCAGTATGTTGGTGTGCTGTCAAACTTGGATTTCAGCACAGAGATGCTGGGTGGAGCACAGCTGTGATAATTGGATCCCTTTGCCAAGCTGTTTCTTTTTGGGAACCAACGAGGAAAGGCCTGTGTGGTGGGAGGACAAATAAAAGTGACGCACATCCTCATGGAAGACAGAGCAAGAATCATCCAGAGCAGCTGATTTATACTTAAAACCTTGCAGCAGAACTAAAAAGGAAAAAAAGATATCTACGAACACCAAAGAGGCAGCTGGTAAGAGCTGGTACTCCAAACTAAAAATCAACTTCTGGAAATGGATTGTTTGGATTGCTTCGTGTAGATATTGTGAAAATTAAGAAACCATTCGGTTTGAGGGTGGGGTTCGAGGGTAGGAGAAGGATGCAGACCCGGGTTAGGGTCGGGGGCGGGGGGTCCCACTATGGTGGACGATTTGCGAAGTAAAAATAAAACGTGGAGAATGGAAGTTTGATTGGTTCTCTCTGAGTGAAATCCTACTATATCTTTGGGTGGATATCTCTTAGCCCTTTCAAGTGGGGAAAGAAGGCATAACTTGACAGCAGAGATTTTCATTGATTGTCTTGTAACTTCTTGGACTTCATTGGAAAGCAACTGCAAAGAAAACCTGGAATTAGATGTTTAGATTTTTAACTGTGTGGCAAACTCACAAAAGTGGTGTACTCTTTTGCACAAATTTTGACGGACTATTGCAAAAATACAATATGTTGAGCCCTGACTAGAGCTGGACATAATATAAGTCCGGATACGAACATATTAGAATTGTGGGCGTGGCTAAGTAAATTCAAAAGTTTATTTTTGTAAATTCTTCTGAAATGGATGTCAATCTGTTTGGTAGCACCAGGCAACCAAAACATAAAATGGTTGCTATGGAGATGAAACCAACATAAAAGCCACCATTTTGAAAAAAGTGTTTTTACCTCAATTTGTCAAATAAAGCTTAGACCAGCCTTACGGAAAGAGGAAAGGGGGGAGGGGTCAAGGGTGTGTTGTGGATGCTAAGCAAGTAAGGTCGGATCAAAGTAGGGCAGTGAGCACAGCAGTGGCACGTAGAAGTGGGCGGCGAGGACAGTGATGGTGCATTAAGGCGGGTGGTGAGGGTGTAGGGAGGTAGCAGCGAGGGTTTTTAAGGTAACTGAGTGGTGTGTCCAACTCCTATAAACTTGCAAAAAAAAAATGTTATAAACTAAAAAAAAAACAAAAACCTTAGCTTCATCATTGTCATTTGGTGACCCCTCCAGCAGACGGCACCCTAGGCAGCCACCTAGGTCGCCTATGACCAGGGCCAGCCCTGAGTTGTGATTCATGTCCTTGCAATGGGAGACTTTAACAATTACGCATGTTGCCCTGAAAAGCCAATGGTAACAGACTTTCCAAATTGTATCAATTCTTTTAATCTTCAATAAGTGGTGTCTGGACCCACCCATGAGCATGGTGACTATCTAGATTTAGTAAAGTCTTTTGGTTTTCCGGTCTGTAACATTGAGATTTATGACCCAGTTTTTTCAAACCACATGCCTATTTTAATTGAAATTCCTTTCGTGTCCAAATTTGTTAGGAAACCTACTGGTTGCCAGCTCAGTTGCATCATTAATCTCTCTATGGTAGCTCACTTTTTTACCACCTTTGATCAGATCCTTGGAAGGCTAGCACCATAGAAGAGCTCAGTTCATGGTTTCACTCAAACTGTCTTATATTATGTGGCTCTACAAAAAACTAAGGAGCTCAATACCAGTTTGAACCCTGGTTGAACCAGTCCACTTGTGTAGCTTGACATGTTGTAGAGTGGGACAATAATGGAACAGGAACAAGTCAGACGTTTTATTTCAAATGATGGGAGAGAGCTGGTGACAATATCAAAGACTGTAAAAGATGTCAAAACTAGATATTTCCCTGACATCATCACAGCACATAACCAGCCCTATGTCTTGTTTAAAACAATGGACTCAATCCTCATGTCACTAACGGGAAGACAGCAGGTTCCACTAGCAGCAGGTTTATTATAAGGTGACAAGTAGACAGGTTCAAAGCTCAGCTAAATGTCCAGAAAAGTTAACTCAGAGTGATAATCCAGGCAAAGGTCAGGACAGGAGGCAAAGAGGCAGAGTCCAGCACAGAGCAGGGTCAGGTAACGGGTGATCAGAGCAGGAAAGAACGCTCAGTATAAAGGCATGAAGACACAAACAATACTTTGCACTAAATTTGTTCCTGTGCAGTGCTTACACTATATGTGTTGTGGTGATTACTGGTATTACTTGATTCTTGAACACGCACTTAGGCATAATCAGAAAATTATAGCCTACAGCATGGAATAGAGAGGTTAGCTGGCATAAATGCAGTGGTGGTGATGATCTGATGAGAAGCAGCTAGTGCAAAGAAGATGGCTGAGGTCCGATGCATGCTGGGAGTTGGAGTGTTCAGAGAACAGAGGCTGTTAGTATTCTGGTGATGGCTCCTTCTGGTGGTCGAGGAAGGAACCTGATAACCCGATGCTGATAATGTGACAAAAGGAATGCATGATTTTAAAAGGCGTTCTGATGTTCAATTTCACTTGTAAAAAATGGCATTGAAGCTTCGGAGCGAGAGACAACCTGACGCCGATGGGCCTGGTCTTTCTGAATGGTCCTGGTGGAAGTCAGCTGTCAGAGAGGGGTCGAGGATGTCATCAACTGCAACCCAGAGGCGCTCTTTGGGACCCTCCCCTTCCAGTTGACCAGATACTGGAGGTCTCCATGCCGTAGTTGGGAGTCCAGCAGTTTGCGCACGAGGTATAGCTCCTCACCATCCACCATGAGGGGAGGAGGATTGGTGTCAGGATCAGCAGACTGGAGGGTGTCCTCGGAGGGAGCTGCAGCCGGTTTTAACAGTGGCACATGGAATGTTGACGAGATGCGATAACTGGGAGGCAGCTGGAGGTGGAAGGACACAGGAGTGATGGACAACCACACCCACTGTCCAGGAGCTAGGTGGGGTCACTCCCGCCGACGTCTATCCACTTGCTCCTGGTATCTGCAAACAGCTTGTCCCAATTGAACGTGAGCAGCCTCCGAGGTGCCCTCGCAACGGTGGAACCAATCGTCAACCCCAGGAACATCAGATGGCTCCCCAGACCATGGGAAGAAAGTAGGTTGAAACCCTAAGACGCACTGAAAAGGTGTTAAGCCGGTAGACGCTTTTGTGAGTGAGTTCTGTGCATACTCTGCCCATACCAGGTACCGACTCCAGTCTTCTTGATGAGAACTGCAGTACGTCCTCAAGAAACATGTGTTCTTGGTTCAGCCTTTTCTACTTGGCAATTTGATTGTGGGTGGAACCGGACGTGAAACTTAGCCTGATATTAAGCCCCTTGCAGATCTCCTTCCAGACCCGCGAAGTGAATTGAGGTCCCCGGTCAGACACAATGTCTTCGATTAGGCCGCAGTTTCAGAAGACATGTGTGAACAGTTGTTCGCGGTTTCCATGGCGGTGGCAGTTTGGGTAGAGGAAGAAGTCAACATGATTTGGAGAACCTGTCAACAACAGTGAGGATGACTGTGTTACCCTGTGATCTTGGCAGATCGATAATAAAATCCACGGCGAGGTGGGACCATGACCATTGAGAGACAGGCAAAGGCTGAAGAAGACCAGCAGGCAGTTGTCGTGGAGTCTTAGCCATTTGACAGGGGGTGCACCGAGACACGAACTGAGCTACGTCTGCCCTTTAAGATAGGCCACCAATAGGAGTTCTGAGTTAATGTCTGTGTGGTGGCCATACCTGGATGTCCGGAGGTGAAGTTATCGTGCACCAGATGTAATATGCGGTCTCGGTGTGAAGTAAGGACATAGGTGTGGTCAGCCAGAAAAGAAGGAGGAGGTGGATTGGAGTTGTTGATCTCAGCCAGTTCGGACATATTGTCCCATTGAATGGGCCAGGATCAGAGAGTCCGGGATGATGTTTTCTAGGTGACTGCAGTGCTCTTTAGTGCAAGCAGGACAGGGCGTTGGCTTTTCCATTTTTAGAACCGGGTTGTTAGGTGATCTGCAAGTGGAAACGAGAGAAAAACAAAGACTACCAAGCTTGGCGGGCGTTTAACCTCTTCGCTGTTTTGACATACTCTTCTTTTGGTCAGTGAAGACTGTGAAGGGCTATGATGCTCCCTCCAACCAGTGTCTCCACTCGGAGAAGGCGTCTTTCATGGCGAGCAGCTCACGATCTCCCACAACGTAGTTCTGCACAGCATCTGACAGCTTCCTGGAGAAATAAGCACATGGACATAGTGTGAGGGCAGACCATGGCGCTGTGAAAGCACTTCACCCACTCCGGAACTGGACACATCCACCTCGACCACAAATGGGAGCAGGATTGGGGTGATGGAGGATGGGAGCTTGCGAAAACCTCTGCTGGAGGGTCTTGAACGCACAAACAGCTTCTGTGGTCCAGAACAGACACTTGAGAGAACCCTTCAGCATGGAAAAGAGCGGGGCCGCCACGGAGCTGAAGCCTCAAACGAAGCGTCTGTAAAAGTTAGCAAACCCCAGGAAGCATTGAAAGTCTTTTACAGATGAGGGCAGAGGCCACTGCAGCACTGCATTGACTTTGCCCTGGTCCATGGCCACCCCCTGGGCACTGATGACGTAACCCAGTAATCACACAGGTTTTGTGAAAGTCACAAATCTCTTGCTTCAGATAGAGGTTGTTGTCGATGAGGCGCTGGGGAACTCGACGAATGTGAGAGACGTGCTGGTCAAAGGAGTCGGAGTAGATGGCTGTCATCTGGGTACACTATAAGAAATTGGTTGAGCATATCATGAAATACGTCATTGATGAAAGCCTGAAAAACAGAGGGGGCGTTACACAGACCAAAAGGCATCACAAGATACTCATAATTTCTCGTAGTGGTCCAGAAGGCCATCTTCCACTCATCCCCCTCACGGATGCGAATAAGACTGTAAGCACTCCTGAGATCCAATTTGCAGTTCTTCCTGGATGTAAGTGTTCATGGCTTCTGTCTCAGGTTGTAAAAGTGGGAATACTCATCCCTGAGGGGGCTTAGAGCCAGGTAGCAGTTCTATGGTACAGTCATAAGGTCTGTGAGGAGGCAGATGAGTGGCATGTTGTTTGTTGAACGCCTCCTGGAGGTCTTCATACTGGCAGGGTAGTGAGTCGGCTGGAATGTGGAAGTCACTCACATGGAGGTGGTTGATGCTACTCGACTGCTCTGAGGAGAAACCGACCATGGTTCACCCCTGTAACAATGTTGACGACAGCCAGCCGAAGTAAAGATGAGTTCTTTGGCAGTCCAGCAAATGGTGGGATCATGATTTTTGAGCCATGGAAGCCTTGGATGACACTGAGGAGAGTCAATGGTAAAGAGGCGAATAGTCTCATGATGGTCTTCTTGACTCCTGAGTTGAATGTCTTGGGTGATGAACTTGCTCTGACCAGAGCCAATGGGTTGTCCATCTATGGACAAACAGAGTTTATTGAACAGCACAGGAGGGCAAGGCGTATTTGAAACAGACAAGGGTCAAAATAGGAAGCAAGGTGGGAGACAAAGGAACAGGCAAAGGTTCAAAAACACACAGGCATGCAAATACAGGTAAACGCTTAAACTTAACAGTCACTTGGAGGTTCAAGACTACGCATGGAACAGAGAGGTGAGAAGGCATATATGCAGTGGTGGTGATGAGATGATGAGAAGCAGCTGGTGCAAACAAGATGGCTCAGCCTGGTCAGACATACCCAAAATACACTCCTCAGGGTGGCTTCCTTCCAGCAGGCACCTGGATCAGATCCTCATCAACTTCAACTGGCCCCTCTCTATGTTGTGGAGCAACGGCTCTATTCCACGCTTTGGGTCTGGGACTTCGTTCTTAATGACCAAAGGTGAGTGTAAGAACAAAGATCAATTGGTAAATCGCGTGTTTGGGAGGATTTTGGTGTTTTTATGGGTATTAGGGCATCTGGGTATGTGTGGGGGGTGGGGGGTGTATTTGTGTGTGAGTAGGTGTGCGTGTGTGTTTGTTTGAGAGCATCTGTGTGTGCATGTGTGTTTTTGAAAACATCTGTGTATGTGTTTGAAAGGATTTGCATTTGAGTTTGTGTTTGAGAGCATTTGTGTGTTTTTGTGTTTGAAAGCCTCTGTCTGTTTTAGTGTGTATGTGTGTGTGTGTGTGTATTAAGCCATAGGTAATCCCTCTTCTGGTGCTGCTGGCCTCAGAGAGGATTTTCCTCCTCCTCTTTGGCTTGCTGTTTGTGTTGAAGTCAAATCCTGGTCTGCTGTTTTATTTCTCCAGTTGGCCTATGACTCATTTTTGTGAAGGACCCAGGAGTAGTATATGAAGCACATGGCACGGTTGTGGTGCAGTGGTAGGTAGGGCGGTCAACCCCTGATCAAAAAATTGCAGGTCCGATTACTGCCTTTGCCCGCCTATGTGTCAAAATGTCCTTGGGCAAGACACTGAACCCCACACTGCGTCTGGTAGAAGATTGGCGCCAGTGTTTGGTAGCAGATCAGTGTGTGTGTGAACGGGACTGTGACTGTAAAGCGCTTTGGACCTTCCAAAAAGGTATAAAAGGCTATACAAGTATACACCTTATGCCTATGCTTCAGACCTGAGTCCAGCTCAGACTGTCACTACCAGCGGACAAAGTTTGACCTGAATTTTTGTCAAATATTTGTTCTTGAAAAAGTGAGGATTTACCTCTTCAAGAATGATTTTCATCAGATCATCAGTCAGTTTTCCATCAAATTTTGATTTCCTTTCTTCCTTTTTTCCTCTTGATTTTCAGTTTTCCCAGCATTTCTCTGTAGGAGATTATCCTTCAACATAGAGCTGGGCAAATTTTTTATATCACGATCTGGTTTTTTTTTTTTTAAATAAGGCAATTACAATATATATAATCAAGATTTAAACCACATAACTATAAATGTAAAATTTGTGGCTCATTAGGGAAATGTGTAATCATCATCAGGTTGTTTAAATTTAAATATTTGTTTCTGTCATACTTTCAACATAATAGATGCACTGAAGGGACAAGATGCAACAGTTTTTTTCCGCCTCCAAAGTGGCTTCCTGGTGTCTTTTCAAAAATAAATGAAAATAGATAAACATGAAAAAGTGTGATGGAGTCTGAACACTCTGGAGGAGGAGACTGGTGTGATAGCTTCTTTCAACTGAGCTCAGAGAGAAGGGCTCAGACAATGCAGTTCCCAGCAAACTTTATATTTAAGTTGAAGGTTACAGGACTTAGGAATATGGCATCTGTGTGAGTGTGATCTACAAACAAACAAATCACATTACAATATTGATGTGCCATACAGACCAACAATTAACCTAATAAACATTGAGATTATAACCTAGGAATATTTAATTTAACAAAAATTTTAAAAAGCAAACCATAAATCAACAGGAATTAAGTTTTTTAAAAATAGTTAAAGCCTCAATTACCAATTTAAATAGATTTTGAGGTCTCTGGATCCCTCTAGCGGTCAAAAGTGCTACTACATTCTTTTATGTGGAAGCACGTGAGTGGCGCATTAACAGAAGCATCAATTAAACACTGAACGCACATTGGGGAAACCATGTCATACCATGGCAATCATTTAAAAAGAAATAAGCAGAACAGAATAATAAATTAAATCAGGGTAGGCTTCAGCAATTTCAAATCAATATCAGAAAAACACATTTCAGAACTTACTTTGGCTTATGCACGCACACGGCAGAAACCATATAAGGGCAGGTGCAGTTTTGAAACAGAAACTTACTCAAATAAAGGAAATGACTTCACTAAAAGGGGGGTTCAAAATAAAATACCTAAGAATTATAAAAGACTGTCCTACAGAAAGTTATAGCCTATGTTTAGTTTTAATATGCTTTCAGGACAAGCATGAAAAACATTCCTAACATTTTCCAATATTTTAAAAAAGGGTGAACAGAGACGGCTGCAGAAAGAAAAAGAGCAAACTAATTACCTGATGTTTATTGTGGATCAATCCGTAGTTCTCCTGAACTTCATTCATTTTCTTACCCCACTGGATCCCTTTCGAGGGATGTCATGTCATGTCACTACATCAGACACGATAATTTACGAAACTGGACCTCTGCAGTGCCTACCATTTAGACCATATTCGAGAAGGAGATAAATGGAACACAGCCTTCTCCATTACTTCTGGACATTATGAATATTTAGTCACCAGGTTCCTCAGGACATTTTGCAGTCAGCATCAGGAGGAGTGGTGCCGATTCCTCGTCTGGGCTGAGTACGCCCAGAGCTCTTTGAAGAAGACGGCCACAGGGCTCATTCCATTCCAGTGTGTTCTGGGGTTCCAACCGCCATTCTTCCCCTGCTCGGGGGAAACCACGGAACTGCCTGCCGTTGACGAATGGTTTCGTCAATGTGAGGAGACTTGGGAGGCCGCCCACGTCCAATTCTGAAATGCTGTTCATCGATTCCCAAGACCAGGCTGACTATTGTCGTTGTGAAGGTCCAAGTCTGGCGCCGGGGTAATGGATTTGGCTCTCTACAAGAGATCTCTGGCTGAGACCGCCCTGTCGCAAACTCAGTCCCAGGTGTGTTGGCTCATTTGAAATCATCAGACAAATTAATTCTGTCTCTTTTCGACTGCAATTACCTCCAGAGTACCAGATCTCCCCTAAATTTCACGTCACCCTGCTGCACGGAACCCAGTGCAGAAAGGTCACCATCAGAACCCCCTGACAATGGCGCACTTCCTTTGATGGTGGACGGAGAGGAGGCCTGTCAAGTTCGTGAGATCTTGGATTCCCAGCGCTGCAGTGGTCAGCTTCTATATCTGGTGGATTGACAGCCCTGAGGAACGCTCCTGGGTTGCCTCAGACAACATTCTTGACCCCTCCCTACTCTCTGACTTTCATCGTGACCATCCTGACAAGCCGGCTCCTTGACCCTGTGGTCGTCCTTGAAGTCGGAGTCGCCCTTGCTTCCCGAGCCGCTCGCAGGGGAGCGGGATCCTGTCATGGATCTGTCAGCAGCTCCCTCCTCCGACCACCAGAGGGAGCCCTCACCTGAGTATTGAATGCTCAGCTCCTTACTTCAACTCCCATCAGCCTTTGCCTCAGCTTTCTTCCTGTTCAGCTGTTTCCTATTGTTGTCATTAGCCACTAGCATATATATTGTTCAGCTTAGTCTGTTTTATAATCAGCTATTGTTTACTTTTACATGTTTAGTAATTATTTTTGCTTCTTGCAATATATTCATAATCAGTCCAATGAGACGGCTATGGCTGTAATATTGGGCTATAGAAATAAAATTGAATTGATTATTCTAGTCAAATAATCAATCCATGCAAACAATTATGAAGCTGTTCTTATTTAATAACAGTGGACATCCCCTCTGTCAAAATGTTTTTTCTGAAAATTCTGGCCAGAGTCAATTGCCCAGAATCAGCAGAAACAGCAGCTGCAGCATCAGTCTGTCAGCGTCAAACTGAACCTGAACTAGAACCAGCCTTAGACCTCCTGCCACACCAGGAAGGAGGAGAGCAACTGAGTCTGGTCAAATAATAAGAATAAAACTTTTGACCACAATTTCAAAACAAAAGAAAGGGGAATCTGTCATACGGATGATTAAAATTAATGAACTATATCATTTTTAACTTTGTTAATAATTAAAAAAAAAAGCTCTTTACAAAAATTAAATAGACATTGTTGAGCGGTGGAAGGAATACTTTGAGGATCTCCTCAATCCCGCTGACACGCCTTCTGTTGAGGAAGTAGAGACTGAGAACTTTGGGGTGGGGCTGTCCATTACACAAGCTAAAGTCACCGAGGTGGTCAACAAGCTCCTCGGTGGCAAGGCACCGGGAGTGGACGAGGTCCGCTGTGAGTACCTCAAGTCTCTGGATGCTGTGGGAGTGTCTTGGTTAACACGTCTCTGCAGCAATGTGTGGCAGTCTGGAACTGTACCGCTGGACTGGTAGACAGGGGTGGTGGTTCCCCTTTTCAAGAAGGGGAACCGGAGGGTGTGTTCCAACTACCGGGGAATCACACTCTTCAGCCTCCCTGGGAAAGTCTATGCCAGGGTACTGGAGATGAGAGTCCGGTTGATAGTCGAACCTCAGATCTGAGAACAACAATGCGGTTTCCGTCCTGGTCGTGGAACTGTGGATCAGCTCTTCACCCTGTCTAGAGTGCTGGAGGGTTCGTGGGAGTTCGCTCATCCTGTCCATATGTGTTTTGTGGATTTGGAGAAGGCGTTTGACCGTTTGCCCCGAGGTGTCCTGTGGAGGGTACTTTGAGAGTATGAGGTCCGGGGAGCCTTACTCAGGGCTGTCCGGTCTCTGTATGACCAGAGCAGGAGCTTGGTCTGCATAGCTGGCAGTAAGTCAGACCTGTTCCCAGTGCATGTTGGACTCTGGCAGGGCTGCCCTTTGTCACCGGTTCTGTTCATAGTCTTCATGGACAGAATTTCTAGGTGCAGCCAGGGTCCGGAGGGGGTCTGGTTTGGGAACCACAGGATTTCCTCTCTGCTCTTTGTAGATGATGTTGTTATGTTAGTTTCATCAAGCCAGGACCTCCAGCATGCATTGGAACGGTTTGCAGCCGAGTGTGAAGCGGCTGGGATGAGGGTCAGCACCGCTAAGTCTGAGGCCACGATTCTCAACTGGAGAAAGGTGGTTTGCCCTCTCTAGGGTGGGTGGAGCGCTCCTGCCCCAGGTTGAAGAGTTTAAGTATCTTGGTGTCTTGTTCACGAGTGAGGGAAGATTGGAGGGTAAGATCGACGGGCGGATTGGTGCAGTGGTAAAGAGAGAGAGCTAAGCCAAAGCTAAGCCAAGCTCTTAATTTACTGGTCAATCTTCACTCCAACGCTCACCTATGGTCATGAGTTCTGGGTCATGACCGAAAGAACGAGGTCCCGGATACAAGCGGCTGAAATGAGCTTCCTGGTTGGTCGCTCCCTTAGAGATAGGGTGAGAAGCTCAGTCACCCGGGAGGACCTTAGAGTAGACCTGCTGCTCCTCCACATCCAGAGGAGCCAGTTGAGGTGACTCTGACATTTCGTTCCGATGTCTCCTGGACGCATGTCTCTTCCGGGCATGTCCCACTGTGCAGAGGCCCCGGGGAAGACCCAGGACACGCTGGAGAGACTACGTTTCTCGGCTGGCCTGGGAACGCCTTGGGGTCCCCCCAGAGGAGCTGGAAGAGGTGGCTGGGGAGAGGGAAGTTTGGGCATCTTTGCTTAAACTGGTGCCCCCGTAACCCGGTCCCGGATGAGGATGAAGAAAATGGATGGATGGATGGAAAATGTGCAGTGAGGACAGTAGAGAAAATCGTGTCAGTTGTTATGTTATTTTGTCACAAAGATGATAATGATAGTGGAAAAATACAATCATGATGCATTATCTTATATAAAACATAATTTTAAAAAACGCCCCTTTGTTGGTGGCCCTGTACAAATACTTTTTATGGGGCCAAAAATCCCTAGAGGCGCCCCTGCTCAGACATGATGTGTTCACGTTTTCTAGCCTCCTCCTCATACCACAAGCCCCTCTCTCTGGAGGCGGGGCTTCGTGTCACTTCCTGTAGTTTTTTTTAACACGGCACGCGCCTACATACCCACAGACTAACAGAGAGAGAGAGTAGTGGAGAGACGCTGACGGGATTGCGCGCTGTAGTAAAGCTATTTTAGGTACAACGCGCATGCGCTTAAAAACGCACACGCTTTTTTGAGCGTTCAGTAAAAGAGATGAGCTCAGAAAGAAAACAGCGTGCACGTTGCATCCGATGTTTCGAAACGGTGTGCGCACGCGTGTGGTTTTAACCTGCAGTGGAAGAACACGGAATGTAGCGCGTGCGCGCACCGCAGCAAAAGGAGGATCGATACGCTGAAAGCCAGCAGAGGATTCACGCGGACGGATCCCTGCCCGCGCAGATGCTGGGACGTTTGTACGCCACGAGGCAGGAATTATGAAGGTAATGTTGACGTTTAGTGTCTTGCCTTTTTGGCGCGAGGTGAAAAGGCGCGCGCTCGGATGGAAGCGCTCTGTCAGCAGATCTGCAGCCTGCATAGTGCGCGTGCGTGAAACATATGTCAGAGGGTTAAACCGCGTGTTTACATGAATCTGGTCTTTCTTTCCTGTCGCCGGTTTAGAAGAGTGCAGCACCAGCGAGGAAGAATAGGGGCGGGAGGTGAGCGGGTGCCACAGGATGCCCCCCAGGTGAAGCGCAGCATAGTCACCTCAGCAGGTCAAGTGGAGCTCTCTCTGCTCCTCACTCACCTGTTTGGAAGTTCAGGTAGTGGAAGGCTCAGCTCAGTAATTAAACGTTTATTTCTAAAACAAGCGTTCTGTCTTAGTGAAAGGTGACTTGGCAGGAGAGGATGGGTTTTGGTTTGATTTAAAACACCCATTGACTGGAAATAGGATCTGAACAGAGAAACCCTTCCCCCCTGGCTTTCCAAACAGGAAGTACCAGCTGGCTCCAAGAAGCCCAATCCCATAGACTTCTATTGAGAAATAAACAGTTACTACGAATAACCATACATGCTCTGATACATTTTTCTCTACATCTTCTTGCTGATTCTAATTTTTTTCATTATTGCAAGTTATTTAAGCTATAAACTGACCCATCAGATGCCTCAGTGAAAGCATGTGGTGCCCACTGACCCCCACATGGAATGTTTGATTGGCATATTCTCCTGAGCCACTTTCAGAGGTAGGGGTGTGGACTTCCAACAAGCTTACTCGTGATTGGCGACAGTAGTTGTCATAACAACGGGCCTCAGACCAACTTGTACCAATCACTGTCAACTGGCTCCAGCATGGTGGTGTCAATGTGTAACCAGCAGGTGACGGACAGAAATGAATTAAACAACTCACACTCAACAGACTCAGCAGGGCACAAGTGAACAAACACAGAACAGGACAAACCACCTTCTAGGTGGAAAAAGTTCAAGAAACATCTCATCCGCTCTTTTCACTGCTGGATTGGATGCAGATCTGAAACAAGACTTCACCCCATCCACTGCAAACATGCACCTTCAGGTGCTTCAGGATTTCAGGGCAGGAGGAATTTAGCAATAATGTTGAAAATCAGTGAAAATCACATTCACAAAAATCGAGTTCCGCAAAAGTTTAACATTAAAAAGTTTGTCATGGCAGCAGTCAAAGTCCCACTCTTATCATCTTTTGATTAATTTTCAAAGCATTTCCAGTGTTTTTTTTTATTACAGTTATGTGTCTTTAGCCAAAATAGGAATTAAAAAAAGATGGTGTCATTACCCATGACAGTCTCCGGAACAGCAGGAGTTCATCCAAAATTCCCCTCTGAGTGAATGGGACTGTTGGCGTGGAAGTAAGCCTGTCCCATGATCGTTTTGTTTATGCTCATTCCAGCTAGCTTACAACCCCCAGCTAACATTAGTGGTAAAACAAAAATAGATTAGAGCTATCCAGCTGCACAGTTTTAAACCAGATCCAGCTCAGGACGAGGAAAACAAAGACGTTCATGAATCTATTTCTCTGCAAGTGATCCACCAGAATGGAGTGGAGCAGAGAGCCTGTGGCCCACTGATTGTAGTTTATAATAACAGCTGCTTTTTTTTCCCGTCTACTCCCGATTCATCACAACTTGAATACTCAGAAATGTAATTTTGATCTTAATTTTCTTTATAAAGTTGGTCAATTGTGAGAAAAACGCCATAAGAATATGTTAAAAACACAAAAATACAATTTTCATTGGAATGGGTCTTTAAGGATGAGCAGCCATATTTCTAAAACTGTGAGTGGCGATTGCAGCGTAAAACATGGCATAGTCCCAAAAAACAGCATGGGGATGTAAGAAAATGTTAAAGCGTTTGAAAAATAATTTTATGTAGGCGTCCCTTTCTGAACACCAGCCTGAGGTCAGCTGTGTGTGATTGTTCCTGTGTTTTCATTATTTATTTTTAGAAAGTTGATGTTAACACTAATGCCTGTTTCCACTGAGTGGGACAGTATGATCCAGTATTTTAAGCGTTTCCATAATAAAAAGGCCCCCTTAAGCTGGACCGAACCATACCATTTTTGGGGCCTAGTTGGTTGTAGGTCCATAGAAAATTGGAATGGATCGGTTAGCATGGAGCTAATTAATTGGCGGAAGGTCATTAAGACAAAGGAAAGAAAATCTGGTAGATGATCTCCATTGTTGTTGTTAGCTCCATCCCAGATGACGGTCCAATTTTGAGGGGAAATTGCCTGGTCCATCCTGAACCATACCAGATTGTTCTGCTCTGTACTGGAAATGAGGCTTAGAACTCTCAACGTTCAATTCATTTTTATTTCTACAGCCCAATATCACAACCATAGCCGTCTCAATGGGCTTACACCGGTATTTGCAAAGAACATATGGTCAGTTTAAAAAAGTCAACAATAGCTGGTTGTTAAACAGATTAAGCTGAACAAACATCTCTGTCCTTACACCCTCCTTCTCAGTTAGGAAAAACTCATTAAAAAACCCGTCTTTTTTTATGGGGAAAAAACTAAGAAACCTCTGGGTTTCCCACATGAAGGAGAGATCCTCAACCCCGGACGGACAGGTGATGTACTAGAACTATTATAGAAAAGTGAGCTTAATTAATTCTACAACTACATGTTTGAATAACAAGTATGTGTTTGATAAACAAACACGTCTAGATAAACAGCTACAATTTAAAATAACAGCTAAATATTTAAATAAACAAAGACATGTTTAAATAGTGTAGTAGATGGGCTTCATCCAGTTGTGAAAAAGCTGGGGTTGCTGGAAGAGCCAGAGGCGAGGTCACGGCCAAAGACAGGAGGGGGAAGAGCCAAGGCGAGGTCACAGCCAAAGACAGGAGGGGGAAGAGCCAAAGGCGAGGTCACGGCCAAAGACAGGAGGGGGAAGAGCCAAAGGCGAGATCACAGCCAAAGACAGGAGGGGGAAGAGCCATAGGCGAGGTCACGGCCAAAGACAGGAGGGGGAAGAGCCATAGGCGAGGTCACGGCCAAAGACAGGAGGGGGAAGAGCCAAAGGCGAGGTCACGGCCAAAGACAGGAGGGGGAAGAGCCAAAGGCGAGGTCACGGCCAAAGACAGGAGGGGGAAGAGCCATAGTCGAGGTCACGGCCAAAGACATGAGGGGGAAGAGCCAAGGCGAGGTCACAGCCAAAGACAGGAGCGGGAAGAGCCAAAGGCGAGGTCACAGCCAAAGACAGGAGGGGGAAGAGCCAAGGCGAGGTCACGGCCAAAGACAGGAGGGGGAAGAGCCAAAGGCGAGGTCACGGCCAAAGACAGGAGGGGGAAGAGCCATAGGCGAGGTCACGGCCAAAGACAGGAGCGGGAAGAGCCAAAGGCGAGGTCACGGCCAAAGACAGGAGGGGGAAGAGCCATAGGCGAGGTCACGGCCAAAGACAGGAGCACTGACGATCCACCTGGAATCAGAAATCTCTCCCGCTCCCCTGTAGGGGAGTGTGAAAGAGAGACAACATGTGAATCACACTGCACCAAACAGAAGCATGATAAACAGAATAAAATAAAGCAGTGGCACATTGGCAAGTGATGTACAGAAAATTGCAGGGAGGAGTACTGGGGGTGGGAAAAGGATACGGACCCTGGTTCGGGTGGGGAAGAGAGGAAAGGAGGTGTAGGAGGCGGACGAAGAGTAGAAGCGAGTAGGACCAGTGTGGTAAACTTCATTACAGTTGGTGAGGTAGAGGAGCAGTAAGTTAGAAATACTCTGATGATTAGGTAGCCTGGCAATAATCCTGTCCAAAGAGGAATGTTTTAAGTCTAACTTTGAATGTAGAAACTGTGTCAGCCTCTCTTCCATGAGCTGGGAGTTTATTCCATAAAACAGGAGCTTGGTGGCTAAAGGCTCTACCTCCAACTGTGTTTTTAGAGATTCTAGGAACCACAAGCAGTCCTGCATTTAGTGAGTGAAGTGTTCTGTTTGGTTGGTAAGGCTCTATGAGATCTTTAATATAGGATGGTTCCAAACCATTCAAGGCCTTATAGGTTAGCAGGAGGATTTTGAACTTGATTCTAAATTCAACTGGGAGCCAGTGAAGTGACGCTAATACAGGAGTAATGTGTTCTCTTCTGCTGGTTCCTGCTAACAATCTAGCTGCTGCATTTTGAACAAGCTGAAGACTTTTTAAAGAACTTTTAGAGCACGCTGCTAGCAAAGAGTTACAGTAATCCAGTCTAGACGTAACAAATGCATGGATGAGTTTTTCAGCATCACTTCTTCATATGTTTCTGATCCTGGAAATATTGCGTAGGTGAAAAAATGCAGTTTTACAAGCCTGTGATATGTGAGCCTTAAATGATAATTCCTGGTCAAATAAAACCTGCAGGTTTCTAACTGTGGGATTGGAGGCTATATTGACACCATCCAGGGAGACCATCTGAACAGGTAGGGCATCTCCCAGGTATTTATGACCTAGTATAATGACCTCAGTTTTTTCTGGGTTTAGGAGGAGGTCATTAACCGTCATCCAAATCTTGATGTCAGTAATGCAGGCACTAAGTTTCTCTAAGCGGTCATTCTGGTTGGTTTTAATGGATAGATACAACTGTGTATCATCCGCATAACAGTGAAAATTAATCCTGTGTTTCCTGATTATGTTCCCTAGAGGCAGCATGTAAAGCATAAACAGGATGGGTCCTAGAACTGAGTCCTGTGGGACTCCGTGGTTAACTCGACTATAATGGGAGGAATGTCCATTTACATGAACAAACTGGTACCTATCAGATAAATAGGATTTAAACCATTGAAGGGCAGATCCTCTGATCCCTATGTCATGCTCTAATCTCTGGAGTAAGATGCTGTGGTTTATAGTGTCAAAGGCTGCACTAAGATCTAACAGGACCAGAATAGAGATTAGTCCTTTTTCTGTGGCCAGTAACAAGTCATTAGTGACTCTAACTAGTGCAGTTTCAGTGCTATGGTGAGGTCTGAACCCTGACTGGAAATCTTCAAAGAGACTATTGTCCTCTAGGTGGCAGTATAGCTGTTTAACTACCACTCTTTCTAATATCTTTGAAATAGAGACTTGATATTGGTCTATCGTTGCACAGGATCCAAACTGGGCTTTTTCAGAAGAGGTTTAACAACTGCATATTTAAAAGTCTGTGGCACATAACCTGTTTCTAGAGAATAATTTATAATAGTTAAAATTGATTCACTAATTAGGGGGAAGGTAGCCCAGCCATTTGGTTTTACTACATTTATTGTCCTATGACCAGCTAATTGGCTGGATTAGTTTTGACTAACAAACTTTCTCAGATTTAAAAAGCCCAGCAATTTGGCCGTTCTCACTTTTACCACCAAGGACATCCATGTCACAAGATTTACATCTTGTCACAATTGTTCTGTAAATAAGGCAACTACTCTAACCACTCTTTTAATTTAGTATAATGAAACTTAAGTTACTCTTTACCTGAAAAAAATCTGTCTGTTTTAAGAGATGTAGAGGATTAAAACATTGTATATAATATTTTATCCCCTGTTGTGTCTTTAACAGATACAATCAGTAATAATTTTCCAATTTTAGGATCACAACATATATTTTCCTCCATAGTAAGAAGTTGAAACAATTCATGGTTTTCGTTTTTTGTTGAGATTTATTAATGATCCAGATCCAAATGACATGCCTAGTGCATTAGGTCATAAAAATATCACATATGCTTACACATGTTTCATAAGCCTGACAGTGACTATCATCACAGGCAGGTGTGCTTTTGAGCATGGTTGGATTAAAAAAAAGCGTGCTGTGTCGGATTGACTCCGTTGAGTGTATTTAATTCCATATCAAGACTTTTACTTTCAGAAGAGCTTTTAGTTGATTTCAGTCCTTGTTTTACAATGTTTTTAGTTTTTATTAGTATTTCATTGCCTCTCTGTGTTTTGTTTTGATTTTTTGCTCTTTTTGTAAAGCACTCTGAAGAGTGCTCATAGGGATAAAGAAATTCTATTACCCTCCTACTCCCACCTGTCCCAAGTCCCTGGGGAGGTGCAGCTTCCTGATAAGCCTTTTTGTGGGCTGGGTGAAAACCTCATATACCAGTTTGTGTCAACTTGTGAATGACATATCAAAAGAGGTTGTGGTTTCTTCTGGTCCCACCTGAGCACTCACAGACAGTCACTAAAAACACATAAACACGCACACAGACACATACACAAACACACACTGGACCCTGACCGGCCTTATCTAAGGCAAACAGGGAGAGAGAAGGAAACACAGGAACAGGGCAAGAGAATAACGTGAAGACAGAGGAGAGAGATTTCAGCAAAAACTCTGATGACTACGCACACAGACTAACAACTTCTGCAAGGTAACACACACACACAGGAAAAGCTTTTGTTTTGATGTGAGACGAAGATGGCAACTGAGCGAGAGAGTGGGCTACAGTGAGCTTGAATTAGTATGAACACGTCTGCTAAATCATCAGCTGAACACCAGAGTGTCCTTGATTGAAGAGGTTAGACTCTTTACCTCCTTGGATCCCTCCTACCCCCCACCCCCACCCCAGTTTTTTTTCTTAGATCCAACTACAAAAAATTAATTGTGTTGTTCTTGATGGGGACAAGGAAGAGGTCTAGGGACTACAGGCCACATTGAGGGCGGTGACAATTGTTTGTGCAGACTAGTAAATCTTGGATCCTTATAGTCCAGGTTGATTAAAGTTCCATTTTATGGACTTTATCTTCTAAGTTAAACTTTTAACCACAGATGACTTCAACACGCACATTGACGATGCTTCATGTGACACAGCTTCTGACTCTTCTTCCATCACCAACTGCTGCAACTTCATTTTGCTTGTTATTGGCATCTCTTATGTAAAATGAATGGAGCCCAAGAAAACACACCTCAACACACACACAAATACATTACACAAGGAAGGTGGGACTACTGATCTTCTGTCCCCTACCCCATCCCTGGTGGAGGGAACAGGGCCTTCAGCAGCGGCGGCCTCGTCTCTTGGGTGTCGGCCTCCTGGGCCCAGCGGCCCCCTCTCCACGCAGGGAGAGGGATCCCTTAGTCCTCTGGCAAGTCCATGAGTGGGGGATCGAATTCCATCTGAGCCTGGAGGGTGTCTGTGTCCTTGTGGTGCAGGTTCTGGTCCTTACCCTCGGGTGCCGGGCCCCCTCTAAATTACAACATTAGGAGAGCCTGGTCAGGCTATGTACACCTTCAGCGACCCCCACTTCTCTTGGTCATCCCTCCTCTAGGTGGGGGTAGCTGACCACTTCCATGCTCTCTTAAGGAACTCTGCAGCTGCCTGGAGCTTTGGAGTGGGTCTCCCTTGGGGGACCCCAGCTCGTATGCGGGGCTGGGGTTGGGGGATGCTCAGAACTCCTGGGTGGTGGTGGACGGCTTGTCTGGGGTGGTGAGGCTCTCGGGGGTGGGGCACCCGCGCTGGACCCCCTGGCGCGGTGGGGGGGGGCTGCTCTTCTGGCTGGGCTGGGCCTTGCACTCTGTGCTTCCGTACCTCACTGCACTTGGGTGTTGGGGCCCATGTGGTGGTCCTGCGGGCCCTGGTCTAGGTGCTTGGCGGGACTGCCAGGTGGGTGGATCTCCTCCATTGGCCCCATGGTATGGGCGCGGGGGCCCTGATCACCGCTGCTGCCTCAGCGAGGGTCTTGGTGCGGGGTTGTCTGGGAGTTCTCCCTCCTTTTTTTTACATTCCATCATCCACTTCAGCTTAACATAACATTCACCTGAGCACTGACGTTGGCTCACCTTTGCACCTTCAAATAGTTTACGTGACAGAATGTAATGCTTTACACGTGTTGGCTGGTATTCACAAGTGTGCGTGTGAACTTGATGTAGACAAGTTTGTGTACACTCTTGGAGTCGGCAGATATGTTTATAACACTTGAGCGTGTGGACAGGTCCCGCCCATTTCAGATCAACACACGATTATAATGGGTTTAAGCTTCCAGCATTTTGTTGCCTGTAGTTTGTCAACTCTACCCTCCCTGCCCTGTGGTCATCCTCTAATTTCTGTAATCCACCCCCCCCCCCCAACCCTCTCTCTTTTTCCCCCTTTCTTTTCCGTCTGGTCCAACAAAAAGAACACAAACAAAATTAATATAAATAAAGTTTCGTTTAAATTACAAAAGGGGCTTATACCAACATACATTTTGTGTTCCCAATGATTTATAACCCCTGATTTGTAAGAGTAAAATCTGTCTAATACAACAGGCTCTCAGCTCATATCTGTTTGCTCAGCTGCTGGACAGAACAAGTTTTTAAAAAAAATTGGAATGCACTATTGAAAGCAACATAAATTCATCTGGGATATCCAAAGGAAGTTTTGAAATTATGATCACACGACCAATGGCTTAGTGGCCATTTTGTGTCAAATTTTGAGATTTCGGATTTTTCATGTACGTGAAAACTGATCTTTTGTGTTGGCACATTTAACAAAATTTCTCACACATGCCGCTAGCTTAAGTATACAACGACCCCTGAAGTTTCATTGACTATTGACCCCAGGAACAGGCTGCCATCTTGAATTAAAAAAATAAAAAACATTGTTAGTACCAGCTGCAAACGAAAACTTGTCCTAGGAATTTTTATTAAGCGTATTGTAAGTCCTTGAACATCATTAGGAAGCAATTGCAAAAAAAATAAAAATGTTGGAATTAGAAGATGTAGATTTTGAATGGCATGTGAGCGGTGAGCTCGCAAAACTGGTGTACTTTTAATACTGGTACATTTATGGCAGAATATTGGTAAAAGTTAATATATTGAGCCCTGACTAGAGCTAGACATAATATTGTAAGACCAGACACGAACATATTAGGAATGTGGGTGTGGCTAGCAAATAACCTTTGTTGCAAAAGAAAATTCAATTTTTTTTTTTGCCGATTCCTCTAAAACCTAGCGTCGAACGTTCGACATCGCTAGGCGACCAAAACATAAAATGGCTGCTGTGGTGATAAAAACAACAGAAAGTCTGCCATTTTTAAAAAAGGGCTTTTTACATCACTTTCTCACATACAGCTCAGACCAGCCTTAAGGAAAGAGAGGGGTAAAGGGTGCATTGTGGCTGCTTAGCAAGTAAGATCAGGTCAAAGTAGGGCGGTAAGGGAAGCGGTGGCATGTAGAGACGGGCGGTGAGGGCAGGTAACGGTGAAGGTGGGTAGGACCTGCAGGCCATCCAACCCCGCTCGCGGCTTTAGTTAAATGTTTCTGTTTTTGTCAGCAAGCACCGTATCCTGCATATTGGGTCCATCACCACCAGTTCCTGATAGTATTGCTAAACTGGATGAAGTAGAACTTGTGAAAACCAGCGAGATAAGATCTAACTTTGGATGGTCTACTCCATTAAATTTTTTACAAAAAAATGTTGTAAGTTCATAAACTTCACAGGTTGAAAGATCTACAAATACTGTTGAGTGACATATTTGGTCTTCCAATATTTTTCCTTAATTATCTCATATCTCAACAAAAATATTCCAAAAATCTAATTTTATAGCATTATCTCCTCAGTTTCACAGTCAAATATTTGAAATCTCTTAAGCAGAATGTGATGATGTTCATGTTTTTTTAAACAATCTGAGATGTTGGGAAACACTACTATAGCAGCATAATCTTTTTAGTCTGTTGGCCATGTGTCCTTGTTAGATGTTTGGTCATGTTTAAATTCTGTTATTGCTCAGGATGTCTCTTTCCTACAGCAGACAATTTAGCCCTAATTTTCTCCTCACATGTTGTACCCATTAAAGGACCTATATTATGTAACATCAACTTTTTGAGCTTTTAAGTATATGATAATGTTCATTCACTATAAACAACCCCAAATTTTGATCCATTCACGTGATTTCATTATTCCTCTGAAACCTGCTCTCTAAGCACCAGCCCTCTCTCAACCCATAAAAACAAGCAGGTTCTCACAATGTGATCTAGATAAGTGTGAACAGCCCTTTCCAGGAGTCTGCGCTTCCAGCACTGTTGCCAGGCTAACACACACACTTTCTCCATGTTAATCGGTAAAACACTTTTATTCTATACACACGTTATCATATATCTTCAGTTGTGTCCTGTTTCTTACTGACACCAGTTTCCAATTGTGGCCGGCTCCCCCTCAGATGTCTGTCTTATTTGTGTTCTGAGCCAGCGGAGCGATGGCCAAGAAACACTCATTTCATTTAGCGTTTATATTCTGTGCAGTGGCATATGCCATAGAACATTCCGGTTAGGAATCTGCACCACAATTTGGGGTGAATCCTAATTGTATCAAAGAATGGCGCAAGCAGATGGTGATATTGAGAAGACGTCTGCACAAAAGGAGCAACAAGCAAATGATTGTCTGGTGGAGGTGTACAGAAAGCAAGTGAGGAATTAGAAGAACTGATTTCAACATGGATTAGTGAACAAAGACGAAAAAAGCATGTGTCTCCAGGAAACTGATTCACATGAAAGCGAAGAGGATTTTTGATACAGAGATTGATGATGCTTTAAAAAGAAAAGAAATGTATGGAGCCAGTGTTAATCAGAACATAATACAGTATTCTCATCATTTCAATAAACTCTGAAATGTTCATCTGGTGTTGTCTACATTTCTTGACTGAATTTGCACAACGAACCCATTAACCATCACCATTCTGTCACTGGTCTCCAATAGAAGCCAGTCTCTAATAAATGCTGAGCCAGCTGCCACATTTTTGGAATAAATGCTGGGGCTGTTATTGGACGATAAATATAGTTTGCACATCCATCTTTGCAATATTTCAGATTATCTTTGTTTTCATGGGCAAAACACAGACAAGCTGCAGAAGCCGGCTCTAGACTGGTTTTGTTTTAAGAAAGTTTCCGTCTGCCTCACTGACAGAAGCTTAAATGCGTTTACATACAACATTTTGTCAGAAACATCACAGTAATCAGCAAAATGTTATTTATGAATCAATCCTTTTCTTATTTAACTATCTCCCTCTTGAACAGATAACCCTTAATTATTCTGACTTAAACAAAATGTCCTCTTTTACCAGCTGTTTGACCTTCATCAGTCAGTAGTTTACTGCTAAACTAAAGTGCAGTTAAATTCAGATAAGACAACACGAGTCATTACTCCTGATAAGAACAGCTCCCTGATAAGACACCACATTTGTTTCTTTGACCCATCTGTCCAGTCCAGCCTTTGTCACTCAGTTACCATGTTAACAGGTTAGCCAGAAACATTTTTTTCAAGCTGAGAAACATCTCTAAGTTGAGGTCTTTGGTATCAAATACAAAGCTTGAAATAATTATTTGTGCATTCATTTCATCATGGCTGGGAATGGTCATTGCCGTAACTGTCTTTTCACATTTTAGGTGACTTTACTGCCATCAGGATGTTAAGAACTCAGCTGTATGTCTTTAAACTCTCACCAGCACTACATCACTTCAGTTTAACAGCTTTCCGCTCCATGTACACTTTACAGTTCATTTTGAGACTTTACTTTGAAAGCCCTTCTCAGTCAGGCTCCTTATTTTATCTCTAAGCATCTTCTACAAACATTCTGGTGCTCTTAGATCATAAGGTCAGTTTCTGCAGTTTTAAAACTAAAAACATTGAACATTTCAAGAGATGTATCATTGCCACCTGCAGCTGCAGACCTAGTTGTTTTAGCTGGCTTTTAGCTAGCAGAGCTTTTTAGATGATTGGTCTCTTTTACTGCGACAGACTGTTGACCCGTCCAGGGTGTCCCCTCCCTTCACCCAAGAAGGCTGGGTAAGGCTCCAGCAGCCCCGTGACCCTGTAAAAGGTAGAAAAACGGGTTCAGGCAATGGATGGATGGATTGTCTCTTTTTACTACTTACAGATGAACTCTGGTGCTGTTTACTTTAGATTAAATGCATAGAAACTTTCCTAAGAACAGAGAGGAAAAAAAAACCAAAAAGGTGCAGCATAGGTGTAGTGTGTTTAAATGGCATGGATCATGAAGAAGTTTAAAAATGTTTGCTGGGTAAATGTGGTGCTGTGAGAAGCTGCAGGTGCTGCTTCATAGATCACAGTGAAGAACTGTGGGACTAACTGCCTGTGTTTTTCCTTTCTTTTCTGCTCTTGTCTTAGTCAGACAACGACATCTCCAAATGAACAGCTGCTGGAACTGCGTGATTTTTTTCCATGCATTGTTGCCCTATTGGGTCTTTTTTCTCTCTCCTGAGAAACAAATATGCAAAAACTAAACACATGAAGAGAGGTGTATTCTATAAGTCAGACGTTTGCTGTCCTGTGTTTTCATCTTTGAGCCGCAGTTTGTGTGTTTGCCACTAACTTCAACCTTCACATCAGCTCATCCCTATTCTCCGCATGGAAAGGAAATTGTGTCTGTGGCTGGTGTGCATTTGCGTGTACATTAGTGTGTGCTCATCTCCCTACTGTCCTTCTCCATCTGCTGCTCTGACATCGAGTCTGTGCAAACCAAGGAGGGTTGGGCAAAACTAAAATGTTGGCTTACTGTAAAGTTTTTACATTTTGTGTCCAGCATGGATAAAAATCATTGTGATTCCTGATCATAGTTGAACAAACATTTTGGACATAACAAAACAAAAACATTTTTTTACAGGTAGATTACTGCTTAGTTCATACCTAAAGAAGAAAAAACTGAAGGTGGGCAGAAGAGATGTGGAAAGACCATCCTGAGACCCTTGATTGCATGTTAAACCTGCAGTTTGTGCTACACTTTGTATGCCACTGTCTTTAACGCCTGCACCGAATGACAGGATTGTCATTAATCATGGCTGCAGAAACCCATGCTCTGAGTACAGAACATTAAAAGCTGAAACTTACCACATCAGGAAGAATGTTAGGTGCAGGCTGTGCAGAAATGCTCCTGAAACTAAACAGCACATAACAAGCAGGGTAGAAGATAGCAGTTGGAGCATACACAGAGAGCTGTAATTCAGTCGAGTTTACTATCTCCAGGACTGACTCAAGGGTGTTTGACAATGGATCTGTCAAGATTTTTTGGAACTTTAAGATTCAAACCAACTAGATGATCATGTCAAATAACCAAACATTTTGGTGACAAACAGCTGAAGAAAATCATAGTGTTAGATGAAGCGATCCCAGGACATTTCATTTGTAAAGACAAATGGAAGCTTTCATTTCACAAACTGAAGCTTTCCCCTGGGTAGTTGGAAGTGTGAGTCAATATACACACACATGCTCTGTTAGGATGGTTAACCTTCCTCCTGTTGTACAGACATGTCACACATCAGTGGAAAACGTCAGCTTTGATGTTCTGAAAGTTTCCTTGTTCTCTTTTTGGTTCTTTTTTAATTCCTTTGATGATTCAATTACACACACATATTACATTCATCACATTCACATGTAATACCACTACCATACCCTAGGTTCACAAAGGTTTTCTCTCTCTTTCCAGCTCGTTGGTCATGTCTAAAGCAACAGCAAAGAAGCTGCACTGGCGCTCCAAGGTATCCACACACTTGTAACACCTGACTCAGGTAAAACCTTAGAACTTCATGTCTGACTAGAGCCCCTCCTCCTTGTCTGCAGGTGCAGGAGACCTTTGTGCCCTTGGGGGGGGGCAGCAGTGGCAGCTCAGGAGAGCTGGGCTTGGCTATCGGAGGCGGGGCAGACTATGGGGAATTCCCTTTTGTCACTGCTGCCTCTGGGGGCGGGGCCATGGTGGGAGACATAATTTTAGAGATTGGAGGAACGCCAGTGTTGGGGTTAACCCTTGGTGATGTCAGAGGAGTCCTCAATTCCTGCCCTCATCCAATCAGGATCAAAACTGTTTCACCAGGTAAGACTGGACAATGTGACCCACAGGTAAAGAATCAGTTCTGTATCATTCAAGCTTTCAGATGAATATTTTTCTTCAGTTCTCTTGGGCAGATATACTGATACAAAATATTGGCTAATCTAAGCCAATACCTGATTTGCAGACATTTTGAAATTTGGGATATTAAACATTGAAAGTCTCACTCCAATCATTTTTAATTTTTTTAAATGTTAAATTGTTATAAAGGCAAAATGATTAAAAAAAAAAGTTATTTTTTTAGTCATAATTTCTGCAGAGCGGCAGGAAACCATCAAAACATTCATCTTTGAGTTGTGGGTGAGACTATTGGCACAGAAGTAAACCTCCACCCATCTCCCATGATTCTTTTATTTCCACTTTCTCCCGCTAGCTTACAGCCTGTCACAGTACCAAGCTAACATTAGCAGTGCATCAAACATGGCGAGCAATATCAGAGCTATCCAGTTGTACAGTTTAAAGCCAGATACCGGCTCAGATGAGGAAATCAAAGATGTTCATGAATCTATTTGTATGCAAGACAAGTAGATGGATGGGACAGGAGCAGAGCAAGGAGCTTGTAACCTGATTGTGCAGTTTTAATTTGAATTTTCTGAATGTCCTCCATCCTGACAAAAACACTACAAAAACACAATTTTCTTTTGAGTGAGTCTTCAAATCTTTTTTTTTTTCATTATTAAAGATGTTGAAGTCTGCTGTAGACTTGTACTATTATTTTACACCTGCTGATATGTTTTTGTGAGCACAGCAGAGATAAATTCACCTGGACAATAAAAAGAAACACAGTAAGAGACCCCACCAACAAGCAAAGTTTCTAGTGCACAAGGGAGAAACAAGTATGTTGGGGAAAGGCCACCATCCTTTTTCTCAAAGGACTACTTCTCTTCTCGCTCCTTTTATTGAGAATTTGAGTGGGAGGTTACAACATTTAAGCAGAGAAACAGAGTTGAAAAGTTCATTAGGGGTGTCTTGTAATGAAACTTTTGGGTATTTTCTCAGTTCAAACAGCACCTTTCCTTCCTGCTAAGGATAGTGTCATAAACCTCCCCATACTAGTTTGAGGAAGATCTTCATCCAGTCTTCCTCAGTGATTGAAGTTGTCTGCAGGATATCTGCAGGTTATCTGCATCCCCAGCAGCAGAGAAGTTAAAACTGATGCTATAGTTTGCAGTATCCTCTAACTCTACAGATAATCATTGTCATAGACTGGTCAAATATTATTGCTTTTGATTTAGAAAAGGAGGGCAAAGCAGCTTAATTTTTTTAGCACCTTTCATACACAGGCAGTTCAAATGGATTTTTAGAAATAACTGCAGGAAGCTGCAGACTTTTTTGTCCTAAATTAAATACACAATATGTGATGTGGTGTCCTGTGAAGAGGGTTCTGCAACTATAGGTTCCGGGAGCCTTACTGGGGGCTTTCACCAGTTCCGTACATAGTCTTTACTTAATTTCTAGGTGCAGCCAGGGCCAGAAGGGGTCTGGTTTGGGAACCACAGGATTTCCTCTCTGCTATTTGCAGATGATGTTGTCCTGTTGACTTCATCGAGCCAGAACCTCCAGCATGCACTAGAATGATTTGCAGGCGAGTGTGAAGCGGCTGGGATGAGGGTCAGCACCGCTAAGTCTGACGCCATGGTTCTCGACTGGAGAAATGTGGTTTGGCCTCTCTGGGTGGGTGGAGTGCTCCTGCCCCAGGTGGGGGAGTTTAAATGTCCTGGAGTCTTGTTCAAGAG
Source organism: Oryzias woworae (assembly GCA_016861445.1). Lineage (NCBI taxonomy): Eukaryota > Metazoa > Chordata > Actinopteri > Beloniformes > Adrianichthyidae > Oryzias > Oryzias woworae. Next base: position 1,352,085 of record BOLG01001158.1, read on the forward strand.
TGAGGGAGAATCTGAGCGTGAGATCCACAAGTGGATCAGTGCGTCATCTGCTGTTGAGAGGGAAGAGTGTGACGGTAGGCAAATGAGGTAACCCACGAGCACGAAGAACTCGACACAGGTCCTTGAATCTAGCCATGGGTTTTAAAATGACAAATCGCAAGGAAAGAATACAAGCAGCCGAAATGAACTTCCTCTGTAGGGTGGCTGGAAGCTCTCTTAGAGATAAGGTGAGAAGCTCGATCAACTGGGGAGAGCTCGGATAGAGCCACTACTTCTCCACATCGAGAGGAGACAATTGAGGTGGCTCGGGCATCTGGTCCGGATGCCTCCTGGACGCCTCTCTGGGGAGACCCAGGACAAGCTGGAAATACTTTGTTTCTTGGCTGGCCTGGGAATGCCTCAGGGTCCCCCCAGAGGAGCTGGAGGAAGTGGCCGGGAAGAGGGAAGTCTGGACAACTTTGCTTAGACTGCTGCCCACGCGACCCGGTCCCGGATGGATGGATGGAAATTTGTGATTGTGTTTGACTTGAAGAGTATTCACAGAAAACTTGTTTTGGTGCTCTTCCCAAAAAGCTGGATTGCTGCGTAAAATCACATCCTATCCTGTCTGTTTGTCTCAGGTTCGTCTCTATGTAAAGACCTCAGGCTGTATCTCAGTAAGTGTTTCACTCCAGGCTGCATGGACAGTCAGCTGCAACAGCTCATCAGGGAGAACCTGTACCTGCGTGCCGTGCCCTGTAAGATTCACTTGAATATACACATACCTACTATGTGGGGACTTGACTCTATCAATGTGCTTTGAAGCACAAATACACAAATATGTACATGCATGCACACCTACATCAGTGCCTCCAATGTGCATCTACATGTGAAACCCAGTTTTTGATATGTTAATGAAAACAGACACATTCAGATCTTAATAAGAAGTGGGGACTCCATCTGAAATGTCTGTTAGAAGACAGCCCTCACTCTTGTGCCTGAACTTTCATACAAGTAAAAATGCAAACATTTTATAGACACAGACATGCATGCAGATGTATTTGTTGATCAGTAAGGTAAAACTTGAAGACATCACAGTTAGACTTTTTTACATGTTAGAATTATTTTCCCTTCTCAGGTACAACCAGGCAGCCACGGGATGGAGAGATATCAGGTGTGGATTACAACTTTGTTTCCATTGAGGAGTTTTTCTCTCTGGAGGAGTCTGGAGCGCTTCTGGAGAGTGGCAAGTTCCAAGGTGTGTAACAAACTCCCCCTCAGCAGCACAGCAGAGGAGGCTGTGAGCCTAGACTTAAAAGCATTTTTTACAATGCAGACTAAATATGTGACTGATTACGGTTTCTACAACATTTGTGTTGAAAAGAGGATTTATTTCCTAATCTTTGAAACCCCCTCTTTCTTTCATGTCTACATACTTGAAGCTCCTCCCATGCAGGAATACATCTGAAAAGATTTCTACTCTAAAATTGAAACTGAATTCACAGTCTCTACTACGTCTCTACTACTCTTTTCTCTGCAAACAATGTGAACAATGTATGATGTGAGCTTTTCTGGCACAAAGTTGTCTTTTTCTTGAGCCACTGCTGGATGGCGCTGAGTGCGACTTCAGCTTTAAAATGTGAGGAACCTGACTATCATCACAAATGTCTTTTACAACAATGTAATTGGCCCCCCCCTAATCAGATGGTAGATTTAATGACAGATTTGAAAGCTTACGGACAAATTGTAACCCAAAGAAGGAAACTGTAATCTTTGGGAATTTTGATCTAAATTTGGGTAGACATCAGCTAGACAAAAATCTTAATAGAGTGACTGATAAATTTGATCTTGTCCAAAATGATTAAAGGACCCACAAGAATAACCACCTCAAGCAGCACTCTGTTCCTCATGGCTAGAAATGTCAGGAGGCTGCCTTCTGTCTCCCCCTCTGGTGGCCTGCAGACACAGTCTCCCTAGAATTTTGAGTACTTCCTGCTTCTCTTCACTACAATTCCCAGCGACCCCTGTAGCCACTCCCAGGAGTCCCACAGCTGTGACTCATCACCACTCACCCTCCACAGTATTTAGTCAGAGCTCCTAGCTCTGCTCAGTGTGAAGTAGTGTTTGCCTTTATAATTCTGAGCACTTGTCCCTGCAACCTCTTTGTTATCGGCCTGGTTCTGATCCTCTACTTCTCCCGTCAGCCGCCTGCTCTGCTGACTCCTGCCTGTGCGTTACCTCCGTCTGCTTCAGCCTCTGACCCAATTCTGCCTGACCATCGCCTCTCTGACCAACCCCTCACGCTCAATTGTGAATAAACACTGCAAATGGATCTGACTGCCACAGACATTTTGTTACATTGAAAGCTGTCTAAAAAGTGATTTTTTTCTACCAGTGAACATGAGTTTATTGGAATTTCAAATAATAGAAAGGAAACCTTTAAAAATGCTGTTTTACAAGTTGATCATGATGTGAAATGTTCACAAAAACACTTGAGAAAACAAAACAAAAATAGCTCAAGACTTAAATTAAGACAACATTAAAAACATGCTTCCCTGGATACACTCACTGAAACTAAAGAAAGCGGGGATAACAGATGTAATTACAGCTGCTGGACTAATTCTGGCTCATCGCAGTGATGCCTCTAATGTATACTGTCCCTGTTACAAATAAACAGGTGGAAGCTCTGCTAAGCAACAGCCTCTGGACAGAAATTAGTATAACATATAGCAAAAAATGAACTATCAACATCCTAAACTCACCTTCATCTGTCTGCCTCATCATAGGAAACTACTACGGGACGCCCCGCCCTGTCCATATTAGCCCTGAGAGTCCACCAATTACATACCAGGAACACCGCAACCTGCTGAGGAACTTTCGGACACGGAGCAAGTCTCTCAGCAACCTAGAGAAGGCTGTGGAGGAGGGAGAAAACAGCGAGGAGGACAGCGGGATGTCAGGTACCAACATGATGGTAAGATCACACCTCCACAGGTTTACCTCCACCCTGATGACTTATCACCTCACAGGTACAGTTGGAGCTCCACCTACCACTCTGCCTCTCAGTCAGTCATGGGAGTCAGCGGCTGGGAGTCGAGTCGGAATGGAGAACAAAGGAGAAGGAGGACGAGTGAGAGGAGGTGGTCCTCTGCCTGAAAACTGGGAGGTTGCCTATAGCAACTCTGGAGAGCTGTACTACATCAAGTAAGATTAGTGGTCTATTAAAATTCTGAAGTTGGAAAACATTTGTGGAGCTAATACTAAAAAACGTTTATTAATAGAAATATTTATAATAATAAAAGTTACTTTAGTGATACTAAGATATAATTACCATACATTATTTGTAGTTGTCCATTATTTTCACTATTTTCATAACTGTGCAAACTGCAGTTTGATTTTGTTTGTTTGGGGCTCGACTGAACCAACATTGTTTGGTTCGAATCAAAATGCAGTGAGGGGGGAAGGTTGTCATGAATGTGTCAGTTATTACTCACTGTGATGCAGTGGCCGTCACTGGTGCAGAAAAGCAACTTATTCTAGATTTACTTAGACTTTCCTCAATCTTATAATTGAGGCCAGTTGTTCTACAAGGATTTGTAGTTCTCCTGCTGTTGTTGTTTTAGTAACATGATAATAGTTTTTTTTTCCATTTTGATCAAATGTAAATGATTTAATAAATTCAGGGAATATAAAATATTACTGTTTTTGGATAGATTATTGGCCCAGGGGGAGGGGCTACACGTTGTCAAAAAACTGCTCAGGCTGGGAGAAATAAGCCATGTGTTTTGGGCCAGTGTCACTCTGTAAGTGACACCACAGAACAAGTTGTTTCTTTTTGTATTTCCTGTCTTTCTCACAGGCTGCAAAGAATTATATCATTTTCAAACCTAATAAAATGTTTCAATGCGGCTTTACTCAAATTTGTGTAAGAGTAAGGTCTAGGACAGGGGTGCTAACACTTTTTTAGCATGCGAGCTACTTTTGAGACTACAAGCTCTATACATATACGTGGGGATCGAACGTTTGGGCACCCCATGTAAAATGTTATATTATTGTGCATAAAGAACCCAAGGAAACATTGAAAAATCTTCTAAAAGCATCAGTTTACAGATGAGACATCCCTTTGAAAAGTAAACAAAATTAGACTTTATTTCCATTGTTTATAATTGTTTTTTTTGTCTTAAATACAGAATTTCTACTGTTAGGCAGAAGCACAGACACAAGCTTCTGGTCAGAAATACCTTCAAACTAACAAAAAGTCCAAACCTACACTTAATCCAATTTAAAACTCTACTATACTGGACAGAGGATGTTCAAGCTGGGTCTCAAAAACTCAGACATTTGTGAGCATTGTGATAGTAATTTACCTGACAATTACATGCATGCTTGTGGTTCTGTACACCTGGTAACAGGTATGTGCTGATTTATCAGTCTGGCTTAAGGTTTCAATCACAGCCTCACCTTCACTTTGTGTGCTGGGTGAGATGAGCGACATCGATACAGAAGGAAGATTAATATCCATGATCTTTATAAGTATTTGTATAGCAGAAACAAAAACAATTTTATTAAACTGGAAAACAAGAAAGATATTAGTGTAAGTCATTACGGGGGGGGCAGTTTGGATGAAGTCTGGCTCGGCTGGGGGGGTGGTCTTTTTGCCTGCGCTGGGGGGGCTGGCGTGGGGCATCGTCCCTGGGGGGTCCGCCTCCACCGGATGGACTGCCCGTCTGCACCTGGGGCTGGGATCACTCCTTCTCTGGCCCTGGGGCGGGCCAATAAAGTTAAGTTTAAATAACTAAAGGGGTTTATAAGTATATACCTTGTGTCTCCAATAATTTATAACTCCCGATTGTAACAGTAAAATCTGTCAAACACAAGAGGCTCTCAGCTCATATCTGTTTGTGCAGCTGTTGGACAGGACAAGTTAAAAAAAAATTAAATACAGAATTTCTCCTGTTCACTGTCTGTCATATTATATATATCATTTTATTTTATTAAAAAACATATAAAAAACATCATTTCACTCTCAGTGGGTGGTACCTCACTCCAAGCTTAGATCCTCTACCAGAGTCATGGGAACTTGAGGGTCCTGCAGTATCTTAGTTGTTCCTATCGCTGCACTTTTCTGGACTGAGATGTCTGAGGTCTTTCCAGGGATCTGCTGTAGGCACTCCACCAGTTTGGGGGTTTCAGCCCCGGGTTCTCCAATTACCACAGGAACCACTGTCACCTTCACCTTCCAAGCTTTCTCCAGTTCTTCTCTGAGTCCCTGGTATTTCTCCAGTTTCTCATGTTCCTTCTTCTTGATGTTATCCTTGCTTAGTACTGCTACATCCATCACAACGTCTTTCCTTTGTTCTTTATCCACCACTACAATGTCTGGTTGGTTCATCATTACCATCCTGTCCGTCTGTATCTGGAAGTTCCACAGGAGCTCTCTCGTTCTCTACCACTTTCTGAGATGTTTCCCATTTTGGCTTTGAGGTTTCCAGTCCATATTCTGCACACATAGGCTGCATGGTGGTGCAGCCTTCTTGCCTCACAGCTCCTGGTACAAGTCCTGACTGGGGGACTTGAAACAGTGTCACCAATGGGGACCCTTCTGTGTGGTTTGCATGTTCTCTCCGTTCATGTGTGGGTTTTCTTCGGACACTCCGGCTTCCTCCCACCAACCAAAAACATGCTTCATAGGTTCATTGGTTACTCTAAATTGTCTCTAGGTGTGGATGTGAGTGTTCATGGGTGTGTGATTGTGGCCCCTGCGACAGACTTGCAACCAGTGCAGGGGTGTCCCCTGCCTTCACCCATGAGTAGCCGGGTTAGGCTCTGGCAGCCCAGTGACAAAACGAAAGGGACAAAACGGGTATAGAAAATGAATAAATGAATGAATTCTGCACATATGTTCCTGTATACTTTCCCAGCCACTTGGTTGTGGCGCTCCATGTATGCTTTCCCGGCCAGCATCTTACAGCCTGCAGTTATGTGCTGGATTGTTTCAGGCGCCCCTTTGCACAGCCTACACCTTGGGTCTTGTCTGGTGTGGTAGATCTGAGCCTCTATTGCTCTGGTGCTCAGAGCTTGTTCCTGAACTGCCAGGATGAGACTTACTTGTGACTTGCAAAACAATGACTTGGTCTCACATCTGCCATCAGGTGGGAGAAGCTCCCGCCAAGTGTTTAGCCTCATCACCACATGGAGGCATTGACTTTATATCTCATTTATAATGCATGAAAGACAGGAATGATGTTGATAGAACAGGTTGGTCTTTTTAAAGAGCTCTCCAAAAACACTGGTAAGCAGGTTTTCATGTTTGGGTTTATGAGCTCATTCAGCCTTTTTATAAGGTGATATTTTTACCTTGTAGTTCAGAGGCGAAGGAAGGAAAAACAAAACACAAATAAAACTGTCTCAATGCAAAAAATATATAGATTATAAAGGCCGGGAGGAAAACAATCAGATTTTGTTTGTTTTGGACGGCACTTCTTCTGTGTTGGTGTCTGAAGTAATTAAAATATTTTTTTTTGCCCAAAGTGTTCAAATGCAATGCATTGTGGTCTATATTCACCAATCCAGTGCATCAATGTACAGTGGATTTTTGCAGATTTTTGCAAACTCTGGGAAGTTTCAAGAGCACTTGATTTTGTAATTGTAGATTTGGACAGCACTTCGAAATGGCAAACACACAGCATAGTGCACTATGTACTGAGTAATGAAGGAATTCAGACATAGCAGTAGTCTCTGCAGAGTGGTGGAAGTTCATTAGAAATTTGCCTTTGGATTGTGGGCACAACCATTGGTTTGGAGCCCTCCCCCATTACTGGGAGCTCTGTGTTTACATTTTGTCAGCCTATTGCCCCTCGTAACCTTAACCTAACAACATTACTGGGGCAGCAAGAATGGCGATCAATATTTGTATATCAAAATTTGCATTCACGAGAAGTTGGGCAGATGTGTGTCATGGTTCAAGGCAAGGCAGACCCATGTACTGATAACCCAGGAGCACAGCGACAAGCTGATAGAGATGAGAAAGGATTTTATTGTCCGACAGATGACTGATAGACTGTAGCTGGAGTGTGGAGTAGGCTTGTGGTGATGTGGAAGCTGGGGCGAAGAGCGTTGGAACAAAGAGCTTGGAGGTGAGTGTTGTGATTGATGACGTGGCGGTTGCGTGAGGTTCGGTAGAGGCGATGGATCCATGTCGGCACATGAACTGTAGATCCTGGAGATGAGAACGGCAGATGAGTAGAGCGAAGGAGACCTGACATTGGCGGAAATAAACAAAGTATGTGTCCAAAGTACTGCACCAGAGTAGGTATCGAACTGGCAAAGAATCCTGGAGGAAGCCCATCTTAAGTTGCGGTCAGTAGTTGATTAGATGAGTGCTGACAGCTGAGTCCAATAAGGAGGAGCCACAGGGCACCGTGACAGTGTGCCCAATGAAGTGGCCAGTGATAAAGTGGCCAGTGAGTGTATGTTCTGCCTAACGAGAAAAATGCTACAAGAACAAGTTAAAAACACCAAAGACACCACTTGGGGCGGCCGTGGTTCAGTGGAAAGGGTAGTCGGCCTCTGATCGGAAGCTTGCAGGTTCAATTCCTGCCTTGCCCGCCCATGTGTCAACATGTCCTTTGACAAAACACTGAACCCCACATTGCCTCTGATGAAAGGTTGTTGCTAGTGTTTGGCAGCAGAGCCATCATCAATGTGTGAATGGGATTGTGGCAGTAACGCTCCTTGGGCCTTCAATGAAGGTAGAAAAGCGCTTAAGAGTATACACCATTTTCATTGGCAGAAGGTCTTCAAAGACCCACTCCAAAATAGTGCGTTTTTAATGTTTTTGTAGCATTTTTCGCAATATGGAGGACATATATAAAATGACTTAAAGTTAAATTTGTGTTTCTGAGTATTTCTGTATTCAAGTCATGTTGGATCAGAAGCAGATAAAAACTTGTGGTTTAAGGTTTGTGACATTGCAACTGTGATATGCGGGCCAAAGACAAATAGATCCATTATTGTCTTAATTGTCTTTGTTTGAACTAGTATCTGGCTCAAAAATTGTACGGCTGGATAGCTCTGATTTTAAATGCAATATTTTTTTTGTATACTAAGTTTAGCTTGGGATTGTGAATGGCTGTAAGCTAGGGAGAGAGAGAGTTAAACAGAAGAATGATGGGGTATCATTGTAGGGCTACTTCAGAGGTACATTTCTGATGAGCTCCTGCCATGTTGTTTTGGCTAAAAATGGCATAATCATAATTAAAAGACCACTAGGAATGATTCTACAATAGATACAAATATAGCAGGAGTGTGACTTTAATAGTGAAATGTTTTTAAAGCCGAAAATCAATTAAATTCATCAGGATGTGAAAATGATCTTTAAAGCTGAATGTTTGCTGACTTTCTTGAAGAAAATATTGAAGGCCTCTATAAAAGCACAAAGGTGTTCAAACCAGCAAAAAATAGGTAGAGGAGCTTCTCTAAAGCTGAATGTTTCCCAGTCTTCACTCCATAAAAAACATTTTGAGCGAAGATGTTAAAATGTTCATTGATAGTGGATAATGACCATGGGTCTCTCTTTGTTTCAGTCACATGTCGAAGATGACAAGCTGGGTGGATCCTCGTGTGCAGAGCAAAGAAACAGCCTCCTCCAGTAAGTAAGCCTGCTGGTGATCACATATAGTAGAATAAATTTATATGGAATATATAGTACAACTGCAAGCGCAGTTGTACTATATATTCCATATGCATACGCCATCCCCCCCGGATGGTACTAAACAATAGTATTTGTATAGTATTTGCACTCCGGTGCAATGTTGGTGATCATGATGGAGGGGGCGGAGTACCTTCAAGTGCCTTACCCCGGGCTTAGACCGCATGTGGTCCAGCTCCGGTATGGACGCTGGAGTCTTTACGTAACACGAAAAGTGCGAGAGGCACTCGCGCTGCATCCAGTCCGGTCCGACCTCTGCGGCGCTCTTTATCCGTACTCGCTCTTTACATCGTAAGCATTGCGTCATTTCCACTGACACAGGGTCACACACTGCGTGGTAGAGTGTAATTTCATCCATATAAACCAGATGAGGGGCTGATCACAGAGATCCAGAACTACCTCATCCTTTTTGTTACAACACATTGTTTTTATAAGGATAAGGACAAAAAGGACAGAGTCTGGGCTGAAATATCACAGGCTGTTGGACTTGATGGTGAGTTTCTGTAATATGGATATTCACACTCAGATTAGAAAGTTAAGAAAAGTATACTCAACTTTGTAAGTCCATTGTATGAAGACAAGTCACGCAGAAAAAGAAGTGTTGTGAATATACTCCAGAATCACAGCGGAATGAGGGTTTGTTTACTATGACCTCATATTTAAATGGCGGTTTCTCGCATGAACCCACGTGAGTTCAGAGGTCGACCGCAGAGTCTGTCTACAGCAGGACCGCAAGCAGTCCGTAGTCAGTGTTAGTTACCTCTAGTAGCTAGACCGCTCCGCAGCCGCACCAGAGCCAGAGCGCATGCGTTGCGAGCCCTGGGGTTAGTAGACAGAAGCTAGTAGGGGTGGGTGGCTCTGTACCACTTCAGCTTGCTTTTGTTATTGTGAGTCATCGTCAGTCTGAAATACATTTGTGGTTAGCTGAAACTTCTCTGTTGTCATCAGCACCCTCAACCCCTATGCATTCCTTTCTCCTTACAGTCCCGGATTTCACCGAACAGCCCAGTCTGTTGCGGGGTTACTCCATTCACACTCGGCTTTCCAAAGGGCCTCGAGGTTTCGGCTTCAACATTGTTGGAGGGAGCCGACCACAAGAGTTTCTGCAAGTGTACAGTGTCACACCTGGAGGACCTCCTGCTCTAAACACAGGTACTTCTGTAGCTGTAGCAGTAGGAACATACAGGTGTGACTGCTGTAAATGCTCTAAGCTAGAACTGATCCACACAAACCTGTGACAAAGACAATTTAGGCATGTAAAAAAGTAAAAAAAAAAATACGGCTGAGTTCCTCAACACAGATCAGTTTGCAGAGGAATGGCCATGTGGGGTCCATACCTTTGGATGGAAATTTGTTTATAACTGTAAGCCATTGGCATAGAGTTAAATGACCATATGTCTTTCAAAAGAGGCCAGTCTCTAATAGACTTTGGTCTCCAATAAACACCTGGTCTAACAGGATGTTGGTCACTTTTGACGCCAATCTCTAATAGGCTTTTTTAAGAGACAGTCATATTTGGTATTTGTGCTGTGGGCCAGTATAGCTATTGGCCAAGAAACGCTCATTCGATTTAGCGTTTAATCTTTTTACTGTGGCATACGCTGAAGAACGCTCTGGTGAGGAATCTGCACCACAGTTTTGGGTGGATCCTAAATGTGTCTGAGAATGGCATAAGCAGATGGTGATGTGGAGAAGACGGTTGTAGAAAAAAAAGAAAAAATCGTATGAAAAAAATTCACAAGCAAGCATAAGGTGAACTGATTAGATTTAGGCAAATAAGTATTTGAACACTCGTCTATCTGCTAGAATTCTGACCCTCAAAGACCTGTTAGTCCACCTTTAAATAGTCCACCGCCTCTACACTTTTCCTAAATTAAAATCAGCTGTTTGTGGTGGCTAGCGGCATACAGACACCTGTCCATACCGGACAATCAGTAAAGGTGCATTCACACCAAACGCGATTCGCGTGGTCAATTCGTGTGGCCTGCCTCTTTCTCACCGTGCGAAGAATTCACTGCTCGTCGCGTGGCCAAAAATGTGTTCCCTAAGCTCACCACCTTGTTCGAGTGTGGGAGGAGCTACAAGCGAATGTTTGTAGCCTGAATGGTACACGGAGCTGCGTCTGTTTATCTCATTTACAATGCAGGGGAGACACAGATAATGTTTAGAAATCCGATTTATTTATTTCAAAGAGCTTCACAAAATCATCAGTGATCACGTCTCCATGTTTAGGGTTCATAAGAACATTTAGTTTCCCTTTAGCTCCAGTGAGTTTCTCTCCTGCTGCTGTGTCTGATTGATGGTGCGAGATTGATTACCTTTTGTTATGTTTGGCCAAGGTTCCAATTCCCTTTGGTTTGTCATTTTGTTTTAAAACAAGGATGCTTGTTATTTTCTCTTTCATTTTTCAGGACACAGTGCCTTTTTCATTTAATAAACTGTCGAATTTTCTTTAATGTTGCGGTCCCTTTCTGTCAACCCCCTAGACCTGAGTCCGGTTTCCATTTGGGGATGTAACATTAGGAACAGCTAAGATACTGTGCAGGACCCTCAAGCTCCCATGCCTTTGGTTAGAGGACGCAAGCTTTGGGTGAGGTACCACCCAAGAGAGGCATTTTTCATGTATACACATTGCTTTCCTTTGCCACTGCAGTCGAGGTCTGCCAGCTCAGCAACGCATTGTCGAGTAACTCTGATAACGGGCCGCATTGCTTATCAAACAGTCTGCATTTTGTGAAAAGCAATCTAGACCTAAAAAATAACAAGAATGTACTAAAAATCGCTTGAATATTTTTTTTTTCTTTAAGTGACCATGTAATAAGAGAAAATGGGCTCTAGTGTGCATTCAGAATTTAACACATGTCTAGGAAGCTTGACCCGACGGAAGACCCGGTTGCTCCGCGGAATGTAATTCATTAGCGTTACTTTTCAAACTATGCTAATTAATACCAGATTTAAATTTATTGTCTTGCCACAGTTCAAAAATCTAAACCTTGGCGAGGTTGGCGTGTCGCAGTAAACAATCAGCGACTCAGCATTTGGCCACATGACGTTTTCAGTGACACAATTTGTGGGTAGAATACAAATCTAACACATAGCTGAGCGACGCACGGATTCCCGTTCTGAACTTCCATCCATTTTCTTAATCCAACTGTGCCTTGTCTCAGCCACAGTTGTGCAAAAGTGGAATACTCCCTGGACAGGTCCCCAGCCCAGGGCCCATGCGGCTGGAGCAATCGCTCTTGTTATGCTAGCACCCACGGCGGCACTCTGTCTGCTGTCCAGCCAGCCGCTCAGGTAGTGAGCGAGCTCAGGCCTCCTGAACCTTATGATGATTTTCTTTTCATTGAGACAACAACAACAAAAAGATGTTCTAGTTTTTAAATAAATAATAATAAATAATTTTTATTTTTCCCCTCTCGGACTACTGAGGTACAGCAAGTCATCAAACTGGGTCACAAAGACGAAGTAACACCATGGAAAGCGGCCGTCATTCAGACCCAGCTCCTACAGCAGGAGTGAAGCTCACCATACCGGGAGACTCTCTTAATGATTTCATGCCCAGATGTGCAGACAGGATTACCAATGTTTTTCTAGAGCATTTTCAAATAAATCAGCTATTGAAACATGTCAAACCTTCCCTGCATTGTGAATGACATAAACAAAGACATTGCTCCATCTAGCAAACAGGCTAAAAGCATTAGCTGGGAGCTCATGCCACATGTGGCCGGGGCATCAAGCATATTTTTTTGGACAAGCATCTGACGTCAATTTGAAGTGTGAATCGTGTCCGGTGTGAATGCGTTCTGCACTTCCATCCACAAGCTACTGCCTGGTGCCACCCCTTTGCAAACCTTAGACCAAACTAAGCTCTCACACATACATCTGTGGACCTCACACCCTACTGCGCTGACCACTGTTTGCACTGTCTTATTTATCCCATTTGCATATGCATGAAATATCCATATTTGCACATTATGGTGACAGAGCTGCTGTGCAGGGCACTAACCAGACCACCAGGCGCAATGTGGGATTAAGTGTCATGTCGAAGGACACTGCTGGGAACTGAACCTGTGACCTTCAGTTCAGAGGTTAAATGACCTACCATTGCACCCTAGTGCCCCATTTAGAGTATTTTAATTCTATGATTAGTGTGTGAAATTTGAGAATTCAAGTGCAGACACACACACACAAGCATGGTAAATCTCTCTAAATCACAATTTAACCAAATTAATTATTTTTTGTATGTACATTGGTCAAACCATCCAGCCTATTATTTTTTGTTGTTTTATTTCAAATGTCACAAACCTTTTTTTTTTGTCTCCTGCTCCTCCAGCGGACATCCTAGTCCATATCAATGACACCTGTGTGCTGGGTCGGTCTCACAAAGACGTGGTAGAGATGCTGAAGTCTGTCCCAATGGGCCAGAGTGTTGACGTGGTGCTGAGGAGAGGGTATCCCAATGCTTTACAACCCCGACGGCTGTCCCAAACAGAGCCTGGAGGTGATGCAATCCTATATAAACCTGACCCATCTGAAGATTTTAGTCCTCTTCCCCAAACATTTTAGGAAACATGATTGATCAGTCAGACATGATTGTTATGTTCTGTAAATCCTTTCATGTGGAAGCAATAGTGGCTTCTCTCCAATCAGAAGATCTCATATCGGCAAAGGTTTGATGCTAATTCTTTTTAATTTACATTTCAAACTAAAAAATGAAGGGTAGTAAAATGCTCTTTTGTCAGTCCAAGGGATTTCAGTATTCTGAACAGGTTTAAGTAAAAAATGTACATCAGAGTTTGATGAGTGAATACTTTCAGAGACATTTCAGAAAGGATCACCTGCAGCAAAACATTTAAACATCCTCTCATCTAAATTAAAAAGGAAACACTAGAAATATCAACTCCTCTTGACGAAATTCCTCTTCTGACTTTTGAACTCAGCAGGCGCAGACTCCCACTGAGGACTCTGATGCAAACCGGGGCCCAACCCACCTCACTTACAGCCGGACTCTGGATGCTAATGGCAGCATCGCAGGTCAGAACCGTCACCAAGCCAGCAATCATCACCACAGAAAAAGGCTTCACCTACAGAGCTAGTAAACCAACAGCACTTTTTCTTTCAAGACCTGCATGATCAGGATTCACATCAATTAACACATCATTTCACAAGAAAGCAGCACCAGCATCTAAAAACGTCACTGTCATGGCAGAACAGTTGTTCACTGACTCGGTTTGTTTTATGCTTAAATAGACAGGAAGGCAAGATCTCTATTAACTAAGTTAAAGAACACGCTAACAAATCAAATATTATTTCCTTCACGTTTTAGGTGCTGCACATAACCCAGCCTCTTTCGCTCCTCTAATGACAAACGGATGGACAGAGCCCATCACCCCCATGTCTTCTGAGCCTACACCCTGTCCACCTCCTCTTCCAGAGAGGACTCCACCCAACCACAGCGACTCTGAAGGTGGTCCATCAAATGCCGGAACTCGGAGGTCAGTCCATGTGGGAACAGCTTTTCCAGCAATTACAGTCATAATAATACCAGAATTAAGCTACGGTCACATATGGTCACATACGGCCACCACGCAATGAGAAGGCATCGCAAGAATCTTCACCTTACTTGCTAAGCAGCAGCATCACCCCACCGCTTCACTTTCTGTAAGGCTGGTCTGAGCCGTCTGTAAAATGCACTTTTTTCAACATTGCAGCGTTTCTAATGGTTTTATCTCTATAGCAACTATTTTATGTTTTTTAATTAATTAATTAATGATATTGAACTTGTCCTGTCCAACAGCTGAGCAAACAGATACGAGCTGAGAGCTTCTTTTGTTAGTCGGCCAACACCCAAGAAGAACCCCGCCTCCTAAGCCATGGAGTTAGCTATGGGATACCAGCGAGACTGAATTCCTTTTCAATCTCCTTTTCCTTTTTCATGCTGATATGATCAAAGCAACTATTTTATGTTTTGGTCACCTGGTGATACCGAACAGATTGACATAAGTTTCAGAAGAATCAGCAAAAGTAAACTTGAATTTCCTTAGCAACAAAAGTTATTTGCTAGCTACGCCCACATTCCTAATATGTTCGTATCCGGTCTTATATTATCTCCAGCTCTAGTCAGGGCTCAACATATTAGATTTTCACAATATTTCGGCAAAAAATGTTAAAGTAATAAGAGTACGCCACTTTTGCTAGCTTGCCACTCGCATGCCATTCAAAATCTGCCATTTCTAATTGTAACATTTTTTGAACAGTCGGTTTACATTTATGCTCGAGTTACAAGACAATCAATGAAAATTCCTAGAATTTTGATTTTTAACTGGTACTAACAGTGTTTTTTTATCCAAGATGGCAGCCTCTTTCCAAAGCCAAAGGTCAACGACACTTCAGTGATCTTTCTAGACTTAAGCTGGCATGTGTGAGAAATTTCGTGAAAATCGCACAACCACAGGTTCATTTTCAAAAACGTCAAAATCATCCAACTGCAAAGTTTGACACTAAATGACATCTAAGTTGTAGGTCATGTGGCCATACCCTAATAATTTCACATTTCCTTTGGACATCCCCAACACATGTATATTAATTTTGTTTGTGGATTCCAACTTTTTTTTCTGTCTGCATATCTTTTTGCGTCAGGGTTTTGTTTACCAAACCCACAATTTTAACATTTTCATATTGTGCATAATATTGTCACGTTCAGCTTGAGCCACGGAACTCATGGATACCCTTTTCGAGACATTCCGACAAAACATGTGAGCTAGCTAAGATCGCAACAGTTGGAAACTCGCCACGTGCATGCCGTTTCAAAATCTAAAACTTCTAATTCCAACATTTTTTCCACAGTGATGCTCAAGAAGTTACAAAACGATTGATGAAAATTCCTAGGACAAGCTTTCATTTGTATCAGAGGCAGAAATCAAGGCGAAGGTCGGGCAGGTGGCAAAGAGGCAAAGTCAGATACAAAGCAGGGTCAGGAAAAGATGAGATCAGAATAAAACGCTCAGTATGAAGACAGGAAGGCACAAACAATTCTTCGCACTGAATATGTGCCTGAGCAGTGCTTAAGTGTCCTTGTGGCTGATAGGTTAATGAGAGTCAGGTGGGAGGCATCCAGATGCTGTACACTGGCGTTGATGGGTGATTGAGTGCCGTCAGTACTCTGGAGATGGCTCCCGCCGGTGACCAGAGGTGGAGACAGAGCTCTGATTCCTGACAGCAGGTCTAGGGAGTATAAGCAGAATTGACTTGTTAAATTAATGGAATATCATTCCAATTTAATTAAAAATCCATTTTGTGTTAATCTTGAAGGGGAACTTAGAAGAGTAGCATGAAGGAAACATTGCAACATTTGCTGTGCTAGCATTTGCAGTATTTGCTGTTAATAAGACAACCTTTATTTCTGTGTTCGCAAACCTGGTGCTCAGTTTTCTAACTGCTCCTCTATCTTTCCTGTGCTTCTCTTCCACACAGATCTTCCTTGATTAGCTACAACAGCAGCACTCTCCCCGCCCTCCCCTCTTCGTCTCGCCTTCTCCATCAGAGCTCCAAGTCCTCAGACAGCGACCTGTCCACCTCTACTCTGCCAATCACTTCTTCTTCCTCTCAAATTCTGTCAAAACTACCCCTGAATCAGCCTGAAACCAGTGCTGCCCAGAATTCCACCAACTCCACAACCAGCAACAATTACTTGTCCTCCTCCACACCTCCTGTGCAGTGCCAGCCAATGCCAATGACTTTCCCTGTTCCTAATTCATCCAAGGACATCCCACCGTGTGGCTTTAATGGGTGTCCAGCCAGTCACCAGGCAGCTTCCTTAACTTCCCATGGGAATAAAGGGCTAATTTCTCCCCTTGTAAGAGGGTCCACCAGCCCCGGTCTTGTGGGGGAACTTGTACCAGTGGTAGTTGGGCGGAGTGAAAGTGGGGGCCTTGGATTTAGTGTAACAACAGGAGGACAGGAAGGCCAGCAAGTGGTGGTGAAGAGAGTCTGGGATCGCAGGCAGTGTCTGTCGCTGCAGGCAGGAGACATCATTGTGAAGATTAATGGGGCCGATGTTCAGAGCCTCAGCTTTGTTCAGGTGACACATTCTAGTGCCTGTAAAAAAATCATTAGCAGAGTTCAGAGCATTAATCAACACTTGTAGCTTACATACATTAGCAGAGCGAGTAGCATTAGCAGCATTACCATTATTAGCATTAACGGTAGTAACCGTATCGCCTCGTAACAATTTTGGTTGTGTTTAGCTCTAGCTTTTCAAATATGTAATCTCAATAGTGAGGCTTATATTTATTCCAGGTCCAGAGAGTTCTGCAGGAACATACCAAACAAGGAGAGGTAGTTCTGCTGGTCTACAGAGGAGGTAAGATTTCACCTTTGATTACCATCTCAAATTCTTTATCAAGCTACGTTCACACCGGGTATGTGACGCATATTCAAGAAGGAACTAAGATTGTTAAAAGCGCATTTTTTCAATGTGCATTTAGGATAAGGTGTTCAACTGGACAGGCAGTGTTTTGCGCTACTGCTCACTAGTGCACGGGTTTTCAGTCCTATCCAGTGAAGTCAAGTAATCTAGAGACAATGTTCAAAATTAGATTCAATCCCGGAACTTGAAGAGTATCATCTTTGAGGGCTGTCCTGGGGCTATTGTGGAGCCTCCTTCTTGCAAATTGTCCATGTATGACGTTTCCAAAACTTCTTCACAGTTTCATGTCTTGCTGCAGGTCCATTGTCCTGTCCGGTTGTTACTCCTAACCTCTACAAGTCTCAGTCCGCTTCGCAAATCCTGACCACACCTTCCTCCTCTAATGGCCCGCCTTCACCTGAATTGCCTTTTCCGTCCACGGGTGCCTTGCTGGGGAGCATCCCCCCACTCAGCCTGGCTGGTTTGGCCCCTGAAGGTCAACAGAAGGGCTACCATCCTGCTGCAGGGACCCATCAAGGTAACAGAAGATTTTTTGCGGAAGAAGACTGATTAAAAAATAATGTGGTCAAATAAATGTTATCTGAACTCAATGTTTTGCTTCCGTTACCTTTTTTGCGCCTTATAATACTGTGTGCCTTGTGTTTGAGTTACACACGTGGACAAAATTGTTGGTACCCCTCAGTTAAAGAAGGAAAAACCCACAATTCTCACTGAAATCACTTGAAACTTACAAAAGTAACAATAAATAAAAATGTATTGAAAATTAAATAATCAAAATCAGCCATCACTTTTGAATTGCTGATTAACATAATTATTTAAAAAAAACAAACTAATGAAACAGGCCTGGACAAAAATGATGGTACCCATAACTTAATATTTTGTTGCACAACCTTTTGAGGCAATCACTGCAATGAAGCGATTTCTGTATTTGTCAATGAGCGTTCTGCAGCTGTCAACAGGTATTTTGGCCCACTCCTCATGAGCAAACTGCTCCAGTTGTCTCAGGTTTGATGGGTGTCTTCTCCAAATGGCATGTTTCAGCTCCTTCCACAGATGTTCAATGGGATTCAGATCTGGGCTCATGGAAGGCCACTTTAGAATAGTCCAACGCTTTTCTCTCAGCCATTCTTAGGGTGTTTTTGGCTGTGTGTTTTGGATCGTTGTCCTGTTGGAAGACCCATGACCTGCGACTGAGACCAAGCTTTCTGACACAAGGCAGCACATTTCTCTCCAGAATGCCTTGATAGTCTACAGATTTCATTGTACCTTGCACACATTCAAGACACCCTGTGCCAGATGCAGCAAAGCAGCCCCAAAACATGACTGAGCCTCCTCCATGTTTCACCGTAGGGACAGTGTTCTTTTCTTCGTATGCTTGGTTTTTGAGTCTATGAACATAGAGTTGATGTGCCTTACCAAAAAGCTCCAGTTTGGTCTCATCTGTCCAAAGGACATTCTCCCAGAAGCTTTGGGGCTTGTCAACATGCATTTTTGCAAATTCCAGTCTGGCTTTTTTAGGATTGTTTTTCAGCAGTGGTGTCCTCCTTGGTCGTCTCCCATGAAGTCCACTTTGGCTCAAACAACGACGAATGGTGCGATCTGACACTGATGTACCTTGGCCTTGGAGTTCACCTTTAATTTCTTTGGAGGTTGTTCTGGGCTCTTTGGATACAATTCCAACGATCTGTCTCTTCAATTTGTCATCAATTTTCCTCTTGCGGCCACAGTCCAGAGAGGTTGGCTACTGTCCCGTGGGTCTTGAACTTCTGAATAATATGAGCCACTGTTGTCACAGGAAGTTCAAGCTGTTTAGAGATGGTCTTATAGCCTTTACCTTTAAGATGTTTATCTATCATTTGTTTTCGGATGTCCTGGGACAATTCTCTCCGTCGCTTTCTGTTGTCCATGTTCAGTGTGGTACACACCTTTTCACCAAACAGCAGAGTGACTACTCGTCTCCCTTTAAATAGGCAGACTGACTGATTATGAGTTTGGTAACACCTGTGATGTCAATTAAAGGACACACCTGAGTTAATCATGTCAGTCTGGTCAAATAGTTTTCAATCTTTTATAGAGGTACCATCATTTTTGTCCAGGCCTGTTTCATTATTATTTTTTTTTTAATAATTATGTTAATCAGCAATTCAAAAGTGATGGCTGATTTTGATTATTTAATTTTCAATAATTTTTTATTTATTGTTACTTTTGTAAGTTTCAAGTGATTTCAGTGAGAATTGTGGGTTTTTCCTTCTTTAACTGAGGGGTACCAACAATTTTGTCCACGTGTGTAAGTACAGAAATCGGCCCCCTAATTAAAACTGGGCCTAATATTACATTGCGTCTTTTGGTGCATATAATATGGTAACCTAAAAGTAAATGACAAACCAGTTTGTAATCTGAAAAGGAAATGTACATTTAAAAACAATGGAAAAGTTGTAAACTTGAAAGTTACATATTGTAAACTTGGGAAAATTGGGAAAAATTTGTAACTTTGAAAAAAAAAAGAGAGAAATACTGAAAACTTGAATAAAAAAACCTAACCGCAAAAAAACTTTTACCAAATTAAAAAAAGATGTTTATTTGTAACAGCTGGTGTTTTTAATTTTCAATTAATTATTGGCCACTTTTTATGTTTCTCTCTTAGCTTTCTGTCCTTAGTTTACAGTTTTGATTCAAAATGATAATTTTTGGTGTTGACCCTAATTTGACCACATTGAATACTAAGACATGATTACCATTGATTGATAAAAATTATGGTGATGTCCTTCCCCACTCCAACACAGTCTGTTGTTGGCGCCACCCATGTCATCCATTCTTTGATGAACCAATTTCTGCAAGTCACCCCCTGTCACCAGATGTTAGTCACGTCCCGGCAGCCATTGGCGTCAATACCCCACCCCCACATAGAAGCAGGACCAATACTGTTGGGGATCAGAAAAACACTCCTGGATGCTGACCGCGCTTCCAGACAAATTGTTTTAGTAACGGACAAACCAACCAAAGAAACTGAACCCCACGTTGCCTCTGATGGCAGGTTGGCGCCAGTGTTCGGCAGCGGAGCCTCCATCAGCATGTGAATGTGTGTGGGAATAGGGCTGTGACAGTAAAGCGCTTTGAAGGCCTTTAATGAAGGTAGAAAAGCATTATACAAGTATACGCCATAACTGCATGACAGCAAACTGTGTAGTGACATCGTATGCCGCATTCAAACACCCCCTTCATCTTCACAACAATCATAAAACTGATTAGCTGGGTCAGCCGGGTAGACTGCCGGTTACACCGGAATAGCCGGTGGACTATTCTGCCACCCTTTAAAAAGCCATGGTCTAACTATTGGCTTAAAAACATGTCTGTTACAACTGTTTGTGGCTCCATGGGGTAGGTGGCCATGATAGAGTCTGCAGTGGTGGGGGTGCAGGAAGACCTGTCTTGCCACTAATTAGACAGGTGGTGCAGTCTTTGACCATAGTCTCTACATCTCTGTCAATACCTGCCCACCAGACTACGCCTGCAATGCTGTTTCACTTTCACTACACCCAAACAACCTTTATGCATCATGTCTAAAATATGAGCCCTCAAAGCTGTGGGAACCATTGTGCAGAGTCTTCTAGCTATGCACACATCGTTCCAGTGTGACAAGTCAGCCCTAATCTTGTGAAAGGGAATCAATTCATGCAGCACCTTTGCCAACCTGCACTCACCAATAAACGTCCAGAATTGTGAGATGTGGGATCCTGTGCCAGTGCATCCTGGAGCTCTGTGAGAGAAACTGCTGACTGTAGAGGAGTACACAGCATGAGGATCAGTCGGGGCTCTAAGGAATCCTGACTGATCTCAGATGGTGGGTTAGGTGTGGCACATGACAACAAATCAACCACCACATTGTCACTCCCAGACGTGAACTGAATTGTAAAGTTGTATGCCTGTAACCTCTCTGTCCATCTGTACAGACATAATGGTCCTAATGCTCTGAGCCTGATATGTTCAGCAGCGATGTGAGAGCTTAGTAATCAATTTGTAGTGTGAAGCGGTGGCCATGGAGATGCATGTGCCACCTCTCACATGCCCAGAAACAAGCCAGTGCCCCTCTTTCTCTCTCTCTATACAGAGTATTTTTCTCTGTTACGGTATGGGCTCATGAGGCAGAAGCCACTGGCTGTTCTGTTCCTTGGTGAAGTTGAAATAAGACAGCTCCAACTGCTGTGTTGGAGGCATTGCGCATCACAAATGTAGGACTCTTAAGGTCAAAGTGTGCAAGTATTGGTAGGGAAGTAAGCTGCATCTTAAGCTTTTGAATAGCTGAATCCAACTGTCCAGGTAAAGGGGAACTTGCAAATAGCCCTGGTCAAGATCGACCTTTGTAAAGATTGTCAATCCATGAAATGTCTCCTACAACTCCTCAACAGAAGGCAGAGGGAACTGACCTGGGATTACTGCGCTATTGACCACTTGAAGGTCCACACTGGGGCTCCAATGAGATGCATCAACTTGCTCAATAATACCAGCGTTCAAAAGCTTTTAAAGCCTTGTTTTAGCCTCATCACACAGAGCAAGAGGTGATCAGTGAAGGGGTTGAAAAACTGGCAACACAGCTGAATTGATGAGTGGCTGATGGTTGAAAGAGAAATGGCCAGCGCTGCAACCAAGGGTTGTTCACTGTCGGAATAACAGAGCCCATGTTGCCTTTTATAGAAAAACTCAGGGCACAGAACAAGTCAAACCCCCTTGACTAACTTGACATGTACAGTAAGTGCAGAGAGTGTTGTAGCACCATGGCGAGCAGAGAATGTAGCTGTTCCCACCATGCCAATTTTAGTATGTCCTTAACCAAATAGTTATTCTGCACCTGGCTTTGTCATGTGTGTGGGGAAAAGCTGTTTAATTGTGGATTTGCTGAGCAGAGACCTGGAGGCTGTTGTGTCCAGCAGCACTGTCAGGGCCACACCATTAAGCTCCACTGCACACCATAGCAAAATGCTTCAGATGTGAACCCATAGATTGAATGGTGGTCAAACTTGATTGACCATGTAGTGCTTGGTAATGCTGGTTGAAGAGCAGCACATTCTTGAGAAGTGATTCTTTTTCCCGCAGTGTTGGCAGCGCTGTCCCGTGGTTGGACAGGTGGGGATGAATATTGTTCTTTTGGCGTTCACCTAAGCGCAGTTCGAAGGTTTCAGTGTCTGCAGCATGCAGCAGCGCTCTAGGGTGTTGGCTGCAGCTGCTCCAGTCGTGATGCTAACAGCTCCACTGATTTCAGCTGGAATGCCATATCCACTGCCTTTGATAGCGGCAGGTTGTCGGGTGTAGTTAGGAGCTTTTCCCTCAATTTGAGGTTCAGTCGTGGATCATGTCGGTTTCCAACTTCCAACTACTAAATTTGCCCAGGCCGGCCAGGCACCAGAGGTCAGAAACATAATTTTGAACCGACTCACCGGGCCGTTGGCACAGTTGGCAGAAGACCATCTGGCGGACGATGATGACAGTGAAATGTCTGGCCAACAGGTTGACACGGTCCTTGTAGGATGATGCTGGTCCTAGAGTCCCAAAAATGCGTTGTCCCTCGCTGCCCAGGTTTTGGATCTGCATTGCTCGCCACTGTTCGTCGCTGACTTTTGCAAGGTTGATTGCCTCGAGAAAAATCTTAAAAGATTCATGCCAGTGTGACCACGACATTGGTGGATCACCGGGCAGAGCGGAGGCAAGCTGAAAAAAGAATCTCCATCCTTGTTATCAAATGTTTCTTAAAAAGACACTCCTGGATGCTGACTTTGCCTCCAGATAAACAGTTTTAGTAACTGACAAACCAGCATGACAACCACATCAACTGCATGACAACCAGATGTTTAGTGACGTCATATGCCACAAACACCAAAACCAAATATGCTGATGTAAAAACTGTAAATTGAGGGCTGAAAAAGAAGGTAAAAATGTAAAATAACAGCTGTTACAAGCAATCAGTTCCTTTGATAACAGCTTTAGCTTTATTGTTTTTTTAATATAAAGTTTATAAAGTTTTCAGTGTTCAGCATTTCTTCAAATATAACATTTTTTGTTCAAATTTTACACTTTCTATTTTCCAAATTTACAATCTGTTTTTTCATTGACTTGAAGCTGATGCTGATTTGACCCCATAATGGAGTTCTGAATGTCCGGGTGAAAGGTCATGCTTATTTTTTTCAGTCCCAAACCCAATATTTAAAAAGCAACTATTTTTAGCTCAAAGTTGACTCCGTTTATTTTTTCTTGACATGAATGTACTCATACAGGGTGCATTAAAACTCAAAACATCAAACCTGCAGTTAGTCCAGAAAGTGGATTTTAAGATTTTAATGTTTTTGAGCAAATTCATAATCGTCTGCACCTGCAAAGCTGAACTGTCAGCTTCTGGTGAGGAGCACGTGAATATCCCGACTGTGTTTATGATTTAGAAAACAAAAGCTCACTGAATCTGTTTTATTTTGCTTCTTACACTCATAGTCTTTCACTCACCCCCCATCATCACTATGACTTTTTTTGGTTTCTCAGGGGCCCCTCCAGCCCATTCTCCTAAAGGGCCCCCACCCTCATCCCTTATCCAGAGTACGAGTTTCCTAGACTCCGTTCCTGTCACTCTAACCTTGGAGCCCTGCGACCTGTTGAAAGGAGAAGGGATTGCTGGGGGTCGTCCTCCCATCAGAGGGGGAGCAGCCGTCGGAGCAAAAGATGGCAATGAGGGGGCAAAGTCCAAACCAGTGGAGGTGGAACTGCACAGACGGCAGGGGGAAGGCTTCGGGTTTGTCATCTCATCTCAGGAAATGAGCAAAGGTGAGTTCCACTGAACTCAGCGCTGCGATCACAGGTGGTTTAACAACCAGCAGGGGATGGCATGAAAGAACAGGTTTAAAATCATGAGAGCCCTCTAGAGACAAAATCTGTTTGACAAAAGAATTGTGGATTATTGCAAATAAAATCTTTTTTTCCTGTCAGCTTTTCCCTTCAGGAGTCACCACAGCAAATCAGCTTCCTCCATCTACTCCTGTCTTCTGCATCCTCTAACACCAGCTTCCTTCATGTCTTCATTCATTGCATCCATAAACCTCCTCTTTGGTTTTCTTCTAGACCTCTTTCCTGCAGTTCTAGACTCAGCATCCTTCTACCAATATCTTCACAGTCTCTCCTCTGGACATGACCGAACCGTCTCAGTCTGACCTCTGACTTTATGTCTAAACCCTCTAACATGTGCTGTTCCTTTGATGAACTCATTCCTGATCCGATCCATCCTGGTCACTTCCAAACAGAACCTCAGCATCTTCATCTCTGTTTCCTCCAGTTCTGTTTCCTGTCTTTTCCTCAGTACCTCTGTCTGTAGACTGAACATCATGGCTGCTCTCACCACAGTTTTGTTCACCTTTCCATTCATTTGAGCTGAAACTCTTCTATCACTCATCACACCTGACATTTTTCTCCACCCATTCCAACCTGCCTTCACTCACTTCTTCACTTCTTTTCCACACTTTGCCACAGTTTCTCTCTGTCATAAACTTTCTCCAGATCTACAAAGACACTGTGTATCTCTCTGACCTTCTCTGAACTTCTCTATCAACATCCTCAAAGCAAATATTACATCTGTAGAGTTCCTTCCTGACATGAAATCATACTAATTCTCACTTCTACTCTTAAGGTGCATTCACACCGAACGTGATTCGCGCTGCCAATTGCCATGTCCTGCCACTTCTTCCCCACACGGAGAATTCGCTGCTCGGCATGTGGCCAAAAATGTGTTCCCTAAGATCACCCCTAAGCTGCTTGTGGGAGGAGCTAGCAGCTAATGTTTGTAGCCTGATTGCTTTATGAAGCTGCGTCTGATTATCTTATTTACAATGCATGTTAGACTCTGATGATGTTTAGAGATCAGGTTTATTTATTTCAAAAAGCTCTACAAAAACATCAGTGATCATGTCTCCATGTTTGGGTTCATAAGAACATTTAGTTTCCCTTTAGCTCCAGTGAGTTTCTCTCCTGCTGCTGTGTCTGATTGATGGTCACTTCTGTGGTGTTTCTGTCTCTTACTGTTACGCATTAACATGAGAGGACAAAATTTAACCAAGAATGGAATGAGGGGACCTTTTTTTTTGTTTGTTTAAATAAGAACACATCCTAAAGTTCAGGAGGTCTGAGCAGCTGGAAAGTTGCTGCTTTCCATCCAGCAGCAGCTCTCTGTCTGGCTGTGACCAATAGCTGGTTGCTAAACTAGGAAAGGCAAGTTACATTTAATGTACAAAGGCAGTTCAAAGTGCTTTACATAAAACAAAAACCAAATGAAATATCAAAGGTGTGATGATTAAAATAAGATTTAAAGAAAGTTAAAAAGAAGTGAATTTAAATCATGCAGAGATAAACAGTGCAGATGGAAACTTTTGAATCCAAATGAATCAAATCCAGCTGAGAACAGGTGGGTCTTTAACTGGATTTAAATACACTGAGTGTTTCAGCTGATCTAAGGTTTTCTAGAAGTCTGTTCCAGATCTGTGGAGCATAGAAGCTGAATGCAGATTCTCCATGTTTAGTTTTGACTCTAGGAACTGACAACAGACTGGATCCAGATGAGTGGAGAGGTCTGGCTGGTAGATACTGGGTCAGGCGGTCGGTCATGTACTTTGGTGAGAAACCATTCAAAGCTTTATAAACCAGTAGCATAACCTTAAATCAAACCAAATCAAATCAAACTTTATTTGTATAGCACTTTTCCTATGAACCATAACGCAAAGTGCTTTACACTAAAATAAAACAGATAAAAAACAAGCACGACCATAAAAATATGTTCCTCCCTGTCTGTCTCAATTATCAATATCGTTCGTTCCTCTCTCACATCTGGGATTGTCCCCTTAAGTCTCAAAACAGCAGCTGTAACCCCTGTTCTCAAAAAACCTGGTCTAAATCCAACTAATCTCAATAATTTCCTTCCAATTTCTAACCTTCCATTCATTTCCAATACTCTAGAAAAATTGTGGCTGCTCAACTCAACGCACATTAACCATATGACCAGTTTCAGTCTGGTTTCCGTCCCCTACACAGCACTGAAACAGCTATCTTAAAGAGCACAAATGACCTCCTTCTCACTGCCGATTTTGGTTGACTATTTATCCTCCTTCTCCATCTTAATTCGCTTTTCATACAATTTCGCACCCCATCCTACTGGACCAACTGTCGCCATTGGCCATTTTCTATTCACCTCTCAGCTGATTGAATTCAATTCATTCTCGGTGAGGAAAAACTAAAAAAAAAACTATTTTGGGAGAAGAAAATAAGAAACCTCAGGGTTTCCTACATGAAGGAGAGATCCTCAACTCCGGACGGACAGGTGATGTACTAGAACTATTAAAGAAAAGTGAGCTTAATGAATTCTACAACGGCGTGGTTGAATAACAAGTATATGTCTAAAAAACAAACACATGTCTAAATAAACAGCTACAGGTTAAGATAAAAGCAAGTATTTAAATAAACAACATTTTTCAATAGTGTAGCTCATATCTATCAGATCGTCGTCAGTTCATTCAAACTAAAATCTTTTTCTTCTTCTTCATTCCCCGTTTCCACCAGGGTTCTGTCTTGGGGCCACTGCTGTTTATCATTTATCTTCTCCCCCTATGTTTTATCTTTCGTTAACACCAAATCCTCTTTCACTGTTACGTGGATGACACCCAGCTTTACATCTCCTCCAAACCCAATTCTGCACTCCCTCCTTCCTCCCTTAACAACTGTCTTTTTGAAATAAAATCTTGGTTTGCCTCAAACTTCCTAAAATTAAACAGCAACAAAACTGGGCTTCTGTTAGTTGGCACTAAATTCATTTTAAAGAAAATCCATAAATTTTTCATTCCAGTTGACAAAACTTCTATTTTTCCCTCCCCTCATGTTAAAAGTCTGGTTGTCCTTCTCAGGTGTCTTTCCTTCACCTCCCATGTCAATAACATTACCCAGTCATCACACCTCCACCTACAAAACATCCTTCGTCTCCGTCCCTCCATCAGCCCTCATGCTACAGCCGTTCTTGTCCACAGCCTCGTCACCAGGAATTAGCTTAGCTGGAATGTCCAGCAAAGGAGTTAGCTTAGCATTGATCTCATCAGTAACCTGTTTGATATCAAAGTCGCCATTCATCACTTGGTTCCTCTTCAGGGCCATGCTAGCGGTAATTCTGCGATGATAAAGTCATTTAGTCGCTTTAAGCTGAAGATAACTCGCAGAGCTTGCAACACACTTCTATTGTTGGCCCCCAGCCCTGGGTGTCGTGGTTTACTCCTACAGCTTAATGCCCCTCCCTCTCCCTGTGCGGCTCAGATCTCAGTCAGTTTCCCTTGTCTGCTGCTAGAGCCACAGCCTGCCTCAGACAGGCATCCACTGCATGCAGGCAGGTGGATAAACAGATGAGTGCAGGTTTCTGGTCTGGGTCCTGGTCCTGATGTCCCGTCATGCTGGAGTGGCTCGAGGCGGCTCTAAAAACAGTCAGGGACAGCAAATGTAAGTCAGACTGCCTTTGGTCTGATCTGAATCTTATCTTTAGGATAGAAAAGACACAATACATTTGCCTGCTCTATCGATCAGATACCACTGCAGTCTACTTGAGCAAACCCAGGTCTTTTGCTAAATCAGTTGATCTGAACCTAGTTGGAGCTTAGAGGGCAGGTGAGGTGAAACAGGTGACCTGACAGGACTAAAACTCATTGTGACGTCATTGAAATGTGTTGCTTTGTGTGTCAGAATTGAGGAAGGA
Source organism: Oryzias woworae (assembly GCA_016861445.1). Lineage (NCBI taxonomy): Eukaryota > Metazoa > Chordata > Actinopteri > Beloniformes > Adrianichthyidae > Oryzias > Oryzias woworae. The sequence continues at coordinate 1,379,958 of BOLG01001158.1, forward strand.
TGAAAGAAAGAAGTTTACAAATCCACACCTGCCCATACTTAGTCAATCAGTTTCCAGGTAGCAACTCAAGTGATTTGATGTTGGAACCAAAGTTATTTTTCTGTAAGTGCACATCACTGCACTGACTAAAGCTGGTTAGTTCAGATGTTGGTGTTAAGGCCTCTGTGGCCACTGCAAAGTTAGCTGTCGTCCTTTAACTCACCTCTGCAGTTCAGAAGGAGCAGCCAGAGCTAAAGTGCTAACTGTACTTATCTTGGACAACAATACAAACAAGTTTTCAGAGACAGTAACATATGACACTTTTTTTTTCTTTAAATGAAACAGAGTTCCTAGCTGCTTCTTGAAGGTATGATAAAGATATTTTCCCTTCTGGGAATTGCACTTCCACAGAAGTCTTTCATCACCAAAATGATAGTGCTTAGTGTCCCCTTGTCTGTGCTTTGAATTTCATGGTCATCCTTTCATGAAAAGTTTTTCATGGCCATCATTCAATCTGTTTAAAATGCAGCTACACAAAACCTCTGTTTTATGGAAAAGGAAGGTATTACTGTGGCCTTTGAAAGGAGTTCCATCACAAACAGTGAACCAGTTTCATAAGTCTGGTTTGTTCAGGTCTCCTGCAGACCAGGGATTCTTCCTGTCATAAGAAGTTCCTAAAAACATTTGTACCATAATGTACAAAGTACATCAGTGTAAGTGTATAAGGTGTGTAGTGTTCCCTTAATACATCTATAATATTACATGTATAATGTAATGTAAAAGCTGTAAAAGAATTAGATAAATGACAATAAAAGAAAATAATCATATAAATATTGCAGGTTTGCCAGTTTTTACATAAAATTCTGTTTTAACACTCTTTGTAGCAGTAGCCAGGACAGGCTCCAGCATCCCCATAACCCCAAAACAGATATTACTGGTTAAGAAAGTGGATGGATTGATAAAAAAAAAGTTCATAACACTTGCAACAAGATATTCAGACTTATGTTCCCAACACAAAGAGTTGGAAATATGTGTTCCTCAGTTGTTGTGTTCTGTGGCTGTGAAAATACAAAAGACATATTTGGTCGACTGGCTGAGCTTGAGATTGCTCTAGTTGCAAATCCATTCCTTAAAAAACTAGGAGATAAGGAAACCACCATCTGAATAAAACTTCTTCTCTTGGACTGAAAACAAACTGAAGTAAAATCCACATTGATTTAACCATTCTTTGGAGGGTGATCTCTCTCCGGCCCGTTGCCTTTAGGGTCACTCTCCCACTCCCTACCTCCTGCTTCCATCAGTGTAGTAGGCACGTTCCCAAGTGAAGTTGCCATTATGGTAACCATTAATCTAATCGTTTATCTGTGTCTTCTACTGCGATTTAGGTTATTGTGTGTCAAGTTATAATGTATTGTATATGAGGTGGTTGTTGTGTATTGGCCATTGTGTCAAATTGTTGTGTGTCGAGATGCTGTTTTGCCTCAGGCTGTGTTTTGTAGCTTGTGTGTGCTTCAGGTCTGTTTGTGTAATGCTGTTGTGTATCACATTGTTGTGCATCTGTGTTTTAATGAGTAGATGTGGTGTGTGGGGAAAGCTGCTTGTAAAAAGTAGAATGTTCTAATAAAAGTAGCTTTAATCCATAATTCAAACGCCTGACTGAGCTTGACTGCATCTCACAACCCAGAGGGCCGAGTCAAGTCTCCTTACTGTGTCCAGACACACACCTGTTCTGTCGTTGGTTTAATCTGGGTTCACTGGAGACTTTGATGGTCTCAGTTCTGAATGTTCAGAGTGAATGTGTTGACATTGTTATAATGTCAGTCATTTTCCTTAACACAGACAGCGGTGTGACATAAAACACAAATCCAAGGTGACAGTCCAGTTTAAGATGTCAGCATGCTTTTTTCTTCACATCACACATTTTTAAAATCATAGCTAATCAAACGCAGAACCTGTCGTCAAAAAGTCAAGCACTGATTTGAGATCTTGGTGTTCATGCAAGGAAGGTTTTATTTTATTAATAAGAAATTCAATCATTTAGTATCGATAAAAGGTCTAACGTAATTTTTATAATAAGAAAAGCATAGTTAAGATGAAATCATCATCTGTGCATCATATGCGTTGTCAAAGGGAATTATAACTAGTGCTGTCAATCGATGAAAAGAAATGATCAGATTAATCACACTTTTGGGTTGTGATTAATCTTGATTAATCGCAATGTTTTACGAGTTAAATTCTATACGACAATATGTAGTTTTCAAACAAGAAAAGACCAGAGAGAAAATGTTTCCCTTCATTTTATTGGCTGAAATGTTTACCTTTATGAAGTGTTAACTCAGAAATGTAATCTGGGTGCACAAAACACATCAACAATAAGATAAGCTGAACTGTAAAGACTTGAATGTCTGCAGTATTACTCCAAGAAAACAAAGATACTGATGTATATACAGCCATGAGAAACAAACATTGTGTTTCTGCACTTGAAATGGTCCAGGTGAATACTTCTATTCTGAAGCAAGGTTAGCTGCAACACAAGCAGGACGGTAGCCGTCGAGGAACAGGGTTGGAGACCCCTGCTGTAGCTAGCATGCATTGGTCTTCTGTATCAAAGGGTGCACTCATATAAAGAAGCACTGAAAGGGACGTTTTCAATGAGGCAGCATTGGGATGGATGTAGTTTATCACTTTAAAAAGTGCAGTCTCAAAGGTATGATGTTGCCTAAAATTGTGTTTTTAAGAGGCTGTTGGTATTCAGATGCTCAACTAAATCAAAACTGCTTTTCCATTCTTTTCTCTAATAAAATAAGAAAACACCTATGATTGGTAAACATGGAAGGTTCCAGGCTGCTTCTCTTCAAAAGAGAGGCGTAACACAATCTTTCCACACTGCAGTTTGGAGTGATTGTGTCCTGTTCACAGCCTTCTGTTTTTACTGCCCCAGCTTCATGTAATCAGTCTCAGTCATCAGTCTCTGCATCTAAAATGCTCCTTCTTTTCACTCTAGTGCCAGTGTGCTTGCTACATTTCCATGTTGCTGTGGGTGTTGCTGTGGATTCTTAAAGAGTACCACTAGCGATGGCAAATATGGAACGATTGATAAATTGGATCATTTGGAACATTTGTTTTTGAAAAACTGCTGTGGAACACTTGAAACACCTCACCACAGGGACATCTAGTGGCCAAAGAATGTTTTCAAAATGCTGAATTTGAACTTTTTTTCTCTTTTTTTTAATCATAAATTGGTTTGTCTGGTAAGTTTTGTTTGTAAAAAAATATTTATTCTAACCAAACTGCATGCATGCGGGGATGCAGAAGTATTGAGTGAGGTGAGGTGCTGACCTGCTTTTTAAATACTATAGTGTAAATATTACAAATAATTGCAAATCAATGATAATGAAGACATCAAAATAATTAAATAAAACCATTTTTATAGGAGACAAATAAAATATGATAAAGTTGATTACAGTTAAATATACAATCCATAGATTCAGAACTGGGTTGACTTGGATTTGATTTGACATCAGGACACCTTTTTTTTTCAGGTGCCTCCACATTGATGTTGCAAAACCTATTATTACAAAGAGGCAGTAAAACCCATCTCACCTTTCTCCCTTGTTTGAACTCTCAAAGTTGAAATCTTTGCAGAAAAATAAGTTCAGTGTGATTGAAAGAATCTCCAAATCATCTTTGCGAGCTGAATATATTCTTTACTGTATGGATGAGCGCGCTTGAAATTAGCCAACAGCTAATGAGGACACAAAGCACAATTCATTGTGAATAAAAAAAATAATAATAAAATAAGAAATAAGTTAAAAAAAAAAAAAAAAGAAGAAGAAAAGCCTGCAAAGATGCACCAAAAAAATCCCTGAAACACTTAAAGGTGTGCTGCATTATTGCAGAGGACAATTGTAAACAATGCGTGTAAAAACGTTTCAAATGCTCTGCCAATTAATTGCCTTTTACTGAACTATAACTCTATGGTACCTGAAAACAGCCAGATGATTTGGTGAAATAACAGAACGTGAAATGAAACAGTGACATGACCACCCCAGTTTGATCAAATCTTGGAAAATTGTTTCCAAATAGAAATTCCACTGAAGTTTGGAATCATTCTGGAACGCAATCTTAATCTTGCCATCACCAAGTAACTCTTGAATGCATTCCCGGGAGCTTTTTTCCCTCCTTTTCCTTTTGTTTTTCTTCTTCGTGATCCGGCCTGCTGGAGATTTTTGTTTCTTGTATTTGGGAGTTGTTCTCGAGGATTCTGGATTAATAGGACTGCCTACATAAGGACAGTGGTCCTCTTGACCTTATCATGTGGAATAGTAGTTGGAGTTTTCATGCTCTTCACATTTGAACTGAGATCTGGCTTGTCTGATCCTGGTCTGAGCTCTTGTGCTTCATCTTTCTCTTTGTAGTGATGGACCCTGATCTTTGACATGGTTTAATGGTCTTCTTGGAGGAATGTTTGTAGACTCATCAAATCTGATAAGAGACTGGCTAGATCTGAAAATCTCAAGTTGCTCCACTGTAGAGACAATAAAAGGCCATTGTGCTGATATTACAGTTTTCTCCTTTGGTTTGGCTCATTTCTTGAATCTGAAATGACATTCTCAAAACTAAAAGGTCATTTGGCCAAGCTCACTTACATTTCTGCACAACATTTCTTTCTTCAAAGTTAATCAGACAAGTTTGAGAAGGAGAGTCAATACCATCAAAATTGCGTAGATCCTTCTCAGTTACTTTGGCTCATTCTCATCTACTTAGTTCTTTTCTCAAAATAACTTGGGTGGGTGCTTCAGCGCAACACCATGGTCACTTGCAGATACTCATATATCATCAAAAACAGTTCAAAGGGTTCAACAGCATTGTCCCTTTGGCAGTGTGTGAGCACTGCAGGTCAGAATGCTTCGATGTTCAATCACTATTGAAGAGGTCGAGCTAATGGAATACATTTGCACTGATCCCCTTGTGACGTCCTTACATGCATCATCCGTTGCTTGCAGCAGGGACCTCTGGTCTGTGTTCATACACTCTCCACCTCAGGAGCATAAGGTGGGAGTAGGACTATCAGCATTCTTGGATGTGTGACAAACCAGGCCCTGATAAGCCGGCCACGATGAAAACTGACATGGTCCCACACAATGACATAGTGGGGTTTTGTGTGTTGTATGGGCTTATGCTGGTATGTGTGTGACCACACCGTTTTCAGAAAGGGCAGCATACAAAGGAAAATTTACCCCTTGCTGACCTGGTACGACCACAACCGCGACCCTTTGCCAGGTTGAAACCAGCTTCATCAACAAAGACGAGGATGTGAGGAGCTTCATTACCCTTCAATATCATTTTTCTCAAGTCATGACCGTAAAGACAGTCATATTGTGAGGATCCTGTGTCGCTTTTGTCATGTTCTGTTTTCCCCGTCAGACTCGCTTGGTTTAGGTTCATCTTCCACAGCTGTCTTCATTTAGTTCATCTACCTCAGTGTACATATGTGCCTGGTTTTCTCTTCATCATGGTCAGGTCTTCTGCTTTGCCACCATTTTGTTTCTCCATGATTTTTGTCATGTTTCAGTTTACTTATTAAATGTTTTACTTTTCCGCCACCAAGCCTGGTCTCATGGGTCCTCCACCACCAGTCTGTGACACATATACACAGAAAATGGGATAGCATTGCTCTGTGTTCTCCTCAACAAGTACAACAACAGTAGAACCCAAAACTGGCCGCTACTCCATTGATTCCAAGACTAGGATACAGGCCTGTGCCCAAGTATTGCAGGGCATATTGAACACAAAAAAGGAATACGGCATTATGCAAGTATAATTATTATAGGCAAAATGCTAGAGTCTACATTCCTGAATGTTTTCAGGATAAAACAAAAACAATTGGGAACTACTGTTTACTGCAAGACCACAGTGTTGGACAATCAATTGCTGACTTACCTGCACATACTGGTATCGCAGGACTTTCACTGTGTCTGTGTTTCTCTCCAATGGAACCCTGTATATCTGCTTCATAGTGAGCTGATTTTTTTTCTCAAGCTCCGATCTGTAGTCGAGATGCTGAGGGAGTTGATATTTTGAAATATGCCATTGTCTTAAAGAATGGCATCACGGATCTGTCTCAAAGTGATAGCATTATTTGCAATCACCATTCTGCAAATTTCTTGCTCTTGGATACATTTGGCATTTTCTTCTGTGCTCAATATGGTTTCACTGTGTTAACTCTTGGCTACTTCTCTGACTCTGACACACTGGAGACATGTATTAAGACAATTGAAATTGGATGAAAGCAATGAGAAATGACATTCTGTTGGATCGTATCGGGATCGTGTTCATGCCTTCTTTTTTGCATGATGAAGCTGCTGCAATGGAACTACCAACCCCCGTCCCCTCTTTGCAGGCCCCTCCCTCATGTCTCACAGGTTTGTGACGGTGCGGCGTGGTAGCCCAGCAGCGCGATGTGGCCAGATTCAGCCTGGAGACCAGCTGGAGGAGGTGGAAGGTCGCCCTGTCAGTGGGCTCCATCATCGAGACCTGGCCCAGATCCTCAGGAGGGCAGGGAACACGTTGAGGTTGAGCATCACTCCTCAACACCGTACGTTAGAACTGGAAAAAAGCTGGGCTTCAGGTGCAAACAGAGGACCAGAACAACCCCTACTGACCCACTTTGTTTGTCTCCGCAGGGGGTGCCTCCTCCTCAGAGGGGGTGGAGCTTGACATCGATGGAGGCTTGATTCAAGGATCTAACCAAAGGTCTAAGGTTATTGTCGAACTTGTTGCTTCAAAACCAACAGACTGAACCAGACCACAGAAAACAAAACCAGAAAAGCAGAATAAGAACTTAACTTGGCAAAAGGCTGACAGAATAAGTACTGAAGTATCTGTTTTTTACAAAGATTATTTTTCTCTCAGCTGCTTCGTCTTTGGGGATCAGATAAAGATTGGCAGGAACCGTTGGTTAACGTAAGTGGGCACTCAGGTGGACTTGGCGTAGGTCTGCTGGCAGTCATGGTATGCAAAACGGGAGGACGAACACACAAAACTAAGCTTTCTCGTTTGGGGCACGAAGATCAAGAACTCTACTTATTGTGTTGCTGTAGAAACCTGAAGTAAATTCTGTAGCGAGTAAACAGCTCAGAACGTAGTTTTTTGAGTTTGATCTTTTCTTTTCTTGATCTTTTCAGGTCAACATGAATGTCTGGGGCTCTACGAAGCTAAGAAGTTGGTTTGAGTTGAGGAAAAAGCAGACAAAGAGTTGTAGACTTCAGGAGGGAAAGCTGAATTTAGTTTTGGTGGTCAATAAATTAGAAATAATTGTATTGCACAAAAAAAACCTGCCATGTTTATGGAGTCAAAGTAGGATCAGCTTAAAGTGAATGAAAAACCAGATTGACAATTTGATTTTTTTTTTAATTTGGTAAAATTTTTGGATTAAAATATTTATTTTTATTGAAGTATTAAATTTGCAATATTTTTTTTTCAAATATTCAAAATTTCTTCTAAGTTTAAATTTTTTTTATTTTCAAAAATTCCTTCAAGTTTACAATGTGTACTGTCGAGTTTAAAGATGTTTTCAAATCAAAAAAATGTCTGACTTACAATATCATTCATTCATTCATTCATTTTCTGAACCGCTTTATCACTTTCGGGGTCACGGGGTTGCCGGAGCCTAACCCGGCTACTCATGGGCGAAGGCAGGGGACGCCCCTGGACTGGTCGCCAGTCTGTCGTTGGGGACTTACAATATCTTGGTTTTAAATGTAAAAATAAAAAAAGTTTAACTTTGTCTTTAAGCTGATACTGAATTGACCCCAAACATGTATTCAGTGGGGGATATAACTGACTATGGCGGGGGGTCAATTCCAGGACATCTTAAAAGAAGCAGCCAAGCTATCACCTTTATGAACTCTATCAATGTAGGAGTATCCAGGTTTTTACTTTAGGAATGTAAAGTAACCAGATTCATGGCATGTCTCTATATTAAAGTTAAAGTCAAAGTGTTTTTTTGCATGTGTTCATGAATCTGACATGACTGTAAAAAACCACATTAAACCAGGGGTCCTCAAACTTTTTCTGGTGAGGGCCACATAACTGTTTCCTTCACTGATGAGGGGCCGGGGTCACTATTCGCTAACAGAAACAGTGTAACAGTCAGAGGGCGTGTTTAAATGTAAACATTGATATTTTTCCAGAAAGACACACATAACCACATTTTAAAAATCCCTTCCTGTAATCTTCACAGAAAAAATCAAACTAAAACATTTCAAAAATGAAAGAATAAATCACCTGTCGTCTCCCGCCATCATCACTTTGAGACTTTGGAGGCTACAGCTCCTCACACATTTAACAGTTTGTTCAAACTTCACAAAAGTGAGGATGGTATAACAACAGTAGGAATTCTGGCTCTTCTTAGCCATCCGGCTCTTTTAAACTTGTTCACAAAGTGAATAATGTAAGAAAATGCTGGCTGCACAGTGGTGCAGTGGTTAGCGCTCTTGCCTCTTAGCAAGACGGTTCCCGGTTCAAATCCTGGCTGGGGGACTTGAAACAGTGTCACCAATGGGGGCCCTTTCTGTGTGGTTTGCATGTTCTCTCCGTTCATGTGTGGGTTTTCTCCGGTGTTTTCTCCAGCTTCCTCCCACCGTCCAAAAACATGCTTCATAGGTTAATTGGTCACTCTAAATTGTCTCCTAGGTGTGGATGGGAGTCTGTATGGGTGTGTGACTGTGGCCCCTGCGACAGACTGGCGACCCGTCCATGGGTGTCCCCTCCCTTTTCCCATGAGTGGGCAGGATAGGCTCCAGCAGCCCCGTGACCCCGAAAGGGATAAAGCGGTTTAGAAAATGAGTGAAAATGTTTTATACATACCGGTATATATGCGTTTTTTCCATTTCAGGTAAAATAATTATTTACTGTTCAGCTTTTAAAATGATTTAGATTCCAGATGTTTAACTCCTCACTGCACACGTTAGTCTATTATCAGACAGACATGAACATTTTCACACTTTTCTCTCTTGTTTAAACTCTAAAGTTCAAACCTTTGTAGAAAAATAAGTCCAGGATTATAGAATGAAGACAAAGATCTGATCAGGATCAAAGATTGATGGAGATCTGGAGAGCTGTGCATTTCTGCACAGGAGACACAGCACAGAGGAGATTGATTGACAAGATCTCCAGCCAATCAGAACACAGAACAGGGTGCTGTTTAAAAAAAAAAGCAGCAGCATAATCGCTCAGACGAGAAAGATGAACTTCTGTGTGGAAAGAGAAAAACAGTATTCTGTTCTATTTGACAAGGATTTGGGGATGTTCAGATAGGGACACAGACTGTAAAAGAGTGGAATAAAAAGGAATGTTCTGTGTGTTTCTCTTCCTTTCCCTTTGATTGACTCCATGTTATGTGTGCTATTTTAGTCATGTTACAGCCATGAATAACCATTTATAGACACTTTCCTCCAAAGCAACATGAATATCAAGTTAACAGCAAGTAAAAGACTGAGTCAAATAAAAAAATGTATTACTATAAAAAATCATTCTCATCTGCTATAAAAACACAGGTTTTTATTTTCTGACCTTTCTTGGTTTTGACTGTTTGGATGTTTTTCAGAGATGATGATGCTTCTGTTATGCGATCAGGTTGAAAGAAACAGGACAAATTTAGTGTCATCAAAATTAAAATTGGAGAAAAAAGTAACAGTTGGACCCAAAGAGTAAGCAACGAAGTGAAAGAGGAAAGAAAATAGTTGAGAAATCAGTGAGAGTTGGACTCCTTCGCCCCCGCCAGGATACTGTAAAAGTTTGAAGCAAAAAATGGACCTGTCAGCCAAAGTAACCCTACCCTAATTGTTCCACCTAAAAGCTGAGTTTGGTCTGTAATGTTCATCACGGATACACTTGAGTTGTGAGAGACAGAATGTAAAAAAGAATCCAGGAAACCACATTGTTTGATTTTGAAAGAATTCATTTGTTTGAACATTGTTCACTTTGAGCAGATTTTCACAGATAGAAGCAAAGCAAGTCAGAACTCCAAAGTCCAACAAGCTGACTCCAACATGAAGTGCGCCCTGAAATATTTTGGGTCTAAAGCAGTGAAAAAGAGCCTTCAACACCTGCACTTCACTTGTACTCACAGCAGTGACACAACTGCAGTGTCCATGTGTGTACTCAGTTGTTTTCTCCACCACTCATGTCTGTGTTCTGTTCGTGTCAGCACAAGTCCAGGTTCTACGGCGTGGATCTGGAGCGAGGACCCACAGGTTTCGGCTTCTCCTTGAGGGGGGGTAGCGAGTACAACATGGGCTTGTATGTGCTGGGGCTGATGGATGGAGGACCTGCCCAACGCAGCAACAAGATCAAAGTATGAGCGAGCTGAGAAAACAAACAACCCCCCAATCACCACCACCACACCAATAGATACACAGATCCCTCATACACGCACGCACGCACACACACACACACACACACACACTGGTCAAAAGACATTTCTTAAGGTCAACATTAAAAAGTGTCGTTATGTCTTGTGTCCATCATTCAGTTCGTGTGAGATCTTTAACACGGTGTGTGTCTGTGCTGCAGGTTTCTGACCAGCTGGTGGAGATCAACAGTGAGAGTACGGCGGGAATGACCCACAGTCAGGCTGTGGAGCAGATCCGCAGAGGGGGGCAACGCATCCGCCTCGTCCTTAAGAAGGGAAACGGATATGTGCCAGATTATGGTGAGCTTTCACTCCTGTGCATGGTCTAACTCACCTGTCTGACTTTTGCTCAGCTAAGCTCCGTCTCCTTTTCCTTCTTATTCTGATGTGATGTTTCCTTACCACCAAACGTTGTCAGAGCCTTGTGCAGGGTATCACAACCAAAGCACCCATAGAAGAACCAGAATCTGAGGTTCTGTTTCGAAATCTGCTTTTCACCAAAGTCCTCTGGTTTGTTTAGACATCCTGCATTCTGACAGAAAGTGGAGGTGGGCTGCGCATTTCGCAGTGATAACTTCAATGACATTATCCTTTGACTTATCTGTCTCACAGTATCATAAATTTGAATCCAAGGCTCAAGAATCTGTACAGGATCTCTGTTGAAAATAGTTGGAATGCAAATGACAGCGGAGCAGCAGAATCAGAGCACTGTTTAGCACAGCCTATGGGATGCAAGCTAAGCACTTGATGGCATTACCTCACTCCTGCAGGCTAAGTCCTCACTTGGGGTTTGGTGACAATATTTAATAAACTAAAAACTGACTACAGCACCTACTACAACTCTTTATAAATACTAAAAAAATGAAACAAATCCATCCATCCGTCTTCTTCCACTCATACGGGACTGGGTCGCGGGGGCAGCAGTCTAAAGATGCCCAGACTTCCTGCTCCCCGGCCACTTCCTCCAGCTCCTCTGGGAAGACCCAGAGTCGTTCCCAGGCCAGTCAAGAGACAGCATCTCCAGCATGTCCTGGGTCTTCCCCAGGGCCTCCGCCCAGTGGGTCATGCCCGGAACACCTCCCTAGGGAGGTGCCCAGGAGGCATGCGGACCTGATGCCCGAGCCACCGCAACTGGCTCCTCTGGATGTGGAGGAGCAGCGGCTCTACTCTGAGCTCCTCCCGGGTGACTGAGCTTCTCCTCCTGTCTCTAAGTGAGCGCCCAGCCACCCCACGGAGGAAGATCATTTCAGCCGATTGTATCCGGGACCTCGTTCTTTTGGTCATGACCCAGAGCTCATGACCATAGGTGAGGATTGGACCAAAGATTGACCAGTAAATTGACTGCTTTGCTTTTTGGATTAGCTTTCTCTTCACCACAAGGAACCAGTACAGTGACCACATGACGGTGCACGCAGCACCAATCCGCCTGTCTCTAAATCTGTCTCTGCTGCTTACAGCAGGATTTTTTTCAGTCAATCCTGAGGGCTTCAGGCAGATTCCAAAGAGACTGAAAACACAACTTAGCAGAAATATGATTGGATAAAATTCTGTACAACATTGTCAGGTGCTGAACCAAGTGGATATATCATGGCATGAAGAGAACATTTTTTACTATAGGGCCAGCAGAGAGGGGTCCACCACTGATAGAAAGCTTTTGTCACATGTGCAGCTTGAAGAGGTTATACCTTGCTGCTTGAAACTAGCCAATCACAGCTCAGGGACTCTTTGTTGTCATGGCCCGTGTGGCTGAGCTTCAACAGTGCACCTGGGTGCCATTTTTACGGTCATGTTTGATGTTTGCTTACCTGCATCCTACTCAGCTCTTTCTTTTTACTTCTGACTCTTACTCTCCTTCCTCCTCCTCTTCCTCCTCCTCCTTAGTGGAACTGTCCAGCCTGTCTCTCTGCATGACCAACTCCAAACAGGGCGAGCCCTGCTTCTACGTGATTGGGCGCACTGAAAACATTGCGGTTTGTAACTCTGCTTCCTCTTTAGTCTGGCCATCATCATCCTCCTTATCAGCCTCTTCATTGTATTCCATTCTTTAGTTCATGAAGTCACATCATCCATCTGCAGATGACTGAACATCAGTTGAACGGTTTTGTACCTGTGATTTCTTTCCTTTGATCATATGACCTGCTGACAGACTTGTTGTGGAAGGCTAATGGCAGACTTACGCTCTCAGTACCAGGAGGGATCAAAGCCGTGGTGTCATGCGTAAATAAAGTTTTGAACTAAGAAGAATGTTTAAACTGAAATCTAAAAACTCTTTCAAACAATTCCTAATTGAAACTGCAAACTCTGTTCCCAGAAACATTTTTTGGGGGAAAATGCTTGGAAAAAGTTTGGAGTGGAATTTATCAGAACAGCTAAAGTTAAGAGAAAATAAAGCTTTGAGGACACCACCGCGTTGTTGATGACCACTAGAGAAAATGTTGGAATCACTGCTCTGAGAAAAGGTTTATTTTTACATTTTATTCTGTAAAAGATCTTTTTAGAAGCATTTAATTTAAACAATTAAAGACGATTGAATTCATGAATAAATTGACTCAAGCACTGAGGGGATATGAGTACTAGTCCCAAAGAGTTGCTGAGCAGCCAAAGGGCTCAGGGACAACAAATCCCAGCCTTCACATACACACTACATTTCACTCTCTGTCAAAATGATGTGTTGAAAAGCTCACTCATTTTAAATACAATTTTAAATACAATAAAAACTTTTCCCAGCGTGATGATTTTTAACTTTCTAGAAGTCATTCCCAAACATGCAAAGTGTACATCTGCTCCCTTTGGTTCTCCTTTTCTCTTTGATCTGTAGAAAGTAATCTGGATTCACACTGAAGTGAACCTAACAAGGGTTTATTTGCTAGTGAACCAAACTCTAGATCTGCTGATTCAAAGTTGTTCTTGAAAAAGAAAGTTTAAAAAGCCTCAGGTGAAGTAATTCCAGGATCAAAGATCAGATGTTTGCATTTGTTCCTCATTTGTTTTGGTGTTTACCTGTTTACTCAACACTCACATCCACTTCATCAGTCAGCTCCTTTAAGAGTTTGTTTTTGTTCCCCACCAGACCCTGAAATAGGAGCCTTCTCCCTTCCCTCCTTCTCCTCACCAAACAAGGAGCAGCGTGTGGTATCCATGACGACTACATATCTGAGCCAACGGCAAAGAGGGGGAGGAGAGAGGGGGGAGACAAAGAGAGAGATGGAAGCAAACCGAAGAACAAGAAGAAGAGCAGAGTTAGGGGCTCTCTCCTTGGACCTAGATCATGTGGAGCAGGAGATGATGAGGAAGGAGGATGAAGCTGAGAAAAAGAGGCACCAGGAGGAAAGAAGAGCAATGACGGAGCAGGAACAAAGAAAGAATGTCAGGCTGAACAAACAGGAGGAGAGGAGCTTCCACAGGCACAGAGTGCCATCGCTGGGCTCCAAGCAGATGGTGGAAACCTTTGAGGAGTGGAGCCAGGGAGACTGGAAGCGGCAAAGCAAGGAGCAGAAGGAGAAGGGATGAGGACGAGAACAGCACTGTCAGCCATCACAGCTCCAGCCACCATGCAAAATATTCTGGGAGCTTGGGCGGTACCCAGCGTGCAGTGTTCTCCTTCCTCATGCCGATGAAAGATCTGTCCGACAGTGAATCAGCTTGCAGCTTCTCAGAGGTCAGCCTATCAACAGCCAGCACTGCTACATGGAGGAGGCAGAACTATGACCAGAGGAGAGACGAGTCACCGATGTGCCAGGAGAACATGCCTGGACCGTGGCTAAAACGAAATGCTCAGAAGTTAACATAGGTCCTGAGTAGCAGTCTACCTGGTCCATGGGGACGATCAACTGGACTCTCTTTCTGATTGGCCAGAAGGTCATTCCCCTTTTTTCATTTGCTAAATTTTATACTGGTTGCTTATAAGGGCTTTGCTGTTTGTTTAGCAAGAGAAACTCCATCTTCAAGGAATTATGCCTCTGCTTTTCCACTGTTTAGCACCATCACACCCATCTTACTCATCATACAAACAAAGCAGGAGTGTCCTCATCATCTCCAGAACAGCTTTAGATCTCCATGGAGACCAGGACCAATCTCCTGACCCTGATTACTGAAATTACAGCCAGGATCTGATCTGACTGCAGCTGTTTCTTGGTTTGGAGGGTCCTTTGGTGTAAAGTCCATGTGATTTGGGGTTTGCTGTTTGCCAAGGTGGAGAAATACCAGATCATCCTTAGTGTCATTGTACTATTAAAAGATGACTCTGCCAACCGTACCAGAAACGCCTAAGTACCTAAAGTCTCAGTGATACTATAAACATTTTGGTAGCACAATGTACCAAATTATCTTTGGTATGAAGGCCTGCAACCAGCAGTAAAGACCTCTTACCTGAGCTGTTCTCGAACAACAAATGAAGCTCTAAGCCATCTTTATGATTACCCTCACCTGCATCCTTTAGTATTGTATGCAAAAAAGGACTGTGTGTTATGACTGAGCATGTGAATATTACTGGAATGATTTATTATTTTTATACAGTGTATAAAGTGTAACATGTAAAGAAACCATAAGGGTGCAGCTAATATCAGAGGACACGACGTCTAGTCTAGACTGAGCGCATTTTGCCTGTTTTGCCTGTAATGAGAAAAATCTTCATCATGATGATGCAGAGCCATACACACACACAACCAACTACTGACTTCAACATTGCCATAGCAACCTGAACCCCTGCACAGCAACAGGAGGAAATATAGCTCTGGACCAGAACAAGTGCCTCCTTCTGTTTCAGCACTTCCTGTGCTGTCCAATAATCAGCGAATGGCAGTTTTAGCTTGAATAGCATTCTGACACAACTCACCCACATGGAGCCCCCCAAGCAAGTGGGGAGACGATCAGGCGGAACCTCATTAGTTCCTGTGTTTAAATTCTGTCAGTAAGAACTGAAAACCAAAATGAAACTTAAAACTTAAGGAAATTAAAAAAAAGGTTTGTGTGTGTGTGTGCACACAAACAAATGTGTTTCTTTTACACTGAACATTATGATGCAAATCCAGCACAGAAGAGATGGAATTAGACTGATCTGGATTGGTGGTTGTGAGAATATGAAACAGATGCTCCTCATCTACAGGTTTACCCCTTTTGTTGTGTCCATGATGTAAAACCCATTGACTGGAACTAGATATATATCTGTATCCCACAAACCCACTGCTCTGCACAGGTTTTTTTTTTCAATCAAAGAACATGTAAAGAGCAAAAGATGAAGAAAACAGAAGCCTCTGAATAAATGTTAAGATTATTATTTTCCCATTTTATTGATGTTTTCATCAGAATATATCTTCACCTTTCTGCGCATCCCCTCAGGGGTCACCACAGCAAATCAGTTTTAATTGAGCCACACATTTGGTTTGGCTGAGAATTATACACCGAATGCCCTTCCAGACTGAGCTGGGGACCAGACAGACACAGAAAGACCCAGACTTGGGCCCTCCTACTGGCTATATAGTTTAGGCAGTAAAGTGAAGGGTCTTGCCTAAGGACCCACACTGGAACAAGCTCATCCTGCCCCATGGGAGACAAACACTGGTGTCCCATGCACCGGTCTAGCACAAAACCAACAAAGCCGTTCATCTGCCTAAATATTAAGAATAAGTAAACACTGAAATGAATTCTATGATGACAAACATTTATTCTCTCAGTCTCTGAAGGAGCCAACCCCCACCAATTTTAAATTCAAAGGGAAAACACCCCAACCCATGCTGCAGATCAGGTAGACAAACTACAAAATGATAATTAATTTGATCCTTAATTTGGGCTCCTTAATTTCAGACACAGCTCCTGCAGTAGATGGTGAAGCTCACCGTGAATACTGATGGTAAATATATATAAATAAATCTGATCTCTCAACATCATTCAAGTCTTCTATGATGTGGTGATGAGGTCTGGTCAAGAAAAACTTTAGATGGCAGTTTATGAACACACTTTTGAACAAACATCCAGCAGCACATTTGACACATCAAAACAAAGCTGGCATACGCAAATTTGATGTGCAAATTGTGTTTGGTGTATACACATAAATACAGCTTTGTCCTTTAATCTTCTGCCATCGCCAGTATAGTTGAGCAGAAATGCAAAGTGCTCCCACACAATTGGTATAACTGATGTGCACAGGTGGTGATAGGGGGTACAAGTGTGATCCAAGACACGGTTACTGATCAGTACAGTAACCTGTATGGTACAGTAGCTAAATCAAATGATTCCATATTCTGATTGCTGGAACACACCTGATTTAGTTCTTCAGCATCAAGCAGTCCAGGGAGAGCTGGAAAACAGGCAGGGTTTTGGCTCTTGAGGACTAGTGTTGGCCAACTCAGATCGGAAGAGTGAGGAAATACAGTGGGTACAAAAAGTGTTCAGACCCCCTTACATTTTTTACACTTTGCTATACTGCAGCCATTTGCTAAAATCATTTAAGTTCATTTTTTCCTCAATAATGTACACACAGCACCCCATATTAACAAAAAGCAGATTTTTTGCAGATTTAAAAAAAAACAAACAGAAATACCACATAGTCCTAAGTATTCAGACCCTTTACTCAGTATTTAGTAGCAGCACCTTTTGATCTAATACAGTCATGAGTCTTTTTGGGAAAGATGCAACAAGTTTTTCACTCCTGGATTTGGGATCCTCTGTTATTCCTCCTTGCAGATCCTCTCCAGTTCTGTCAGGTTGGATGGTAAACGTTGGTGAACAGTTATTTTCAGGTCTCTCCAGAGATGATCAATTGGGTTTGAGTCAGGGCTCTGGCTGGAACATTCAAGAACAGTCACAGAGTTGTTGTGAAGACACTCCTTGGTTATTTTAGCTGTGTGTTTAGGGTCATTGTCTTGCTGGAAGGTGAACCTTCAGCCCAGTCTGAGGTCCTGAACACTCTGGAGAAGGTTCTGGTCCAGGATATCCCTGTATTTGGTCTCATTCATCTTTCCCTCCATTGCAACCAGTCGTCCTGTCCCTGCAGCTGAAAAACACCCCCACAGCATGATGCTGCCACCACCATGCTTCACTGTTGGGACTGTATTGGACACGTGATGAGCTGTGTCTGCTTTTCTCCACACATACAGCTTAGAATTAAAGCCAAAAGTTCTATTTTGTTCTCATCAGACCAGAGAATCTTATTTCTCACCATCTTGGAGTCCTTCAGGGGGTTTTTAAACAAACTCCATTTGGACTTTCATGTGTTTTGCACTGAGGAGAAGCTTCCATCGAGCAACTCTGCCATAAAGCCCCAACTGGTGGAGGGCTGCAGTGATGGTTGACTTTCTACAACTTTCTCCTGACTGCATCTCTGGAGCTCAGCCACAGTGATCTTTGGGTTCTTCTTTATCTCTCTCATCAAGGCTCTTCTCCCCTGATAGCTCAGTTTTTGGTGGACGACCAGGTCTAGGAAGGGTTCTGGTCGTCCTGAACATCTTCCATTTAAAGATTATGGAGGCCACTGTGCTCTTAGGAACCATTCAGTGCAGCAGGTATTTTTGTTTAACCTTAGTATAGACAGGTGTGTGGCTTTCCTAATCAAGTCTAATCAGTAGAATCAAACACAGCTGGACTCAAATGAAGGTGTAGAACCATCTCAAGGATGGTCAGAAGAAATGGACAGAACTTGAGTTAACTATATGAGTGTCACAGCAAAGGGTCTGAATACTTAGAGCCATGTGATATTTCAGTTTTTCTTTTTAACAAATCTGTAAAAATGTCAAAATAATTATGTTTTTTGTCAATATGGGGTGCTGTGTCTACATTAATGAGGAAAAAAAAGGAACTTTAATGATTTTAGCAGATGGCTGCAATATAACAAAGAGTGAAAAATTTAAGGGGGTCTGAATATTTTTTGTACTCAAATGGACATTTCTGCATGAGTTGCTGCTTAGTCTGTGAAATCAAAAACTTCCAAAGATTCAAACATACAGATTTCATTCTATGAGCTGACGTTGGTCTTCACTGACTGCAACGATCTTCTAACTTCAAAATCCTGTTTTCCCTGCCAGAATTTGTACCGTGTTGCGACACGACTGGAAACCCTACTGACACAAAAGGGATGTAGCGGGTTAAGCAAAGCGATGGAAGTTCAAGAGGACTATGGATTGATCCACCAAATTGGATGTGCTTTCGACCTGCTGTTACTGAAAACGTCACCTGCCCAAAGTTTTTTTTTCTTTTACTTGTCCCGTCCAAGAGGTGAGCAAACTGATATGAGCTGAATGCCTCTTGTGTTGGGGAGATTTTACTTTTTGAATCTAGGGTTATAAATCTCCGGACACACAAGGTGTATATTTTTTATAAACCCTTTTTGTAATTTAGAAAATTTCAGAAAATTCCAATTCTTTGGATTTATGGAGCCTTTATAGGTCCCCCTAAACAAACAAGCAAAAAAATTTGTTTTTGCTTTTTTTTAATATATATATATAAATTTCATTTTGTATCATATTTGATACATCAGGTCACACAGCTCAAATATATCTTTTTTTTCCTGAGCAAACAAAAACATTCTAAGACAAAAAAATAAAATAAATAAAAAATACAAGAAATGTGTATTTCCATTCCATCGGGATGGGCTGG
This sequence comes from Oryzias woworae, assembly GCA_016861445.1. Classification (NCBI taxonomy): domain Eukaryota; kingdom Metazoa; phylum Chordata; class Actinopteri; order Beloniformes; family Adrianichthyidae; genus Oryzias; species Oryzias woworae. The sequence goes on from BOLG01001158.1 coordinate 1,398,943, forward strand.
CAGACTCATGTATCAAATATGATACGTTCAGCTTTAAAGAGTTAACACTGAAGCTGGCTGCCGAATCGCTTTAGGTGTGAACACAGCTTAAGAAAGTAACAGCCCCTTCCAGGGAGGGCGTGCTGCTGGCACCGCCCCTGGCAAACACAAACACCAACTTTCTCCATGGAGCTAGTGGTGATCGAATAAAAGCTTTTATTTTAGCATCAACTCTGAGAAGAAGGGCTTCCTCTTGCACCAAATCTTCAGAAACAACAACGACTCGGTGCCGAGGCCGGCTCTAAGGTCACGTCATGAAATGGGCGGCACCCACAATTAGTGAAAGGCGGAGCCTCAGAGACTAAGGCCTCTTACTTCCAGGTAGGACAATGAGCTCGCGAAAATAACTCATATTTCAATAAAAACAAGAATCCTTTGGTATGTCAACGGTAATATTCGATCATATGTTTGGATATAGTTTGCTCTAAAAAAATTAAGAGTTTAATGTTGTCCGTTGAGGTGAGCACTGATGTAGCCAGGAGGGGCCACAGTCATGTAAAGTCAAGCTAAGGCTAAGGTTTCAGTGCAGCTGAATGATAAACTGCATTTCTGAAAAGGAAACGCTCCTGGTGACTTCCCGGATAATGAACACACAATTAGATCACACAAGATGTTTAACTTTCTCATAATGGCCTTATTTAAAATGTATGATTATGTATATGACGTTTTTTGCTGTGCCGTGGAATAAAATTAGGGCAAGGGGGCACAGAAAAGAAGATTAGAGATAAAGAAAGAAAAAAATCAACACAAGTTGCCCAGAGTTTATCATCAGTAATATTTAAATATTTACCAATGTATGTCTGTGGAGATCAAAACTGCACAGAATGGTTAACTTTAACATGTCCTTCTCTCCAACCCCAATTCCTTTTATTGTTGCTTTTTGTCACGGTCAAAAACTTCAAAGGAATATACATTTTATCAATATGAGAAAGTTAAACATCTGATGTGATCTGAATGTGTGTTGATTATTCAGGAAGTCATCAATTTAGCATTCAGCTGCACTTGAACACCTTGGTTTTACATAACTGAGAAAGTGGACATAAAACTAAAAAGTGGACATAAAATCTGCAGACAAAATCGACATTTATTCTATGAAAGGTTTGAGCTGTGAGGCCTCAGTCTGTTTTAAAATATACAGACCACAAACTGTCCAACAATGGCAGCCAGGCCCCCTTCCCCCACGCAGAAAGAAGCTCTGAGAAAACATGACCCTAGCAGCCAGAAACGGGGTCCACCGCTGGAGACCCCGTCCCCTCAGAGCAGGAGGACCCAGACTAGAGAAAAGATTGTTTTTTGCAACCATAGGGAGGCCGGCATGTGCTCAAAACAGAGTGTAAAGAGTAAAGATTGGGCTGCCAGGCTGTAGTGTGAAGTGACCCTCTGTAACATGTTTGTTTTATACCAGATCCTTTCATCAGCACTGGAAGGACCTGAGGTTCAATCCAAGCAAACTGGCAAGCCAAGGGAGGAGAGTTTTTTACTGGCCAACATTCGGTGCTTACATGACATTGTGGGCTGTGTGACAATCAAACAAAACAGGAGGCAGATAAAACATTAGAAACTCTTTATAAAAGTATTTAAATCTCTGAGTACGAAAATATTTGAGGACAACAGTAGACCATGGCAAAAGGTGACCATCCAGCTTCTGCTTTTCAGTCCTGCAGAGAACATAAAACCAGCTTTGAGTGGCAGAACCACAGTGAGCTGCCACAAACTGAGGTAGAAATATTTGTCAAAAAGCTGCCTAGCAAAACAGGACTCTATTTCCTAGAAGGCCTGCAGTTTTACAGGTACTGCTCCTACAGGGGGCATTCTAGAGTACTACGACACAGACTTGGAACTTGCCACAGGTGTGGCGCATTTGTTGTAAGACATGTAGGTGGAGCTTCATTTGATCAGGCCAGTGCCGTTTTCTTGAATCATTTCAGCTGATTGTGGTCTTCTAGTTGATCAGTCATCTTCCTTTTCATTCCCCTCTTCTTCCTCCTCCTCATCTTCCTCCAGCAGGCAAGGAAGACAAGTGATGCAGGACGGAGCTACCAGCAGGTGGCAGTCAAATGAACGCAGTTCTTGTAAATTTGAGGGGAATTGAACCTTCAAACTTCTGCAGACGGTCAGATTCTCCAGATCCAGCAGCAGTGACACGAGCTGACACACACAAACACACAGGCCTGTTAGCACCATTACCATTCAGAAGTAATCATCCTTCATTTTTCATACTTTCCTGCATTGTGTGACCTTGGCATGCTTTTCTGCCTCTTTTGTTAGTCGCTTTAATACAACAGATGAGATGACATGATAATATTTTATTTCAGACATTTGCTTATAAAGGGAAAAAAGGGACAAGATTAAAAAAAAAAGAAGAAATATCCAAAAGAAAATGAGAAGAAAAAATCCTTATAAATTCTCACCCCCATGATCTAGAGCAGGGGTCCCCAAACTACGGCCCGTGGGCCGGATCCGGCCCGCCCCCCACATCTGGCCCGACCCCCTGACTAATATCAAAAGCATGATTTTTTTTTTTCAATCTAGCCGCACAATCAAGAATCACTCAGAACATTCCTTTTTATTCCTCCCTTCTGCAGTCTGTGTCCCTATCTGAACATCCCCCAAATCCTTGGCAAATAGAACAGAATACAGCGCTCTCTTTCCACACAGAAGTTCATCTTTCTCGTCTGAGCGATTATGCTGCTGCTTTTCTTTTTTTCTTTTTAAACAGCGCCCTGTTCTGTCAATCTTCCATCAATCCGTAGGTAATGACCAAGTCCAGGGTGTGTCCTCGGTTGTAAGTAGGCTGTACCACATGCTGGGTAAAATCCATACTATTTAAAAGATTTAGAAACTCAAAGACAAAAGCATCAGTCAGGTTGTTAACATGAAGATTAAAATGTCCAGTAATCCTATTATGCCTTAGGAGGATGATAAATTCTTGTAAAAAATCGGAGGAGGATTTGGTGGTCTGTAAACAGTGACTGATAAAATAGGTGGGTTGCAGAACAAGAATGAAATGATACTCAAATGAAGAATAAACAGTTGAAGCAAAAAGTTCAGTTTTAAAACCTTGTTGAGTAATTGATGCTGTTCCACCACCTCTCTTACCTCACCTGATTGAATATATAAAGCCAAAATGAGGTGGAGAAGCCTCAGTGAGAATAGCTGGAGCATCAGTACCAAGCCAGGTTTCAGTTCAGAAGAGTTCAAATTACGCTCAACAATCAGATCATTCATTACAAAGGACTTCATGGTTTTCTCTAATGGTTTCAAGATTGCATGAATACATATTTTTACCAAAGTCATATCAATATCATTAACATCAGTAGACAATTTTCCCTTCATTCCACTAACTGTTTATTTTTTCAGTTGAATTTACTGGGTTAAGAAAAATTGAACTTCCTGTTAATGTTTCCATACATTTGCCTAAATCTTTGGGCAAAATATTTAACAGATCTTTCCTGGATCTGGAATTTGTTTTTCTAATTCCGGCCCTGAATTTACAAAAAAGTCAATAAAATGATTTGCAATGTCCTTCCTTTGTCAAATTTCCTTTTCTTCTTTCTATGGTACCACATCTTAAGGTGCTGACACACCAAACGCAATTCGTGCAATACTAGCTGGAGACAGCCAGTTTCAATGTAAAGTCAGTGGTTTAGACGCGAATTGAAGTTCTGTGGCACAAATTGAGCGGCCAGCGTGGCTCGAAAGTCTGGAAACAGCGCGAATTGAGTGACACGGCGTGAATTCAGCTGCCGGCACGGTGACCCAGTTGTCTGTGTCAACCAATTAAGGACTCAACTTTGGGCTTGTGACGGTTTCAGTGACAGCGGGTAGAATACACATCACAGCGGAGTTTCCTGAACTCTTCCCGCTACTGTTGGACGTTTGCTTTAAACACGGTCAGACAGAGACGGAAACCCCGCAGAAGCGGCCGTCATCCAGACACAGAGGACTGAAGCTCACTATACCAGAGAACCTTTGAATCAGGGGTGATGGCATGTGAGCTAGCTTTAAGTGCTCAAACATAAAAGCAACATGTTGTTACAACAGAAAAAAAAGATTCCTGTTTGAATCCCGCACACAGCTTTCGTAGTTCATTGAATCTTTTCTCGTTTTTGTCTGCTAAATTTCTTAACACACATTACTAAAATTAAAACATCAGGATAATTCTTTGGATTTGAAATGTCAGTGAAATGAATTTTTTATAACCATGATTTTTTTAATTAATAGATATTTTACACAAATAAATGGAGTCTATAAAATCTTTAGTTTAAATTTTCTTGTTGGTTTAAAAAAGATGTTCATGAAAAATATTTAAAAATGATGTATTCTTTATGCTTAGTAAAATGCAAATATATATTTAAAAAGTAAATCACAACACTGCTGAGATTTGAACCAGGTTGCATCTGGAATGGTAGTTTAGCGACCGCAGAACAAACAGCTGTCACCACAAGCACAGGCTCATAATAAGGAGTGTTTGCTATTTGATCACTGAATTTTCTTTTTTAGAAGGTTTATATATTTGTTAATTTATTTTTGATGGCCCGCGATCTACATGAAGATGTGATGCCATGTTTTTGTAGAGCTCTTTAAAACAGAAAGCAGGACAGGAGCAGGACAGGAGAGAGAGAAGTTTCTCACAGGTTTTAGGATATTCAGGATTCATAAAACACGCGTGTGCCTGTGCACGCTTGTGTGTCTCTATGCTGCATGCACAAAATGTGCACATGACACAGTGTCCAAAAGAGACCTGTAGGACGCCCAGACACATTCTCCTCTGACTGTCAAACTTTCTCGTCTCCCATCAGCCAGGCTTGCACCATGGGCATGTAAAGAGCGTACACCTTTCCTTAAAAAAAGTACTTCATTTCCCCTTACATGTTGTATAAGTGTTCACTACAACACAACGCCCCCAGCAGCAAGTAAAAAAATTGTGCATGAATATTTTGTACTTACGGGCTCACCGGGTTGTATGCAATCTTAAAATTTCACCTACGTGCCCCGTACAGGTTTGCTCATTTTTCCCCTGCAGACAGCCTGTATCCACCCAGAAGAGCAGTTGTGACTAAGGCATTACCTGGCTCAGGTGTGAGACGGTTTCCGAGTGGACCTGGTGTACTCTGTGCGAGTCTGGCAGCAGTCGGTTCTGGACGGTGATGTAGAAGCAGAGATCGGGTCGGATGTGGACGATGGTGTCAGTCATGGCAGAGAGCTGAGGAACAGTGATGACAATAGTCACACTATACAAACCACTTCCCACAATTCCACGCTCAGTCATAGTTACATGGGAGCACAAACTCAAATTCCAATAATAGAGAAAAGATGAAAAACAACTGTTTCAAGACCACTTCACTGCAGGGTTTTGATGCAACCACTTCTCCAGTCGTCTGACTGAACCTGGTTTCAGTGGGAAGGTGTGGCAAAATTTAGAAGATACTCAATCTATCTCCAAATGTTTGAGGTGAGGTATATAAAGTGATTATATTCTGAACTTTATTCATAGACTGTCTCATAAATATCAGCATCAACATGTGTTCTTTACTTTCTCCTCTTGCCCTGCCCAAGGCAGCAGGCAGCCCTGACTAGAGCAGGATATCATTTTATAAGATCGGATACAAACAAAGTAGGAATGTGGCCGTGGCTAGCAAAAAACCTTGGTTGTGAAGAAATTCATAAGTTTACTTTTGCAAGTTTTTCTGAAACTGAATCAATCTGTTTGGTATCACCAGACGATCAAAACATAAAATAGTTGCTATGGAGATAAAACCAACAGAAAAGACCATTTTGAAAAAAGTAGTTTTTACATCAATTTTTCAGACAGCTCAGACCAGCCTTACAAAAAGGGAAGGGAGGGGGTCAAAGGTGTGTTGTGGCTGCTTTGCAACTAAGGTCGGGTCAAAGTAGGGCGGCGAGGGTGGCTGTGGCGCGTAGAGGCGGGCAGCGAGGGCGGCAGTGGTGTGTAGAGGTGTGGGCATGGGCAGGTAGCGGTGAGGGTGGGGGCAGGTAGCGCCTGCGGGCCATCCAACACCACTCGCAGCTTTAATTTTGATTTTGTTTGTATACGTTGTTTTTGTTGGACCGGACGGAAAAAAAGAAAAAGAGAGTGGAATGTTAGGGATGGGAGGGTAAATGTGATACCTGTGTGATCAAAGATTAGAATCACAATGAACATGATGGACTCCCTTAAAGTAAAATAAAAAAAGTAAAAGCCACAAAACAAACCTCTCTGGCCTGCTCCTTTACTAAATCCCTTGATGTTTATTTTATTGTTCACTTAACCCAGTTGTGCTGTGGGGGCCAGATGACCCCAACCTTACGTTGATGTGTTTTCCCTCCTAAGACAAAGCTGAACAGGACTTGATGTCTGCCAGAGACACCAAGGAATTGATTTATTTTTTAAGTTCAGCACGCTGTCTGCGGGTTCCAGATGACCCCACTCCCAACGTTAACGTGTCGAGAATAGCACACGTTTAAATCCTAATTGTCTGAAAGTCCCGTCAATTCATTTTTCTTTTGTTTTTGTAATTTGGGGTTCTCCTTTAGTGGCCTGACGTTTTTAGTTTCAATCGATACTGGTTTTGAAATGTCTGTCAAGCCAATTAAAGTAACTCTTTTGTTCTTAAAGACGTCTTGAGTTTATCTTAGGGGACCGCCTCAAGATCAAAGAACAAAGATTAAAAGCAAAAAGACTGGGCTTTTTTCTTTCCACTTATTTTGATGTGTTTTAACACTACAAAGTTTACACTGAATTTTAGAGAAGGTGTTGTGACACTGAGATCCATATCAATATCAGAGTAATGGGAAAAATGTGGAGATTTTAGAAAAATGAAATATCGCCCATCGGAGGATGGAAAAACATTTTAGGATGCATTCAGACCGGAAAAGTCATTTGGTATCAATGTCAGGTACAATATTTTTTACTGTTACTTTGGTATGGCAGAGGCATGCTGCAAGACATACTGGCAAGACAACGAATAAGAAGGTAGGATGACAAGTGTTTCTGACAGCAACAGCAAGAAACCATGTGGATCATGTTAAAAGTTGTTTTTAAGAGCCTGCATTCATATGACCACACTCATCTTTGTTGTTGTTTTATGGCATTGTTTTTAAGAGAATTCTGTTTAAAAAGTTTTTAGGATGATGTCACAGCAGTGCGCGCTACGTAACGACACAACATGTAAAAAGTGTTTTCAGCTGTGTTAAAACAAATCTAACAGATGGACCGTTTTTCTTTTGGGATAACACAACAATTGTTTTATATTGCTTTATATTTGTCCTGCTGCTTCATTTCTACTTGTTTTTAATCATGTGACCACCGGCTACGGTGGCCGTTTTGGTCCAGTTATTCCGCTCCCAGAGCGCTTTGTATTCAGACTGAGAAATCTCAGACCGAACCAAAGATCAGTCTGATTGAAAATGAACCGAGACCACCTCGAAGACGGGTTAGAGAGCGGACGCTTGTGTGTATGAGACTGAACATTTGTTCTGGATCATCGGGGGAAACGAACTCTGGTTTACTTTAAGCAGACCAAATGTGACCAGTCTGAACACACCCTTAGTGTTAAGTGCAGCTGTTTGAAAGATCTGGAGGACTTTCTCAGCCGCACAGACACACCCGAGCTGCCTGAGGCTTAAGGCGACATCTGCACAGCTGTAAACATCATTGCATTTTAAAGTTCTGCAGCTGGGGCGCCCCCTGCAGGTCAGACACATATGTTCGTACTCTGGAGCACTGTAGAAGCTGCACCTCTGGTCCATCAGCCAGAACCCCCACCCAATGTGCTGGCAGAACAATCTTCCTCAAAAGCTCCAGCAGGTGTTGCAAGCCACACCCACCAAGATCATCAGGATCGACTTCACCTCCAACAAGGTTATACGACCCCCAGCTCTAATGAGACAAAGCAGAAATCATCAATCTTTGTACCTGCTCTACGTTGAACACTGATGACTGACGGCTGCACTGACCACTGGAAGGAACTCCGGTTGATCAAAGGAAATGTCACATGTTGTGACATCACAGCCCCATCCCACGACATCATTAGCGACCTTTGATGTGGCGATGTCAGAGGGACGTAGGTGAAGACAGCATCAGAGTATCTTGATTGGGATCAGTCAGTTGAACCTCCATATCAAAGTACTTCCCCTTCTCTGACATCCCTTCAAGGACCACCTCCTCCTCCCATGGCATGGTCCACTCCCCTAAAAGTCCTTCTGCAGCACTGCTCCCCCCATAGAGCTCCACCTGCACAGGATCCTCCTCTTCTTTGGGCTCCAAAGTCACAACAGTAACAGCAGGGGGTACGAAGGTCAGGCCTGTAGAAACATGAAGGAATTGCCCCCCCTAGACAGCCAGAAAGAATGGTGAATCTCACTGAAACAAACCATCGAACACTGGGTCAGAACTTGTGCCAAACTCACCTGATGCAGCAGTCCTGACAGGCTGCTGGGGGCGGAGTCAGACACAGGCGCAGAGGAAAGATGGCTGCCGTTCAGAGTCAGATTCAGCTGAAAGAAATTAAGGACAAAGTTTCAGAACCAGAAAGTCATTGTGTGTCTGCGTTTGTGTTTTTGTGTGAGATTCTAGGAGTGTATGCGTGTGTTAATGTGTGTGTTTGTGATACCTGCAGAACCTTCGCTCTCATCAGTGCTTGAGGCTGACTTGTTTTTTTATCCTGCAAACATGAACATTGTTTTTGTTGAAAGTGGACATCAGTCTTCACAACCAAAACTTTTAACAAATTCCCATTCAAGTACAGTTGCACAACAGAGACATCTTCTAGGAGTTAAAAACCAAGCGATATCCAGCCCAATTAGTCCATCCTTGCCATCTCAAATGCAACTTGCGGGCTAACCTGTTCCTGCTCCTGCTTCTGTTCAAAGCGAACATGCATGCATGGTCCCACAATTTTTCAGTTTCTAATGCAAATGGTTATACAGAATAAAGGATCAGTAATCTGTTGTACTCTCTGAAACATAAACAAACGTTTCTGACTCCACAAACCTCTGATGTCTTCAAAGATTGATTTGATAAAACATCAGAAAATGTTGGTGAATAAAAACTGAATCTGGTGATAGATTTCTCCTGATAAACTCAGTAATCCTGGTCAGAGGTTGCCCTGTTTGGCCTTTTTAAAAGTGAAAGCTGAAGAGTTTCTTTAAATTCAGCTGGGCCTCTTCTTTATCAAGGCCCTGGACAAACCTGCACTGGTTCCATCTCTTCCTCTTCATCCATCCCAGCTTGAGACTGGTCCTCACTCAGCTCATTCTTTGTTTCTTCTTGTTCCAGGCTCCTCTTTATGACCTGCTGGACTCAAGGCACAGGCCTGTTTTCCCTCTGGCCACTGTGCATTCCTGAGACTTTTCTCAACAGTTTTCAGGAACCAACCTGAGCTTTAACAGTTACTTCCTCCTGCTCATCTCCCATTGCTTCATTTCCACCTTTCAGGCATTTCAGCTTCATTCTTTTGCTTCCGAACATCGTCCCCCACTTGCCGCTCTGCTTCACCTAGAATGAGAACACAAGTGAAGTTCAGAGTGAGCCTCTTTCCAGCAGGTGAAGCTTTACCTTTAACAAACAACTGTTCTTTTGCTCCCCTTCCATTTCCAACTCATTAACTCAAGACAGCTGAAGTGCTTCTTCCTCACTGTCCCACCAGTGAAATGACCTGATCATGTTCACTTTAGTGGCTTTTCCCAGGTAAAATTCCAGCACCAAAATGGTGATGAGACATTTAGCAATTCAAAAAAATTAGAATACAATAGAAAGGTCTATTCATTTCCATAATTCCATTCAAAACATGAAACTCTCCGAGTATAGATTCAGGACCCACTGTTTAAGTGATTTTACATTTTTATTTAGTCGTTTATTTTTACATAAATTGGGGTTCCAGCTCATAAAACCCACAAAAACAGAATTTCAAAACATTAGAATACTGTGTAGACATCACAATTTACTTCTTTTTTTTTTTGCAAAAGGATTAAGACAGAGATGGTGATCAAATCAATCAAAAGGTTTTTCCCAAATGAATCATTTTGTGTCCATCTTCAATACTTGGTTGGGACTCCATTTACCATAATAACTTCCTCAACGTGGTGCTTCTGGCTGGATGAACAGGGACCACGTCCTTCTGGAAGATGAAATCTGCATCTCCATCCAGCTCCTCAGCAGAAGGAATCAGGAAATCCTCCAGGATGTTCTGCTAGACCGTTGCAGTGATTTTGGATTAAATAAAGCAGAGTTTACCAACATTGCTGGATATTGGAGCCCAAACCATGACGGACTGTGGAGATTCCACACTGGACCTCCAGCAGTGTGGGCTCTGCTTCTCAGCAGTCTTCCTCCAAACCCTTGGACCTTGGTTCCCAAATGAAAGACAGACTTTCCTTTCATCAGAAAAAGGAGCTTGGACCTCTGGTCAACAGTCCAGTCCTTTATCTCCTTGTTCCAGTTGAGACGTTTCCTCCATTGGTCCAGGCTCAGAAGTGTCTTGACCCGTGGAATTCGACAGTTGTCATCAGAATATGGTGCAGCTGTTCCTCCACCTCATTCCACTCTTTCTGGATGTCTGCAGGTTCTTGAATCTCGTTCTCTTGATAACCTGCTGAAGCTCACAGTCGTCTGTTTTGTTGGAGCGTGTCCTGACACATTTTGTCCTTCCACTGACTTTCCGTTGATCAGCGCTCTGTGAACAGCCAGCCTCCTTAGCAATGAACTTTAGTGGTTTACCCAGACTATGGAGGGGATCAGTAATGGCCTTCTGGATAGTTATCAAGTCTAAAGTCTTCCCCCTGTTGAACCAACTTAAAGACACCTGGGGAATCTGTGCAGGTGATTTAAGTTTAGTAGATGATTAGTTGGTGAATCTCAGTTTAAAACATTCATGTCCTGAAGAATTTGGGCAGATTTCTTCACAGTTTTATTTGAAAATATAATGTTTTTAAATGGAATTATGGAAACAAAGTTTCCACGTGAAATTTAAATTTTTTGGAAAGGGTCTGTAGACTCAGGTAACCATTCGATAGGCAAGTGAAACCTAACTGTACATACCATGAAAAGGCACACAGACATCATTTTGTCTTTACATGTCATAACTTCTAGTTAATAAACCAAAGATTTGGTCTCACGTGAGAGATTAGTTCCAATATACAGTGTGTTGCAAAAGTATTCATCCCCCTTGAACTTCTCCAAATTTTCTCACATTATGACCACAAACATAAATCTATTTTATTGAAATTTTATGTAAAAGACCAACACAAAATGACACACACTTGTGAAGTGGAAAGAAAATTATACAAGAGTTTCATATTTTTTACAAATAAAAACTGAAAAGTTCAGTGTACAAAAGTATTCAACCCCCTGAGTCAATACTTTGTGGAACCTCCTTTTGCTGTAATTCCAGCTGCAAGTCTTTTGGGGTTTGTCTCTTTGAACATCTACAGACTGAAATCTTTGTTCATTCTTCATTCTTCTTTAAAACAATTCAAGCTGAGTCAGATTAGATGGAGAGCGTTTGTGAACAGCAGTTTTCAGATCTCTCCACAGATTCTGGATTGGATTTAGATCTGGACTTTGACTGGATCATTCCAACACATGAATCCGTTTCATTTTTATCATTCCATTGTAGCTTTGGCTTTATGTTTAGGGTGGTTGTCCTGTTGGAAGGTGAATCTCTGCTCCAGTCTCAAGTGTTGTTCAGACTTCACTTTCTCCCTGACCTGTCTGGTGTGTTCCTTACACTTCATGATGCTGTTTTCTCCCCAATATTCTCTTGACAAACCACAGAGACTGTCACCAAACAGCTGGATTTGGAAACTGAGATTAAATGACACACAGTTGAACCCTGTTAAGTCATGAAGTCAACATTTGATCAGTCACCAATAATCAACTGAATCAACCAACTTTTGAAGGAAATTGGATGCACTCAGAAAAAGGGGGGCTGAATACGTTTGCAAACTGCACTTTTTAGTTTTTAATTTGTAGCTGTTTTACTGCAGTGGGAAATTTAAGGAGCTGCAGGAAAAATTGTGTAGTCACTTTCTGTGACCTAATTCCAGCACTGCTAGAAAACTGCAGATCACCTGCAAGTGCAGAAGTCATCTACCTGGTGGTTCTTGCACCGGGCTCACACTGCATGTGGTTTGGCTCCAGAGCAGTCTAGCTATGGTACATGACTCACACTGACTACGGATGTTTTGTGGCAGCCACAGGCTCTACTGCCAACCTCGTGGACCTCTGAACCAACATAGGTTCACCCAATAACCTGCCATTTATATAGGAGGTACTAAAAAACAAACCCTCATTCCGCAGTGATGTTGGATTATATTCATAACACGTCTTTTTCTTTGTGACTGGCCTTCATTCAATGGGTAAGTACAGAACTTGTAATAACACTTTTGTCTCATATAGGCTTAAATGTACATATTTGACTGTATTATGCGGAAAATAGGTTTTATTTTGAAAAATTTACCACATGCACTTTACAATCTCCGGCATGATTTCTGGTTTAGGTAGTTTCATTTGCCCCAACTTCACATAAATTTGCTCTGGCCCACTTCGGCGTCCGGCAAAAATTTGAAGCCAAGAAAACGGATACAGAGCGCCGGAGAGGCAGGACCACAGAGGCCAGACTGGACTGGTTGCAGTGTGAGTGGCTCTCGAACTTTTCAAGTTACATAAAGACTCGGGCGTCCGCACCAGAGCTGGACAGCATTCATTGTGAACCCGGGGTTAGTTTTGGGTCACAGAAAGAGAGCAGGACTTACAGAAGAACAGAACTCCTTCCTTTCTACATTCTCTCTCCATGTCCTCCACCTGTTCAAGTGAAGGGGGAGTGTACGAGTCGCTGCAGTGCTCATCTCCTCCCTGGGCTCCGGGCTTTCAGTCACCTCCATCTTCAAGTCTTTTTTGGGAAACTGAAAAAGAAACAGACTGAAAGGAGCAGCAGACCAGCAGGGAGTGTTAGAAGTGATCCAAAAGCTGCAGATGTGTCTGAGGTCCACCAACTAACCATCCTGAAAGATATGCCACCTAGTGGAAAGGTAACTTGTATGTTGTCAACCCAGAGCAGAGCACAGAAACCCCATACAGACACACCTCCTTAAGTGCGGTGGATCTCGGCCTACGCCTCACCTTCCATAACATTTTAAGACGTGCTGTAGACTTCTTAAAGCTTTAGCCCCAGTCTCGTTGAATGCATCTTTACAACAGTCAAACCCAGTTAAAGTGACAGCGCTTCAATTAGAGCCACTATAATCAGTCAGAGGAGTCCAACAGCAGCCACAATATCAGACATTTGTCTTTTAGTTGTCCTTTTGCTGAGACCCAGATGTCCCAATTAACCCATCACTACTCTGACGAACAGAAAGCAGGACTCTTTCTTAAAATGCATGCTTGTGTGTTTACTCTGTCAACCACCAAAGGGTTCACTTTTGTTGACAATTGATAGTTTAACCAGTCATAAATCATGAATGCTTGTCTGCACTTGAAGCTTTCTGACTTTAGATGGAGTCTCCCCTCAGAAAGTGCAGTCACATGATAATAATGAATAAGCTGTTGGTGAAAATAGTCTCACACTGACTCTTTGCTCTGAGGAACCTCATCATGGATCAATGCTTATTGATAAGCTGACACCAGAGATGATTGCAAAGTCTCATCACATCAATCGTCACCATGCTGCAGGTTGTGTGTGATGTCCTTTGCAGAGGCCAAAACTCACCACCACCAGACACCGTCTGTGCACACATTTCTGCCTCTTGGTAGAGGGGCCGCCAAACTTCCTCATGTCCCTGCAGTAAATGCATTCACCACAGTCCTTCCTGAGGCAGGCAATGCAGAGTCCGCAGGCCTGCCGCCGCTTCTGCAGAGACACAAGGGCTGCCTGTGTCAGTGAACACTGCCATGAGTTCTACCTGTTCTGTGTGCACCTCCTTTACATTACGCAATGGCTCTCCTGCAGCTGGCTCGACCATCCCCGTCACAGTCTTCATCTGCAGGGCCAATCAGAAGCCAGCAGCAGGTCACATGACTGGCAGAGGACACACTGCTAGTCAGAAAAGAATAATAATCCATTGCACTCACCTTGATCTCCTCGTCCTCCTCCTCGCTCCCCTTTTTGAGCTGTGACCTCCTGAGCACCCACTGAGCCCCCCCACATGTAAAACAGGAAATGGTCACACACCCACACACATAGACACCCACACAAAGGAATGCAAGCACACACCACCTTATTACGAAGCATGGTGGAGATGTTCTTCTCTTCTGGGGTGAAACCCAAACAATCTTCTGGGAACAAAGAAGAAGCATCTTCATGGGGGAGGGACAGGCGTGTGTTACCTGTGGGGCAGCTGCAGTCTCCTCCTCGGTGCTCACAGCAGAGCGGTAGCCTGCAAACAAATGTCACTGCTAGAAAATGTCTCGTAACATGTGATCTGTGTTGTGATGTGCAACAAAAATATAACAGGCTGATGAAGCTACTTGGATGACTGGAGAATCAGTTTAGGAGCAGAAGTCCAGATGCCATGACTCAACCTTAAGACACTGTCACCTGTAACTGTAATTATACAGCATCTCCTCCCAGTTATTCAAATCTTAGCAGTCTCAGTGTCAGAAGAGGGCTGCTGCTGTTTGTCACTCAGATCTCCTTATCAGACATCAGCTCCAAGTCATTTCAATGTCTGTCATTCAGTGTTTCTCATTCAAAGTATAAATCCGAAATACCAATTCGTCCCATTTTTTGTGTGACACCTCTTAGATCTTTTCTGGGTTTCTGTGTGAATTTTCTTATTTTTATCTGATTTCATGTAAAACAGAGAAAATCATTGTAATGGGTGATGTTATTATTCATGAAGATGTTGATGATTACATCAAAAACAATACATTAACTTCTATTTTTGACTCTAGAATGTTCTCATTAGTGCACACACCTGCTCATAGAGTCCAGCATATGCTTTGTTGTTAGGATTTCTTCCTCATCTTTGAAATAGAGGTTTAATATCACCTTTAGTTTGCTCCGTATGGGATGTGACCATTCACATTAACTTGTTATTATACGTTATTCAGGATGATCTGGAATGATCTTAGCTGAAGTGGATAACAAAAGTAGCATGATGCCTTTGTGTAGTGTCTTAAAACAGCTTCAGTTGTAAACTGGTGCTTTTAAAATAAACTACTGGATTAAATTAAGATACTGTTGACCAAACCTGATCTTTCTTTTTCCTGTCTCACCTGGTATCCTGTTGTTGGCTGGTGCTGTCAGATGTGTCTTGCACTTCTTTTATAAGGCAATAACTGTGCTCCATCTCGGATTGATGAACTGCGTCATTGTTTTGAAGGTGGGTGGAGTCGGTGGTGACATCAGTACAGTGTGTCAGCCTCAGCCTGTTGTGGGGTTGTTCCTTAAGGGAAAAGTTGGCTTGAATTCTGACCTTCTTCACAAAACTCTCTGATCTCCGTCCTCTGTCTTCCGGCTGCAGTGCCCACATCTGGTCCCAACCTCCTCTTGGGTTGGGTGTCCTTTTTCGTTTGCCCCACCTTTCCTTTTCCACACTCCAGAGCTGGAGCTGCTCAAGTGGAGGTCGGACAATGACAACTGTGCAGTCCTTGATGTTAGGAAACAGCTTTCTCCAGTGCTCCTCAGTGTCATTTTTCTCACTGCTGTTCTCTGTAGACACGGTGACATTGTTCTTTTTATGTGGAGGTATTTACTGCTAACAAAAAGTTCCTTTTGTTTCTACCACATGATGCTGTTCAGCCCATGTTAGATGAACACATTCTAAGTTAGAATTTGCCATTGGCAGCAGCCAAAACAATAAGACACAAGTATGTTCACAACTCTAAGGACCTGATTTAGATCCCAGATATTGAATTAGAATATAGAATTAGAAAGATTAAATCAACTGCTCCTCTTTAAAACAATGATGGGGGGCATGTGAGGCTAAGGTTTTTTCAGTTTTTACCTGTCTTTTAGAATACAATAAAGGTGAAAAACATCAGTCTTTGCATATGTTTTATGCACACACAACTTTTAGGGAAACAGGTCTTGACATCCTAACGTCTACATAGGCCTCTGCAGCTTACCTGTCACCTCTAGCCTCGCCCCCAAACACAACTCATCATGTTGCTCCAAATCCATAACAAATACCATCCAGGACCATCTCCTTCACTAGTGTAGCCAATGATGGAGAGATGTCCAGTGTAGGAGCTGGGCCTTTCCGTCCATCCTTTGGAGTGGAGATCAGGAAGCCACCAGGTGCTACTGAAGGTGCTGACAGTGAACCAGCTGGCCAGTCATCTTTTGGTCTGTGCAGCAAAGAAAAACAAGGAGGGAGCTCATAAAGGGACAGAACAAGATGTTGTGTTTTGCATAAATAAGTAAACTAAATACCAACTGATTTCTTTATTTTGGTCTCTTAATTTAGACATCAAGAATGAAGCCAGTACAAATTTGAGTCAAAGTCATTCTAAAATCTGAGTCAAATAATATATATATATATATATATATATATATATATATATATATATTAAACAGCAGAGATTCTGCAAAAGAAAGAGCTGAACATGGCACCAAAGGCTGAACTGGCAGAACTTAAACTTGCATTAACTGACATCCAAGCCAAACTAACTCCACTGCTGGCTTTGGAGGCTAAGCTAACTCCACTGCTGGCTATGGAGGCTAAGCTAACTCCACTGCTGGCTATGGAGGCTAAGCTAACACCATTGCTGGCTTTGGAGGCTAAGCTAACACCTCTGCTGGAGCTTGTGCAGGAATTCCAACAAGAAAAAGTATGAAATGAACAACGGGATAATTGGCTTGACCTTATGGATAGAAGACAGAACGACGTGGATCAACAACTAAGAATGAATAATATCATTCTCTCGGGATTTCAACTCAAACCAAGAGCTAAGCCTGGCACAGTTAACGTCAGCATGGAGGCTAGCGGGGCTGCAATGGCAACAGCTGACACCGTGGAGAGTCAAGTTGGATCATTCCTCACTTCTAAAGGGATTTTCTTGGTTTGAATAATATCGAGATCTGCTACACGCTCCCCAGGATAAAGGAGTCAGATAAACCAGCGATCCTCATCAGGTTTGTGAATCAAAAGCACAAAATCGCTCTGATGAAGCAAAGAAAACTGCTAAAAGGGTCCGAGGTTTTCATTGACCCTCATTTATCGAAAAATAACGCATTGTTTGCTAAGCATGCCCGACTCCTGAAGCGGAAGAAACAGATCCAGAGCACATGGGTGCTGAATTCCAGGATCTACGTAAAACCAAATGGTCCACCGGGCCTGGCCAAGGCAGTGGTCATCACCAACATGAAAGACTTTGAGAAGTGTGTGGTCACTCACGTCTGAGCCTTTATTTGAACCGAAAAAAAAATCAAAAATGATTTCAAGAAAATATGGCACCCGGGATTTACCACTGACTCTTAGATCAACTTTGACCTGATTTTCAGCAGTGATTTCTGCCCTGCAGACAACTCCAGCTCAATTTTTACTTGCTGTGATACCAGCTGAAGGACAATGGATCTGACAAACAAAGTCTGCAGTCATAACAACAAGGAGAACTTTATAAACTCTGTTCTAACCTGAAGGACGGCTTTTAATCAGGAAGCAGAACGCAGGAAAATCGTCTTGGCCAAAGACTTTAATCAAATCACTTGGTTTTCCTCTTTCTATACTTGATCTGAAGAAACGACTTTTCTGGTGAAAATAATTTGCATTTATTTGATTTTTAGTGATTTTATTTCTTTTTTTTAAATTTATTTTTGTATTATTATTTATTATTTTTATTCACATCACTGATTCTTTGACAAAACTATTCTGAAAAAGAAAAAATTATATATATATATATATATATATATATATATTTTTTTTTTTTTTTTTTTTTAATCATTATTCTCTATAATTATTATTTTTGTATAAGCTCCAATCAAGTCTAAAATAGTGTTCTTCTTACATGCAAAGCAGTATGACTTATTGTTACTCAAGGATATTTAATGACCTGAATTACTGTCAGTACAGTATAAATACCAGATTATTAGTTATGAACCGGTTGATATCTAATGTAAAGTAAATGGTATGGTCGAGTCGAGATGGGATTATATAAGTTCGCTTCCTCCCACTCCCTTTCAAGCAGTCAATTTTCTGATGTCTAGTTATCCTATGTTTGACATGACTACTGATGCAAATCTTTGTTGTTGTTGTTGATTGTGTTATACATGTCTTATAGATCTTGTCTGCTTGAAATAAACCATTTCATTCATTCATTCATTCATTTATTCATTCACTCTTTCACAAAGACCAAGGAGAGACAGAGGAGATGCAGCAGGTGGATTAAGATGCAGAGGAAGATCTGAGTGTTACAGAGAAAGGAACGCAAACAGGCCAGGAGAGGAAAGATTATGAAGCTGCTGCAGCAACTCATTCCAATGCAGAATTTGGTTAAGAGGACAAAGACACAGAGCCCAGACAGGTAAAGCTGAAGAAGAGCTGTCCACATGATACATTTAGTACACAGAAGCCAGCATTTTATGAGGTAAGATAGTTATCAAAAAGAAACGTATTCATAAAGACAAAGTTTTGCCCAAATGTATATTTTGTGCACAACTTTGCAGAAAAAATATGAAGACAACCTTTAGTGTTACATTTCACATGTCTGTTTTCAAATACGATTTGTCTTTGTTTTGAGTACGACTTTTCTTTGTCTTGAATATGAATTTCTCCTGTTAAATCGCTGTCAAAAATACGTCACAGGGTCACAGGCATAAACATCGAGTCCCGGAGCATCGATTCTGCCAACTGTGTGAAAAATTGTATTTATTAAAATAAAATAGAACTTTAATGAATTTGATTGATCCCATAATGAGAAAATTATCTTATCTTATTGATAGCCATAGTTCTGTTGATAATTGGATAAAATAGATTAAATAACCGCGATCTCCAGCCACATTTGATGGTTTTTAGGCTACAACAGGCGATGGTGTAAACAATGCAGCAGAGGGTTGTTTTAGAACCAGAAGTGGAAAAGAGTCTAGAAAGATGTAGCAGACGTACGACTCCACTCATTCAGTGTAAAACAAAAACATGTCTGCTGACATTAGTGGATAATCAGAGGATAAAGAAACCAAAATGGCTAAGCTAACTCAGAGTTAAAGTATGCTAACAGGCAGCCGACTGTTGCAGCAGTGAAAACAAACAAAAAGAGAAAATTTACAAAGTCAGTAGGATCAGAATACACAACTGTCTTTCTGTTTCTAATTTTTTTAAACTACTGTTACGGTCCGTTAGCCTACTTTAGCTCTGAGTTAGCTTAGCTGTCTTTGTTATTTCCATCCTTTTTCCTAATGGTGCTGCCAAAGCCTGAGGCGAGTGCGGCCGCTTCTCCTGACCCGGGTTGCTGCCCAGCTAAGCCGGGATCCCCCACGCTAATATGACGCCGCTGGCCGGTGTTGAGCCGAAGTACGTTCCCCCAAAACCATGTCTGAGACTGGAGACCCAAATTCTGTCAGGAGAAATGTAAATATGCACAACACCGACACGGCAGGCAGACAGAGAGCAGAGAGACAGGGATCCCTCTGCTGCCTGCTCGGGCGTTTTAATTTTCTTTAATCATTCTTTTATTAATATCTCTTTCTTTGCCACCACTTCCAGCTCCGTTTCATTGTTTTTATGCTCCGCTGATGTCGCCTCATTTTCTATGCTCATTCAGATGAATCGATGCTCCGGGACTCGATGTTTATGCCTGTGACCCCGTGAAGTATTTCTGACAGTTATTTAACAGGAGAAATTGATATTCAAGAAAATTTAAATTTGTGCACAACTTTTTCTTTATGAATACAATTCTTTTAGACAGTTTCCTTACCCCATAGCATTTCACCACAGCTGGTTTGAAAGCAAAACTGGTTACAATATTCAGTCAACCAGAACACAGCTTTCTGCTTCCTGTGTAGTGTTTGTCAAAAGGATCAAACATGATAATTTAGTCAGTAGTGGTTGCAAGACTTGGAAGAAAGCTTTAGTCATCGTTGGCAAACGTGAGATATAAGAACAGTGTTGTTACATGGAAAAGCTACCAGGGAACTAGCAAACAGGAAAATGTTGCACAGATAATAGCAACTGCAAATGCCCTTTGCTACTTCATTTTGTGTGAATCTCTTTGGGGCTAATCCCCCCTTCTTAAAACCTAGTGACGCCCCTGTATTGAACCCAAGTGCTTATATACAAGTGAGTCCTAAAGTACGCAGTATTTCCTGCCGGAACACAGCGGGTTGAGAAACAGAATGAAGACAGAAGAAAAGGCCCGGACTCTCAGGGACTGCAGATCTGCAACGGTGCTTTTGGATGCGAGTGCACGCTAACACGATATTGGTCTACGCGCACACCCAGGACAGACTATTTGCTCCGGAATCTCCGCGAGGAACTCTGGTTTGTTCTGTACCCCTGCTCTCCCCAGTACCCGCTTTAACGTCGCCGTGCTCGGGCTCTATTAAACGGCGAATTGAAGAGAATCAAAATTTTTGTATCTCACCGCTCCGCGAGACCCTTCAGTGCTCCGCCTCCGCCGCTGCGTTCAGGGACAGCACAGGCATCTGAGCAGAGCTTAAAAACTACTCAACTTTTTTTTTTTTTTAGTCCAGAGGGAAAACCTTTGGTCACAGTAGCTTTAAGTTCCAGATGAAGGGCAGGTCAGCAGATATTGAAAAAACTGACTCAATTAGCTTAAAAAAAATAAACAAAAAAGTACCAGATATACGATTTCAAGATGTTTGTAAGTGACATTTTGTGGTTTTTCTTCTTTTCGTCTTTATTTCTTCTTTTTCAATAATTACCATTGTGACGAACTTTCTATATATATATTTCTGATATTGTTTTAATTTTTTTCGGATACGACCGAAGCTCACAACTGATAAGTGTGTTTGATGAGAACTAAAGGCTGGGAGGGGAAAGAAATTTCCGAGGAGTCAGTGAAGGCAACATCGTGACATGATGTACTGCTGAGCATGCGCAAAAAGCCCGAACTCCTTTCAATCAGCATAGAGGATTATGGTGGGCCAGGCGGGGTTGGTGGTCGGGTCTAGTCAACTAGGAAGTAACAGAACGTTGCAGTACCGCAACTGACCAAAGAGTCTGGTGCTTAGAGTATGAAAGCTTTTCTGTTCCATTAGATTCTGAAGTTTTAAACCTTTGATTTTTCTTTCTGATTTTTTTTTAAACCTTTGAGTTTTTTTCTGAGTTAATAAACCTTTGAATTTTCTTTCTGATTTTTTTAAACCTTTGAGTTTTTTTTCTGAGTCAATAAACCTTTGAATTTTCTTTCTGATTTTTTTAAACCTTTGAGTTTTTTTCTGAGTTCTTAAACCTTTGAATTTTCTTTCTGATTTTTTTTAAACCTTTGTATTTTCTTTCTGAATGTTTTATTTCAGTGTTTTTAATTTCGAGACTCGACATTCGATAGAAAAAATTCCATGGAAAACGTAGCTTTTTCTGTCTCACTGGAAAAAGAGAGCCACCCAGCTGCAGGCGTTTAATGGCGGATGGATACGTTATGGCGGATGGACTCTACTGAATGTTGTAAGCGGAAATAGTTCTTCGTATCTACATGCGTTTCGTTTTAGGAGAGACGACAACGTAAGGTAAACAGTGTTAATAATTCTCTAGAAACCAAGTGTATTTTCTGGCTAAAACATTCTATGATAATGGCTATTTGAAGGAGTAGATGCCTAATATCTTTTCTTTATACATTTCAAACACTTTGTTCTGTACGATAAATTTCTAAATCTTTTTGTCAGCTAAGTTCTTCTATCTGAATAATTCAAAAGTCCATGTTAGCGTGAGCTTAGTTAAAGAATGAGTCTGTTTTAAACCTATTGACATATTTTCACTTTATTGTTATTACTGTTTTAACAGTCAATGTTTTTACTGCGCGAACTTCTCAACTTCTGGTTATAATTTAACTAATTCTTTACACAAAATAGGTCTATTAGAGAATTACCTAATGACAGAGCAGGGCAATGACCTACAACAGTTTACTGTCCAACAGAAAACAGATGATCAAAACAGAACACAATTCAGTGCATTATTATTATTAATAATAATATTATTGATATCAACATATTTGAGAATAATAAACTGTATGTGCTTTAATGAACACTTTAAGTAATTCATAAATGGGTGTTCATTATTATCTTTAGATTGTATGTCACATAACTTGTATGTGATTTTAGTGCATTAAAAACACAATAAATTATCATACAATATAATACATTTTTATCAAATAAAGAATTACATAAAACAATAGATTTTTTTTCATCAATACTTCACATAATATTTTTCAAATAAGTTTCAGATTTATTTGGTTCTGTAATTATTTCAGTAAAGAACTCCCCTGGAGAATGAGCATCTCCACAGTTATATATCATGTTTAACTGACTGAGTTTGAAACGACTGCACCAATTATCAGAGTAAATGCTCTTTTTTTAACTTAATTTTCCTGTTGTTTTTAACACATTTTGAGATTTAATGTTAATAATGTTTTGATATAATAGTTCAGTCATGAAAATATGATGGCTTTATGTGGAGTTTGTAAATGTCAAACCTGTTTTACTAAAGGCACAGCCAGAGAAAGCATTCAAAACACAGGAAAAAAATAAACATTTTTAAAAAGTTATATTGACACAGAGGAGAGCGGTTTTTCATCCTAAATTTGATCTGTAGATACATATAAACATAGTCTTTAGGCTGTACATTTGCATTGTCTAACAATGCTGTTTCCCAATCCTTTTTTAGTAAATGATCTGTTGCTTTTATCTTTAGATGCATGTATCAACTATAAAGAAGGATGGATGCAAAGGGGAAGACGGGGCTGCAGGCAGAAATTCTCCTGGACCAGAGCAGCATTTTTTCATTCTTTTTCTTTAAAGTTTATTGCTGATGTTTATTTTTACTAATCTTTTGACAGCAGTTGTAGCTTTACCTTGTTACCTTTAAGTTTATTTCAAACTGGTGCTCTTTTCAAGTTCTTAATGTTGTATAAATGATGGAATCGTGAAGGAAACTTGGTCTTAAAAGGTCGGCTGATATCAGTGTTGCAGCAGGATGGTTCTGGAGTTTTAGGACATGAATTTAATATTTATGAACATTTAACAAGGTGTTCCAGAAGGAGATGTCAAATGTCTGTAAAGACCTCCTGAAGCTTTGTTTTCCAGCAGATCAGAAGACGACCATGATTGAGTCCCGTTGAGTTCTGTCCAGGAGATCTTCAAGTGCAGCATTGTTTGGAAATGAAAAAAGATGCAGACGTGTTTAATGTCAGTTTCATCTGCAGCTGGGCGCCTCTCGTCTCTGTGGGTTTTTTTCCTCCTTCATAGTAATAAACGACGATAGCTTTTTATTCAATGTGTAATTCATATTGAGCCACTGTGCCAGCTCGGGATATTAGTTTACAGTTTAATCATTTTTGCTTTCATTAACAGAAATATTAAGAGTCGGCTGAACAAACATGTATATATTTGATCTTGTGTAAACACAGCAACCATTAACTTCTTCTTTGAGATGAACATTGTTTTCCCTTGCTCAACTGAGGTTTGTGCGCGATCTTGATTGCAGTTTCGCAATTATTGTAGCACTACAGGCCTACTGCTTATCCAGCGACATCTTATAATGATAATAATAATACATTTTACATCAAAAATATTTATAATTCTAAAATTAAAGCACGACTAAAATTTACAATAACAAAAGTACAACTTCCATTTTGAGATCGCCAACTCCCGCCCTTCAGAAGAAAAAAAAAAACGTCAGTTTGGGATATGATGACAACTTGAGTGGGATTGCCAACTCCCGCCCTTTAGGAGGAAAAAAAACCCAAAAACTTCAGTTTGGGATATGATGACAACTTCCGCCATGAGACTTGCGTGGGATGAGATGACGACTTCCGTTCGACATCCATCAGGACCGTCGCCATGTTACCTGCAGCGGGGTACTCTTGGATTAAGCAATCTAAGAACACATCAATGATCCAGCCAATCAAATCATGACTCCGACATGACGTCAGCTTTTGCTAGCTTGTTGGAGCTTAAAAAGGCAGCGAACCCGCCAGTGGTTCATCGCTGAATAATTAGTTCTTTATATCTACATAGTATCTTATCATTGACATTGTTTAATAGAACACCAAAACATGTAACTTTTGTTGTGATTTAATTTTTATTTCCTCCGTGGCTTTCAACCAATAAAACTTTGTTAGCTTCTCTGCTAACATGATGCGAGCTGAAGAAATGAAGTCTAAATAAATAAAGACTCTTGTCTGTGTCATAATAATTCAGTATTAACCAGTCTGAAAATTTAGTGTTAAAAGTGATAAGGTTGATAGACATTGTATACTTAAACAAAAGGGTTTTTCATGGTTTAAACTTTGCAGACATTTTTATGATCGTGGGAATGAATGATAGGATAGTTTCCCACAGCATACAAGATTAGGGAGTATGCTGCTTTCAAACAAATGTGTGCAGGCGGGAGTGAACGGAAAGCGGATAAGGAGTCAACGAGAAGCTGAGGCACCTGCGAAAGAAGGCCGATGGTGGGAAAATGCATCTCCAGGAAGAAGATCCAACCTCTTATTTTGATCCAACCTTCATTTTGCATATTGTGTATAAAACTCTGGGTCAGAGGGCAAGAGGATGTCTCCATTCTTCGCGCACGGAGAAGAGCATCCGATAGATGCTTTCCTAGGGACAGCTGGAGATCCTAAACGCATGTATTAGATATTTTGGTGTCAGGAATAAATCTTTTGGTGGAAAACCTCAAAATCGTTCCAGACCTCGATTTTTGAACACGCACCTAGGCATAATTGGCGAATTATAGTCTACAGAGCAAACACAGAGAGCCGAGATGTCAACCATCTCCTTATATTACGCGTTAATGGCAGGGCTGATAGTAACGTTCATGATAATGGCAGTTTTGTCTTTTCCTGGCTTTTAGTGAATGCAACACATGCACCCAGCGGAGTTGATTAGAGAGGGAAAAAAATTCGTTGTGTTTTATTTACTGACAGCCCCCCATCCCGATGTTTACTGTGATTTCTGTGGCAGTCCCAATGTCTTATGGCTACAGCTTCTAACAAAAAAAGGACACGCGATGGGTTTTCAAGAAAAAAGGTGAGACAGTTTGAAGAAATGAAGTTTTAACAAATAAAAATTCTTGTGTCATGATAATTCAGTATTAACCAGAATGACAATGAAGCGTTAAAAGTGATAAGCTTTGAAGACGCTTTTCAGACACTCTATTCTTAAACAAGGTGGTTGTTCGTAGTTTAAAGTTTGCAGACATTTTTATGATTGTGTGATTGAATGATAGGATAGTTTCTCACATCCTACAAGATTAGGTCACATAGGGAGTATGCTGATTTGAAACAAATATGTGTGCAGGCATGAGTGAATGGAGAGCTGATAAGGAGTCAACGAGAAGCTGATGCACCTGCGACAAAGTGGGAAAAAACCAGCGGTGGAAAAAAACAAATCCAGGGAGAAGATCCAGCCTCTTAGTTTGATACAACCTTCTATTTTACATATTGTATAAAAGTCTGGGTCAAAAGGTGAGAGGGCCTCTTCATGTTCCTGTGTTCCTGCAGAAGAAGCATCTGCTTAGATGTAATTCCCAGGGGCAGCTGAAGACCCAAAACGTTTTGTATTAGATATTTTGGTGTCAGGAATAAATCTTTTGAACACGCATTTAGGCATAATCGGTGAATTATAGCCTACAAGTTCCTCTGTTGTGGTGGATGCAGCAGGCAGGAAGACGGAGACAGGTAAACATGCTGGAAATACAAACGTTATGTGAACACCTGTCTGATCTGATGACAGTTTTGTTAGCTAAAGCGTTAGCCTAGCATTTTTGATTGATTAATTGATTGATTGATCTGGTTTATTTCAAGCATAAATTGGACTATACAAGACAAAAAGATCACACAGATTAATAAACTCATTCCATAGACAGTGAAATGCACTGAATAAAAGAAAAAACAAAGACTCACTTAATTCACATTTGATTCATTAAATATAGTGATTAATAACAAAAGTCAAGTAGAGCTTGATTGATTGCTTGAAAAGAATTGGGAAGAAGCAAACCTCATTATATAACCTCAGCCCTACATAGTTACTCCTTTTTTATAGTTTGCGTTGTTTCCATTACCTGGTTTTGATCTGATCAAGGGCAGATTTTTTTCAAGGAACAATAGTGCCTATTGATTAATCTCAGAAAACATTCTTTCACAATTTCAGTAAACAGTAACCATACATCATGTAACAGATATGTAATACTCATTGATTATTGTAACGAAGAGGCGGAGATGTTTGTATACATGTGTAAACGTTTTAATGATAAAGCACAGGAGCAAGACATAAATGTGGTCAGAGTCCACAAGGGTAGAGGCAGGAGAATCAAAAACCAGGAGTAATGCTCAGAATGTCTGCAGGGAAAAATAAGACTTTGCACTGGTGATGAGGCTGAAGTGAGTATATATGCTGGTTGACATAAAGATGATGATAAACAACTATGCAGGAAAGAGTCAGTACTCTGGCAAGAGCTCACTCTGGTGGTCGGAGAGGGCTGTTCTGATCCATGACAATTATCACCAGGATACAATTTCATATCAATCCAAAAATCATCCCTTTAAGTTGCAAATTAGGTTTTCAGGTAAGAGAGTGCTTATTGATTATCCCCTGAAAGAATTCTGACATATTTTCAGTAAACATTATTGATTCAGCCCATGCGACAGACTGGCGACCAGTCCAGGGGTGTCCCCTGCCTTCGTCCATGAGTTGCCGGGTTAGGCTCCGGCAGCCCTGTGACCCCGAAAGGGATAAAGCGGTTCAGAAAATGAATGAATGAATGAATTATTGATTCACACTTTAGGCAACCGTTGTGTATTACTCATTGATTATCATTAGAATGTATAATTACATCAATCCAGTAATCATCGCTACATATTTCAGATCAGTTAACTTATTGATAGTAAATAAAACATTTCAATAATCATTACTGCATATTACACAGTGTAATACTCATTGATTGAAATAAAAACAACTTAGATTATTTCACCACATTCAGGTTCACACATCCACATGTTTGAATGATTCAAACACCAGTTGATTTTTAACTGCTCTTGTCTTCGCATTGTGAAATTAGAGTTACTTTAAACATTTTCTTGAATTTTTGACCATTGTTTGAGTTCATTACTTACACTGTTCTAAAGTGTAGAGCCACACACACATATAGACTTTTCTTTGTGGTTCTTATCAGTTTGATCCTGAAGTTCCTACATCCCCTCAGTTTGTAGCCTCCTTCATTTTCTAAGAACGGTTCATGGATATTGTATGGTAATGTTTCTCCACTAGCTCTGTACAGAATTTGGGCGGTGCAAAAATCAACAAGGTCATACAGTTTTAAAAGTCTGAATTAATAAAATAAATTGTTTGTGTGATCAAGATAGCCGGCTTTATGTGCGATTCTGATGGCTGTTTTTTTTAAGTAAAAAGAGAGGATGTAGTGAACTTTTATAATTATTACCCCAAACTTATATATAATAAGTGAGATATGGTAATTTTAAGGAACAGTATAATAATATCTACAGTTGGATTCTAATGTATATTTGAATTTATTTATGATTGAAATATTTTTTGAGACTTTAAATATAGAGTTTGTATTTATCTAATGTGTAGCTTCCAAGTTAGTTTGATTTTAATAACAATCCCAAAGAATTTGATTTCTGTCATCCTTTCAGTTAAAACATTCTTTAATTTAATTGAGAGCATTGTAATTACCAAATTACTGTTAACCATTTTGTTTTTTTTGCACTCCTACAGACCTGGTTCCAAGAACACCAAGAAGGCCCTCTCTGATGTCATCCTCAGTTCGTCTGGCTGCTGCGCCCCGCCCCTTTGCCGCTCACGCACAGAGGCTGCTGCGCTCTTCTTCTCTTTGCCACTAATGTCACTCGCTCCACTGAGCATCTGGTTGCTTGGCAAGTGGACCTCTAAACTGAAATAGACTTTCTTCTCCCCCTGTGCCTGCCTTATCTAGTGTAATCACTCATCCCAACATCACACAGTGATAATTCACAGTTTTATAAAAACTTGAAGATTTGCTTTTTTGTAGCATTTCTTTTAACTGCTGTAAACATAGGGCATTATGGTGCATATTTCTGCCATCACCACACAGAGAGCAAATACTGGGGGGCAGCAGAGAACAGATGAGAGTCCAACGGTGTACACAGAATGGTCACATTTGGTTTGCTTAAAGTGAACTACAGTCTGTTTTCCCTGATAATCAAGAACACATTTTCAAATACACCCATTATTCAATATTCTGAATACACTCAAGCGGACCCTGGGCCTGTTTAACAGGATCAGGTGATCAACAGTGTCAAAAGCAGCACTTAGATCTAGTAGTACTAATACTGTGATCTGACCTGAATCAGAGGCACATCTAACATCATTAACAATCTTTAACAGGGCTGTCTCAGTGCTGTGGTTCGTTCTAAAACCAGACTGGTTCACCTCAAATATGTTATTGTGTAAGAGAAACTCATTCAGCTCAATAAAAACAATTTTTTCCAAAATCTTGCTTAAAAAATGGCAAGTTGGACACTGGTTATTAAAAACCGTAGGATCTACATTGCTTTTCTTTAGTAACGGTTTCACCACTGCAGTTTTAAAAGCAGTGGGAAAAATACCCGTTTGTAGAGAGGAGTTTATGATGTTTAAAATCTCGCTCTCAAAAGATCCATAAAATGATTTAAAAAGTGATGTTGGGATTGGATCTAAAATACAGTTGGGTTAACTTGTGAGAAAACTTGACCAAGTGTTGCAGTTTCAACCAGGTCAAAACTGTCCAGTGCTTCCTCGGGTAAGGTCAAGTCATCATTTTCATTACAATTGCTTCTTTGTTCCATCAAGATACTAGATCGTAATGAAGCAATTTTGCTCCTGAAGTGGTCAGCAAAGTCCTCACACAATGTAGCAGAAGCTGGCATTGTGGTCTTATTCATGTCTGAATTCAATAAGGATTCTATTGTGCTGAAGAGGACTCTGGGATTATTTTTATTTTCAGATATGATGTTCACAAAGTATGAGTATAGTTGATTTTGGTAAAGTTGATAGTTTATTTCGAGCTTATGTTTTCTCCAACGTCTTTCCGCAGTCCTAGATTGTCTCATCAATTGTTTGCAATTGTTTGATGTCTTCGGTTCTCCAAGGGGGTGTGGTTTTGATTCTTTTTAGATTTTAGTAGAGCAACTGAGTCGAGACTGGATCTAAGTTTACTGTTAACACTTTCTACAAGTTGCAGGGGGCTGGTAAGACAATTGGAGAGTTTGAGCGAACAGTTGAAATACATTTTTCGACCACTTCAGGAGACAAGTAGCGTTTCTTCACCGTTTTCACAGAGGTCTGTTGTTTTATAAAACCAGTGATGTTAAGAAGCACACAGTAATGATCAGAGACAGCCAGATCCACAACAGTGGACACACTTGTAGGTAAACCATGACTGATGACCAGGTCAAGAGTGTGCCTCCTCTTGTGAGTCGGCTTCATGACACGTTTAAGCAAATAAGTCCAGAAACTGAGTAGCAGAGTAGTCCGACTCCTTATCTACATGCAGGTTAAAATCACCAGTTCAGGGTGTTTGGGAGTCAATGCCAATTTGAACCAGAATTTTTTTTAAATCCAATCTTCTCAATTTTTAAATTAAACTCAATAAAATAAATAAATGAAAATTAAATAATTGTAATTATTAACGCAAAAAAAGATGAACAAGGACACACTGTGAATAACTTCCTCAGTTATAACCCTTCTTTGATAATAAATTTGTATTGAACATGTACTGTACTACTAAGTGTACTGTTTTAACTGTACAAAAAAAACCTCAATCAACAAATACATCAATCAAAAATCAATCGACGCAGCAGGTGTGTAAGCACCTTCAGCACCTTCAGGTTTTCTGCCCTCAATGTTTCCCTGCTTGCATCTATCAAGCTTGGTCAATGTCCCGCCCCCAAGAGCCATATATCCCACCGTGATTGGTGGGTTTGTCAGAACAACACTTAAATGCCATTCACACAAAATCCACGGGCCGCACTAACATTAAAATTTCATATTAAGGTGGGGGCCGCCAGTTTGAGACCCCTGCTGTAGTGCCTCAGGAGGGCAGGAGCAAAGCATGCGGCTTAAGCAACGCAGGGGCCACCACGCTGTTCTGCAGAGGAAGGTTCTCTGAAAAGTCTGCAGCCGGAGCCTGTTGGTGCTGGTGTGGGGGCCTACCCCCCCTATGAGGGATGGGCAGCTCAGAATGGTGGGCAGGAAAAGGGGAGGAGAAGAAGTACGGATGGAGCAATGCCTGCAAGGAGAAAATCAAAGCGTCAATAATCCACTGATGATCCTTGATGCAGGACAACTCACAGCCACCGGGGGCAGCACACGAGAAACTGCTCACCTCCCTGGCAGAGCAGCGTTGATTGGATGGATACACCAAGAACCTGTAGAGCAGGTGGATGGCTTGGGGTGGGGTGTCTGGGACAATCTCTTCCAATGGGATGGCTGGATTCTCCTTAAAGGTGATTTTGTTGTAGTCTGGCAGTTCCAACATCTCCTAAGGACAGATTTGTGTCTTTTTGATTTTACTATGCCCGATCACATATTTTTGGCATGTGGTTGAGCTGGGTGACGTTAACTCCAGTCAGTGTGGGCAACCCACTTCAGGATTTTTTTCCCTCTGTTTCGAAACTTTTAGATGACATCAGATATTACTCGATCAAGGTATATGTTTATGGAAAAATTAGGTGAGCTGCAGGGAGCCGGTGTTCTCATCTGATCAGCTGCTGTTCAGCTGACTCATTTGTCAGCTTCATAAGGATGTGAACTCTGCAAGTGCATGACACACATGAGACCTAAAAATGGATGTGCACATGACTTTTTCCTTGAATCTAAACAGCAGAAACCTGCACATATTTCCATGCTGTTTTGCACTATAATCTTACCGGCCAACTGTCCGCCGTGGGCGTTCCCAGGACTCGGAGGACACAGCAAAGCTGCTCGATGTCATTCTCTCCTGGGAACAGAGGAGACGAGTTCAAGAGCTCGCCAAAGATACAACCCACCGCCCTGAAACACAAAGACAGTATGTGCAACTGTGCATCTAACACGTACATCTGCATCATATGAGAACCTGCACACACAAAAAACACGTGCATCTGCACGCACACACGAATTAAACTTCACCCTTAAACAATCACATGTGCACCTACACACACACATAATCACGTATGCACTTGCACACCAACAAAAACAACTGACGTGTGTGTGCAAACACAAACGCGCACACACAGACTTTACACATGCACCTGCATTCCCACTCATATGGGCATGTGTGCCTGCTGACACACACATGTTACATGTTAGAGGTTGGGGCCAGCGGGCACCACATGCTTTTACTGAGACATCTGTTTGGTCGCTTTATAACTTTAACAACTTGAGATAAAGAAAAATATTCTGAAAAAAAATAGGAATAACAAGAAGATGTTAAGAAAAAAAGTATCAGAGCAAGAATGGCTATTCTGACCAAAAGAATGAATGAGTAACAACTATATTTCTATAGTCTATAGGAGTTTGGCTTCTGTAGCAGATACTTCCTGTTTGAAACGTGAGGGGGGAGGGATCACTCAGTCCAGTTCTCTTAAACAGTCAATGGCTTTAGCACATCATATTACCACAGGTCCACTCCCTGGTCGTAGTGGCGTGCTCCATACAGCAGCTCTGGAGCTCGATACCACCTAAACACAGGTGGATATGAACTCCTGTCTAAAACAATCAAAGCTTTCAGGTTAATAATAGAGCGCAACTTGAGTTTACCTGGTGGCCACCTGGTGGCTGTATAGCCGGCTTCCCTGAAAGCTGAAGAGCCTGGCCAAACCAAAGTCTGCAATCTTCAGGTGACCAGAGGAACTGATGAGGAGGTTGGCTGGCTTCAAGTCCTACAGACCAGAGGAAGGTCATCTTAGATCAGCAGTTTCTAACATTTCCCACATTCTTCATATAAAGAAAGGGCTTCTGTTGAGGCAACTTTCCTGTTGATGCCACTTCGAGGAGCCAATGGGGTCGTTTTGTGTGTATGTGTATGACAGACTTCTGTCTTATACATACAGTGGGGTTTTAACGTTTGGGCACCCCAGGTAAAACGTTCTATTATTATTGTGCATAAAGAACCCAAGGAAAGATTGAAAAATCTTCTAAAAGCATCAGTTTACAGATGAGACATTCTATTAAAATGTCAAAAAATAGGCTTTATTTCCACCATTTAGGCTTCAAAATAACTAAATGATGGAAATAAAGCCTTTTTTTTACATATTAAAAGAATGTCTCATCTGTAAACTAATGCCTTTAGAAGATTTTTCAATCTTTCCTTGGGTTCTTTATGCACAAGAATAGAAGATTTTACCTGGGGGTGCACAAACTAAACCACAGCTCGTTTTGTTGTTCTGCATGTTTAGTTTTATTTACAAAAACAAAAAGCTTCAAAGGGAGAAATATGAAGTTGATGAACCTGATTGACCAAGGCCAGAAAATGTGAATGCAAGGAAACTGACAGTGAGAAAGTGGTGTAAAACAGCTAAAATAATGGTCATCAGAAATAAACAGCTCCAGCTCTTCTCTCCTCCTCCATCCCAAGTATGGGTGAGTGCTTAACTAACCTGTCACCCAGGGATTGCTAATTAACACTTGAAAAGAGGTGAAAAATGCAAAACTACAAAGTGAAACTACATTTGGGCTCGTGCACCTTCATTTACTGAGAGAAAAACCTCTGACTACCACATCAAAGACCAGGCACTCACCCGATGCATGATGTTGTTTTGATGCAGAAAGGCTACACCCTTTAGCAGCATCACCATGTAGCCTTTGACCTGTGCTGGCGTCAGATGTCGCTGGTGGTTTCTGATCACCTCAGACAGATCTGACAGCATGAAGTTGAAGACCAGAACAAAGCCTGTACCATGAGGAAAGACGTCCTTCAACTTTACCACCTGAAAAGAGCAGACAGAGAGGCTTCACTCATTTAGAACCTTTTCAAGTCAAAATGAAAGTCCTGCCGAACAAAAGGCATCCCCTTCCCAGATCAAGAACGACAAGCAACACCCGGACAGCCGCCGCCAGGTCCCTGGAGTCTGTCCGTTTAATCCTCTCTGTGGGTCCATGCTGTCTGTGAAGTCCTTATTCTGAGCAAGTTTGTTGGTCTCAACCAAGTCCATCAGGACATTGTGTATGTTAGGTCCAAGTCTTTATCAGAACCTTTGAGTTTTTGGCAGGTCTGTGGTCTCCATCAGTTCCCTGCTTTCTGCCAGATATCTGGTTTTTTTTCATGCTCCTCTGTCTATCAAGTCCTTGGTGTCTGTTAGATCCTTCATCTCTATCATATCCTGTGTTGTTTTCTCTGTGCTGTTCTTTAGTCATTGTACACACTCACATGCTCGTTGTCCTCAATCTCCTGCAGAGCCTTGATCTCCCTCAGAGCCTGGTTGGGAATGCCGTCCTCCAGCCTCCTCAGAGCCACCTTCTTTAGAGCCACAGTTTCCCCAGTCTGTCAGGAACACCTTCATCCATCAGCTTGAATGCTCACCTCTTCGGGTGCTGTTCTGTTTGCCATTTGAGCTGCACAAACCTGTACGTGTTTGGCCTTGAACACGATTCCGTGAGCTCCTTCTCCAATGCGGCCAAGGATGCTGTACTGCTCCATGATCCGAGACACCCGCACGGGCTTTGATGGACTTGGAGTTCGTTCCTTTACTTTAAGGTTTTTAGATATGGCTCCGGCGCTTCCAGCACAAACACGACATTTTGTGAATGAACGAGACCGGAAGTGACCGCTGATGTTGCCGCGGTAACAGCTAAGATGAAATAAAAGCAAAACTCCGAGTCTTCAGTAGATTTTTTGCACCCAAAATATTTTGTTGACGTGTGAAGCCAATGAGGTGCGCTGCTCTTTGGCACAAGACGAGAATTTAAAAATATTTAAACAATAGTTAATGCGCAGCTATCCGCCATGTTTGTTGACAGTGACGTCATTCAAGCAGAATCCCAAACGAACGAAAACATTACAATAAAACATATAAAATAAGTACAATGGGTTCATAAAACAAAGGAAAAATATATTTTAAAAATGCACGGTGATAGAAGGTTTAAACCCACAAATTTGGTTCATAGAAACGGCGTAAAAACTCTCTGTATTTCTGGAAAAATATGGAGACAAAAATATAACAGAAAATAATCAAATAACAATAGTTTGCACAAAGCGCGTTAAACAAACAAATAAATAAAATGCCCCCTCCCGCCCCACTTCACAGGCTTTTATGCTGAAACCCGGAAGTATCTTATCGGAGTAGTTCCGGCTCCAAATCTTGTTTTCACACGACTGCATGTGGGGATTGAATTTCTTTGCAAGTGAATGAGCTGAACGCAAACTGTCCCGCAGCAGGATGGAACAGAAGGTCCTCCAGTATGAAACGTTCATCGACGAGGTTCTGAGAAGAGACCTGCGGTACGAAGCTCCTCTGGGTTCTGCTCTGGTTCTGAAGTGTCGTGAAGCAGCTCTGCGATTCTGAACGTCCTGATGTGTTAGAACCTGCAGAGGCCGGTGAAACATGGCCAATCACGTTTCAGCTAAAATATTGTCATTATTTTGACACCTCTTTTTGCCTTCAAATCGATTGTCATGAAACTTAAAATCCTGAATATTTCTATAGATGGAGGAAGCTGAGAAGAAAACTACATTCATATTTATTTATACATATCTACGCTATGAAGCAGAAAATGACTTCAATCGTTGATTTTTTAAGTGCACTGTTGTGTGTGCATGTGTAAGCTTTGCCTTCACTTTTTGGGGAAATCACCTCAGAGGAGAAGACAGAGCGATGCATGGAAAGGTGAAGGAGGCGGACGCTGCATGTTTGATTACTTGTTTGTTAGGTTGAATTGAGAGTTAGTGTGGAGGTCAGGATGGGGGGGTACAGATTCATGGCTGCAGTTGAGGAAGCTATGAAGATGCATGCTGTTAAAGAGGAAGGGAAGGAAAGGGTGGCAGGTGACTGGCTGTGAGCACGTCTGAAGGAAGCAGGCGGCAGCAGGTGTTAGAGGAGGTAGGAGTGGTAAAAGCTGTCTTTGCAGGTCTTTGCAGGTAAAATGACACTTTGACAGATCTCTGAAAAATAAGGGACCGCAACATTGGTTGGTGTGTGGGGGTCTGTGGGGCTGTTGCTTAGGAGCTCTGTGCTGCACGGCCACAGCACCCTCTTGCTCGGCGGGTGCACACCTTTAGCTTTAATGGTTCATTTCTTATATGACAGGAATGTTCTTGAGCACAGAGACCAGGTTTATGAAGAAATATCTCAGTACCTGCTGCTTAAGAACACCATTCAGAGCCTACAGGTACACACACATGCACGCATGTTTTTTTGTTACTTTTTGTTTAAAGAGGCGTCTGTTTATGGTGATCTCACTGTTTCTCACTAGGAGGCGGGTTCTCAGAGGCTGCAGACAGATGTGGATCTGGGCTGCAACTTCTTTGTCCAGGCTGAAGTGTAAGTGACACACGTGACCTGGTTCTGATCCCTACAATGCCTGCTGTTTCTGATTCATTTTCTTGTCAAGCAGTGAGGACCCGTCTAAGATTTTTGTGGCAGTGGGCTTTGGTTTCTTCGTGGAGATGTCTCTTGACGAAGCTCTGCGCTTCATTGAGAAGAAGACAAGTCAGCTGACAGCGTAAGTCCACATATGATTATTCTACAGTAATCCAGATTTCTATCACATGCTGTTAAAGCAAAATGTGCTCAGTGTTTTCTTGAATTAAGACAAATAAATTCTCGTTTTATAAAAAACTAAATGTTTTTGATCCAGCCTGACGATGCAGTTTCTGTTTTTACTCTTTGAGAGAAATGTGATGGGTTCTTGAGAAAATGTGCTGACAGCTGTTAGCTCATTGCTAACATTGTTGATCATTGTAAAAGGTACTAACATGGAATGGTTTACTTTGCAGCTTCACAGAGCAGCTCACCAAGGACTCAGCCAAAATAAGAGCCAACATCCGTATGGTGCTGGAGGTTCGTTGACCAGGCTTATAGTTAGAATGTGAGAAAGGATTTGTTGCTATCCTGAAGTTATGTTTGCATTCCCCAGGGTCTGCGAGAGCTGCAGGGGCTCAGTGACCCACTTGACAGCACACGAAGAGATGTTTTTTAGACAAGACGCAAAACTGGACATCCGGCTATCATGGAGCCAAACCTACCTGCCAAGAGGGAAGAAACGGCTTTAGTCTGGAAGAAACTTAATGAACACTGATAAGGATAAAGCCCCCACCAATCAGGGAGATACACCTGATTTGTGCCACGGACCTTCAGAATAATTTAACAGGAAGGCTCTTCTGATTTTTCTCTTTAAATTTGTTAAAAGAACAAAAACCTAATTTCTAAACAAAGAGCAACTATTTGGTTGGTGGCAAAGTTCTTTTGTTTAAATGCAACAAATATAGTGGCAGGCCAGAGAAATGTAATTGGATCTACTTTCTTTTTTGTTGGTGTAGTAACATGAGGTGAAGGGTGAAGTCAGGGCTGTCTGATTATAGATTTGGAACCACTAAAAACATTATTCATTGTTTGAGGGGTTTTATTTGATGTTTAGAAGATATGTAGTTGTCCTACCAAAAGTTCTGCTTGTAAGGTCAAAAAGAAAAATAGATTTTTCTTCAGCTCAGAAAAACAACAGGAAATAAATGAAAGATAAAGAACTGACCACACAGCTCTGAGGAGCACTTCGAAGTCTGATAAGAATATATACAGCACAAGAAGTGAGAGTTTGGTTGGTAGATTCTTATGTTGCAGTTAGCCATATATCCCATAATTTTGGAAAGCCTGCTCATTTATCTTTTACATAGGACCACATTTGTATGGAGCTATCACTAAGGCAGAAGAGAGGATTTTATGGGATCGGTCGATCCTATAAAACACACGCCAAACCTTTTCTGTTAAACGGCTTATTCTCCATTTGACTTGTTTGGTGTAGATTACACTTTGAAGAAACAAGAGATTCCAACTGTTATACTTTTTTTTAATTTAAAAAACAGAAGTTTCAGCAGCATGTTGGAAGAGGGTCACAATGGTGAGATACCTACGACCAGTGTTTGACATTCCCTATAAAATGGATATTTGATTTTGGATATGGTACAAGGACTTATATTAAAGTGATTTACAGTATATAAATGCTAAATGATGTATACTTGTATAGCTTTTTTTCTGCCTTCATTGAAGGCCCAAAACGCTTTACAGTCACAGGATTCACCCATTTCCACACTGATAGCGGCTCTGCTGCCAAACACTGGTGCCAACCTATAACCACCAGAGGAAGGTGGAGTTCAGTGTCTTTCCCAAGGATACTTCAATGCATGGGCGAGCAAGGTGGAAATTGAACTAGCAATCTCCCAATCAGAGGTCAAAAGCACCAAAATTAAGTGGACCGAACCGGAACCGAGGTTTTTATTGTCCCAACTCCGGCTTTCCAGGAGTGAAGTTCCCCAAAACTGAAACTGATCAGATTGTTATCATTTTCTCTGCTAAACAACATGTTTACAAAGTCTATTACCCACTGCTAAACGCTCCTGTTTAAACTAACCGTTGGAATATTGATACGAACCACGTTCCCAAACCTGTCGGTGAACCGGCGCGGCTGAAAGCCCCTCCTTTCTCCCGGAGCGTCAGCCGGAAGCCCGCCGGGTTTGACTGCAGCCAAAACACCCCTCCTCCTCCCCAACAGGAAACCGACTCACTTCTGACCGTTCGTCGCTGCTGGTGCTCGGACCCGTCTTCCGGAGAGCAGGGAGACCGGATCAAGTGCTGTCTGTCCGCGCTGGGGCTGTGCAGACAGCAACCGGAGGACTGCGGGGAAACTGAGCGGGTTTGCTGCGCTTGTCGCGGGGAGGTGGGGGAGCCACGCCACGCTAAGCTAACGGAGCGGTTAGCTTGCTAGACGAACTAAAGGGCGGACTGTGGTACCACCTCCTCGGAGTCGGAACCAAACCCAACACAGAGACCTGGTTTGAACGGTTTACTTTTGGTTCACTTTGACAAAGTTAGCTCGCGACGCAAACTGTGTCCGCGTCCGCGTGAGCGCTCACAGCGTCGGCAGCACGTCCGTGACGGCGGCTCACTTCACTCCGACTCACGCAGCACGGACCGAACCGCTCACGTTCGACGCTGAGCAGCCCTCTCTGAGTTGTGGACCGCTTAGTGAACCTCCAGCAGCACTTGTCGGCTCGTTTGGTTCCACCGTGGAGGTGTCTGGTTCTGGCGGCGCTCGGGGAGCGTTAGCATGGAGGCAGGGCAGCCGGGCAGCAGCAGCTCGCCGCGGTTACATAACGTCGACAGGTCGGGAGAGAAGCTGCCTGCCGTTGCCTCCCTCTCTCCCTCATTTTCACCAAGTGGACCCTGACAGACGCACGGAGCTCCTCCAAACACGCGCACACGCAGTCTCTCAACAGCGACGGGGCATGCACGCGGAGTGAGCCAGCTGGGAGACAGGAGAACGCGCACCACCGAATCCAACCCCCGTTAAAGATGGAGTCTAACCCGCTTATCAAAGGTGAGCTCTACTGGTGTTTGTGTGCAGCAACAGGTGTTCAGCCGCGCTAGTGCTCACATGTGATTCTGCTGGAGCTGACTCACCTAAAGCCTATTAGCAGCACTGCAGGCCTGATCCCGATCCTGATCCTGATCCTGATCCTGATGGGAGCAGAAAGTTGTCCTGGAGCTCTCTCAGGAAACTTCCTCTCAGGCTGCTGTGATGCTCTGTGCTTGATTCCTTCTGTCAACAAATGACTTCAGAGGAAACGCAGAGATACTGCTGCCACTGGTTGGTCCGCATCACATCCGTGACATTTGCAGCCCAACAATCTTCTGCAGCAGATGTTTGGGTGTTGCAGTGGCGACTGTATTTGTAGTATAAAAGCCAGTGTTCACAGTGCTTCAGTGAGTGTAAAGCTCCAGGAATATTTTTATATACACATACATCATCAACATTGTAACAAAGATGGTTCATTTTTGTCCTTTATTCCTTTGGTTTGAATACCTTAGTGAGCCTGTTTACATGAACACCAACCATTCAAACATTATCGGATTTCTGGAGTTATTGTAACTTTTTAAATACCATGTAGATTAGCTAGTCTGATGCACTTGATCCAATATTGGCATTTATCTGGTAAGAAGTTTGACTAACAGATCCACCCCCCCCCACCCCCCCAAAAAAGCTGACCCTTTCTGGCTTTTATTCAGTCTTATCCAATATATTTCGTTGTTTTATCTTTGGGCATTCACAAACAAAAACTAGGAGACAGAAGTCGTATGACTCAGAGTAGCTTTATGTATCCAAGGCAACCAGTGTTTCTTCCTGCAGAGTACGAATCACAAACAGCAGCATGCTGCTTGTGATGTGTTTAAGGGTGTAACGATGAATTGATTTGATTTCTGTTCCTATATTCCAACCAAAGCAATCTGTCTGAGGCAGAATCGAATCGACCTACACCATTAAAATAGTTTCAAAATAAGATAAATCTACAATCACATTGCTACTGGAAAATACCATTTTGATTGGCACATTTATTTTACTATAATGTAACCACCAAGTTCCAACACAGAGAACAACCCATGTGATGGAGCAGAAACTGATCAACCATCAATCCAGTCCAATGTGTGGAAACACAAAGTCATGTGACCATACAGTGGTGCTGGAATGTTCTAATAATGTTCCTTTGGATTAATCTGATGTGGAAAAACAACAGTGGGCTGAACTTTATCAAACTCAAATGTGAATGGATTTAACATGCATTCTTGTTTACTTGTTTGTTTGTACACATATTTTATTTACACTTGATTTTCTTGAAGAAACACAAGAATCTGGAAAACTTCACTATTCAGTTGCAGGAATTTATCTCTGAGTCTCACTGTTGAAGTTCTGGATGAAGATGTTCTGATCCATTTGAGGTCAGTGAATCAAATCCAATCAGGTTGTTCAAAATGAGCCAAAATCCAAAGTGAATTGCATCAGCAACTCCAAATATTGATTTAAATTGTTGTTAAAGTGATTCGTTATACCTCTGGTTGTGTTCTTTATTTTGCAGTAAATCCCCTCTATGATTAGAAAAGCTAATGCTACAAACATGTTAAAAGTATCAGGAAACTTGCTTAATTCTTTGAAAATAGGTTGGATAAGTGATAACACTGTAGACCAGTACCTTAAAATTGCATTTTCATAGTCCATTTGCAAGTACTTGATTTCCCCCAGTCATCCCATTTTTGTGTGTGATTTTACTGGCCCATTGGTATTGTTCCTGTTGGCTTCTGAACGGAGCTCATGGACTGGGTCTCCTCTAAACATGTTTAATTCAGTCTTAAACTGTAAGTGGACGTTTGAGCGTAAAAACTGCACTCTTTCTGTGCTATCCGTAGTTGTAAAGCAGTAACATGAAGCCTAACTACATTTACTTTGGTAATTATTGTCTTACTTAGAGAATGTAAAATACAACTTAGGAGGGCTTTAAGTTTAAAAGGGTTTTTGTCATTCTGAACATCAGTAAACAACAGGATCTGGCCTTCTTGGCCCCCATCTGATCAACATGCAACCACAATTTCCTTAAACAAACATCAACAGTCAGACAAACTCAGCTCATGTTCATCTTTATACAGAGGTGTTGTCTCCTCATTTTGATCCTCTCAGGTTCCAGTACAGCAGCTACAGGCGCATGCAGACGGAGTATCTCTGTCAGCAGGACTTCCTTTAATAGCTGCAGGGTAAATGGTAAATGGTAAATGGAGTATACTCGGATAGAGCTTTTCTACCTTCCATGAAGGCCCAAAGCGGTTTACAGTCACAGTCCCATTCACATACTGATGGCGGCGCCGCTTCCAAACACTGGCGCTAACCTTCCACCAGAGGCAATGTGGGGTTCAGTGTATTGCCCACCTCAGAAATTGAACCTGCAATCTTCTGATCAGGGACCGACCGCCCTACCGCTGCATCACGGTTCCCCCCAAGAAGGGGCGGGGTCAACATCAGCTCTCCTCAGCTTAGAGTGTGTGGGTGTGGATGTGCGTTCTTGAATGACCCGATCAAAACGTTCATTCTCAACTAACATGCCTTCAGCTTTGAGCCACAGGTATTGTACTAGCACGTTACCATGGTAACTCTGATGCAGCATGTAGAACAGAGCTGTGAGATGTGACTTGTTTGAGTTCTGATGAGCCACAGAAGTCACAGCAGACTGCAGATCTGACTGTAGTCCTGTCAGAAGGATGACGCACAAACGCACTTCTTCACATTAATGGAATAAGAGCTGTGAAGTAATCTTGATACATTGATTTGAACAATCTTCAGCTGTTTGTCGGATGGACTAGATAATTTATCAGTGCATAAAGTTCTCTGTTCTAAAGGGCATTCGAGAAAACGGAGTCCGGAGTGTTTTGCCTCTTTTCTGCTGTATACAGTCTTTCCGTGCTTCAAATCTAGTTTCCTCAGATGTTTCTTTGGGCCTCTTTTTCTTTTTCTTCTTTGCGTTCTCTGATCGGCTCTGTCAGCTTTTAAAACCTTTCCACTTTTTAAAATCATTTTATTCACTATATATAAATATAGCAAATGAACATGCTTCACCCAGAGTTATTTCCTTAGAAACAAACCAATGTCTGAACAGCAGTGCTCTTCCAAATCTTCTGAATATGTTTTGGCAAGCACGATAAAAAGGAACTTGTCTGCCAGAAGGACACATTTCCCCTGAAAAGGAAAGACTTTGGAGATTTTCTCGTTGCAAAGTATGACATTTAAAGTGAACTCAAAGTCCTACTCCACTCAGCTTTTAATCTATTTTCGAAGTGTTCCCAGTGGTCTTTTACTTATGATTAGGATGTTTTTTTTGGCAAAATGGAGAAAAAAACCAGTCTTTTTTTAGGACTTCGTTTCTGCAGAGCAGCAAGAGGTAATTGGAAATTCCCCTTTGAGTTGAGGGCGGGACTGTTGGTGGAGAGTAATCCTTTCCATCATTACACGTTGTCCCTCTAGCTTGCTGCCCCTCACAAACCCAAGCTAACATTGGCGGTGCGAAAAACATGGCGAGCAATATTGGAGATATCTGGCTGTACAGTTTTGATCCAGATACCAGCTCAGACGAGGAAAACAAAGTCATACGTAGATCTATTTGTCTGTAATTGGATGCATCAGAATGGAGCGGAGCTGGGAGCTTTTGGCCCACTGACTGTAGCATCTTTTTGAACAGCATTTTGCCATCTGCTCTTGATTCAGAACGATTTGAAGACATACTCAGAGATGCACTGTTAGTTTTAAACATGTTTATATGTGCCCTCCACGATGAGAAAAATGCTCCAAGAACATGTTAAAAACATAAAAGACAAAATTTTCATTGTAAGTGAATCTCTAAGATTGCATTTGGTCTGTAGTCAGACGGATGTCCACGAGAGATTTCTGTTTCGGACCAAAGCTTGTAAACAAAACCATGTTACAAGAGAAAGTCAGATGTGCAGCTTTTACAGTCCTCGTCAGGATGGTTAACTTATTAAAACTTTATATTTTGATGACTAATTTTGAACTTCCAGAAAATCTCATTCTTATTGTTACTTTGGTGCGGCAGAGGCATGCTCCAAGAAAGTCACTGGCAAGAAGACGTGCTGTGTGTGCTCTAACTCTGAAGATGTTAGTACTGAGGAGACGTCAACTATGAAGGTACGCTAATAAGTGCATGTAAGAATGTTATTCAGCAATGTTAAAATAAACATTGGACCAGTTACATTATTTCCTTTTCCATAACACAATAGTCTAAGCCTTACATCTGTCCGTGGCGCACCAGTTGTTTCATTTCCAATATGTTTACTCTCACATGACTTTTGTTTTTTTGCGGGGGCCGTTTGGTACATTTATTCTGCTCCCAGAGCATTTTGTATTCAGACTGAGGAATCTGGGTTCCAACTGACGCTCAGGCCAACTGAAAACGATCCGAGAGCAGTTCCTGGTCCTGAACCAGGGTTCGCTTGGGTGTGTTCAGACTGAACATTTGTTCTGGATTATTGGGGGAAATGAACTCAGGTTCACTTTAAGTGGACTAAATGTGTCCAGTCTGAATGCGCCCTACATTTCTGTGGTGAATGCTTTTTTTTTGTTTGTTTGTTTTAAGACTGTAAATCTCCAGTTTGACAGACTGGAGTTTTGGGGATAAGCAGTAAGAAACATGAATTGGCTGGAAGTTATTTATCACCTGTCAGCTAAAAACCTAAAATTATTAATCAAGGACATCTTGGATTTTATCTTCTTCAAGCAGGAGCAGAGTCTGTTTGATCATGGTGGTTTGGTGTTGGACCTTCATAAAGCTGATTGTCTGTTGTTATATTAAACCTTATTGGTGTATTTGATCTGACCCAGCGGTAGCATGAAACAGGATAAACAGCAAAGAAACTATGTAGATGTAAAACAAAAAACCTATCTCTTGCCGTATTCCTCCCGCAGAGAAGTTTTGCGTGCTGCAACACTGGTATGTTTCAAAGAAAAACCCACCCTGCCACACCTGTAAAAGAATAAGAAAAGCATTTCATACTTCCAGGAAGTTGTAGATGCTCCAACAGACAGGTGTCGCACTCCAGGCCTCAAGGGCCGATGTCCTACATGTTTTCCAACTAACCTGCCATTTAAGCTTCTTATTGGCTGATCCAGGTAATCAGCTGCAGATTCGTCAGGGTTTCTGGAAAACCAGCAGGAGGCCGGCCCTCGAGGCCTGCAGTTGTGTGTGTCATCCTTCAAAGCCTGAAACAATGTAGATGGTTTGGCTTTGATTCACCTGTTCTTCATACCCAGGGAAACTGCAATCATCTACGCGAGCCCCAACAACAAGCAACAGGGGGGTTTCCTTGGCTATTGTAATTCATTTCATGGTATAAGTAGACATGTCTTTCTGCATGAATTAGCTATTCACACTAAAAGGTGCCATTTGTTTGCACAAATAGTAAAAAAGAAAAAAAAAATACAATATGTAGGATTTTCATAATCTGATTTGTCAGCCAAAATAAACATGAACTACTAGTCCAACAGAAAACGAACATTGTTGCACTCGTAGTTCCATGGTTTTGTTCATTTGGAAAAACACATTTTCTTCAAAAACAAATCACCAAATGATGGCAGTTTCTTCAACATTGACAGACCCACTAATGAGCTCTGATCAGGTTTAGTCGCAGCATCAGCAGCTGCAGCCTCTTAAGCCCTCCCCTTTACAGAAAGGTCTCACCATGGCGATGGTTTCTATGCTCTCAGATAGGTCAGTTGTGTAACAGGTCAGCTGATGGTAATGAGCTTCATGTCTGTTTGCTGTCAACCTTCTCTGACCTGGACACGGTGAATGAAGACAGTATAATTCTTACAGTGTCTCTTGCATGCAGGAAACATTTTTGACTTTTCTCTATGAAGTAATTCATCTATTGAGCTCCTCTTTCTTTTTCCTTATTTTTTTGAAACTTCCTCTTTCGTG
Organism: Oryzias woworae; assembly: GCA_016861445.1. Taxonomy (NCBI): domain Eukaryota; kingdom Metazoa; phylum Chordata; class Actinopteri; order Beloniformes; family Adrianichthyidae; genus Oryzias; species Oryzias woworae. The sequence goes on from BOLG01001158.1 coordinate 1,443,574, forward strand.
TCTTTGCCTCCTGCAGATATTCCTGCAGTAGGCCTAAGATTGTTAAGTTGCTGCTGTTGTGGCTTCTTTTCAGTTTTCCTCTGAAATGTCTGAGGCTCTTTAACCAAAGCTTTTCCCGCTCTTCCTTCTCTTTCAGCAGCGCCTCAACCTCACACTCAAGCCTACCAGTTTCCTTGCTGATATCTCCACCATCTGTTCCCTGAATCTGATTGGCTGACCAATGCTGCTTTTACATTTTTTCATTGGTCATGATCGTGGCATTTCTTCTCTTTTTTTTTCCAACTGTCTGTTTATTGTTTTTTTTTCCCTTCCCACATTAGAATTAATACAACAAACATTAAAAGACCAAGGACAAAACAGCAACAAATACCGATTTCATATGGTAACAACTAATAGTCGACCAAAAAAAAAAAAAAAAAAAAAACAAGACAAAAAAAGAACATGTTAAGTTAACACTAATGCCGTGAAATCAACCCCACCCTCCAATCACTAATACAGTCTGTTTATTAACAGAAATGAATGGACCTCCCAGAAATCAAGCCTCTGACGCGATCAGACCTTTGTGTTGTCATTTTAAGAACACAAAAATGAAAGACGGGCTAGAACTTCAGAAAGCAGGTCGTGGTCCTCTTGCTCTTGACACTTTAAACCAAAATCTTCTGTTCGTGGCAGAAACTGTATGAGAACAGGACAGTTCTGCAGCTGGAGCTGTTTGACAGACATGAAAATTGGCTACAAGCTTAAAGAAACAGAAAAAAACATTTGTCAGTTGGTTGTGTATGGGAGACGTGACAAGGAAATAATAATACAATCTATGACTCTAAGTTGGAACTTCCCGGGCTCGCCTCGCTCGTGGATTCTGGAACACCGCAGAATGACAGCCAATCAGCTGCGACCCAAAGTCCAGCTTCCAGCAGAAGTCAGCATTCAGCCACATATCTGCTCATTTTATCAACAAAACTCTCTACTGGGAGCTGCGGGATCATATTGTGGGACAAAAGGAAATCCACCATGTCAACCGACGCTCGATAGGCGTGTTTGAGATCATCCAGTCAAACGCAGCGCTGTGCAGATCACCTGGATTGCGGTGCATGCTGGTTAGTTTTTTAGAACCGACGTCACATGTGCGCAGTCACGAAAGGATCACGAGAAAGGGGCGGGAGCAAGACGCCTACCTAGATGAAAATAGGTACTGCGCTGACTGCCACTTTGATGACTACAAAACCAGCTGGGCTTGATGAATATATCTAAGGGCAGTTGAAATTGGGGGAATATATTTTTAACAAAACTACGAAAAACTTGAAAGGGTGTTGCCTTGCTAAGCCAGATTTTTCAGATAATTGTTCAAAAGATGCAGAGGTTTTGTTGATACACAGATAATTAAATGAGCTAATGCCCAAGGCAAGCCAAATGATGAATGCCTCGTCAACAAGAGACGACTGGGAAAAGAGTTTGCAGAGATGGGTGCTAAAATAGAATAGATTGTGTTAAACAGCCTGCTTCAAGTTAAAAAAAAAAGTGTGTCTATTTTTAATTAACCCAGTTTGGTTAGGAGAGATTATTAAAGGCAGCACAACTCAAAGCATTTTATGATCTAAAATGCTAAGTCTAATAAGTATTAAGTCTTAATATATTTTGTAAAAAAGATTCTTAAAAAGGGTTAAAGCAGGCATGTCAAACATACGGCCCGTGGGCCGGACCCGGCCCGTTGGATGATTTAATCCGGCCCGTCATAAATTTCTGAGTATGTCAAAAAAAGAAGCGAGTCACAAGCTCATTTCTGTCAAAAGTTATGATTTTTTAAAATAAATACAAACCAAATGCTCCCTCCGGCCGCTAGAGGGCAGTAAAAGAGCTCACGTCCAGCATGCAGCACTGACACGAGTTAGTACCAGGAAATAAGTTATCGGTCAACACACCCTTCCCAAAATGGCACTGTCAAAAAAAAAGAAAAGTGGACACGGAGTGCAGGGTTTTCCAGGAGAAATGGACTGAGAATTATTTATTCACAGAAGTGAATGTAAAACCAGTGTGCTTGGTTTGTAATCAGCAAGTTGAAAGAAGTTGAAGTTCAAAGAGTTTAATATTCGGCGCCACTACAAGACTCATCATAAAGACAAGTATGACCACTTGAAAGGACAAATAAGAAAAGACGAGATAAACAAATTGGTCGCTGGTCTGAAGAAACAGCAGTCTGCTTTTACGCGCAGAATCGCTGATGGGGCTGTAAGAGCCAGCTACATTATTGCCAACGAGCTGGTGCAGGCATCAAAGCTATTTGCTGATGGGGAGTTTGTAAAAACATGCATGCCGAAGGCTGCAGAAGTCGTGTGCCCTGAAAAGAGACCTGCCTTTGCCAATATTAGTCTAACGAGGAACACTGTCGCAGATCGGGTGACAGAACTCTCAAGTGACTTGAGTAGCCAATTGAAAGAGAAAATCAAATCATTTATCGCATTTTCAATTGCAATAGATGAGAGCACCGATGTCACAGATATTGCTCAACTGGCCATATTCATTAGAGGTGTTGATGAAACTTTGACCATCACAGAGGAGCTGCTTGAATTGGTGCCCATGAATGACACCACAACAGCAGATGACATTTTCAGCGCTCTCGTTGGAGCGCTGGACAAGGTGGAGGCGGACTGGTCCCGTGCTGTGAGCCTGGCGACCGACGGTGGGCCATCAATGGTGGGGAGAAAGGCAGGCGTTGCCACAAAATTCCGTGACAAAGTACAGACCGCAAATGGAGGACAGGAGTTTTGGGCATTTCACTGTATTTTGCACCAGGAGGCGTTCTGTTGCAAAACACTGCAAATGGACCATGTTATGAGCGTGGTTGTGAAAACTGTCAATTTCATCAGAGCTCGCCAGTTTGACTCATTTCTCAGTGAACATGACATTCATGCTGGCCTACCATACCACACTGACGTGCGCTGGTTAAGCAGAGGTGCAGTACTCAAGCGCTTCTTTAAGCTACGAGGCGAAATTGGACAGTTCATGGAGAAGAAGAGACGCCCAGTAAAGGAACTTCAATGCTAGGAATGGGTGCAGGATCTTGCCTTCATGGTTGATATTATGCAACACTTGAATACACTTAACACTACATTGCAGGGCCGTAACAGAGTTGTCACTCAATATTACGACAGCACAAGTGCGTTCAAGATGAAACTGTCACTGTGGGAGACGCAGCTATCCAGCGGTGACACCACGCACTTCTCATGTCTCACAGCTGTGCGTCCGAAGGCACCGGATCATCCCGATTTGGATAAATATAAAGACAACATAACAGATTTGCTGCGAGAGTTTGAGCGGAGGTTTCAGGTTTTCAGTGAACTTGAGAATAAATTCGGCTTTTTTCGCTCGCCATTTACAGTGAAGCCTTCTGATGTGCCAGCTGACATTCAGCTCGAGCTTATTGACTTGCAGTGCGATTCCGCTATGAAGGATAACTTTGGGTCCGTGGGATTGGGTAAGTTTTATCAGTATCTTGTGCCAGGTTACCCCAAATTAACAGCCATGGCTGCAAAGGTTCTCTCCAGGTTTGGGACTACTTATCTTTGTGAACAGGTGTTCTCCGTGATGAACAATAATAAAACAAAGCAGCGCTCAAGGTTAACAAATGAACACTTGAATGACATTGTTAAATGTGCTGCTACTCAGGATTTGACACCTGATATCGACGCACTTGTAAAGGCAAAAAGATGCCAAGTTTCAGGAGCCAGCAGCAGCAAGTAGACTGCAGGAGTGCAGTGAGAGGAGAGAAAAAAGTGTGATGACACGACATTTGTTTGCACTCATGAATACAGATCATTAAAAATAAGATTAATCTGGTTTCATATTAAAGACAATTAATATTGTGCAGTATATTCTCAGCTTCAGTAGGCCCAGCCTAGTAGTTTGAGCTGATGTAGTCTAATCTTATTGCCCATGCACTGCTAAAACTTTTATTTTGTATTTTTTATTTATTATATATTTTTATTTATTATTATTTCAAAGCAGTATGACAATTAAGGCGAAACATTTTTTTTCATAGCTCCCACTTGAGTTTGTTTAGTGTGGTGAGTTGGTTCAGGTGTAAAACTGCATTCACTCAACTGTTAAAATAAACCAGTTGTTAACACATTCAATGCCAAACATGAAAATCGTTTTTTTCTCCATTGTTTGTGAATAAATGTGTTGTGCTTAGAAAAGATCCCTTGTCATCCGTGATTATAATATGTAGGGTAGGCTACAAATGTAGGCTGAATGATAAAGCATAGTACTGAAAAACAAAGCTAAATAGTTGGAGTTGACATTCTTTTACTGATCCGGCCCACCTGAGAACAGAAAGTCTGGATCCGGCCCCAGAGCCAAACTGAGTTTGACATGCCTGGGTTAAAGGAATAAAGATCCTCTTTCCTGCTTTAAATTGCATTTTTTAATATTTCTGAATTGGAAGCATGAAAGATCAGGGGCAAATGAAAGCATGCCGTTTGAAAAAGTTCAGGTTTGTGACAGTGGAAACTGCCATGGGTGGGCCAAAGTCTCCCTTCTCTGCTCCACTTTGATTCATTCACTGGCAGACCAATAGATCCTTTAACATCTTCGTTTTCCTCGTCTGAGCTGCCATCTGGCTCAGAACTCTACAGCTGCATAGCTCTGACATTGCTTGCCTTTTTTTTTTTGCTGTTATTAACTCTGTTAATTTTGGGTTGTAACTTGTAAACCAAAGACGTATACTATCACTGGATGAAGCGGAGTGAGACGTCACCCATAGAAAATGCCTTACCTCCAGCTCTTGTGAAATAAAGCCAATTTAGTCTGCATGTTTCCAGATTACGAACGCCGCCATTTAGAGCTCGACAGCCGTGATTGGTCCGTGTCGGTCTGAGTTACGTTTTTAGAGGAACTACTGTCGCAAATCATGAGAGAAGTTGTTGAAAGTCCACATCCCTTCCACTGAAAGCGACTCAGGAGAATCTGTCAATCAAACGTTCAGGTAGGGCCATCAGGCAACACATGTTTCACTGAGGCATCTGATTGGTCAGTTTATAACTTGCCTAACTTGGGATAAAGAAAATATATCATGAAAGAAATATTAGGATTAGAAGACGTTAAGAAAAATGTATCGGAGCAAGAATGATTATTCTGACAAATAAAATGACTGAGTAACAACTGTTTATTTCTCTATAGTCGTCTATTGGATTTTGGCTTCTTGAAGCAGCAGTTACGTCGTATTTGGAACATGAGGTGAAAGGGGTCAAACTGTCCAGTGGTTCTACAGCAGGGGTGTCAAACTCCAGTCCTCAAGGGCCGGCCTCCTGCTGGTTTTCCAGAAATCCTGCTCAATTTGCTGGTGATTACCTGGATCAGGTGTGTTTAGCCAATCAGGAGCTTCAATGGCAGGTTGGTTGGAAAACATAAAGGACACCGGCCCTCGAGGCCTGGATTCTGACACCCCTGTTCTACAGTCTATGGTGTAAACAAAGGGGTCGATGGGATATCAATGTAGGGTTACTTCTGTGCCAACAGTCCCGCCCACAACCCAGTAGGGAATTTCTGATGAAGTACCGCTGTTCTGCACAAAATAAGTCTTAAGTCTTAAAAACAACACAAGGTTTTTTTTTTGCCCAAAACTGCATAATCATAATTAAGACCACTGAGAACAATTTTACAATGGATCAAACTATAGTCGCAGTCCCATTCCCCCATGCACACACATATTCACACACTGATTGCAGCTCCATTGTCTTACACTAATGCCATCCTCAACCACCAGGAGCAACATGGGATTCAGTGTCTTTGCCTAAGGCATAAATAGTCTACAACTTTTTAATTTGCTTCACTAAGCAAACACCTTCTTATTTTGCCCCCCTGTATGCGAAACATAAAAACTAAGCTTTGTTCTGGTCTCATTATTTGGTCTGAGCTTGTTGTTCACCTTTCAGCTTATCCGTTCAGTTCACTCATTGCACACCCTGAGAATCAAAACCTGGTTAACTGCGTGCCGGCCTTGCACTTAACCAACGGAGTCATCCAGTTGCTATTAATTTGTCTGAGGTCTGTTCCCCTTAATATGCGATGTGCTACTCACACATATGAAGAAGCACCAGCATTGTGTTGTGGTGTTAGTTTCTTTAGGTCTGTGAGTCGAACTGAAAGTGTCAAATCTCTAAAAACAAACTACAGTATTTTTATGACCATCATTGGGGCTAACTGCAGTTTTTAGGGGTTGAATGTTTCTGGCATTATTAGGTCGGCGGAAAGCTTGTTGAGCGGTTAAATCAAATGTGTTTGAGCAGGGTTGTATCAAAATCTGATCTATTGAATCTGTCCGTGTTCACAGCTATGGACCCATCTATCACTTTGTGGCAGTTTTTGCTCCACCTGCTGGAGGACCAGCGGCAGCACCACCTGATATGCTGGACTGGTGAAGATGGAGAGTTCAAGCTGCTGGACGCTGAGGAGGTGGCCCGGTTGTGGGGGCTCTGCAAGAACAAACACAACATGAATTACGACAAACTGAGTCGTGCACTCAGATACTACTACGACAAGGTACACGCAACAAGATATTTCCTCCCACCAGGAACTCATAGGCTAACTACGCTGCTTGTGTGCAGATTGACAACAGCGTTGTCTTCTTTCAGAACATCATCAAGAAGGTCAGCGGACAGAAGTTTGTCTACAAGTTTGTGAGTCAGCCAGATCCATCACAGCCAGATGGTCTACGATGCTCCGACGTCAGCCTGGGGAGAGACTCTGTTGACCCCAGCAGTCAGTTCAAAGGCCCGGGTAGTGGAGCACCGGCCTGTCCATCAAAGGGCCTACCTCAGGTATCTGTGATGTTCAGTTCCCTTCTGAAACTATCAGTGGTCAAAATGACATAAGACCAACGTGGTTGACTTTTTGGTTGTACAGCGTTCATCACCCTCCAGCTCTCAGAAGAGCTCCAGAAATGACTACATGAAGTCTGGCCTCTATTCCACTTTTACCATACAGTCACTACAAACCCAGCCCCAGCCCCAACCCCGACCTGTCAAACCAGAGCTCCTGATCCAACAAGACCCCGCCCCTAAGGGTGATTGCCCATCCATGGAAGTGAGTGACATCATGTTACCTTTCTGGGTAAAAAAAAAGTCAAACAAACTGGTTAGTGGTTAGTTAGCCGGGAGGCAGAAACAGATATTTTTTATTCACTCCAGTGTTCAGCAATCCATCTTTACACAATCAAACTCATTTGTTTTGGTCAACCTTTTTACTTCTCTGAGTAGATTTAGAATTTATTTAACTGCCTTTCCAAACTGCACCCAAATGGCGGCGTGACCTTTTGATTGACGTGTGATGGTCAAATGGGTCCAATAATCTAACTTAACTTTGGGCTCAATCTCAACCATGAATACAACATAGAATGTAAAATTTACAAAAAAAACAGTACAGTTGCTGTGGGTTTAAAATCTAACTACAGAAAGGGAAAAAGGTTACGAATATGATATGTAACTTTGGCTTTACTTTGCAAAGTGTTTTTTTTTTAGTGAAGGGAATGTAACATTTTTTGTTGCAACGGTTCCAGTGTTCACTGACACTAGAAGGGTTCAGTGTTGTGAACTGACCTGGACCTAGTTTCTTTCTTTTTCACTGCAGCTTCAATTCAGATTTTAAAATGTGGTTTCTCTATTGGTTGATTTAAAAAAAAAACGAAGCTGCATTCAGGTGCAGAGTGTAGGATTATTCTTTGAATAACACCATCGTTTTCTAAGGCCTTCAGTCAGACCCCTCACAGTGAGCGCTCTCAATTGTATCATCTAGAGCCCCCCCCAGATCTGTAGCATGTCGGAGTTGAAGCAGTCTCAATCGGTTGCTGGTGCTGTTGACGCCGCTCTTCAGGTGATGGTCACGCAGGTTTCTCCGTGTCAGACTCCAGCTCCCAGCCCGCAGCTTCCCGCCTCCTCTCCCAGTCAATCACAGGTAAGCAAAATAGGACGGGTCAGGTGTCTGTTTTGGACCCCAAAGAACTAACTCACCTCATTGTCACCTGCTCCCCAGAACCCTCCTCAGATTTATCTTACCAGTGTTGGGGAGTCGTCTTCTCTAACTCCTCTTCTTCCTATTGGTGGGAGTGTGAGCCCAGTCCCCCCACCACATGCCCCAGGTGATCCCCAGGGGCCACAGCAGGATGACCACAGTGGAGTTTTCAGCACAGGAGTCCCATTGCCTTCACACCCAGCTCACCCCCACCCTGTTTTGCTTATCATCAACCCCCCTCCTCAACAGCAGGCGGCTGTGGCAACCCCCGCATCTGTTGTCCCTCCCACTACACGCCCTCCACCTCCCCCTATTGTCATCAAGGAGGAGCACTTGCCATCAGAGCTCCTAGAAATGGCGCTGGACAAAAAGCAGATGGAGGAGGTGAGCTTAGTTTGACTAGTTCTGTTGGTTCTGATTTTAGTCTTAAGATGCAAGAAGGGACTTTTTGTTTCCAATCAGAGCAGAGCGTGAGTGACACCAGTAAACTTGCTGTAGCCCCTCCCAGAGTCTTGGGGATATTATATTTTAGTGTAAAGCTGCATTCATACCGGGCTCAGAATCGTGCATTTGAGGGTGTATTCACACTGGAAAAGTGATTTGTTCCGGACCGAGTCTGCTTAATTTGTTCTGGGTCGAGTCCTAAACCTTGCATTTGGTCTGTATTCAGACTGGGGTCTACTGAAGATTTCTGTTCTGGACCAAAGCTTGTAAACAAAACCATGTGACTAAAGATCTCTTAAGTCATTGGCCAGCAGGTACAGGGGCGGATCAAAACAGAAAGTGTCCTCTGCTGGACTGCTGGAGGTGCTGCACTTTGCAAAACCTTGCCAGGATTGTTTACTTATTCAAGCTTTTTATTTTGTGGACCAATGTTGAACGTCTGTATGAAGGCCAGGATTCAACACTTTTTGCTGTGACTTTGGTACGGCGGAGGCACGCAGCAAGGCCGCTACTAGGGACCCTGTGGCTACAAGGTACGGTGGTGATTGTGACTTATCGAGATGTGTATCATGTTAAAAGTTGTTTAAATGAGCCTGCATTTATCCAACCACATTTCAATGAGTTGCTGTTGCATCACTGCTCCACTATTTGTCCACTAATTACCGGCTACGGTGGCCGTTTTGAATCAGTTGTTCCGTCCGATTGGAAACAAACTGAGACCACTTCAAAAGATGGGTCAGAGAGTGGATCCTGGTACCAGACCAGGATCAGCTTGGGCGTATTTAGACTGAAACTTTGCTCTGGATTATTGGGTGACACTAATCCTGGTTTACTTTAAGCAGACAAAATGTGTCCAGTCTGAACACACCCTGAGCTTTCTATGAAAAGTCTACGTAAATGTGCACAAATGTGCCTTTTGGGATTCCGCATACAAAACTCTAGCACTCATGCATCATCACCACTTAAGTTTTTAAGTCTCTTTTTGGGCTTTATGCACAAAACGCACGGCAATTGAATGCAAGCTGAGAGTTTAACCAGTGGAACTGACCAATCAGGGACTCCGATTTGGTTGCGACATATGAGTAGCGTCCTTTTCAAAACACGGTAGTGCCAACTGTTTGAAAAGTGATCATGAAGGAGAAATGAATGAATGCAGTTAGTGACCAGCTGGAAATCAATGACACCAAGTCTTTTATATATCAGAATAGGGCTGTAAAGAAAAAGCCTGGAACAAGATTCACCAGATTTGGACCGCTATGACATTTCGTGCTAGGAATGTCTCGATCCAATTCATTTGATTGTAAGCATCTCCCAATACTGAGTCCTGATCCGATACTTTTGTAACACGTTTAAAACATGAACAAATTGAATAAACAGGTCCAGGTTGTCCCAGATTTTTATCTCATTAACCTTCTTTTACCATTTAACCCTTAAACAGCTCACTGTGAAGTAGTCTGAACAGTCAAATAAAAACTGTTCAAATATCAACTCAAAACAAAAGTTAACTTGTCATGTAAGAAAGTTTAGTGACTGCAGCTTTCATGTCTTCAGAGCTGATGAACATTTTTGATCAGCTGTGATTCATATCTTCTGTAAAAACTTGGACAAATTAATGATAACTTTCTTTTAAAATCGTTGTTGTAGAATGAAAATGACGATGAGTATTCATGACTGGATCATATCAGTGTAAACATATTTGTTTTGTTTGTTTTTTATAGATTATGGCATTCTTTATATAAACCTTTTAAGACTTCTTTAAGATCAGATTTGGGGTTTTATTATTACAGTAGCTAATTCTGCCTAACTGGGGCTCTATCAAAAGGAAATTTCAAAAGGCATATGAAACATGACTTTGGGTCTTTCAGGATTAAATCACCATGTCCTGGAGATGCAGCCTCACTGCCGTCTGTCTGAAAAAACAAAGCTCCTTCCTTTTCCAGTTAAAATATATTTGTAGGTAGTTGTTTGACAAAGCAATAGACACTTTTGCAGTCAGTTTAAACATTTATCATAAGAGTTATTGATCCCAGAATTCTGAATCTATGAAAATCTCATTAGCTTAACTCAAGTGGTTTTGTGTGCCTCCTGCTCAAACTGGTGCCATATTCTATAGCAAAACATTTTGTGATCCATTCATGATATGCAGACTTCTAGTAAAGTATCTGTCTGGAATAATAAGCTTTAAATAGAATGCGCTGTTCTTAATAAGACTAAATTAAATACCTCACTGATCAGGAGACATCCAATTTGGATCGAGTCTGAAACCATGTGATTAGGCCAGATTTCCGATTAACAGGATTGAATTGGGACGTCCCTATTTTACACCAAGCCCGGTGTGTGCGTAGCTTTAGATCACAGAACGTGTCTATTGTATATGTTGCCTGCTGAAGTGTAGGATTAGTAGTTATTAAACAGAAACAGCTGAACTAAAGCTGCTGACACCTCCCCCAGGTTCCTCAGCTGATTTGCAGCTCAGCAGAGTTAGAGACCCCCTCGGCCATCATAGAGAGCCCCCTTCCTCCCTGTGTGGAGCCCAACATCAGAGTTCAGCAGGAGACAGGGAAAGTAGTGGCCCAGGATGACGCCACCAGCACGGTGGCAGGTAAGTTACTTTCATTGATTCATGTGGGTTACATGAGTTAAACTCGCCTGTCCAGTCAGATTGGTCCAGCTCACTTTGATCTGCATAAAGCAGCAGTTCATAAGCGTGCACATTTATGGATGCATTCTGCTCCTTTATGTCTGTTAGACCCCCCTGAGCCACTTGTGACCTCCTCTGTGCTGGACGCTGTTCCTCCCAAACAGAAGAAACCACGGGGCCTGGAACTACCTTCCTCCCCCTCACTGCCACCCGGCCTCTCCCTGGATAAGGTGTGTGTCAACGCCGTCTTCACCCTGTTAACTCTGCCTCTCTGTGACACAACTTCCTGTTTTGCTTGAAGGTAAATGCGGCCGTCAACAGCTTACTGGCCCCTGGATCAGCAACCAACACACTGACCCCAACAGTCATCACATCCCATGCTCTGGTAAAGGTCCTGCCTCCAGTTTCAGCCAATCAGAAATAGAGGGGGTCTTGTGACAGTGTGTCCTGTTTGTTGCAGACCCCTGTTCTACTGACGCCCAACGCCCTCCCCTCCACCATCCACTTCTGGAGCACGCTTAGTCCCATCGCCCCCCGCTCACCTGCCAAGCTCTCCTTTCAGGTAGTCCACTGAAAGCTGTAGGTCTTCAGAGTCCACTCCAGGTCAGCTGGAACTGCTGAGCTGCTGGTCCAAACATAAGGTTAACCCTACAAGGGTAGACTGCTGCATAAACATCTTTCTTCACGTGGAGAGTTAAAGCCCCATAGGTTGTGGCAAACCTTGTGCAGGCACACTGGAGCTGTGCTGCTACTGCCAATACCACTCTGGCATTTATGTAACCCCAGCAGGAAAACTGGAAGTGGCAGTGGTTTATTTTTTGTTTTGTTTTTTAGTGGACACACTGCTTATGCATGAGCTTCATGGTTGGAAAAATGAACCATAGCTGATTTAAATGGCAGCAAAAGCCCAGAAATGGCTCTAAAAGTCAAACCACCTTCTTGCCTCCGTGCTCATATGTTCAGCTACGCCCACACAAAGCTGGTGTGGGGCACCACTGAGCCCTACAGGAATCTGCTCCATGATCGGCACGCACTCACCTGAAACGTGCCTGTTTTGGTTTGATCAATGGCTGACTCCAAGCCCCCACAGCTATAAGGCTTGGTTCTCACAGGTTCTGGCTCTGCTCCTCCTGTTCTCCATCTGTTCTGCAGTCATTAAAGTCCCACTCCAACCATATTTTTTTCTTTTGGAAAATTTTTCCTAGTAGTCTTTTATTTATGGTTGTGCATTTTTATCCAAAATTAAAAAGTTTTTTTTTAAGACTTATATGCCCAGCGGCAGTAGCTCATTAGAAATAGTAATTCTGGTTTGTGGGCAGGACTGTTGGCTCAGAGTAACCCTTCTCCCTCCCCGTTACTGTTTGTGCGCTCAAGCTCATAGCCCAAAGCTAGCATCAGAGGCTCCAAAATAATAATAAAGCAATATTGGATCAATCCAGCCAGACAAGAAAAAAAATGAATGGGGCAGAGTAAGAAATACTCAAACAGTTTAAATCAAATTATTTTATGTAGGTCTTCTATTATGAAAAAAAATGCTGCAAGAAATTGTTAAAAATACCAAAAAAAGACCATTTTCATTGGAGTGGTTCTTTTAAAAGATTTACTGAATCTGGTTCACTGACAGAACTGGTGCACTTTTGCTATCACTGCTTGTTGGTACTAAACTTCTTATGCATCTCACATGTAGATGTTGATTTTTGTTTTACTGTGATTTCTTCAGTCAACCAACGGTAAAATTTGAATCCTCTAGGTTGCTACCTGTGTAATCCAGTTATTTGTCTTATTCATGTTATTTTTATCTTTTTTTAAAAATTCTAGGTGAAAAGGATTCCTAAAAAAATATTCTTAAATATAATCAGTTTTCCCAAACACACACAGGTGCAGCAGTGAGATGACATTTTCTTTGTTTGATGTAAACCAAAGCATTCATCTGAAGCTGTGGAAAACTTAATCTGACACACATTCATGTTCAATGATTTTTTCCTTCTTTTCACTATGCATTCAATCTTAAATATAGTTTCCTGAACTTAAAAGTTGTCACATTGATGTTAAAACACTACCATGCTCTGCCCCGCTGCTCAGTCTTGCCATGGTTACTGTACTGCAGGGGTCCCCAAACTTTGTTCTTGTGAGGGCCACAAAGCTGTGTCTTCTCTGATGTGGAGCTGGGATTAGTTTGTGGGCTAACAGAAAAATTGTAACAATTGCAGGGTGTTTCTAAACGCAAACATTTATGATTTTCCAGAAGGCCACACATAAGCAAATATGAATAACACTTTCTGGGATCTTCACAGAAAAGAAGTCAGGAAATGAATACTTCACTGGCTTCCTGTTGATTTTGTTTTTAAAGCTCTTCATGGTCTTGGATTAGTATACTTAACCGAGCTTTGAACTGTTCACAGCAGTTCTAGTTTTGAGGTCTGCTAACCAATATTTGCTAGATGTGCCCGTGCAGGTCACGACAGAAACACTGGGGGGACCATGCTTTTTTCTATCCCAGGTGTGAAATAACATTCCTTGACAATTTTAAAAGACAACTAAAAACTTTACTTTTTTAGAAAGAATTTTAAAATTCAAAAGTCTGGCATTTTCTTTTCTATGTTTTATTGCATTCATATTTGTCCTCTAGGAATTTACTGCATAACTGATTAATAGTCTGTCCTAAACGTCATTGACAAGGTCGATCTATACATTGTATTGCACAGTTGTGCTGTGTTGGGAGAACAAAGAAACAAAAAAAAGCATAAATCGCTCTAGAGGAATCAGTGAGACTGACAGGTGAACTGTGATGTAGAACTGTCTATTTGATGGGGTTTGAGACAGCGATACAGAATACAATGTCCTGTTCTATGCGGGTCTCCATCCTGTGGCCAGATTGAAGAAAAAAAATCATGTGTCTCTGATATTGTTCAGTAGCTGTAGTTTGGGGACCCCTGCTGTACTGCAATAGTTATATTAGTGTATAAAACTAACTAATAAAATACTTTTTGGTAAGTGTGCGCCATCTTCAGGCAAATCATGACACTGAACCATGTTCCCACTGAGTCTGTTAGTTTTTTTTAAATGACAATTCCAAGCATTTTATAACCTCTTGGTTTTACCTTTTTTCCACTCCTCTAGTTTCCTTCTAATGGCAATAACCAGATGCATATCCCAGCTCTGAGTGTGGACGGCCTCTCCACCCCAGTGGTCCTGTCCCCTGGCCCCCAGAAGCCCTGAACTCGTCTCTGCTGTTTTTGTCCAGCAGAGCTTCCTCTGCAAGCCCCACTCCCTGTCAAAGGCTGTGGAGACTCCAGGATTGAATCTAAAAAAGTAAATCCTGCACCCGCTCAAATTCACGTCATCACTGAGACTGCGAGCAGCTGACTTTACCCTTGGGAATGTGTTCCTCTTCTGACGCACGGATCAACCCATAAAGAGGCTGTAGTCAAGACAACGAGGTGTTTGAGCCCACAAGAGGGATCTATCTGAAGTTCTTCTTGGGTGTTTTTGGCTCTTTTAGTGATAAGTTTGAGTTTTGTTTTTGTGTTCTTGCTTGGCTACTTTACAATATGTCTTTAAGTCAACTGTAAGAGCCTTTCAAGGGTTTTTGCTTTGTTTCTTTCTGCACAAATCAAGGCCACGCCTCTCTCCATCTGTGTACTTGCTCTTCTTGGACTGGGCTCTACAGCAGCATACGGGGCTGACGAGAATCTTGGGAAGGTCAGATTCTTGAGGTTGGTTAAACTTTGATGGATTTAAGACTGGACGCCTCAGAGATCTGCAGGGTCTCTGCACGCTTCAGACGTTTTCACAGCATCTGCTTACAGAGCTCCTGCTGAAGCACTTTACATGATGGTAATGAAGAAGGGAGCTGCTGCAGAGTTCCCCCTTCAGTTTGAGCCCAATGCAGACAGCCTCTTTGATTTGGGAGGAAGATGACCAGAGCTGCAAAGAAAAAAAAAATTCTGCTGCACTTTTTCATGCATTTTAATTGGGAAACAAAGTGGTTTCACAAAAGAAAAATGAAGCTGCGATGGCTTCTTGACTCATTTCTGTTATATGTACCAGCTTTCCAAGGAACTTGGCAACTTTTTTCTGTCTTTGAAGAGAACATTTCTCAAAGATCCCTTTCACATTATTTAAAATCTGATACCTGAGCTTTTATGCTAAATATGGAAAACCCTGAAAATGGTTTAGAATTGCCATTTCTTGTTGGAGTAACACTCATATTTCTTTGTCTTTCTACTGCTCCCTGTAGGGGTCTCCAAGCAAGGCAAATCCTCCTCCTCCACCGGATTTTCTCCCTTGCATCCTCCTGACTCACACTATCCTCCCTCGTTTCCTCTCTGGCTACATCATGAACATCCTTTAGTCTTCATCTCATCATCTTCATCTCTGCTGCCTCCAGCTCTGCCTTCTGTCTCTGCATCAGAGTGTCTAAATCAACGTCATGGCTGCTCTCACCACAGTCGTCTACACCTTTCCTTTCACTTTTGATGACACTCCTTGGTCACACATCACACCTGAAACCTTTTCCACCTGTTCCAACCTGTTTGCACACACATCCTCATCTTTTCCCTACACTCTGTTGTTCCGGGATGTTCACCCTAAGAACTTAAGTCCGTTCCTCTTGAGTTCCTCACTTTTACACACACAAACTGTCTTGCTGCTGCTGAGCTTTGTTCTTTTCTTTGTTTTATTAATTGAGTTATGAAAGAAATTATTTTAATAAACTAATGCTATTAAATCCTATATTCTATTTTTAAAGGGCCATCTAAAAATAAATGGTAAATTGATCAAAGTGAAGAAAATAATGAACAAAAAAAGTTTTCTTCACAAAAAATAAATGAAGCAGATCTGAAGGGTTTTCAGTCTTCATCGGTTTGGCTGTTCTGGATCTTTGTCTGCCCTGCTTGCCTGTTCAAATCAGTGAAGCATCTCCTAACTTCTTATGAACAGTTGGCAGCATGTAGTTGTTAAAGACCAGAGGATCTAGAATGGAGCCCAGAAGAACTCCACGTGTAATCCACTTTTTTGTGTTTGACTGAACTCCCCATGTTGACGTGGAATGAGTTTCATGTTGGTTCCAGATAGAGCTCTGTGATTCTCTGTTGCATCTAATCCGTGTTTTCTGACAACTTTTTTAGTTGACAGTAAGCTTTCAGACCTGTTTTGAGGAATTCAAGTACATCTTTTGCTCCTCAGTCATTAATTCCTGCAGTCTTTTTTCTGTTTTCTTTTTATTGCATTTTCTAATTCAAATGAACTTCAACTAAGCTCCAGTTTGAGGCTTAGCTGTGTTCAAACTGTAGACTGTTGTCTCGCTGCCATGGTAATCTGAGCCGACTGTTGTTGTTACTGCTGCTGTAAATTTGCTTTTTATGCTTCTGAAGGAGGTGGAACTCGTTAGTAACTCAGATGAACTAAATCCATCTGACTTTAGCCACAGGTCTGAACTTATGCCAAGATTTCCCAGCTTCAGCAGTGCCGTGAACGCAGCGCTAAGCCATCTTGTGTGACTGTTCTCTGCTGCATGACTATCTATTTTTCTATCTATTATCAGAGATGCTCCTTTATGTTTGAAGAAGCCTTAAAGACGAAGCAGAAAGATGATGCTTTTTCAAAAAGCTTTTTGCGTCTCACAGAGTGTGAAGAAGACGAGCTGACCAAAGCAAGGTCCTCACCTTTCACCAGCACAAACTGAAGAATGTGCCTCTTCAGACCAACGTGTTCATTGGATCATCCAGAAAGCAGCTTCATCCACTGATGAATGACTTAGATGTTCCTTCGAACGTCAAGAAAACGAGCACAGGTGGTTCGCTGAGACTGGACAAGCACCTCCCCTGTGAGTTTGTCCCAAAAACATCCTTTTGAGTTGGAACAGCGATCTGTTCTCCAGCACAGATCTACGTCCACACCAGATCGTGGGCCTGAGGGATTCTAAGCTGAACTCAGGGGAAGACCTTGTTTACAATCTTGATATTTTCTGCCAGAGTCGTCTTCTGAAAGCTGGTCTGAGCCAGTTTGGTCCAGTTGGAGAATCAGTTGGAAACTTGCCCTAAATCAAATCAAACGTACTGTGCCGACAAAGAAATGTCCTAATTTTGGTGCAGTTTGTTACCTTTACTGATGCTAAACTTTTTTTCTTCTTCAGTTTGTCTTCAGACTTTGCACAGTCTTCAATTCTGCTGACAATGTTTTAGTGTGAATGACTTAACCAAGTCAAGATTGTCACAGTGGTTACTGAGTTTCAAACCTATCAGAGTAAAATCTGCTATTCCGTCACTTTCTGAGTGATCATTGAGCTGGTTACACAGAGAACAGGGCACAGTAAAAAATATTTAAAAAAAAAAATCAACCAGACTTGAAACTGTTGCCATTTTTAAAGGCTATAAGTTTGCAGATGGGACCTCTGAGGGGGGATGCTGTTCTAATGTATTATTTTTGCAGAAACCCCTACTTTGGAGCAGATACCATGATGCTTTGCAACAAGAGGAAATCAAATAAGGAGCTCTTGTGTTTCTGGATCTATTTGTACTCTTCATGTAACTTAATCACCAAGTCTGTACATGTAAAAAGCCTAACCAATGTCGCTGTCCTGGAGCCTGCATGGCCCCACCCTTCCTCTGCTGTGGTAGCTTGAGGATTTGATTAATTGAAAGGGCGGGGCATGCTTTTATTTTTTTTTGGGACAGAACTCATCATGAGTGACATGTTTACTGGAAATGTAAAAACTATTTTTGTGGACGCACGCCGTCTCCTGCAGATGGTAGATGGTTTTTTATGGTGTCTCACAGTGAGGACAAATAAAACAAATATGCTCTCCTCCTGTTTCTTTCAGTTTTCTATATTTCATTGATTTCTAATCTATTTAATGTGAAATTACAAAAACTTAAAAAAAAATAATTCTCCCAAGTTCCGTGCCTATGTCAGTCATGGTTCTGAATTTAGATCTCGAAAGTTTCTACAATGTGTTCCAAATTATGATGCAAATTGAATTAAAGTCTAAAAAAAAAATCAAATTCTTCGCTTTTCTATTAAAGTCATGGTCAATATTGTGTCTCGGAGCTCTTTGGATCACTGCATTCAATCTCAGACACCTGTGATCATTAGTTTTCCAGGTGAGCTCAATTAAAGGAAAAACTACTAAAGAAGGACGTTCCACAATATTAAGCAACATGAGAAAGAAAAAGAATCTCTGCTGCTGACAGTGTGAAATAGTTGAAAGCCTTGGACAGATATGAAAAACCTTCGATATTTCAGGAAAACTTCAGCGTGATCTTCATACTGTTAAGAGATTAGTGTCTGATTCAGAGCACACACAGATTGGTGCAGATAAAGTCAGAATGAGGAAGGTTTCTGTCAGACAAATACATGGGATTAAGAGAGCAGCTGTTAAAACATCATTACAAAGCAGTAAGCACATATTTGAAGCTGCTGCTGTCTCTGGAGTCCCACCAACATCAAGGTGTAGATCCTCCAAAGGCTTCTACATAAAACTGCTATTGGGCCTCCTAAACAACACTCACAAGCAGAAACGGCTTGCAGTGGTCCAGACATACATGAAGACTCATTTTCAATCAGCCTTATTCACTGAAAAGTGTTCTGTAATCATGGATGGCCCAGATGGATGGAGTAGTGGATGGTTGGTGGATGACCACCATGTCCCAACCAGGCCGTGACATCAGCAAGAGTCATGGTTTGACCCAGATTCATGGTGAGAGAGCTGGTCGGCCCCTTTAGGGTCCCTGATGGTGTATGAATGACTAAGAATAATAAATAATAATAAAAGGAGGAACAGTCAAATGTTGTGGAACTCTGTTGTGTGTAATAATGTGGAACAGTGCATTTGAATGTTTTTTTTTAATACTGTTATCTTTAGGAGATTTGATCAATAATCCATCCAACCATTTTCTAAACCTGCTTTTTCCCTTTTGAGGTCACAGTGCTGCAGGAGCCTAAACCAGCCACTTGTGGTCAAAGGCAGGGTACACCCTGGACAGCTCACCAGTCTGTTGCAGGGCTCTGACACAATCATACACTCTTAGGGACAGTTTAGAGTGACCAATGAACCTATACAGCATGTTTTTAGACGGGAGGAAGCCGGAGTCCTCGGAGCCTCATGCACAGGGAGAACATGCAAACTCCACACAGAAAGGTCCCCCATTGGTGACACTGTTTCAGGTCCCTCAACTGGGACGTGAACCAGGGCCTTCTTCCTGTGAGGCAAGAGCGCTAACCACTGTGCTCAATAACAAGTAATATGAACTTTAATGGTTAGCAATTTGAAAATGATGCTGACTTTCATTTGCATGGAGTATTGAGAAAAATCATAGAAAAATATGAATAAAAGAATAATCCAGAATAATTTGGAATGTGCTGTAAAGGTGTTCTATCTGCTAAACCTGCTTTTTTTATTTTTTTGCATTTCATTGACAACAGGAAAGACTTTTCCTCAAGATGAAGCAGTGAAGCAGAAAATAAATCTTGGATTTCTTGACTTTGCCAGTTGAAAGCTCTGTGGTAGCTTCATGGAGCAGCACCGAGCGAGACAAACCAAAACTGAACAAGCTGGTCAGGAAGGCCAGCTCTGTCCTGGACTCTTCGCTGGACTCTGTGGAGGAGGTGGGTGAGGGGAGGATGCTGACCACACTCGGATCCAACACAAACAACAACTCTAACACACTGCAACCAACAGTGAAAGGACTGAGGAGTTCCTTCAGCAACAAACTCAGACCCCCCAGTGTAGGAACAGGTCATTGATGCCATCAGACGGCACAACTCCTCTGTAGGAATTGGTCAACAAAAGTTGTTCATTTCTTCATCTATTTCTCTTCTTGTTTGTTTGTTTGACTTATATATATATATATTTATCTGTGATTTGTCTTATTTCTTGTTTTGATGTTTCTTTTTTCCTTTGAGCTGCCATGACTGGTGAATATCTTCTCTGCCAGATAAATAAAGTTTAATTAAATTCCTAATACCCACTCTTCCACACGATGTTACCATCAACGGTGTGACAAAGTATAAGCAAAATTCAACACCATCAGATAAATAAAGTTCCAAGCAGAACTGTGCAGAAAGGGTTGGCTGAGATGTTGAGCTACAGAGTGACGGCGCATTTTTCATTTATCATTTTTATTTCCTGGTGCTAACAAGAGGAACTGAGGCGGCTTTCACACTAATCAGCTCCACGAGCTAATGCTAGTCTGGACAGGTGGACGAATGGGGGCTGTGAGGGCTACCTCATTACTAGTAGTTCATTTCCTAATGTGGGTAAGAGGGCTGCTGTCTTCACTACTCGCTGCAGGGATTTTCTGTCTGCAGCAGAGCAGCTATCATACCTGACAGCGATGCAGTGCATCAGGGTGCTTTCAGTTGAAGGCACATAAAACCTCCATTTCTTTAGAGAGGGAAAGATCCTTTTTAACAGCGAAGACGTCTGATCAGTTTGGAATCTGGTGTGAGTTCAGATCCACAGCAGAGGTGAATGCATGCCGACAAAAAGCCGTCTTCAAACGTGAGCTTTTTGTTTTTGTGGATTTGCAGAGTCAGCAGGATTCTTGTCTCAGAAGGTGGAGGTCAGACATGAAGGCAAACATCTTCACAGTGAGAGAAAAGCCACAAAGGCTGATAGGAATCAGTCCTTACTAAGGTATTAATCCGGATTAAACTGGATTTAAAAGGAGAATTGTTTTGTGAAATGAAGCAGTTTTTTTTAATGGAGCTTTGTAGTGTATTGGAGGTGTGATTTTCTTTGTGTCCATAGATGTCGCTACTGATTGTTGACTGGTGTTGCTGTGTTGTACGGTAGAGAGGAGAATAAAAAAACATGAAACATGACTGGGTGTACGTCTTATATTACATGGTGTCAGAAGTGAAGAAAACTTGGAACAGACGAAATGGAACAGATGGAACCACCGACTTCACTAAGCCTAAAAGGAAATCTCGCGGAAAACTGGAGAGTCTGGATCCAGAGGTTTGAACTATACTTTATCGCTAGCGGAATTGGTTAAAAGTCTGATCCTGTGAAAAGAGCCACATTCCTGCACGTAGCCGGAGATGAAGCAATGAAGGTGTTCAACACGTTTAACTTCGATGAGGATGCTGATGATTACAACGGTATGAAAGAGATGTTCAGGCGACATTGTGAGCTACGAAAAACGTGACATATTTGAGACACCTATTCTTCACACGCGTACAAGGAAAATCAGAAACTGTTGATGCTTATGTTTCTAAATAAAGCAAAGTGAATAAAGCAAGAGACTGCAAGTTTGAGCATCTCGCCGTCTCACTGATCCGGGATAGAGTCGTGTGTGGAATAATGGATGATCAAGTTAGAGGAAGACTATTACGAGAACCTGACCTCACGCTGAACGAAGCAATAGACATTTGCAGAGCAAGTGAGTTGAGTCGGACTCAGCTAAAAAGTTTACAGGAGGAGGATGAAATTCCTGTTCATAATGTCACCAAGCAAAAACAACATGATAAAAAGAAAGATAATGGTTTCAAGTCACAGAAAGTAAAAATGAGAAGTCAAGGAAACTGCACGAGATGCGGCTACAAGCATGAGCCAAGAAAATGTCCTGCCTACGGACAAGAGTGCAAAGCCTGCCACAGAAAAAATCATTAGGCAAAAATGTGTACTACACAAAGACAACCAGAAAACCACAAAGTGCAATAAACAAACAAGGCAGAGGCAGGTGATCAAGAATTTTTTATTGTCTCAATTCAACATGAACACCCAGTGCTGCAGATTAACACAGTGGGAGCAAAGAAAGAAAAGAGGCAGAAAAATCTGATCGTCAACAAGAAACTTCTGAAAGTCAGGCTGGATACAGGAGCTGACTGCAATATTATTTCCATGGGCGACCTCAGAAAGTTGAGAGTGGACAAAAAGGTGGCCCACTCCTCATGAGCAAACTGCTCCAGTTGTCTCAGGTTTGATGGGTGTCTTCTCCAAATGGCATGTTTCAGCTCCTTCCACAGATGTTCAATGGGATTCAGATCTGGGCTCATGGAAGGCCACTTTAGAATAGTCCAACGCTTTTCTCTCAGCCATTCTTGGGTGTTTTTGGCTGTGTGTTTTGGATCGTTGTCCTGTTGGAAGACCCATGACCTGCGACTGAGACCAAGCTTTCTGACACAAGGCAGCACATTTCTCTCCAGAATGCCTTGATAGTCTACAGATTTCATTGTACCTTGCACACATTCAAGACACCCTGTGCCAGATGCAGCAAAGCAGCCCCAAAACATGACTGAGCCTCCTCCATGTTTCACCGTAGGGACAGTGTTCTTTTCTTCGTATGCTTGGTTTTTGAGTCTATGAACATAGAGTTGATGTGCCTTACCAAAAAGCTCCAGTTTGGTCTCATCTGTCCAAAGGACATTCTCCCAGAAGCTTTGGGGCTTGTCAACATGCATTTTTGCAAATTCCAGTCTGGCTTTTTTATGATTGTTTTTCAGCAGTGGTGTCCTCCTTGGTCGTCTCCCATGAAGTCCACTTTGGCTCAAACAACGACGAATGGTGGATCTGACACTGATGTACCTTGGCCTTGGAGTTCACCTTTAATTTCTTTGGAGGTTGTTCTGGGCTCTTTGGATACAATTCCAACGATCCGTCTCTTCAATTTGTCATCAATTTTCCTCTTGCGGCCACGTCCAGAGAGGTTGGCTACTGTCCCGTGGGTCTTGAACTTCTGAATAATATGAGCCACTGTTGTCACAGGAAGTTCAAGCTGTTTAGAGATGGTCTTATAGCCTTTACCTTTAAGATGTTGATCTATCATTTGTTTTCGGATGTCCTGGGACAATTCTCTCCTTCGCTTTCTGTTGTCCATGTTCAGTGTGGTACACACCTTTTCACCAAACAGCAGAGTGACTACTTGTCTCCCTTTAAATAGGCAGACTGACTGATTATGAGTTTGGTAACACCTGTGATGTCAATTAAAGGACACACCTGAGTTAATCATGTCAGTCTGGTCAAATAGTTTTCAATCTTTTATAGAGGTACCATCATTTTTGTCCAGGCCTGTTTCATTAGTTTGTTTTTTTTAATAATTATGTTAATCAGCAATTCAAATGTGATGGCTGATTTTGATTATTTAATTTTCAATACATTTTTATTTATTGTTACTTTTGTAAGTTTCAAGTGATTTCAGTGAGAATCGTGGGTTTTTCCTTCTTTAACTGAGGGGTACCAACAATTTTGTCCACGTGTGTATAATGTGAACAAGCCTGTGACATTATCTGTGGATGCAAGTTCAGAGGGTCTGGGAGCTGTGCTACTTCAGGAGGGACAGCCGGTAGCATATGGCTCCAGGGCATTAACTGGCTGTCAAAAACGTTAGAATTACTTGCTATTGTTTTTGGCTGTAAGAAGTTCCATCAATATCAATATGGAAGACACGTCCATGTAGAAAGTGATCATAAGCTGCTGGAAGTGATTTAAAAAAAATCACTCCTCATCCTGATCCAGCTAGACTACAAAGGATGCTCATGAGGCTGCAAAAGTACAGTCTGGAGGTCAAATACAAACCAGGCAAGGAGATGCATGTTGCAGATGCCCTGAACAGAGCATTTCTGAAAGAAACCAAAGAGACACTCCTAGATGAAGAACTGGAAGTTAACTGTGTCAATCACCAACTCTGTGTCAGAAGAAAGGTTGCAGGGGTTTAGAAATGCAACAGCAGGAGATGCTGTGTTAGGACTGGTCGCAAACGCAATTCAGAGTGGGTGGCCAGAAAAACGGAGACAACTTCCAGACAAAATCAAGCAATACTGGACCTTCCGAGAAGAACTAGCATATGAGGACGGACTCATTCAAGAACTCAAGGTTGGTAGTACTACACACACTGAGAAGTGAAATGCTCAGTAAAATCCGTCAATCACACTTGGGAATAGTTCAGTGTAAGGAGAGAGCTTGTGATGTACTGTACTGGCCTGGCATGGCTAAACAGATAGAAGAAGTTGTGGCTCATTGTGCTGTATGTAACACTCACTCATTATGCCACATCCAGTTCCTGAGAGAGCATGGGAAAAAGTAGGTGTGGATTTGTTTCACCTCAGTGATGCTGAGTTCTTACTGTGTGTGGATTGTTTTTCAAAGTATCCAGAGATTGTCAAGCTGAGTGGAACCTCAAGCAAACAGGTCATCATTGCTCTCAAGTCTATTTTTGCAAGGCATGGCGTGCCAGATGAGTTATGACAGACAGCAGGTGAGCCAGGAGATGGTGAATTTCAGCACTGAATGGGGTTTCAATCAGCCAAATGGACAGTCGGGAAGAGCTGGCCAGACAGTAAAAAACCTGCTGAAAAAGTACAAGATGGTGGTGGGGACCCATACTTACCCCTGCTGGAATACTGTAACACACCACTGGGTGGAGTTGGACTCTCACCTGTGCAATTGCTTCTTGGGAGAAAACTCAAGTCAAAATGACCAATGACAAAGACGTTGTTACAGCCAGCTCTTCATGAAAATGCCAGGAGTGACCTTGTGAGTAAAGAGCAAAGACAGAAACAATCATTTGATCAAGGAGCCAGAGGACTGTCTGAACTCCAGGATGGAGACAATGTGAGAATTAGACAAGGCAGCAAGTGGGAACCAGCCTCAGGGATAAAGAAACACAACCTGCCAAGATCCTACATAGTCAAGACTCCAAGTGGACAAGTGTACAAGAGGAACCACACACATTTGCTTCAAACTAAAGAGACTTCATTTCCAGGGACATCACATGACACCTCATCAGAGAACACGCGTGAGGTAGAACCAGAAACAGCATCCAGTGGAGATCCACCCAGCTCTACTCAAGACTGCGTCACTGGACCACAGAGTCAAGGACTAGTGAATGACAACACTGTGTATCAACAGCCCTGTGAAGACAACGCGCTGTGGAAGGCCTGTAAGAAAGCCACAGCGTAATCAGGTCTAAAGGAAATAATAAAAAAAAAGAAATAAACCTTAGACGCTGTTAGGTTCAATGTGAAGTGAATGTGAAAGAACGCGTAGGATTTCTGCATGTTGAACAGTATTTGTTTTATTTTTTGCTCGCCTCAGTCATGGCGCAATGATACAGATGTGTTTTTTTTTACATTGAGTTAGTATCATTAGTAAGACCAGTGGCATTGTGTTAGGTTATAGTGTAATTCAGGATGGAAAAAACATCTGAAAAAAAAGAGATTTAGTGTATTAGAGGTGTTATATTCTTTGTGTCGCTACTGATTGTTGATTGGTGTTACTGTGTTGTACGGTAGAACGAAGAATAAAAAAAACACAAAACATGCACGTCGTCTATTACAAGCTTTATAGTTTATTATAGTTTATTTATTTAAAGGGCGCCTGAAAATGACCTTGTTCACACAAGGTGCCGCACACTAAAAGCTCAATAAAACAAAAACAACAGCTAAATGTTAAAACAATTAAAGATAAAAAAATGTATACAAATAGCTGACATAAAAATACCAGGCAAAAACAAAGGTGAACAAAAAAACAGTAAAAACACACCAGCAGAGCAGAGTCTCATGCCGTGTCAAAAGCCTGGCAATAAAAATGGGGTTTAAGAAGTTTTTTAAAAATAGGCAGTGAAGATGCCTGCTGAATGCTCAGTGGTAACATTCCAGAGCTTCGGTGCACAGACTGAAAATGCACGTTCCCCTCTGAGCTTCCTTTTAGACCCTGCATTTAGACCTCCAGGAGAAGCTGATCAGCAGACCTGAGGCATCTGATCGGGGTGTAAGGAAGAAGAAGTTCAGAGAGGTACAACGATGCACGATTGTTTAAAGATTTAAAAACATACAAAAGAATTTGAAAATGAACTCTAAAATTCACGGGGAACCAGTGAAGGGATGGAGGTGATGTGGTCCCTCTTACATGCTAGGACCAGAACCGAGCAACAGCGTTCTGGACTAATTGGAGAAGAGAGAGGGACGACTGGCTAACTCCAAAATAAAGAGAGTTACAGTAATCCAGGAGAGATGTAATGAAAGCATGGATTACTGTCTCAAAATGATGTTTTAATAAAAATGGTTTCACCTTCACCAACTGCCTCAAACAAAAGAAGCTGATTTTACCACTGAGCTGATTTGACAGTCAAGTTTAAAATTACTGTCCATTTTAAATCACAGGTTAGACACAGACTGTTTAAGATGTGGAGCTAAGGGACCCGAACTCCACTGAGGAGGGGTCACAGGAACTGCTAGGACCAAACACCATCACTTCACTTTTTTTATCAGTGAAACTTAAAAAGCTTAGGGCCATCGTGTCTTTAATGTCTTATCGACAGGACAGTAACGGTGTAACCGAGCAGCCTTTACTTATTGGTAGATAAATCTGACTGTTTTGTAAGGATGGAGCCCAGAGGAAGGAGGTATAAAGAAAATAAAAGTGGTCCTAAAGTAGAGCTCTGTGGAACCCCAAACAACAGTGGAGCAGTTAAAGAGTAGGATCCAGACATGCTCACACACACAGTCCTGTCAGATAAATACGATAAAAGCCAGTCAACTGCAGTACCACAAATCCCAACCAAACCTTCCAACCTGGACAGTAAGAGATTGTGGTCCACAGTGTCAAATGCTGCGAACAAGTCCAGCAAAAGAAAGACAACATAGTTCCCATCGTCAATTGCTCTGAAAATATCGTTAAAAACCCTCAGCAGCGCAGATTCTGTGCTGTGTGGGGTTTTTAAACCGGACTGGAACCTCTCTAGGACATGGTTCTTTTGGAGGAAGGAGTTCAGCTGTAGGTAATCCACTTTCTCCTAATTTTCTGAGAGAAAGGGCAACCTAGAGATGGGCCTTAAGTTGGCTAAATAAGAGTTGTCAAGTTTTGGTCTTTTAATCAGAGGTCTAACAACAGCGTGTTTGAAACTTGTAGGTATCCCACTGGTGTTAATAATAGTGCTGATCAGCTGCCCTATGCTGGTGAAAATGTGTTTAAAAAAGCGAGGGGAACAGCTTCCAGAGGAGAGCCTGATGGCTTTATGTGGATGACAATTTCTTCTAAAAAAAAAAAGAGTCATGGGCTCAAATGACTGGAGCACAGCTAAAGGACGGACAGACTCGGATGGATCAGAGTCGGGTGCTGAAATGACAGCTCTGATGTTAGCAACCTTCTGAATGAAAACATTAAAAAGTCATTACACAATTCAGAGGATGCTTCCTGGCAGTAAGACTTGGGGGGGGGGTTAAAACAGAGGCTACAGTTTTAAAAAGCGCACGTGGATTGTGGCTGTTAGTGTCAATGATGTTGGACAAATATGCTTCTAGTGACTAATAAAACGGTCTGATAGTGATGCCAGCAGTCCTTTAAAATCTGGAATGAAACCAGCACTTTATCTTTTTTCCACCTACATTCAGCTCTACTGCACTTCATCCTCACTACACGGGTGCTCTCATTAAAACAGGGCTCAGTTTTGGCCCCAGGTCTCATACTTTTTAAAGGAGACTAGAATGTTGACCCAAGAGTGAAACCATGAACAGAGATCCCTTGCAGACGAGGCAGAGGACACACAAAAGCAGCAATTATCTGACTGGCAGTGAAAGAATTAAAAACTCGACAGCTCTGAAAAGGCGCACCAGACTTAACAGAAGCAAAAAACAAAAAATTAAAAATAAAACACAACAAGCAAATGATCGAAAATGCACAGTCAAGGAGGTCCATATTTGAGACAGAAAAGCAAAATGAAAGAACGAGGTCCAACGTGTAACCCTGTTCATGTGTGGGTCCAGACACACACTGCAAAATGTGGGTCTAGTCGCAAACTGCATAACGTGGGTCTAGTCGCAAACTGCATAATGTGGGTCTAGTCGCAAAACTGCACAATGTGGGTCTAGTCACAAACTGCATAACGTGGGTCTAGTCGCAAACTGCATAATGTGGGTCTAGTCGCAAACTGCACAATGTGGGTCTAGTCGCAAACTGCATAACGTGGGTCTAGTCGCAAACTGCATAACGTGGGTCTAGTCGCAAACTGCACAATGTGGGTCTAGTCGCAATCTGCATAATGTGGGTCTAGTCACAATCTGCATAATGTGGGTCTAGTCACAATCTGCATAATGTGGGTCTAGTCACAAACTGCACAATGTGGGTCTAGTCGCAAACTGCATAATGTGGGTCTAGTCACAATCTGCATAACGTGGGTCTAGTCGCAAACTGCATAATGTGGGTCTAGTCGCAAACTGCACAATGTGGGTCTAGTCGCAAACTGCACAATGTGGGTCTAGTCGCAAACTGCACAATGTGGGTCTAGTCGCAAAATGCACAATGTGGGTCTAGTCGCAAACTGCACAATGTGGGTCTAGTCGCAAACTGCATAATGTGGGTCTAGTCGCAAACTGCATAACGTGGGTCTAGTCGCAAGCTGCATAATGTGAGTCTAGTCGCAAACTGCACAATGTGGGTCTAGTCGCAAAACTGCACAATGTGAGTCTAGTCGCAAACTGCATAATGTGGGTCTAGTCGCAAACTGCATAATGTGGGTCTAGTCGCAAACTGCATAACGTGAGTCTAGTCGCAAAACTGCATAATGTGGGTCTAGTCGCAAGCTGCAAATGTGGGTCTAGTCGCAAACTGCATAATGTGGTCTAGTCGCAAACTGCATAATGTGGGTCTAGTCGCAAACTGCATAATGTGGGTCTAGTCGCAAACTGCATAATGTGGGTCTAGTCGCAAACTGCACAATGTGGGTCTAGTCGCAAACTGCACAATGTGAGTCTAGTCGCAAAACTGCACAATGTGGGTCTAGTCGCAAACTGCATAAAGTGGGTCTAGTCGCAAACTGCATAACGTGGTCTAGTCGAAACTGCACAATGTGGGTCTAGTCGCAAACTGCATAACGTGGGTCTAGTCGCAAAACTGCATAAGTGCGTCTAGTCGCAACTGCATAATGTGGGTCTAGTCGCAAACTGCATAATGTGGGGTCTAGTCGCAAACTGCACAATGTGGGTCTAGTCGCAAACTGCATAATGTGGGTCTAGTCGCAAACTGCACAATGTGGGTCTAGTCGCAAACTGCATAATGTGGGTCTAGTCGCAAACTGCATAACGTGGGTCTAGTCGCAAACTGCATAATGTGGGTCTAGTCGCAAACTGCACAATGTGGGTCTAGTCGCAAACGGCAAAATGTGGGTCTAGTCGCAAACTGCATAATGTGGGTCTAGTCGCAAACTGCATAACGTGGGTCTAGTCGCAAACTGCATAACGTGGGTCTAGTCGCAAACTGCATAACGTGGGTCTAGTCGCAAACTGCATAATGTGGGTCTAGTCGCAAACTGCATAATGTGGGTCTAGTCGCAAACTGCATAACGTGTGGGTCTAGTCGCAAAACTGCATAACGGGGTCTAGTCGCAAACTGCATAATGTGGATCTAGTCGCAAACTGCATAAGTGGGTCTAGTCGCAAACTGCATAAGTGGGTCTAGTCGCAAACTGCATAATGTGGGTCTAGTCGCAAACTGCACAATGTGGATCTAGTCGCAAACTGCATAGTGGGTCTAGTCACAAACTGCATGTGGGTCTAGTCGCAAATGCATAATGTGGGTCTAGTCGCAAAACTGCATAAAATGGGTCTAGTCGCAAACTGCATAACGTGGTTCTAGTCGCAAACTGCATAAGTGGGTCTAGTCGCAAACTGCATAATGTGGGTCTAGTCGAAAACTGCATAATGTGGGTCTAGTCGCAAACTGCATATGTGGGTCTAGTCGCAAACTGCATAAAGTGGGTCTAGTCGCAAACTGCACAATGTGGGTCTAGTCGCAAACTGCATAATGTGGGTCTAGTCGCAAACTGCATAATGTGGGTCTAGTCGCAATCTGCATAATGTGGGTCTAGTCGCAATCTGCATAATGTGGGTCTAGTCACAATCTGCATAATGTGGGTCTAGTCGCAAACTGCATAATGTGGGTCTAGTCGCAAACTGCATAAAGTGGGTCTAGTCGCAAACTGCATAACGTGGGTCTAGTCGCAAACTGCATAACGTGGGTCTAGTCGCAAACTGCATAATGTGGGTCTAGTCGCAAACTGCATAATGTGGGTCTAGTCGCAAACTGCATGTGGGTCTAGTCGCAAACTGCATAATGTGGGTCTAGTCGCAAACTGCATAATGTGAGTCTAGTCGCAAACTGCATAATGTGGGTCTAGTCGCAAACTGCATAATGTGAGTCTAGTCGCAAACTGCATAATGTGGGTCTAGTCCAAATGCATAACGTGGGTCTAGTCGCAAACTGCATAATGTGGGTCTAGTCGCAAAACTGCATAAGGTGAGTCTAGTCGCAAACTGAACAATGGGGTCTAGTCGCAAACTGCATAATGTGGGTCTAGTCGCAAACTGCATAATGTGGGTCTAGTCGCAAACTGCATAATGTGGGTCTAGTCGTAAACTGCATAATGTGGGTCTAGTCGCAAACTGCACAATGTGGGTCTAGTCGCAAATGCACAATGTGGGTCTAGTCGCAAACTGCATAATGTGGGTCTAGTCACAAATTGCATAATGTGGGTCTAGTCGCAAACTGCATAACGTGGATCTAGTCACAAACTGCATAACGTGGGTCTAGTCGCAAACTGCATAACGTGGGTCTAGTCGCAAAACTGCATAACGTGGGTCTAGTCGCAAACTGCATAATGTGGTCTAGTCACAACTGCATAACGTGGGTCTAGTCGCAAAACTGCATAACGTGGGTCTAGTCGCAAACTGCATAATGTGGGTCTAGTCGCAAACTGCATAACGTGGGTCTAGTCGCAAACTGCATAAGTGGGTCTACTCGCAAACTGCATAAAAGTGGGTCTAGTCGCAAACTGCATAAAGTGGGTCTAGTCGCAAACTGCATAAGTGGGTCTAGTCGCAAACTGCAAAATGTGGGTCTAGTCGCAAACTGCACAATGTGGGTCTAGTCGCAAACTGCATAACGTGGGTCTAGTCGCAAACTGCATAACGTGGGTCTAGTCGCAACTGCATAACGTGGTCTTAGTCGCAAACTGCAATAATGTGGGTCTAGTCACAAATTGCATAACGTGGGTCTAGTCGCAAACTGCATAACGTGGGTCTAGTCGCAAACTGCATAACGTGGTCTAGTCGCAAACTGCATAATGTGGATCTAGTCGCAAACTGCATAACGTGGATCTAGTCACAAACTGCATAACGTGGGTCTAGTCGCAAACTGCATAACGTGGGTCTAGTCGCAAACTGCACAATGTGGTCTAGTCGTAAACTGCATAACGTGGATCTAGTCACAAACTGCATAACGTGGGTCTACTCGCAAACTGCATAAAGTGGGTCTACTCGCAAACTGCATAAATGGGTCTAGTCGCAAACTGCATAATGTGGGTCTAGTCGCAAACTGCATAAAGTGGGTCTAGTTGCAAACTGCACAATGTGGGTTCTAGTCGCAAACTGCATAACGTGGGTCTAGTCGCAAACTGCATAAAGTGGGTCTAGTCGCAAACTGCATAAAGTGGGTCTAGTCGCAAACTGCACAATGTGGGTCTAGTCGCAAACTGCATAATGTGGGTCTAGTCGCAAACTGCATAAAGTGGGTCTAGTCGCAAACTACATAATGTGGGTCTAGTCGCAAACTGCATAATGTGGGTCTAGTCACAATCTGCATAACGTGAGTCTAGTCGCAAACTGCATAACGTGGGTCTAGTCGCAAACTGCATAAATGGGTCTAGTCGCAAACTGCATAAAGTGGGTCTAGTCGCAAAACTGCATAAAGTGTGGGTCTAGTCGCAAACTGCATAAAATGGGTCTAGTCGCAAACTGCACAATGTGGGTCTAGTCGCAAACTGCATAACGTGGGTCTACTCGCAAACTGCATAAAGTGGGTCTAGTCGCAAACTGCATAAAGTGGGTCTAGTTGCAAACTGCATAATGTGGGTCTAGTTGCAAACTGCACAATGTGGGTCTAGTCGCAAACTGCATAATGTGGGTCTAGTCGCAAACTGCATAATGTGGGTCTAGTCACAAACTGCATAACGTGGGTCTAGTCGCAAACTGCATAACGTGGGTCTAGTCGCAAACTGCATAACGTGGGTCTAGTCGCAAACTGCATAACGTGGGGGTCTAGTCGCAAACTGCATAATGTGAGTCTAGTCGCAAACTGCATAACGTGGGTCTAGTCGCAAGCTGCATAACGTGGGTCTAGTCGCAAACTGCATAATGTGGGTCTAGTCGCAAACTGCACAATGTGGGTCTAGTCGCAAAATGCACAATGTGGGTCTAGTCGCAAACTGCACAATGTGGGTCTAGTTGCAACTGCATAATGGGGGTCTAGTCGCAAACTGCATAATGTGGGTCTAGTCGCAAACTGCAAATGTGGGTCTAGTCGCAAACTGCATAATGTGGGTCGAGTCGCAAACTGCATAATGTGGGTCTTGTTGCAAACTGCACAATGTGGGTCTAGTCGCAAACTGCACAATGTGGGTCTAGTTGCAAACTGCATAATGTGGGTCTAGTCGCAAACTGCATAATGTGGGTCTAGTCGCAAACTGAACAATGTGGGTCTAGTCGTAAACTGCATAATGTGGGTCGAGTCGCAAACTGCATAATGTGGGTCTTGTTGCAAACTGCACAATGTGGGTCTAGTCGCAAACTGCATAATGTGGGTCTTGTTGCAAACTGCACAATGTGGGTCTAGTCGCAAACAGCATAATGTGGATCTAGTCGTAAACTGCATAACGTGGATCTAGTCACAAACTGCATAACGTGGGTCTAGTCGCAAACTGCATAAAGTGGGTCTACTCGCAAACTGCATAAAATGGGTCTAGTCGCAAACTGCATAAAGTGGGTCTACTCGCAAACTGCATAAAGTGGGTCTAGTTGCAAACTGCACAATGTGGGTCTAGTCGCAAACTGCATAACGTGGGTCTAGTCGCAAACTGCATAAAGTGGGTCTACTCGCAAACTGCATAAAGTGGGTCTAGTTGCAAACTGCACAATGTGGGTCTAGTCGCAAACTGCATAATGTGGGTCTAGTCGCAAACTGCATAATGTGGGTCTAGTCACAAACTACACAACGTGGGTCTAGTCGCAATCTGCGTAATGTGGGTCTAGTCACAATCTGCATAACGTGAGTCTAGTCGCAAACTGCATAACGTGGGTCTACTCGCAAACTGCATAAAATGGGTCTAGTCGCAAACTGCATAAAGTGGGTCTACTCGCAAACTGCATAAAGTGGGTCTACTCGCAAACTGCATAAAATGGGTCTAGTCGCAACTGCACAATGTGGGTCTAGTCGCAAACTGCATAACGTGGGTCTACTCGCAAACTGCATAAAGTGGGTCTACTCGCAAACTGCATAAAGTGGGTCTAGTTGCAAACTGCATAATGTGGGTCTAGTTGCAAACTGCACAATGTGGGTCTAGTCGCAAACTGCATAATGTGGGTCTAGTCGCAAACTGCATAATGTGGGTCTAGTCACAAACTGCATAACGTGGGTCTAGTCGCAAACTGCATAACGTGGGTCTAGTCGCAAACTGCATAACGTGGGTCTAGTCGCAAACTGCATAACGTGGGTCTAGTCGCAAACTGCATAATGTGGGTCTAGTCACCAAACTGCATAACGTGGGTCTAGTCGCAAACTGCATAACGTGGGTCTAGTCGCAAACTGCATAATGTGGGTCTAGTCGCAAACTGCACAATGTGGGTCTAGTCGCAAACTGCATAACGTGGTCTA
Organism: Oryzias woworae; assembly: GCA_016861445.1. Taxonomy (NCBI): domain Eukaryota; kingdom Metazoa; phylum Chordata; class Actinopteri; order Beloniformes; family Adrianichthyidae; genus Oryzias; species Oryzias woworae. The sequence continues at coordinate 1,477,308 of BOLG01001158.1, forward strand.
GTCACAAACTGCATAACGTGGGTCTAGTCGCAAACTGCATAACGTGGGTCTAGTCGCAAACTGCACAATGTGATCTAGTCGTAAACTGCATAACGTGGGTCTAGTCACAAACTGCATAAAGTGGGTCTAGTCGCAAACTGCATAATGTGGGTCTAGTTGCAAACTGCACAATGTGGGTCTAGTCGCAAACTGCATAATGTGGGTCTAGTCGCAATCTGCATAAAGTGGGTCTACTCGCAAACTGCATAAAGTGGGTCTAGTCGCAAACTGCACAATGTGGGTCTAGTCGCAAACTGCATAACGTGGGTCTACTCGCAAACTGCATAATGTGGGTCTAGTCGCAAACTGCATAATGTGGGTCTAGTCGCAAACTGCATAACGTGGGTCTAGTCGCAAACTGCATAACGTGAGTCTAGTCGCAAACTGCATAACGTGGGTCTAGTCGCAAACTGCATAACGTGGGTCTAGTCGCAAACTGCACAATGTGGGTCTAGTCGCAAACTGCACAATGTGGGTCTAGTCGCAAACTGCACAATGTGGGTCTAGTCGCAAACTGCATAATGTGGGTCTAGTCGCAAACTGCATAATGTGGGTCTAGTCGCAAACTGCACAATGTGGGTCTAGTCGCAAACTGCATAATGTGGGTCTAGTCGCAAACTGCATAAAGTGGGTCTAGTCGCAAACTGCATAATGTGGGTCTAGTTGCAAACTGCACAATGTGGGTCTAGTCGCAAACTGCATAATGTGGGTCTAGTCGCAAACTGCATAATGTGGGTCTAGTCACAAACTGCATAACGTGGGTCTAGTCGCAAACTGCGTAATGTGGGTCTAGTCGCAAACTGCATAACGTGAGTCTAGTCGCAAACTGCATAACGTGGGGTCTACTCGCAAACTGCATAAAATGGGTCTAGTCGCAAACTGCATAATGTGGGTCTAGTCGCAAACTGCATAATGTGGTTCTAGTCGCAAACTGCATAAATGGGTCTAGTCGCAAACTGCACAATGTGGGTCTAGTCGCAAACTGCATAATGTGGGTCTAGTCGCAAACTGCATAAGTGGGTCTAGTCGCAAACTGCATAAAGTGGGTCTAGTCGCAAACTGCATAATGTGGGTCTAGTTGCAAACTGCACAATGTGGGTCTAGTCGCAAACTGCATAATGTGGGTCTAGTCGCAAACTGCATAACGTGGGTCTACTCGCAAACTGCATAACGTGAGTCTAGTCGCAAACTGCATAACGTGGGTCTAGTCGCAAACTGCATAACGTGGGTCTAGTCGCAAGCTGCATAATGTGAGTCTAGTCGCAAACTGCACAATGTGGGTCTAGTCGCAAATGCATAATGTGGGTCTAGTCGCAAACTGCACAATGTGGGTCTAGTTGCAAACTGCATAATGTGGGTCTAGTCGCAAACTGCATAATGTGGGTCTAGTCACAAACTGCATAATGTGGATCTAGTCGCAAACTGCATAATGTGGGTCTAGTCGCAAACTGCATAACGTGGGTCTAGTCGCAAACTGCATAATGTGGGTCTAGTCGCAAACTGCATAATGTGGGTCTTGTTGCAAACTGCACAATGTGGGTCTAGTCGCAAACTGCACAATGTGGGTCTAGTTGCAAACTGCATAATGTGGGTCTAGTCGCAAACTGCATAAAGTGGGTCTAGTTCCAAACTGCACAATGTGGGTCTAGTCGCAAACTGCATAATGTGGGTCTAGTCGCAAACTGCATAATGTGGGTCTAGTCACAAACTACATAACGTGGGTCTAGTCGCAATCTGCATAATGTGGGTCTAGTCACAATCTGCATAACGTGAGTCTAGTCGCAAACTGCATAACGTGGGTCTACTCGCAAACTGCATAAAATGGGTCTAGTCGCAAACTGCATAACGTGAGTCTAGTCGCAAACTGCATAACGTGGGTCTAGTCACAAACTGCATAATGTGGATCTAGTCGCAAACTGCATAATGTGGGTCTAGTCGCAAACTGCATAACGTGGGTCTAGTCGCAAACTGCATAATGTGGGTCTAGTCGCAAACTGCATAATGTGAGTCTAGTCGCAAACTGCATAATGTGGGTCTAGTCGCAAACTGCATAATGTGGGTCTAGTCGCAAACTGCATAATGTGGGTCTAGTCACAAATTGCATAACGTGGGTCTAGTCGCAAACTGCATAATGTGGGTCTAGTCGCAAAATGCACAATGTGAGTCTAGTCGCAAACTGCACAATGTGGGTCTAGTCGCAAACTGCATAATGTGGGTCGAGTCGCAAACTGCAATGTGGGTCTAGTCGCAAACTGCATAATGTGGGTCTAGTCGTAAACTGCATAATGTGGGTCGAGTCGCAAACTGCACAATGTGGGTCTTGTTGCAAACTGCACAATGTGGGTCTAGTCGCAAACTGCATAATGTGGGTCTAGTCACAAACTGCATAACGTGGGTCTAGTCGCAAACTGCATACGTGGATCTAGTCGCAAATGCATAACGTGGGTCTAGTCGCAAACTGCATAACGTGGGTCTAGTCGCAACTGCATAATGTGGGTCTAGTCGCAAACTGCACAATGTGGGTCTAGTCGCAAACTGCACAATGTGGGTCTAGTCGCAAACTGCATAATGTGGGTCTAGTCGCAAACTGCATAATGTGGGTCTAGTCGCAAACTGCAAATGTGGGTCTAGTCGCAAATGCATAATGTGGGTCTAGTCGCAAACTGCAAAATGTGGGTCTAGTCGCAACTGCATAATAGTGGGTCAGTCAAACTGCAGTCGGCAACGCATCTAGTCGTGGGTCTAGCAAACTGCAAAGTGGGTCAGTAAACTGCATAACGTGGGTCTAGTCGCAAACTGCATAATGTGGGTCTAGTCGCAAACTGCATAATGTGGGTCTTGTTGCAAACTGCACAATGTGGGTCTAGTCGCAAACTGCATAATGTGGGTCTAGTTGCAAACTGCATAATGTGGGTCTAGTCGCAAACTGCATAAGTGGGTCTAGTTCCAAACTGCACAATGTGGGTCTAGTCGCAAACTGCATAATGTGGGTCTAGTCGCAAACTGCATAATGTGGGTCTAGTCACAACTGCATAACGTGGGTCTAGTCGCAAACTGCATAATGTGGGTCTAGTCGCAATCTGCATAACGTGGGTCTAGTCGCAAACTGCATAACGTGGGTCTACTCGCAAACTGCATAATGTGGGTCTAGTCGCAATCTGCATAATGTGGGTCTAGTCGCAAACTGCATAACGTGGGTCTAGTCACAAACTGCATAATGTGGATCTAGTCGCAAACTGCATAATGTGGGTCTAGTCGCAAACTGCATAACGTGGGTCTAGTCGCAAACTGCATAATGTGGGTCTAGTCGCAAACTGCATAATGTGAGTCTAGTCGCAAACTGCATAATGTGGGTCTAGTCGCAAACTGCATAATGTGAGTCTAGTCGCAAACTGCATAAAGTGGGTCTAGTCACAAATTGCATAACGTGGGTCTAGTCGCAAACTGCATAATGTGGGTCGAGTCGCAAACTGCATAATGTGAGTCTAGTCGCAAACTGAACAATGTGGGTCTAGTCGCAAACTGCATAATGTGGGTCGAGTCGCAAACTGCATAATGTGAGTCTAGTCGCAAACTGCATAATGTGGGTCTAGTCGTAAACTGCATAATGTGGGTCGAGTCGCAAACTGCACAATGTGGGTCTTGTTGCAAACTGCACAATGTGGGTCTAGTCGCAAACAGCATAATGTGGGTCTAGTCACAAATTGCATAACGTGGGTCTAGTCGCAAACTGCATAACGTGGATCTAGTCACAAACTGCATAACGTGGGTCTAGTCGCAAACTGCATAACGTGGGTCTAGTCGCAAACTGCATAACGTGGGTCTAGTCGCAAACTGCATAATGTGGGTCTAGTCACAAATTGCATAACGTGGGTCTAGTCGCAAACTGCATAACGTGGGTCTAGTCGCAAACTGCATAATGTGGGTCTAGTCACAAATTGCATAACGTGGGTCTAGTCGCAAACTGCATAAAGTGGGTCTACTCGCAAACTGCATAAAATGGGTCTAGTCGCAAACTGCATAAAGTGGGTCTAGTCGCAAACTGCATAACGTGGGTCTAGTCGCAAACTGAACAATGTGGGTCTAGTCGTAAACTGCACAATGTGGGTCTAGTCACAAATTGCATAACGTGGGTCTAGTCGCAAACTGCATAACGTGGGTCTAGTCGCAAACTGCATAACGTGGGTCTAGTCGCAAACTGCATAATGTGGGTCTAGTCACAAATTGCATAACGTGGGTCTAGTCGCAAACTGCATAACGTGGGTCTAGTCGCAAACTGCATAACGTGGGTCTAGTCGCAAACTGCACAATGTGGATCTAGTCGTAAACTGCATAACGTGGATCTAGTCACAAACTGCATAACGTGGGTCTAGTCGCAAACTGCATAACGTGGGTCTAGTCGCAAACTGCACAATGTAGATCTAGTCGTAAACTGCATAACGTGGATCTAGTCACAAACTGCATAACGTGGGTCTACTCGCAAACTGCATAAAGTGGGTCTACTCGCAAACTGCATAAAATGGGTCTAGTCGCAAACTGCATAAAGTGGGTCTACTCGCAAACTGCATAAAGTGGGTCTAGTTGCAAACTGCACAATGTGGGTCTAGTCGCAAACTGCATAACGTGGGTCTAGTCGCAAACTGCATAAAGTGGGTCTACTCGCAAACTGCATAAAGTGGGTCTAGTTGCAAACTGCACAATGTGGGTCTAGTCGCAAACTGCATAATGTGGGTCTAGTCGCAAACTGCATAATGTGGGTCTAGTCACAAACTACATAACGTGGGTCTAGTCGCAATCTGCGTAATGTGGGTCTAGTCACAATCTGCATAACGTGAGTCTAGTCGCAAACTGCATAACGTGGGTCTACTCGCAAACTGCATAAAATGGGTCTAGTCGCAAACTGCATAACGTGGGTCTACTCGCAAACTGCATAAAGTGGGTCTACTCGCAAACTGCATAAAATGGGTCTAGTCGCAAACTGCACAATGTGGGTCTAGTCGCAAACTGCATAACGTGGGTCTACTCGCAAACTGCATAAAGTGGGTCTACTCGCAAACTGCATAAAGTGGGTCTAGTTGCAAACTGCATAATGTGGGTCTAGTTGCAAACTGCACAATGTGGGTCTAGTCGCAAACTGCATAATGTGGGTCTAGTCGCAAACTGCATAATGTGGGTCTAGTCACAAACTGCATAACGTGGGTCTAGTCGCAAACTGCATAACGTGGGTCTAGTCGCAAACTGCATAACGTGAGTCTAGTCGCAAACTGCATAACGTGGGTCTAGTCGCAAGCTGCATAACGTGAGTCTAGTCGCAAACTGCATAACGTGGGTCTAGTCGCAAACTGCATAACGTGGGTCTAGTCGCAAGCTGCATAATGTGAGTCTAGTCGCAAACTGCACAATGTGGGTCTAGTCGCAAAATGCACAATGTGGGTCTAGTCGCAAACTGCACAATGTGGGTCTAGTCGCAAACTGCATAATGTGGGTCTAGTCGCAAACTGAACAATGTGGGTCTAGTCGTAAACTGCATAATGTGGGTCGAGTCGCAAACTGCATAATGTGGGTCTTGTTGCAAACTGCACAATGTGGGTCTAGTCGCAAACTGCACAATGTGGGTCTAGTTGCAAACTGCATAATGTGGGTCTAGTCGCAAACTGCATAATGTGGGTCTAGTCGCAAACTGAACAATGTGGGTCTAGTCGTAAACTGCATAATGTGGGTCGAGTCGCAAACTGCATAATGTGGGTCTAGTTGCAAACTGCATAATGTGGGTCTAGTCGCAAACTGCATAAAGTGGGTCTAGTTGCAAACTGCACAATGTGGGTCTAGTCGCAAACTGCATAATGTGGGTCTAGTCGCAAACTGCATAACGTGGATCTAGTCACAAACTGCATAACGTGGGTCTAGTCGCAAACTGCATAAAGTGGGTCTAGTCGCAAACTGCATAAAATGGGTCTAGTCGCAAACTGCATAAATGGGGTCTAGTCGCAAACTGCATAAAGTGGGTCTAGTCGCAAACTGCACAATGTGGGTCTAGTCGCAAACTGCATAACGTGGGTCTAGTCGCAAACTGCATAAAGTGGGTCTACTCGCAAACTGCATAAAGTGGGTCTAGTTGCAAACTGCACAATGTGGGTCTAGTCGCAAACTGCATAATGTGGGTCTAGTCGCAAACTGCATAATGTGGGTCTAGTCGCAAACTGCACAATGTGGGTCTAGTCGCAATCTGCGTAATGTGGGTCTAGTCACAATCTGCATAACGTGGGTCTAGTCGCAAACTGCATAACGTGGGTCTAGTCGCAAACTGCATAATGTGGGTCTAGTCGCAAACTGCATAATGTGGGTCTAGTCGCAAACTGCATAATGTGGGTCTAGTCGCAAACTGCATAATGTGGGTCTAGTCGCAAACTGCGTAATGTGGGTCTAGTCGCAATCTGCATAACGTGAGTCTAGTCGCAAACTGCATAAGTGGGTCTACTCGCAAACTGCATAAAGTGGGTCTAGTCGCAAACTGCATAACGTGGGTCTACTCGCAAACTGCATAAAGTGGGTCTAGTCGCAAACTGCATAATGTGGGTCTAGTCGCAAACTGCACAATGTGGGTCTAGTCGCAAACTGCATAACGTGGGTCTACTCGCAAACTGCATAAAGTGGGGTCTAGTCGCAAACTGCATAATGTGGGTCTAGTCGCAAACTGCATAATGTGGGTCTAGTCGCAAACTGCACAATGTGGGTCTAGTCGCAAACTGCATAATGTGGGTCTAGTCGCAAACTGCATAATGTGGGTCTAGTCACAAACTGCATAACGTGGGTCTAGTCGCAAACTGCATAACGTGGGTCTAGTCGCAAACTGCATAACGTGGGTCTAGTCGCAAACTGCATAACGTGGGTCTAGTCGCAACTGCATAACGTGAGTCTAGTCGCAAACTGCATAACGTGGGTCTAGTCGCAAACTGCATAACGTGGGTCTAGTCGCAAACTGCATAATGTGGGTCTAGTCGCAAACTGCACAATGTGGGTCTAGTCGCAAACTGCACAATGTGGGTCTAGTCGCAAACTGCATAATGTGGGTCTAGTCGCAAACTGCATAATGTGGGTCTAGTCGCAAACTGAACAATGTGGGTCTAGTCGCAAACTGCATAATGTGGGTCTAGTCGCAAACTGCATAATGTGAGTCTAGTCGCAAACTGCACAACGTGGGTCTAGTCGCAAACTGCACAATGTGGGTCTAGTCGCAAACTGCATAATGTGGGTCTAGTCGCAAACTGCATAATGTGGGTCTAGTCGCAAACTGAACAATGTGGGTCTAGTCGCAAACTGCATAATGTGGGTCTAGTCGCAAACTGCATAATGTGGGTCTTGTTGCAAACTGCACAATGTGGGTCTAGTCGCAAACTGCATAATGTGGGTCTTGTTGCAAACTGCACAATGTGGGTCTAGTCGCAAACAGCATAATGTGGATCTAGTCGTAAACTGCATAACGTGGATCTAGTCACAAACTGCATAACGTGGGTCTAGTCGCAAACTGCATAAAGTGGGTCTAGTCGCAAACTGCATAATGTGGGTCTAGTCGCAAACTGCATAAAGTGGGTCTACTCGCAAACTGCATAAAGTGGGTCTAGTTGCAAACTGCACAATGTGGGTCTAGTCGCAAACTGCATAACGTGGGTCTAGTCGCAAACTGCATAAAGTGGGTCTAGTCGCAAACTGCATAATGTGGGTCTAGTTGCAAACTGCACAATGTGGGTCTAGTCGCAAACTGCATAATGTGGGTCTAGTCGCAAACTGCATAATGTGGGTCTAGTCACAAACTGCATAACGTGGGTCTAGTCGCAAACTGCATAATGTGGGTCTAGTCACAAACTGCATAACGTGAGTCTAGTCGCAAACTGCATAACGTGGGTCTAGTCGCAAACTGCATAAAATGGGTCTAGTCGCAAACTGCATAAAGTGGGTCTACTCGCAAACTGCATAAGTGGGTCTACTCGCAAACTGCATAATGTGGGTCTAGTCGCAAACTGCATAATGTGGGTCTAGTCGCAAACTGCATAACGTGGGTCTAGTCGCAAACTGCATAAAGTGGGTCTAGTCGCAAACTGCATAATGTGGGTCTAGTTGCAAACTGCATAATGTGGGTCTAGTCGCAAACTGCATAACGTGGGTCTAGTCGCAAACTGCATAATGTGGGTCTAGTCGCAAACTGCATAATGTGGGTCTAGTCGCAAACTGCATAAAGTGGGTCTAGTCGCAAACTGCATAATGTGAGTCTAGTCGCAAACTGCATAACGTGAGTCTAGTCGCAAACTGCATAACGTGGGTCTAGTCGCAAACTGCATAATGTGGGTCTAGTCGCAAACTGCACAATGTGGGTCTAGTCGCAAACTGCATAACGTGAGTCTAGTCGCAAACTGCATAATGTGGGTCTAGTCGCAAACTGCATAATGTGGGTCTAGTCGCAAACTGCATAACGTGGGTCTAGTCGCAAACTGCATAACGTGGGTCTAGTCGCAAAATGCATAATGTGGGTCTAGTCGCAAACTGCATAATGTGGGTCTAGTCGCAAACTGCATAATGTGGGTCTAGTCGCAAACTGCATAACGTGGGTCTAGTCGCAAACTGCATAACATGGGTCTAGTCGCAAACTGCATAATGTGGGTCTAGTCGCAAACTGCATAATGTGGGTCTAGTCGCAAACTGCATAACGTGGGTCTAGTCGCAAACTGCATAATGTGGGTCTAGTCGCAAACTGCATAATGTGGGTCTAGTCGCAAACTGCATAATGTGGGTCTAGTCGCAAACTGCATAATGTGGGTCTAGTCGCAAACTGCATAATGTGGGTCTAGTCGCAAACTGCATAACGTGGGTCTAGTCGCAAACTGCATAATGTGGGTCTAGTCGCAAACTGCATAAAGTGGGTCTAGTCGCAAACTGCATAATGTGGGTCTAGTCGCAAACTGCATAATGTGGGTCTAGTCGCAAACTGCATAATGTGGGTCTAGTCGCAAACTGCATAATGTGGGTCTAGTCGCAAACTGCACAATGTGGGTCTAGTCGCAAACTGCATAAAGTGGGTCTAGTCGCAAACTGCATAATGTGGGTCTAGTCGCAAACTGCATAATGTGGGTCTAGTCGCAAACTGCATAAAGTGGGTCTAGTCGCAAACTGCATAACGTGGGTCTAGTCGCAACTGCATAATGTGGGTCTAGTCGCAAACTGCATAAAGTGGGTCTAGTCGCAAACTGCACAATGTGGGTCTAGTCGCAAACTGCATAACGTGGGTCTAGTCGCAAACTGCATAATGTGGGTCTAGTCGCAAACTGCATAATGTGGGTCTAGTCGCAAACTGCATAATGTGGGTCTAGTCGCAAACTGCATAATGTGGGTCTAGTCGCAAACTGCATAATGTGGGTCTAGTCGCAAACTGCATAACGTGGGTCTAGTCGCAAACTGCATAATGTGGGTCTAGTCGCAAACTGCATAACGTGGGTCTAGTCGCAAACTGCATAACGTGGGTCTAGTCGCAAACTGCATAATGTGGGTCTAGTCGCAAACTGCATAAGTGGGTCTAGTCGCAAACTGCATAATGTGGGTCTAGTCGCAAACTGCATAATGTGGGTCTAGTCGCAAACTGCATAATGTGAGTCTAGTCGCAAACTGCATAACGTGGGTCTAGTCGCAAACTGCATAATGTGGGTCTAGTCGCAAACTGCATAATGTGGGTCTAGTCGCAAACTGCATAATGTGGGTCTAGTCGCAAACTGCATAATGTGGGTCTAGTCGCAAACTGCATAATGTGGGTCTAGTCGCAAACTGCATAATGTGGGTCTAGTCACAAACTGCATAACGTGGGTCTAGTCGCAAACTGCATAATGTGGGTCTAGTCGCAAACTGCATAATGTGGGTCTAGTCGCAAACTGCATAATGTGGGTCTAGTCGCAAACTGCATAACGTGGGTCTAGTCGCAAACTGCATAATGTGGGTCTAGTCGCAAACTGCATAATGTGGGTCTAGTCGCAAACTGCATAACGTGGGTCTAGTCGCAAACTGCATAATGTGGGTCTAGTCGCAAACTGCATAATGTGGTCTAGTCACAAACTGCACAATGTGGGTCTAGTCGCAAACTGCATAATGTGGGTCTAGTCGCAAACTGCATAATGTGGGTCTAGTCGCAAACTGCATAATGTGGGTCTAGTCACAAACTGCATAACGTGGGTCTAGTCGCAAACTGCATAATGTGGGTCTAGTCGCAAACTGCATAATGTGGGTCTAGTCGCAAACTGCATAACGTGGGTCTAGTCGCAAACTGCATAACGTGGGTCTAGTCGCAAACTGCACAATGTGGGTCTAGTCGCAAACTGCATAATGTGGGTCTAGTCGCAAACTGCATAACGTGGGTCTAGTCGCAAACTGCATAATGTGGGTCTAGTCGCAAACTGCATAATGTGGGTCTAGTCGCAAACTGCACAATGTGGGTCTAGTCGCAAACTGCATAATGTGGGTCTAGTCGCAAACTGCATAACGTGAGTCTAGTCGCAAACTGCATAATGTGGTCTAGTCGCAAACTGCATAATGTGGGTCTAGTCGCAAACTGCATAATGTGGGTCTAGTCGCAAACTGCATAAAGTGGGTCTAGTCGCAAACTGCATAATGTGGGTCTAGTCGCAAACTGCATAATGTGGGTCTAGTCGCAAACTGCATAACGTGGGTCTAGTCGCAAACTGCATAACGTGGGTCTAGTCGCAAACTGCATAAAGTGGGTCTAGTCGCAAACTGCATAATGTGGGTCTAGTCGCAAACTGCATAATGTGGGTCTAGTCGCAAACTGCATAATGTGGGTCTAGTCGCAAACTGCATAATGTGGGTCTAGTCGCAAACTGCATAACGTGGGTCTAGTCGCAAACTGCATAACGTGGGTCTAGTCGCAAACTGCATAACGTGGGTCTAGTCGCAAACTGCATAATGTGGGTCTAGTCGCAAACTGCATAACGTGGGTCTAGTCGCAAACTGCATAACGTGGGTCTAGTCGAAACTGCATAATGTGGGTCTAGTCGCAAACTGCATAATGTGGGTCTAGTCGCAAACTGCATAATGTGGGTCTAGTCGCAAACTGCATAATGTGGGTCTAGTCGCAAACTGCACATGTGGGTCTAGTCGCAAACTGCATAATGTGGGTCTAGTCGCAAACTGCATAATGTGGGTCTAGTCACAACTGCATAATGTGGGTCTAGTCACAAACTGCACAATGTGGGTCTAGTCGCAAACTGCATAATGTGGGTCTAGTCGCAAACTGCATAACGTGGGTCTAGTCGCAAACTGCATAATGTGGGTCTAGTCGCAAACTGCACAATGTGGGTCTAGTCGCAAACTGCATAATGTGGGTCTAGTCGCAAAATGCACAATGTGGGTCTAGTCGCAAACTGCACAATGTGGGTCTAGTCGCAAACTGCATAATTGGGTCTAGTCGCAAACTGCATAAGTGGGTCTAGTCGCAAGCTGCATAATGTGAGTCTAGTCGCAAACTGCACAATGTGGGTCTAGTCGCAAACTGCACAAAGTGGGTCTAGTCGCAAACTGCATAATGTGAGTCTAGTCGCAAACTGCATAACGTGAGTCTTGTCGCAAACTGCATAACGTGGGTCTAGTCGCAAGCTGCATAATGTGGGTCTAGTCGCAAACTGCACAATGTGGGTCTAGTCGCAAACTGCATAATGTGGTCTAGTCGCAAACTGCACAATGTGGGTCTAGTCGCAAGCTGCATAATGTGAGTCTAGTCGCAAACTGCATAAAGTGGGTCTAGTCGCAAACTGCACAATGTGGGTCTAGTCGCAAAATGCATAATGTGGGTCTAGTCGCAAACTGCACAATGTGGGTCTAGTCGCAAACTGCATAATGTGGGTCTAGTCACAAATTGCATAACGTGGGTCTAGTCGCAAACTGCATAACATGGGTCTAGTCACAAACTGCATAATGTGGATCTAGTCACAAACTGCATAACGTGCGTCTAGTCGCAAACTGCATAACGTGGGTCTAGTCGATAACTGCATAATGTGAGTCTAGTCGCAAACTGCATAAAATGGGTCTAGTCGCAAACTGCATAACGTGGGTCTACTCGCAAACTGCATAAAGTGGGTCTACTCGCAAACTGCATAAAGTGGGTCTAGTTGCAAACTGCACAATGTGGGTCTAGTCGCAAACTGCATAATGTGGGTCTAGTCGCAAACTGCACAATGTGGGTCTAGTCGCAAACTGCATAATGTGGGTCTAGTCGCAAACTGCATAACGTGGGTCTAGTCGCAAGCTGCATAATGTGGTCTAGTCGCAAACTGCATAATGTGGGTCTAGTCGCAAACTGCAAACGTGGGTCTAGTCGCAAACTGCATAATGTGAGTCTAGTCGCAAACTGCATAACGTGAGTCTTGTCGCAAACTGCATAAAGTGGTCTAGTCGCAAACTGCATAATGTGAGTCTAGTCGCAAACTGCACAATGTGGGTCTAGTCGCAAACTGCATAACGTGAGTCTAGTCGCAAACTGCATAACGTGGGTCTAGTCGCAAGCTGCATAATGTGAGTCTAGTCGCAAACTGCATAAAGTGGGTCTAGTCGCAAACTGCACAATGTGGGTCTAGTCGCAAAATGCATAATGTGGGTCTAGTCGCAAACTGCACAATGTGGGTCTAGTCGCAACTGCATAATGTGGGTCTAGTCGCAAACTGCATAACGTGGGTCTAGTCGCAAACTGCATAACATGGGTCTAGTCACAAACTGCATAATGTGGATCTAGTCACAAACTGCATAACGTGCGTCTAGTCGCAAACTGCATAACGTGGGTCTAGTCGATAACTGCATAATGTGAGTCTAGTCGCAAACTGCATAAAATGGGTCTAGTCGCAAACTGCATAACGTGGGTCTACTCGCAAACTGCATAAAGTGGGTCTACTCGCAAACTGCATAAAGTGGGTCTAGTTGCAAACTGCACAATGTGGGTCTAGTCGCAAACTGCATAATGTGGGTCTAGTCGCAAACTGCATAATGTGGGTCTAGTCGCAAACTGCATAATGTGGGTCTAGTCGCAAGCTGCATAATGTGGTCTAGTCGCAAACTGCATAACGTGGGTCTAGTCGCAAACTGCATAATGTGGGTCTAGTCGCAAACTGCATAATGTGGGTCTAGTCGCAAACTGCATAACGTGGGTCTAGTCGCAAGCTGCATAATGTGAGTCTAGTCGCAAACTGCACAATGTGGGTCTAGTCGCAAACTGCACAAAGTGGGTCTAGTCGCAAACTGCATAATGTGAGTCTAGTCGCAAACTGCACAATGTGGGTCTAGTCGCAAACTGCATAATGTGAGTCTAGTCGCAAACTGCACAATGTGGGTCTAGTCGCAAACTGCATAACGTGAGTCTAGTCGCAAACTGCATAAAGTGGGTCTAGTCGCAAACTGCATAATGTGGGTCTAGTCGCAAACTGCATAATGTGGGTCTAGTCGCAAACTGCATAAAGTGGGTCTAGTCGCAAACTGCATAATGTGGGTCTAGTCGCAAACTGCATAATGTGGGTCTAGTCGCAAACTGCATAATGTGGGTCTAGTCGCAAACTGCATAAAGTGGGTCTAGTCGCAAACTGCATAATGTGGGTCTAGTCGCAAACTGCATAATGTGGGTCTAGTCGCAAACTGCATAATGTGGGTCTAGTCGCAAACTGCATAATGTGGGTCTAGTCGCAAACTGCATAATGTGGGTCTAGTCGCAAACTGCATAACGTGGGTCTAGTCGCAAACTGCATAATGTGGGTCTAGTCGCAAACTGCATAATGTGGGTCTAGTCGCAAACTGCATAACGTGGTCTAGTCGCAAACTGCATAACGTGGGTCTAGTCGCAAGCTGCATAACGTGGGTCTAGTCGCAAACTGCATAAAGTGGGTCTAGTCGCAAACTGCACAATGTGGGTCTAGTCGCAAACTGCATAATGTGGGTCTAGTCGCAAACTGCACAATGTGGGTCTAGTCGCAAACTGCATAATGTGGGTCTAGTCACAACTGCATAATGTGGGTCTAGTCGCAAACTGCATAATGTGGGTCTAGTCGCAAACTGCATAATGTGGATCTAGTCGTAAACTGCATAACGTGGGTCTAGTCGCAAACTGCATAATGTGGGTCTAGTCGCAAACTGCATAATGTGGGTCTAGTCGCAAACTGCATAATGGGGGTCTAGTCGCAAACTGCATAATGTGGGTCTAGTCGCAAACTGCATAATGTGGGTCTAGTCGCAAACTGCACAATGTGGGTCTAGTCGCAAACTGCATAATGTGGGTCAGTCGCAATCTGCATAATGTGGGTCTAGTCACAATCTGCATAATGTGGGTCTAGTCGCAAACTGCACAATGTGGGTCTAGTCGCAAACTGCATAATGTGGGTCTAGTCACAATCTGCATAACGTGGGTCTAGTCGCAAACTGCATAATGTGGGTCTAGTCGCAAACTGCATAACGTGGGTCTAGTCGCAAACTGCATAATGTGGGTCTAGTCGCAAAAGCACAATGGGTCTAGTCGCAAACTGCACAATGTGGGTCTAGTCGCAAACTGCACAATGTGGGTCTAGTCGCAAACTGCATAATGTGGGTCTAGTCGCAAACTGCATAATGTGAGTCTAGTCGCAAACTGCACAATGTGGGTCTAGTCGCAAACTGCACAAAGTGGGTCTAGTCGCAAACTGCATAATGTGAGTCTAGTCGCAAACTGCATATGTGGGTCTAGTCGCAAACTGCATAATGTGGGTCTAGTCGCAAACTGCATAATGTGGGTCTAGTCGCAAACTGCACAATGTGGGTCTAGTCGCAAACTGCATAACGTGAGTCTAGTCGCAAACTGCATAACGTGGGTCTAGTCGCAAGCTGCATAATGTGAGTCTAGTCGCAAACTGCATAATGTGGGTCTAGTCGCAAACTGCACAATGTGGGTCTAGTCGCAACTGCTAACGTGGGTCTAGTCGCAAAACTCACAATGTGGGTTAGGTCGCAAAATGCATAAAGTGGGCTAGTCGCAAACGCATTAATGGAGTCCAGTCGCAAACTGCATAATGTGGGTACTGTCGCAAAACTGCATAAGTGGTCAAGGTTCGCCCAAACTCATAGATTGTGGTATAATCGCAAACTGCATAACGTGGGTCTAGCACAAAACTGAAACAAATGTGGGTCTAGTCGCACACTGAACTATGTGGGTCTAGTCGCAAACTGCACACTGTTGGTCCAAACTGCTCATTGTGAATTCTTTGTTATATCTGGATGGTCTGTAAATGACTGCGCACGTCACCGGCCGTGAGATACATATGTCATGCCATGTGGACAAACGTATGTATTGCATGTTTTGGTATCAGACTGGATTGTCTGAGGTTTGAATTAAAGGGAGCTGGAGTGTCCTGCTGCTACCTGTGGGTCCATCAGCTAGAACAAACCTGTTTTGATCAAATATTTACGTCATTTCTTCTTATGCATGAATACCATCAACAAAAGTTTGGTCTCTCAGACATGTAGTTAAATCAACCCGTGATCCTTTCGCTGATGTGGGTTACAGTCAGAAGGAGGTGTGTGTATGTGCGTGTGTGTGTTAGACCGTTCTGACCTTTTTTCTGTCAGCTTGATCGTTTTCGTGCAAGAACTGCAGTAGAGGCTTTTGTGAGCTGCAGCTTGACTGATAGTAACATTGATGTGTGTTGAGAAGAAAAATTACTGTAAAGAAGTTGGTGTCTGTAGATATCTCTGTCCAGCCTAAAGCATAACGGTTGTAAAGACTTCCCTGAGTACACCTGATGACATCGGACCCTGGACGAGGTTGGATATGCTTGGTCTTTGGATGGGAAACAGTAAAAGCTTCAATTACTTATTAAAAAGAAAAACCGACATGTCACTCATTGGTGGGGGGTGCTAGGACATCACTGCCAGCAAGCAGGAGATGTCCTCATAGTGCTCTACCCTCCAATTTTAACTGCACTGTAGACATTTAGGGCTCCTTGGTGAGAGGGCGATTGGACATCCCTGTAAACAATCAGAAGATGTCCTCAGTGCCCTGCTCGCCAATTTTAACTGCACCCTTTATTACACACACCCTTCAACCACAAGAAACACACCTCAACACACACACACACAAATACATTACACAAAGAAGGTGGGACCACTGATCTTCTGTCCCCTACCCCATCCCCGGTGGGGGGAAGAGGACCTTCAGCAGCGGCGGCCTCGTCTCTTGGGTGTCGGCCTCCTGGGCCCGGCGGCCCCCTCCCCACGCAGGGAGAGGGATCCCTCAGTCCTCTGGCAAGTCCATGAGTGGGGGATCATATTCCATCTGAGCCTGGAGGGTGTCTGTGTCCTTGTGGCGCGGATTCTGGTCCTTACCCTCGGGTGCCGGGCCCCTTCTAAGTTACAACATAGGAGAGCCTAGTCAGGCTACGTACTCCTTTGGGGACCCCCACTTCTCTTGGTCATCCCTCCTCTAGGTGGGGGTAGCTGACCCCCGCCGTGCTCTCTTCTGGATCTCCGCAACTGCCGGAGCGGGTCTCCCTTGGGGGGCCCTGGCTCATACCCGGGGCTGGGGGTGGGGGGATGCTCAGAACTCCTGGGTGGTGGTGTGCGGCTTGTCTGGGGTGGTGGGGCTCTCGGGGGTGGGGCCCCGCGCTGGGCCGCCCGGCACTGTGCAAAGGCTGCTCTCCTGGCTGGGCTGGGCCTTGCGCTCTGCGCTTCCGTATCTCACTGCGCTCGGGTGTTGGGGGCCCATGTGGTGGTCCTGCGGGCCCTGGTCTGGGTGCTTGGCCGGGCTGCCTGGCGGGCAGTTCTCCTCCATTGACCCCACAGTATGGCTGCGGGGGCGGGCCCTGGTCAGCGCTGCTGCCTCGGCGGGGGTCTTGGTGTGGGGATGTCTGGGAGCTCTCCCTCCTTTTTTTTCTTCTTTTCATTCCTTCATCCACTTCAGCTTAACATAACATTCACCTGAGTACAGGCGTCGGCTCACCTTTGCACCTTCAAATAGTGTGCCTGTCAGAATGTAATGCTTTACATGTGTTGGTTGATATGCACAAGTGTGTTTGTGAACTGGATGTGGACAAGTTTGTGAACACTTTTGGAGCCGTCAAGTATGTTTGTAACAGCTGAGTGTGTGGACAGGCCCCACCCATTTTAGACCAACATTCACTATTGTAATGGGTATAAGATCCAGCATTTTGTTGCCTGTAGACTTACAACTCTACTTTCCATTTCCATTAGTCATCCCCTTAAATCTATAATATCTATAACATCTATCCATTTTCTGTTTGACTGGGCTGCCAGTATTATCCTAAGAGATCCTTGACTGTATGTTATTTTCATGACTAGCTCTGTATCAAACTGTAAATCATATGTCAAGCATTTCATGCATATGCAGTCTGAAAACCTGAAATGCTGAAGTAAAAACTGAAACATGACAAACAACTGCTCATCTTCCCGGTAAAGTGACCTTCAATATTCCTGCAAGAACTGACTCACACTGAAGGTGTAATGGATCTTCATCTCATCTTTCACTCCTCTCTTATTGTCTTCTGCATCTCAGTGTTGAGTTTGTTTGTGTGCATCCCTCTTTTTGTTTGTGTAAAATGTATACAACAAAAACAAACTTTCTGCATGACAACAGGGGGAGAAGACAGAGAAAGAAGCGTTTGAAATATGAACACTGAAAGGATTTAAAGGGGCCTTCCAACTTCAGAATGAAAACCCTTCAACCGGTTCTGAACGGCTTTGGTTTGCCCTGAAATGATTGATTACTTTAGAAGAACAGACTCCTCATTCTTTGGCAGACTAACGTCTGATTTAGTGCTGTCATCTGCGCTTTAAAAAAAACACATGCACACTGACTATTAGTTCATCGAGTGCATTACGTCATAATGCCCCCCTCTCCACTCAGCATCCCGGCTCCTAGCTGTGACGTCACTTCCCTCTTCGAAGGCTCATTGGCTGACCCAGAGTCAGCTGCTGCAGACCTGCCGAAGGAGGGGGAGGGGTGCTGAAAGAAGCCACGGCAGCGGGACTCCGCACACGTCCAGAACCGGAGAACCAGCAGAACCTGGAGCATCCTTCCCCGGTACAAAGAGAGAGAGGGAGAGAGGGAGAGAGACTGCCGTGGTGAGTTGCAGCATTGATGATGATGGAGATGATGGAGAGGACGTTTAGGGGTGAGGGTGGGGGGGTTCTCTCATGGAGCGATCAGTGTTTTCACGGCGGGAGTCGCTGCGCGCTCAGGTCCTCCAACCCCCCCGCACCTCCTCCTCCTCCAGTGAAAAGGGAGAGTTGTCTTCTTCCTGTGTAAAATCTCCTGTGAGGAAAAGTAGGTCAGAGTTTGCTCTGGTTTCCACGGTAACCGTGGAGCTGCACCTCTATAGGAGAGTGCCCGTACACCCGCTTAGCCCCAGCAGAACTGACCCTGCAGAACTCTGCAGCTCATGTGAAGAATTGGCTTGGCTTGCTGGACCAGAAGGACACAACTGAACATGTTGAGGACTCTGTGATCAGACTGTTTCTGCTGAGCTCCAGTCAAACTCTTCTGTCTCTGATGTCCTTAAATCTTTAGTCTCCAGGAGAACTCTGGTCCTGCTGGACCTTCTCTTGGTTTCGTTTGTACTTTCTTTTACTCTGTAGCTTGGTCTCCTCAGAAAGTCAGACTCCACAGACTTGGTTGTTTTTTTACCGACTTCTTCCAGATTTGGATTCTGTTCATGAAGGTTTTCAGTTTCTTTACTCTTTCTTACCTGTAGTGACATTCCATAGCTTCACGTCCTTCTGGGACGTTTCTGGCTGCTGAGGACTCTAGGTCTCCTGCTAAACCACAATCTCAGAGGAAGATCAAATACTTATTCTACTTTTGAATACTAGGAAATAGTGTTTTCATGGAATCCATTTCTTGAACGAGCCAGACCAAAGATTTTGGACATTGCCACGTTTTTGAATTGGTTTCTTGGATCTTCTCTTGAACAGCTCTGAGATAAAGTCAGAAGTAGTCTCCAGCAGATGCTTCACACAGAGACACATGCAGACTTTGCTGCTCTCCTCTAATCACAGCTGAGCACAGGACAGTTAAGAAGATGCTTCAATATTTGATATTCCTCATCAATATTCCATGAGCTGAGCTGGAGGAGGAGGAAGAGCAGGATGAGCAGCGAATCCCCACATGCCATTTTATATACAGTCAATCAAAGAGCAGCTAATAGGTTAAACTCTTCCCTTTATTCCATACATCACTTCCTGGCTGGTTGCCATGGGGATAAGGTGTGTTTCTCTCTCTAACGCTCATCTTTGCCTTGCAGTCAGACAGAAAAGGGAAATCTTGCTGCACCCGTTGTAATATTTTCCTCCTTCAATCTTTCCAGAGATTTTCCTGCGGATTAGCACTCTCTTCACAGCGTGATGGCTGCTGCCCTGCTTGTCTTCCTGATGACATCATGGGTGTTCTCCGTGGTTGGTGTGTCTCTGGAAGGTAAGGCCTGACAGTCAAAGGTTTCCCTGCTTTGTTGTCCCTCGCTGATGTGACATGTTTGTGTGGTCAGCTGGCAGGCAGCTGTGTCCTCTGCAGTGTGTGTGTGAGACGAGACCCTGGTTCACACCACAGTCCGTATATCACCATGCCAAAACAGTTGATTGCAATGAGCTGCACCTGCACAGGGTGCCCGCCAACCTGTCCACCGACACCCAGGTGAGCATAACTCACTGTGACTGTTAGTGACTTCACAGTGATGTCATGTAGCGGGGAGATTATGGAAAGTAACCGTCTAAAATGTTCTGCTTTCAGGTTCTACTTCTGCAAAGCAATAATATCTCGTCCATCACATCTGAACTGCAGAGTCTGACCAATCTGACTGAACTGGACCTGTCCCAAAACCATTTTACACAGGTGACAATCAAGCATCATTCTCTTTCTCAGAGAACTTGTTGTTGAAGGTTTGTCTCACTCTTCAGGTGAGCTCGATGGGACTTTTCTCTCTGGGCCACCTGGTGACTCTGTACCTGGAGGAGAACCAGATTGAGGAGCTGGAGGACTTTGGTCTAAGAAATCTGTCCAGTCTGGAAGAGCTCTACATCAACCACAACCGCATCTCTTCGATTGGACCCAAGGCCTTCTCTGGCCTCACAAACCTGCTGCGGTATGGGGGACACTGAAGCACCATCAAACTCAGCAGAGCTTCTACTTCTACACTAAAACTACGGAATGCTGGTTCTTCCTGTGGTTCTTTAGGCTCCATCTTAACTCTAACCGGCTGATGGCCATCGACAGCCGCTGGTTCGAGGCCCTGCCATCCCTGGAGATCTTGATGATTGGTGAGAACCCCATCCTTGGTCTAGAAGAGAAGAACTTCCTGCCTCTGTCCCACCTCCACAGCCTGGTCTTAGCTGGAATGGGTCTGGTTTCGGTCCCCTCAGCTGCATTTAAGGGCCTTGACTACCTTGAGAGCCTCTCCTTCTATGACAACCGCCTCAGGTGCGTCTGTGTCTGAGGTTCAGCTCCTCACACAAAGGTGACAGCAGAGATCTTGACCATTGTTGTTTCTTCTTTTGTGAATGAGTTCTTGTTCTCTCTGTAGGTCAATTCCTCGGGATGCTCTGAGCATGCTTCCAAACCTCAAGTTCTTGGATCTGAACAAGAACCCCATCAGTCGAATCCAACAGGGAGACTTCCAGAACCTTCAGCACCTGGAAGAGCTCAGGTTAGTGTGAAATATAGATCTGAAATCCAGTTTAGAGTAAGCATCCTCCTTTCAGCAACATTGCATGATCATGAGTGCTCTCCTGGTCCTGGTCCAACTTCTCCATCTCCGGCCTCGCTTTGTCAGTAACAATTTGGACCCCTAATGTAGTAGGTGGCAGTGTGCCCTCTTTTCATCCACAATAAATGAAATAGAAAGGCATAAGTGTGTTTAAAGACCCACTTTAATGAAAATGGTGTTGTTGGTGTTTTTAACATGTTCTTGTAGCATGTTTTCATGATAGAGGACACGTGTCAAGAAAATGAAGATTAAAAGTATGTTTTAGAGTATTTCTTCATTAAAATTCTGGAATTAATGGCTCAGGAGCAGGTTAAAAATATTTGAAAAAGCTCTCAGTTGTGACGCAGCAACTGAAATGGATGAGCCACCAGCCCCCTGCTACTCTCTATTCTGATGGATCCACTTGATGTCTCTGTTTTCCTCGTTTGAGCTGGAATCTGGACGGATGGGTAGCTCCAATGTTGCAAGCCATTGTTGTTACACTATAATGTTAGCTTGGGGTTGTGGGGGGCTGTAAGCTAGCTGGAGAGAGTGTAAACAAATGGTTGATGGGATATCAGTGGTGGCTTACTTCTAGCCTTGCCTGTCCAGTCTTTAGGAGTCAGAAGGTTAAAGGTGTGCGTCATGTTAGACCAGACGTTCCCACGTTGTTTTCCAAGTAAGCTTCTTCTCAAATGACAAGATCTACCCAACCTGCCCAACTGCTCATTAATGCAAAATTCTAATCAGCCAATCAAAAACCAACCAAATCGGTGCATTTAGACATTTAGACATGTAGTAATTCATTCATTTTCTGAACTGGTTTATCACTTTCGGGGTCACGGGGCTGCCAGAGCCTAACCCGGCTACTCATGGGCGAAGGCAGGGGACACCCCTGGACTGGTCGCCAGTCTGTCGCAGGGGACATGTAGTCATGTTGCAGTTTAAACCGAGTATCAGAATGATGAAGACAGCTGATTGAAGTGAGTTTGAACGTCTCATGGTTGTTGGTGTCACACGAGCTGGTCTGAGGATTCTACTGGGATTTTCACCCACAATCATCAATGGTTTACAGAGAATGGTCAGAAAAAGATTAAATATCCAGTGAGCAGCAGTTCTGTGAGTGGAAATGTCTTGTTTATGCCAGACTGGTTCCAGCTGATGGAAAGTAACTCAGATAACCACTAGTTAGAACCGAGGTCTGCAGAAGAGCATCACTGAACACACAACACATCCAACCTTGATGCAGATGGACTACAGCAGCAGAAAACACACTAGTACCACTGCTGTCAACTAAGAACAGGAAACTGAGGCTACAATTCACACAAGATCACCAGAACTGGACCATAGAAGATGTTGTCTGGTCTGGTGAGTCTCCATTTCTGCTGTAGGGTCAGAATTTGGCATCAACACCATGGAAACATAGATCCATCCTGCCTTGTATCAACGGTTCAGGCTGGTGGTGGTGGTGTAATGGTGTGGGAGATAATTTCTTGGCAAACTTTGGGCCTCTTAGTAATTGATTATGGTTACAACGCCAAAGCTAATATAGAGTGTTGTTGCTGACCATGTCCATCCCTTTATGACCACTGTACCATCTTCTGATGCTACTTCCAGAAGGATAAGGATCCATGTCATAAAGCTGGAATCATCTCAGACTGGTTTATTGAACATGACAATGAGTTCACTGGACTCTAATGACCTCCACAGTCACCAGATCTCAACCCAATAGATCAACCAACCGGTCGGTGTGGGTGTATACACAAACAATAAAATCTTACATTGTAGAATCATGTTTTGAAATGTTCATATTTATGTACCTAAACATCTAGACTTATGAAAATGATATTTTAAAGCAAAACAGACAATCATACATTTAGATGAATACGCGAGATTACAATTTGATAAAACGGTCCTCTGCCATTTTTCCTTCAGCAGCTGTGTGTTTGAAGTTGTCAAGTCAATAGCGCTGCAGTCCACAGTGTGCTGAAAACAGAAATGCTCCTTGTGCGTTCTGTTTGAGGTTCTTCATGAGTGGACTGACATAAAAAAAAAGTAGGGCACATTAGGAGTCACATCCACGTTTAGGAGTCTGACGCTGAAGGCTCATACCTTTCTGGATTGTAAATAAATTCCATGTCTGCTGGTTAGAGTATAGCTCTCAGTGTAGTTGAACATGCTTTTGCAGTGACATTTGTATCACAGGATGCTTGACTGACTGTTCTCTCTGTCAATCAATGATGTATTTCATGGCAAGGATGATGATTGACTGACAGGATTTTTTTGTCAAAACTATGCTTTATTATTGTTTATTTATTTTTGATGGCCTAGTATAAAAATGCAAATACAATCATACAATCATACAAATACTTTATTACATTTTTTTTTAGATTATATCTCACACAGTAGACATGCACCTAAGATGAAAATGTCAGACCCCTCCATGATTCCAAGCTGTAGAACTTGTAAAATCACAGAGAATCACATTCTGCAAAGAGTTATGAGCTTTCTGCTGCATCCCTGATTCTTTTTGGAACGTTTGAATGTTTAGCTTAAGTGCTACTCTCTAGTCAGCCTTCAAAATACTGTGAAATAGTTCAAATAAAACGTTTTAACCAAATTCATTTTCTAAGCAGTTGTAGAAAAGTGTAGTTTTTAAGCAACAGAACCAAAAGCTTAGTCAACAGCAGATTCTGGTGTTTGGTGAGTGATGGTCCATCCTCTTTATTGAACCTCTGACAGATTTGTCTCACTATGGTTGTTGCTGTTTTTGTCATTTTTTTGGCCTCAGTCTGAATAACTTGGAGGAACTGGTGATGGTGGACCAGGCAGCTTTCCAGAACCTTCCAGAAATGGGCAAACTGGAGCTCTGCAACAACCCCAGGCTGTCCTACATCGACCCCCAAGCCTTCAGGTGATCATGGTTATTTCTCTCTGTGCTCTTTGAGACTCATGTATAAGGTCACCTACAGGTTTGAGCTCCAAAGAAACAACTTTAACCTATTTCACACCTAAGAAAAAGTGCTGCTTTAAATAACTGACCAACTTCAAACTCCTGCTCCACTTCCTGTTCTCACTGCTGTTTCCTCCCCCCTCCCTCCTTATTTCTTTCTTCCTCAGCAACCTGTCGTCCCTGAGGACTCTTCTCCTCCACAACAACCAGCTGAGCCTCCTCTCTGGTGACCTCCTCTCATCCCTTCCGTCCCTGGAGGAGGTGTCTCTTCATTCCAACCCCCTGCGCTGTGACTGCTTGACCTCTTGGGGGCCTCACTTTGGCAACCAGTCACACCTGAAGCTGTTGGAGTCCTCCATCACACTTTGCTCCACCCCTTCACATTTGATTGGCCAGGAGCTACAGGAGGTGGTGGCCTTTGGATGGGGTGGAGGTGGAGCCAACACTTGCCTGCCTCACATCTCTCCTCAAGCCTTCCCAACAACCTTGAACATCAGTGCGAGACAGCCAATCACACTGGAGTGCTGGGCAGACGCTGACCCCCCCCCTCAGTTCTACTGGATTACACCAAATGGAGACAAGGTGGGGGGGGTGGCATCAGCCACCAAGCTGGAAAGTAACTATGACATAAATGGAAGAAAATAAAACACCTGATGAGGTTCAACATCAAAGAGTGGAGAAAAACAGAAACTTCCATCTGCAGCTTCTGTGTGCATGGTTTCATCAGAGTGAATGACAAGAAAAATCACTTTGATGAGGTCATAGATTAGCTGCAGATATCACTGAGTTACTTCCTGTTAATATCACTCAGCTTTATTGGGTTTTAAAAAAGACGTTTCTGACATTTTTACCTGCAGACCTAAAATCTGTCCAGAGATAATTGAAGAATTCCTGGAGGACCTGAAGCTTTTTCTAGTTTTTAAACTTGAAAACGTCACAACATAACATTGTTTAAGCAAAGTTCTTTTACCTCCCAGGTGAGTTCTGAGGGTGTGGCTGCACCGATCATTGCAGAAGAAGGGCGTGGCCTTCACAGTGTGAAGATGAAGCATCGTCTGTCCGAGCCTGGAGCATTGGTGATCGAACACGCTGAGCCTGCAGATGCTGGTCGGTTTGAGCCTCCTCTTCACACTATTCCTGGTTTTGATTTTGCTTTTCTTCTGACTTGTCCATAAACGTCTTCTCACACCCTCCAGGTGTCTACACCTGTGTGGCCTGGAACTTAGAAGGGGCGGACACAAAGAGCATCTCTGTCTTTGTGGATTCCAAAGGGTCTGGAGGGGGGAAAGGGTGGAGTGATGAACCCAGCAAAGAGCATCCTTGGATAGCGAACTCCTCCAGCACTGGACACTCTTTAGTGGTTCTGACAAAGGTACCTGCAGTGTTTCGGGAGGGGTTCTAGTTTGAGGCTTTAAGCTTCACCTCAGCATTTCCATGGAAGAACTGGAGATACTTAAAAAGACGTTAGCATGTTAGATGCTGTCATATTTCCTCTCTCAAGAACTCGGTGTTATGGGAAGTTTAAGTTTCATTTGGTAATACATTTTCTTTATATTTTTGGAGCCAAAGATCTCTGAGAACACCACAGACACAAGTGACAAGTCAATACATAATCAATCACAGGGTTTTGTCCACCTGATGCGACACCTTCTCTGCCCCCTTGTTACCACACTGACCCCAGTGTGATTTTCTATTAGCTCCTCTTGGAAACGGGGCACCCCTGCATCTGCATTACTCATTGCATTACTAAGCCTGAGCTCAGACTCGTCTGAACGGCTGAAGCCTCATGAAACGATCCTAAAAGAATCTCCCCGTTGTTGTTTCCCCTCAGGTGGTTCATGCCCAGTCTGTGGTGCTGGGCTGGAAGCTGTCTCCCAGGAAAGAGGCCTCATTTGTGGGTCAACTCCAGCAGGGTACCTCCCTCTCCTGGTGGACTAGTGCCACTGTTCACATCGACAACCCTCAGATAAGCTACACTGCAGAGGTGGGTGTAGCATCACAGAGCTGCTGAGAACTTGTCCCTCTCTGTGTCTTCACCTTAGTCTGTCTGTCATGTTTACTGTTGAGAATCTTTTCCTGCTTCCTACCCTCTGGTTTACTGCATATAGCAGTAATCTTTTACCATATCTGTGGGATAGCTGTTGGCACTCTCACCTCAGCAAGCAGGCCCTGGTTTGATTCCCAGCTGGGACCTTTCTGTGGGAACTTGACACGTTTTCCCCATTCACTTTGACTTCCTCTCACAGACCAGAATCATGCCTCATGAGTTAATTGGTTTCTGTAAATTGTCCCTAGGTGTGAGTGTGTGGCTCTGCAACAGACTAGTGACCTGTTCAGGGTTCCCCGGCCTTCATCCAACAGTGACTAGGACAGGCTCCAGCAGCCTTGTGAACCCAGAGGATGGATGGATATGTGTCTGCATGTCTGTTTACCTGCCCACTCGTCTACCTGTCTGTTTGCATCTGCATTGATGCCCTGGAACATCTCGCCGTCTGTCTTGATCTGTTTGTTCTCATTCACACTCGTCTTGCTGTGTTGTTGTAAACATGTCTGCCCCCCCAGCCAACCCCACCCAGACCTGCTGGTTTTTTTGGCCTAACATTCTTCCGCTCTATTGCTTCAGGTTCCGGCTGACGTTCAGGAGTACAACCTGACACACCTCCTTCCAGCAACAGAGTACCATGTCTGTCTCACGGTATCCTCCTCCCCCATTACAAATCCAAGCTCCTCCCCCACTCCCATTTCTCCCTCTTTGCCTCCACTCCCTCCTGGTCCCTCCTACACCTCCTGCCTAAATGTAACTACCAAAGAAGCGGGTTTCACGGTGGAGCTGGTGGCATCACGGCGGAGCAGCGTGGCGCTGGCGGCTGTCATGGGCTCAATGTTTGCCTTGTCCATCATGGCGTTGCTGGTGGTGTACATGGGCCGGCGGGTGCAGCAGCACAAGACTTGCGGCCACTCACTGAAGACATACATGCAGCACGCCACCTCCATCCCCCTGAATGAGCTGTACCCGCCGCTAATCACGCTGTGGGAGAGCGAAGCTGAGAAGGAGAAAGAAGACAAGGAGGAGGAGGCCCGGCAGAGGGGGGAGCGTGGCGAGGAAGAGATGGGGGGGCCTCAGATTAACACCACCAAGACATACATGTGGTAGCTGGTTTCAAAATAAACAGGTTGGACAACAGGTACCAGCAAAAATGGAGTGGGTGGCGTGGAGGAGTTGACCCCCCAGGACATCTGACTTCAGTGAGAAGAGGCGTTTCATGATCTAACTGGGTGGGGGTTACACGTTTCTGAATGTCTAACACCTGTGTGGATGAATGTCCCACAGACAACAGCACCGACCTGCACTGTTCCTCTGGGTTTTCCCAGGGAACACGAACGCAGCACAAGCAGCCACTGTAAAAACCTGAGGTTAAAGGTCTCGTACTGCACCGTTTCCACCCCCTCCTCTTCACTGCTCACTAAATCTAGAACTTCATCTCATTTCAAATCCCGACAGCATCATGATGGAACACAGGCCTCTGTACTGTACCTTCAGCAGAGAACAGAGACCCGTCTGTCTATGCAGCCCATCAAAGTTCACGTATGAAAGCTCTGGTGTCTGTGCTTCTGCTAGACTGCTGACACCACTTCAGGAACTGCCTCTGAAATCTCATACGGTCCGTTCACCTTTTGCAGTTAATAGTTTTCATGTGAGGTTTTGTTTAGTGCGGAGCACCCCCTGAAGGGCAGAAAGCTTCTGACCCCAAACGATAAAGATTTAGATCAAGTTACATGTTCAGAGGGGCAGAGTAGACAAAGGAAGACCTGGTGACTCTCTGCTGATAAAGAAAACCCAGAGAAAGACTTTGTGACTGAATAGAAATTGTTTGGTTTTTCTCTTCATGAAAGTGCAGCCGTCACCCGAAGGTTCCTTCAGTTTGGCTCAAATCCCGTCTTTCCACTGGTATAGCTCATGAAACCCTGGTAACTCTTGTGCATCAGCCGAGTCAATACGTGACCTTTAACTCTGGAAACACCATGACACATGAATGCACCTGTGATTTTCGCTTCACGCTGCTTCCTGTCTCTGTAAACCTTTGCACTCATCTGTAGGAGCGCTGACAGAGCACTTTAAGAGCCTACAGACTGTTAAACCTTTTCGCACAAGTTCTCCAACATGGACCTCAGGCTGCTGGTTTGTGCTGGATTTTGTAGTTTGTCTTTTTCCTGGTTCTCCTTTAAATTGTTTTTCACTTCCTTCAGTTTTTGGAGCAGAGCAGAATCCTGGTGCAGATTAAAAGACCGGTTCTCCACCTCACCTGGACATGGATCATAAACTAGAACGTTTGGCCCTGCAATGAGTTCATACAATTCCAGACACCAGCAGACAAGGTTCTTTGCTGGGTCCAGCTGGAGGTCCGGGGGTGCGTCCTCCTGTACCACGACAGCACAGAGGACTCGTGTTTCCATCAGAGACGGGATCACTCAGGAAAGATCGTCAGATCCCTGAAACTCCAGATCTAAACAGCAGTTTCTGCAAAACATCCTGATGAACTTCACCCACAGCTGCTGCAAACCTGGAGTTAAGTACCAGCGCCACCTGCTGGCATCTAAAAACAATTGACATTTCTGCTATTGGCTATTGTTGTTCAGCACTGTAATCTGTCAGAATATAATCTTTATAAATCTCTACAATCCTTTGTCGTCATGCTGACCTGTGATTGGTTGGCATCTGCAGTGATGTCAGCTTGGAGAAAATCATTTACCACTGTGCCTGTTGAAGATACAGAGTGAAGCGTTTGTGAACGTGCTGGGGGGGCTCGTGTTGAACTGTGCCGACCTCCCCCCAGTGAGACTCAGGTTATGTATGTGAGTGAGAGAGCACGCTTTAAGTGCAGAGTTCTTCATTGTCAAACAGCAGAAACATTACAGAGGCGTGCACTGCAGCAGCGGTTTAAATAAATTCACACCCCCAACACACGCAAACACACAATAAAATTAGAAATAAAACTAAACCTTGCTGTTGCCGGGCAGAAAACCTGCTTCATCTTTAGCTGAGGATTATAAAGACAGCAATCTGGATGGTGCATTCGTTGCTTACAGGTAAGGCTTGTGCTTTAAAGTCCTTTTTCCAGTAATAAAGTATTTCTGCGGAACTGAAACGTGCACACAGTAACAGAACAGAGGCGCTTGAGTCCACAAACAGGACACGTGTGGCCCCCAGTCCCGAGAAGCAAGGACTCAAAATGTTTGTGTGAACAGGTTTAAGAAGTAGCCGCCGCTCAAAAATCTCACAAACAGAACATAACAGAAAGCAAAAACTGCCACCTTCTGGCATAAAAGTTGCTTTAAAACATAAAACCAAGCCGAGTCCAGCGAGCCGGCCCGAGTCCGATTAAGGTGCTGAACGGGTCGCTGTAAAGACGGAATCCTACTTTCATACTTTCAAGGGGGAAGTGTGCAAAAGTCTAAAAGTACAGAGTCTTTTTCCTGAAGCGGGCAGAGGTCTGCTCTGGCTTTGGTTGGTGCTTCTAACCCGCTTTGGCCCACAAGGAACGTTCTGCTGAGGCAGAAACACCCCACCCCCACGCCAAGGGTCCAACAGATAATGCTTTGTGGGGGAATGTCAGGATGCTGGTGCTGGGGGGCAAAACCCACAGAGCGAAGATCGACAGGGACGTAGAGGAGCGGCAGCTTGTTGCTCGGTGGTGGGGGGGCTTATCTCTTTCCAGACTTCATGTAGGACGGAATGGCCCCCCGTGCCGTCAGGCCCTCGAAGCGCTTGTAGGTGTAGTTGATGAAGACCCAGTCCTTGTTCTTCAGGTCAGCCTCGCTGTGATTGGTCACCTGAGTGGCTGCAACACACAGCAGAAGCTGAACCACAGTTCTACAGACAACACCATCAGAACCGCGCCACCGTTCACTCCCCTGGAGGGGAGGGGGGCTTACCTGTAGGGGTGAGGATGTCAGAGTCTGGGAACTCATCAAAGTTGGAGGTGTCATCGATGCTTTTGATGTTGATGGGAATGGCTGCAGGTCTTTCTCTGTAAACAGAGTGGAACCTCAGAGGAGAACCACATGTGGAGAAGAACCCCAAACTCAACCATGTTGGGTGGGCACAAGGCTGCCCCTCCCAACTGACTACTTTTGAAATGTTGAGGTTTGCAGAGTGAAATGAGGCAGAAGGACTTTCCTCTGGCTTAAAGTTCCGGGGCCACAGCCATCTACAGACCCCCTTTTTGCTTCTCCTCCTACTATAGTGTTCCTCTGTGGAGAAGCACACAGGGATGTGCGACCTCACCTGATGTGGTCGTAGTCCACCCCCTCAAAGAAAGGGTTGGATTTAATCTCCAACACGCTTGCAGCTCCGATCCGGTGCTCCTCCTCACAGCAGAATCTGCAACAAAGAGGCGAGTTGTGACCTCCAGACCCATCATCTGGTGTGGCTCTGAGATCCTGCAGCAGCTGCATCTCAGTGTTCACATCCACCATGATGAAGACGGAGGCTTAATCCTGAAGCGGAGCAAAGCAGCTTTGCGCTTGTCTGCAACACTTCACATTATGTGGCTTTGCACCAATGAGGATAAACGCAAACCCACTTTTCCCCGTATCAGAATCAGTCCATTTATTTTGATCACATAAATGGTCAGAGTTACAGTTGGTTGAAGAGCGTGTCATTATGGCGTCACTGCTGACATATCCGGCATCAAAGGGCTAAATATCGAGAATTTAGTTTAAAATGTGATCAAATTAAGGCTGAGCGCTACAACAATAACTATTGATATAGGAATCTAACTTTTACTTGATAATTTTTCTATTCATCTGCGGTTAGGAATGAAGCTGTTTTCCTGCCTGAGGATGAGGTCTTTGGCCTTCTCTGAAATGGGCACTTCTGGGGGGAACGTGAGCGTCTCTCTCCAGTTCATGACCTTCCTGTAGGTCTCCTGAGGCGTCTCTGAGCAAAATGGGGGGTACCCTGCAGGGACAGGAGCATTCATGTTGCTGCGCTGGAGGAGAAGGTTGGTGGCTGTGCATCTCTGCTCACCGATCAGCATCTCGTACATGATGACACCCAGACTCCACCAATCACAAAGCTTGTTGTAGCCTGTCTGCATGAAGACCTCTGGAGCAATGTAATCTGGAGTTCCCACCGTGGAGAAGGCCTGAAGAGTGGAGAGAAGCTGAGGATATTTCTTCTGAAGCTGCAGAGCATCAAACCACCGATAGCTTTATTGTTTTCAGTAAAACAGGAGGAAGATGGATCTTCCTCTTTCTAGACACTTTCTTGGTTCCACTGCAACAGACACTCACAGATGCTGAACTTGAGAGACTTTCAGGATTGAATATGAGCACAGTAATCTCTATGAAGAAGACAGACGTCTGCTTGGATGACAAACACTACTCGGAGTTGAATGATCACGTAACTCACGCCATGTTTTTTTTGCTTAAGGTATGACAAGAAAACCCAGAAGCAGACATGAAGCATCTGGCCCTCCTGTGAATGTCCACTGATGCTGCATGCATTCACACCTACCAGCTGCCTCCTGTTCCTCTTCCATGTCTCTGCCTTCCTCTTAGAGTTCATGTTCTGAAAGGCTGTAAAAGACAACAGGTTAGAGGCTGCTGCCCTCTGCTGGAAGGCCACAGAATACTCCACCACTGCTCTAAAGGGATCACGTATAAAGCAGGCTTTTTTTGTCCCATGAGCTTCAGTGACCTGGTTTGAGGAAAACACACTGACAGGCTTATCTGCACAGGGTAACTAGGTGTTCCCACCGTGTCTGGTCTGTATTCTTCCGCTTCTCCTTTACAGCTGAGTCAG
Source organism: Oryzias woworae (assembly GCA_016861445.1). Lineage (NCBI taxonomy): Eukaryota > Metazoa > Chordata > Actinopteri > Beloniformes > Adrianichthyidae > Oryzias > Oryzias woworae. Next base: position 1,508,857 of record BOLG01001158.1, read on the forward strand.
CATGTTTGTCATCGTGTGCATTTGTCTAAATCTACGTCAGGTTGTCCTAATCTGCTGACAGAACCAGGATTTTACATGACGCTTATGGCCTAGTTTAACTAACCATTTCCCCTTAACTACCCAAGACAGACTTCAGCATATCCTCAGCAGGCAGCAGTCTGGGTTGGGGGTGAAAGTGAAAAAAATGCAACAAAACTGCATGCATGCAGTCACTTTTTATCTTTTCACTTGTTACATCAGGCGTCATCTACTGTTCTACTGTTCAACACTTTGCCCATATAACTCGCCTGCTGCTTTTCTGGTGAGGTTTCTTTCTTTTTGTAACTTTCTCCCACACACATTCGGGCATTAGTTCAAATAGACAGTAATGAGAGGGGTAAGGGAAGGCTGGTTCATCCTTCATGGCTGCCAGACAGCAGCTCATTCCAGATTTAGGTAGACTGGCACCTGGTTCTGACAACTAACGGGAGCAGCTCCACCTCCAAGACCACAAATCCAAAATGTAAAGGAGGGGACTCCTGACAGCCAAACAACATGAGGTGGTCACAATGCATGCAAGGTCTACAGCTTCTGGAGCATGAACCAGCCTTGGATTGGACTCCTCAGAACAGAAACTGGCACAGACATGAAACAAAAAGGTGTTTGCTGACTCTGCTTGCTGAAGTCGCTGGGCAGGCTGTGATTCAAGTTCTTGTAGAAGTCTGTGCAGTGAGCCTTCTTCAGCCCTGTGCACAGACCGAAGTCTGACAGCTTCACGTGACCCTGCAGACACCAAGCAAACATAGGTACTGCATTACGTTAGCTCCTTGGATTAGTTCGAATCTGCACATAAATAACCGGGCAGCTGCAGAGTGCAGGTCCTGGTATTAAGTCTGCAGAAATGAAAACGGAGACGTAGTTCTGCTTTGTCTGTATGACTAGAATGTCCTTTAACAAAGAGTGTCTCAAATGGACTTCAATATGTAGGCATGCATTTCTGACATCACAGGTAACCAAAGGGGTGGATCTTTCAGCTAAAAGGTAAAGACAAACCAAGTAAATTCATAAATTCACTGCGTAAAACAAAACTAGAAGTCAGTCTCTCCACCTCCCCTCGGGAATGTTCGTTTCATCTCCTTTTGTGCACCAGACTTTAACAATACCAAGAACCAGAACCTAGGCTAGGTAATTTGAAGGACAGTAAAAGGCTGAGTACAAAAAAAAGCTCATGTGGTGAAAACTCACCCTGGCGTCCAGCAGCAGGTTGTCTGGTTTGATGTCTCTGTGGATGAAGCCCAGCATATGGATAGAGTCGATGGCCAGCACCGTCTCTGCGATGTAGAACTGAGTGGCCTCTTCTGTTAGAGTGTCCTTCTTCATCAGCAGGGTCATCATGTCCCCTTCAGAGACCATGAGAATCAGAACGGCATCAAAAACAGGTTTTAACAGCTGATAAAAAACAGCTGACCTCCTGGAAGGAACTCCATGATGAGGTAGAGGTTCATCTTGTCTTGGAAGCTGTAGAACATCTTGACCACCCAGAGGCTGTCTGCTTCCACCAAGATGTCTCTCTCAGCACGAATGTGACCGACCTACAGACAGAAAACCAAGTTCAAGGAGGGAAAAACGGTGACAAACAAGGATAAAGATTGACACACAAGATAACCACTTTCAGCAATTGATGGGGCAACTTTCCAGAGGAGGAGAGCAGAGGTCTCACCTGCTCCTTCTCAAGCATGTCAGCTTTGCGAAGGATTTTCATGGCGTAAACATGACCCGTGTCTTTCTTCTGCACCAGGCGGACCTGGAAGAACAATGGTCAGCATGAACACCCCACCCCAAGCCAGGCCAGAGGACACACGGGAAAACACAAAAACAAAAGGGGCCAGATGAAAAATCAAAACAGTTTGTTCTAAGTTGAAAATTTGGGAGCTCTGAGATCTAAAGCATTAAGTGACTCAATGACTGAAACCATCACATCCTGTCTGGTATTCATCTTCAGGATTGGGTGTTACCACATTTGCCTCATAGGGGACACCACTCCCCGATGGACACAAAGAGAAATACACCTTCTTACCTCTCCGAATGCTCCTCGGCCAATCACCTTTAGGGACTCAAAGTCTTCCAAACCCAGCCGAGTTCGCTTCAGACGCAGAAACTCTGTCTCTTTCCTGGCGTGTTCAGAGCGACGGATACGTTTCTGCACATCACAGAACCAAAGTTCTTTCATTTTGAAAAGTGGATGCTGAGTTTTCCTTTCTGATTTAAGAAAGCAGTTTCTGTTTATACACAGTTTAATTCTTCAGCTTATTAGCAGATGATGCTGCAGTGTGGCTCACCTCCTCATCAGCCAGGCCCTCCTGGTCCATCACCTTCTCCAGCTTCTGCTGCCTACAAACACTTGGATCATTAGTTCTGCTGCACTGTTTTGTCTACACACGTGACTTTCCCTTCTTAAAAACTTTGTTACACTAACTTTGTTTTGTCTGTCACCAGTCAAAAGGTTTACAGACACTGAGTCACAGAGATTGCTCACTACCTCTTAATTGTACTACAAATGGATTGACTGCGTATCGCCTCCAGCTCCATTTAAAATGCCATCACCACTAACTGGACTGAACATTTAGAAGTTGGTTCCGTTTAAACTCCTTAGCAACATCAGTAAGATGTGACTTCAATGTGAATAGTCCATTTCTATTATGCAGAAGCTAGAACTCGTTTTGTTGTAGTCCAGGCAAGGACAAATCGACAAATGATGCTTTGACAACAGAACCAAAGCATTAACATGGACCAAACATACTGGACTTTAGGGTCAGAGAACCTTTGGTGCTCCACGAGGAAGAACACAAGTTCAGACGGACAGTCAGTTGCTGTGGGGCCGACTCAGAGCCCGTCTACACCGTGAGATTTCTGCCAAAACTCCAGCATAACTAGACTCTTAGGCCCGATCTGTCTTCTTCCCTTCACCCTACCACTCCATTTGTTGGGGCATTTGTAGTGATAGTGGTGTCCGAAAATAGGATATAGAGTCCTCTGTTGCGCTTTGCCGCAGGAAGAGAAGCACTTTACTTCACATGGGTGAGCTTTAAAGCACAGAAGTTTACATTTAAAGGCAAAACAATGACTTTGTTTAAGCAGGACCTTTTAAAGTTATAAAACCGCTGTTGTCATGCATAACAGCGCTGGAAGCTAACGTAGCTGCCCGACGACTATTGGTGACATCATCGAGTGGTAGTGACATCCAAACTCAGAGACACTATTTTTCCACAACTCTCCTCTCCTCCTGACACTTCCGTGTTGTTTAGGAGTTCACTATGACTGAGCTGAACAACGTCTCAACTTGGACAACACTGCTCCAAATACAAATACTGGCCATGAGGAAAATTTGGAAGAAGTCAGTCAAGTGTCTTAAAATTCAATCACTTTATATTCTATGCAAACTAGGCCTGCAAAATAAATTGAAAATGTATTGACATGGCAATATCAAATTGTGCAATACAAACTTTCCAAAAAAAGGCGTAAACTACAATAAATTGTTATTGTATCGTTTACACACATGCATACAGAGTACTGTCTTTTTTTCACCATAAGGTGAGCCATATTATTAGGTGTAGTCTTAATTACGGGCTCTATTTTTATATTTAACCCATAAAAAAAGTATTATAAAGTGCAAATAAAAAAGTAACGGAAGCATTACAGTGAGTTTAGTTGAAATTTATTCCACTCTTTAACAATCCACCCACATTTTTTGGGGGCAGTTGTGGTGCAGCTGTAGGGCGGTGGACCTCATATCAGAAGATTGCAGGTTCCCGCCTTGCCGGCCCATGTGTCAAAGTAGAACATAATATTAATATATTCAATTCATTCAAATTTTTTGTTTGAGATGAATTAGTTTGGGGGGGAAAAAAAATTGATGTTTTTGCCCAGCTCTGCTTTCGTATGGAGTAAACCAAACGTAAACGCCATCAACCAATCGGCGATCTCCTGAAGTACCTACCCTTTCCGGTTTGCTTTTAGGTTTTCCTAAATGTCATTTTGTTCCCCTACTATTTCTTATTTTTTTTTTTTAAGTTTCGGTTTCTAAATTGTGGTTGTGAGCTCCCAAATGTAATCTTGTTTTCTCACTATTTGCTTTACTTTTTGAAATCGTTGTTGTGATCTTTGAAATGTTGTATTTAATTTGTTTTGCCAACAAAAAATATTTTGGTTTCTGGAATTTTGTTTTGATTTCTAAAATGTCATGTTTTTTTGTTTGGGTTTTTACATTTTCGTTGTGATCTTAAAGTGTTTCATTTCATTATATTGTTTGAAACGTTTTCTTTTGTTGGTTTTTGTATCTGGGATTTGGTTTTGATTTCTAAAATGTAATTTTGTTTTTCAATTTTTGTTTTACTTTTTTAATTGTCGTTGTGATTTTTGACACGTTTCATTTAATTTTCTTTTCTAAAGGTTTTTGTTTATTTCTGGTTTCTGAAGTTTTGTTTTGATTTCTAAAATGTAATTTTTATTTTTTTATATTATTTGTTTTGCTTTTCTAATTTTCATTGTTATATTTAAACCGTTTCATTTCAAGTGATTTGTGAATGTGATTTGCACTTCAGGGCCACCGTAGTTCCTGCAGTAACTCGGGTTATAACTTTACTGCCCGCCACATTGTTTCCCAGGAGCATGACTTGCCAAAATCACTGTCTGTGACCTACCTGTGTCCCTCAAAATGCACACAGCACCCTGATCCCTCTGCTTGCGGCTCTTGTGTCAGCAAGAAATTATGAGTCAATTAAGCGGAGGGCTTCCCAAAGCCGCACAAGAACAGTTTTTGGAACTTGGTAAACACAAAAGCTGAACGGGATTATTGGGTGCACGGGCGATTTTTGAAAAAGGTTTAGGCTTTTAAGTGCGCCTTATGGTATGGGATAATATAGTAACCTTTATGCTTTGACAAAAAAAAAAAAAAAACCCAAGTGCATACTGCATTTGTCATTCTTTTATTTCACTAACTCTTTATGTATCGGAAGTCATATTGTCATCAAAATATAAACACTAATCTCACACATCACAAGTTTTCTTCATGTTGTGAAACCTTAATATATAGTTGGTACGGAAAGTATTCAGACTCCCTTAAATTTGTCACTGTTATTTTGCACCTCTTTGGCTAAAATCATTTAAGTTCATTTTTTCCTCATTAATATACACACAGCACCCCATAGACAAAAAACAGAATTTGACATTTTTGCAGATTTAAAAAAGAAAAACTGAAATATCTCATGGCTTTAAGTATTCAGACCCTTTGCTATAGTTAACTCAGGTTCTGTCCATTTCTTCTGACCATCCTTGAGATGGTTCTACACCTTCATTTGAGTCCAGCTGTGTTTGATTTTACTGATTGGACTTGATTAGGAAAGCCACACACCTGTCTATATAAGACCTTCCAGCTCACAGTGATGTCAGAGCAAACGAGAATCATGACGTCAAAGGAACTGCCTGAAGAGCTCAGAGACAGAATTGTAGCAAAGCACAGATCTGGACAAGGTCACAGTAAACATATCTGCTGCACTAAAGGTTCCTTAGAGCACAGTGGTCTCCATAATCCTTAAATGGAAGATGTTCAGGACGACCAGAACCCTTCCTAGACCTGGTCGTCCACCAAAAACTGAGCTATCAGGGGAGAGAAGAGCCTTGGTGAGAGAGATAAAGAAGAACCCAAAGATCACTGTGGCTGAGCTCCAGAGATGCAGTCAGGAGAAAGTTGTAGAAAGTCAACCATCACTGCAGCCCTTCCACCAGTTCGGGGCTTTATGGCAGAGTGGCCCGATGGAAGCTTCTCCTCAGTACAAGACACATGAAAGTCCAAATGGAGTTTGTTTAAAAACCCCCTGAAGGACTCCAAGATGGTGAGAAATAAGATTCTCTGGTCTGATGAGACCAAGATAGAACTTTTTGGCCTTAATTCTAATCAGTATGTGTGGAGAAAAGCAGACACAGCTCATCACCAGTCCAATACAGTCCCAACAGTGAAGCATGGTGGTGGCAGCATCATGCTGTGGGGGTGTTTTTCAGCTGCAGGGACAGGACGACTGGTTGCAATGGAGGGTAAGATGAATGAGACCAAATACAGGGATATCCTGGACCAGAACCTTCTCCAGAGTGTTCAGGACCTCAGACTGGGCTGAAGGTTCACCTTCCAGCAAGACAATGACCCTAAACACACAGCTAAAATAACCAAGGAGGGACTTCACAACAACTCTGTGACTGTTCTTGAATGGTCCAGCCAGAGCCCTGACTTAAACCCAATTGATCATCTCTGGAGAGACCTGAAAATGACTGTTCACCAACGTTTACCATCCAACCTGACAGAACTGGAGAGGATCTGCAAGGAGGAATGACAGAGGATCCCAAATCCAGGAGTGAAAAACTTGTTGCATCTTTCCCAAAAAGACTCATGACTGTATTAGATCAAAAGGTGCTGCTACTAAATACTGAGTAAAGGGTCTGAATACTTAGGACTATGTGATATTTCTGTTTTTCTTTAATAAATCTGCAAAAATGTCAAACATTCAGCATTTTTTGTCAATCTGGGATGCTGTGTGTACATTAATGAGGAAAAAAATGAACTTAAATTATTTTAGCAAATGGCTGCAATATAACAAAAAGTGAAAAATTAAAGGGGGTCTGAATACTTTCCGTACCCACTGTGATGACATGGTGTGACCCAGAACATTAAATGTTTCATTAAATAATGGAATAAATACATGTTTCTTAAATAATTTAAAATTGAATTTTAATGAAATATTGAGACACTTAATGACACTTAATTATTTAATGTCAATTTTAAATAATTAATGACACTTTATTTAACAATTTAATGGCATATACATTTATTTAATATTGTCTCTTCCATCTCGCACACTGACCATAACATTCATAAATATGTCGTTAAATGTTTCTTAATGATAATTTGAATATTTTAATGCCACATATTTAAACATGTATTTATTGATTTCCAATTTTATGTATTTAACGCCAATTGTAAATACCTAATGACACTTATTATTCATTTCATATTTACATGTATTTAAATTGGTCTCTTTCAGCCCACATTGGACAATGAAATAAAACTGTCATTAAATGTTTAACTGTGCTTTTTAATGACAATTTTAATATTTTTATGCCACATATATTTAAACATGTATTTATTGATTCCCAATTTTTTTCCAACAAATATTTAAAGATCCAAGATAAGCTATATGCTAGAACAAAAAAAAAAAAAGCCATAATTGGCTCTTAAGTAAAAGGGTTGCTGATCCCTGCACTAAATCATTGTCTAAACTTCCCATAGAAGTAGTAAGCAGCATATATATTTTTATGAACACAGGTTTTACGTTATTTCATTTAGTAAACACTAAAATATTCTACAATAATTTTTCCTACATTAGTTTGCTAAAGTGACTTAGGTGGTAGCCAGTATTGGGTAAACTACATCTAAAAAGTAATTTATCACTTTACTTAGTTATTGGATCAAAACTGTAATTAAATTACTTTACTCATTACCTATTTGAAAAAGTAATTCACTACTTCTTACTTGATTTTTTTTCAACTCATATACAAATTCTCAAGGGAAAAACACCTTTGCACAACAAGATCCTGTTGTCTTTCATTTAACAGGGCTCCTTTGAAAAATAGATTTTTAATCTCAATATGACTTATCTGGTTAAATAAAAAGGTAAAACTATATATAAAATAAAACTAAAGGATACAATTTTTTTTAAAGCAATTACTTTGTGGAAGGTATGAACATGATTAAAGACATAACCTGGCTTCAATTGAATTCAGACAACAGTGGAAAAGAAAAAAAGACAAAAACGAAGTTACTGTTACAACATATGCGGTCTATGCTACAGCTCAAAGTCAGATGTGGAAAATACTGTCATATTCATCTCTAACAATGAGTTACCCCAACACTGGTGGTAGCCAGGGTGCAGCACCCCAATCTTGTCTTTAAATCCATGCTCTTCAACCATTGACAGAGGTCTTATTTCTTTTAGAAACACATTTATTTAGGATGTTCTGTGTAAGTGTTACAGCCTCTAAAAGAACTATCTGGTCTAGTTTCTTACTGTCAATCCATATTTTCCACCCTCTCTGCCTTATGGGGCATTCACTAGCTACTCTTGGCATGAAACCCTTAAAATATTTGTATATTGGTAACACTTTTGCATCATTCCAACAATTGTCTGAAAAGTTTGGCCTACCCAGAAAACACCTCTTCAGATGTTTTCAGATCAGTTTGAGTGAAATACAGCAGGATGTTAAAGTTTGTGAAAAAGCAAACATATTGCACTACAACGAAAGTTTAAGTGCAATTATTTTTTTACACGTCAATGTAGTTCACTTTAAGCATTTTTGAACAAAAATGAATGAAAGTTAGTGAAAAAAGTTGGCATGTTCTTAAATCATTAGCCACAATTATCACAATTACCCCCCCACCAAAAAAAAAACAAAAACAAAACTCAGAATATGCGAAGGTGGCGAAAAAAATAAGCATGTTGCTAAAATATTGACCCCCAAAAAACTGCTTTTTACTCAATAGGACCTTTTTAAGAAAAAATAAAAACTGAAGAATACCAGGCTGATCACAAAAAAATGTTTAAAAAAAAACAAACCCTCGTCGCCTTTTTGGGCTTGTGCTCATGATGAGACAGAAGCAAACAACACTTTCCTCCAAGTCAGCGCTCTGTGGGCTGACAAAGAGGCAGAAAAAGCACCAGCGACAATCACAACAGGATTAGTTAAGCTAATTAGTTAAGCTAACTGAGACAGTTGAGAGAAAAGAAATAAAAAGTCTGCAGTGATAGCAAGCAGAACTATAACTAGCTCTGACCAAGAAAGATGTTCATAGCTAGAGAAGAGCATAAGACCTGAGTGAATGGACAGGACTGTATAAGCAGGGGCTGGACCACCCACCTGACATCGAAGGTCATCTGCCAGAAAGGTTAAAGGTGTCTGCACCCAAACACGCAGGTGTGTGATATCCCATACTATATGTGTTGTGCTGACTGAACTGACTCAAAGGGAATGGACAAACTATAAAACTGACACATTTCAAAAAACTAAAAACAAGTACAACAGATTGACATCAGAATCAACCAATTAGAGGAAGTACTTACATTGTGCCTCCTAACTATCAAAAACTGCCTGCTAGCCCTCGTCTGAAACAGTTTGATTCGGCAAATTCTCCCAAACCACTTTCAGTGAACGGGGTGTGGGTTTTGAACAAGCTCACTAATTGGCAACAGTAGTTGCTCTAGAAATATGAGTCAGACCGACTCGGAACAATCACTGTCATCTGGCTCCAAATGGTGGCGCCCGCATCGTGGGAAAAATGGCAACTAAATTATCTTAATTTCGCTGGAGGTATGGCATTTTCTTTGGGTGACATCACACTCGCTTTGTCCATCTCTATTACAGTCTATGGATGCTGCAGAGGGGAACAGTATGGCAATGAAGAGCATCCTTCATTTCACCTGGTCCAGACAGCAGTCCTCTTTCAAAGGTCTGTTCATATCACCCTGAACCAAAGGAGGAATGACTGCTCTGTGACAACTTTTCACAACAGGAAGTGGCCTGGCATTTCTTCATTGTACATTTAGCCACACCCTGATGAAGCAAGAATGTCTTCAGGTCTTCATAACAACCAGCATTCCAGCTCACAAACTCAGACTTTGTAGAGAATCCTGGGAATGTTTTATCGTGAGTGCTCAAGGTAGCTCACCTCATCTCCCTCTCCTCGTGCTGAGCGATGAGGTTACTGTAGAAGTTCTCCAGGGTCAACTTGGCCATGGTGACCCGCTCCTTGGTGTGGTTGCTCATGGAGGAAAATGAGCTCTGTTCAGTCATTGCCATGCTTTAGCTGCAACATTTTAACCACAATTTTAATTAGAACTTGTCATTGAAATTAATATAATTAAATAATGTCTGATGAGTCCAGTCAAGCCAGATACTGACAGCTCTCATCACAGATTTTTATTTGTTTAAATACATTAGTGGGCAGGGATCATAGTGATGACAAACAAAGCATCCCTTAAATTTAAAAGTATTTAAAGTAACATTTTCTCAACAATATGATTTTTTCCCTGATCTGTCTGACTGTCCAGATCTAGAGACGTGAATAAACCTGAAGAAGTGACATTTCACTCAACGTGCAAAATAAATGTCTGGACATTTGACGGAACCTAATGATGGCAGCGTAAGAAACCCCAACGGTATTGTTTCAGATTTTTAAACTGTTCTTCCCTGCCTTTGCTTCATTTTTTCTAATAAACAAAAGCAATGTTGGGTTGTAGGCAGTGTTGGACATCAATAAGGCAACAACTCTGAAAGTAATTCTCTGAATTGCCCCTCCGGTGTGTGTGTGGTTCTATGTCTATGTGGCCCTGCGGTGGAATAGAGACCTATCCAGGGTAAAAGGTTTTAAAAAAAAAAAAAAAAAAAAAAAAGTACACCGAAAAGTTTGTAAGAAAAGCACTTTTTTGACTACAGATTGACTTAGTTCCTGCAGAAAGTGCTGCTCCTCCTGAGTGACGGGGCCTTTCAAACATGAGGAATGTGGAGGAGGGGAATAAAGCACCAAAAAAGGTGGTTTGTACACGCGGAGATGCTGGACACTGCGAGCCCAACAGATGCTGCTCCTAGCCAGAACCCAAAAAAGTTCCCGATTCCGGTTAAAAGGAGCAAGCTCCTCCGTGTCAGTCCCGTCACCAACAGGAAGACTTGTTCAAACTGAAGCTCGTCTCTCCGGGTTCAAAATAAAACCCAGCTCCTTTACCTGACCTGAAACTCACCAACGCAGCTTGTTTGGGTTGAACAATTTGTCAAGAAATACGTGAAACGACACATCAAACTCCGTATTGTCGCACATCAGCACCGCGCTGACTCACGAATAACCAGAAATCCTGGTTCGGGTGGTTCTTAACTCGCTACACCAATTACATTCTTCTTAACCTGCTAACATTAGTTAGCCAGCTGGTTAGCGATTAAAGTTCCTGGCTAGGTAAAGCGTGACGCAGCCAGCACCAGCACCACCGGAAATCCTCATCACAGTAAAATGAGACGGAAATGAAAGTGGGACTTCCGACTAGGGTTGGAGTTCATGCTTTTATTGCAACAGTCCGGACAGGAAGTAGTTTTTAACTGACTTCGAATGAGCAGCTCGAAGTTCTCTGAGTAAACAGAGAAAGTTAGCCGGTTAGCTGCGACTGCGCGCTGAGTACCTTTTAAATAAACGGAGAGCTGGGAGGTTGGAAACCGCTCATCTTCAGTCCAAAATACGTACAACAGAAGAAACCACAAGACGCAGGAACTTGAGAAAAATTCTTTGAGCTTTTTCGGACTTCGTCTTTGTTCGCTTACCTTGGTCGAAGGTGCGGTTTGGAGCGCCTCTTCTTCTACTGTCGGGAGGACGCAGCAACGTTATGCTTTTGAGCTCGGCACACCTAGCGGCTCAGATATGTTATGACACCCAGTTCTACCACTAACCAACAATCGAAACGGTCCTAATTCTTTTCACGGAATGAATTCATTGTATTGAAATACCCTTTACTTTATTTTGACACCATTTTAAAAAATTACAAAGATTGTTTTATTTGATAGCAAAACCATTAAACAAGGCAACAACCCTGAAATGAATGATCTGAATTGTCCTTGAGGTCTAATTTTTTGGTTCTGTGTCAATATGTGGCCCTGGGTGGTCTAAAGACCCATGGAGGGTAAAAAGTTAAACAATTGTGCCACATAAGTGGACACTATTTGCTTTTTGAGAAAACAAAAGTTAACTGTACATAGGAAATATGCTTTTAATTGAATATATAGGAAGGGTTTTCAATGAAAGGAACATATAGCAGAAACAGCTCTAAAGGACACCCCTCTGCTGGGACAGGTTGAAGTCTGAGACGACAGAAAAGAAACAGACACAGTCAAATAATTGCAAGAGGGACCCTCCTAATGTAACCACCAAAAATCAATCATTATCTGAATTCATAAAGGAATTATTTTTAAAATGATCTTGTATTAGGAAAATCCTGATGTCCCTTAAGTGTGTTGTCTAATTGTAGAAATCGGTCTGATACGTGAAGGTTTCTCTCTGAATGCTGGATTTTCCAGGCAAGTATTCATGTTTATCCTGTTTAATTTGTAGTTTTGCATCTGTGCTTGTCTAAAAGACAATTATTCCATGGTCCAGTCTTTTACAATTGCCCAGCGCATTTCTGATAATAGGACGGAATTTTAATACGGATACCAATAGTCAACTTGGTAAGTGGCCACCACAACGATCTTCAAACAATTACATTAACTCATTAATGCAAAGATTTAATTTAATTGATGTTTGGAGAAAAAAATATCTTCAGGATCAAATATACATGGAGAAAAAACACTGGTTCTAGGCATTGACTGTTACAATGAATGTTAATGGTTGTAGACAACCTTGTATTGATTTCTAGCTTGTGTCTGATAATATTAATTTAGATAAAAATAGTTGACATTCTTACATTGCACACAGGTCATAAAGGTATTCACATTCATTCTAAAATTACCAGACAAAAATAACTCACTAAAAAGAAACTCTTACTAGTTTCTGATCAACTCTTTTCTCATACAGTACAGTAAAATATAAAATACCCACTTTGATTACTCCGTTTTTTAAAAAGGCCAAAAAAGAAAAAAAAACATAGAACAAATTGGGAGTTATTTAAGTTTGAGGTCTCTAAGTTTTTATAAAATTACAACTCAGACTTATCTAAAAGTAGAGCTACAAAAGAAAATCCAGCTATTATTGACATTTTAAAACTTTCCAAAAAACAACCCAGGAGATTTTAAAGAGATCGAATATTTAAATATGGCATCTCAACAAACTAAACTTCATCACATTTACAAATAAAAAACATAAACTGTTTTTATTAGATCCAGACTAAAACAGTTAGAGGAAGGTGAATGATGCTCAGCCTATTTCCGCCTAAAAGTCAAAGCAAACATAAAACAATCCCAAAAAACTAAAATTAATGGTGACAAAGTAACTGGCTCTGAAAAAAACTGCATACTACAGCTTTTAATGAACTGAAGCACGTGGAAAAGACCTCTGACCTTCAAATGTCTCTATAATGAACACGGAAGGATCTTATTTTACCATGAACAGCAATGATGCCTTTAATGTGAAATAGTTTGTTGTCTTTCTGTCTTTTTTACCTCGTTGCTTAATACAGAACGAAAATGTGTGGATAAATAATGTTAGCATTAATCAATGAAAGAAATAGTTTGTTGATCCACATTTAATGATCACAGTTAATGGTGGATTTTTCTGTAATCTAAGCCATCTAGGAAACTTCTTGTGAACTTTGTTTCTTTGAAACAACCTTTTGCTTCATCACCTAGACAAAAACAAGTGGGAAAAGGTGAACGTTCTCTCTGAAATGACGCTTTAGCTCGCTTAGCATGATGCTTAGCATAGATAGTGTAACTGGCCATGGTGTGAGCCAGACAATGGCCTTTGAGGTGGCGACGCAGGAGAGATGAACCTTCCAACACAAAGCAGAGCTCCATTCACCTCTGCTCCAGACGAAGAAAACACAGATCAAATAAAAAGCAGAAAATAGAAACTTTATTTCCATCCACCCATTATCTACACCCACATTATCCTGTACAGTCGGGTAAGGGGGGTCACTGGGGTATATCCCTAGCAACCACAGGGTAAGGGCAGGGTACAACAGGTCTCCAGTTCATTGCAATGTTTCATGACATGATTCCATATTTCCATTAGTTTGTGCACAATCTGCAACACAACCTTTAATGTTTACGATCATAACTGACAAAAATAAGCCTTTATGAGGAAGGAAGAATTTCTACACCTCGTGTGTTGCTGTGGTAACAAGAAAACTAGGAGATTTTATCTGTGTGTGTCATCGTCCCCCAAAGCCGACCGCAATCTGCAGCACCTGTATCTATTTAGTCAGCTGAACTGCAGCCTCTGCCTATTCTCCAAGTTCAGGACTCTTGTTTCCTCTAGTTTCAGGGAGAAGGTTGTAGTCATTGTAGAATGGGAACAAATGGTCATTTTTTGTGCATTTGTAATCCCCGAAAAAAATACAAAAACTAAAGATTTTTTTTATTTTTGAAAATGATACATTATTCAAAATGACAGACGTGTTCCGTTTGTCCTGCTAGCTTAAGGTTTCAGCATATATAGTGGTCATTTTGACAGTGAAAGCAGCTCGTGACAGTGTGTGTGTGTGTGTGTGTGTGTGTATATGGAGGGGGGATGTCATTTGCTGCTTGACTCCTCTTTGCAGAGCTGTCACTTCTCTTCACTAAAATGCTAATGTTATGGTCTGTCCACAGAAGATGGAGGATATGAAGAAGGAAACTTCTGAGCTTATTTCTTTTGAAGAAAATTGTTCCTTTCGCAGTGGCTTACTTCCTTCTGTAAAACTGTTAAGGGTTGGCTTTTAAAAATACATTTTCATATTTTTCATCTGTCTCCATGGCACGAAGTAGTCCACGCCCGCAGGAGACACACTCCTGAAGCAGTCTTCTTCCTACAATTTCAGTCTTAGCAGCAGCTGCACAACCAACAGGAACAACCCTACACACGAGAGTGGATCCACACTGAAAACATTCACATGACTTCATACCAACTCATTACTGAAGCACAAACACACACACACACACACACAAACAAACTAGTGTTTCTTTGTTTTTTCCTTTTTCTTTCCGTCTTGAAATTCCTGGATCTTATTGTGAAATATACCTGCAGGAGACAAGAAAGGGAAAAATGAAATGTGAGAATCAGTTGTGATCAATAATCAAGGAATTGACTGAACATTGCATGGTTGTTGGTGCAGACCAATTAATTCATCATACAAAGGGGCCCAAAGTTTGCCAAGAAAAAATCCCCACACCATTACACCACTACCACCAGCCTGAACAGTTGCTACAAGGCAGGATGGACCCATGAAACACAAACACGCATGCACGCACGCACCCTAACCCGATGACAAAAAACATTCTGGTGATAAATCTGTATGAATGGTGCAAGCAGAGGTGTGATATTGGAAAGACAACTGCAGAGAAAAAACAAGCTATTTCCTGATGGAGGTGCAAAGGAAGCGAGCGACAAATTACAAAAACTGGTTTGAACGTGGATTACTGAGATGGAAAGGTGGGCGTGTCTCCAGGAAAATGATCCACATGAAAGCAAAGAGGATTTTTGATACGAGATGATGCTTCAAAGAGAAAAGAAACTTTCACCGCCAGTGCTGATCAGAACAGAATACAATGTTCTCATCATTTCAGTCAATCCTGAAATGTTCATCTGGTGTTGTCTACATTTGACTGGATTTCATCACAAAATGAACCAATTAACCATCACCATTCTGTCTGTGATGGAATAAACTCCGGTCTCTAATCGACGCCGGGATGGCTGCCACATTTTTGGAATAAACATTCGGGCTACTAAAGGCAGATACACCCTATCCACATCCATCTTTAGGATAGATGTGGATATGTGTTTGTATGAGAAAAACGCAGACACGCTGCCGAGGTCGGCTCTAAGTTAACGTCACGAAATGAGCGGCACCCACAAGGAGCGAAAGGCGGAGCCTCAGAAATGGAGTTTTCTTACTTCTGGATAGGAAAAAAGTTCCCAAAAATAACTAGTATTTCATAAATACTTTATTCTTTTGTGTGCCAGAGGTAATATATGATCATTTATATATAGATATAGTTTACTGACAAGCTTAAGAAAAGCATAGAAACAAAAGGTTTTGGAGTCAATCTCTTTAGATAATAAAATCCAAATTAATTGAGTTAATTAGTTTAATTAATCTAAATTTGTAATCAAAGTTCAACAAATGTGAATCTAAACGTATTTCTTGGTTACAGTT
The DNA here is from genome assembly GCA_016861445.1 of Oryzias woworae. Lineage (NCBI taxonomy): Eukaryota > Metazoa > Chordata > Actinopteri > Beloniformes > Adrianichthyidae > Oryzias > Oryzias woworae. The sequence continues at coordinate 1,524,765 of BOLG01001158.1, forward strand.
AGATTTTTCCATTTTTGGTCAATTTATCTGACAAAAGTGGAACGTTTGTCCAGAGTTGACCAGAGTTCTGTCTATATGGTCAATTCTGCTGCCAATCCAAAGCAATTAAACAACATAAAATCAAATATTCTGTTTTTCCCCAAACTAAAGAAATTCATTTTAACATTATGAATGACACCTACCCGTAAAAAGTCTACGGTTAAATATTAATGATGATATGTGGACAGTTTGTAAAGATAAAAAAAACTATGCAACATATTTTTTTATGTTCCAAACACAAACGTTTTAGAAAAAAAAGCAGAAAAATATGATCCCATCATTACCAATATTTGCTCTTGACAATTTCCTCTTTGGTCTCAATATTCTATGCCACGCAAAATTCAGTGTGCATAAGTAACGCCAATCCGGGCGACGCAACTGGATCTATGGTGTTTCTTCTCATGAAAGAGTTTGTGAACTGCTCTTTGTCTGGCTCGTCACCCAGGATATGTCTGCCATGGGACACCCTATCAGGAGCATTCATGTCCTGAAGAATTTGGGAAGATTTCTCCAGTTTTCTACTTTTTTGAAACTGTTTTGTGTGGGTTTTATGAGCTGGAACCCCAATATATGTAAAAATAAAAAAATAAATACTTGAAATAAATTAAACAGTGTTTATCTATATTCTATAAAAGTTTAGTTTCACCTTCACCTTTGTTGAAAAGTGAGGGTGAGAAACAAAAAACCTGCATTTTGAATGAAGCCTGAGGGATTAATTTCTGTCAAAATCGGAACCACTTCCTGAATCAGTCTTTGGATTTAACCATTTTCAGCTCCAACCCTAAATAAAGCAAGCCTTGATACGAAACATTATCCTCCCCCATCTTGACTTTGTTGACATACAACAACACTGTATGCTGACTTTCTTATCAATGACAGTAGATTTCATTGTTGCAGCAACTTACGTGCCTCTCTTTGTCTTATTAAATCTGTTCCTGTGTTCCTGTGTTTGTATTGACCTCTCTCTTGTCTTGCTCTTGTTTGAGGGATCGCACACAAAACTATTCTTGAAACCTGGTGTCCACGTTCATTGCCTTTTATTAAATCTTTTTTGCTCTCTGCTATCAAGGACTACATTAGTTAGGATTTATCAATGGACGGAATTCAAGTAAATTCTCTGAACACTGTAGATTTTCTCTGTGTGTCTGCAGAGATGTTCAGGCAACCCCTAAGGGCCTGGTCACACTACCCAGGGGTGGGGGTGGGGGTGAGGGGGGGGGGATATATCAAACACACGGGCTTTGGTGTAGTGATGTACCGCTGAAGCCGGCGTCGCTTTGACATTGGTTTAGCAGCAGCGAGTTATACCAAGCATTGATGTTGCGTTGGTTGCGGGCGTCTCTTAGGATCCATGGTGATGCAGTTTTTGGGCTAATTCTCCCTGTATTTTTGGCCAATTACCGGTCCCGCTCCGGCTCCGCTATAACAACGCCACATCAAAGTTCATCGCTGCCGTGGATCGCTGCTTCAACGGCTGACACCGTAGTTGTGGTCAGTGCAGCGCTGGTGAAGCAGCAGTGATCCGCGTTCTAGATTTCTGCATTTGTCTAGCGGACCCAAGCGCCCACGAACCTGCATCTAGCGGAGCCAAACTTTGATGGGGCTTCAGTGGAACGGTGGTGAACTTTGCTGGAGCGGAGAATGGATCTCTTCTCACCGCTGCTATATTTTGAGAAGCTAAAAACTTTCGGAGTGGTGGGAAGGACCCTCGAAGAACATTAGCGGTGGCCGAGCGTAAGGTAAGGTAAGCGTAAAGTTGGCTGCAGCGTTAAAGCAACGCTGCAGCCAACTTTTGTTCAACTGTGATGAACGGTCACAAGCTGTGAGGGATTTTTTCACCGCTCCAGGAACGCTCCAGCAAAGTTCGGGCGGTGTGACCGGGCCCTAGAACTGACAAAAGCTGCAGTCTTGTTCTTTCTCTCACTGTTTAAGCCTAGAGGAAAATGATTGTAATCTACACAGATGACATTTGTTCTGTATTAGAGTCTTAAAGTGCAGCTCTCTGAACTGGTCCTGATCATGTGCTCACCCTGTTGCTGTCCAGGAGACTGCTGCTCCGCCTCCTGAATGAATAGGTCGAACATTTGTGTCTGGATGAACTTCTTTACAAAGTGTCGAGTGGTCTTGGAGTCAATGGCCTTGTAGAAGGCCCTCTTGTCAAAGACACCATGCTTCACTGTGGCGCTGTATTTGACAAAGGAGGCATAGTGACCAACCGTCCTCACGAAGAAGTGCAAGAAAGCCTCAGACACCACCCTGTTTAGCTCCTCCACTCCTGAAAGAGCAAAAAAAATAAAAGGCAGTAAAGACCTGAGCGGCGTCTGCGTCTCAGAGTCTGGCTGACTTACCCAAAGCTTTCTGCCGGCCACTCAGGACCCCCAGGAGCTCCGCCTTCAGCTTTGAAGGCAGGATGGTGTCCTCGTCTCCAATCTACAGGATTCACACAAGCGTTTAAATGTATTTCTGAAGTCAGAACAGAGTGGAGGTTTACTTGGATTACTCACAGACACGAGGAAGGTCTCCTGTTTGTTTTGGGAAACGTCCACCACAAGTAGCTGAAACAGACACAAACACATCATTGACTGACCAACATCAACACAAACTCAGTCTGTTACCGTAAAGACATTGTGTTAAGTGCGGAGTCGCTATCTGAGTCAGTTTCAGTCAATGATAATGTTTATGATAACATTTATTTTATTACTTGTTTTTGTTGGTGCAGAGGTAGAGCGGTCAACCTCTGATCAGAAGATCGCAGGTTCAGTTCCTGTTGTACCTGCCTATGTGTCAAAGTGTCCTTGGGCAAGACACTGAACAGCACATTCCTCCTGGTTGTTATAATTTGGCGCCAGTGTTCGGCAGCAGAGCGCCATCAGTGTATGAATGGGTGGGAGGGACTTTGACTGTAAAACACTTTGGGCCTTCTAAGAAGGTAGTAAAACGCTATGCAAGTTAAAGCTATTAGCATTTACATAATTTAAAGAGGCATCTTTCTGTTCTGCTGTCTGTTCACACACTCCAGAGCATTTCATCACCAGAACTCACATCGCTCTGGTCAGTGACCAGGTCCAGCAGGTGTTTCTGTACACCCAGCAGGTAGGGCGTCGGCGCCATCACCACATCAATGAGGATTTCTGGAACAATGGAGATGAAGGTGTGCTGCCAGGTGAAGGGGTACAGGAGCGCAGCCACAGCATGGATGACCTGAGACAGCGTGCTGCAGACATAGAGGCATCAGAACCACCTGCTCAGGTAGTTTGTCTGAACATCATGCAGTTCAGACAAAGAACCTGATTCTTTAAGTGTGGGAGCGTACCCAAGCTCATTGGCGATAAAAACTATGCGTCTCTCCAGTACGGCAGCAGCAAACACCAACAGCACCTCCTCGTCTGTCAGGCAACTGAAGAGCGTTGCAAAGTTTACATGCTCTAGCCAAGAGTCCAGGGGACGGGTCAGCCGGATGATCTGATGGAGGCGTGTTTGTGGTCAGTGTCAGGTTTCACTAATGTACAAAGGGCACAGAAACCTGAGGGTCGACAGGTGCAGCCCTGAACTGCAGAGTTTAGCAGGATCACACGAATGAGAAGCAATCTCTCTATTCTTTATTCAAGCACAGTTGTGTTTGGGAACCCTGAACCCTTTCTGGAATGATTCTGCATTTGTGTCAGATGTTGTGTACATAGGTCTGCAGGTTTGCAGTGCTTAATCCCTCCTGATTAGAGGTCAAAGATCAAACTCTTCAAACTGAGAAACAAGATAAAAATAAAAACTGTTTTGCTTCTGATTCTCTGGGTTAGCGAGAATGTGAATGTAGCTCAAGCTTTCTCGTGAATGCTGCCCGTGATCCGATGTAACATGAAGAGAGACTGATGGAACATCTTGAGGAACATGCTAAGTTCAAGGAGTTAATGTCAGATTTTGATCATATTTCATAAATGTTTTTAAAGCTTTCGATTTGCACAGCTTTGTGAACTGTTTTTGTGTAACAGAGATGATCGGATGGATCTCCCTTCATGTGATCCTGTGGGGGAGATTTTAAATGTCTGCCTTCTTAAAATCTGCCTTCGTTCAACCACAAACTGTGAAATTCACCAAAACAGAAGAGTTTAAGTATCTTTGTGTGTGTGTGTGATCTGTGTGTGCAAACGTGTTTGTATTTGTGTGTGATTGCAGGGTAGTGAGTGCAAACGTGTTTGGGTGTGAGACTGTGTGCACGAGCACACTCTGACCTCTGTTCCTGACTCTGGGATGAAGCTCTTGATCTCCACTGTATGTCCTGGAGCTGGGAATGATGCCTCTCTCAGTTTCTGCATGAACGGGTAGATCATCGCCATGGAGATCTGCCGTCGCTTCTCCACCTCATCAAAAATCTGTATGCATACAGGACAACAGGATCACAACTGGCTTGTGCGCATTTGACCTCAGACTAACGCCACACCGAGAATGTTCATGACTGAACACAAGAAACGCTTACCTTTGAGAAGAGGCCAAAGCAGGCCAGTGTGCTGATGATGCAGTATGCCTCCGGGGCGCGAGCTCCTTTACCTCCTGGCTGAAGATGGAGAAGTGTGAGAGACAAACTTCACAAAACATTTCCAGCGGAACAGCAGAGCAGACACTGACCAGCAGCCTCCTGCAGTAGCCGTTCCTTCTGCTGCCATCGATCTCCGTCAGAACAAAGGAGAAGGTCTCACTGATAACAACAAGATGCAGCTCAATGACAACCGTCATGCTAGATAAACACTTGCACACATTTCTCTGCATCAAAATCTGTTTTCTAAAACACAACAAGTCACTTTGGTAACATTGTGTGAAAAGCAAAGTCATAACTTTTACTGTGTTAGATTTTTAGGATCAGATCATGATGGTTTTAGATTGAACTTCACTCTACCTGTGGTATTCTGTCAAAGGAGCCCAGCTGATGCCCTCTGGGAAACAGAAGAGTGTGATGGCCTTTAATGTCTTCTCCTCCTCCTCCTTCTGCTTCCTCACCATCCCGTCTCTCTGAAGGAGATAGATTAGACGTCAGACCTTCCTCTCCTGCTTCAGCCTCATCACATCTCAGCTGAAGAGCTTGTTCACCTCCACTCAGAAGACAACAGCTGTAACAGACTCTTGAGACACTTGAGTCCAGCAAGGAGATGGGAACAGATCACCGTTAGTCACTGATGGCATTAGAGTTTTCAATGCTAGTTGTTGCTGCCAAGCCTTGTCAAAAAGCACGAGCGAGAGGTGTCAAAACTGAGGGGGAGGGGCCAGTCTGGCGCTGTGGGTGGTTCTTCCACACTTCTAACAGAATCCAACTTTAAGTCTGGTTGAAAAAAATCTCTCCTCCAGTCAGAATAAACATGTATGGCGTTACATGTATGTAGAGGAATTCTTTTTTCAAAACTCACTTTTTATTAGTTTTCTTTTCTGAACAAGAACAATACCAAGACAGTCTGACATGAGACAAAACACAAACACCCAAAAAATGCACTGCTTATAAAAAAATATATCCACTCAAAATTGCATCTTTTTAGCTACACAAGGTTGCTCTCTCAGTGAAACAAGGATATAGGAGACCAAAACCAGGGCAATGAAGCATTAACAGTCAAAAGTGTTCTGAATTTCTACAGCATGGTTTTCCATTTCACATTTTCAACAGATCCATTCATCATATCAACAAAGTGTATTCATTCTGACTCGTCATTCTGCTTATTCTTTCCCGAGGAATCTCTCATCCATAAAAGGACTCTAAACCTTCTGAAATATTTTCATTTAATTATTCACTTTAGATACAAATTGCTCATAATTTGCAATGTTTGACATTTCTCCCAGCCATACACTAAAAGGTATAGTATTACTAGTTTTCCAGTGTCTAAGTGTGATTCTACCCCCCTTGGAGAGGGCCTGCCTGCACCACAGTGTTGAGTTGTTAATCTTTGCTCCCTCACCTATTCCTTAGTTCTTTTGAGGGAACTTAACTACTACTTTGTTGTACTTTTTTCAGAATTGTAAAAGGTAGACCTATGAGTTACGTGAAGAACACTGTATCACTAAATTGTGGAGTAGTTATCATTTTCAGAAGGTCTTTTTTTTTTACCCCAAAAGAGATAGTAAATCTCAAATTTTGGCAAAGTTAAGACTCTCAATTTCCTGTATGATGGGCAAGAGATTTTCCATCATGATATTATTCAGGCCTGGTTATAAGTCAAACCAGAATGGAACCACCGAAGCTGCCATCCCTGTCTGATCTGAGCATCCCTCAGATGTAGGCATAGCCTCTGATTTGCTCCAGTTAATTTTATACCCCAACAAAGTAGAAAATGTTTAAAATTAGATAGCATGTAGGGGTACAGCTGTTTCTGGATATGAATAAATCCATAAAATATCTTCTGCATACAGTAGTAGTTTATGTCATGTCTGTCCAGTCTTAACATCCTCTGTATTTGCATTTTCTCCAATGGCAGCTGCTAGCAGTTCCAGTGTCAATGCAAAAATTGATGGAGTTAATTATTTCAATGTAAACAGGACCCCTGTGTTGTTCCACTGAAGAGGAAAAAATGTGTTGACCTCCTTCCATTTGTTAAGACCAAAGCTCTGGGATGTTGATATGACTGGATTTTGAACTAGTTGTTTCTTGCCATATCAAATTTAAAAACCTGCGGACATTGTCAGCCAAATGTCTCCCTTTGATAAAACCCATTGGTCTGGATGAATGGGAGTTGGTAAATAATTCTCCACTCAAATTGCTAGGATCTACGCTAACATTTTTGCATCTGCATAGATCAACAATAGTGGGTGATAACTACTGCATTGCTGAGAATTCTTCCCTTTTTTTATTAATAAGTTATGTTACTATTGATTGTATGCTTTCTGGTTGAAGACCCCTTTTAAGCCCCTTCTGAAAAACCTTGAATAATCCTGGAGCAAGCGTGTCAGAAAATTCCTTATAAAAAAATATGTTGGGGATCAATCATTCCCAGGTGACTTCCCAGCACTCATCCTTTTTATAGCTTATTTAACCTTTTCAAGAGTGATTTCTCCTCCAAAATTCATCTGTTTCTCAAGTGATAACAATGGTAGATGTACAGTATTAGTGACAAGAAATTATCTGTCCTCCTGGTTCACATTATATTGTGAGGTGTATAACTTTTTGTAAAATAACATGAATGTTTCATTGATCTCCCCAATGTCAGTCACCAACACTCCTTCATTTTCTATAGCTGGGAACAACTCTGACTTGCTGCCGGCTATGCAAACCAAGGTTGTGCTGTGGTCACGCAGAAACTGGACAGCCCAGAGTAAGGCTCCCTGGACCCCATACTCACACAGCACCCTCCACAGGACACCATGGGGGGATGTGGTTGAAAGCCTTCTCCAAATCCACAAAACACATATAGACTGGATGAGCAAACTGCCATGAACCCTTGTGACCACGAAGATCTTGTGAGAGATTCTGGAAGAACATGATCTGCTTCCCTTGCCGTTACACTCTGCCTTTCTCTCGAGCCACTAAGAGAACCTCCTTCTTGGCTCTGAGCCTCACAAACTGCACAACATGGTGGTTCCCTTCTCATCTTGGGCTGACTGTCAGAGCGCTTGATTTCAACGTCCCACGTGATGTTGAAATCGTTTGGCTTCTCAGGCCATATTTTTGTAAGGGTTTCTCTACTAGCTGCATTTTCTTGCACTACAACACTAGTTGACAATATTTTGAAGAATAAAAAACCACTCTTTTTTGGCGGGTGGGATGGGGGGGTGGGGATCAAAGAGAAAACTTTCATGCTGCCATCTTTGTTACCTGCTCTACTGGAAGTCAAACTAGGGGGAAATTTTTAATGAACATCACTTTATTTTGTAGCCCAGAACTTAGCTGTACTAAATTGGAGACCAAACTGTGGGAAGTAAAGACTTAGGGGATGTCACATTCAACCATGATGGTGAAAACCACTGAGCTGAAAAACATCTTTAAATCATACCAAAGCAAACCAATAAGTTTCTCAGGGTTTCTCCATTATTACAGGTCTACAGTTCTGAGCCCCGTATGCATCGTGAGAGACTTACCTTTGGGAACTGGTAGGTGATCTGAGGCTCATAGCTGTTGCTGTCTTTGGTCTTCTTGAGGCTTACCACCACCAAATACTCAAAGAAGTACTGTCCACTAGCGTATCGATGCTGCTTGGAGGCGTTGTCTGCTGCGGTCGGGCCTGCTGGCTCAGTGGACACTGGCTCTTCAAATTCTACAGAGGAATGCAGAAAAACATGGAACTTCATGATTTTTGGTATGGATGGATGTGAGGAGGTCATTTGCAAGAAAAGCGTCCAGGAACCAGGATCTGGCATTAATACTGAACATAATATCAAAAACACACATTTCAAGTTGACTATCAGCATGTTTTATGATTATCGTATATCTTCAAATAATGGCTGGTCTCTAATATACGCTGGTCTCCAATAAAAGCCGAGTCTAACAAGCGTTAGTTGTATTAGACCCCGGTCCCAAATAGTGGCCGTGCTCCTTTAGGTCCCAACACCCCCCCTCCCTGCACTGTGCTGCAGTCAAACAGAGGGTGGGGGCTGGGTGTCTGTAGCATACAGCATATACACAGTGATCATTCCATTTTGTTTAAACTTTTGGAATATACCAAAGGACATTCTGGTGAGGAATCTGAACCACATTTTGGGATAAATCCTAAAAAGTACAGAGAATATTGCAAGCAGATGGATGAAGGAGCAAAGACAGCTGCAGAAAGAAAAGGAGCAAACCAATTTCCTGGTGTTTATAGTGGATCAATCCCTGGATTCTCCTGAACTTCATTCATTTTCTTACCCCACTGGATCCCTTTTGGGGCAGCGAGATTCCTGGAGCCGTCCAGTCTGCTGCTGTTGGACTAATCTCGGGCTCACACCGCATGTGGTCCAGTGCGGCTGCAGAGTGGTTTAGCTACAGTTGGTACCTCAGATTTAAATATGACGTCACAGTATACAAACCCTCATTCCGCTGTGATTCTGGAGTATTTTCACAACACTTCTTTTTCTGCGTGACTCGTCTTCATAAAATGGATTTACTTTGCTTAACTTTCTAATCTGAGTGTGAATGTCCATTTTACATGAACTGACCATCAGTCCAACAGTCTGCATTATCTCAGCCCTGTCCTTTTGGCCGTTATCCGTATAAAAAGAATGTGTTGTATCAAAAAGAATGGGGTAGTTCTGGATCTCTGTGATCAGCCTCTTGTTGTCAAGGTGTTATATGGCCGACATTAAACTCTACCACATGCTTTGAGACTCCCGTATCAGCAGAAATGATGTCATGTTTACAACACAGTGAAAACAGCGAAGTGAGTACAGCAAAATAAGTTTTATTTTTAAAAATGCTCCAATTTCACAATAAAGTGCTACAGTTCAGCTCCGGCGTTTGGAAAAAATTTGAAGCCAACGAAATGAATACAGAGCGCCGCAGAGGCCGGACTGGATGCAGTGTGAGTGAGTGCCTCTAGCACTTTTCATGTTACGTAAAGACTCTGGCATCTGCACCGCACCTGAGCCAGAACACATGCAGTGTGATCCCAGGGTAAGGCGGGTACACTTTAGAGCTGGAGCAAACACTCGCTATGAGGCTATCAGGAAAGGCTCTGGCAGCCAGACAGAGACCCGGAGCAGGACGGAAAAGCAGTCTGCTATGGACTCCTGAACTTTATTTTCATTGACGCCTCAAAAAAGGTACACAGTGGGAGAAAAGCTCTCGTAGCTTGTAGGAGAAATGTTTTCATGAACCCAAACACTGAGGCATGATCACTGATGTTTTTAACATCATCCATGTCTTTCATGCATATTAAATTAGATAAACACAGATCAGATCCCCTGTGGCTAGTGGCTAAAAACATTAGCTGCTAGCTCCATGTAGCTAGTGGCTAAAAACATTAGCTGCTAGCTCCATGTAGCTAGTGGCTAAAGACATTAGCTGCTAGCTCCATGTAGCTAGTGGCTAAAGACATTAGCCGCTAGCTCCATGTAGCTAGTGGCTAAAGACATTAGCCGCTAGCTCCATGTAGCTAGTGGCTAAAGACATTAGCCGCTAGCTCCATGTAGCTAGTGGCTAAAAACATTAGCTGCTAGCCCTATGTAGCTAGTGGCTAAAAACATTAGCTGCTAGCTCCATGTAGCTAGTGGCTAAAGACATTAGCTGCTAGCTCCATGTAGCTAGTGGCTAAAGACATTAGCTGCTAGCTCCACGAATCAATTCTGTGGTGAATCCTAAACAGCAGAGAGACTGCAGAAAGAAATAAAAGGAGCAAACCTGGTTTCCTGGTGAGCAGAGAAAGCAACAAATTAGAACTGGTTTGAACATGGATTACTGAGCAAAAGAAAAGGTGCTCGTGTCTCCAGGAAAATGATCAGCATGAAAGTGAAACTGATTTTTGATAAGGAGATTGATGCTTCAAAGAGAAAAGAAACGTTCACAGCCAATGCTATACAGAACAGAATAAAATGTTCTCATCATTTCAATCAATCCTGAAATGTTCATCTTTTGTTTTCTGCATTTTGTGATCAAATTTCCCCATAAAATTAACCCATTAATCATCATCATTCTGTCTGTGATGGAATAAACGCGGGTCACCAATGAATGCTGGTCTCTAATAAACACAGGGTCGGCCGGTTAATTTTTTTAAATAAACGCCCCAGCTACTATTGGAAGATATACGGTAGTTGTTTAAGTTGTGCCCACACAGACACAAGTTCACCTGAGCCACTTTACAACCGCCAACAGCTCTGAAGCTGAGATTAGATAAGATAAAGATACTTTATTGATCCCAGCCTGGGAAATTTCGTTGTTGCAGCAACAGTGTACAGACTGTGTACAGACTTATTAACAAAGCAGACAAACAAATAAACAGTGAATAAAGAAATCGGGGAAGCAATCAGACTGATTACAGTTTTTAGAAAAACAAATATCAAATGAGTTTGAATGTAGCACAAGGATGATGAATTATATAGTCCCATAGAGTGAGGCAGGAATGACCTCCTGTAGCAGTCGGTTCGGCAGCGAAGTTGCCTGAGACTCTTGGAAAAGGCGCTACGTTGTCCGTCAAGTACAGGATAGAGAGGGTGCTCAGGATTTTTCATGATGGATTCAAAGTCCTCCTGTACATCACTGCTTCAAAAGTCTTGGTTTTGCACCTGATTATAGAGCCAGTTTTACTAATCTGTTTGTTCAGTCTCTCTGTATCACTGGCAACTATTCTGCCCTCCCAGCAGACCAACGAGAAGAGTCAGACGATAACCAACTTCATGGTGTGTTTAATGCTGATGGGAAAACAGAACCTCTGCTGCCACATTGAGAGGAAGCTGGTGAGATTCTGAGACATTCACATTTTCTTTTAACTGTACTTCGGCCTCACATTAAATACAGGTGTGTGTGGGGGGGTAAGTAGGAGCTCAGTGAATGAAAGCTTGAGTGGCTACAACAAACACGTGAACCAAAGTTCATTCAGAGGGGGTCAGATAAAAAAGAGCAGCATTTCCAGCTCTGATAACAGGTTTGATTAAAGCTGTAAACAGAGTCCAATGACCTGCAGTTGCCTATACCCACCCCCACACTCAAACACACCATGCTTCCTGTAGCTAGCACCTGTTTGCCTTCAAAGGTAGTGGTGCTTCACAGCAACAGTCATGCTGGTTTCTGCTATTTTTGCTGATTATTTTGTTTTCCACTTTTCCCTGACAGTGGGGTCTTATGTTTGTCTTGTTCTTACCAGTAATACATTACATATCACATGACCAGGTTCTGCTTGGGATAAAGTTTAACAGTACGCAAATCTGTACAAAAAACACACTAATGGGCCAAGAAGTGAGGACACTCTCACTTCCTGTACAGCACAAAGGAGAAAGCAATAGGAGCAACATCACACTTACTGCCTCGCTCTCGTCTGCCTATGCGGAAGGAGGACCACATGGTGCTGATCCTCTTGAGGGCCCCCTGCGGTCCATCCTGATGTTCATTCGTCACTGGCCTGGCACCTGAATAAAGCAGAACCAGAGCTTGTTAGAACAAAAGCCGCAAACCAGAACGTCCCTGCACTTCCTGTGATCATACGCAGAACGAGGAACTTTTTGCACAGAGACCAATCAACAGCCCATTCAGTCATTGAAAATTTAACATGACATTCAGTTCTTTAAAAACAGTTTATTTTAGTTTTTATTAAACAGTGTTTGTTCCATAAACTGAATGCTGCCTCAACTTGACAGACCTCAGGCTAAGTCTCTGTTCTGGTTTCCAGAGAAGTTCTGTTTCTTTAAACTGAAGGAAGGTCTGTCTCATATTACCGACCCTTCTCCTTTGCATTTTTAAGATCTACTTTCATAATGTAACTTTTTGCCACATCACTTAATTTAGGAGGACAAAGTCCTGCTAAAAAACTGGATGATTGAGTCATCTGTAAATGAAATTATCAGATGTATTTGTTCAACCAGAATTCCTGCTCAGATGAGGAAACTGATTTACATAGATCTATTAGTGCAGCAAATGGATACATCAGAACTGGAGCAGAGCAGGGAGACTTTCCCCTCCCTCTGAGTCACTGCATAACAGACCTGAGCTTTTTCAAACTGCAGGATTTTATCTGCTCCTGATCTATAATGATTTCAATAAAGAAATACTCAGAAATGATCTATCCTTAAATTATTTTATATCCAGTGGACTTATAAAAGTATTCATAACCCTTGAACTTCTCCACATTTCCTCGCATTACGGCCACAAACAAAAATATATTTTATTGGAATTCTTTGTGAAAGACCAGGAAAAAGTTGCACACCCTTGTGAAGGGGAAAGAAAATTATACAAGAGGTGAATTTACAAATAAAAAACTGAAAAGTGCAGTGTGCAAAAGTATTCAGTCCCCCTTTTCTCTGAGAGTCATCCAATTTCCTTCAAAAGTTGCTTGATGGTTGGTGACTGATCAGATGTTGACTAATGACTTCATAGAGTCCACCTGTGTGTCATTTAATCTCAGTCTCCAAATCCAGCTGTTCTGTGACGTCTCTGTGGTTTGTCAAGAGAATATTGGGGAGAAAACAGCATCATGAAGTGTAAGGAAGACACCAGACCGGTCAGGGAGAAAGTCGTGGAGAATTTGAAAGCAGGATTAGTCTAGAAAGATTTCCCAAACTTTGAACATCCATGAACCACTGTTCAGTCCATCATCCACAAATGGAAAGAGTTTGAAACAACTGCAAACCAACCTAGACATGGTCGTCCACCTAAACTAACAGACTGAACAAGGAGACACTGATCAGAGATGCAGCCAGGAGTCCATGATGACTCTGGATGAACTGCAGAGATCTACAGCTCAGGTGGAGGAATCTGTTCCATAGAACAACCATCAGTCGTGCACTGTACACATCTGGACTTTATGGAAGAGTGACAAGAAGAAAGCCATTGTTAAAAGAAAACCACAAGAAGTCCTGTTTGCAGTTTGACTATAAACCATGAGAGTGACCAGCAAACAGTGTGGAAGAAGGAGCTCTGATCAGATGAGACCAAAATGGAACTTTTTGTTCTAAATGCAAAGCGCTATGTGTGGAGGAAATCTAACATCATTCTGAACACACCATACCCACTGTCAAACATGGTGGTGGCAGCATCATGCTCTGGGAGCTGCTTCTCTTCAGCAGGAACAGGGAATCTGGTTAGAGTTGATGGGAAGATGGATGGAGCCAAATCCAGAGTAATATTGGAGGAAAACCTGTTGAAGTCTGAACAACACTTGAGACTGAAGCAGAGATTCACCTTCCAACAGGACAACCACCCTAAACATAAAGCCAAAGCTACAATGGAATGATAAAAATGAAACAGATTCATATGTAGGAATGATCCAGTCAAAGTCCAGACCTAAATCCAATCCAGAATCTGTGGAGAGATCTGAAAAATTGCTGTTCACAAACGCAATCCTTCTAATCTGATTCAGCTTGAATTGTTTTGACGGAAGAATGAACAAAGATTTCAGTCTGTAGATGTTCAAAGCTGGTAGAGACAAACCCCAAAAGACTTGCAGCTGGAATTACAGCAAGAGGAGGTTCCACAAAGTATTGACTCAGGAGGCTGAATACTTTTGTACACTGAACTTGTTTATTTGTAAAAAAATTAAAAAAACTCTTGTATCATTTTTTTCCACTTCACAACTATGTGCCACTTTGTGTTGGTCTTCCACATAATATTCCAATAAAATATATTTATGTTTGTGGTCATAATGTGATAAAATGTGAAGAAGTTCAAGGGGTATGAATACTTTTGCAAGACACTGTAGAAAAATGCTGCCAGGACATGTTAAAAACATCAAAAACACAGTTTTCATTGGAGTGGCTCTTTAAACTCCTTCTCTTGGGGCAAGAGAACTCTGCCCCCCTGGAAAGGTTGTTTGCAGTTTTTAAAGGAGATCTTACATTAGTGCACTGTAGCCTGACTAGTCAAACATTCAAAGGCGATTTTAGTGCTGGGGTCACCAAGGTGGAGAATACTAATCTGAATCCTTTCAGAGACCACAAGAACATTGGAAGACAAAACATTACACTAAGCAAACAAGTTTCAGCAGTTATGCAGCCAAACTGACACGATGAAACATTACCAGAGAAAACGGTTTAAAGGATCCGTGGTGAATCCCACATGAAGCTGACCCTACACACCCTACACACCCTACACCCTGCACAAAGGTTGGTCTGCTAATAGTGTGTGGATGACATTCCTGAGCAGAGGCTTGTTTTCATAACCTGTCAGGCTGAAGTAATGTCTGACTTAGGATGAAACCTCCCAATCACAAACAGGCAAACAGCCTGAGAGTCGAAAGCTGCCTGTCCAAAGGGAGCGATGACAGCGGAGCCGCTGTGTGTGCTGCACCCCCAGAAGCAGACAAATCAGCTGTTTATCTGAAAACCCAGGGGAAGGAATGTCCTTGCTGCGCTACGTTCAGGTGCAACAGGAAAAACTGCGTTCACATCAAGCTGCACAATACAAGACAAGTTCCAAACCAAAGGTAGTTTTCCAAACAAAGACAAGTGCTGGCACGCAGGGACGCCCCGTGCTCATGCTGCTTTCAGGCAACATCAGGGAGCAGCAGGAATGGCAACATGCACTGTCACAATCCCAAGCCTGAACCAGAGGTCCTCCCATAGACAGGATGTAAAGAGAAATGGACTGATTATCCCCTCCCCCTTCCCGTTCCAAATACAAAGAACCTGCTGGTCTCAGAAAGCCAAAATCCCATAGATTTCCATAGAGAAATAAACAGTTGTTACTCAGTCTATTGGTCAGAATAAACATTCTTGCTCTGGTACATTTTTCTTAACATCTTCTTGCTAATCCTCCATTTCACGATATTTTTTCTTTATCGCAAGTTATTAAAGTTATAAACTGACCAGTCAGATGCCTCAGGAACAGAATGTGGCACCAAAATGGCCAAGACCGTACCGCAGAAAAATGGCAACTGAATCCACTTCATTTTGTTGGAACGGGAGGTAAGGCTTTGTCTATCTCTATGTATGTCAATGGGTCATCATCATCTTCTTTTGGTGTTTCACTTGACAAGAAAAGAAAGCTTCTTTAGTGGGAGCAAAGAAAGTTTAAAGTCCCACTCCAATCATCTTTTGATCTACAGTACAATTATTCCCAGTAGGGAATTATGCCATTTTTAGCCTAAATCAAATAATGTATGTCGCTTTCTAGGACATAGTTTCAGCAGTTTTGGCACAAATTTATCCAAAATTCACCTTTGAGTTATGGACAGGACTGTAATGTAAGCCCGCTTTCATTTCCTAAAATCCTTTGTTCAAACACTATCCTACTAGCTTCCAGCCTCTCACACCCCCAAGCTAACATTAGCAGCGCAACAACATTGGCGAGCTATATTGTAATTATCCAGCCGTACAGTTTAGAGCCAGATACCAGCTCAGGTGGGGAAAGACGTTCATGGATCTATTTGTCTGTAAGTGGATGGATCAGAATGGTCGGATCAGGGAGCTTGTGGCCTCACATTGTAGGTTCTATGTCAGGGGTGGGCACTATGGTGTGGAAGCCACAGGCGCCTGTTAAAATGCTTGATCTGGCCTCCCAAACTGGAATAAATCATATTGAATAACCCTTATCAAGGTTTTATTTTCCCTGTAATTCTGGTGCTTCCCATAGATGATGCATTACAAATCCATTGACCTGTGTTTTGGTGCAGAACGTTAATGTGGTCTTTGAAGATTTGTTGTCTTTCTGACGAGTATTTTCCAAGTCGGACAGTCACATTGTTTAAACATCACATAAATGCATTTCTCCAAGTTTGTAGTGCAATTGGCACTAAAATAAGAATAAAAGTCACTGTCATATTTCGGAACACTTTGTGGCCCAGGAGTCAATAAATTTGGCCACCGTTGTTCTATTACACATGCACAAGCTATTTCAAACAACATTTTTTCCATCTGCTCCAGATTCACAACAATTTAAATAAAGACACATTTAAGCTTATTTCTTGTAGAAATGTCTTTCATTGTTAGAAAAATGCTGCAAGAACATGTTAAAAACACACACACAAAAACGGAGTGGTTCTCTACGTTCTAACCTGAAAACTGAGGATTTTCTGTGGAAACTTGAATTCTTTTGCAGATTTTTCAGCCTCACAGAACTTCAGAAAAGAGTCCTGAAGAAAGATTTAAAATCTGAATGCGAACTCCTCCTACAACTCATTTACCATTTTTCTAAACTCACTTTCCTAAAAGCATGCTTCAGTTTTTATCACCTACTTTTCTTTTTACTGTCATTTTACAGCAAAGGTAAAAACAATCACAGTTCAGTTGAAATGCTTGTAAACAGTTATGTTTCCATTCAAATTGTTGAAAGCTCACATTTTCTTTTTATTCCTTCGAACTTTATGCAAACCTTTTTTTTTCCTTCTCTCTATTTTGCATTTTCCTTATTTTCTAGTTTTAACACTATTTTCTACCTTTTTTAAAACGACATCTTTCTAGAGAGCATTTAGCGGTCATGGGTCGCCATGTGAAGCTCTGGCTGCGCGTCAAAAGCCTTTTCAGACCACGTGACCACAGAAAACTAGCGCTGAGATGAAGGTGTGGAAGGTTCAGAGACATCAGCAGCAAGTCTGTGCTTCTACAGCCCAGGCTGACAGAGGAAGAGGAGGCTGCAGGTCCAGAACTTCCTTTCAGACTGTTTGGGTCGTCAGCAGCAGGAGACGGGAGCGCGTGCGCGTGGGCGTGCGCGTGGGTGGAGGGGTCTGATCTGCAGCTCTCTCCGTGCAGGTCTGTGGGTATGAGCAGCACAGCCTGAGGTTCCTCGACATGTTCCAACAGAGAACCACCGACTCTGAGGGACAGGAAGGAATCCATGGATCCTCATCCTGATCCTCCACAACACAAAGGTCTAACCCGACCAGAACCAGAACTTCCCATTTCTGTGAAGAAGATTACTTCAGAAACTGGTAAAAGTTTTAAAGCTCAGAATATCAAACATTTCTCTCAAACTTCAAACAGGTCCTGGCTCCGTTTTAGTTCAGGAATAAAAGTCCAAACCCAAAAGATCCGGACCAGACCGTCAGATCCTACATGGACCCGCACACTCACTCCATCTGTCCCTCCTCTCCATCTGTCCTCTCTTCCGCCGCTTCACCGCGTCGCTCATGTCCCCGTGCACGAGCTCACAGCCGCGCGGCACCGGAACCGCTCTGCGGCGCGAGGCACTGCCTGAGAGGAGCCGCTCTGCTGCGTTCAAGTCCGGCGCGGAAAACGACTCAAGAGTGAAAAGTGGTTTTACATTCAAGTAACCTGAGTGGAGGTCACGTCACGTGGTGCAAGCGACTTTTCACAACATCCTTAAACCAAACGTGACGCCATCAAACAACAACAAAAGATTTAATGCACATTTGTTTCAATGCTATGGTTGTTTTTCTGTGTGGTGAAGATAATCTTAAACAATTTAAAGCAAAAATTAAACTGAAAGTAACAGTAGAGGAGGCAGCAACGTGACAAAACATCTGCAGAGAAGTCTTCAGGTGAGGCACTCTTTGGGGTTGCTTATGAGGAAAGGCCTTTGTGCCTCATTTCTATTGACTGTATAAAAGAACTGGACTGAGTGACCCCTCCCAATCGCATTGCGAACAGGAAGTACCCGCTGGCTCCAAAAAGCCCAAAGCCCATAGATTTCCATAGAGAAATAAAACAGTTGTTACTCAGTCAGTCTGTTGGTCAGAATAATCATTCTTGCTCTGATACATTTTTCTTAACATCTTCTTTCTAAATCCTATTTTTTCATGATATTTTTTTTGTTTATCACAAGTTATTCAAGTTAGAAGCTAAAACTGTATAAAAACAACCTTCCTAAAATAATGTTTAGAGTGTGTGCATGCGCGCACATGCACACCAACACAGACTCACATTTAAAGACTGCTCTTCTCACAGTGACAAAGAATTGACTGATGGATCAGATCGTCTCCAATGATGTGGAATTTGTTCTGGCTTGTTGTGATGCATAGATCACAGATACAGGTGACAGAAACGAGTTTCCTTTTAGGGCCACTGGGGTCACCTCAGAAATAAGAGGTAAAGCTTAGCAAGTGGAGGTCCATATTTTTGTTTGAGGCTGCTGCCCCATGACCTTAATTCCACATGATATGGATGAAAGAACCATTTGTAAGATGTGAAATGTCTCTTGGTAAGGTTGCATTACTGGATATCCAGACTAGTCTGAGCTAATCATCTGAGTTAGGATGGCATTAAAAGTAAGTTGGGTTAGTTGGAGAGCAGACACTTGTCCTCTTGACTGGTGCTGCTTCCTGCAACTCCAGAACTGTCTGCAGGTCTGTAAGCAGTCTGCTGTGTTTGTTTCTTCTACGCTTGAACTGCTTCTGTGTTTCTGATGCCATCCAGCTTAAAGTGTAAAATGGTAAACGGCGTTTACTTATATAGCACTTTTCTACCTTCATTGAAGGCCCAAAGTGCTTTACAGTCACAAACCCATTCACACACTGATGGAGGCTCCGCTGCCGAACACTGGCGCCAACCTTCCATCAGAGGCAATGTGGGGTTCAGTGTCTTGCCCAAGGACACTTCGACACATGGGCAGGGAAGGCAGGACTCGAACCTGCAATCCTTCGATCACAGGCTGACACCCTTTCCACTGCACCACGGCCGCCCGTAAGTGTAGACTCTACACATTGGAATCTGAAGGGAGACCATTGTACACAAAAACAACACCTGAGCAGGTAGAGTCAACACATCTGTGAAACCACAGCTCAAATCTTTTATTTTTATAATACTCAAAAAAGTGGAAAATATCAATCTAGGCTTAACTGTGTGGCTTCACAGATGGAGTGTTTGTACTGCGTATCAGGAACTGACAGACGTCATATGAAGTACCACCAAGAAGCCAACAAAGCACAGCGGAAACCGCTTTCAGGGAGTGACTGACTTGATCAAAGGAGCAAAGTAAAGCACATTGCATTTGAAAAGCACCTTCAGGATTAAGAGATGCAACTATAGAAGCTCAGGAATGAAAGATAACACAGACTGAGATGCCAAGGCAAAAGTCCTATTAAACCAGAAAAAAAGAAACAAGCTGCCTCTTCTAACCCACAGCCGTGGGAACTTCTCCATTTGCGCTGGGTTTCTGCAGAAGAACGTTTCAAACATCACCTGATCGTGTCTTCTTCTGAGTCACAGTGGACTCCAGGTTCCCTAAAGACCTGTGGAACCTGCTAGAGCTTCTGCTCAACTTACCTGATTCATTCTGCAGGTCTTGAGGAGGATTGAGGTGTGGAAACACATCTTCATTTGGAGTAAATTCTGTGTGCCAAACAAAAAGATCAGTTAATAGACCTGACAGATTTTATGCTGAAAGATCTAAATCGACTAAGAACTTTTTGGGTTCCCTGGACCCACACAAAGGCATAGTGCCAGGACTTTTTATTCTTCAAAAGTATTTTGCAGTTTTACAAACACACACTGATCTGCAGACTCTAATTCAAGTTACAACCTCAGACCTTTGAGACACATGCTCAGTTTGAACTGATCAGCAAATCACTAACTTTCTCCTGCCAACGGCCTGGAGAAACTAAGGTGGTTTAGTTTGGATTTGTAATATGTGGTCATGTTCTAAGGTGTCCTTGTCAGACACAGCCGTTTCAGGTTAATCATTCACAGCTGTCCACATTTAGTTCATCAACCTCAGTGTATTTAAGTGTCTGGTTTTCAGGTCATCTGCTCTGTTTTGTTACTCCGTTGTTTCTTCATGGTTTTTGACATGTTTCAGTTTATGTATTAAATATTTTAAGTTGCTGTCACCAGCCTTATCTCCTGCATTTTGAGTCCTCCACCATCAGTTCCTGACACAAATCAAGAATCGCACAACATCAGTGAGTCTTTTTCTCTCTTTAGGAGCCGTTCTCCAGGGTTACTGACTGAAATGACAGAGGCTGGTCTTGACACAAGATCCATAGCAACCAGCCACTTTTCTTCATGTCTGGTTCTGATAAATATGTGGAAAGCGTTTTGTGTTTGACAGAAGTCAGTTTTCCTGTTTTCCATGGTAATCAGCGTTTACATTTGCCTTCCCCACAGGGTTGCTCTAAAAGTAATGTGCATTTGTTGGTACATCAGAGCAATACGTTTTATCCAACAGTTCACAGCCATAAAGTTAACAACATATAGTCAAAAGGGGTGTTCTCACAGACATTTAGAAAAATTTGCTGGGTGACTATTGTGGGAAGGGGCAGTGCTGCCCCCTCAATGGGATCTTGTTTTCTTTTTATCTATTCCAAACGCAAACCAAAAAAACAGAAATATCTTTACCATACTTTACAATTGTAAAGGTTATATGAACATTATTGGTAGAAAAGAATGATGAGAGATGAAAATATCAGGAAAAAGGTTTGTCTTCCTAAAAGTTTCTGGAAAACAGAAAAACATTCCTTTTCATGCTTGTCTAAAAATAATAAATAAATATTTAGGACAAAAAAACAATTATTTTTAAAGCAACATTTTCAGTCTTTGATGAATCAAATAAGTTGCTGCCACTTTTTGATGTGTAGCAGACTGGAATGAATCCCTATATTTACAAGCTGAATCCCTTTTTAACCAGTTCTACCATCTTAAAGGGCCTATATCATGCCATTGTTAAGACTTTCAGGCTAAACTACATTCATATATATATATATATATAATCATTTACTACCTTTGGCAGACTAAAGAACAAATGATTATTGATATATGAATCATTTTTCCCATGTGGAAGTAACACCTCGATCTCTGAAACTCCGGCTTTGGCTCCCTGTGGGTTCTGTCTATTTCATGACGTCATCCTAGAGCCGACTTCCGCAGTGTATCTGTGTTTCACCCACGAAGGTCTGGGTGTGTGTCGGCCTCGGGGCGGTGCTGGCAGAGCAGACTCTTCCTGGAACGGGTCACTCTTACTTGTCTATGTCACAATGTGAGGACCTAAGTTTTGTGGGTTAGGAGGGGCTGGCGTTCAGAGTGCAGGTTATTGGAGGAATACTCCGATGCAAAAACGGATCAAAATAATGCTTTGGGGTTTAGCAAGCAGGTGAGCTCTACCACTCTTGGCGTTGTGGAGTGAGCCCTGCCACCCTCTGTGTCGCAGGCAGAACGCCACTGCCCTTGGTGTTGCGAGGAAGACTCCGCTGCTCTCAGCGTCATGAAGAGAATTCCGCTGCCCTCAGGAGCGTTCAAAGATGGCTTTTATACTGGAGATGCAGAGCATGATGTGAAACTTCTGAAATGACGTGGGACTTACAATAGATGACTAATCACAAAACTTAACTACCCCGTTTTAACCTTCTGGGGGGGCAGCACACAGAAGGTCTTGGGCTATAATTCCAGAGTTTAAACATAACTTTATACCCTTTAAAAGCTCAAAAAAAGTTGATTTAGCATGACATAGGCCCTTTAAAATAGTTTTAAAACGTGAAAAAACATTCCTAAAATTTCAAAGTTTTGCTTTAAATTTAGTTGCCCTATTTGTTGATTTACAGCTTCCTGAACCCATCAACAACAAACAAATTGGCAAAACAGTTTTTGGGAGGGGAAGCAGCCAGGAGGCTGTGTTTAAGAGAAGTCTGAAGCTGAAAGATGTGCCAAAAGACTTCTGCTGTTTGAAGTTGTCAGGAGTTGCTCACCATTTCCACATGACCCATCTCACAGGACTTTCAAAGCGAAGACTCTGTGGTGATTCAGGAGTTGAATTGTTATCGACTCCTGAGAACAGCAGAAGTGAGGTGCTCCATGTGCTCTGTTTGCATTTTAGTCTTTTGATTTTTTTGTTACAAAATTCCGACTCACAGCAATAAGAGAGACATCTCTGAAATAGGAGGAACTTCTGTCATCATAAAGGATGGGGTTTCCATTGTTGTAAGTGCTGATGTTTACAAAGGCTTTTGTTTGCTGGCAGCTGGAGTTTCAAGTCCATTTTGGTTGCTTGTGACAGCAGAGGCTCTTCCGTAGTTTTTAGAAAGTAGATTTGCATATTTAGATTCAAAAGAGCATGTTTGCAGGTCACGCATCATGGAGGTGCAACATCTTCCATTAGAAAAAACTGTTTCTCTTTTTGCCCATAACTACTGGGTATTTGTCCCGCAGAGATGACACAGGTTTCTATGTGATCCCTGCTTCCATTGAGATCTGGTGTGGTTCTCAAACTTATGCTTTTGTCTTTTGTTATGCTAGTTTCAGACCTGTAGGCATTCTGGTATTATTGTTTCAGTTTACTTGATTGTGTGTGTGCGTGTGCGTGTGTGTGCGTGTGCGTGTGTGTGCGTGTGCGTGTGCGTGTGCGTGTGCGTGCGTGCGTGTGCGTGCGTGTGTGTGCGTGTGTGCGCGTGTGTGTGTGTGTGTGCGCGTGTGTGTGCGCGCGTGTGTGCGCGCGCGTGTGCGCGCGCGTGTGTGCGCGCGTGTGTGTGCGCGTGTGTGTGTGTTGGTTGGGGGGGTGCGGAGTTTTCTTTGTCGTGTTGGCCTGACAGGGCTGGGATCATCCAAACACAGAAGCAAGATGGACAGAAGGTGCTGTGTTCTCACCTGTCCTGAAGGACTCCCGGGCAGACGAAAAAGAGCGCAGCCCCCTCCTGCGTGAAAATCCCCCCCCCCTCTTCACTGTTGTGTCTCTCTGCAGAACATTAACATGAAGATAATGATATTCATAAAGTCTTTATTTACATAACATTTGTTTTCAACAAAGTCTGTAAAAGATGATGTCTGTTTTTAAAGTTTCTGATAAATCTAATTGTTAACAAAGTTTGTAAATAAGAAACTCTAATTATTAATGATTCTATAATTACTGTGACATTTTGATATTTTTTGTAAAGTAAATTTTTACCTGTTTGGAAGTTACAATCTGTTATTTAAATGTGTCCCTTTAAGGAAGCCTGTCTGTTTTTATCATAGTCTACAGCTAACAAAGTTTTTTTTAAAAAGATTTTAACAAAGTGCGCTTCACTGTAAAACAAAACAGTGTTTCAACAGAAAAACACGTGTTCAAAGGCTGCCATAAAATTTTAAGTCAAGATAACAAACATGATTTGTTATGTTAACATAACCAATTGCTGTATTGAAATAAAATCCTAAATACTGGTGTATTTTTCTCATGTAGATTTGAAAGTAATGTCAACCTCATTTGGTTATAACGTAAATATTTTTCTCAACTCATTAAAAAACTTAAGTTGTGCTAAGAAATGAGTTTTACTCAAATTAAGTTGCAAATGTTAGTCAAAAATACTGGCATTTTTATTATACTAGACCTAAAGAACACTTTAAAAAAATGAAAACACCCTAAATTAGAACTACAATAGTTGAACACCAAGATCCCTCATCCATTCAGTCATTCCGTTATCCCACTGCATCTTTTTAAGGGCTGGCTGAGCCCAACCTGGCCACAGTTGAGTAAAAGGCAGGTTACATCCTGGACAGGTTTCTAAGTTGTTGCAGGGCCACACAATCACACACTCACTTAGGGACAATGTAGGGCAGAGATAGGAAGCTCCAGGCCTCGAGGGCCGCAGTGACTGCATGATTTCCAGATATCCAAGCCTTACTCAGTCAATTAGAACATTCCAGAGCACGGTATGTTGGTGAGCATGCAGGAATGTGGCCCTCGAGGCCTGGAGTTGTCTATCCCTGATTTAGAGTAATCGATCAACTTATGAAGCATGCTTTTGGAGTGGGGGAGGGAGGGAACAGGTAGAATGGACATTTTCCCGCTTAGCGCCATTTACTGGTTGCAAATTGGAAGCGCCAAAAGAAGATTGTACTTATGATATTAAGTCAACTGCACGTAAAATCTCATGAAGAAGTTTTGTTTAGTTGAGACATTTTTGATCTAAACTTTTAATTTAAATGAACAACATGACCTTATTTAAAGTACAATAATACATTAGAACAACAAAAACGTCGACATGACAGTGTTTGTATGGAGATGGTGATTTAAAATGTTTGTTTTTTTATGAAGTATGTAGTTAATGTAGACTGGGCAGAGCTGAATAATTTACTGACATTTTTTTAACAATGTTTGTAAATGGTGCAAAAACCAAACTGTTTTTAATTTCTGGTATGAATCAGGTTTGTTTTTGATTAACTCTATAGTATAATTGTGTCATCAATAAAGTCTGTCCTTAATGAAATGTGTTGATAACAAAACTGAACAGGGACCCACTTTTCACACGCAGAGAGGAGAAGCTGAAGCTCCTGCGCGTGTTTGGAGACTGCTGCTCCATGTTCTGAAAGCACAAAAGAAAAGATGAACAGGGTTTTGAGCACAAAGGAACATGACAACCCCCCCATCCTCTGGAGCAAAGAACAGCCATGTCTCCATGTTCATTTATGGTCAGCTGAGCTGGTCTGCATGCTCGTTCAGACCCTGATCACAGCAGAACTTATCCGATCCCTCCTGGCCTTAAAAGGAGCTGAATCAACCTCAGACCTGCTTTTTCTCCTCTGCATCTTTTCACTGTGGAGTCACACTTGAGGTTCACAAGCAGTGGCTCCTGAGGCTGCTGCAGAGCAGTCCAGTCCAGTGCCAATCTGACCTGCTGCTCTGCCTCACTTCTCTGGTGCAGGTTTCCTTCCCAGCTTCAGCATCTTCATTAAGCTAGTGCTCATGAGCTTCTCGTGTACACTGATGTGCACACTTCCCACGGCAAAGTAACAAAATCGATTGTTGGAGGATGCAGGTGGGGCCAAAGCTGCATGTCCTAGTGGACTATCTATCTTGTTGTTGTTCAATAAACTTTAGCTTCACTAATTGTTCTTGGAAAAATCTTTCAGCAGGAAGTGGCAGGTGTAGCGTTGCAGAAGCTGCTGATCTGTGTGCGCCTTCCACTGGGTCAAAGACCAGGGGGGAAAGGTCGAGGAGGGAGTAGCAAGCACCAGGTTGGATTCTTCTGCTGTTGCTTCTCAAACACAGAAAGAAAGAACCAGATTCTGGATCTTGTTTCTGGTCTTGAAACCATTTTCTCTGGTGTTCTTCATCAGAAAACCAAAGGAGTTTCTGTTTTTGTGGTGTAGGCTCGCCGCTGCACCCCCTGCAGCTTCCTCTGATGACTCACCTTAGTACAAAACTATTTCTCATTTGAAGTGCAGTTATTCTCAAGAAACATTTGTTTACTGAAGGATCTCCATCCCTCTCCATTTGAGTGAAGATTTTTCTTCCTGGGACTCATTTTTTATGAATACATACCGGTAAGCAAACATGACATATAATACAAAATTAATATATTTAAACTACAGTTGTTCAAAGTTCCTGAAAGATTCAAAGCAAGAAAAGAGCTGAGACAGTAAAAATATATTAATCTTCAGCTGGAATGAAAACTTTAGTTGTTCTCTATATTCATTGTGGGTTACTAACTTGCTAACATTGTTTTAACTTAAGACATAAGCTAATATTTGGGCTACCTCTCTAAACACATAGACACAGGGCTCTGTGAGAATCTGTCAATCAAATGTTTGGAACGTTCAAGGTGGGGACCAGCAGACACCAAAGTACTTTGACTGAGGCCTCTGACTGGTCAATTTATAACTGAATTCATAACTGAAAGTTTATGATTGAAAGTTTGACTGAAATCAAAATTAGGATTATTAAGAACCTGTTAAAAAGGGATCAGGGAAAAAATGGTTATTCTGACAAATAGAATGACTGAGTGATAACTGTTTATTTCTCTGTAGAAGTCTATGGGATTTTGACTTCTTTGAGCCAGCAGGTACTTCCTGTTTGGGATGCCAGGGTGGGGGTGGGGTCAATCTGTCAAGTTCGATTACATTGGTTTTGACCCCCGCACCCCATCCCCAGCCAATGGAGTACATCCTCTGCAGCTTCAGTCTTGTCACATTGTTGCACCCATGCACATACACACATTAGACATATATGCGTAACATAAAACTAATAAAAAACATCACATAACAATAGTTATTGACATAATTCAGTGGGGGCCCTTGGGCAAGACCCTCCACGCTACTGTCTACCTCATAACCCAGGAGTAGTAGTTCAATGTTCTAGCATCCACAAATGGCAACTGCTATCACAACTTAAGATTGATGAAATACAACACAATTGTAATACCACAGGAGAGCCACCACAACATCAGGTCAGAGAGGAGGCTATACCACACTCCCAACCAGAACTTGGGAACACAGTCCAAGCAGCAACTGACCTGAAAGACAAGATCATGTCTAGAATGAACACCAGGCAACCCCGACACCAACTACAACAGTTGAGGCAGTTATACTACCTGAAAGTCTCCTGGAAACTGTGAATGTAGCATTGAGGACAATTCCTACAACAACAATCACAGAAACCAATGAACTGGTTTACACTTCAGCAGCAGTGATCCTTGAGATGCTTGGCTATAACAGCAACCATGAGAGAAAACAATGCCCACCATGGAAGCAACGCTTTGAGGCTAAGATCAAGACAGCTCAGAGGGAAGTGAATCAGATGACAGAGGCCCAAAGAGGTGCAATGAAAAAGCAAGTGCCAAGAGATACAGCCAGATGTCCATGCCAGAAGCAATGAAAACTGCCAAACAAAGGCTCCTGGCCCTGACCAGTCACCTAAAGAGGTACACAAGAGGCAATGAAGCCAGACGGATAAACAGACTGTACGCAAGTCAACCTGCAAAATTGTACGCTCATTGGCAGCATCTAAACAGCAGAGCAGACCCACCAAGGCTATAAACTGAACAGTATTGGAAAAGTATATGGGAGGAAGAGACAGCACATAACAGCAATGCTCAATGGTTGGTCTCTCTGAGAAAAGAGCACAGCAACGTCCCTGAACAGAATCCAGGAACCATCACAGTGACAGACATCCAACAAAGAACCTCAGGTATGAAAAACCGGACAGCATCGGGCCCTGACATGATACATGCATACTGGCTTAAGAAACTCACTGCACTCCATGAGCCTGGTAGCACAAATGAACCAGCTGCTAAGAGATGGAACTCACCCTGAATGATTAATGGAAGGGCGAACAATTCTCATCCAGAAGGATCCCTCAAAGGGTGCAGTCCCGTCCAACTACCGGCCAATATCCTGTCTCCCCACAACATGGTAGCTCATGTCATTGCAACCAAACACATTGGCACATGTGGATCAATTCATGAGCAACGCACAGAAGGGCATTGGTAGAGATTCCAGAGGAGCCAAAAACCAACTCCTGGTTGACTGAACAGTCGCTCAAGACTGCAGGTCACGATACACCGACCTGTGCACAGCCTGGATTGATTACAAGAAAGTCTATGACTCAATGCCACAAACACGGATCACTGAATGCTTGGAGCTGTACAACATCAACAGGACTCTATGAGCCGTCATAGGAAACTCAATGAAGTTGTGGAAAACCACCCTTGAAACCAATGGCAAGCAAGTTTCCATCAAATGTGGTATATACCAAGAAGACGCTCTGGTCCCTCTGCTGTTCTGCATAGGTCAAAACCCCCTCAGTTAAATAATCAACAAGACTGCTATGGACTCGACTCAGAAATGGGGCCACCATTAGTCACCTCTACATGAGTGACATCAAGCTATACGCTAAAAGCGAGCGCGGCATTGACTCCCTGATCCACACCACCAGGATCTACAGTCCCGACGTTGGGATGTCATTCAGGCTTGAGAAATGCAGTCGGATGATGACAAAGAGAGGACAGGTAGTCCACACTGAAGGGGTCAAACTCCCAGAAGGAAGAATAGCAGGCATTGAGGACAGTTATAAGTAGAACAATTTATTACAGACATTTTAGTTAATCTCATTTTTGCATCAGATGGTTCCGTGTTATGCACAGCTCGAGGATGATAATCCTGTTTATACCACGTTCATGTAAGACAAATATAAGTATTAATACATTGTTAGAACTTCAGTCCTGTTATATTTGTTAAATCATCAAGACCACCAGCAGACACTAAAAACAGTTAGAAGTACCTTGAAATTCCACAGGCAAATGGGAACCTGGAACAGGTAACAAGGAAAGCCGTAACAGCCAAATACCTCCAACGAGTAAGGCCTGAGAAGCGAGCCCAATGGCAAAAACAAGACCCAGGCAATAAACAGTTACGCACCACCAGTCATCAGATACCCTGCAAGTATAATCAAGGAAGGAAGATATACAGACCACTGATATTAATACACAAAATCTCCTCATCATATATGGAGGGTTCCATCCCAAATCCAGCACCCTGAAACTGTACGCTAGCCGCAAGGAAGGAGGCCGAGGATTAGTGAGCATTCAAGCCACTATCCAGGATGAAACATCCAAGATGCATGAATACATAAAGATCAAAGCCCCAACTGGCTCAGTGAATGTCTCAGGCAATGGACAGCAGAGGCTGTATTGCTGGAAGACAGATCCTCATGGAAGGACAAACCCCTGCATGGGATGTACCACCAAACCATAACCGAAGTTGTTGATATAAAGAAGTCCTACCAATGGCTAGAAAGGGCTGGCCTACAGGACAACACAGAAGAGCTCATCCTGGCAGCTCAGGAACAAGCTCTGAACACCTGAGCGATAGAGGCTCAGATCTACCACACCAGACAAGACACAAGGTGTAAGATGTGTAAAGAGGCGCCTGAAACAATCCAGTACAGATGATCTGAAATCCAGTACAGATTATCTGTGTTAGCCACACCCTCTGAGTCTGATGGGACAGATGCTGGTCGTTGGGACCAACGAAATGCTGAAAACTGCAACATGAAATGTGTCATTAAATCATAAAATGTATCATTAAATCATGAAATTTTTCATTAAATCATGAAAGAAATAAGTGTTTCTTAGATCACAATTGAATTTTAATAAAGTATTGACACATTTAATGACAGTTTAAATTAATTATTTCCAATTTTAAATAATTAATGACACATTTATTTAATGATGTCTATATATTTATTTTTATTGTCTCTTCTGGACCTCCATATATGTGACCGGAACTTATTTTTGTGTGCGTGAATACAAAGCAGCCAATCAGATTTGAGAGTGCAGAAACACAATGTTAGTTTCTTATGGCTGTATGTCAGCATCTTTATTTTTCTCTGTTTTGCTTATCTTACTGTTGATGTGTTTTATGCAGACAAATTAAATTCTCTGGGTCTTCTGAGTCAATACTTCACAAATTAAAACATTTCAGACAATAAAAATGAAGGAAAATGTTCTCTCCGGCCTCTTTTTTCATTCAAAAGCAGCATATTGTTGCTGCATATTTACCTAGTAAAACATTGTGATTAATCACAACCCAAAAGTTTGATTCATTGATTAATTTTTTAATCTATTGACAGCACTAATATATATAATTGTTGTTATTAACATCCAAAGACACAGCCTGACTGTAAAATGCTTTGTATAAGTGACGTAATATTTGTGCATGCGCAGAGTAATCATGTAGCCGTTACAGATTGGGGTGCGACACACACCACTGCCGTCTTGCATGACTTCAGGAAGCTCCCTTCATGTGTCAGCACAGAGGGCTTCACATAAGCAGGAAGTTAAAGATGTGTGGAATAAAACCTTGATCTGCTACATAACAAGATCCCCATCCCAAAGACGAACGGCATGTAAATGTCCCCAAAAGGTTCAAAGAAGTTGTGTGTCCTTGAGTCACATGACCCAGCAAGAACTACAGGTATCTCAGAGGCTGCTTCTACTATTAGTCCAAAGTGAAGCTGCAGAAGAGCTCAAGCAGCAGAACTGACTCACCTCCTCAGCTAGAGGGCCCTCAGGTCCCGAATCTGCAAATGATGAGCAGTCTGAGCTTCTAAGCAGAGAGGCTCAGCTCCAGCCAGTTGTCTCAAACACAAAGAGGCAGCAAGTGCACGTGTACAAGGAAGTGTTGCAGGCAGACTTCAGTTTCAGGATGGAGTTTCCTCATTCAGTGTTGAAGCAGTGACAGTGTGGGGGCGTGTCTAAGCGGTGCCAGATTGGCAGCACAGACCAGTTTATCCACAGGTGTGTCGTGGTTTGTGTCACCTGCAGCAGCTCAGCTGAGCAGACGCTAACCCGTATGTAGGCCAGGGGTGGAGCAGCACTCACTCCTGTCTCAAGGTCAAACAAGGATGAGGAACAAAGATCAGGTTTCTGTTACGTCAGCAGCAGGTTCCTTTTAAACCAACATTTATTACAGATTTGTTGTTACCAATGCTTGAAGGGGGGTTAGCTGATCAGATTACTGCAGAAGAATTGTGATCAGTTACACATTATTCTTAGTTCCTTTTGGACCTTCAAAATAGTATTGATATTGAGACATTTCATCTCCTTATTTTCACACCTTTACTTTTGTAATTCATCCATCATATTAAGCGTATGTGCATATTCTTCTTACCCTCATGTCTGTGGTTTTCAGTGTTTCCTGCCACCATGTGACTACTCAAGTTTCCTCTATTTTTTCTTAATCCTCTCATGGTTTTGTTTTTGTTTAATGTTGTTTGTGTCTTTATATTATACATCTCTGTGAGCCCTTTATTCCTTTTCCTTCTTTTTTCTTCTAAAGCATTTTGTGTAACTGAAGACTGCACAAAGCACACTCTACAATTAAAAACTGACCAATAATGAAATGTTCAAAATAACTGCTGACTCAGATATCAATTTAATAACATAAACATGAATAAAAAAAAATAAAACCCTGAAACATGTTTGCATAAAATGTGTCTGTTTGTTTTTTTTTTTTGTTTGTTTGTTATAGACAGGGACAGCATATACTGTGTTTTGCAAAAGTATTCATCCCCCTTGAACTTCTCCACATTTTTTCACATTATGACCACAAATAAAAATATATTTTATTGGAATTGTATGTGAAAGACTAACACAAAGTGACACACACTTGTGAAGTGGAAAGAAAATTATACAAGAGTTCAACTTTTTTGTTACAAATAAAAAACTGAAAAGTGCAGTGTGCAAAAGTATTCAGTCCCCTTTTCTCTGAGTTCATCCAATTACCTTCAGAAGTTGCTTGATGGTTGGTGACTGATCAGATGTTGACTAATGACTTCATAGAGTCCACCTGTGTGTCATTTAATCTCAGTTTCCAAATCCAGCTGTTCTGTGACAGTCTCTGTGGTTTGTCAAGAGAATATTGGGGAGAAAACAGCATCATGAAGTGTAAGGAAGACACCAGACCGGTCAGGGAGAAAGTTGTGGAGACATTTAAATAAGTTAGTCTAGATTTCCCAAACTTTGAACATCCATGAACCACTGTTCAGTCCATCATCCACAAATGGAAAGAGTTTGAAACAACTGCAAACCTACCTAGACATGTTCGTCCATCTAAACTAACAGACTGAACAAGGAGACACTGATCAGAGATGCAGCCAGGAGTCCATGATGACTCTGGATGAACTGCAGAGATCTACAGCTTAGGTGGAGGAATCTGTCCATAGAACAACCATCAGTCGTGCACTGAACACATCTGGACTTTATGGAAGAGTGACAAGAAGAAAGCCATTGTTAAAAGAAAACCACAAGAAGTCCTGTTTGCAGTTTGCTATAAGCCATGTGCTTAGCCATGAGCCAAGCTCAAATCACGCTCCTGCCAGACCTTCACGCCATGTCACTCAAATTGCGCAGAATGAACTGGCTGCCTCTGCTGCACTAATTGTGTTCGGTGTGAATACAGCTTAATACTTTTAGAGCTTGCTTGTGTTTTGATGGGTTTTAGAGTTGCTGATGCCCAGGTGGTTGAGCATTGGTCTTGAGCTCACTGGTATGAGAATAGTATTATAAATGTGACACGATATTGCAAAAAAAAAAAATAAAATACATACAGTGAGGCAAAAAATATTTAGTCAGCTACCAATTGTGCAAGTTCTCCCACTTTATGGGTAACACAACTGTAATCTACTTTATTTGGCTGTTTACCTCTACAAATAGGGCTTTAAAAGTGCTGACTGTTGGTCCTTGCCAAATTTTTGACAATTTAATATAAACATGTTTAATTCCTGAAATCTAGTTTAAAGGAGGACTATTCATCCATCAAAAAATCCCATTAAACATTGACTAGAACTAGCTAAGATCCTTCCATTATTTTGTCGATTCATTCATGACATTTGATATATTGTTTGCAAATTTGTGTCACTGATGCGTGACGTCACTCTGGGACAAAGCATCAGCAGCAACAGCTGCCACAGAAGGAGACAGGAGTCAATTTTTTGAAGAAGAGGAGTTTTTCAATGACATTGAAGTGTTTGGGGTTCAACCACATATGTATGAACCAGAATATTCAGATGGAGAAGAAAGACCATCGGGAGAAGAAAGTGACGATCTAAGTGATGAAGATGACTGGAGGATTGGACAGACTGAATGGAGCTCATGCGGCATGAGTTGACCAATGCCAACCGGTCGCCAGACCAATTGTTGCCAAGAGTTGGATGTTTCAGAAGAAAACAGAGAAAACAGGGTAAGAATCTTCATAGCATCCATCACCTATCCATCCATCCATCCATTTTCTTCCGCCTATCCTGGACTGGGTGGCGGGGGCAGCAGTCTAAGTAAAGATGCCCAGACTTCCCTCTCCTCCAGCTCCTCTGGGGGGACCCAGAGTCATACCAGGCCAGCCGAGAGACATAGTCTCTCCAGCGTATCCTGGGTCTTTCCCGGGGCCTCCTCCCAGTGGGACATGCCCAGAACACCTCCCTGGGGAGGCGTCCAGGGGGCATCCGAACCAAATGCCCGAGCCACCTCAACTGGCTCCTCTCGATGTGGAGGAGAAGCAGGTCTACTCCGAGCTCCTCCCAGGTGACTGAGCTTCTCACCCTATCTCTAAGTGAGCGCCCAGCCACCCCACGGAGGAAGCTCATTTCAGCTGCTTGGATCCGGGACCTCATTCTTTCAGTCATGACCCAGAGCTCATGACCATAGGTCAGTATTGGGGCGTAGATCGACTGGTAAATTGAGAGCCGTTCTTTCTGGCTTAGCTCTCTCTTCACCACGACAGACCGGTACAGCAACTGATGACAGTGGACGCAGCACCAATCCGCCTGTCGATCTCACGCTCCGATCTTCCCTCACTCGTGAACAAGACCCCAAGATACTTAAACTCCTCCACTTGGGGAAGGAGCAATCCACCCACCCAGACAGGGCAAACTACCTTTCTCCGGTCGAGAACCATGGCCTCAGACTTAGCGGTGCTGACCCTCATCCCAGCCGCTTCACACTCGGCTGCAAACCATTCCAATGCATGCTGGAGGTCCTGGCTCGATGAAACTAACAGGAAAACATCATCTACAAAGAGCAGAGAGGAAATCCTGTGGTTCCCAAACCAGACCCCCTCTGGCCCCTGGCTGCACCTAGAAATTCTGTCCATGAAGACTATGAACAGAACCGGTGACATAGGGCAGCCCTGCCGGAGTCCAACATCCACTGGGAACAGGTCTGACTTATTGCCACCTATGCGGACTAAGCTCCTGCTCTTGTTGTACAGAGATCAAACAGCCCTGATTAAAGGTCTCCGGACCCCATACTCCCAAAGCACCCTCCACAGAACACCACGGGGCACACGGTCAAACGCCTTCTCCAAATCCACAAAACACATACCGACTTGAAGAGCGAACGCCCATGAACCCTCCAGCCTTCTAAAGAAGTTGTAGAGCTGATCCACAGCTTACATCCCTTACTTCCAATGTCCACCAACGGGTTTGGGAGTTGCCACCACAACAGGCACCAGAGACCTTGCAATCACAGCTCCAAACAGCAGCAGAGACAATGGAGGTGGAGAACATAGTCCACTCAGACTCAACAAGATTTCTACAAAGTGTTGAAGTTTACTTAGAGCGCACGATAATCTCAATTATCAGTTATTATCGCTATCTCTTTAAATGTGTTCCAATCAGCGCGTCGTCTTGGACCTTCTTTGGACCGTCAGAAACAAGCTCAAAACATAATATTGTTCTTACCACAGCAGCTTGGTATACTTCCTGGTAACACTCTTAAATCCTATTTAATGTCAAAAAAGGCTGACAATACACTAAAATAAACAATGACCTTTCTAGTCCAACGCAACCGGTAGCAATCCTTATTGATCGTACACAGTAAAGTGTGAACAGTCCAGACTGCTGTCCATGAATGACGTATGTGTGCTACGTCATCAGCTATTCCGATTTCTGTCGCTAGAGACGCTGCATGTCTCATTTGGCAAAATTGCAGGAAAATGGCGGCTTCCATGATTGTCGCGGGAAATTCAAAACTATTTTTATATTGCAAATGTCATGAATGAATCGGCAAAATAATGGCATGATCTTAGCTAGTACTAGTCAATGTTTAATGGGAAGATTTATTTTGTTGGATGGTGATAGTCCTCCTTTAAAACCTTCTGTGTGCTGCCCCCTAGAGGTTGAAATGAGGTAGAACAAATGAATGTTTTGATTGGTCAACTGGTATAAGTCCACATCATTTCAGAAGTTAAATGTCATCATGCTCTGCAGCTCCAGTACAAAAGCCCTGCCCATCTTTGAACAGTGGCTCTCTGGATTGTGTGAGTGCCACCCCCATTTAAACCACAAAAAGAAGAAGAACAGTGGCGCTTGCTCCTTGATGCCAAGAAACAGTGGAGTTCATCATGAGATGCAGAGAGTGCGAAGCAGTACACAGTGAAACTCACCCCATGACGCTGAGCGCAGAGGAGCTGCCTTGCTTGCTAAACCACCCCCTGGCAGAGTTGTAAAGTACTTAAGTAAATTGATTTTGTTACTTTACTTCAGTATGGCTTTTGGCCACTTTGTACTTGTACTGAGTGTCAAAAATAAAAGCAACTTTCACTTTCTCCTTGACTACATGTTTTGATTGAATATTTGTGCTTTTTACTCCACTACATTTGGATGGAGACTCACATTTACTCAAGTAAATTACTCAAATAAATGTAATGAGTAAATGTGAGTGTCTGTTCAAATGTAATGGAGTAAAGAGTAAGCAGATTGTAAGCAGATCGGAGTGGGCCGGTGAGCTGATCAACTATCCTCGCTCTGTGGGTTCTCGTTCGCCGCGGAGAACCTCCACCGGGAGACCAGACTAGAGCTGGGATGTCCCCCCCCATGGGGAGGGGTACCTGCTTGGGAAAGAGCCCTGCTGCAGAGAGGAATGTTTAGTTCTGGAAAATATTTTTT
The DNA here is from genome assembly GCA_016861445.1 of Oryzias woworae. Lineage (NCBI taxonomy): Eukaryota > Metazoa > Chordata > Actinopteri > Beloniformes > Adrianichthyidae > Oryzias > Oryzias woworae. Next base: position 1,560,409 of record BOLG01001158.1, read on the forward strand.
TTATATTTAAAGTGACTAGTGTTTTAAAAAGATCATCTGTAAATATTTTAATGAGATGAGGAGTGCTGCTTTCACATTCTCTCTATGCTGCTAAAAAAGATCACAAAAGTTTCAGTCACTGAAGCCTCCATCAGGTTTAGACCAGTCCAGAAAAATGGAGCACAGATGATCTGAATTAGCCATGCCCACTGAGTTTGATGGCCATTTTGACAGATAACGTAATAAAGTGGTGTGACCCAGATCGTGAAGTGTGTCATTAAATAATGAATGAAATAAATGTGTCATTAAATAATTAAAAAATGAATTTTAATAAAATAGTGACATATTTAATGACAATTATTTAATTCAATTGTAAATAATTAATGACACTTTTATTTTTTCATTTCATATTAAAAATATATTTTTCAATTTGTCTCTTTTAGCCCACACTGGACAATGAAATAAATAAATGTCATTCAATGTTTAAAAGCGGTTTTTAATCGCATCCATTCATTCATTTTCTGAACCGCTTTATCCCTTTCTGGGTCACGGGGCTGCCGGAGCCTAACCCGGCTACTCATGGGCGAAGGCAGGGGACGCCCATGGACTGGCCGCCAGTCTGTCGCAGGGGCCACAGTCACACACTCATGCACTCTCACATCCACACCTAGGGACAATTTAGAGTGACCAATTAACCTTTGAAGCATGTTTTTGGATGGTGGGAGTCCTCGGAGAAAACCCACGCATGCACGGGGAGAACATGCAAACTCAACACAGAAAGGTCTCCCTATTGGTGACACTGTTTCAAGTCCCCCAGCCAGGACTTGAACCGGGAACTGTCTTACTGTGAGGCAAGAGCACTAACCACTGAGCCACCGTGCAGCCCAAAATTGCAATTTTAATATTTTAATGCCACATATAATTTAACATTTATGTGTTGATTTCCAATTTTAAATATTTAATGACACGCTTATTTAATGGTTTCATGTCATTTATATTTATTTTATTTTGTCTCTCCTAAACCTCCATATGTAAAAGCCGGGTCTAACAAGTGTTAGACCCAACACCCCCTCCCTCCCTTCAACCCCCTGCGCACTGCAGAGGTTGGGGACTGGTCATCTGTGGCATTCAGCCAGTGTAGCATGGCTCACAACATTTTGGCTCATTCCATTTTGTTTAAACTTTTTGTGGTAGAATATACTAAAGGACATTCTGGTGAGGAATCTGAACAACATTTTGGGATGAATCCTAAACATATCAGAGAATGTTGCAAGCAGATGGATGAAGGAGCATAGACGGCTGCAGAAAGAAAAGGAGCAAACCCGTTTCCTGGTGTTTATAGTGGATCAATCCCTGGATTCTCCTGAACTTCATTCATTTTCTTACCCCACTGGATCCCTTTTGGGGCAGCAAGATTTCTGGAGCCATCCAGTCTGCTGCTGTTGGACTAAGGCGATGCACTTTAGAGCTGGAGCTCGCTATGCCGCCAGGAGCTCGTAGCCAGAAAGAGAGCCGGCACGGGATGGGCCTCCTGAACCTTAGTTTTATCATCACCTCGGGTTAATGCTGGACAGAAAGCCGTAAAACACAGTAAGAGAGAAAGGAAACACCGGGAAGCAGATGTTCAGACACAGTGGAGAGAAGCTGCCGGTAGCTTGTAGGAGATTTTTAATGTTTTCATGAACTCAAACATTTTAAACATAACATAACATTATAACCCAAACAGTAAATGAGATAAACACAGATATCGCTCCCTGTAGCTAATGGCTAAAAACATTAGCTGCTAGCTCCATGTAGCTAACAGGGTAAAAACATTAGCTGCTAGCTCCATGTAGCTAGCGGCAAAAAACATTAGCTGCTAGCTCCACGTATCAATACTGGGGTGAATCCTAAACAGCAGAGAGGCTGCAGAAAGAAAGAAAAGCAGCAAACGGGGTTTCCTGGTATCCAGAGAAAGCAGCAACAAATTAGAAGAACTGGTTTGAACATGGATTACTGAGCAAAGGAAAAGGTGTTCATTTCTCCAGAAAAATGATCGGCATGAAAGCAAAACGGATTTTTGATACGGAGACTGACGTTCACAGCAGTGCTAATCAGAACAGAATCATTCTGTCTGATAGAATAAACACCGGTCTCTAATAGATACTGATCTTTAATAAACACTGGGTCGGCCTACATTTTTTTCAAAAAAACGTCCTGGATACTATTGGAATAAAAATGTAGGCCGACCCGTTGTTTATTAGGGAGAAGCCTTCATGTCTTTTCTCTTCCATGATAGTGTTTCCCAACCATGGTCCTCGGGGAACACTGTCCTGCAATTTTTCAATCCAACCCTGCTCCAACACACCTGCATTTGATGACTGTCATTGTCAGGCTTCTGCAGAGCCGGATGATGAGCTGAATCAGTTGTGCAAAAGCAGGGCAACGTGTAAAGCGTGCCAAATACGGCTGGGGCCATAACACAGTGTACCCTGAGGACCAGGCTTAGGAAACACTGTTCTATGACATTGTACAGATTATGGTCAACTTTATTTAAGTTCTTTTTCTCTGGAAGAGTTTGGGTCGAATGATCTCAGCAGTAACTTAAGTAAACTTATGGATAGATGCAACATTAGAAAAATTAATAAAAGTTTACTTTCATGAGATTTGACATATTTAAAAATGTAATACGAAATAAAATAAAAGAAAAAACGTGTGCAAATGAAAAAAAAAAGACCAAACATAAAAGTGTGGTCTAAAAAAAAAAAGAAAAGATCAGGTCATGTCTTCTCTGATGTCTGTCTTTGTTTGGACTTGAAATGAAGTTTAGGTCAGTAAGTCAAGAGCAGATAGACTTCAGTATTACAGTGTGATGGCACTGATATTCCCCACCGCCATCAACCATCTTAACTGTTGGACTTGATAACTGAAAAAGTGAGTGAGCACATTACTTCGAGTCACTCAGTCTTGACTCTGAGAGAGACGGATCACAGATGACAAATAATCACAATGTCCTTGATCTGCATGTTTGACGGTGTCACCCAATGAAGATAAGCCTGACAGAAATGAAAGAACAAAGCAATAATGACACTTTTTATCCTCCAATCACAGCATTGTTGTCAGGAAGTGACACAAACTCATGAAACACAGCAACACAAAACACTGGAACATGGAGCACTGAAACAAAAAACAGAGGAACATAAAACACGGCAACACAAAACACAGAAACATAAAACACTGCAAAACAAAACACAGAAAAACATGACACACTGCAACACAAAACACACCAACACAAAACACAAAATTATGAAAACACTTCAACACATAACAAAGGAACATGAAACACTGCAAAACATAAGAAAAGGAACATGAAACACTGCAACACAAAACACAGGAACATAAAACACTGCAACACAAAACACAGAAAAATGAAACACTGCAACGCAAAACACAGAAACATGAAACATTGCAACACAAAACACAGGACCATCATACACACTGCAAACTGCAACACATAAAACAGAAATATGAAACACTGGAACAAAAAAACTCAGAAACAAAAAACACAAAAACATAAAACACAGCAACATGAAACGCTGCAACAAAAGACACCGAAACAAAAAACACTGTAACACAGGAACACAACAACACAAAATTAAGAAATAACACTGTACTGAATAAGTACTGAAACATGAGACACTGCATTACTAAACACAGTAACATGAAATACTTCCACACAAAACACAGGAACATGAAACACTGAAAAACAAAACACAGGAATATGAAACACTGCAACACAAAACACAGAAACATGAAACACAGCAACACAAAAATATTAAACACTGCTACACAGGAACATTAAAACATTGCAACACAAAACAAAGTAACATGAAACACTGCAACACAAAACACAGAAACAAAAAAGAACTGCAACATAAAACACAGAAAGATGAAACACCGCAACACAAAACACAGAAACAAAAAACACAAAAACATAAACCACAGAAACCCGAAACAATTCAACACAAAACACAGAAAAATGAATCACTGCAACGCAAACACAAAAACATGAAACACTGAAAATCAAAACCTCAGGAAAATGAAACACTACAACACAAAACACAGAAATTTAAAACACTGCAACACAAAACACAGGAACATCATACACACTGCAACACATGAACATGAGACACTGCATTACTAAATACAGTAACATGAAATACTTCAACACAAAACACAGGAACATCATACACACTGCAACACAAAACACATGAACATGAGACACTGCATTACTAAATACAGTAACATGAAATACTTCAACACAAAACACAGGAACATAAAACACTGCAACACAAAAGACAGGAACATGAAACACAGGAACAGGAAACACTGCTACACAGAATTATGAAAGACTGCAACAAAGGACACCGAAACAAAAAACACTGTAACACAGGAACACAACAACACAAAATTAAGAAATAACACAAAGCACTGGAACATGAGACACTGCATTTCTAAACACGGTAACATGAAATACTTCAACACAAAACACAGGAACATGAAACACTGCAACACAAAACACAGGAAGATGAAACACTCCTACACAAAACACAGTAACATGAAACACTTCAACACAAAACAGAAAAATGAAACACTGCAACAGTAAACACAAAAACATTGCAACACAAAAACATGAACTACTGCAACACAAAACACAGGAACATGAAACAAAAACTTTATGACACACTGCTACACAAAACACAGCAACATGAAACACAAAACACAGGAACATGAAACATGGCATTACAAAACACAGTATCATGAAACACTTCAACACAAAACACTGGAACATGAAACACTGCATAACAAAATTATGAAACACATCAACACAAAACACAGAAACATGAAACACAGCAACACAAAACACAACATTATGAAATACTGAAACACAAAACACAAGAACATCAAAACACTGCTACCACAAAACACTACAAAACAAAACACAGGAACATGAAACTCTGCACACAAAACACTGGAAGATGAAGCACTGCAATACAAATCACAGAAACATGAAACACTGCAGCACAAAACACAGGAACATCAACCAGAACAACAATATTTTCATGGTAAAACAAAACCACCCAAAAAAACTTATTAGAGACTTAGCTGTGTGTCCACCAAGGGATTACTTTGTGGAACAATTACAATGAAGAAATTAAATTATGCCAATGCTTTGATACATTCAAATGCAGTTTTAAGAACATTACAATTGAAAGAGTTCCTGTCAAACTTTTTTTTACCCCCACTCATGTGGCTTTTCAGTCCTGAAGACAAGACTAATTAAAGCAAAGGAACCCTCTTCGATGGTGGCTTTGACAGGGACAACAGGGATTTGGTAACCACACCAAAAGGCTCTCAACTCCACAGACCACCAGCCTCTCCATCTCACTGCCATGTCTGTGGTGATTTGAACAGGTGGTGTCAGCTCAAAAACCTGCTTCCCACTCTCACTGGACCTTTACCTGTTTGCAGAAAGAAGAGCACATGGGATGTTGTCTCCACAGCAACAAACTTTAGGGTCACACATAAAAAAAGCACATGAAAGAATGTTTGATGAATTAATCTCAGCATTTTGTCACACTTTCCAAATAAACAAGAAGCAGGAAAATCTGGACCCTTACCCCTTCTTCTGTCACTGGATAATGAACTTTCAGGAACTGAGACCTTTTAACAGAAAACTGTTCTTTTTAGGTGGATGAAACAAAGGTTTTGAACAATACTGAATGTAGTTGAATTAGGTGCATTACTGGCGTTGTAAGCAACATACATTCTTTGTTTCTAAAGCTGTGTTGACTTTATTTATCTGTGGCTACCATACTAATAAGTGGCATCCAGTTGTCTTTAAATTCTTCTGCATCTGAGAATGTTACAGCACAATCTCATCAGCACTTAATGACAATAAAACCTGACCATATCAGACTCATTTTACAGCAGAGCAACCACAGCAGGTTTCTTTAGCTGTCTGCATATCGCTTAATTTGATTAATGACATCTAAGCAAGAAAAAATCTTAAATATTTCGCTAGGAAGTCTAATGGTTCTGTCTTTTTGTGTGAGTGCCAATGTTGTGAGATTTGTTGAAAACATTTGTAGTATTTCACAAAAAAAGAAACAAGTTGGACCTTTTTTTGCATAAATAACAGAGATTATGAGCACATCCAGTCCAGAGGTCAGGGTAATGACGAAAGGCGGTTTCAGATGAGATACTGCAGAGATGTACTTATCACTGCGTGTTCACCTCAATCTGGACTGGTATCACAACCTGCTTGACACTTTAGTTGTGAAATTCCCTCAGACACAATAAAGAAATTGCTGATTTACAAATATTTTTGTCTAAAACCCTAACCAAAGAAAAAACATTTGAGATCACCCACAGAATTCTGGGTAGCCTAAAGCCCACTTTAACATGGTGGAAAGGGGTGAGTGGGCAGGACTAAGTGAAATAGGAGTATTGTTGGGTCCATCTGTATTGGGTCAAATTATCCGCTCAAAGCAAACGGGAAAACAGATTGTACATAAAAAAAAAAAAATTGAAAGCAGTTTAAATCTTGAAGTAAACATTGTAAACTTGAAGGAATTGACAATTTGAAAAATATAATTTGTAACAGCTGCTGTTTGTTTTTTGTTTCTCTACCTCTTTGCTTTCACTCCACAGTTTACTGTTTCAATTCAGACTTTTCAAGTTTTCACTGCTGAGCCTAATTTTATGTGGGGGTGGAGTATTTAGCTCTTTGGCTACCGGGACATAAAGGCCATCGATTAAGCAGGTTATGGTACATCATTTCAGCTCCAGAACAGTACTAGACACTTTGTGTATTGTTCTCAGACAGACATGAACATTTTCAAACTTTTTTTCTTGTTTAAACTCTCAAAGTTTAAAAAGTGCAAACCTTAGAAAAGCAAGTCCAGAATCTTAGAATGAAAACAAAAATCTGACCACGATGAAGATCACTATATCTCTCATGTTCTGTGTTTCTGTACAAGAAACACAAAATCATATTTTTATCTATTTTCAAAGTGTTCACAGTTGTCTTTATGATATGGTTATGTTGTTTTTAATATTGGAGCTATCCAGCTGAACAGCTTTGATCCTGATTCCAGCTCAGACAAGGAAAAAAAAAACATACATGGATCTATTTGTCTCCATCATAATGGAGTGGAGCAGGGAGTTTGTGGCCCGCTGACTGTACCAGTTTGCTCACTGCTACAAGCTTTTTCAAACAGTATTTTTTTCATCTGTTCCTGACAGGATGAAGGAGAACGCTTGAATGTGGCTAAGATGCTTAATTGACATGAAAGTCTGTACTGCAGCGTTGAAGCTCAGTTTTTTCACACGTGGAAGTAAACAGATTTTACCGCTCATCACCACAACAACAGTCTTTTTTCAGAGAGTTGTACACGTCACTATGATCCATCAGGTCACTGAACTAGAATCTATACAACAACTGCAAAAAGTTCAGCAGAACTTTGACATGCTTTGCTGATAGTATTTTGACTGAATCTCTGCGTGACTCACTGTACAGCTGCACTGCTTCACTTGTTCTTATCTAAGCCGCCACGAAGCACCAAAATCTACGTTTTTATATGATACTGGCAGCACCATGGCACAGAGTTTCGATTCGGTAAAAACTAAGTAGTACATGTCTTATAACAATAAAAACCGCAAGACTGACTGAACATTTAACACAAGCTGGCTCTCGCAAGATCTTGCTGTTGTTTTGGTTGCAGTGTAGAGCTGCTCAAAGAGGCTCAGCCTGTTGTGCTGCCAGCTAGTTGCCAGAGGTTTAGGTGGAAAACAAAAGTAAGGTGCTGAAGGACGCTCAGAAAAAATGAATTTAACATCGTCTTGTCTGCATTTTAAATCGATATAAGAATTACCAAACGACATATTGTGATATATCGCCAAACTGATTTTTTCCCCACACCCCTACCATAAAATGAAGGGTTGGGAAAAAATAGTTTAATCTAGAATAAAAGCAGAGTGAATATTTGTGAATTAGTTTTATGCCCAGACAGAGCACTACAAACAAAATCTTTGCTTTGAGGATGTTGATAGAGAAGGTCAGAGAGATACACTGCGTGGGAACTCTTGATCGAGTTGACAAAATCAAATATTAGAGGCAAAAATAGGAGCTTGGTTGAGGATGGAAACTGGTAAGCACATGAACTTGATCAAAACCAGAGTTACGAGGACAAGGGAGAGACATGGTCGGGGACATAGCTGGGTCAGAACCATCAACTTGACAAACCATGAAGCGTGCTGGAACGAGTAAGACTACTACTACTAGAGTGAGAAGACAATATATACTGGAGAACAAAGGTGAGCTGAATGATACTGATTGAAAGGTGAGGGACGGCAGGTGCACATGGCAGACAGAGGAGTTGGGATTACATCAGGAATCAGATCTGCGCCCCTTCTTGTTTGCAATGGTGATGGACAGGCTGACAGGAATCAGGAATCAAGGACTGTGATGTTTGCAGATGATACAGTGATTTGTAGTGAGAGCAGAGAACAGGTGGAGGAGAAGCTAGAGAGGTGGAAGGTTGTCCTGGAAAGGAGAGGAATGAAGGTTAACTGCAGCAAGACGGAGTTCATGTGAATGAGAGGAACCCAAGTGGAATATTTTTAATTGGTTGACCGAAGGAAGTGGAGGCAGGACTTAGGAAGGTGGTAGTGCCCCGCCCTGCTGAGAGTCTGACAGTTTGCATTTCAATTTGAATTTTGACACAAAGCATGATGGTATGCAAAATAAATTGCATACCATCAGAGGGCGCTGTTTTGCAATTTCACTTGACTTTGGCTGTAAATGTTAAGTGTTAACACACTGGATTAATTAAAAAAATTAACGTGGTAATATTTACTATCCACTTTGCAAAGCAACTGTCTTCCACTTCATGTCAGACGGTTCAGGGTTCCACGTCATGCAGTAATTACTGATAATGCACACTTTGTTGAACATTATTCCACTTATTCTATGGCAACTTACAAAATAAATAAATATTCTATTTATTTTTTATTACTCTCATTATTTTTTCAGATTAGATGTTTTTTTCACAATCAAATCAATCAATTAACCAATTAATATATTTATCAATTGAGCTTTTTTATTAAAAAGCACTTCTCATACTTTCAAAACTCGAAGCGTTTTACACTTAAAAACTGAAACAGACAAGAAATTAATAAATCAATAAAAGGAGAGAAACCCAGTTCAACCGGTACCCACCCCCTCCCTCCATTAACACACACAAGCACAATAACACAAAAAGCGGACTGTTTGATACGTAGTGCGGCCTATTGTCACAGTAACACAACAATGCGTTGCTAAGCGGTGAAGGACGGCGCTATATATGCTGATCGTCACAAAAGATTAAAAAAAGCATCAGATTATCTCTTACTGCTTACTTTTGTCCAAATCATGAAGCAGAAGATTGTTTTTAAATAAGGCTGCACAGTGATATAGAACAGTTGGGCTATATGGCCTGAACTTCTTTTTTAGGTGTGCATTATCACTGTGGATTATCCTTTTCTAACGTACATCCAGCAGCAAATCAGATGCCAGTATTCACCCGGACTATTTAAAGTGCAGAAACACAATGTTTGTTTCTTATGACTTGTTACCTCAGTTAATTCTGTTCTTTTGACCTCTTTTATGGGCCCAATTTGTAAATAACATATTTTTGGAGAAAAATTTAAACTTTCATTTTTGATAACTCTTCTGTTGTCCTCTTTGGCCGCTCGATCCCCTCACATGACTGTATATCAGCATCTTTTTTTCTTGAAGTAATACTGCAGACATGAAAGACTTACTGTTGATGTGTGTTGTGCACCCAAATTACATTACTCAGTTAATGCTTTTTAAATAAAAATGTTTCAGACAAAAAATGAAGGAAAAATGTTCTTTCTGGCCTGTTTTTGCTGCATATTATTGTCGTATAAAATGTACCTGGAAAAATATTGTGATTAATCACAACCCAAAAGTGTAATTAATCTGATTTTGAAAATTAAATGATTGACAGCACAAATTCTGACACAAAACAGCAAGGCATTTTATAATGCAATGGATTTTAAGTTAGTTTAACATAAATTCAAAGCAAACAGTGTATTGAAAAGTCATGTTTTACTATTGAATTGTAAATTTCAAAATGCATATTGATTTGAACTGTGGTACTGAAACCCCATGACATATTCAAATGTGATTGCTCTTCTTTGTATTTAAAATGTTAATTTAAAATTTGTAAGACTGCTAAGATAATGCTTTATTTGAAAGGATAAAACAAAAGGAGCTGAAGTGTTGCAGAGTCAGAGAGAGCAGTGAAGGACAGCAGACATTCCCCATCACCACCACCTTAGCAGGACTTTTTTATTTTTTTTTTTCTGAGCTCACAATCCATTTAAACATGTTCTGAATGTGTTTTGGGATCAACCTGCTTCTTTTTTTCTTTCACAATAAAAGAAACATTGTTTGGATTTTTGTAGACTTTTTTAGGCTGCACTCTTTCCTCATGTTGATCATCTGCACAGTTTTGTTGCTGCTTCCACATTCACTGTTGATGTGGATGCTAAGCTGGCTCTCTGGGGGGTGTACTGTGTTTGCAGCTGCTCTCACGCAGATACGACCCTGCTGATACAGCAGCAGAAAAGGGGAAGGAGGGGTCTTCCAGTAGCCTTGACAGAGAGATACAGGTGAACCCGCTGACACCAAATCTTTGTGCAGGAAAAAAAGGGACAAAAGTCTGAGAAAGTGGAGCAAATTCTGTCTTCAGCTCTACAAGACACAAGAGCTGTTCAAGCATGAAAACCGGCCTTAAACATCAGCAATCAAATCCAAAAAGGAAGTGGTTGCAGTGGGACTTTAGTCAAAGTGTGTTTATGCTTTTGAGCATGTTCGTGTGCATGCACTGTATGTGCATTTGGATAGGGTATGTTTGTGTGCAGGCACGATGAGTGTATGCTTTTGTGTGCCTGTATGCACGTGTGCAGGCACGATGAGTGTATTTGTGAGATGGATGTGCATGCATTTATGCATATATGTAGGCATGAGTGTGTTTATGTTTTTTGTGTGTGCACGCACTTGTTTGTATGCATGTGTGTTTATGCACGTGTATTTATCTGTGCGTGCATGTGTACATGCATGCGTGTATGTGTATGCATTTGTGCGTATGTTTGTTTTGTATGTGTTTGTGTGTATGGGCTGTTGTGTGTTTGTTCACCTCCATAAGGTAGTTTGGAGAATGATCTTCTGTTTTTTGACAACACAAACATGACAGCTGTAGTCAGAAATCAAGAGAATGAACATAGGAACCGAAAAAATCAGACAGCTGATGTGACAGACAGAGACCTATTATGAGAAAAAGATCAGAAATTTCATGGGAAGAGATGGGAGTGAGAGCGTTATCTGGAGTGACGCAGGTAGCTGCCGCTGCAAAGTTTCTGTCTGCAGGTGGTGAAATGAAACTTCACAGAAACATGTCCTCCATGTATTTTCAAGAAAGCGCCGCCTACAGACCAGAGACATGGCGTCTAGATACTGTGCAAAGCTGGAAGGACAAACATGCAGCAACATTGAAATGTCCCCTTAAAAGGTGAAATAAGAAGTTTCTGAGTCCAAAAACACAAGTATGAAATGTCTTCCGATGGGAAAAAACTCCAGGTGCAAGAAGTTGACTCTTTCCAGTTTGTTGGCCCCAGAACTTTGGCGTGGATCATTCGGGTTCTCATGTGCTAATTCAAGCTCTCCTACAGATTAACATGCAGGAGAAATTAACGCACTGACATGCAAACAAACAAGTCATTCATGTCACTCATCACAACAGTGCTGTCTTCAGTTTTTTGTTTCCTGTCACTCAGATAACATCATTGTTAACAGCTCTACTTTGTTCAAGTGTATCTGTAGTTCAGCACCAAAGTACATCTCTGAGATTCTAAAAAAGCTAAGAAACAGACCACCTGCTGGTGCCGAGTCAGGACTTAATACCAAAAAAAGGTTAAGTTTCATGCAGTTAAAATTTGGAATATTCTTCCTGATGATGTTAGATAAAAGTCCTCTTTGACCAGCTGAAAAACTCCTCTTTGGTTTGAATATGTCTTTATTATAATTTAGAATTTCACCATTTTTGTATTTTTTGTTGTTGTCTATGTCCTTTCAATCTGAAATTCTCCACTTTGACTTTACCTGAACTGGGCTTTACCAACAAAACAGTCTTCAAGCTTTTTGGTTCACCAGCGTACTGAGTTCCTTTTTCCTTCAGACGTTTTGTGCTCCTTTAGAAAATGCTTCTTTGAGCTTTTCTTTTTTTTTTTTTTTATATGAAGCAGCATTTTACTAACTGAAAATTTGAATGACAACATTTCAAATCTTCCTGCCTTTTTAGAGCTGAAAAACTTCAGAAAAGGACCGTTCAGCAGACTCTTTGGCCTGCTCTCAGCATTGAAAGAAAAAACATGTTTTGTCAGAAAAAAGATCTGTTTTCTCTTGTGAACAGATCTGATGAAAAGGATTTAGAATCAAGGATCTACCTTAAGAATTTTATCATGTAGGTCTATATGATACATTTTTTTTAGCATTCTTTCTCTTTTTTTTTTAGCAAATGTTGCTCACTTTTTTGTGTCGATTTATCTGATAATTCCGCAGCGCCATATGTGAAGAACAAAACAACTCCTGAGACTTGCTGCTTCTCCAACAGTAACTAAATGAAACAGTTCCAGCAGGAATCTGTTTATCAAGCGACCTTCAGAGCCAAGAGGAGTTTGAGCAGCTGCTGACACCGATGTGTCAGCAGTGTGCACGTCTGCTGCAGCGCACGGATTCCCACACACACACACAACTCCACACAATCAGAGATTCTTTCCTTTTATTCAGCTACAGGATTACAGGTCGCTCCACAATAAATAAGAGAAACAGGTCATAACACAGACACACACATGCATCCCACACACACACACACACACACAGAAGCTGTACAACAGAGACATCGAGTGAAAAGTGCACACGTTTTTGAGAGGAAACATCAGCCGTGCACAAGCATGTGCATGAGCATGAGCAGGTCAGCGGGCCAGCAATGTGAAGCAGACAGGCTCCTGCTTCAGCCCGTGTCCTCCTCTCCTTAAGGTCTTTATCAGCTTCTGTCTTCAGATGTCTCCATCCTGGCAGCTCTTGGCTTCAGGAGCTCCTTCCAAGAGAAATCTCAGAGATGGGGGTCTGCACGATGTATTCAGTCCATCTCTCTATGGATGAGGGTGCTCCGCACCCCCCACTGAACAGAAAGCTGCATCTTCCTCGAAGGGGCGTCCCTCCTGGTGTTGTTGGTTCCCATCAGCCTTCTTTGGAACACTGTCTGGAACTGCAGCAACAGAGAGTCAGGCCAGCTCCACTGCCTCGTGTTCATACCAATCATCATCATCTCCTACCATGTGAGAGGTGATCGCGCTGCTTGCTGTGGTTGTGAGAGGGGAGGTGGTGGTGCGCACTGGGCTCTTGGCTTTGGCACAGTACATCTCCAGATCCTGAAGTTCACAGCCAGGAGGCCTGCAGCAGTGGTCCACAATGCCCCGCCCTCTAGGTCTAGAACCGTACCCGGACCAGGAGCCCTTACCTGCAGGGACAGACAGCTCAGCTTTCACACTGACGTGTTCTTACACAGACAGGCTACGACAGACAGACAGACAGACACCAGCTGTCATCTGCACAGCCTGTCCCCTACATGCAGTTATGATGACACTTTTATCATTCCAGCAATATCTGCCCCAGTATGCAGACAGCAGCACATTCCCACCTCCATTTGTCATCAGATGTGTTCATCAACCAGATTCATGTAGTATTAGAAAAAAATGCAACTATTCTCCTCCAATATATAAGAACAGAGGCAATATTTCAATAGCAGATTTAAAACAAGTTCAAATGAAAAAATGCTGTGAAGGCAAAAAGAAAACAAACAACCTAAAAAGTATGAAATCCAATCAAGCGTTGAATACAAGAACAGAGATGATCTTCAGCAGGAAGTTCAAATCCAGAACAGACTCTTGTCACTAGTGAATGTGGGTCTAAGCTCCAGGGTTCTGATGGAAGTGGATCTGTGTTTGAGTGCCACCTCATCAGAACTCAATGGAACAACGGAAACCTGCTATACCTAGGACAGTTTTTAAACTAGTCCTTTTAGCCCTGGAAAACATTTCTTTCAATGACTGAGTCTGACAGTAGGTACACACATGGACAAAATTGTTGGTACCCCTCAGTTAAAGAAGGAAAAACCCACAATTCTCACTGAAATCACTTGAAACTTACAAAGTAACAATAAATAAAAATGTATTGAAAATTAAATAATCAAAATCAGCCATCACTTTTGAATTGCTGATTAACATAATTATTTTAAAAAAACAAACTAATGAAACAGGCCTGGACAAAAATGATGGTACCCATAACTTAATATTTTGTTGCACAACCTTTTGAGGCAATCACTGCAATGAAGCGATTTCTGTATTTGTCAACTGAGCGTTCTGCAGCTGTCAACAGGTATTTTGGCCCACTCCTCATGAGCAAACTGCTCCAGTTGTCTCAGGTTTGATGGGTGTCTTCTCCAAATGGCATGTTTCAGCTCCTTCCACAGATGTTCAATGGGATTCAGATCTGGGCTCATGGAAGGCCACTTTAGAATAGTCCAACGCTTTTCTCTCAGCCATTCTTGGGTGTTTTTGGCTGTGTGTTTTGGATCCTTGTCCTGTTGGAAGACCCATGACCTGCGACTGAGACCAAGCTTTCTGACACAAGGCAGCACATTTCTCTCCAGAATGCCTTGATAGTCTACAGATTTCATTGTACCTTGCACACATTCAAGACACCCTGTAGCCAGATGCAGCAAAGCAGCCCCAAAACATGACTGAGCCTCCTCCATGTTTCACCGTAGGGACAGTGTTCTTTTCTTCGTATGCTTGGTTTTTGAGTCTATGAACATAGAGTTGATGTGCCTTACCAAAAAGCTCCAGTTTGGTCTCATCTGTCCAAAGGACATTCTCCCAGAAGCTTTGGGGCTTGTCAACATGCATTTTTGCAAATTCCAGTCTGGCTTTTTTAGGATTGTTTTTCAGCAGTGGTGTCCTCCTTGGTCGTCTCCCATGAAGTCCACTTTGGCTCAAACAACGACGAATGGTGCGATCTGACACTGATGTACCTTGGCCTTGGAGTTCACCTTTAATTTCTTTGGAGGTTGTTCTGGACTCTTTGGATACAATTCCAACGATCCGTCTCTTCAATTTGTCATCAATTTTCCTCTTGCGGCCACGTCCAGAGAGGTTGGCTACTGTCCCGTGGGTCTTGAACTTCTGAATAATATGAGCCACTGTTGTCACAGGAAGTTCAAGCTGTTTAGAGATGGTCTTATAGCCTTTACCTTTAAGATGTTTATCTATCATTTGTTTTCGGATGTCCTGGGACAATTCTCTCCTTCGCTTTCTGTTGTCCATGTTCAGTGTGGTACACACCTTTTCACCAAACAGCAGAGTGACTACTTGTCTCCCTTTAAATATGCAGACTGACTGATTATGAGTTTGGTAACACCTGTGATGTCAATTAAAGGACACACCTGAGTTAATCATGTCAGTCTGGTCAAATAGTTTTCAATCTTTTATAGAGGTACCATCATTTTTGTCCAGGCCTGTTTCATTAGTTTGTTTTTTAAATAATTATGTTAATCAGCAATTCAAAAGTGATGGCTGATTTTGATTATTTAATTTTCAATAAATTTTTATTTATTGTTACTTTTGTAAGTTTCAAGTGATTTCAGTGAGAATTGTGGGTTTTTCCTTCTTTAACTGAGGGATACCAACAATTTTGTCCACGTGTGTATAGGAAAAGAGTTGTATTTCCTGTGAAAAATGTGTGTAATTGTTGCAGATGCTGACGTTTGATGAAGAATTTTCTGCCAGCTTAAACATTACTGGCTAAACTAACTAAAGTCCAAATTAGATGTAATAAAATGGAAAAAATGCGAAATGAGAGCTCCAAGAACTGTTGGCAGTGCCCTAGACCAATGCTGAGTCCCATCTATTAAACTGTTACCGGGCAGAATACTTGATTCCAATTGGATCCAGCTGCCTGTGATGCCATGGAGTTCACCTTCTGCTTAGCTTTGAGGTCAAGAGCTGACCTTTACTCTGACAAGACGACACAGCTTCACAAATCATTTGTGGTTCCCCTCCATCAGCATCTTTCTGAGCAGGAGGTGAGAAAGCTGTGGCCATGCTCCTAACACTCATACGGTTGCGCTCTGAACGAGTTCTGTTTGCTGACTTCCAGCAGCCTGATAGCAGAGTGACCTTGAGCCAGAGGCATTGAGGTAAAAGGGCCTGTAAATCCCACTGCCATGTCCATAAGTGCTGCTTTGTACATGAGAGCTTTCGAGGTGTTCTGAGGCAGCACATGGCGTCGAGGTCAGGTGGTTTTGTTGTGGGCGTGGCAGCCTGATAACACGCCACAGCATTTTCAAGATGACCGTGAGCATATCTGTTAAACATCTGTGTCAGTGCTGGAACCTTCACTATATCAGAGTCTGGAGATTATTACCATCAGCAACAACAAATCTGCATCTCTGCTGCAGCCCGAGCAGCTGAGGCCTGCAGTTCGTAAAAGAGGCTCGTTCACAGACTTTTCACAGCCTCAGTGCAGTCTGCCACCGGACTCGAATCAGGTCCAAACCCCAGAATGTGAGGACATATCATAAATGTAGATCAGATGAAACACCTGAGTCTTCTGAACAGAAGAAAACAGGCTTTTTGATTGACAGGTGGCAGTTAAACAGATCGGAACGTCTTACTTGGCCTGTTCAACAATTAATCCAGCAATGAAATCATATTCTGGCAACATGGGGAGGACTGTGGAGCCACCAATGCCAGGACCCAAAGGTCTTCCAACTTGACAAAAGGGCTTACAGACCTGCTGAAAATCTGACAAACTGTTTCATCCAGCTCTGGGTTCGGTGCACATTTGCTGGTCTTCTGAATGGTTATGGTAATTCTCTGACGTTTCAAACAGCTCAGAATTACTTTGAAATTTTCTTCCTGTGAATGCAGCAAATTCTGCAATCATGTTTGAAAAATCTGTCAGGTTCTTTGCTGTAACTGAGGATGCAGGAACTCTTCATTGTCATCACTGTTCAGACTTTTGGTTTCTTCTCATTTCTGATGATCGGCAGTTGTGCTGAAGACAGTACAAACACTCAACGCTTGTGTCGATCCTCGCTCAGCCATCAGCATCCTCCTCAGAGGTGGACACGTCCTCAGCAGAACTCACCGATGTAGATGCCCCGGTCTCCGCACACAAACAGCAGGTCGCTGAGCAGCTCCGAGCCACAGCGCAGTCTGGCTGCCTCTGCCGAGAGAGCAGAGCCCCACAGGCTCAGGCTGGACAGAAACACGCAGACCTGAACACCGAGCACCTGGGGGGCAGCAGATACACCTGTTAGCAGGTACATGGACACTCATCTGCACCAAGTCTATGTTCTTTAAAACCTCTGTGGATCAAAGTCTCCTCCAGCTTCTATTAACTCAAAGGTTTTTGGGTTTCTCTGGTGTCAGTCTGGACAGTTGCAGTTTACTTTCAGTACAGTCTGTCTGAAAACAGTCGCAATGACACGTTTATGTTTGGGACCAAAGATCAGGTCAAAATAGTTTCTGTGTTCTCCTGCAGCTGGAAAAGATTTACAACATAAGATGGATCCCTTTTATTGTGGATTTGGTGAGAACAGGTAAGCTTCTGTCTTTACTCTGACACCAGAAGAACTAGAAAAAAGCAGACAGATGCATCATTTGGGGAAAACAGACTCTGGATTTGTCTTCTCCACAGCAGTTTAAGCTGCAGCGATTTTGCTTCGCAATTGATCACATCTGTTGCAAAAACATAGACACAACTTAATTTTAAACGAGTCACATTAAATGACCTTTTTACGACCATGTACACACCGGGGCAGAACTAAGGTTTAGCTTTGTTTCCTGTGTGCCTTTCTTCTGTTGCACAGTTTGTCTGCTGCGTGTCCTAATAGAGGAGCTCACAAAGTGCCTCGTTCTATTTCAGTCAAAGATTCAGACTTCCCAGTTCATCTCTGAGTTAGCATGTCGGCCATGATGCTAGTGGCATTGCTACGAAGTCCCAACCGTCTGGTGCTCTGAGACGTTCATATTCATGAAGCTCAGGAGTGAAGTTCATTACCGTCCTTTCTGCTGAAACATCAGGTTTATTTGAGCGTCCCTTTAAACAAAGTCCCAATAAACAGAATTTGACTCTGAGGTTAAACATTTAACAAAGATAAAAACAGAATAAAAGAGTAAAAGCACCAGCGGAGTGACATACAGGACTGAAATTGTTCTAATGAACAGTGAAGTCGATTGACTAACGTTCAGGAGTGTTCCACAGCTTTTGGTGCACAAAAAGAAACAACTCTCAGCTCATTCCTGGACCCGGGTTCCTACAGGGTAAGCTGGTCAGCTGACCTCAGGTCCGTGAGTGCTGAGAGAGAGGTGAGCTCAGACAAAGGACAATAGGAGAAACACAAACTAACTCTCTCCCTCCAGCTGGAGGGACCAGAGTTTCACTAATCTAACAAAGGTGTGATGAAGACACAGACAGCTGTCTCAGGAGCTGCAGTGGCTTCACTTTCTCTGCTTTAATGACAGAAGCAGGACTTTACTACAGAACTGATCAAGTTAAAACCACTTGAACATTTGATCCGGTTTCTTTCACCAAAGGAGCCTAATCTGCTGTGGAAGGTTCAAAGACCAAACTCCTTCACTAAAACTCCTCAAGCTCAGAGCCAACCTTTGATTTTGTGGAAACATGACAGAAGTCAAAGTTTTCATATTTGATATCCTGGAAAGACAGCAGCAACATCATTTTATAAAATAATCATTTCTAAACAGAAAAATGATCAACTATTGGATGCAGGCGGGGTCCACAGGTTCACCAGTCTGTCATAGGACCACACAAAGAAACAACTGCATACACCCACAGCCATGCATCCATCCATCCATCCATGCATCCATCCATCCATCCATCCATCCATCCATCCATCCATGCATCCATCCATCCATCCATGCATCCATCCATCCTCCATGCATCCATCCATCCATGCATCCATCCTCCATGCATCCATCCATCCATGCATCCATCCACCCATGCATCCATCCATGCATCCATCCATCCATCCATGCATCCATCCATCCATCCATGCATCCATGCATCCATCCATCCATGCATCCATCCATGCATCCATCCATCCATGCATCCATCCACCCATCCATGCATCCATCCATCCATCCATCCATCCATCCATCCATCCATCCATCCATCCATCCATCCATGCATCCATGCATCCATCCATGCATCCATCCATCCTCCATGCATCCATCCATCCATGCATCCATCCACCCATGCATCCATCCATGCATCCATCCATCCATCCATGCATCCATCCATCCATCCATGCATCCATCCATCCATGCATCCATCCATGCATCCATCCATCCATGCATCCATCCACCCATCCATGCATCCATCCATCCATGCATCCATCCATCCATCTGCTGAAGCCCTTTCTGGGTCACAGAGGTGCTGGAGCCAACCCAGGTGCTGTTGGCAAAGGCGGGGTACTCCCTTTAAGAGGTGACCAGTGTGTCTCACACACACACACACACACACACACACACACACACACACCATCTGGCATTTCAGAATCACCAAAAATCGTATGAAGCCTGTCTTGGGATTGTGGGAGAAAGCGGGAGTCCCCAGAGAAAACCCACACATGCACAAAGAGAACATGAAAACTTCCCACAAAGGTCCCAGCCAGGATTTGAATCAAGACATTTACACTGTGAGGTAAAAGGGCTAACCACTACACCACAGTGTAACCTCCAAATGATAGTTTTAACCTGACCATGTTAGAGCAGAAAATCAAACATTTTCTGACAAATAAGAATATCCATCGATGTACTCTAGATGTGTAAACTCAGTCAGGGGGGGCCACGCTGAGGGCCCTCCTTCGGCTGCAGAGGTCGAACAAACCACCTGGAGACAACTGGATCCCTCTAAGAGCTCAGACAAACATAAGTGATCAATTATCATTTCAAAACTGTTCCCATTTCCTGTTTAGGAACATCAAATAATAAAAAATGAAATTCTTTTTTTTTTAAATGG
Organism: Oryzias woworae; assembly: GCA_016861445.1. Lineage (NCBI taxonomy): Eukaryota > Metazoa > Chordata > Actinopteri > Beloniformes > Adrianichthyidae > Oryzias > Oryzias woworae. The sequence goes on from BOLG01001158.1 coordinate 1,580,606, forward strand.
AAACAGCTTTTATTTGTGCTTTAAGTCTCAAGTGTTTTTCCTCCTCACCAACTCCCAAAATAAATCTCGAGCAGATCATCATTCATCCACTTCGCATGGAATTTCTTAGTCAAAGAAGTGTGTAGCCCTGACAGAATTATCCACAGTAACTCAACATCCTGCTTCAGTCCGAGGATATGAAAACAGGATTCCAATACTCAATTCCTGCAGGAATGCACCTCTGATGACTCCAGGGGAGTCATCCCATGAGAGCAGGAACTGAAGCAGGTCGGAGGAGAAACCAGAGCAGAGGAGCAGCTTACCTGGAGTGTGGGAGGCCGGGCAGGGAGGGGGCAAGACGGGGGCATCCTGTCCGAGTGCAAGGCTTCAGCGGGCCTGCGGTCTTAAAGAGGCAGGAGGAGGTCCACCGCAGGGAGGCGACTCCTCCCTCCAGTCAGTTCCTTCACTTCCCAGTCTGCTCTGCATCACACCCCTCGTCCCGCCCCACCCGCTCACACCCGACTCGCTGCTGCAACCCGGAATCAAGTGGCGGTCTGAGCCAGAACCAGAATCTGCTGCTGCTCCTAGTCTAAGCCCAAACATCAGTCATTTTCTAAGAACAAAACCTAAGATGATCTGCTGCAGTACTCTTCTCTTCTCTCTGGAGTTTCTCCATCCACTTGGACCTGGAGCACCTGCTTCTGCTTGAAAACAACTTTTCTTTGAAATAAATGAACAAAATATAAAAAAGGAAGGACTGATGCAGTGAGCTGGAACATAAAACAGAGGAAAACTATTTATATTCAGTATCATATGAATTATTATTGATTTAATATTTATTCTCATGACATTACAACAAAGACCTGTTAGGTATTTAATTACACCCACATGCATGCCAGTCAAACAAATTCTAAACTGCCAATCCAGAAGGCAGATGGCACAGTTTCACACTCAGCTCTGAGACTGAAGTTCAGTTTTTGCCATTTCATTTCCACTGCATCTCTGCTGCCCCCTGGAGGCCAACATCCAGAGTTTCAGAGGAAGAGGAAAAACTTTCCAGGCCTGTTGAAACAGGAACTTTCAACGTCTGTTTTAGGAGGTTCTCCTGAACCTTTAAACAAAAAAGTACAAGCGTTTGAATGTTTTGATACATAAAGTTTCTTTAAGTCAACTTTAAACTACTTCAAACTTTATCATTGAAGTTTATTTGAAGGAACAGAAGCTGGACTCACGTTTACAGCTTTTTTATGAAGTTTATCTTCTAAGATAGAAAATGTTTCAATTAAAAGTGGGTATTTTAAAAGCTTTAATCATTTTAACTGAAGGTTTCTGTATGTGGACGCTTATGGTCCTCATTCTGCAGACAAACCTAATGCGTATTTACCGTTAACACACACACAAACGAACACACACCTACATTTTTACATTTCTAAAAATCTTATCTTATATTTGACTTTTTCATTGTTCTAACCTTCTAGTTGTTTTGAATGGTTTGAGTTAACATACATCACATTGTTTGACCGCAGTTGTGTAAAATAGTGATTTAATTTGCTACACACACAACACACGCAGCTCAAAATGGTGGCACTGCTTCACATTGCACAGCGATAACCTGGTTTTTGCTCCTCCATCTGAAGAGGAGAATGTTCTTCGTTGTCTATATTTTTACATTTGCAGAGATTTAGAGTTCAGAGGACGTGAGCACAGAAGGTGCTGAGGGAGCAGCAACCCCACTCCTGTCAAAGCAGCTGAATCAGAACCAGAAAAGGAGGAACCTCTGGAGGACACCGCTGACAGTCATCTCGGTCATTGAAGTCGACTGTGTCAGCTGTGAAACCCGACACAAACCTAGCGGGTTCTGATCCGAGCTCAGGGTCCAGACAGCAGGTTGTTGAGAGCAGCTTCATCCTTCAGGTAGCGAGCCTTCATCTGAGCAATCTTCTCCTCCTCCTCCAGCTCTCCGAAGTCAAACTGAGGGCGTAAAGCCACAGCACTGGCAGGAACACCAGCAGGCTCCTTCCAGGAGTGAGTCTGCTCGCTAAAGGCAGCGGCCTCATGGTCATGCTGCTCCTCATGACCTGCGGAGGAGCTGCTAGTCCCACCTCCACGAGTCTCCTGAACAGCACCAACCTCCAGACCGGCCTGCTCCATCCTGACTCGCTTCACACTGCAGCTGTCAGGGGAAACCGTCTCCCTCCGTAGTGCAGCGCAGCTCTTCTTCAGCGGGGACCAGACCTCACCCCTGGAGGCTTTGGTTTGGCAACTGGACTCAGTCACATTTTCCTGAAAACACATCAGATCATAGATAGGGGCCAGAAGGAGACATTAATGTGAAGATGAAGGAGGGTTTGGAAGCTGTTTAAGCTAATGGCTGATGATCCAAGTGCAGACAAACAAAAATCAGGAACGCATGGTACTGTGGGTCAGGACCGATCACGAAGCTCATTAGCTGAACCTCATACCTACAGGTAGGTCAGGAGTAATGCAAAGACTTGTGGAACTCGTAGGTCTCAGACATTCTTCAAAATCCTTCAAAGGTTTTCTTTCCTTAAAGCAGAATCTTTTTAGAGCAATTCTGCTGCTGCCTCTTAGAACCTCAGGAACCAAACCCAGAACCAATCAGTGGTCTTCAATCAAACAAAAGCCGAAGGTGGATCTTACCGTCACTCGGCTGTCAGTAGATAATGATGAAGGGGTGGAGCTCTTCTTCTGCTGCTTCAGGCTCAGTTCAGACTTTCTGAGACACAGGTAGACCCGGCCCCGGTAGATGACCAGTGCAGTCTGGTCGGTGGTCGGGGAAGTGCCCTGAGGGAGTGGGCGGGTATGAGGTTTGTGTGAAATGTCCTTCAGCACCTCAAGAGCGACCCGGTTGGAGGATATGAAGGACATCTTCAGAGGTGCCAACCTTGAGCCAAACTGCATCAAAGCACGCACACCTTCTGCCCCTCCAGTCCCCGTGGGGGGAGAAGACTTCAGGCCTGCTTTGCTGACAAAGGCCGGGCAGATCCACGTCACCATGTCCAAGTCTGTGGTTCTCCTGGAGGGGTCACAGTCAGGGAGGGGAAGTCCCATCCTCTTCAGCACAGAGGGGGGTAAACTCTGCAGAGGGATGCTCTGCACCTCGGCCTCCTCAGGGATGAAAATCCCCCATTCCTTACAGACGTTCATGTTCACCTGAGAACACAGCAGTCACCGGATCACACAACTGACAGTACACCCCCCAAAGAAAAAACTTTGGTTAAAGAAGGCTTTTCCTTCTCACAAAGGGTCAAAAGGTCACTCATCAGCACTCCACTCTTCCCCATCATGTACTTTCAAAAATCTATCCCCCCTCCACACACACACCCGCGCGCGCACACGCACACGCACATACACATTAAACAAAGAGGGACAAGGAAAAAAATGAGTTTAGAGAGAAAATGATTTGGTTCCTCGGTTTTTGTTTATTTCACTTTCAAACTAGATTAAAAACGTAAATAATCGATGTCTCTGTACCGTCAACGATCCACTGGGCTCAGATCAACAGCCTACTCCTGGAAAACGAAACCGGGGCGTGTCTTATGTTACGGACGGCAGCACAGAAACATGTCCGGTCTGGCGATCCCCAAATGTGAATCATGATTGCCTTAAAGGAAACAAACCCACAAAAAAACCTTCGTACCTTGTAGTCCAACGCGGTTCTATAATATATCTGGTCCTCCAGCTGACTGTTCTTCTTCGTCTGTTGGGTCTGAGGCGGAAAGCGGCGCTTTGGAGGTTGGCATTGCCCCCTAGTGGACGCGGAGAGAACACTCCCGACAATTTCCTGACGGTCTCAGCTCTCGTTCAAAGATCCACACATGTTCTCAGTTTCTGAAACGAAGCCTCCGCTTTTCATAAAGGAACACCCAGGATCTGTTAATCAAACGGTCGTTAATGCCAGATTTCCAAATCCTCAAAGATCAAATAATTTCAACTTCCTGTATTTCTTACTCCACCCAAAATAAAAAGACATTTTGCTAATATTTACTTGGACAAGCTTGTTTTTAATATATATATATTTCAGTAAATTCAGACATATTTTCTATAAGAAAGTAGAAGTCTTTACTGTCATTACATAGTGAATTATGACAACAGGTTCTGCTTTTACTATAGGTTTGGAGTGAGCTGTTTTTTAAAAATATGTAACAAAATAGGGCGGTCGATCTACGCTCTAATCCTCACCAATGGTCCTGAGCTCTGCGCCATGACTAAAAGAACGAGGTGAGATTACACTTAGCTGGCATTGGGGTCCCCCCAGAGGAGCTGGAGGAAGTGACCGGGGAGAGGAAAGTCTGAGCACCTTTGTTTAGACTGCTGCCCCCGCGACCCGGTCCCTAATGAGCAGGAGAAGATGGACGGATATAACAAAATAGCTCTAGAAAACCCCATAAACCACATGTCAAAAAGTGCACTCACACTGAACGCGATTTGCACGGCAGAGGCGGCCAGTTGCAATGTAAAGTCAATGTTTTAGATGTGAATTAAGTGGCTGCTTAAAAAATCTGAACTCTGGGGAGGTGGCTGCTCTACTCAACCCATCAGAGAATCAACTTCAGGGGAAAGTGACCGTGATGCTTTCAGTGACACCGGGGAGAAAAGATCCAATATGTTGGATCGATCCACAGTTCTCCTGAAATTCCATTCATTTTCTTAACCTGCTGGATCCCTTTCTGGGTTTCCAGAGCTCACCCACCCAGAGGACATGTGAATTGGCCACATGAATCGCGTTCGGTGTGAATGCACCCAAAGACAAGCAGTGCAACAGGAAAGTGTGATACCAGTGTGAGACAGATCCTTCCTGTTCGTGTGTTCACTGATGGCTCTGTCTATTCAGTCTGTCTTTGTTTTGCTTCTCACGCTCCTGTATCTCCTCCAAGATGACAACAGGGTGGATGGGTGGTGTGAGGCGGAGGTCAGCTGGAGTTTTGGGTGCTGGTGAGGGTGTCCAGGGTCAGGAGTCTTGGGCTGGCCTGTTCTCCCTCTGCTTTCATCAGCAGCTGTGCAGCAACCCATGCAGCGATGGAGGACAGCACAGTGGGTGTAGAAGCAGACCAGCAGCTTCTCCTCTGGCCTCATGTGGATTCCTTCTTCATCTCCTGGTTGGAGGTTCTCAGGGATGCAGGTCCCATGGATTGGCGTAGGGGGACCTCTCCACCTGTTGCTGTGCTGTGGGGGTCAGCACACGGCTTTGTGGGACCCTGTACTGGGCATGATGGTGGAGGACTTTGGGGGTCTAATCCTCCAACTCACTAAATATGTTAGAGAATACAGTATGGAAGGCAAACCTGCCTCCCATGAGGCTGCTGGTGTTTGAGGTCTTGAGGGCAGGAATGATGGTGGCTGGTGTGTGTGGTGGTGGCATAGACTGTATATCATCACTACCAGATCCCCATTATCAGGATAAGTGTGTCCTATGTCAATGGGTGGTGGTGGTGGTGGTGGTGGTGGGGGGGGGGGTGTTGCAGGTTGCAGCACAGCTTTCTCTTCCAGGACTCTCTCTGGTCCTGCAGGTTTCCCTGGATTCACTGAAGTAACAATGTTCTTCCATTAAACTTGATGTCCTTTCAGGTACAGAATTTTGAACTTGTACTAAATATATAATTATTGTGTAGGAAGTATTTACATGAATAGAAATTATTTAAACCTAATCATTTATGTCAAACTTTCCCAAAGATTTTGATTTAAATCTTCATAATATTTTCGACTTCCTCATAAGAATACTGATCTAAAAATGAAAAGCTAGAAGTTAACATTTCCAATTTTATTCATTGTTTAGTAAAACAAAATTGAAATAACTCACAAATATTGCTCAGACTTTGTGTATTATAGTTTTCTTAAGGCTCCGCAGCAAGACTTTTTCATTTTTCTACAATCTGCAGCAAAACAAAGCAGTTTTTCTGAGAAAACCAAACATGCGAAGAACTGATTAATATATCACTGATTACTTTAATCATGGTCTAACGTCATTTGAGGTTTGTGCAGTGATCTTTTATCATAAGAAAAAGAGACGTTTTCTTGTGATAGCGAGATGGTAGTTATTGGGGCTGAACTGGACAGGTCTGTGTGGTTTGGAGGTCTTAGCAGCCTCACACCTCAACCTCCAGTTGAAATAATTCCTTTGCGTGATGTAAATTTTGTGGATATTTTTTCACTGCTGAAATGCTGTTTGATGGAAGAGATCCTCCTGAAACAGACATGGGACTTTTTGGAGCTGTTGTGTTTATAATAAATTCAAGCTTTCATAATGTGCAAATCCTCATCTTTTGCAGATGAATACCAGATTCATCAGAACTCAGACTAACGCCCTCTACTGCAGATTAATGATATGCATATAGATAAATGGGGAGGCTGTAGTGCAGAGGTAGAGCGGTCACCTTTGATTGGAAGATCGCATGCTTGGTTCTCGCCTTCCCTGCCATGTTATTGAAGTGTCCTTGGGCAAGACACTGAACCCCACATTGCTCCTTGTGTTTGCAGATTTGGCGTCACTTTCCGGCATCAGTGTGTGATTGGGACTTTAAGGTGCTTTGGCCTTTCTAAGAAGGTAGTAAAGTGTTATGTGAATATACGCCATTTACTATGAATATAAGTAACCTCTGAACAATGGCTACTTCAGTTCTGTCTTGTGCCCATGACGTTGCTTTGCAAATTATTGAATGTAATGATATTTAGGATCATCAGATCTTGCCTCTGTCACTGCTGCCTGTGATGCTTTCGTACTCTACTCTAATGTGATTCAATCTCTCATGTCACGTGCAATAATCATCACATTTGATTGAATGTATGTTAGGAGGAGGATGGAGGTGAAAACATGATGGTTACAGGTCTTCTGATCTGGATTAAAGAAGTGATCAGTACTAAAGAAAAATAAAACTCAAGACAAAGAATGAACAAAGCAGGTTGACCTGCATCCACACTGAGACGTTTCAGAACAAGAACTGAGACTGAAACAGGACAGGAAAGAAGCAGCCTTTATTGTTGAGAAGAAAACCTGCACTGGAGTCAGAAGATAATCTAACACAGCTTCTGAGCAAGCCATGTTGTTGAAACACATACATGTTGATGCTTGCTTTCATGAAGACAGATGTCCTCATCCGACTGGTTCTTTTTCATCCCCAGTTGTTCTGCTTTTATTCCAGCATGACAAAGGTTCTGTCCCAGAGCTGTTTGCTGTGCAGCTTGGTCAGTAATGGGGGTTCTGGGTGCAGCATGGTCTCTGTCTTATAAAGGAATGGGTTGTCTTCTGCAGAATAGCGAGCTCATCCACACAGAAGCTGTGCCCTGATGAGTGATGATATGTCTTCACAATAAAAGCATAATCTCTCAAGGGAAATCTTTCAAAATAAAGTCTGGAATCTACTGAAACTGAGCAAGAGAAGAAGTCAATATTTCAGGTAAAGCTATCAAGACCTGTTTAAAGGACCCCTCTTGTGCTCAGCTTGCTGTCACACAGCTGATCCTCACAGAAGTTCTTCCGTCTCTTTTTGGAGCCTTCATTTGTGTGGCTGTTGGTGTCCGCCCCCCCAACTTCTTCAAGGCCAGACTTCCCAGCAGTCAGCAGAGCAGCGGGAATGCAACAAGGGCATGTGATGCGCTTCCTGGTCCGGCCCATCCTCCTCCTGCTGACAGCCACGCATGTCTGGGAGGGCGGAGGAATTTCGGGGAAGTCCTCGTCTATTGGTTCCACGTAGCCAATCACAGACAGGGATTCAGGGCAGCAGCTTTCTGAGAGCGAGTAGCAGCTCTCCCCAACAGACAAGGTCTCTCTTGTGGAGGCACCACTGTCTGCTTTTACTGGACTGTGAAGGTTCAGACAGGACGGATCCACCCAGCTTTGCTGGCCCGTCGGCTCCTCGCCCTGCAGATGTGCTGCAACTGCGTGGATCTTCTGCAGGGTGACCCTTAGCTCTGCGTTGATCCCGAACATCCTCCTGAGTTGATGCTCGCTATCCCTGAGCCCCAGAACCTGAGTCCTTGCAGATGGTGGATCTTCAGACAGCTGCAGGCAGAAATAAAAACAAAAAGGTCAAGCTGCATGCTACTCTCCCTTCATCGCTCCAGGAACATTAGAAGAACCAGAAACAGGACAAGAAACATTAGCAGTTTCAGGATATGGTTGTGCCACAGGGTCCATGAGAGCAACACAAGAGTGGAAATAAACTGCAGAAGCAAAGAGGATCACAAATAGAAGAAAAGATAGAAGTTTCTGTACACAAAACGACACAATTCTTAAGATATTCTGTAACGTCCTCCTTTGACCTTCAAAACTGTTAAAGGGTTTTAGTGCTTGTGTCTTCTGTCAAATAACCGAAGCCTGACTGGAACCACCCTGGTTGTTTTGCAGAGCATATCAGCCTTAATGGAAAGGACAAGCTCCAAAGGAATTTCATCGTCCACTAACTTTAGCAGGAATACCGGGATGACCGCCGTCTCCGAGCTGACCACTCCTGCTGTGGGTTGTGCTGATGCCGTGAGGGTTTCCTTTCCATTTGTCATCACTTTCAGTCCTTTCTGTTCATTCCCTAAATTCAGATTGTTGTGATGAACTTTTCTCATTTCAGGACATAAAAAGTTTCTGTGAATGAATCAGATATTTCCCATCATGCCACAGCGCAGCTTCAAACTATTTGGTTTCTGAAATCAAAGAGACTCACCTGTAGTTTCTCTACAGGACGTTCCGCCTCTGAAGGCGGATCCCTGGCCCTCTGTCGCCCATGTGTCGCCTCTGAAGAACAGATGATGTCAGTGTCTCTAACCGAGATGCTCCGCCCACCCCCTGTAGAGGTAAGCAGGGGGGAGCTTAGGGGGCCCGGGTTGTCCTCGGTTGATCCAGGCTTGGAGCGGGGATGAGTGTATGACACAAAGATGACGCCGTCTTCATCAGGGTGGGGTCCTGCTGCATGATGGTTCTCTTCCTCACATAGATCAATCACTTCTCCTGACTTGGGTGGGGGTCTGCACTTAGCCAATTGACAGCTCAGGGGGTTGTTGGACTTGCTGGTTTCTGGGGGAGTCTTCAGAGCCGAGCCGCTTTTCAGGCCCACAAAGAACACCTTCCCATTGCAGACCACCAGCGCATCCTCATGTATGCGCTGGTGCACACCCAACGCAGGTGGGGATTTAGGGTTCTGCGTGGGGGGGCCGTCAACCTCTTCAATGACCCACCGAGTAGGGCTGCTGGGCCTCTGTGAGACCTTTGGAATCAGTTTTAAATGTGGTTTCAGTACAGGCAACCCTGTGGAAAACGGTCTGGGGGGCCCTGGGGGGGGTTGATCCACAGTGGTGACCGGGGACACATACACAACGCTAGCCAAGCCGGAGCTGGATGACGAAGCAAAAATCTGCTCCTTGACCCCTGGTGGGAGGTGAGATGCAGGGACTCTCTGCACCCGAGCATGGGGGGGTATCTGCAGGCACTGACCTTGGGGGAGGGCAGGGGACTTCACAATCACTGGAAGCTGGAGCGGGAGTGCTCTGGACATCCTAGGGTTTGCTGCCCCCCCAGATTTCTGCATCAGTGAAGCAGCCAGAGACGGGGACTCCTGCAGGTCTGATGGGGACCGGCCCAGTGAGGCTCGGACAAAGCGCCTTCTCGCCATCTGGACCGGAATGAGCTTCATGATGCTTCTGCCATCAGCCCCAACAGCAGGCATGGCCCTGTAGAACACCCCTGTCCTGAAAAACAGTCACAAACCAAGCAGATTCTGCAGGATCAGAACCTTCTGAGTGCTGGGATCATCACAGAAAGATCACATTCAGCCCCCACCCCCGTGTGAGTGCGTGTGTTCGGGTGGGTGGGGTGTCCAGGTAACCCTGCTGCTCTCAGGATAAGAGAGGGGGGGAGTGTGTCCCATTCCGATCATCTATTGATCGATTGTAAAAGGTTCCCAGTGATCTTATTATGGTTATGCACTTTTTAGCCACAATATAAAAACCTGTGTCAATTTCTATGACATAGTTTCTGCAGAGTGGCAGGAATAGTTGTATTATTTCACGTATACGCCTCACCTGTGCTGTGCATCCATCCCGTTCCACAGCAAGAACCACTCCCCGATCCGGACGGCACCGGGAACAGGATTAAGTCCTGGTTACGGACGGTCAACCACGCCGCCGACAGCTCCACAAGAAACAGCGGGAGTTTGTTTTTTAAAAACGTTCCAGTAGCGAGGCTTGAGTCTCACCATCATCAAGGAGAATCTAGGAGAATGTGTTTGCTTTCCACCTCGGCTTCCGTCGTTCCAGTGTTTCCCTTTTATTGCCTCCTAAAGCTTAAAATCAAACATGTTCGGTTATCCATCTGATCTAGTTCTTCTCATATGAAAAAAGTTATGATTTTTAAAAACTGTTAAACACGCAAAGAAAGAAGCTTTTTTGTCACTTGTGTCACTTACTAAACAGTCCCTCTTTTTTAGATTTTGTTCCGAGTTCCGCTCTATGTATCATTAATATGGCTTTGTCCGAATCCATACCCTACTAACTATACTCCCTAAGTACTAAAACAACTATATGGCGCGGTACTAAATGGTGTACTGGATTTTAAAAGCACTTCGGACACCACGCTCTCTACTTTTTGGTCGTCGTCCTTCTTCGGGTGTTGTTTATATGAGGGTTTACAAACAACAGAATGATTGCATTACCGCCACCACCAGGTCTGGAGGCGAACTAAACTTTTCATTTTTCATACGCCAATTATCACGTCACCGGGTTGACAAAGTAAAAACCTAATAAATGTGAACATATTACAAAGACTATTTATGAATGTACGGGGTTCAAGAAAGAATGCGCTGTGTTCTGATGATGAAAACCTGTCTGGTTTATAAAAATAAAATAAAATTACATACATGTTTGTGAAGATACTTACTGTTTTTGTTCAGAAATTAATCGACAAATAACTAGTCTATTACAATATTTATTTTCCTTTTCGCACAGCTGAGCCGGTCTCGTGCGAGGCAGCACTTTTTCTGTACTTCTTTCTTGTACTTTCCTGAAAAAAACCTTTCAATATTAATCTTTCTGTGTTCTTGTTGGCAATAATTCAACTGTTCTTAGTTAAATCAAACTGAAAACAAGCTGAAATGAAGCAAATTTGTACATTTGAGAGTTGTAGCAGACGTCTCAGAAGATTACTGTAAAATGAGATTTGGAATTTTCTTTGTAAAGTACATTTTACATTTTTAGGTTGCCATGGTTACAGTTTGGCGGAGGGATATGTATGTATGGTTGAGGAAGTGGGGGGTTGATTTAAAAAGAAGAGGTGAATAAAGATGGCTTGCCAAAAAGAAAAGAAAAGCTCCCCGTACTGTTTCTCACTCACAGCCCTGGCAAGTGGCATGGAAGGTTGAATAGCCTCCTTACACTGGTCGCAGCGGACTATGGACTGCAACTTTTTGCAGGAGATTTTTTTCCGGGGGTAGACCTGCTCAATTCATGCTTTGATGTTGCTTCCGCTCGTGGCCGCATGCTAATTATCTTACGAACGTTTTATGCTGGTTGCAAACATTGGACATAGGACTTTTACCTCAACAAGAGAACGAAAGGCAAAGCAAAGAAATTCAGAAAAACATTGAGTACGACGGCTGCCAGGGTGGGCACAACTTTTATTGACTGTGGTTTTACGTGGATTTTCTCTCTGCTTCACTGGGGAAACGCTCGTGGCTGCTACGAGTCCCGCTTCACATCGTCACATTGTTCGACTTTGGATGCTCCAACTGCAAGGTGCACCTGCTAGCTTTATGAAGCTATGACCAGACCCAACATTTGGAACGAACTGCCTTTTGCTCCTGGACCTTCCTCATCTTTTATGGGAGATGGAAATGAAGATTTTCTAAAGTGGTGCCAGCAGTTTGAAGTGACTGTAGCAGCTATTCCAAACTTTGAAGAGGACAGTTTGGCTCCCCACACGCCTTGGTGGTGCTGCTTTTAGTTACTGGGAGAGTTTGTCTGATGATGTGAAATCTGACTATGAAGCAGTAAAAGAGAAACTAAAGACTGTTTTTGATCAAACTGCTTATCTCTCAACATTTCAGAGTTACATCAATGCACGCACTCATTTGCCAGTGAAAGCCCTCTCTATTTTTGCTGCTGAAATATGTTGAATAGTGGATGAAGCTTTTCCCACGTGTGGACGTAATGCAAAAGAGGGTGAAAAAGACGCTTTATGGCTGGCATTGACCCTTACCTTCAACTGCGTTGCCATGAACAAGGACTTACAACACTAGAGGCTGCTCTGAAGTGTGCTGTTCAAAAAGATGCAAAGAACACTCTAGACTTTATCAGAGAGAATGGAACGCTTACAGCTGGAAGTCCAACGCCAGAGACCTGGGACTCACAGTTGTTCATCAGATGAAAGATTTCATCAGAGAAGTTTTAATGCTGACACCAGTTGTGACCCCAGGTACCGCTCTTTAGAGAGGGACTGCTATAGAGAATCTTCATATGAAAGGCGTTCATCTTATGATTACTCCTACAAGCCCTCAAGATATGAATATGAACATTATGACAGACAAGACAGACGTTCTCGTCCTGATTCACATGAGCGTTACTCACATGACTACAGTCCCTCACTATGAGTCTCCTCACGGCCTGCACGCTCTCCTGACCGATGAGAACACCAATGGTTTCCTTGCCAAGCCCATGTCAGGTTTAGCTCCCCTCACAATGGCAACTCCAACCAGGTAAACTTTAGTTGGCAATGAGGGCCAGTTACCAGCTGCGACTCTAACCTGGGCAGACAAACAAGCTAAATCTGACTCTTCTAGTGATGGTTTATTAGACATTTATGTTGTCACGGCAGCAGCCAGCCTGCTGTTAATCAGCTGGTTCCCTCCACCTGTTCCTGCTCCTATATATCTCTGCCTCTGCCCTTCATTCTCTGCCAAATCGTTGCACTACAAGCTCTGAGAGAAATCTCCAGCTCTGTTCATGCTCGCCACTCAACCTGACTACCAGCTATACTGCTCAGCCTGTGTTCCAGCCTTTATCCACATGTCTTACTGCCAGCAGCTGCCTTTACATGCCCCTGTCTCTCTGCTGCTCAATTTCTTCCAAAGCCTTGTAAGTCCCTGCACCTTTTCCTTTTTGGAAACCTTCCCAGAGATCCCTGGTAATTTTGAGTCAACCTGTGGCATCAAGAATTGGTGACTAAGCCCCAGGATCCTGAATTTTGCCACACCCACTTGGAGTTCATTTTCTTCCCACTATCGCCTTTACCTGGAGCCACACCTTCCTTGCTGTACGGAGGACTCCACTCCTCTTCTTCCCTGCAGTCTTCTCTCCTCACCTCAGTAAGCCTCCACTCATTTTTTGCCTTGCTTGCTTCAAGTCTTGTCGCCATAATTAACCCTCTCCTGTCTCTCTCTTGCATAAATCTGCAGTTTATCTCCAAAGCCTGGTGGGAAGCACATAAGTCAAAAGCTTTGATAAACCTGGTTTTCTTGAACTCCCTGAGTTTGTCGTATTTTGGGTCCCTGAAGCAAAACCTGACAGATGTATCAAAGATATGTCAGTTGTGATTGAAGACACTCTGGTTCACGCTTTTGACACTGGAGCAGATATTTCTGTTTATAAGTGAAGATTTTCAGACATCTACACTCGCTCTCCACAGGAAACCCATCATCCAACGGTTTTTGCTCCTCACAGGTGACCCTTTAGACTCGGTTGGTTCTGTATCTGTCAGTCTAAATATTGCCCATCAGCCAATGACGCATGCTCTCCAAGTGGTCAAACTGCACTAAACCACTAATTTTGGGCTGGGATTTTCTGGTAGCCAATATCATTGTAAATGCTCGCCGTTTAACTATGACAGTGGATGACATAGAGGTGCCACTGATATGTCCACACCAGTGTGCCCCCAAACCCTCTAATGTTACAGTCTCTTCTACAGTCAGAGATCATGCTCTGTCAGAAATGGTCATTGTTGCTTAAATGGCTGCTTCCACATGATTATGATGGTGTGTTTGAACCACTGTACAATAACCGCTCAACAACTGGTTTTGTATGGACTGTTGCTAATCCCTCCAGTGATACTGTCATGTTGCACAGTGGAACACACATAGGCACCTTGCATGTGACACTGGGCAGGAATGATGATGGACGCACATGGATGGATGTCTTGGACAATTCAGTTTGTAACCTTGATGTCCATATGTCAATGCCATCTGAACCAACTGTTCTTACTTCTGTATCTGATCCTTACCTCACAAAGTCACCACAACAGAGACTAAAAGACACTTTGGACTCTATTTCTGATATTTTCAGTCAACACGCCCATGATTTTGGTCGGACACATTTAGTCACACTCAAGATCACAACAAGTTATGACAGCCCTGTTTCACAAAGGGAATATCGCACTTCCTCATCCACGAAAGCAGAAATCTGCCATCTGGTGGAAGAGCTTAAAGCTCAGGATCTTGTTGAGGACAGCTTGAGTCCCCTGGGCCAGTCCAGTTGTCATGGTCAAAAAGGAAAGATGGCACATATGTGGATTTGAGAAAACTGAACGCAGTCACCATCACTGATCCACATCCTCTTCCCAGAGTTGACAGTCTGGGTGCACTGTCTGGTTCTCTGCTTTTCTTCACCATGGACATGTCAAATAGATACTGGCAGGTGGAAATGGACCCCAATGACAGACCTAAAACTGCATTTAAAACAGGTGATCTTTACCAGGTTAAAGTTGTGCCCATGGGGTTGAAAAACTCACCCCCGTCATTTCAAAGACTCATGGAGCTGGTGTTAAAGGGTCTTCACTGGACAGTCTGTGTAATTTACCTTGATGACATCATCTGCATGGGACATGACTTTGAAGATCATCTTTTAAACTTGACTGACATTTTTACATAATTCAGGAAAGCAGGTTTAAAACAAAAGTTTTGTAAATCTAAAGTTAAGTATATGAGACACATTGTCTCACATGATGGTTTAACCTTGGACCCACTAAACAGTCAGAAGATTTATGACTGGCCTGTTCCAAAATCACCTATTGAAGTACGAGCTTGTTGTGGGTCGTCAGACGCCATGACAGCTCCCACATGTGCTCAATCAGCCACCAGGTATGGCCACCATGATTACCTGCACCTGGGTCTCCAGCAGGTGTATAAAGGATCGTGGAGATCCCAGCTCCGGCGCCAGACTGTTAGCTTGCCCAAGACGGTAACGTGCTGGCTCTCAAGACGTGTCATAGGACAATACTCTTGTGTCTAAGATTTTGCTGACTAACTAGTGTGTTTGCTTGCCAGTGGCTCCCGCTTTCTCTCCACCACCCCTGCTGCTCCCCTGGGCTCATCCAACTCCGCTCTCGACGCAGACCACTCCATGCTGGACTTTCCCCCATCAACATTCATCGCCTTACCCTTAAATAAACCTCATAACTTCAATTGTGTCCTGCGCTTGGATCCTGATCTCCGCCTAACAGAGCTTTTCTCAGACTTTGCTCTTATTACAGGCGCTTTGTTCATGGGTATGCCTTCATTGTTCTTCCTCTTCACAGACTTACACAAAAACAGGTGATATTTGAGTGGACAGAAGAGTGCATGGCTGCATTTCATCCTTTAAAAAATGCTCTTATTTCCCCTCCAATAATGGCATTTCCAAACTTCAATCAGCCATTTGTTCTCAGTACAGATGCATCAAACTTGGCTGTCAGTGCAGTTATTTCCCGAGATTAGTGTGGAAAAGAAAGGGCCAGTCATGTTCTGACCCAGACTGAAAAAAGTTGTCTACATATGATAAAGAACTTTGGGCAGTCATCTGGTCTGTCAGACACAATTTGAACTGTAAGCCAGTCACAATCATCACTGATCATCATCCACTCCTTAGTTTAGGGAAACTGGATGTCACACAGGACCCGACAGGCCAACTGGGGTCGTTGGGCCTCGGAACTAGATCCTTTTCAATGGACGATTGTGCACAAGGATGGCAAGAAGCACACGAATGCTGATGTGCTATCATGGATTCCCCTCACAAAACCTGACTCTGGATTTGGAAATGTTTTATTTAAAGCAGACAAGAAATAACAAGTGTAACACAATCAATCAATAAAGATTTACATCTGTAAACATGTCAAAAATAGGATAACTGGGCATAAAAAGATTGACTGCCCGAAAGGGAGCAGGAGGAAGCGAACCTATATAATCCCACCCCGACTCGACCCCAACATTTACTTTACATTAGATATCAACCAGTTCATAACTAATAATCAGGTATTTATACTGTACTGACAGTAATACAGGTCATTAAACATCCTTGAGTAACAATAAGTCATACTGCTATGTATGCAAGTATTTTAAACTTGATTGTAGCATATACAAAAATAATAATAATAATACAAATAATAATAATGATAATAATGAGTGATGTGAATAAGTCTCCAAAATAAGTCAGAATAGAGATCCATTTTTTGTAGAATAGTTTTATCAAAAGAATCGGTGATGTGAATAAATCTAAAAAAAAAATAAATAAATCAGTATGTGGGAATCAAACCTACAATCCTCCAATTGGAGGCCGACTGCCCTTTCCACTGCACCACAGTTGACCAAGTAGTAGAATTATAAACAGTCAGCCAGACAGAAGCCCACTCAGTGGGACTGGAAAGCTTCATTATAAAAATGGGTTTTGAGTTGTCTTTTAAAAGCATCAATAGAATCCAGTAAACGTATAAAAGGTGGGACTTTGTTCCTCAGTCTGGGAGCCTCCACTTTAAAGGAACGTGTCCTCATGTTTTAAAATGTGTGCGGGGGACCAACAGCAGGTTTTGCCCTGAGGATCTCAGCCTTTGGGAGGGGTACAGGGCTGGATGAGGTCAGAGATATAAGAAGGGGCTTGTCCATGAAGGGCTCTAAAAGTCAGAACTAACATTTTTACATTAATTCTAAAGGTGACCAGGAGCCAGTGAAGAGACTTCAAAATAGAGGTGATGTGTGTTCTTTGGTTTGTGAGTCAAAAGCCAAGCAGCCGATGACTGATTGTCTCAGTTCTGGAGCAGCTGTAATCGGTTCAGTTCCTTCTTGTTTAGACAGCTAAAAAGGCTATGGCAATAGCCTAAACGTGAGGACACATGGTCTTGCCCCACTGTACCTCTCTGAACTGCTTTGTCCTTATTCGCCGGCCCGGTGCCTCAGATCAGCTGATCAGCTCCTTCTGGAAACACTGAGGTACAGGCGGAAGCTCAGGGGGGACAGAGCCTTTGCCATTGCTGGTCCAAGCCTCTGGAATTCTTTGCCTTTGTATTTTAGAGAAGCATCATCACTGTCCACTTTTAAAACTCATTTAAAAACTCACTTTTATGCCCTTGCTTTTAACACAACATGAGACTTCAGCTGTTTTTACTGATATTTTATTGCTCTTATTATTTTATTTGTTTTTTATTGTCTTTTTATCTTGTTTTCATCTTGTGTGTGTACAGCACTTTGTTTTAGCTTCCTGCTGGTTGAAAGTGCCTTATAAATAAAGTTGAGTTGAGTTGGAGTTTCAGAGTTTGCTGCAGCCTATTTGGATGATATTGTCGTCTTCAGTAATACCTGGAAGGAGCACCTTGAACATCTGGGGAGGGTGTTGGGTTGTATTTTATGATAGATGATAAACAGTCATTCAAATCAGTTAAAGAACCAGCAGGGCCAGGCGGGCAGTAGATTAAAATGCAACAAAATATGTTAGAAGGAACCAACCTTGATCATCAGTGATTCAAAAAAGGAGAAATGTTTATTGTTTATCACTCTGCAAGTGCAACCGTCCGGGTGCAACACAAAAACATCCACACCAAAGTTTTTCAGTCCTGGAACAGAGCTGAATATATTTGTGTTTTTCTTTGTATCTGTAACAAAAGCACTGAAATGTGTGGATCCAAATGCAACTGGTTTGATGATTTGCAGCCGGAACAAGACATGGCGATAATCTCAAAAGCGAGGCAAGGTTCAAAAACACAGGAGCAGGACGGAGAGCGAGTAAACAGGTAAAGGTCAAACACAAAAGAGGTATGAAATACTTAGACAGCATCACTGGGAGTGAAAACAAGACTACATACTGACTGATTGACTGAGCATGGCTTAAGTAGGCAGTGAATGATGACTAAATAATGAACAGCTGGGAGATGAAGTGAGGTAGGTGGAAGGCAGTCAATATTCAGGAGAGGACTCCCTCTGGTGGCAGGAGGGAGAGGTAGCTGGTTGACTCCTGACAGCATCCTTAATGATTATTCTCGCAGTTGTGGCAGAAATCTTTGTGATTGTGGTTTGGTTTCAACAGAACCCATCATTTTCCACTTTTTGACAAAATGCTGAAATGCTGCTGACTAGCATTTCAGTTCCTTTCTTCTTCCTTTCCTCTTTTGTACATTTCAATTACCTTTTCCCATAGATCTTTTGCCAGCTCTTTGGCTTTGTTGTTGTTGTTCATCTTTTGGTACATCCTACTATAGGTCACCACAGCTTTTACTGATTAGCACAGGTGGTTTGGCCCAGAAGGGTCGCAGCACAACACATTACAATTAGTCACAAGATTAAAAAATCACAGATGAGGATGGTTACCTTTAGCTGCCATTCAAACGCTTTTGTAAAATTGTGCAGGTTCTCAGAAGAAAGTCATCAGGGTATGTTAACTTTCGAACAGGGTCAGGAAGTTTCTGATGTCAGGTCTTGAGCTTTGTCCCAAATGTGCCTCCAGAACTTTTCATTTCTCTTTTCAGAGAGGGATGCAGCTGTGAACTCAACAAGGTCTACAGCAAATGCTGGTTGCAGATCTGGGGACTGGAGATGATCAGACAAGAATTTGGTGGTACAAAAAAAATCTTCAAATAGAACAAGTTGCACAATGAGCTGAAAGTTGATCGGTCTTTTACAGCTCTTGCTTCAGTCTTCCTTTGGCATTTGGCTGCTGCATCATATAATCTGATGCAGAAAATGTTCAAAATGTTTATCTGTAACTTCTAGTCCCTTTTGTGTTGTACTGAAAAATGGCAGAGCCAGAGTCGTTTAGGTTTCAGAAATGTATCTATGACAGTGTGTGTGTTTTATTGCATATTGATGCATTCTTGCCTCATTGGTTGAACTTAAATTGTTTAATTTAGTTTGGTTATTCGAGTGTGTCTGAGATGTGGCACCTGTTCAGATGTTTTCAGCCTGGTCGCTACATAGAGTGGTGTCTCTCAATCTTATTTACAATGTATGGCAGACAAGGAGGATGTTTAGAGATAAGAATTAATTATTTTAAAAAGCTCTACAAAAACATCAGTAATCACGTCTCATGTCTGGGTTCATGTGATCATTTGGAGATTCTCCCGGCACACTCCTGCAGCTGGAGCTGCGTGTGAATGACAGCCGCTTCTGAAGTGTTTCTGTGACTCTCTGACTCCGTTTGAAGGCTTAATATAACCCAAGAGGGAAAAAAATAGAGCAAAATTAAAATACAATTTTTTATTATTGTCTCAAAAATAAAAAACATAATAAAGTCCAGGAGACTCTAGTCTACCTCCCCAACACTGCAGCTGCTGCTCTGTCTCTGCCGGCCAGCCAACCTCCCAGTGTTGGAGTAGCAGGTCCTACGAGCTGATCAAGTCAATGAACATGTCACATGTCCAAAGCTGAGTGCTTGATTGGTACATGTGACACGTGACCTCGCCAAAGTTCAGACATTTGAATTCAGGCCGCTCCTGACAAATGAATCGTGTTCGGTGTTAACGCAGCTTTGGGCTCTTATATATTTGGGGTTGGTAAGGGATTGCTTTGCCAAATCTTGTAGTTGCTATAGCAACTCTAAGCTAGCCCCCTAGTGATGCCCCTGCTACCAATACAAATAAATCAGTTCCCTTTCAGTTGCAACGTGGTGTGAGACACGGTAACCCTATTTTACCTCTTCTTTTTGACTTTGCTCCAGAGCAGGGGTGTCCAAATCCAGGGTTAGAGGGCTGGCCTCCAGCTGGTTTTCTAAAAATCCTGCCTTATCTGCTGTTGATTACCTGGATCAGGTTTGTTTTGTCAAAAAGGAGTTCCAACGGCAGGTTGGCTGGAAAACGTGAAGGACACCGGCCCTCTAGGCCTGAAGTTGGACACCCCCTGCTCTAGAGTCACTTTCTATTGGTGTTAAGAACTACCCACGTATACAGGCAGTCAGATTTGGCAAAGTGGAGAGTCTTTTATAAATATGTATGTGAATGATTTTTTAACTTGTTGGACTTAAAATTCCTAAAAATTCAGAACTTATTTATAAATGGAACTTTTTGTTGATGCCAGACAGACTCTAAGCTGATCTATTAGGAAATGGAAGCTGCTTTTGTTGTTATTAATTGATCTTATAAACAGGGTCCTGGATATAAAATAAACCCTGCAATTTTACATCTATCCAGCTAGCTACTTAGGTAGCTACTTAGATACTGCTACCTTAATGTGGTGGTGGGGTTGAGTGCTTCAGTGATCCCAGGAGCTAAGTTGTCTGGGGCTGTTGCCTTTTGGCAGGGTCTGTTGTGGCAGACAGGTTCTGGGTGACGAGCCAGACAAAGAGCAGTTCAGAACTCTTTTATGAGAAGAAGAAGGCCCCACTTTGGAGCCTGGCCTGGGGTTGGAGCTTGTAGGCGAGCGCCTGTTGAGCGGGGCTCCTCCCATGTGTCCCAGTCTGGTTCAGTCCGTAGGAATGTGGGATCACTCTCTCGTGGACCCACCACCTCTAGGAGAGCCCAGACGGGGTCGTTGAAAAGTGGTTTTGGTGGCAGTTGAAGGGAGGTGCTTAGGTGTCCCAAACTTTGGACATGGAACTTGGCTTTTGGCACATGGAACGTTCCCCCCTCTGGGAGAGAATGAACCTGAGTTTGTCTGGGGGGCTGAGAGGTACTGGTGCAGTGCTTTAGGTGGGCTGCTATTCACCGGAGCTCAGTACTGGTACTTTAGAGCAGTGGTCCCCAACCACCGGGCCGTGGACTGGTACCGACCCGTGGATCAATTGCCACGGAAGAAATAATGCATTATTTTGCTGCATCTGCACATGACAAACAAAATGAATCTGAATTTGCTTTGTTTTTAATTGTAAAACTCGGAGTTGCTCAATACATGAGAAGCGTAATTTTCATAAAGCTTATTCTCATTAGTTTAAGAAAGAAAGGTGGGCCCCCACACCCCAGACTCCATCCTGCAGGCAGTAGAGTCACTAAAAAATTAACACAAAAACATAATGAAATCCAATGAATAGCCTTTGACATCCTTTCATTTGTGTTTCCCTCATGCTTAGAATCAGTTGGAGTGTTCATTCGTCATGTGTTTGCAGCAGATCATCCAGCAGGCGTTCACACATGAGGAGGCAGCGGGGCAAATGGAAGAACCCTGAGGGTGACAGAAGACCTCAGTCAATGTACACTAGAATGAAGACACTGACTGTATATGAGAACTGGACTGAGTAACTCCTCTGCTCCAGCATTCCAAATAGGAAGTACCTGCTGGCTCAGAGAAGCCAAAATTCCATAGACTTCTATAGAGAAATAAACAGCCGTTACTCAGTCATAATATTTTTTAGACTAACCATTCTGACTCTGACCTTTTTATTCAACATCTTTTTGATAATCCTATTTTTTTAATAATATTTTTGCTGTAGCGCAAGTTATTCAACTTACAAACTGACCAATCAGATGCCTCAGTAAAAGATTGGCAGATTCTCATGAGCCCACTTTCAGTGAAAGGGACTTCCAACAACCTTACTCCAGATTGGTGAGAATGGTTGCCATAGGACCAATTTGAAGCAACATTGTCTGGTTCCAACATGGAGTTCTATAGAAATTAGCAAACCTGACGCTCTTCAGTTTTCTTTAAAGTCCCAGCCATCAACCCAAGTCTCTGACTCTTCTTTGGTTTAAGTGTTCTTAACTTCTTTCATCCACTGAGTCAGGTGAAGTTTGCACAGAAACTTTGCAGGAGATTCAACTGCATTCCTTCATATTTCCATTCAGCTCCCTGAACATCCCTTTTGCTGTAGCTCACCTTTGAAGGGGCCTCCTTTGAAATCCAGAACTATGCTGCCCTCGCGGGTCAGATAACCAAACCACTCGCCGCTCTTGTCATCAGGAAACTGTTCAGAGGAACACATGAACACATACAGACACATATCCTTTATTTGATAATAACATTTTCTCAAAGACTTTTTTTAAGGAGAAGTTTGGGTTTTGTGGAACTTTTATGTAGGAAACAGAAGGAGCTCAGAAAACTGAGCAAAAACAAACAAAAAAAGAAAATACTGATGAATGGCATAGATATAAACGTTTTCTTCAGTTTTGCAAGACTGTTGGCTGACAACATGAGGCATATATTCTTAAAGACCCATTCCAAAGAAAATTGTGCTTTTGGTATCTTTGACGTGTTTTTTTGCCATACTCATAATTGACTTTATGTACGGTCTACTTCCGCGTTCAGCCCTTGACCGCTCAATCTCAATCTCAATCAGAAACTTCCGGTTCTGTTGTTTACATGGGAGCAGCAGATTATTTGGAGTTAACCAGATGTCTTTTGGAGCTACTAAGAGTCACTGTAAATGATGTTAAGCTCATTGTTCATCTTTACAGTAAAACACCCCAAAATGAAAGGCAAAAGGATTGACATTTTTGTGTCATCCTGCTTAGCAAACTTTGAAGATCATTTGCTAAGGATGATGTTGTTCACATGTATTTACGTACGATCAGCACAAAAACTGATGGAAATCCTTGTTGGCGACACGTAATACGTGAAGCCAATATGCAGATTGCTGGATTGCTGCACATATTTTAAGTATCTCCAAGGCTAAATGTTGTTACTGGTCGTATGTCATTAATGTTATAGTCCCGTTAGCTGTCACTCACCCAGAGCACGGAGCGCAGTGATCACAGAAACAGTCCTCAGGAACCATTTGGCATAATAACCATAAACCTTTCACAGCTAATGGGACTTTAACTTTAAGCATCATTTTAAATACACCCACCAACAAAATCCAACCTTGAAAGCACTAATAATAATGCAGCAATGTTGTGCATCTTTGCTGCACGCATTATGTGTGGTCAACATGAATTTCCATCACTATTTATGCTGGTCGCACATAAATATGTGTGAATAACATCAGTCATGTAAGAAATAACAAAATTAGACAATACCAGGAACAGTACACAGAGATTTTCTCAGTCGATGCATCCAGTTAGCCACAGCCGGAAATAAAAGAGCAATCTTTTTTTAAACCGTAAAGACATTGCACAGCTCCGTGCATTCAGTCCATTAAAAGACCACTGGGAACACTTTGAAAATAGTTTGAAAGACAGTCGGAGTGGGACTTGAAATATGACAGTCAGTAAAACCACTGAAATTAGAAATTTGTTGGTATACTAACTGCCTCTGCAGCTCAGACTGAGAACATGACAGAAGTGGGCAAAGAAACTCACATGGCTGAAGCTGTAGTCGTAAACCTGAAAGAATCTTTGCAGCAGCTCCGCCCTTTTGGTCTGACTGTAGGCCATGAGGAGAGAGATGAGAGCCTCACAGTGAGGCCACCACAGCTTCATGCTCCACTCCAGCTGCCAAACACAGCAGCTTCATGACCACCGTTTTTCAGAAAGATCCATTAAAGACATGATAAAGGAGTCTGACCTGGGTGGGGCAGTGACCATCCACGTCCAGAAAGTAAAAAAGACCGCCGTGGTCTCTGTCCCAGCCATATTCCATTGGGAGTTCTATGAACTTCTCGATTGCAGTTTTCTGGATCTCCTTGTCATCTGTCTCTGCACTGAACTGCAGCAAAAACCAGCCCGCCTCCAGAGCGTGGCCTAGGTTAGTGGAGAGGAGCCAATAGGAGAAAAAGTGCTGAAATGACCAGATGCTAAAATTCATCTGTGTGAGTGTGTGTCAGCTGTGTGCATGTGGGCCATAGTGCGTCTTACCTGGGTTTTGCAGTCGGCCTGCGCTGCCCGGCAGCTCAGCTCCGCTCTCTGACACATTCTCTAAAATGGCTGTTCCTGCTCTCTGCAGGAATGAAGGGGAAGTTGACCAATCACAGCTGCCAGTAGAACTTCACTTTACTCTAAGAACGGTGAGAATGTGTAACCGCTGACAGCTGGTCTGAACCATCAGCAAAGAAAACGTAAATTAAGTTTTGTAGGAACCTAAAATTGTTAGAAATATGGTAATGGTAAACAAATCTGCATTAAAACAATAAAATGATGAGAAGCTACATGTCATTGACTGTTACATTTACATATAATTTTCAGAAATGTTTAGAAATTATTGATGATGGACGGAATCTTTATTTTTCTAGAATATGGACCAGAGGCTGACTAAGACTTGAAACACTTTTATCTAAAGCTAAACTGTGCAACAGATTCCCGGTTGAAATAAAAAATAAACCTCACTTTTGTTGTTTGAATAAAAAACAAAAGCAGAACACATCTGAGGGTATTAAATGTTACCATGGTAACTATGTGGGCATTGTAAACACAGTTATCTAAGGATTACTGGAACATTGACTTTTACATAAAGAAAATTTCTCCACAAGTTTTTCCAGCTGCAGACATGAAAAAAAATGTTTACTGAATCTTGTCTGCCCACAGATTACAAGGCATTTATTCTCGTCTCGCCACTCACCTGGACATGTTGAAGAATCTGACTGACACACCAGGTACCAAGCTCCCGGTACTTCTGGGTGGCTTTCCGGTCCCGGCCCTCGGTCAGTTGTTGAACCAGACACAGCAGCATCATGGGAACTGCCATGCTGTTGGTGGCAACATCCCCTGGAAGAGGGGGACGGCCCAGGCCTGAAGGGTCCACCTGGACCCAGTATATAAGCTGCTCCATCATTTGCTCAGCTTCTAGCTGGAGGTCAGCAGAATGGAGAAATAATGTTATAGCCTCTTCTGCAGCCTGAAGGATGACAGGCAAGTGGCAGAACCAGACTATGAAAACATTTCATCTTGTTAAATCGACTGTCTTCGTGCTGATTTCTTTAATCCTAAATTTCAGTCTGATTTAAACTTTATGTTGCTAAAACAACAAAACTAGGTGTACCTTTTTCAAAAAAATGAAAAAGAAAACATAGGGGTGCATCACTGGTGACTGGTGCTGCACTTGACCTTAGACATCCATCTCCCAAGTGTTGTCTCTAGTTCTGGGTTACAACCCAGTTGTAGGCATAAAGCCAGTCTTGGATTGCTTTCCTTTAGAGAAATACAGTGGATGAACAAAGTATTGACAGATTCTCCCAAGCTGCTTTCAGTGGAAGGGGTGTTGACTTCCAACAAGCTCACTTATGATTGGCAACAGTTGTTGCCATAAAAATGTTTACTCTGACCGACTCGAACCAATTACTGTTGACTGGCTCCAATAACACAACGTCTGTATTGCAGAAAAAATGATGACTGTATTGGCTTCATTTCGCTGGAGTGGGAAGTACGGCATTTTCTATGGGTGATGTCACAGCCGCTCTGTCCAGTTCTCTTTCTACAGTCAAGTGGTTTGACAGTGGTTTGAACTAATCACCTGTATAAAAGACACCTGTCCACAGAATCAGTCAATCAGTCCATACATCTGTTCGTCTTCTTCCGCTCATCCAGGGCCGAGTCGTGGGGGCAGCAGTCTAAGCAAAGATCCCCAGACTTCCCACAACCTGATTACTTCCACCAGCTCTTCTGCGCTCAGAAATTCTGTCCATAAAGACTATGAACAGAACCGGTTACAAAGGGCAGTCCTGCTGGAGTCCAACATGCACCGGGAACAGGTCTGACTTAGTGCCAGCTATGGGGGACCCAGCTCCTGCTCTGGTCATACAGAGACCGGACAGCCCTCAGTAAGGCTCCCCTGACCCCATTCTCCCACAGCACCCTCCACAGGACCCCACGGGGGACGCGTCAAATGCCTTCTCCAAATCCACAAAACACATATGGACAGGATCCCACAACTCCCACAAACCCTCCAGCACCCAAAATAGGGTGTAGAGCTGATCCACAGTTCCACGACCAGGACGGAAACTGTTCTGTTTTTGGATCTGAGGTTCACCTATCGGACAGACTCTCCTCTCTAGTACCCTGGCATAGACTTTCCCAGGGAGGCTGAGGAGTGTGATTCTCTGGTAGTTAGAACACAACCTCCTGTCCACCTTTTTGAAAAGGCGAACCACCTTTTTCTTGATTTTCTTTGTGGTTTTCCATCTCTAACTGTTCAAATAAACCAACCATTAGGAAGGCAGACTGTCAAATCTGCCAGTCCCAGTGGTACAGTTCCTAACTGCCACGCAATGCTGCAGCGACACGACAGTCAAGAAACTCCCACAGCATCCAGCATCTTGGTCTAACCAGTCTCTGGACTTCATTCCTATAGAAAACCTATGGAGAGAGCTGAAGCTCAAAGTTACCAAGCAACAGCAACCAAGCCTGAATGATTAGGAAGTCATCTGCAAAGAAGAGTGGAGCACAATTCCTCCTGATATGTGTAGAAACCTACTGATTGACTACAAAACACATCTGACCTCTGTGTACATTTCTTCTCTAAACTCAGGTCATATGTAAAGATTTCTAATGGCTTTTTCAAACAGACCAGGTTCTCCGACTAGGATGTTTGCCTATTTCTTGGGTTGCAGAAACCCCTCTAGTTTCAGAAAACCTAGAGGTAACTATCTGTCTAAGATAACTATATAACTCTGATGATAAGAACATGATGAGAGTGGATCATTGAATTCTGCTGGCACCTGCATGTCTCGGTCTGCAGTCACTCTGCTTAGCTCATCCATGGCCATGACGTAGAAACACTCGCTGAAGATGCTCCTCTGAACTTTAACTGCTTTGCCGTCTCTCGTTAGGCAGAAAGCACATTTCCATGGAGAACTGGAGCTGGACAGATGAGCAAACTTCCTCAGGAACGCTCCTCCTAAAGTCCAGAGGGACGAGAGCCAGGTCAGTAAATGACAAAACACATCAGAGAAAGAGTCTAGGATGAAAACATGCTTTCTGGTTTTATCAGCAAGTTAAAGATTCATGTTGTAACAGCAACTGGAGAACATCTCTAGACAGAACTTTCTGAAACCCTTGCAGGAGTTTCTGTGCTGACATCAGCTGTCAGGGAACTCAAAGATGCTCTTTTCTTCCTGGGGTTCAGTGATCCAAAAACAAGCTGCACTTTCAGTAGAGAAAAAGAAACTTTGATGATGGTCATTAATCACTAAAGTCTACAAACAAAGCTCTGCATCATCTGAGGCTCCACCCTGCCCCTGAAAACTCCACCTTCATCAAATGTTGCAGCTCAGTAAAAGGGGAGACACTGTCATGTAAGTGCTGAAAGGAGATTTTGCCACTCAAAAATGTCACATTCAGGCTCACCAGCTTTGGCTGCTTCCAGAATTTCAGGCTTGCGGAAACGCTCCAAGGTCCGATACAGACGACAGTACATCCACACCTGTGAGAGCAACAGGTCTGCTTCACACTGCAGCAGCATCAACCCCGTATCACCTTCACCTACCGAGCAGCCTCACCTGTCTGCCCTGCAGCCACACATACTTTAGGTCATCGTAAATCTTCCCGTCTCTCCCGATGCAGGTAAAGAATCCCCTAAAAAGCAATTAGAGTAAGATTTGCTGCACTTGTGCTCCCACCAGGTGAGCCGTGTAAGTACCCATATTCTGAATCGTGGGAGTGTTTGAGCCAGAAGTCCACTACGCCATCCAGTTGTGCTGAAATGTGCTGATGACATTCCTGCAGCTTCATGGCAGACATGACAACAGTTCCAGGATGAGCTGGTGATCTGCAGGAGAAATTATCATTCTAAGAATTGACTTTTACTTTATTGATAATGTAAACAATACTGTAATACCGGTAGTTGTTATCACTATAGAATATATTTATGTCATCTGCAAACAAGACTAGTTTTAATAATTTAGATACATGGAATATATCATTATTATACATAATAAACAATGTTGGTCCTAACACAGAGCCATGAGGGACACCACAAGTAATGTTTAGATTACTAGATGTAAATTGACCAACATTTTTAATGGCATCAATTACAGCCATTGATGTGTTTCTTTTTATTCTAAAGCCATACTGTTCTTAATTTGAATATTACTGAAAATTTGTCTAAACATGTATTGAACAATTTTTCGAGAACTTTTAAAAACTGAGATAGCAGTGAAACTGATCAATAGTTTGTGAAATATATTTTTATAACTGTGATTACTTTCATTTTGTCTGGGACACAGCCTGTGTTAAACGCTAAAATACAGATATGGACAAAGGATTTTGAGATGTTGTTTATGATCTTTTTTAGCAATGATATATCATATTACAGCAGTCTCTGGATAGTTTACTTTGACCTTTTTTTAACAATATTTATAACTTAAAAAAAAATGTTTGTAACTTGTCCTGTCCAACAGCTGAGCAAACACATTTGACTTGAAAGCCTCTTGTGTTAGATAGATTTTACTGTTACAATCAAGGTTTATAAATCATCGGACACACAAGGTGTATATTCATAAAAGCCCCTTTTTGTAAGTTCAACTAAACTTTAATCATATTAATTATGTTTGTATCCTTTTTGTTGGACCGGACGGAAAAGAGAAAGGGGGAAGAATAGAGAGAGATGTTGGGGGGGCACAATAGATGGGGGGTAAAGGGTGGGTTAAATAAGTTGGAGGATGACTACAGGGGAGGGAGGGTAGAATCATAACACAACAGGCAACAAGATGCTGGAAGTTTATAATCATTATAGTGTGAGTGTTAATCCAAAGTGGGCGGGGCCTGTCCACACACTCAGTTGTAACAAACATACCTGTTGGCTCCAAGAGTCTTCACAAACTTATCAACACACAGTTCAGAACAACACATGTAAAATGTTCCATTCTGTCACATAAACTAATTTTTGCAAAGGTGAGCCGACGCCTGTGCTCAGGTGAATGTTTATGTTAAGCTGACGTGGATTATGGAATGTAAAAAAAAAAAAAGGAGGGAGAACTCCCAGCCATCCCCACACCAAGACCCCCTGCCGAAGCAGCAGCGGCAACTAGGGAGCACCAGTCCTGAACAGTCAGGCTACTTTGAAACACATGGATATTTTTCAGAGTTTTAAATCATTTATATTTAGTTGTTAAGGTTTTTGTTTTGATTTGATTAATTTCATTGTCCAAAACTGTAAAAATTGGTAAATGATCTGTGGTGTCACATGTGAATAGGCCACTATTGACGTGATTTGTCTTAGTATTGATAAATTATCTGTGATGATTTTGGTGCTGTGGGATGTTATTCTACTTGGTTTAGTAATTCTTAGATAGAAGGACTAACTGTAGACTGTATGAATGAAGACATCTGTTGTTTTTTGTTTAGTGGGGTTAGCTAAATCGATGTTAAAGTCACTGCATATGAGGTTTATTATTCCGAGTAGAAAACTTTTTTTGGCATGACCATTAGGGTCCAAGGGTCAACATAAACTTTGAGTTCCTAAGGTGGGAGAGCTTCTTCAACATTGTGTGGTCACAAACCACACAATGCTCTGCACTTTGCCCCCAGGATAAGAATTGCTCATTCTGAAAGCATTCTAACTCGACTTGAAAGATTTTATGGGGTCATTGTTTTGTTTGTTTAAATGCAACTTTGGAGAAAGTGGGCTGCAGCTCTGCCTCCCTGTTCTTTGTTCTAGTTTCACAGTCCTCAAAACTTGTATTGCAGTTGTGTTCTAATCATTTGTTTAAAATTAAAATGCCTTTTAGCTGTCACGCACCTGTGTGTGAAATGTGTTCTTGGCATTTAACCCATCTCCGGAGGGTGCGATGGGCTTGCAGACAGACTGGAACCATTTGGTGATTAAACCCCCTAATCCTTAATGCTGAGTGCCAAGCAGGGAGGCTCCATGGTCCCATTTTTGGAGTCTTTGGTACGGCTCTGCCTGGATTTGAGCTAACAATCTTTCAGTTTCAGGGCGGACACTCTCCCACAAGGCCACTGAGTTGGTCATTTAAATTATTTGCACCAGTCTCCTATGTAATGTTCTAATTACTGGTATAATTTATTCATTCATTTTTTTTGTTCTTTTCAACTGAATTAACTGAAAGTTCTCTCCTGAGGGACTGTGAAACAAAAATACTGTTAGAGAACTGCCAGATTTCAAAGATTGGTTGTTTCTTTGAGATTTATCCATCGTCAATAATAGTTTTAAATTTTAGATTATGTTTTATTTATCCTTTACTTTAACCAACAACGTTTTTTAGAAATATATTCCCTAAGTCTGTTTTTTTTAATTAATATTAAACCAACGGGTTTTTACGCGTTTGCTTTTTGTCCGGAGTAGTCTTCCTGTTTGCTTCATAGCATACAGGATCTTTGAAGGAAACTGCGCACGAGCTGAGTAGCGGTTTTATTTTGCCTGTAAATCTTCAACACATAAAAGGCGCGTGAACCGTTATATTCGTGATCACGTCAAATAAAAAGTCACCATTTAGCAAAAAACGTTGATTTTTGAAACTAAAACAAACCTGAAAATAAAAAAGGGAAAGTTTGTATTTTTGTTTTTTTTATTTGAATGAACTTTAAAAAAAAAAAAAAAATCTATTGCTCACGTGACCCCGAGCTACAGCCTTCTAGACGATCCAACTGTAGTTACCGTCACAAACGTTCCTCTGCCGCCTCAAGCAACAACAGCGGGAGCAGAACCAGAACCACAACCAGGACCGAACCAGATCCAACAGCGCCCAGATGGAGAACAGCTAAGCTGTGCTGGTCATATGACCGCTCCAAGACGAGAGCACGTGACAGGGGCGGGAAAATGACCCAACACAGACAACCCGCCCACACCACAGACACACACCAACCTACAGCGAACACACAGCCAAAGACTCACACACGCCAACCCGCAAGCCCAGAACAAAGCCAAGAAGCAATCACATCAAAGGCAGAATCGATTAGAAAAGACCCGCAACGAGATC
Organism: Oryzias woworae; assembly: GCA_016861445.1. NCBI lineage: Eukaryota > Metazoa > Chordata > Actinopteri > Beloniformes > Adrianichthyidae > Oryzias > Oryzias woworae. Next base: position 1,611,491 of record BOLG01001158.1, read on the forward strand.
AGTCAGCAGCCGCTACAACCAAACTACTACATGACTGTTGGTCATGACCGCTCGTCCAAGTCCGCCGCTCCGGTCCAAGTCCGCCGCTCCGGTCCATGACCGCCGCTCCGGTCCATGACCGCCGCTCCGGTCCATGTGTGCTTTTTTAATTTATTTATTTAGTTTTTTTAAAAGATTGTTTTGTTGTTTATCATACAGCTACCTTCTTAAATTCTGTTTTCAAATTAAATGTTAAATTAAATAAAACGTTTTATTGATATTTTGTAGGTTCGTTTTCATTTTACAAGAACAGATCAAGTCAGGAACAAAATGGTCACAAGCAGTGAACTGTCAGACTGAATCAAATATCAACACAAAGACAAGATTTCATATTTCACATTTTTGTACAGTGACGAGAATCACTTACATAAACAAAGATGCATTTGCATTTTTTTGTTGCTCTGAAGAAAACTCTACTGGAAGCTCTGCAGACACTTAACCCTAAGGATACTTACCTTACCTCATGAGGGGGCATCAATCACTGTCAAGCCTGGGATTTGAACCCCCAACTCATTGACCCACAGCTGCTCAGCCACCCGAACCAGTCCTGCAATCCAACCAACTGGTCTGCCGGAGACCAGGTGTTAATCAAATCAAAGTAAATCAAATCGAATTAGCTTATGCCATTAAAAATCATTTCAAGATGAACAGAAATGATTCTACTGCTATGAGAAAAAATACCATTTGGACTGAGGCACAGTAGTTTTTTGTTTTTAACTATAATGTAAAAGCAACCAACTGCATCACAACAAACGACACACATGTGATGCAGCAAAACCGATCAACCATCATTCCAGTCCAATGTCTGGAAACACAAAGTCATGTGACCATACAGTGTTGCTGGAATGTTCTAATAATGTTCCTTTGGATTATTCTGATGTGAAAAAACAACAGTGGAATGAACTTTATCAAACTCAGATGTGAATGGATTTAACATTCATTCTTGTTTACTTGTTTGTTTGTGCAAAATAATATTGAGTAAGTTGTATTTAGTGCAATAATGAAATGTTACTTGAAACGTAACTACAATCTATTGATTGACTATTGATTTTCTTTACTTGATCGGAAATATGTAGCAATGATTATTAGATTAATGTAATGACATGTTCTAATGAGAATCCATGTTTGTTACATACTAGTTACCTAAAGTGTGAATCAATAACAGTTACAGAAAAAGTTAGAATTCCCTCAGATGATAATCTAATGTTTTGTTACTTGAAACCTTGATTTCCAATGTGTAGGGATGATTTCTGGATTGATTTAAAATGGTTTTCTAATGATCGTCAGTGAGTATTACATAGCCGTTACATAATGTGTGATTCATGTTACTGTTTACTGAAATCATGAAATCACGTTTTTTCAGAATAAGAATAAGCACTCAGTTTTGTTACAGTTTTTGGAAAATCTGCACTAGATCTGATCAGAACCGGATTTTAAAAATGATGCAAAACTATGAAATGAAGCAACTATGTAGGGGTGGGATTATAGAAGTTCGCTTCTTCCCACTTCTTTTCAAGCAATTAATCAAACTCTACTAGACTTCAGTTATTAATCACTATATTTAATGAATGCTACAAATGTGAATTAAGTGTTACTTTTGTTTGTTTTCTCTCAATCAATGCATTTCATTGACTCAGTCAGAGGCAGTACCAGGTGCAACAAGAAGAAACTACATCAACACAAAAAAACACAAAAAAAATCAGGAGACTGGAAAAACAACCAAATTCTGGAGCCATTTCACTTTTATTGATAATATAAAGGAAGAGTGCAGAGTCTGCAGGACTAACAGAAGGAAAGGAAAACTAACCATCGATCACTGAAGATGTTTTCCCAAAATCAGCAGGGATTAAAAATATTATGGTGGGTCAATCAAAGTCAGAAGAAGGAGGGCGAGCATTTATGCCCAAACTCAACACATCTACACAGGCGTGCTCACACACAAACACACACATTCTTCAAGGGTTTGGTTGTAACCATAAAAAGCGTGATTTCAGTTCAGGAAACGAACTGTGTTGGACATTTCAATTTAGAAAACGTGTTTTTATTTTGCTATCACTCAATTACGTTTTTAGATAAGTAATTAGTAACTTAAATAATTACTTCTTAAATCAATGGAACCAATGTTGAAAAACCATCATGGGGGACTGGTCCATGATCAGGTCTGTCTCCATTCACCCCAACTTTATTACAGAAACAGAGTCTGACAGAAACTCCAAACAGATTGACCATAAAACTATCTCGAAAGGGTATAAACTTAACAGAATTTTACTGAAAATGAGCAGTAAGAGAACAGGAAAAGCAGGCTAAACCTCAACAGATTTGTTGAACTGAATGGATAATCTCTGATGTCACCCATCAAATTCTGGTTGAATAACAACAAAGCTTAACACAAGTCAACCTCATCAGCTGGACTACAGCCATCAGTGGTCCCTTGAGGAGCTGCAGCTTTGGTATTTTCTGGTTTGGTTCAGGTCTGCAAACACAATGTCAACGTGTACACTGATCAAACACAACGAGGGACAACAAACAACTGAACACAAAAGGAAAATAAACACTAGCTGTGGGGATTCTAATTATTTTAGACTGAGACTTCTCAGTTTCTGGGTAGATTCCTTCTGACCTGTCATTCCTCCACAGGAAGAACCACTCCTCAACCACTGATCACATGAAAGGTTAGGAACTCTTTGTCTTCATGAGGTTTGCATCACACTGGGGATGTGTTCGTGAGGTGGTTACTCAACAGAGGAAGCCCCGAGCTTGCAGCTGTGGTGTTGTAATGAGCTCTGATTATGTGTGTGTGAGACTCAGCCTGGTATTCTGTACGGCGCTGTGATGGCAGGCAGGGACAGTGCGAGCTGCGCTCTCAGCACAGCTGTGTTTGTTGCAGGTAAGTCCAGGAAGGCTCAGACCTCGAAGGAGCAGCTGTGGTCACTGATGGTGTCTGCTCTCTACAGGGTTCCTGCTGCTCCTCATAGCAGCATTTCCGGTGGTCCAGATCTCTGTAGGTGAGTCCTTCTCACGGTGCTAGAGGCTCACGACACCACAGGCAGTTTTTATTTAAGCCTCAGTAAATCAAACTCTGAACACTCAGTAACTTCAGAGCTATAGAAAAACTATGTATTTTAAAAAGGTTGTCCAGCCTGCATGGTGTTGCCATGGTAACGATGTCCGTATCGAGAATGTTCAAAATAGCAGGGCTGCTTGAAGTCAGAAAACTTAATTGTGTGAACCTGACCACAGGTGACACAGGGTCTCTTCTTTGCATGAGGGGGCGCGTCTGCATGTGGGGTGTGGTCTCGTTTCCTCATTTGCTTTGGCTCCTGGTCCACTTGCAGATGAACTCTGCTGCAGTTCACCTCAGTGTGAACAGACAAACTTTCCACAGACCAAAGAGAGGAGGAGAACCAAAAGGAGGAGAGGCTGAAGCTCTGAGTGTTTGGAGGAGTAAAACGGCCACAGATGAATTAGAACTCATGGAGACGTTTGGAAATGGGTGAACGTGGCGTAGTGAGAGGCTGCAGGAGCTTCTTCATAGATGAGATGGGTCAGATGACTAGACACTTTTCTTCTTGCTTTGTTCTCATCCTGGTTGGAGACGGTTTTGGATAATAACACCCCCCAGTGAGCAGCTGTTGGACCTGCAGGGAGTTTGGTCAGCTTCAGGCTTTGGTTCATCCCGAGACAGCAGTCAATGAAAGCTGACCAAAGCAGATGGGGGGCATCATCCAGCTTAGCTTCTAGATAAGTTTTTCATGTTTTTATCATCTATAAGCTGTAATTCCTTTGACTTGGATGTTACAGTTCTCTTACCTTTATGGTGTAAATCAGACAAACAGGGATCCTCCCTTTTTTATGGTGATTTTTAAGCCTGGACGTCAGTAGGTTAACAAGAAGAGCACAGCGACGAGCTCAAGTTAGGTGGAGCCCCAACAGAAGGGTGGGGGTGTTGAACAAGCAGAAGCGTCACATCCAGCACTTTCAGATGAATCTTTGTTTCCTCTTTATGCTTCTGTGTACAGGTGCAGCGTATGTGCACGAGTGTCCAGCTGCTCCTCTCCTCCCCGTTTATGTCCTGGTTTTTGGGATCTGGGTTCTGTTGATGATGATCCTCTTCACTGCGCTGAAGCTGCTTTGCTCAGCAGCTCCTGCTCGAGTCACCTGGACGCTGGGGGCCATCTTCATTTTGCTCCTCCTTCTCTGGATCCTCTTCGGTTTGGTCCCAGTGCATGCGAGTCACATGGCTGTGTGCACCATGGTGATGTGTTGTCTCTCTGCAGGCAGCTACCAGGTTTACTCCATCTATCCACCAAACTACCAGAAGAGTGAGACGAACCTGAGCGCCGCTCATCGAAAGAGCTTCACAGCAGAGAAGCTGTTTAACAGCACCACCTTCAGGGAGGGGGGGCGCTTCTGCAACAGGAGCTTGTATCTGCTGGCCTTCTGGAGCACCACTCTACTGCACGTGCTAGCAGGAAGCACGCTGCTAGGCATGTTCTGCATGTGCGCATGCATGAAAGGAGTGGAGGTGTTTGTGCAACACCTCCACTCCTGAACACTTCAGATCAGATTCAGATCAAACTGTTGCTTCACTCACAGTGGGCGGGTTTAACACTTCGGTATTTCCTGCCACAAAAAGAACAGACAGCCCTGAAGTAACGTGATTTGTGGTTATGCGTTGATAAATAACAGTGGGGTACAGAGGACAAAGATAGGACATTTCAAAACATTTTTAGAATAAGGGGAGGTGTTTTGGCCTTCTGTGGTCATTCTCTGTGACGCTGAGCCCAAGGCCTGAAATGGTATGAGTTTCTCTTTCAAATAAATGTATCCAATTTCCACCTTATGGTTAGAAAAACATGTTTTCAAGGGACAAAGGAAGAAGAGCAGCTCTGCTGTCAGTGAGCAGGTCAGGCATGGACAGGGAAAAAGCTGCAGCTGGGTTGGAACATCGGATGACCCCAACCTGCAGACAGCTCCTGATAGATGGCATTTTCATCCATTTTCCACTGTTTTTGCAGCGCAGCAAAAAGCCATTCCAGTGTTTTAGTCAGACTTCTGGTCAAACAAACCAATGACCGAATGTTTTGAGAGCCAGAACAAGTCTTTAAGGAAAAAAAAAGAGAAATCTTGGAAGTTTCTGTTCCACTGCCTTGCCTTCATCCAGAAGGCAAATGTGTTTCTAATGAACTGTTCTCTTTAATCTGCTCAATGAATGAATCTGGATTATCGTTTATGCTGAGGACAAACACACAGAGGCTGACAGCTGTTTTCACATCTGCAATCTCTTTATTGTTTTAACAGGTTTGAACTAAAGTTGTGAAAACAAATGTAATATTTACAGCATTCAACTGTTAAAATCAGAGCAGGTTTTCTCAGAAAATATCAACAAACATGTCAGGGGGGTCAGCACTGCAGAAGCCTTGTTCCAGGTCACCATTGTCCCACAGAGAGGTGGGTTCTGCTGTTCTAGCTAAAGTTCCTGAGAAACACCAGTCTGTGAGGCAGGAACTTCTCCCGGCACAGAGGACACTCGGCCTGAGGACAGGAGCAGACATCAGTACGGGTCCAGAGTTGGAAAGTACTTTGTTACTTTACTTTGTACTTGTACTGAGTATCAAAAATATAAGCAAATTTTACTACCTACTCAACTACATGTTTTGACTGAATATTTGTGCTCTTTGCTCCACTACATTTGAAAGGAGACTCACATTTACTCGTTATGTTTGCTTGAGTAATTTACTTGAGTAAATGTATTTCAGCAACCTGCAGTTCTGAGGGTCAGGCAGAACAAACATCTGCAGATCATCAGGAACCTCTGCAGATGGCCAGAAGTTTCAGGACCACCCGCTCTTCATCAGTTGTGTGTTTGTTTTTAGCAGCATAAAAACTGGGAGCCTCTCTCTGTTGGAGCTGAATCAGAGGTGGTCTAAAAAATCTATATTTTCTTCCTCAACCTGAAGGGGCTTCTTTGTTCAGGTTGATTTAGCATCAGCAGCAGGTGACAGAGAGGTTGTCCTGAACAGACATTAGCAGTTCACAGCAGGAGAATAGTCAAAAACCCAAATGAGACTACCAAGAAAAAGATGAAAGTTATTTTAGAAACAATACTATGGAAGTTAAAGCACCCCTGATGGAAGCTCTCAGATTTTACACAGATGTATCAGAGACCAAATGTCATCATTGGAAATTGGAATTTTTCAAAATTCAAGATTTCCAAAACAGTTTTTCTGTCCTTCTTCAAATGAGCAATTGTTGGACTCACAATGCCCAGAATACACTGCAAACCACACTCCTCCTTCATTTTCTTTAGTTTTCTCATCTTTAAAGTTTTTGAAATGCAAAGATTGTTCAGGCTTGTTGGAAAACATGGAAACATTTTTTGAAAACATTTGACATTATCTCACCACAAAACTGTGGTGAGAGCAGCCGTGTTGTTCGGCCAGAGACAGTGGTATTGAGGACAAGACAGGAAGCAGAACTGATGGTAGCAGAGATGAAGATGCTGAGATTCTCTTTGGGAGTGCCCAAAGGAAACACAAATCTGATCTTTTTTGTGTTTAAAAATACCTTTAATAGGTTGTTGCTTGTGTTAAGACAAACCAATAGACACTTGCTGTCAGTTTAAAACTTTTTTAAAAGAGTTATTGATCCCAGAAGTCCAAATATGTGAATATTGTTTTAGCTTAGGTTAGCTAACAGTTTTTGTGTGCCTGTGGGGTGGTGCTGACAGTGCAGACTCTTCCTGGAAGGGGCTGTTCTCACTTGTCTACATCACAATGTGAGGACCCATTCGTTTTTGTGGATTGGTATGGGCTGGTGCTCATAAAGCAGGTTTTTAGAGGAACGCTCAGAGATGTGTGAATGGATCAAAATACCACAATTAGGTTGTTTTTTCATGAGGATTGAACATTAAAATTTTCATAAACTTAAAAGCTAAACGTTGATTTTGCATGATATAGGCCCTTTAAATTAGTTTATACATGTCCTCCAGCAAAGAAGAATACTTCATGAAAATGTTAAAGTCACCAAAACCACAATTTTCAGTAGAGCGGGTCTTAAAATCTGTAAGGTCCCTTCAGAGCTCTCAGCAGAATTTCTCAGGATCTCTCACTTTTTTCACGTTTCTATGGTCATCTTTTTATTGCAGATTTGCTAAATGTTTTACAGCATTTCTGAGTTTTTAACAGTTTCCATCCATTCCATATTTAGAAGCTAAGAGCTGATGACATGACAAGCATGGGAAGGAGATATGAAGAGGAATAAGTATCACTCCAATTTGTGTACGTTATCCTTGATTTGTGTGTAACTTCAGATTTGCAGGTGCGTAATCCCTGATTTGTGTGTAACTTTGGATTTGTGCGTATGTAATTCTTGATTTTTGTGTGCAAAATTCTTGATTTGTGTGTAACTTTGGATTTGTGCGGGAGTAATTCTTGATTTGTTTGTAATTTTGGATTTGTACGTGCGTAATCCCCGATTTGTGTGTAACTTTGGATTTATGCGTACGTAAATTCTTGATCTATGCGTAACTTTGGATTTATGCGTACGTAAATTGTTGATCTATGCGTAACTTTGGATTTGTGCATGCATAATTCTTGATTTGTGTGTGATCCTTGATTTGTGCGTGCGTAATTCTTGATTTGTGCGTAACTTTGGAATTGTGCGTGCGTAATTCTTGATTTGTGCGTAACTTTGGATTTGTGCGTGCGTAATTCTTGATTTGTGCGTAACTTTGGAATTGTGCGTGCGTAATTCTTGATTTGTGCGTAACTTTGGAATTGGTGCGTGCGTAATTCTTGATTTGTGCGTAACTTTGGAATTGTGCGTGCGTAATTCTTGATTTGTGCGTAACTTTGGATTTGTGCGTGCGTAATCCTTTATTTGTGAGTAACTTTGGATTTGTGCGTGCGTAATTCTTGATTTGTGCGTGATCCTTGATTTGTGCGTTGTGCTTGCATAATTCTTGATTTGTGCGTAACTTTGGAATTGTGCGTGTGTAATCCTTTATTTATGCGTAACTCTGGATTTGTGCATGCATAATTTGTTGGTTTGTGCGTAACTTTGGAATTGTGCGTGAATAATTCTTGTGTCTCAGGTACTATTAGTGTGGTTGCAGAGAGGAAATGTTCAGTTTTAAAGGGACAAGTGTTTTAAAAATCTTTATTAGACTTTTTGTATTAATTATCCAGCACATCTGTTCAAGAAAGCTGGAAAATGTCAAGTTTCACCAGATCTTTGTCACAATCTAAGTTTAAAGCAGCTGATAAGAAAACTCTGATGACCCAGCATTCTAGCAGCATTTGAACGCATCACTTACGCAGGAATCTGGGAGACTTGAAGAGTTTCACATGAGATTTGTGTGTAAATGCGGTTTTGTGTGTGCGTAAAAAGATTTGTGCGTAATTTTTAAAGATGTGTGCGTGTAGTTAGTTTCAAGCTGTTGTAACTTTAAGTTGTGCGTGTGTAAATAGTATTTTTTTGTAATTTTGTAATTTTTTGTACTTATGTATTATTTTTTGTACTTATGTAAAATGTATTGTATGAGTTACAAGTCAAGAATTACACACGCACAAACTGGAGTGATACTTCTCTCCATAAGGGGAGGCCCAAATCCTCAAATGAATCAAGTTTCTCATTAAAATGAATTTATTACAATTCCTGTCAGGGTGAGCTGAATAGGTAAAATCCACCCAGCAAAAGGATTAATCATACGTTTTGACTGGCCTTATTTTAAACACAGTTTGGAGGTTTGATGATCGGAAACTTTGCTGTTCTTTAACAGTTTTAGATTTGCAAAACTTTTTTAAATAACAAAAACTACATTTAAAATGTATTTAGCCAACAAGAACGTATCTGGTTGCATACTGAGACATCTGCAGCATTGTTTCTCGCGGTTCTGAACCTCAGTCCAGTATCTTTTCTCACACTGCAGGCTGTCAATCATATCTGTGAAAGACCAGAAGCCCCCCTGTAGAGTTTGTAAAAGAATAATATGTGATCCCTGCTCCATGCACACAAACACTCGAATGGTGATGCAGTGAAAACATATATGGATGCAGCGTCACTGCTTGCTCAGTTCTTCAGGATACCAGACTGACCTTGGTGTTGCACCACTCTGTTATGCACTCCCAGCAGAAAAGGTGTCCACAGGGTGTGCAGGTGGAGTTCCTCCGAGCCTCCAGGCAGAGGATGCAGCGGGTGGCAGAGGGGGCGGAGCTCTGGGGGCCCTCAGGACTGAGAACAAAGAGGTCAGCCATACTGCATAAAACTGCTTCAAAGATAAAAAAAAAAAAAATCTGACAATAACACAGATCAGATTTAGAAAGACCTGGATCAGAGCCAGTCCAGTACCTGAGGCTCCTGTAGAGCTTCCACTCCTCCCGGGCCCTCTGTCTCTGCCTAAAGCTGCCCAACTGCAGAGCCACACTGCCGAGCAGCTGCAGGAGGGAAACGGCACCAAGCAGCCTGTAGGTTGTCCTGATGGAGGCATCATCCCCGCTTAGCCTCTCCACCCGCAGCTGCACCAGTGTAAAAGTCCGTCACACACCAACTCGTCTCAGATATTTCTCCAGATTACTTCGCATAATAGTTAGCATTACTTGAAGTGTTTTGATTCTCTGCCATATCGTCTTCACATCTGATTCATTAGATGTGACTTATTTAGATATATTGATATAAAAGATATATTGATATAATCGATTAATTCAATTTTTTTGCTTTAGACGATTTATTTTTGGAAAAATCGAGATTTTATTTTCCCAGCTCTCTGCTTTCTTGGGCTTCCGTTGGTTGGAGTAAAGACAGCCCGTGTGTCTGTCTCTACCAACGAGCAGACATGCAAAGCAGCATGCAGAGCGTGCGGAGCAGCATGCAGAGCAGCTTTTTCTGCAAAGCCGAGAAAAACAAAACAAAAAAACTTGCTGCATATTTTCAACACATAAAGCACCCCCACCCCCACTCCCATAGCTTCTATACACTTCTCTGTGTAGCGATTAGCTTACGCTGGAGCTGCACGACGTGTTTTTTAATGGGATGCGAACAGAAATGGAGGATAAACCGTCTGGACTCACAGCAGCAACAGAGTTTAACTTTTAAAAAGAGTTGATTAGGAGTCAGCGGGGTTGTTACACACTGATGCTATCATGCTACGACGCTACATGCTAATGCTATGCTAACGAGCTGTGCCGCTTCACACCAGTTTGTGACCAATTTAATGTCAGAGAATATTTTCACGGAGTGGACTTTAAGACATGGCAGATAAATACAACAAACTTAATTCATGGGACATTCAAAAAATGTTAACAGATGTGAATCCACTTTGAATAAAACTTTATCAACAATATCTACCGTTACACAGCCTTTGTAGAGCTGAAAAAGCCCCCTGTCATGAGAGCACTGCATCTCTACTGTTCATAACATAAAGACAATAACCCAAAACTTTATAATGCTTTTAGGCTGGTTTGTGTTATGATTTCATATAAACATGAATCAACTGGAGATTTAATTGGGAAAATCTGCTCTTTTGTAAATCTGTCTTTGTTCATCAGCATGTTTTCATTTGAGTTTAAAGTTAGGTGACATTAAAGATGTGTTCATGCTCTTTATATTGTACATTTATGCCATTTTATTTTCTTCGTTCTATGAAAATAATTTTCATTCTCTGCATACGTCAGTGGTTCAGACTAAAGGTGACTGACAGCCCTCCTCATAAGGGTCACAGTGGGGCTTTTTATCTCTGCTTTAGAGAATAAACAACACGTTTGTGATGGAAAATAAAACACTTCAAAAGCAGAGAGCAAAGACTGATTAGAAATCTGAGTCATTTAAAACAGTTATCTTATGTTTTCATTATGCTTAGTATTATAAGACAAAAGTGCATAATTTTCAGATGGCCTCCAATAGGAGCATAACAGATCACTGCTGGTGAAAGAATTCTGACTTGCCCTGCTTCTCTTACCTTTTTTTTTTAAATATACTTTTGGTTTTTGTGTCAAGATGCAGTACACAATAATGTATTTTGTTTATATAGGCATTTTGAGTATTTTTTAAATAATAATATCTTTCGTTCAAAGATGTCATTTATGTTTCATTTTTATAAATATGCCTCAATGAACAAATGTTTGATGTGAAATACAGTATCTCACAAAAGTGAGTGCATCCCTCACGTTTTTGCAATTTTTTGTTCATATCTTTTCATGGGACAACACTGCTGAAATAATTCTTTGACACAATGAAAAGTAGTCAATGTTCACCTTGTGGGAATTTATTCTTCCATCAAAATAAAATCACAATACAGGCATCCATAGCCAAACACCTGGAAACAGAAGTGAGTACACCCCTAAGTGAAAATGTCCGGCGTTTTAAAGACCGCTGACCCGGAACAAGCCTCATTATGGTCAACCAAACCAGTTGAGTGCAAGTTCTCAGCATCACATCCAAAGGTGGGCTTTGAACAACAGACATACAAGTGTTTCGAGTATTGCAGCAGAGGTCAAAGGAGTGGGGGGTGAACCTGTCAGTGCTCAGATCATATACCGCACAGTACATCAAATTGGTCTACATGCTGTCATCCCAGAAGAAAGCCTTTTCTGAGGATGACACACAAGAAAGACCAGAAACAGTTTCCTGAAGACAAGCAGACTAAGGGACATTGATTATTGGAACCATGTCCTGTGGTCTGATGAGACCAACAGAAACCTATTTGGTTCAGATGGTGTCAAGCGTGTGTGGCATCAAGGAGTACAAAGACAAGTGTGTCTTGCCTACAGTCAAGCATGGTGTTGGTAGAGTCATGGTCTGGGGCTGCATGAGTGTTGCCGGCAGTAGGAAGCTAAAGTTCATTGAGGGAAACATGAATGCTAACATGAACTGTGACATACTGAAGCAGAAACTGGGCCACAGGGCAGCATTTCAGCATGATAATGACCCAACACACCTCCAAGATGACCACTGCCTTGCAGTGAGATTGAGGGTAAAAGTGATAGATTGACCAAGCATGTCTTCAGATCTAAACCCAATTGAATGTCCTAAAAGGAAAGGTGGAGGAGCATAAAGTCTCAAATGTCCACCAGCTCCGTGTAGTTAGTCATCATGGAAGGGGATTCCACTGGCAACCTGTGAAGCTCTGGTGAACTCCATGCCCACGAGAGTTAAGGCAGGGCTGGAAAATAATGGTTGACACACAAAATATTGACACTGACCATTTTCACTAAGAGATGTACTCACTTTTGTTTCCAGGTGTTTGGCTATTGATGCCTGTGATTTATCTTGATTTACGCTGCTCTGCAGGATGAACATTAACTACTTTTTTGTGTCAGAGACTCATTTCTGCAATGCGGTTCCAAAGATATACTGTAAATACATATCCGCAGAAATGTGAAGGATGTACTCAGTCTTCTGAGATACTGTATTTATGTTTTGAAGTACATTATATATGTTTTAATAAATGTATGTTTTGGAATAAAAAAAAAATTGTAGGCTTTGATCTGTTGTTTTTCCTGTTGTTTTTTTTTTTCTTTTTGTGATCTGAACTGTGACAGAATCTGTGATCCGTTGCATCCCTAGCCAATAATTATGGGTGTAATGTGGGTGCCCAAACAGATCATCTGCAATCCTGCTGAAACGGTTTTCTGCTTTAGGATTTTGTCTAGTAGTACTTTGTTCTGTGTGTCAGTTACTGAGGATGACAGTCCCCTCAGTGTGTTCTGGAACATTACCGCTCATGGAAAAGCCTGTCTCTCTCTCCTCTGTTTTGCGGAAATAAATGTTTCAGGTTACATGAACCTAACAATTTTAAAAATGAAAGTTTGAGATTTTGTGAGAGTTTTGAATTTTTAGTTCCTATAAGTGATTTACTTAAACACATGTTCTGTCTGTGATTTCATTTATTACTCTCACTTCTGGTTTGGGTTGATGTCATGGCCAAAGTTTAGGAGGCAGAGTCCTGGTTTATTTGAGACATTTCAGATGTTTCTGTTTGTGCAGAACAAAAAAAAAGATGCATGTGCTGCATGAGGGACTCACATAGCTGATTCCCGCTGCTCTCTTGGACAAGTGGTAGAAGGAGCTGCTGAGGTAGAAGAGGGCAGTGTGGAGGCGGTGCACAACTGCCACAGTCTGCTGTATGATGCTCACAGCTGGAAGCCACGCCCTCCTTTGCTCCTCTGTCATCAGTCCCACCACCCTCTGCACCCACAGCCTCAGCCAGCCGCTTAGGCCCCACCCAGGTGATGCCATCCGCCGCCGGTCATCCTGACGCCCTCCAGCTCATTCTCCAGACACACCAGCAGTTTGTCCAGCAGGTACGGAATGAAGGCGTGGAACACGACAAAAAGCATGCGCCTGGCCCACGAGGGGATATGGCGTTTGGAGGGATCCACCTGCACGATGTTGACATACTCCTCCCCCAACGTCTGAAAACCTGTGAGGCCAAACTCACACCTGAGTTATGTCAGTGGAGCGAAGGAGCATCTCTGAGTGGATGAAGCTTACCTGAGAGTGTGGTCAGACTAAGGTAAGCCACGTCAGACACAAGCTCCACCTCCTTTCTCCAGCCCAGCCAGAATCTGGATCCTAAACATCCACACACACATGCCCTTCTGAAGAAAACCACAGATCAAGAAAAACTTTGAAAATTCAAAGACTCAATCTGCTGGACAAAAACAAACAAAAAAAGGCAAATCCATCCATCTTTGTAACCCACTGTATCCCTTTCAGGGTCATTGGGTTGCCAGATCCTGTACCTGCTGCTAAAGGAAGGATACAGCCTGAACAGATCGCCTGTCGGTTGCAGGGCCATAACCACACACACATGCACACCTTTTGGACAGTGGGAGGAAGTTGGAGTGCCTGAAAAAACCCACACACACAGGGAAAAGGTGGAAATCCCACACTGGATGGCTCCAGCCGGGATTCAAACCAGGGCCATCTCACTCTGAGGGTGGAGCGCTAACCACTGCACAACTGTGCAGCACTGGCAAATTAGCTAGTGTTAAGATTGCAGAATTTCAGAAGATTTGGAAAGTGACATCACAGTTTACGTTTTCACTGTCTGGACAGAAAAGCGCTTCAGAAATGTTTTGTTATTGCATCATGTGGCTTCTTGTTTTTCATTATAGAACAAAAGTTGAAAAAATATAGATAGTTAACAGGAACCAGCAGAAGACGACACATTACTCCTGTGTTAGCTTCACTTCAGTTGAATCAAGTTCAAAATCCTCCTGCTAACATATACGGCCTTAAATGGGATGGCCCCATCCTATATTAAAGATCTCATAGAGCCTTACCAACCAAACAGAACACTTCACTGACTAAATGCAGGACTGCTTGTGGTTCCTAGAATCTCTAAAGCACAGATGGAGGTAGAGCCTTTAGCCACCAAGCCCCTGTAGCACCTGAGAATGGCCAACCCATTTCCTTTGCTTAGCCTATTTGGACTATTAGATTATATTAATATTCAAATACTATAATGGGTAACACTTTTTAATAAGATTCCTTAATAAGATTTATTAACATACTAACAAACATTTTTAATGTGGTTACAGGGTGCGACTAAGACATTTATCAGCACAACAAGCCGAATACGATTTATTAACATCTAAAGTTAGACCATTGTCTACAAGGGCCATATTAATAAACTGCTTACAAGCTTAACAAATGCAATAACTATCTTTGTCAACATTATATTGAGTGTTTTGCAGCACCTCATCTAAAGTGTTACCCAATCTTGTAGACTTTAAATCTACTATTTCCTCTATTCTTTATCATTTACCAGTACTATAATTTATTCTGTTCATCATGCCTCTGTTTGGTGCAGTACGATTCACATGCTGTCCCTCTTTCCCACCCCCCCCTACATGGGAGCGAGAGAGAATCCTGATTCCTGGTGGATCGTCTGACCTCCTGTCTTTGGCTGTGACTTCGCCTTTGGCTCTTCCCGCTCCTGTCTTTGACCGTGACCTCGCCTTTGGCTTTCTGTCTTTGGCCGTGACCTCGCCTTCAGCTCTTCCCGCTCTGTCTTTTGGCTGTGACATCGTCCTCTTCATGCTCCTGTCTAGGCTGTGACCTCGCCTTTGGCTCATCCCGCTCCTGTTTTTTGGCTGTGACCTCGCCTTTGGCTCTTCCCGCTCCTGTCTTCGTCCGTGACCTCGCCTTTGGCTCTTCCGCTCCTGTCTTTGTCCGTGACCTTGCCTTTGGCTCTTCACGCTCCTGTCTTCAGCCGTGATCTCGCCTTTGGCTCTTCATGCTCCTGTCTTTGCCGTGACCTCGCCTTTGGCTCTTCCTGCTCCTGTCTTTGGCAGTGACCTCGCCTTTGGCTCTTCCTGCTCCTGTCTTTGTCCGTGACCTTGCCTTTGGCTCTTCATGCTCCTGTCTTTGGCAGTGACCTCGCCTTTGGCTCTTCCGCTCCTGTCTTTAGCCGTGATCTCGCCTTTGGCTCTTCGCCCCTCCGTGACCTCGCCTTTGGCTTTTCCTGTGTGGCCGTGACCTCGCCTTTGGCTCTTCCGCTCCTGTCTTTGTCCGTGACCTCGCCTTTGGCTCTTCACGCTCCTGTCTTCGTCCGTGACCTCGCCTTTGGCTCTTCCGCTCTGTCTTTGTCCGTGACCTTGCCTTTGGCTCTTCACGCTCCTGTCTTCAGCCGTGATCTCGCCTTTGGCTCTTCGCTCCTGTCTTTGCCGTGACCTCGCCTTTGGCTCTTCCCGCTCCTGTCTTTGGCAGTGACCTCGCCTTTGGCTCTTCCTGCTCCTGTCTTTGTCCGTGACCTTGCCTTTGGCTCTTCAAGTGACCTCGCCTTTGGCTCTTCACGCTCCTGTCTTCCCTTGACCTCGCCTTTGGCTCTTCCTGCTCCTGTCTTTGGCCGTGACCTCGCCTTTGGCTCTTCACGCTCCTGTCTTTGGCAGTGACTTTGCCTTTGGCTTTTCCAGCAACCTCAGCTGTTCCACTACTCCAGCTGGATGAATTCTATCTGCTACACTATTCAAACATGTTGTTTTTTTTTAAATATTTAGCTGTTTTTTTTCTCAATTGTAGCTGTTTATCTAGATGTGTGTTTGTTTATTAGACATATACTTGTTTTTCAACCATGTAGTTGAGAAAAAAAAACAGAATCTGAACCAGTGCTTTATGTTTGCAGGTACTCAGTACCGGGACTTCTAAAAATAGCTCTTTAGAGAATCGCCACTTCTCCTCTCCAGGAGTACAGCAGGTACTCGGTACTGACTCAGTACTAGAGATGTGATGTTGTTCTTTTTTTCCTCCCTGAGTTTTACACGTTCAAACAAGCCGTTCCCTTTAACTTCAGATGCAAATGCCACACGAGGTGTGAACACCTGATACAGTATGGAAGCAAATGACTGCCATGGAGCATAAAGAGGGAAATTTTTGCCCTAAGTACCTCAGGATCAACAATTGAAAAAAAACTCCCTGTAAGACACTCCAGTCATCCGTTGTTTCCTTTGGTCCGGTTCTGCCTGTCCTGTCCACCATATGGGCCTAATCCAAAAATATGGCAGCCGGCCTGGTGTGCCTAGCGACACTCGGGACAGAAGAAGAAGGAGCACTAACGTCATCGTGGTGCTCTATGTGGAAATGCAAAGTAAAACTGATTTTTGAGATACATTTTGTGCAGCTAGATTTGAAAAGGAAAAAGTAATCTTCATTTGCTTTGTGACTCTCAGAATGGAGCTTATTATAGTGGAAAAAGCCGTTTGGAGGACTAAGTTGTCATTTTATTTTTGACTCAACTGATGCAGCTCTATTGTAAAAACGAAAAAGTATTTCCACTATTGACTTTTTTTTTTTTTTAATAAGAGTCACATTTGTCTCAATTCTGTTGGAACCTGTTGTAAAGAGAACGACCTAGAACAATGTTTGCTTTTTTTTCTTTTTTTGAGCACGGTCTGGCTCATTTTTCATTTATACATCGTGTATCTTATACAGGACAGAAGAAATGTACTTAGAATTTGTCTTGGATGTTCAATGTATGTTTCAATAAGTTATACAAAAGTGAAAGTAAACTAATGTTTTTAAGTTATAATATTTTTAAGTAAATGTTAACATTCTTCTGATCAGGACGTTTAATTTAATTACTTCAAGAAAATGTTACATTTTTGGTTACATTATCGTTGCCTGTTTGCTTATTATGAAATCAAAGTAAAATCAACATAGTTTTTGTACACCCATTTTAAATAATTTAGTGTACATAGTCAATCTATGAGTACATGTATTTATAGACTTGATCTGAGCTCCATCTCTTATTTCCTTTTGTGAAAAAGGACGTTTGTTTTCTTGATCAAATAGACTCTCTTCATTTTATGTTTCGACTTCCATGAAAGAGAGTTCCGTCACTTCCTGTTGTCCACTGAAAGCGCTGCTCATCCATTCTGTTAACCGGGTTTTTCTGCATTTGTAGACAGTTCCGAACACGGTTTCCGAACCCTGCGAGCGTTCCTACCTGCGAGTGTCTGAACAGCTTCATTTGCGTTGTTTCTCAGAACCGTTCGGTAGAAATCGTCCTTCTGACAGGACCGAACCAGCTGGGCCTGGTTCGCGGGAGCGAGCGGCATCGTGAGCGCGTCTCACAGAGATGTGGGTGTCCGCTGGTGACCCTTTAGCGGGCGGATGCAGACATCCGAACCACTGGTGGAATCCGCATGGAACATGCATCAGAGCGGGCCGGGGTTCTGCCCAGACTCATAGACGAGAGTCTTCTTCTTCCGATGTTTCCCGGCAGGCTGTTGATCACTGCTGCCCCCCACTGGTGTTTGTTAGTATTTAAACAGATCCTGTCGTTCAGACCAGAGGAAATGAATGACTGCTCGTCTCAGAGGCGGATCTGGCACCAATGTCGCCCTGGGCGACCACACCAGTAGCGCCATACAATGTCAAATATTTAACAAATACCAAGCATACAAAATGCAACTAGAAGCTTGTAACATTTTACAGCTTATAGAACTGTAATAAAAACTTACTAAAAGTAAGGATAACTCTTATAAGAATAACATCACACAAATGTTTGCTTGAGGTTAAAAAATGAGTTCCATTATAATACAAAGTCAAGAAAACTATGTAAAACTCGTGCAACTTAAAGCTTGAAAATTCGTATAGATTATTATGCTGCCATTAAATTATAACCACACAAAGTGGCAGACAGTTGTGAAGTGGAAAGAAAATTATACAAGAGTTCCATTTTTTTTACAAATAAAAAACTGAAAAGTGCAGTGTGCAAAAGTATTCAGCCCCCTCTTTCTCTGAGAGCATCCAATTTCCTTCAGAAGTTGCTTGATGGTTGGTGACTGATCAGATGTTGACTAATGACTTCATAGAGTCCACCTGTGTGTCATTTAATCTCAGTCTCCAAATCCAGCTGTTCTGTGACAGTCTCTGTGGTTTGTCAAGAGAATATTGGGGAGAAAACAGCATCATGAAGTGTAAGGAACACACCAGACAGGTCAGGGAGAAAGTTGTGGAGAAATTGAAAGCAGGTTTAGGCTAGAAAAAGATTTCCCAAACTTTGAACATCCATGAACCACTGTTCAGTCCATCATCCACAAATGGAAAGAGTTTTGAAACAACTGCAAACCAACCTAGACATGGTCGTCCACCTAAACTAACAGACTGAACAAGGAGACACTGATCAGAGATGCAGCCAGGAGTCCATGATGACTCTGGATGAACTGCAGAGATCTACAGCTCAGGTGGAGGAATCTGTCCATAGAACAACCATCAGTCGTGCACTGAACACATCTGGACTTTATGGAAGAGTGGCAAGAAGAAAACCATTGTTAAAAGAAAACCACAAGAAGTCCTGTTTTGCACTTTTCCATAAGCCATGAGAGTGACCCAGCAAACATGTGGAAGAAGGAGCTCTGATCACAAGAGACCAAAATGGAACTTTTTGGCCTAAATGCAAAGCACTGTGTGTGGAGGAAATCTAACACTGCACATCACTCTGAACACACCACACCCACTGTCAAACATGGTGGTGGCAGCATCATGCTCTGGGGCTGCTTCTCTTCAGCAGGGACAGGGAATCTGGTTAGAGTTGATGGGAAGATGGTGGAGCCAAATCCAGAGTAATATTGAAGGAAATCCGTTGAAGTCTGAAAGAAGTTTGCAAACCCCAAAAAACGTTAAAGCTGCTTTCTGTTCTCGGGTGTGGGCCAACCAGTAATACACACGTGGACAAAATTGTTGGTACCCCTCAGTTAAAGAAGGAAAAACCCACAATTCTCACTGAAATCACTTGAAACTTACAAAAGTAACAATAAATAAAAATATATTGAAAATTAAATAATCAAAATCAGCCATCACTTTTGAATTGCTGATTAACATAATTATTAAAAAAAAAAAAAAAACTAATGAAACAGGCCTGGACATTTTGATTTTGAAAGGTGCATTTTGATTATTTAATTTTCAATAAATCTTTATTTATTGTTACTTTGTAAGTTTCAAGTGATTTCAGTGAGAATTGTGGATTTTTCCTTCTTTAACTGAGGAGTACCAACAATTTTGTCCACTTGTGTAGCTGAGACCTTGGCAGGATCCATGTGTATCTCCCCTGTGGATACTGCGAGTCCTAAGAATGTGGTGGAAGACACGTGGAATTTACATTTCTCAGCTTTAACTAAGAGTTGGTTCTGGAGTAAACGCCCAAGGACTTCTCGAACATGTTGTATATGCTCGGTCTCAGATTTGGAGAAGATCAAAATGCTGTCCAGGTATGCAAAGACAAACTGGTTGAGCATGTCTTCCAAAACATCATTGACCAGATTCAGAAGCACAGCAGGGGCATTGGTTAGTCCAAAAGGCATAACCTGGTACTCGTAATGCCCCAGGGGTGTGTTGAAGGCGGTCTTCCATTCATCGCCCTCTCGAATGCGAACCAGATGATAAGCATTGCGTAGATCGAGCTTAGTGAAGAACTTGGAGCCCTGAAGCAGTTCAAATGCTAAGGTCATGAGAGGCAATGGGTAGCGATTCTTAATGGTGATCTGGTTCAACCCTCGATAGTCAATGCAGGGGCAAAGGGACCCGTCTTTCTTCTTTACAAAAAAGAAACCGACACCAGCAGGTGATGATGGGGGACGAAAGAAACCAGAAGCGAGGGAATCATTGATGTATGTTTCGAGAGTTTTGTGTTCGGGGGCCGACAAAGCATAAAGGGGACCCTGAGGAGGTGAGGTGCCTGGTAGAAGGTTGATTGAAGGTCGTGATAAACCAGGGGAACTTTTGACAAATCGGGAGGCACAGAATCTTTCTTAAGAACCATGGGCTGACCTTACGGTGCCCGCCATAAGGCAAGTAGTAGGGCAGTTAGGACCCCAATTTTGGACCTTGTTGGTCTGCCAGTTAATGTGTGGATTGTGGTCACGCAGCCAAGTGATCCCCAGAATAAGGGGAGAGACACAGACTCAATAACCACAAACGAACGCTGCTCATAATGATTATCGATCTGTATTTTTAGTGGTTCAGTGATGTATGGACCGGGATGGATCAAATGGTCATCAATAGCTTGGACCTTCAGAGGTTGGGGAAGCGCTCTGATCGGAATATGGAGTTGAAG
Organism: Oryzias woworae; assembly: GCA_016861445.1. Lineage (NCBI taxonomy): Eukaryota > Metazoa > Chordata > Actinopteri > Beloniformes > Adrianichthyidae > Oryzias > Oryzias woworae. The sequence goes on from BOLG01001158.1 coordinate 1,632,090, forward strand.
CATCAGTCCTTTGACAATGAAGTCAACATCGGCTCCGGAGTACACAAAGGCCGTGGTCCGAAAAAGGCGTACAGGAGCATGCAGGGTTATGCTAAACTGAAATGGTTGCTTGGGGGTCTGATGATGGAACGGCTCAGAAAGGATCCCCCCGTTCCTACATAACCTGTCCTTTTACAGGACAGTTCCTGACCTGGTGACCTGACCCCGAACAGTAGAAAACAAAGGCGCTGTTAAAACCGCCTCTCTCATTCCTCAGGAAAAGGCCTGGTGCTGCCCAGCTGCATGGGCTCCTCTGAACACGAGACTCCGACTTCCCTCCTTGGAGTCATGGGAGACATGGAGGAAAAACTGTGTTAAGGATCTGTTGTGTCTCTCACCTCTGCGTTCCTTTAGATGCCTGTTTATGTTAGCTGCTAACTCCACGAGTCCGTTTAAGTCATCAGGGAGTTCTCTTGCTGCCAGCTCGTCCTTCACCCTCTCAGACAGGCCTCGATAGAACGTGTCAACACATGCAGGCTCATTCCAGCGGGTGTCCGCTGCGTATCTGCGGAACTCTATAGCATAGTGATTGACAGTCCAGTTACCTTGACACAAGGTTGACAGCAGGCGTGCAACCTCCTTCTCAGGCCTGACAGGGTCAAAGACCCTCCGCAGTTCTCTGGAGAAACTAGCAAAGTTGAGACATGACGCTGAACCCCTCTCCCATTCTGCTGTTCCCCAAAGCCTGGCTTGTCCAGTGAGCAACGAGATGGTATCGGCAACTTTAGAGGCTTCAGATGGGAATGAGGAAGGCTGCAATGCCAAACTGCATTGCACACTGGGTAAAAGCGGCAAGGCAGACTCACGAAGACGTGGCAGGTAGAGACCGTGGTGCAGGCTTGCGTGGCCGTGGCGAGGGCTTAAAGAAGCAACGACAACTTCCTGGCGAAGAGGACTGGAAAGTAAACAGGTTAAGTAGTGTGGGGAACAGGAGGTGAGAATGAGACTGATTGCCTGGAGGGCGGACCCGACAGAACCAGAGAAACGACAGTCAACGCCGCTGCCAACATCCCCAAAAGCCGGAGGTGCAGGAAGAGGGACAAACACCAGTCGGCATGCAGCCTCCTGAACAAGGCGAGGACAGCAACCATCCTTGAAGAGGAAGGAGTCATAGCCACAGAGTCCCGGGGACCATACTGAGGAAAACTGTGGCCTGCGTTAGAACCAACTTGCTCATTGCCAGATTCACACACAGGCCCAGATTCCCCACGTGGTCCAGAACCCGGTGAGCATCCCAAAACACCGCCACGCGGCAGGGAGGGAGATCAGCCAGTCATCTAGGTAAGGGAGTATTCGCAACCCCTGAGTCTGCAAAGGGGACAGGGCCATGGCGACCATGCGATAAATACGCAAGGCGACAGGGACAGCCCGAAGGGAAGAACCCTGAACTGAAAATGGCGGCCCTCAAACACAAATCTCAGTAATCGCCAGTGGGACACGAGCAATCGGTAAATGAAAGTAGGCCTCACTGAGGTCGATGGAAACAAACCAATCGCACCAGGGCGATCAACTGCAGCATCTCCATGAGCCGCAGCAGCACGCAGAAAGGAGTACGCTTCAGGAAGACATTCAGAGCGTGCTGGTTGAGGACCAGATGCAGATCGCTGGTCTTCTTTGGCACAGGGATTTTAGCGCCCTTGGCCAGAAGAGATGACACCTCCAGGTGTCTTATTACATAGGAGGAATATAAAAATTGGTTGGCCTGACACATGGGTTTTCTATGTGTAGTGTTCATACCACATCCATTTCCTGATTGTTAACTCTCTGGTTCGTATGATGATGCTGTCTCCCTCTGAACATATTTTGCATAATCAGTGTGCTTTTGGGTTTCCAGAGTCTGCACCCAGGAGGAAGCTGGACTGCATCCAATCCAATTTGCCACAAAATTATTGATCCATTCTGCCTTGCATTATCAACATTCAGACCGCTGCTGGTGGTGTAATGGTATGGGAGATATTTTCTTGGTACACTTTGGGCCTCTTAGTAATTGATCATGGGCACAACACCACAGCCTACCTAAGTATTGTTGCTGAATATGTCTATCCCTTTATGACCACAGTGTAACAACATCTTCTGATGATACTTCCAGCATGATAAGGATGTCATAAAGCTGGAATCATCTCAGACTGGTTACTTGAACAAAATAAGTTCACTGGACTCAAACAGCCTCCAGAGTCACCAGATCTCAACCCAACAGAACACCTTTGGGATGTGGTGGAATGGGAAATCGGCATCATGGATGTTTCAGCCGACAAATCTGTGCAGCTGTGTGATGCTGACATGTCAATGTGGGCCAAACTCTCTGAAGAATGTTTCTAGAACCTTGTTGAATCTATAACACTATGGATTAAGACAGTTCAGAAGGCAAAGGGGGGTCAAACCCCGTAAGGTGTACTTATTAAAGTGGCTGAGTGTACATTCACATCAATAAATTGCTCAGATAAATTGCTTGATATTAAAGGTTTCTGATTTCAGTTTAGCATTGAGTAACGTTTTTATTTTATGTTGGGTGAAGCTCATTGATTTGGAGCTGTGTGTCTGCCATCACTGCTAATCTAGTAGATCTGGACTTGTTTTCTCAGCTTCTGAACAAACCTACTTTGACATCTGAAGGACCTTTTATGAAAAGGCTTTGGCCTGTCAGTGTCAGACTGTAGCAGCCTGGAGCTGCCCTTCATTATGTGCACAAGCATTCGTGCACGTTTATTCAGAGCCTAAAGCTGCAGAACTGTTTTTTTTTGTCTCCAGCTGGTGTAGAATAACCTCAACAGACATCCATTGTAAACTGTCTCCTATCTGATTACTTCTACTTTTCTTAGCTTTGAAACTGCCCCCCTGTCCCCCAGGAAGTTCAACTTTGCTTCCAGTGTGTGAGGCGGGACTATTGTTCTCCCCCTCCCTGCTCCACAGAACAGCAAGTTTTGGGCTGTTGTAGACGGGAGGTGGAGGCACGCTGAGCTGCTGGAGGAAAGGGGGGGGGACTGTAACTCACAGGTAAACCGTCACACTTTTTTCACAGGTGGGGTTCAGCATCTTGGATCTGGGATCAGAAGCTGGATGAGGGTGCTTAGAAGGGGAGAATTGCACCAAATGACCGAAATTTGAGAGACATCCGGGGTGTCTGACACCCCCCCACGCCTAACTCAATACATTTTAAAAGTTTTTTTTTTTTTTTTCCACTTCTACTGAGAACGCTTCAAGATGCTGCCACGTGCATGTCAGGTGGGAGCGTACAAAAGAGTGACCTCTGTCTCAGAAGCTGGTGGTATATCGGAAGGAGGGGAGGGGGGTGTGATCAGAAGAAGGTAAGCAGACTCTCTTCTGGAAGTAGAAGGTGAAGTGATGCTGAGCAGAGGGTGGGAGTTTTTTTTTTTGGTGCTGAGGAAGGGTGAAGGGAGAATGAAGACCTAAGGGAATAGGAATATATGATGACTTTTCTGAGAGTAGAGAGGGGAAAGATTGTGATGGCCATAAAAGTTTACAGAAGGATTTTGTAAATTATTCTTGATTGGACCAGTAGGCACTAGAGCTGCTGAAGGATCAGGGTGATGTGAAGGTGACTAGGAGTCCCACTGGTTGCCGCATGGTTTCTTGCTCCTCCATTCTTGGCTTTAATTGCACATTAGACCAGGGGTCCCAAAACTTTTTCTTGTGAGGGCCACATTACTGTTCTTCTCTGATGTGAGGCCAGGTTCACTTTGTCGTCAAACAGTAACAGTGTATTCACACCGATCGCGAATCGTGCATCTAAATCGCGTGTCCCGTCCCTCCTTCACCACGCAGAGAATTTGCTGATCACCGCATGGCCAAAAATGTGTTCCCTAAGCTCATCACCTTGGCCGCAAGTGGGAGGAGCCTCAAGGTAATGGTTTTAGCCTGGTTGCTACATGGAGTTACCAGCTAATGTTTTTAGCCTGGTTGATAGATGGAGCTACCAGTTAATGTTTTTAGCCTTGTTGCTAGATGGAGGTACAGCTAATGGTTTTAGCCTGGTTGCTAGATGGACCTACCAGCTAATGTTTTTAGCCTGGTTCCTACATGCATCTATAAGGTAATGGATTTAGCCTGGTTGCTAGATGGAGTTACCAGCTAATGTTTTTAGCCTGGTTGATAGATGGAGCTACCAGTTAATGTTTTTAGCCTTGTTGCTAAATAGAGGTACAGCTAATGTTTTTAGCCTGGTTGCTAGATGGAGCTACCAGCTAATGTTTTTAGCCTGGTTGCTACATGGATCTACAAGGTAATGGTTTTAGCCTGGTTGCTCGATGGAGTTACCAGCTAATGTTTTTAGGCTGGTAGCTAGATGGATCTACTTGCTAATGTTTTTAGCCTGTTTTTAAAGATGGAGCTACCAGCTATTCTTCTTAGTCTGGTTGCTAGATGGATCTACCCGCTAATGTTTTAGCCTGGTTGTTACATGGAGTTACCAGATAATGTTTTTAGCCTGGTATTTACATGGAGCTACCAGCTAAGGTTTTTAGCCTGGTTGCTAGATGGAGCTACAATCTAATGTTTTTAGCCTGGTTATTACATGGATTTACTTGCCATTTTTTTTTTAGCCTTGTTGCTAAATGGAGCTACAAGCTACTGTTTTTAGCCTGATTGTTAGATGGAGCTACCAGCTAATGTTTTTAGCCTTGTTGCTAGATGGATCTACAAGCTAATGTTTTTAGCCTGGTTGCTAGATGGAGCTACAGCTAATGTTTTAGCCTTGTTGTTAGATGGATTTACCAGCTAATGTTTTTAGCCTGGTTGTTAGATGGAGCTACCAGCTAATGTTTTTAGCCTGGTTGTTACTTAGAGCTACCAGCTAATGTTTTTAGCCTGGTTCAATGATAAATTAGCTAAATTTATAGATAAACATAACATTCTAAATAAAAACCAATATGGTTTTAGAGAAAACAGATCAACCTCAATGGCTATCATTGATGCTGTTGAGGAAATCACAAATGCTCTGGACAAAAATAAATTTGCAGCCAGAATTTTCATTGATTCAAAAAAAGCATTTGACACTCTCAATCATGACATCCTACTTGATAAACTGGAAGGGTATGGGATAAGAGGACTAGTGCTAAATTGGGTCAAAAGCTATTTAACGGGAAGAAAACAATTTGTCAAGATGAATGAATTTACATCAAAGACCATGGAGATAAGTTGTGGTGTCCCCCAAGGATCAATTATAGGCCCTCTACTATTCAATGTTTACATGAATGATATATTCAATGTTTCAAAACTTTTAAAACTAATTCTATTTGCTGATGACACAAATATATTTTACTCAACAGACAATCAAAGGGACCTTATCCATGTGGTAAACACAGAGTTGAACAAAATAAAATTATGGATAGATTACAATAAACTATCTTTGAACCTTGAAAAAACCAAAGTGATGTTTTTTGGTAATTATAAGGCCAATCCAGAGCTCTCAGTTACAATAAATAACGTCTTAATAGAAAACGTCACAGAAATCAAATTCTTGGGGATTGTAATTGATGACAAATTAAGTTGGAAGCTACACATCAGACACATTCAAACTAAAGTTTCAAAAAAGTATTTCAATCATAAATAAATCTAAATACATGTTAGAATACAACTGTAGATACCTATTATACTGCTCCTTAATATTACCATATTTCACCTATTGTATAGAAGTTTGGGGTAATAATTATAAAAGTTCACTACATCCTCTCTTTTTACTTCAAAAACGAGCCATCAGAATTGTACATAAAGCCGGCTTTCTTGATCATACAAACAATTTATTTTATCAATCTAGACTTTTAAAACTGTATGATCTTGTTGATTTTCGCACTGCCCAAATTCTATATAGAGCCAGTGGAAAAACATCACCATTGAATGTCCAAAAACAGTTCTTAGAAAACGAAGGAGGCTATAAACTGAGGGGATGTAGGAACTTCAAGATCAAATTGATAAGAACCACAAAAAAAAGTTTCTGTGTGTCTGTGTGTGGCTCTAAACTTTGGAACGGGTTAAGTAATGAGCTCAAACAATGTTCATACATCCAAAAATTCAAGAAAATATACAAAGAAACTCTAATCTCACAATATGAAGATAAGAAGATTCAATTCAATTCAATTCAATTTTATTTATATAGCCCAATATCACAGCCACAGCCGTCTCATTGGACTGATATCAGAATATTGTAAGAAACAACCAAAAAATCAATCACGTAAAAGTAAACAATAGCTGGTTGTTAAACAGACTTAGCTGAACAAACATCTCTGTCCTTACAACCCTCCTTCGCGGTGAGGAAAAACTCATAAAAAAACCCCTCTTTTTTTTTTTTTTTTGGAGGGGAAAAAACTAAGAAACCTCAGGGTTGCCCACATGAAGGAGAGATCCTCAACCCCGGACGGACAGGTGATGTGCTAGAACTATTAAAGAAAAGTGAACTTAATTAATTCTATAACTGCATGGTTGAATAACAAGTATATGACTAATAAACAAATACGTCAAGATAAACGGCTACAAGTCAAGATAACAGCTACATATTTAAATAAACAACGACATGTTTGAGCAGTGTAGCAGATGGGCTTCATCCAGTAGGAGTTGTGGAAACAGCTGGGTTTGCTGAATGAGCCAGAGGCGAGGTCACAGCCAAAGACAGGAGCACAGGCGAGGCGAGGTCACGGCCAAAGACAGGAGCACAGGCGAGGCCACGGCCAAAGACAGGAGCACAGGCGAGGTCACGGTCAAAGACAGGAGTACAGGCGAGGCGAGGTCACGGTCAAGGACAGGAGTACAGGCGAGGCGAGGTCACGGCCAAAGGCAGGAGCAGGAAGAGCCAAAGGCGAGGTCACGGCCAAAGACAGGAGCACAGACGACCACCTGGAATCAAAAATCTCTCCAGCTCCCCCGTAGGGGGGGTGGGAAAGAGGGACAACATGTGAATCGCACTGCACCAAACAGAGGCATGATAAACCAAATAAAATAAAGCAATGGCAGATGGCAAGTGATGCGATGAGGATTGCAGGTTCGTGGAGTGGGGGTGGGAGAAGGATACAGACCCTGGTTAGGGTAGGGGAGAGAGGGGGGGTGGGAGAAGGATGCAGACCCTGGTTCGGGTAGGGGGGAGAGGAAGGGGGGATTGGGGGTGGGAGAAGGATGCAGACCCGGGCTAGGGTAGGGGGGAGGGTGTAGGAGGCAGACGAAGAGTGAGTGGGAGCGAGTAGAGTCAGTGTGGAAAACCCCATCACAGCAGGTGAGGTAGAGGAGCAGTAAGTTAAATATTCTCTAATTGCTAGCTAGCCTGGCAATAAGCCTGTCCAAAGAGGAATGTTTTAAGCCTAACTTTGAATGTAGAAACTGTGTCAGCCTCTTTTACATGAGCTGGGAGTTTATTCCATAAACAGGAGCTTGGTGGCTAAAGGCTCTACCTCCAACTGTGGTTTTAGAAATTCTAGGAAACCCACAAGCAGTCCTGCATTTTGTGAACGAAGTGTTCTGTTTGGTTGGTAAGGCACTATGAGATCTTTAATATAGGATGGGGCCAAACCATTCAAGGCCTTATAGGTTAGCAGAAGGATTTTGAACTTGATTCTAAATTCAACTGGGAGCCAGTGAAGTGACGCTAATACAGGAGTAATGTGTTCTCTTCTGTTGGTTCCTGTTAACAGTCTAGCTGCTGCATTTTGAACAAGCTGAAGACTTTTTAAAGAACTTTTCAGACAAGCTGCTAGCAAAGAGTTACAGTAATCCAGCCTAGACGTAACAAATGCATGGATGAGTTTTTCAGCATCGCTTCTAGATAATATGTTTCTGATCCTAGAAATATTGCGTAGATGAAAAAATGCAATTTTACAAGCCTGTGATATGTGAGCCTTAAATGATAAATCCTGGTCAAATAAAACTCCCAGGTTTCTAACTGTGGAATTGGAGGCTATATTTACAACCATCCAGGGAGAGACCATCTGAACAGATAGGGCATCTCTGAGGTATTTTGGACCTAGTATAATGACCTCAGTTTTTTTCTGGGTTTAGGAGGAGGTAATTAACTGCCATCCAAATCTTGATGTCACTAATGCAGGCACTAAGTTTCTCTAAGCGGTCATTCTGGTCAGGTTTAATGGATAGATACAACTGTGTATCATCTGCATAACAGTGAAAATTAATCCCGTGTTTCCTGATTATGTTCCCTAGAGGCAGCATGTAAAGCATAAACAGGATGGGTCCTAGGACTGAGCCCTGTGGGACTCCGTAGCTAACTCAACTATAATGGGAGGAATGTCCATTTACATGAACAAACTGGTACCTATCAGATAAATAGGATTTAAACCATTGAAGGGCAGATCTTCTGATCCCTATGTCATGCTCTAATCTCTGGAGTAAGATGCTGTGGTCTATAGTGTCGAAGGCTGCGCTAAGATCTAACAGGACCAGAATAGAGATTAATCCCTTTTCTGTGGCCAGTAACAAGTCATTAGTGACTCTAACTAGTGCAGTTTCAGTGCTATGGTGAGGTCTGAACCCTGACTGGAAATCTTCAAAGAGGCTATTGTTCTGTAGGTGGCAGTATAGCTGTTTAACTACCACTCTTTCTAATATCTTTGAGATAAAGGGGAGATTTGATATTGGTCTATAATTGGTCAGAATGCCAGGATCTAAACTGGGCTTTTTCAGAAGAGGTTTAACAACTGCATATTTAAAAGACTGTGGTACATAACCTATTTCTATGGAAGTATTTATAATAGTTAAAATTGATTCATTAATTAAGGGGAAGGTTTCTTTAAAAAGCTTAGTGGGGATTGGGTCTAAAAGACAAGGTGAGGTTTTGAAGGATGTAATAAGTGATGTTAATTCTGCTAGATCTACAGCAGTGAAGCAGTCTAATGTTACAGAGGTTTCTATAGATGCCTTTGTTTCTACTGTTTTAGCCTGCTCTGGGCTGATAGTAGGGAGAACTTTTTTCAGCTTTTGTCTAATATTTAGGATTTTACAATTGAAGAATGAAAGAAATTCCCCAGAGCTGAGAGCAGCAGGAATATGTGGTTCCACTGAGCTGTGACTGCTAGTCAGTCTGGCTATAGTACTAAAAAGAATCTCGGATTATTTCCATTCTGTGCTATTAAGGCTGAATAGTATTGGGTTCTGGCTTTACGCAGGGATTTTTTATAATTTAAAAGGCTATATTTCCAGTTATTCAGGGACTGCTCTGAGCCGGATCGGCGCCATTCTCTTTCTAACTTACGGGTTGCTTGTTTAAGAGAGCGTGTTTCAGCGTTGTACCACGGTGATACTCGGTTTTGTCTAAATAGTTTTGGTTTCAAAGGAGCAACAGCATCAAGTGTTCTCCTGAGGGCCTCCATGGAGTCATCAACAAACTGATCATTTTTTCTGGGACTGAAACTATGGGGGCTGCTCTCAGAGTGTTTGCTCAACATGTTACTAAATATTGGCTGTACTGTAAGTTTAAATTCAGATACAGAACGGTCAGTCAATGTTCTTCTGAGCTGTGCTTTATTTATTGGAGCAGTGGAATTCTCTAGAACAAACTGAAAGGTGATTAGAAAGTGATCTGAGAGTATGGGGTTATGAGGGAGCACACTCAGCTGGCTGATCTCTATACCATGAGTTAAAACAAGGTCCAGGGTGTGCTTATGACAGTGAGTGGGTTCATTTACATTTTGTGTGAAACCAACATTATCTAATAAAGCTGAGAAAGCCTTTCCTAGACAGTCACTGGGATCATCAACATGAATATTAAAATCCCCTACTATTATTATGTTATCAGAATCTAAAACAATAGTTGATAGAAAGTCTGCAAACTCAGTTAGAAATTCAGAGTACGGGCCAGGAGGACGATAAATAATTACGAATGAAACAGATTTTGGAGTTTTCCTGTTTGAGTGATTTATAGACAAAATTATGTTTTCAAAGGAAGTATAAATATGTTTGGCTTTAGTGTTAGGAAGTAAGCTAGACTGTGATATTACTGCTAACCCACCACCTTTCCCAGAAATCCTGGATTTCTGATAGTTATTATAATTAGGGGGGGTTGCTTCATTCAACTTAACATAGTCATCCTGTTGGAGCCAGGTTTCTGTTAGGGCTAGTAGGCTAAGTTTGTTATCATTCATTAACTCATTAACTAAAAGGGACTTAGAGGAAATGGATCTAATGTTTAGTAACCCACATTTAATGACATCATGATTTTGCTTGTTGTTATTGAGAGTATTAGTAGCTTTTACTTTTAGGTTTCTGTATTTCACTCCTTTCACTCGCCTTTCAGTACATAAGCTAAAGCTAGCAGCTGCTGGACTAACTCTGTGTTGTTTCTGGAGTTTGCTCTGACGCTAAAGGGAACTCAGAGGAGAGTTTTAAACTGCTGCTCTGTGCCCAGAACCTGTCCCTGGGTTGTCAGGTTGTACTGTTAATGCTCGCAGAAATGTTCTTAGAGAGAAGAGCGGAGAGTTAAAGATCAACTGGTGTTTGAATAATTTCAAATATGTGGACATGTGAACTGGAATGTGCTGAAATAATTTCTTTTTTTTTTAAATCACTACCTATGAATATTAAATTGTGTAATGTGTAATAATGATCACTAAAATGTTACTTGAAAGGTAATTACAATCTACTGATTAACTACTGATTTTCTTTACTTGATCTGAAATATGTACCAATGATTACTAGATCAATGTAATTAGTGTTCTAATGATAATCAATGTTTATTACATATTGATTACCTAAAGTGTGAATCAATAATGTTTCTGATCGGAACCAGATTATGAAAACTATGCAAGACTATGAAATGAAAGTAACTATGTAGGGGTGGGATTATAGAAGTTCGCTTCTTTCCACTCCTTTTCAAGCAATTAATCAAGCTCTACTAGACTTCTGTATTAATCACTATACTTAACATATGTTACAAATGACTTAAGTGAATTGTTTTTGTTTGTTCATTTTTCATTGTTTTTTTTTTTTTTCTTTTCTATCTTTCCTCTCAATCAATGCATTTCATTGTCTTAATAATGAGTTTGATAATTTTGTGTAATTATTTTCGTGTATTGTCCAACTTATGCTTGAAATAAACAAATCAATCAATCAATCAACAGTTTCTGCAAACATCACAAACGTGAGGATGGTATAAACAACAGTAGGAATTCTGTCTCTTCTTAGCCATTGGGCTCTTTTAAACTTGTGCACAAAATGAATAATAAATGTAAAAAAAGGTATACTGTACATATACCGGTATATGCTTTTTTCCTTTCCTTTTGCTATTTTTCCTTCAGATAAAATGTACAAAATAATGATGAAAACTAAAAACAATTATTTACTGTTCAACTTTTAAAATAAAACAACCCAAAATACTAATGAAAATGTGCAAAACAAAAAGAAAAAAAAATAAGGTTTGTAATGATGGTAAAGGTTGATATTTAGAAATAACAAATGTCTCATCTCTGTGAAGCTGATCTGGTTTCTTCTGTCAGTAATGATGTCTGTTCTGGAGAAAGTTGTTCTTAGATGTCTGTACAGGTTGGTCGTGGACCTGGTTTTGTCTGAAACTCTTTTCTTCCAGGCTCTAAATTGTGATTCATAGTAAGGTTTCAGATTTTTCTTCTTTTCCAGTCTCACTTATTTCTTTACGTTTTGTGTTAATGTTGTTGTTGTATCTCTGTCTCTCCCTTGTGTGCATCTCCTTCATGCGTGTGCAACCCCCCCCCCCGCACGCAGACAAGTGTCATCTCTCTCTTGAAGAGAAGACAAGAGAAAAACAGTACGAGAGGCTTTGCGACACCACTTGAAAACTAAAAATGAGCCGCTGTGCTGTGTCCTCAACAAATTTGGGAAAAGTTCAATTCTTTAGTCTTCTGCTGCAGATGGACACATATCCCTTACTTTTTAACCAGTGCAGTGTTCCCTCGTTCGTTGTGGGAGTTATGTTCTAAAAAGAAATCATGAAGTTAAAATCCATGAATTAGGATTACAGATGTTTAACTCCTCACTACCTACTTTACTCTTTTCCCAGACAGACATGAACATTTTCACATTTTTCTCTCTTGTTTAAACTCGCAAAGTTCAAACTTTTGTAGAAAAATTGACATTTCTCTTCCTTTGAGCTAGAGCTGATTAAAGTCAGGGCCAAGAACACTCTGCACTGCGTCATTGTTTATCGTCCACCTGGTCCAAAACCTGTTTTTAAGTTTAGTGACTTTTTATCCGCCACTCTGAAGCTGTTCAGTCTGATTTTACTTGGTGATTTTAACATGCATATCAAGGATGACTAATTCCGTTGATATGGGTTTTAACAGTGTCATGGACTCTTTTAATTTTACTCAGCATGTGTCTGGGCCCACACATGTTAAAGGTGGCACTCTGGACCTTGATTTTTCCTTAGGTGTTGATATTGACTGTGTTTTTTCAGAGGACATTTTTATTTCTGACCATCACTGTATCTTTTTGAACTCGTCATTTTCTGTGTCGCTCTCAACTGCATGCAGAGAAATCAGCTCTTGCATCCTGAACTCCTCTTCTGCAGCTGCCTTTTCTAATGTTTTTCATCTGGTTTTATCCTCGTGCGCTGATGTTAATCTCTTATTAGGTCTATTTAATAGTCATTGTCTCTCCATTTTAGATCAGTTCTGTCCTGTTAAAACCAGGTGAGTTTCCGTCACTAGGGTATCCCCTTGGATAAATGACAGTATTCGGCACCTCAAAAGGTGATATAGAAAAGTTGAATGCCTGTGGAGTAGAACTCACCTACAAGTTCACCTGCTTCACCTTAGGGACCTTTTAGCTTCATTTAACAGTGTTGTCAGGGATGCGAGCGCTGCTTATTTCTCTAATCTTATTTCCAAAAGCAGAGGTAACCCTAATGTGCTGTTCAACACCATTAGTTGTCTTGTTACGCCTAGTCCATCTGTTGTTCCCATTCACTCGAATGAGGATTGTAATTTATTTTTAGCCTTTTCTATTGACAAAGTCAGTTCTGTGAGAAACTCCCACACCTGGTCCCGGTTCTTCTCCCAGTACAGCTCAGTCAGTGATTTTAGATAAGTTTTTGCCTGTTTCTCTCCCTGAGTTAGTCAGATTGGTCAGCACAATGAAGACATCCTCCTGTTCTCTTGATGTGATCCCAACATCTCTGCTTAAAGATCTCTCCCAGTCCATTGGTCCCAGCGTCCTGGCAACAATTAACTCGTCCCTGCTGTTTGGTCAAGTCCCTGAATATTTTAAGAACGCTGTCATCTTTTCTCTTCTTAAAAACCCGGACTTGATCCCATCTCCAACCTCTCTTTTATTTCTAAAATCTTGGAAATGGTCGTTGCCAAACAACTCACAGCTGCTCTAGACAGTCATGGCGTTCTGGATCAGTTTTAGTCAGGTTTTCGCAGAACCCACTCCACTGAAATGGCCCTTCTAAGAGTCACTAATGACATCCTGATGGAGAGTGATGCTGGACATCGCTCTGTGTTACTGCTGCTGGACTTGACCGCTGCCTTTGACACTGTCAATCATCATAGATAGATAGATAGATGGTTCTGCTTTAAACTGGTTCTCCTCCTATCTATGTGGAAGATCATTTTCTGTTGCGTTTTATAGATTTGAGTCCTCCTCAATGCCCTCCACTTCTGTTGTGCCACAGGGGTCTGTTCTGGGACCATTACTGTTCATTTTATACCTGCTGCCTTTGCAGCATATTATAAGCTCTTTTAAGGTCATTTCTTACCATTGTTACACAGATCCTTTTCAGTTATATGTTTCTTTTAAATCTGAAGATGTTTTGAAAAAAAGATTTTACTTAGGTGTCTGGGATCTGTCAGGACTTGGTTAAACGATAACTTTCTCCAACTTACTGACGCTAAAACTGAGGTCCTCATCTGTGCTCCTGACAAACACCTCCCTAAGATAGTCCAGAGTCTCGGTTCACTCGCTTCCTTCAGTAAACCCTTCATTAAGTAAGGTTGAAAAAATAAAAAAAATTGTCTGACATGCCTGCGTCTCACTTCATCTTTACTAAGTGTTGTATAAGTGTTTGCTTTCACCTGTTGCCTGCTTGGTGAGTTTGTAAAACGAAGATGTTTATTTACGTTTTTTCTCTACATGCTCACTGAGCGGTCTACCACCTTGATATTGCTTTTGGATCACCCGTGTGTCCTGTACAAGTTTGCCCATTTTTTAAAATCCTGTTTTCACCCATAAGGGAAGTTGTGACTAAGGTTTTATAAACCAGTTCATCAGGAGAGGACACCAAACCAGGAAAATAAATATCAGCGTGTGTGTGTGTGTGGGTGTGTGTGTGTGTGTGTGCGTGTGTGTTTGTCAGCAGCAGAGATTCTTTTTCTTTCTCATGTTGCCTGAAAATGTTGGACTGCTTAAAATTCAATTCAATTTTATTTATATAGCTCATTTTCACAACCATAGCCATCTAATTGGACTGACATCAGTATATTGCAAGAACAAAAAGTCAAACATGTAAAAGTAAACAATAGCTGGTTGTTAAACAGGCTAAGCTAAACAAACATATCTGTCCTTACACCCTCCTTCTCGGTGAGTAAAAACTCATTAAAAAAAACCCTCTTTTTTTAAAAATATGGAATGTCCTTTTTTAGTGATTTTTTTCCTTAAAGTCCCAATCCAACCCTATGTTCTTCTTTTGTAAAATCGTTCCCAGTAGTCCTTAAGTATGATTGTGCAGTTTTTAGCCAAAGTCAGAAAGCCTTGTTTTTTTTTAAGACTGACAAGCAGCAGGAGCTCTAAAAAATACATTTCTGGTTTGGCCCCCTTGCTGAGAACTCTGTGTGTTCACGCCCAAGCTCACAGCCCCAAGCTTGCAAAAATAATAGCGAGCAATATTGGATTAGACGTATAGTTTTGAGCCAGGGGCCAGCTCGGAAGAATAAAATGAATGTGCGCAAGGGGGCGGCAGAGTGGAGTGATAAGAGAGACTTTGGCTCCAGCTTTTTCAATCAGCATCTGGTTTTGGATCCAATGTGATTTAAACAAAAAAAAAAAAAAAAAAACAGAAATGCAGTTAATTGTAACTTATTTTACACAGGTCTTCTCTTATGAGAACAATGCTACAAGTACATGTTTTTTTTTATTGAAGTGGGTCTTTAGTTGAGCTCACCTGGCAATCTAATTATCACAGGCATCTGAGATTGGTTTTAGTCATTCAAAGAGCCCAGAGATACAATATCATCCATGAGTTTTACAAAGAATTTTATTTTTTAACACTAAAATACAGTTTGCATCAGGATTTGGAGGGCGCTGAACTCATTGATGTGTGTAGAGCTAACAAATCTGCTGCATTTGCAAAGAGCAGCTCTGTGGCTCAGCACCACTGCTCATTTCATCCATTTATCTGTTTCTTTAGTTTTTATTTGTGAAGCAAAACTGACAGTTTAGTGAACCAGTTTCCTCCTGTTGTTGGCTAATTTAGGGAGGATTGCGAGTATGTTTTCATTTTCCTTTATCGTTACATGTGATTTATTGCATTTCACCTTTGCTTGGTCATGTAAATTGATTTCTAAAATGAATTTGTGTCCTTTTGTGGGAATGAGGGACTTGGAAGATGGACACCTTCTTTCTTTGATGTTGATGACTCGGGAGGTAACAGCTGATGGGACTGTCTAACATCTAGGAATTTACTACATCTGTTGCTGTGGTGTATGAATAATCAGAGCCATAATGTAAAAAAATGTGAGTGTAGGCGTGCTGAAGGAATTTACTGACTCGTCTTGGTCATTGTACAGACTTGTGGTGTAGTGCTTTCAGATGCATTGTGACCCCCCTCGCTGTGCCACCAGCAATAATATTCAGAGAAACATGAGAAACACCAATTTTGTTTATGATCTCTTAGACGACTTTCACTCCTTCTTTGGTTTGAAGCACTCCTCTGAAACTAACCTCTGGAGTTCTCACCGTGTTTGTTCACAATCAGACAGGACTGCTGTGCTTTCTGTCAGGTGCAGGATTCATTCAGGCTTCAGTAATTCCTTGTTTAAAGACCCACTGCAATGAAAATTGTGTTTTTAACCTGTTCCTGTAGTCTTTTTCTCATGATGGAGGGCATGTCTTAAACCTGCATTCTGGAGTATTTCTTAATTCAAATTTTGAATCAGGAGCAGATGAGAAAATGCAGTTAAAATGTTTGTAGTTGTTATGTACAATATATGCTCGGTGGGCCTTGTAGACAAACAGATCTATGTACATGGATTACCTGAGCTAGTACCTGACTCAAACCTGTACAGCTGCATAGCTCCAATATTGCACGCCCTTTTTGTTGCACCGCTAATATTAGGTTTGGGTTATGAAGGGCTGGAAGCTAGCCAGAGAGAGAGTATTCAAACTAAGGCTGGGACATCAATGTAGCGTTACTTCAGCGCCAACAGTCCCACCTACAACTTAGAGGTGAATTTCTAACGAACTTCTGCTGATCTGCAGAAACTTTGTCTTAAAAAGAAACACAGGCTTTTTTGCTAAAACGGCACAGTCAGAATTAAAAGACCCCTGAGAATTATTTCAAAATGGAATACAAGACACTTTAAGAATGTGCACATTTGGATCCAATGTTTGTGGATAAATTTGTCTTTGCTTCCATCTACCTCAAGTTCAGACGTAGAAAACATTACTTCATGTCATTGTGTGAAGGAGCACACAGTGACTCGTGCTGCTTCCTCACTTTGATACACCACTACAAGCGGCTGTGGCTTTAACTGAGTCACCTATGCTGCTTCTGCCAACTGCTGTGGCCCAACCCAGAAGGCTCTTACAGCACATTAGTCAGTCCCAACTTAGACAAAGCAAGAGCCAAACTGCAATTAACATGTCTGCGGTGCGGAGCTGTCATTGGAGGTGTGTACATCAAAGTGCGTCTATGCCGATGCAAAGAATCCCAGTCAGACGACACATGAGTTCTCGTGGAGAAAACATTTCCAACCTGGAATGAGATGAGTTTCCTGACCTTTCCCCAGCAGCACTCTCTCACTTAACTCTTTGTCATTTCCTGCCTTTTTCTTGGTTGACTGCCTTTTTCCTGCCGCTGGTGGCTGGTCACTGTGACATTTGCACAGACTGATCAGAGTTTCTCTTTGAATCAATAGAAACAAAATTATATGAGACTGAGAAATGAACAGGGGGTAACCCCCCATGTGCTGTTGCTTCAGTTAAGCTTGGACTGCAAACCTGCTCTGGAGGACTCCTCTCTGTTCATTCTTGTGATCCCATCCCTGCACCTTTAGATCTGAAGTTTTCAGAAGATAATTGATCTCATCCTGACCTGTCCAGATCCAACTTCTGACACACTGAACGTGGAGTGCCCCCGCTCATTGTACAGTCAAAATGATGCATCCTGAGGCAGTGCTTTCATGTGGAAAGAGTCTCTTTCCATGTTTTGAATCTGAGAAACAATTTTCAAAGCTCTGTGGCAATTCCTTTTCTTCTTTTTAGAACTTTGGTAGCTATTTAGATCAAATTTTACTAGGATGCAATGATGGCATTAGAAAGGTGTGTGCGAGTGTGTGTGTGTGTGTTAAATTTTTAACTTTTTGTGGACAAAAAGCAGAGTGAAGAGAATTTCATCCTGAGGAATGGAATTGTAATGAAATTCTAGGATTCTTCATTGCCTCAAGTCCCATCAGACAGGGAGAGGGGTAAGACCAACCAGTTTGTCTGTCAGGAGTTACCATGAGGTGCAGATGTAGAGGTGCAGTAGTTTAGATAACTCCACATTTACAGCCCAGTTCAAATCTGAATCTGCAGACTTTTGTGTGAAATTCTGGTTCTGCCAGTTCACACAAACACACCTGTACCAGTTTAACCAGACTCCCTTGAACTAAGTACTTTCTTCAACATGTTTCAGTTTCAGCTTCAGCAACAAAAGAACACCAAACTGACTGAAAGGTCCAGTCATTATAACAAACTTCGGGAACTTTATAACTGAGATTACTGATGATAATCTACAGATCAAGGCATCTCCCACTACTGCCCTATTTAAATACAGGAAGCAGCAGGAAGCGTTAGTGTTCAGCGGTGGATCTGCATATTACATAAAAAATGTAAGAAACAAAACCCAGCGGCTGAATGGCTCAGTTGGCTGCCTGCAGGACTGGCATGTTTGAAACCTGGGTTTGTTTCTCAGGGGGCACAATGAGCTTACTCCAGTGTGGGTCCTTAGGCAAGACCCTTTACGGACTGGCTTAATATGTAGCCACAATGGGGCCCAGGTCTGGGTCTGCCAGTGCCGGTTCCCAGCCCCAGTTAAAATAGAGTTGTGTCAGGAAGGACATCCAGCATAAAACTCTGCCAAACCAAGTGTGTGAATTGGTGACAGCAAACAGGTGGTGTGACATTTCTCACTCCAGCCGGAGACATGGCTGGAGGGCCAGTCGATGACTGGGTTATGAGCCATTAGCCAAGGGCAACCTAATACCAGTGGGTTCTGTGGGGAGGAAAAAAAGAAAAAATGGGTGTGCTCGTGGTGATTGCCTGACACAATCAGATGAACCGGCTCACTGACTTGTGAGACTGTGGCTAATTCTTGGCTGTTGAGGGAGACCACTTATATAGGACGGGGCAAAAACTCAGACGTAAGACCGACCTGTTTGGCTAGCTCGGTGTCCATGAGGTTCTGCTCTGCTCCTGAATCCACTAAAGCTTTAACAGAAATTCCCCCTTTCTGGAACATAACCCGAACATCCAAAACACAGGAAGCAGGTTTTGGGATAGTGGGAGCCGGACCACGGCTCGTAAGCGCGCCCACTCTTATTGATGAGTTGGGGCAATCCCTGCAGAAATGACCTGGCCGCCACAGTAAAGGCACTCACCTGCCGCCATCCGCCGCCGTCGCTCGGAAACTGTCAGTCTGCCCCGGCCGAGCTGCATAGGCTCCTCTGAGACTAAAGACGGGGGTTCTGCGGAAAAAGCAGCAAAGTCAGGTGAGTCCATGATCCTGTGCTCAACAGGACTGGTTCGGGGGCGGGGTGCCACCCTGCCATGCTACTGCTTGTGGTCTTGCAGGCCATTGTCGATCCTGATGACCAGGGCGATGAGCGGTTCCAAGGAAGACGGCAGCTCCAGAGGAATGAGTCTGTCCTTTAATTCCTCGGAAAGTCCCTCCACAAAGGCGTCCGTGAGCGCGGTAGTGTCCCAACCACTCGTAGAAGCCAGGGACCGGAACTCGATGGCGTAATCAGCCACCCGTCGGTCCCGTTGTCTTAATCTCATAAGTGCCCGAGCCGCCTCTCTGCCTGGCTTTGTATGGTGAAACACCTGCTTGAACGCCTCCAGGAACGCTGAGAGAGATGCTGCAGGTGGGGCTCCACGTTGCCACTCAGCGGTAGCCCAGGCTGCAGCTCTGCCGGTGAGGTGGGAGATCATGAAGGCGATCATGGCTTGCTCCGTGGGGTAGTGAGGGGCATGTAGCTGGAAGTGCAGTTCACACTGGGTGATGAAAGCTCGGCAGTCCCCGGAGTCCCCGGAAAACCTCTCCGGGCGGGCCAGCTGAGCAGCAGGGGCGACAGGAATCCCATCCAAGATCCCCTGGACTGGCGTAGGAGGCGATGGGTGTGGAGAAGGGACGGACAGTGGATGTTGGATCTGCTCCGCCAACTGCTCAAACCGCTCACCCAACGCGGCAAGTTGATGCTCGTGACGATTCGACATCTCTAGAAAGACTTGACGAAAGCAGGACATCTGCTCCTCTTGCTGGCGGAGTAGTGCCCGTAACACAGCGTCTGCTGTGTCCATGTTACTGGTCGGGTGGTAATGTCAGGGTTGACGTGCGGACACAAATGCAGACGGCAATGTTAAATGGAAAGTCTTTCATTTTTTCGAATAAATTCTCAAAAAACAGAACACAAATCCTTGAAGGTACTAAAACCACCCGACAACCAGTGCAGGGGAGACGAAGACTTACAACCAGGAGGAGGGGATGAGGTAAGTGAAAACAAGTGTGCCAATTAAGGAGGGAAAGAACACACACTAGGAGGGCAGCCTCAAGAGACCTGAAAAAACAGAGGAGAAACACAGGAAGTACAACCAACAACAAAATAAAACAGGAAGTGGACATCAAACACAAAACCAACAAATGTCCTGCGTCCATAACCCCACAAATGCCAGGTTAAGATGGACTATAGATACCTATAGATTATAGCACGGCAGCTAGACGGAGATGTGAAGGACATGCAGCAAGTTAGGGGGGTTAAGGAAAGGGATGGTAATGTGTTGACAGGTGTCAGTAGTTCCAAAAACTTGTATTTGGCTTTGAAAAATATGTTTTCGCGTTTGCAACACGAAAGTGTTCAGATCCATTGTCTGTCATTTGGCTTTTGCCCTATCTTTGAGCTTGAGTTCATCAGTTTCAGTTTAGTGTGAAATATGTTCCACCAAACAGCCTACAGATTGGTCTAGATTCTATCTAATCAAATCGCCTTTGTTATCTGACATGGTGTCTGTTACCGAGGCTCAAACACAGAAAAGGCCCTTTTACCCTCAATTTTGCTTCTATGGATGAAGAATTAAAATCTTTTAAAATAATTTTAAACCAATCCATACTTTGTTTTAGCATTTATTACATTTTATTAAGTCAGGTTAGTAAATTTATGGCTGAGGATCTCCTAAAACTGAAAATATTCTGTAAATTTTATCTGCGGACATTACATTAAGCAGGCCTGTGTGATCTATAAATCCTCAGGAGCGAAGACATTTGTAAAAAGTTTGATTTTCTTTGTTTAAAGATCTGTTTGTTATTAAAAAAAATAGTCAAAGCCCAAACTATCTTCTGCTGGACAACAGTAGCTGTGTTTACTTGGACACAAGTAATCAGAATAAAAGCTTGATCAGAATAAAAATGCGTCAAGTGAACATTTCATTCAGAATACTCTGCCCTGATCAGACCTGTTCAGATCAAAGTTTCTTTCCAATCGAGATAAGTGGGTTATGCCGATTGTTGATCCGATGGAGGTGCATGTAAACAATTGTGAGTCATTGCTGAACTGGCTTTCACGATCTGCATCGACGGTATGGCACTTCACAGGAGACTTTGAACCGCCCAGCTGCTCCATGCGAGTCAACCTGACTCGTATGTCTATGATCAGGGTCGGGTGTTTTGTTACGGTGTGCTTGCTGGGGGAGGCTTCGAACCGCAGTTTGTCTGGCTGCTCTGCGTGCAGGGCTGCTGTACTCAGGAGAACTGTGTCTCCACGGGCCCATTTCAAGAAGCAGGTTTACCAAACTCAGAGTTCAAACCTGCACTCAGAGTTTTCAGTTTCAGAACAGCTGAAAAAAGTTGGTTCAATCAACTCTGAGTAGTTGGACTCAGAGTGAGCATCGTGACCATAAAAAGCCCTGAACAATGGAGCAAAGACATGATGAATTACCATGGCAACGGGACCAGACAGCTGTAGCGGCATAAGAGAGAGAGTTGGTGTAGGATAAAATAGCTGCCAGAGTTAATGAGTACATTTACATTTTAATCATTTCAATTCAGTATAGGTGAATGTTGTCAGTAATGTCGTCATTTTGTCACTTGTTAAGTAAGGAATGGTTTTTGATCTGTCAATAATTTAACAAGTAATCTCAGTAATTGCATGAATCACCAATTTTCATACAAATTAAAAGCACATTTTTATGTCTACTCTTCCTCAAAATTTCAGTGGTTGATGTATGGGAATCGTAAAGTCATGATCAATAAGTAATCCCAGACGTTTTAACCAGAGCAACAATTTCATGATTCAAAATGCTTTTTTAAAATGTATTCAACACCAATATAAATATTGAATCGTAATTTTCATGTAGGTGCAATCCAGCAGCAAAGAAATAACCTGGCAGCAGCTAAAAATGAAATGTAAAAACATCATTTAAAAAGGTGAGGCAGATCATGTCCTGGCTACTTGACTTTACAAACATTAGAGATGTTGAAGAAATAAATGGCACAGAGTATAGCACTGCAGCAGCATTTTTAGCATGAGTGTTTTCACACAATTAAATCATTTGACTTCCACTCAGCCAACAGAAAGAAGTCAGAAGCCAGAAAAACTGGTGGAGGACCAGCACCTCCACCATTGAGGGAAGCAGAAGAGATGGCCCTCAGCCTGACCACAGGAAGACCAGTGGCTGATGGGATTCCTGGGGGGAGTGCATGAATGACGCATGAGATTGTGAATGTATAATACAGAGTCCCTGAAAAACTTTATCGCTCAAATACTGTAAAAATGAATTGGGGAAACACCAGGCAATCGACTCTCCTGATGTAAATGACATTCCCTCTGGATTAGTCCAGCCTCCTCGTCTACAGGCTCCTCTATAAATGGACATGCCATTTTGGCTTCAGTGTGGCTGAAACATGCAGCCTCTAAGGTGAATATGTTATTTGAAAATCCATCACTTTAAAAAGGGGCAGAGATCGCAGTAAACTGATTTCCTGAAGGAAACCTGCTCCAGACCAGGTTAGGTTCACAGAGACAGGTGCCGTAGTGAATAACTCTGAGTTCAGCTTACCCCGCTTCATGAAACAAGTTTGGTTTAACCCACTTTCACGAGTTTAAGTCACCTCCATTTCTGAAACCGAAAACTGTGTTTTCCTTAACTCGGGGTTAATGCACTCAACCTGCTTCTTGAAACGGACCGCAGGGGAGAACTGTATCTCCAAGAGGCTCCGGGACAGCATATGAACTGGTGGAAGCAGCTTTTGAATGTGAAAATGCTGCTCTGCGCAGTCCTGAGAAACCGTGCAAACAATCGTCCAATCGTGTCCAGACAAAAAAAAAGGCTGATGTTATTCCCACGTATTTACTTGTGACTAAGATGCACATTGATGCACTGCCCACTTGGATTTTAAGCGCATCCGAGGCTTGGTTTATAGTAACCAAACCCTAACCTTTCTTCCAGGTTTGTGCGGCCAAGAATGAAGCACTGGCAGCACAGATTTAGAAAATTACGAGCGAACAGTAACTTAAAGTAATAATAATAATAATTGCAATAACAAAAGCATGCCCTAGAATGCATGCCTAGATGTCGCAGCTTTGTTTGTTTACAATGGGACTAACGTAAATCATAGTCACTTTGGTCAGAGCCGATGAAAAGCAGCTTTTTCAATTATCTTACCTAAAAATGGCAGATTTGATATTCGTCTGCCAAAGACCTGACATTTAAGAATGCTATTTTAAGAGGTCTCGGAGTAATAGCGTTGTCATTTACCTTATGTTTCTGGATAGACACAGAAGGTATATTTTACTCAGTTAAAATCCTTTGTGTTTTTCCCAAACTACATTCCTCCTATTAGTAACAAGCACAGGAATGGTATAAGTTTCTAATGAGCAGGGTCACAGGTTTTCCTGGAGAAAGTCATGACTCTTGGTAATTTCACAGCCTCGACCCTCCACACATCAAACAGCTGACTGCAGAGACAGGATATGATGTCGTATAGGAGGAGGTGGGGCTTTACATTGTCCCTTTGAACATTCTGGTGACAGGGTTATGGGGGACAAAAATTGATTGGCCAGGGGAGTAGATCTAAGCCCAATACCTACTCGCTCCATCATCTGTTCAGAGAATTTCAGGTGGGGGGAAGAGGGGGAAAGGGGGCAGGGGGACCTGTTAGGGGTTTGGGGGTTTGGTGGTGTTTGGGAGGGTGAAGAACATCCGTCGTCCTCGTTTGTGCTTTTCAGGGGCTTGGAGGCAGACAAAAACTACATCTCTTGCATGAATCCAGTGTGTGTCTGGCCTTGACATTGAGATAAGCCTTTCTTTTTCTCAGTCTTGGCGTGACGTATGTAGTAAAAAAGATGTCTTGCTTTAGGACTTCAGATTTTTGCTTGGACACATCATTTGACCCTGTGTGTATTACAATACTTTGTACACTCGGATACTTGGCAACAGTTTTCAGGATTCTCTCCTACATGTCACTGACCATGTCCTTGGGAAACCATAGAACTTTAGTATTCCTGCTGCAGACCCACTGAACACCTTTTACAGTGGAATCACCAACAATCAGAGTCTCGGGCCGAGCCTTCAGGTTTCTTTCTGACTGTTTCTGTAAGATAAGCTTAAGTTTTGAAGTATATTAATCAAGAAATGCTGTGTGTGTGTGTTTTTTGAAACAGAAGCTTACTGTGTTTTTCCCAGCACCTAAAGGGACCTTGAGGACGGTCACTTCTCAAAGTTCCGTATGCCGAGGTTAACTCCCTTAAATTCCTTTTGTATCTCTTCATGCCAACAGACAGTTGTGAATTGTGTGAACCACCTTGACCTTGTGTTGAATATGTGTTGAATAAAGGCAGCGGCAGTCAGAGTTCATGCAGAGATCGCTAAGAACAGCACTTTGTTCGTATCTCTCCCTGCTATAGCTGGAAAAAGGAAACCTGCCCTCTTCATTTGTGTAGACCCTGGTTCTTATGGATTTTTATTAAAATTTTTATTAAAATTCAAAGACAGTGTTTTAAACCCAACAGTTTCCCTTTTGACAGGTTATGAGTCCTCATCCTGCTGCTTTCCAGTGGATGGTTGTAGGATAGAGATCTGGGGTCATCTGACAGTGAGGCAAATCTGTTTTGCAGTTTCACCTCCCCATTCATAGTTTTCTTCTCCGCGATCCTTCCATGTACAGGAGTAGAACAGGTCCTCTGTCTTGTAGGAAGAGGAGGCCAGTCCGTCACATCATAGACTTCAGTTCTCTGTGTTGAGTCTGTCCTCCCATGGCCTCCAATTCTCGAGCTGTATGATTTAGTCTTTGACTTTGCACCAAGATGTTTCCAGGGAGGATTATTTCTTGATGATTTGTTGTGCACACATGCTGTTTCTTTCTCTGTCTGTGGTATCTGTGACATTCACTTCAATGAGGCGAACCTTTGTTTCCAGCACTGTTATCTTCTCGAGAAGGTCTTGGTAGTCCTTTGGGGAGAGGGAAGGCATCTTGTTGCTAATTAGCCTTGAGTTAGCTGCTGCACCATATGTCAGGCTTCAGCTGTGTGTGTGGGCCACGCACACGTAGCGCTTGAGATAATAATTCCAAGGAAGCAGAACTGGAAGTAACAGAGATGAAGATGCTGAGGTTCTCTTTGGAAATGACCAGGATGGATAGGATCAGGAATGAGTCCATCAGAGGGACAGCACGTTAGAGGGTTTGGAGATAACACTCTTGACCTGGTCATCAGTCATGGTTTACCTACAAGTGTGTCCACTGTTGTGGATCTGGCTGTTTCTGATCATTACTGTGGCCTTATTAACATTACTGGTTTATAAAACAACAGACCTCTGTGAGAACTGTGAAGAAACGCTACTTGACTCCCGAAGTGGTCAAAATATGTATTTAAACAGTTCGCCCAAACTCTTCAATTGTCTTACCAGCCCCCTGCAACCTACTTGTAGAAAGTTTTAACAGTAAACTTAGATCCAGTCTCGACTCAGTTGCTCCACTAAAATCTAAAAAGATGAGAATCAAACCCACACCCCCTTGGAGAACCGAAGACATCAAACAACTGAAGAGACTATCTAGGACCGCGGAAAGATGTTGGAGAAAACATAAGCTTGAAATAAACTATCAACTATACCAAAATCAACAAAAAATTTACAACCACACTGTAAAAAAAAAACAGGAAATTAAGTTAAACATACAACCTGTTTTTTAGATCCAATCCCCACATCACTTTTTAAATCATTTTATGGATCTTTTGAGAGCGATATTTTAAACATCATGAACTCCTCTCTACAAACAGGTATTTTCCCACTGCTTTTAAAACTGCAGTGGTGAAACCGTTACTAAAGAAAAGTAACGTAGATCCTATGGTTTTTAATAACTACAGACCAGTGTCCAACTTGCCATTTTTAAGAAAAAAAAAAAAGGTTTTTATTGAGCTGAATGAGTTTCTCTGACACAATAACATATTTGAGGTGAACCAGTCTGGTTTTAGAACGAACCATTGCACTGAGACAGCCCTGTTAAAGATCATTAATGATGTTAGATGTGCCTCTGATTCAGGTCAGATCTCCGTATTAGTACTACTGGATCTAAGTGCTGCTTTTGTTACTGTTGATCACCTGATCCTGTTAAACTGACTTAAGAGTCTTTGCCTCTCAGGGACTGTTATCTAGTGGTTCACTTCATATCTCACAGAGAGAAACTTTATGGTAAACATGGACACTTACTTTTCTAGGGTCCACAAAATTGAATGTGGTGTGCCTCAAGGTTCCATCCTTGGCCCCTTGCTTTTTAACATCTACAGTACATGCTTCCTCTGGGAAATGTCATCAGGAAGCACAACATCAGCTTTCATAGCTGTGCTGATGATACCCAGCTGTACATAGCTATGTCTCCTGATGACACAAGACCAATAGAAGCACTTTTTAAACTATATTTTAGATGTAAAATCATGGATGGCAATTACTTAGAGAAACTAGAGAAATAGATACTAGAGAAAACTGAAATTTTGGTTATTGGTCCTGAAGCCAAGAGAGAGAAACAGTTTCTGAAACTTAAAAAAAATTCACTCAATTTTTCTGAAACAGTCTGAAACCTGGGTGTTTTTTTTTTTTTTTTTTAAACTTGTCCTGCCCAACAGCTGAGCAAACAGATATGAGCTGAGAGCCTCTTGTGTTTGACAGATTTTATTCTTACAATCGGGGGTTATAAATCATAGCGAACACAAAATGTATGTTGGTATAAGCCCCTCTTGTAATCTAAACGATACTTTATTAATATTGATTTATTTTATGTATTTTTTTGTGTTCTTTTTGTTGGACCGGACGGAAAAGGAAAGGGGGAAAAGGAGAGAGTTGGGGGGGGGGGGGGGTGATAGATAATGGATTATAGAAGTCAGAGAAGGACTACTGGGAAGGGAAGGTAGAGTTATTAATCCACTGGCAACAAAATGCTGGATCGTATACCCATTGCAATAGTGAGTATTGGTCTACAATGGGCCGGGCCTGTCCACACACTCAGCTGTTACATACCTGCCGGCTCCAAGAGTGTTCACAAACTTGTCCACATCCAGTTCGCACGCACACTTGTGCATTCCAACAAACACATGTAAAGCATTACATTCTATCACGCACACTATTTGAGGGTGCAAAGGTGAGCCGACGCCTGTGCTCAGGTGAAGGTTATGTTAAGATGAAGTGGATGATGGAATGCACAAAAAAGGAGGAAGAACCCGTGTGTATTTTTGACTCCAAGCTAACATTTATCCCACATATCAAGCAGGTGATTAAAACTGGTTTTTATCACCTTAGAAATGTGGCTAGGGTTCGCTCAATTCTCTCTCTTGCTAATATTGAGACACTGATGCATGCTTTTATAATCAGTAGAGTTGATTATTGTAACGCCCTTCTAGCTGGTCTTCCAAAAAATAGCATTAAGAACCTTCAGCTTCTCCAAAATTCTGCTGCAAGAGTTCTCACTAAGACCAGAAGGCGAACTCACATCACCCCGATTTTAAAATCCCTGCATTGGCTCCCCATCTGCTTCAGGTTTGATTTTAAGATACTTTTAATGGTTTTTAAATGTCTGAACGGTCTTGCGCCTCTTATTTATCTGATCTTTTAGTTAAATATGAACCCTCGCGAGCCTGAGATCCTCTGGCTGGTCTACTAATCATTCCAACTGTTAAAACCAAAAATGATGGAGAGGCAGCTTCTCAGCACTATGGCCCCCGTTTATAGAACAGTCAGCCAGAGGACCTGAGGGTCGCAGGGAACATAGACGTTTTTAAGAAAAGGCTCAAGACCTATCTATTTAAATTAGCTTTTAGATAGTTTTTATTATGTTAATTTATCTTGTTTTTATTCTTTATTCTAACAACTGCTGCTAAAAGTCTCCTTACAACCCTGAAAGAAAGACTAAAAATGCCTGTCAGAGGCTAAGCCTGAAAAAATTAGCCTCTCTTAGTGACACTTTGTGACTGCTGCAGGAAACAGAGAAAAGGACTGGCATGAGAGTTTCGGTCAAGTCCTTCTTCTTCTCTGGTCTCTGACGCTGGCCAAGTGTCAAAAGCTCGGTGTGCTGTCGTCAGCTCAGTTCAGCATCTGTGAGCTTTGTGTCAAAAGCTGCGTGTCTCTCTTTTGTAAAGTTTTAGTTTCACCAGGGTGTTGGTTTTCCACTGCTTTCAGCTCAAGGGTGGGAAGTTTGTTTTGTCAAAGTCTGCATTTCTGGAAGCCCTGGACATGCGAGTGGATTCCTTTTGGAGTGAAATAAAAACCTGCTTTTAATGCAACACAATGATTGCAAAAAACCCTTATTGCCAAGGGGATGCTGTTCTGATTATGTTAGAGACATTAGAAGGAAGACATAATTCTCCCGGAAAAACATGAAGCGGAATTTAGATATGTATTTTTTCTAAAAAGAGCACTTCATGCAGTTTAAAAGGATCCATACTTCATTATGTTTTTGTGTACCCTGGCAATAAATGTTGCATTGCAGTCCTGCAGACAAATCTTTGTTTCTTTCCTCAAAGTGAGGATCTGTTTATTAATATGCATCTCCCCCTGATGATGCAATGTCACCTCTGATTTGTTTGGACTTCAAAGTGATGGTATCAGTATTACGAGAAGAGTTCAAGAACCCAGAAGCAGAGAAGGGTTGGACTCAGACGGGTAAGTTTATCGCTGGTTAATTTAGAAAAACAAAAGATCACCTCACAAGAGGGAAAAATAGGGGCAAGTAACTCAAATAACTAAGGAGCAGCATAAGAGTGCAATGCCAGGGACAGACCTGTCCTATGTTGCTCAGGCATCCACTGATGACGCTTCGGTCCATAACCAACCCAGTTCACCAGGTACTGTATGCCCCTGCCCCGTCTATGGGAGGCAAGAAGCTGGTTGACAGTGTAGACAGACCCACCGTCCACAAATGCGGCGGAGGCGGCTCCACATCAGTGGCCTGAAGGGGGCTCACCCTTACTGGCTTCAATTTGCTGAAGTGGAACACAGGATGAACTCTCAAGGTTGCTGGAAGGGCCAATCGCACAGCAACCGAGTTAAGACCTTAGTGATGGGGAATGGTCCAAGGAACCGTGGATGCAGCTTTCTGGAGCCACCCTTCAGGGGTATGTTTGGGGAGGAAAGCCACACTTTATTGCCGACCTAGTATTCTGGGGCTGCAGAACGACGACGGCTGGCCACTGCAATGAACCACTCCTGGTTCCTCAACAAACAAGCCCTAAACGACCTCCAAGAACGCTGGCAGGGGTGGACAAAGGCAGCTGGGCCAGAAGTAGATGCCAGTTGTTCCTGATGTGGGAAAAGATGGGGCTGGTTTCCATAGGCTGCCTGGAAATGAGAAAAACCAGAGGAGTTGACCAAGGAGTTGTGGGCATACTCAGCCCACGGAAGCTGTCTGGCCCACATGCCAGGGTCTTTAGCACACATGGCGCGAAGGGTGGTCTCCAGATCCTGATAGCTAGAGATTTATACTGTATCTATCTATATAGATATATATAAATATGAGTCATGGTACACCGGAGGAACCCCTCCAAGATCAGGGGGTTCTGGAGTGTGTGTGTGTTCTGGACAGAAGAACGCAAGGCAGCAACATTCAAACAGTTCAACAAACAAAACGGACTCCAAGACAAAATCCTACCAGAAACCCAATCAATGTGAGGGATGTGAGGGAGACACAACCAAGGATAGCCTAAAATCATAGGGAGCTTCATAGTCTCAACCACAAAAAAAAAAAAACCCATCATTTCATTGTGATTACCAGACACTATCACTCTCACAGGGACTGTGCGAGAAGAAACTGAATGAGAGATCCGTTAATGGCATTGATAACCAGAACAGCAGGTAAGGACTCTGTGGGTATTAGCCTGTCCACCACGTCTTGGGCTATCAAGTCCCCATCAGACCCAGAGTCAATAAGAATCTCAAGCCGACCCTGCTGCAGGTCACAAGCCACCAGAATCCTTGTTGAAGGTTGAGAGTGCAAAGAAAACAGGGAAACAAGGTTCACCAGTTGCTCTGCCCGTCAAAAAACTCAAGACATAGGCCACTTTGCTCCTCTCAGAGGGAACCTCACTGGGGTTAAAATCAAACTGGAGCCGACAAGAAGCAAGAAACGACTGGCAATCCTCCGCCGTACCACTGAACTGTTTGGGAGGGCCAAGTCTTGTTTGTCAGGGCGAGGGCTGTTCCAGACGTGTCAGGCGGCCATGGAGCTCCAACAGCCCAAACATACTGGCTGTATGTCTGGGCAGGTCCTGGGCGAGCGAAGCCATCCCACCATCGGAAAAGGCGTCATCTGCTGGGGGCAGGGGAACACCAAAAGCCTGAGCATGCTCTGCTGGGTTTGACATGTTGATTGGAGCATGATGTTACGGGTAGAGTTCAAGAACCCAGAAGCAGAGAAGGCTTGGACTCAGACGGATAAGGTTATTGCTGGTTTATTTAGAAAAACAAAAGATCACCTCACAAGAGGGAAAAAAGGAGCAAGTAACTCACACAACTAAGGAGCAGTATAAGAGTGCAATGCCAAGGACAGGACAGGACAAAAACAAAAAAAAACAACCACAAAACGCTCCACTCCAGGGAACTGAAACACACAGCCTTAAATAGACAAACACACAATCAACTAAACAGGATGAAGCTGTGAACACCTCCAGCAGGAGACACAGGTGAGAGGGAGGAGAAAAAGGCCACAACAGACCTGCATAAAACAGGCAGAGAAAAACCAAAAACATAACAAGCAGAATGTGTCAATCAGATTTCAGGCTCCCTTAATCATAGAAACACAAATGGGTGGGGGAGATTTTAATATGGAATCAGAACAGTATACAATGTTCTTATAATTTAAATAAATGCCTCGTTGTGGATTCTTGTTCTAACTCTAGGGACCTGCAACAGGCCTGCGCCTGACGACCTAAGGGCTCTGCGAGGTTCATAAGCTAAAAGCAGCTCTGATATAAAAGAAGGACCAAGATTCTTGTAAATTATTAAAAGAATCTTAAAATCAACCCTAAAGCTGACGGGGAGCCAGTGCAGAGATTTAAGATCGGTGTAATGTGCTCCCTTTCCCTGGTTCTAGTCAAAAGGCGTGCTGCTGAGTTTTGGATTAGCTGTATGCAATTAGGGGTGGGTAAGGAGCGTATAACAGTAATCTATTCTTGATGTTATAAAAGCATGAAGTAAGATTTCAGCACTGGCTTTAGAGAAAAAGGGTCTAACTCGGGCAATACTCCTCAGATGATAAAATGCAGATTTAGTTACCTGATTAATGTGTTGTTCAAAGCTAAGATCTGCATCAGGTTTCTCTGTGGGTTCCCTTGGTGATGCCCCTCCTTCTTAAGATATTGGTTAGTATCTTACAGTATTAGTTAGTATCTGGGTGTCAGGTTGTCCTGTGTTGAGGCTCAGGTCGTAGAGCTATACGTGCAGGTTTCCCCTTCTTCCCAGGCTCCTTTGCCTTTTTGTTTGAGCCTTTTCCATGAGGGTGAAAGATTTTTTTTCAAAATCTCAATAATATTTGTTCCACTATTTTTGCAAATGCATTGATCTCGCTAGTTTTGAGAGGTTTTCTAGTGTTTAAACAGTTTTATTGTCCTCAAATGTGAACTTTCTTTTGCTGGTTTAGGACTAATCTGCAGCCTTAAACCTCAGAATTTTTAAAAGAAATTATCTTTCCATCATTTTGCTCTGTGTACGACCTTCAGCTAATTTAGCTGTGAGTAGCTTTGAAGTTGAAGAAGGTGTACGAGACTTTCCTCACTTCTTTATCATACCTCAGCATCTTCAGTGGCCAGCTATCAGCTTGCACTCGTGCATTTCCACACAACTTTTTATGCTTTAGTATTTTGCAGACTCCTGCATGGATGTTTACTGTGTGCAAGGCTCGGTCTGGAACTGTTGCGTCTGAATGGGTGTGATGTTTCTTTTGATGCAGAATTATCTGACACAAAGCCTCCCCCACGCACGCTCTGTGTCTCAGAGCACCGCGTGGAGCGTGCCTAGACATGCAGCTGACCCACAGTCTTTGTGAGACAGTTCCCAACATGTTCTCCAGCCGGCCCACCACATCTGTCTAACCGGGCTTCTCCACCTCGCACCTCACATTGTTCATTTCTGAGTGGAGCGACGGCTGAAGGAGATCAGGTAGCTTTTGGACTGTAGGAGCAGCGGAAGGAGGCATGGGAGCAGAGAGGAGCTCCATTCACGCTCATTCAGTCTGAACCGTTGAGCCTTTTTGTGGGAGTGGATAAGTAAACAAAGGAAGCTTCTGTGGTGTGGAGGTGAGTCAGGTTAGCTCACATTTTCATTCAGGAGAATAGCTTTTCTTTCTTTTCATTCTTACAGTTCTCTGATTCAAAGCTCTCTTATTCAATCTGAACTCTTTGATTCATCTGAGGCTTCTTGAGATGTTCTGCTCTGAGTAGTCAAGTTAAGGAGACCGGGTGACCTCTGACCCGGCTCAATCCTCAGCTCATCATGTTGTGAGCATACACAGAGGTACACTGACGGACCACACTTTGTCTTGAAAGTTCAAGTTTGACCGGTTTGTGATCGTCTTTGAGCGCTGATGATTATTGAGGATTATTTCAGTCAGTTTTGCAAATTTACCTTAAAAAGCAATCAGCTTACTGTGTTTTAAGTTTTGTTAGACAGGAGTAACTTCAGAGTAGTGGATCCACTTTAGAGGGTTTCCTCCTCATAAATGAGCTTGTTGTTAAAGATAGGCCCAATCTGAATTCTTCCCTTCGCCCTACCACTTCTCCCTCCCGCTACATTTAGCCCTCCAAACGGACAAACAGACCTTTATGGAAAAATAGCGTCTCCAAATTTGGGCATCACTCCCACTCGATGACGTCACCAATAGTTGCTTCCAGTGCTTGATTATGCATAACAACAGCAGTTTTATAACTTTAAAAAGGTCATGCTAAAACCAAAAGTCATTGCTTACATTTAAAAGTCTATTTCTGTACTTTAGAGGTCAGTTTCTTCACCCACGTGAAGAAAAGCGCTTCTCCTCCACAGCACAGGACAACACGGAACCTCCTCAGTACGGAGGGCTCTTTAATCCCTCCGCCTCATGGGTATCGCTTAAAAAAACTATTTCAAGACACCACTTTCACTACAAATGCTCCTACAAATATAGTGGTAGGGCCGTAGCCTATGCACAGTGCAGAGGATCTTCTAATAATGAAATGTTCACACAGTTATATCATGAAATAACATTAGGGTGTTTTGGAGAAACAAAATCCTTAGATCACTGAAACCATCAGGATACTTTGTCCAGAGGCGAAGCATCGGAGTCTGCAAAGCCACAGAGAAATGTTTTATATATAAATATATATTTGTCAGAAATATATTTTAAATCATTCCAACTGTTCTGTCAGCTTCTCTCACAGCCTTATGCCCTTGCTGCGCTGCTGTCAGACTGTTTTTTTTCACATGAAAGTTTCAGATTTTAACCCTCACTTGTTGCTACACACGTGGACAAAATTGTTGGTACCCCTCAGTTAAAGAAGGAAAAACCCACAATTCTCACTGAAATCACTTGGAACTTACAAAAGTAACAATAAATAAAAATGTATTGAAAATTAAATAATCAAAATCAGCCATCACTTTTGAATTGCTCATTAACATAATTATTAAAAAAAACAAACTAATGAAACAGGCCTGGACAATAAATAAAGGTTAATAAAAGTCTGCCTTACACCCAAACACTCAGGGCTTCCGTCCGCCCCCAACTTCCGGTTTTGTGGGCAACTTTCCAAAAAAACCCACTGCTGAATAAATGCAATGACATCTGTCAACCAATCAGAATTTGAGTCTCTGTAGCTTCTTGAAGGAGAATGACATAATCGCCTCTGATTGGATGGTCAAAGCTCACGCTACCAAAAGTTAACTTCTGTACTTTTTTCAGGCCATAGGCAGTAGCTGCACTTGATTTTTGTTTGAATTACTCACTGTTTTGAAGTTAACATAAAAAAGAAGTTGATTTAGTTGTGAAAAATAAAAACAGATTCTTCTCTTCTGCAATAGCCATACGTTTAAAGCTCTGCTGATGATACCGCTGTCTTCTCAAACTGGCACTCATTTGGGTTTATTTCTTTTTTTTAGGCAGAAGCAGTCTGCCATTCTTGTGATCCCGCCCTGCAGCTGAATGAGCTGGACCAGCCTTCTCTGACAAATGCCTGACATTGGTCTGATCCTCACAGAGGACAGTGAGACGACAGTTTGGCCTCAAAGTCATTGGAGCTGACAAAAGCCAAATGTTTACACAAAGATTTTTGTGGAACTCTGAGGGCCTCTTCGAGGTAGGATTCAGCAGTGAAGCATCTGTCCTGGGACAAGTCTAACACCTGGACACTTTGAGACAGAAGTCGTTCACAGCAGTACGTAATCTCTGGAACTTCCCTTTTAGTGTTCATCTCTGTGAGGAACTCTTGGATTTGATCTGTCAGATCAAAGAAACATTTCAACAACGAGGAAACCTTCATTGGCCTGTCTTTACACTGACTATTTATTATACCCCTGAAATTGCACGGGCGCAGGCTTCAAAGCTCAGTCTGTGCCCTGCTTCTACGTTTCCATCAGTGATCATGGAGTCTGTGGTGGAAAGGATGGCCATGGTAACGAATTCCCCCAGCATGTCAATTAAGTCTGGGGCAACCGTGATGATGGATGACAACTCCTTTGTAAGTGCTGCTAGCCTTCCCTGCTGCCACTTCCTGTCAGCCAGCGTCCTTTTTGTTGGTAAGTTTCTTCTGTTATGAACCAAACCAAGCTAAAGAGGAGTGTGAGATCACCCATAAAAAACAGTTGATGGCCAGTCGATGCTGATTGGTCCGAGTCTATGTGAGTCAATGTTTCCATGGCAACAACTTTCACCAATCAGGAATGAGCTCGTAGGAACTCCACAGCCCTTTCACTGAAAACGAGCTAAGTAGAATCTGTTGAACATTTTGAGATGGGGGGGGGGCAGCGGGGACCACATGTTTTTGTCAGGTTTTAAGGTATGACCAAAGAATGAACAGGCTAAAGCACAAAAAAGGTTTATTTGGAGCTCGGGTATGACAGGGAAATAGGAGCATCTGTGAGCAACACGGTATTAGGCTAGCAGGTCGAGCAGCAGTCTCTGCACAAAAGAAGAGGGTTTTACTTACTCTAGCATTGCTAGATGTTAAAAAAGGTGTCAGAGCAAGAACTGCTATTCTGACAAATAGAATGACTGAGTAATAACTGATTATTTCTCCATAGAAGTTTATGGGACTTGGCCTTTGGCCAGCAGGTACTTCCTGTTTGGAACGGGAGGGGGGAGCGGTCACTCAGACCAGTTCTCAAAATACAGTCAATGATAATGTAGCATAGGTGCTATTCGCATAATAAGTACGTGCTAATTGCGTGCAGCCTGACTGTTAAGGTCTGTACACACCGGGCGTGTGTTGTACAGAGTTTGAGTATACACACAAAACATGATGAATATATTGAATATGATTCTCAAAAAGAGTTTCATTAATAGCTTGAAAGGGAGCAGGAAGTAGCGAACTTATATAATCCAACTCCTATTACAAACTGATTATCATCAGAAAAAAAATGTGACTTTTGAAATGATTATTACATATGGCACTTTAGGTAACAAAAATACTAGGCATACTTATTGATTATCATCAGAAAACATAAATTATACCTTGGGTTGTCAACGTTAACGCATCAACGCAAGCAATTAGTTGAAAAGAAAAGCATTAATATATTTTAACGTAGATTAATTACACTTCAGAAGCAACTGTCGTCGTTGCGTTGGATAGTTTAGACTTCCATGGCGCGTGTAATTTCTGAAAATACACACTTTATTGAGCATTATTCCACTTATAGCGTGGTGACTTACAAAAGAAATAAATATTTAAACTAAACTTTATTTTTATTATTGTGGGGTTTAGATTGCTTTTTCACAAAAAACAGGCTGTTTGATTGGTGGTGTGTCATGGTAACACAACGATGTGTCGCTGGGCCGGCAGACCTAAACTGTAGCAACAAAGGAAAGCAATATAGATGATGATCGGGATGATAGATTCAATAAAGCATCAGTTCAGAGTGAAAGTTCACCTCTTACTGCTTGTTTTTGTCAAGAAAATAAAGAAAAGTTTGTTTTAAAAAGGCCTGCGCAGTGATA
The DNA here is from genome assembly GCA_016861445.1 of Oryzias woworae. Lineage (NCBI taxonomy): Eukaryota > Metazoa > Chordata > Actinopteri > Beloniformes > Adrianichthyidae > Oryzias > Oryzias woworae. The sequence continues at coordinate 1,668,181 of BOLG01001158.1, forward strand.
CAGAACATTTTGACTATGTGACCAGAACTACTTCTTTAGGTGCGTATCAACACCCAGCAGGTGTTTGTAAATCAATTGACAGCACTAGTCATTCCACAATACCCTAAAGTTTACACATCTGTATGTTTGAAATTTGAAATGATTTTTGAGAATTTTTAAAGGAGAGTACCAGGTCTATCTTCATAAATAATAGGGATTCCTTTTGTAATTTCCTTTTTCTTTTTTGGTTACTAGCTGGAGTGGCCTGTAACATCCAAATTCTACCAGCCAAATCTGTACTCTACTAGCCAAACTTTTCTCAGGAAAAATCACTTGTGTATTTGTGCATGTGAAGTAAAATATGTATTCTCTTAATTTATAAAGTTTCAAAAAATGATTAATCTTTCACAAAAACAAAACACTAACAACTGAAAGTGTCTTATATCAGGTTTCATAACATTACTGAAAAATGTAATGTTATTTAAATAAAGGACGCTTTTGATCTCTGAAATTTTTTGTGAACATATACTTCTCTTTAAAGCATTTACTTGATCTACAAACACTGAACAGCAAAATGTTAGGGAAATATTAAATGTTAGTATGTACAGTATGTATATATGTGTACCAGTATGTACTGTGTATTCTATTTTTTTTTGTGAGTCAATCCCGATGACAATATTAGGTACAAAGCAGAAAAGTCCATAGGTGACCGACTGGGCGCGCACGTTTTGGGTTTGGTCCACTTTGTCGCTTACCGTCTGATTTTTTAAAAATAATTTTTTAATGAATTTTTTATGGAAGCATTTTGCATTCAATTAAAAAAAAGAAGACCACCCCTTTTTTATTGAATGCAAAATGCTTCTACAAAGATAAAAAAAAATGATAAACCCCCTCGTCTTCACCAGCTGTGTCTCATCTTCTCATCAGCCTCGCCATGCTTATATGCCCAGTTTAGACTTTGCCCTTTGCAAAGTATTATTTGGTGTCACTAACAGTGACAGTGACAGTGTTCATTCTTGTTGTTTGCCTCCTTGTGTTTGACCCTTGCCTGCCTCATTGATTCCCTGTTTAGCTCCTTGCCGTTTGACTCTGTCCTGTCTTGCCTTTGCCTGGTGTGGTCATTATTAAACTCACCCCCTACACACGCCACCTCGCCCATGTTACTACATATATATATATATATATATGTATATATACATATCTCTCTCCCTCTCTCTCTATCTATATATATAATATATAGCTGGATGGCTCAGTTAGTTGAGCGCAGGTTTGGCACGCACGCAGAAAATTAGAGTTCGATTCCCAGTCGATACCCAGAGGGCGCAATCAGCAATTATTGTGGCAATTAACATAGCAAAAGTGATCTAATTAACATAATCCAGTGAGGGTTCTTGGGCAAGGCCCTTAACGCTACTGCCTACCTCAGAACATATGAGAGACACATCATGCCGGCTCAGACGTCGCCCGGCCAAACAAGGTCTGAATCAGGTGCTGGGGAACAGAGCACCTTGATAGAAATTGGGCTACTGGGACAAGATGGAAATGGACTAGATGTAAGAACAAGGTTCTGTTGGAATGGTACTACTCAAGTAATCCTACTGAGAGAGGTTACATGGAGAGAATGTGGAGTGAAGTAAGTGCCTAGAAATACAGCCAGATGTTCACACCTGAAGCACAGAAAACTGCCAAACAAAGGCTCCTGGCCTTGAGCAGCCGCCTAAAGAAGTACACAAGAGGCGATGAAGCCAGACGGATAAACAGACTGTACGCAAGTCAAGTCAAGTACACTCATTGGCAGCATCTAAACAGCAGAGCAGACCCACCAAGGCTATAAACTGAACAGTATTGAAAAAGTATATGGGAGGAAGAGACAGCACATAACAGCAATGCTCAATGGTTGGTCTCTCTGAGAAAAGAGAACAGCAACGTCCCTGAACAGAATCCAGGAACCATCACAGCGACAGACATCCAACAAAGTGCCTCAGGTATGAAAAACCGGACAGCATCGGGCCCTGACATGATACATGCATACTGGCTTAAGAAACTCACTGCACTCCATGAGCCTGGCAGCACAAATGAACCAGCTGCTAAGAGATGGAACTCACCCTGAATGGTTAATGGAAGGGCAAACGATTCTCATCCAGAAGGATCCCTCAAAGGATGCAGTCCCGTCCAACTACCGGCCAATATCCTGTCTCCCCACAACATGGTAGCTCATGTCATTGCAACCAAACACATTGGCACATGGATCAATTCATGAGCAACGCACAGAAGGGCATTGGTAGAGATTCCAGAGGAGCAAAAAACCAACTCCTGGTTGACAGAACAGTCGCTCAAGACTGCAGGTCACGATACACCGACCTGTGCACAGCCTGGATTGATTACAAGAAAGTCTATGACTCAATGCCACACACGGATCACTGAATGCTTGGAGCTGTACAACATCAACAGGACTCTATGAGCCGTCATAGGAAACTCAATGAAGTTTTGGAAAACCACCCTTGAAACCAATGGCAAGCAACTTGCACAAGTTTCCATCAAATGTGGCATATACCAAGAAGACGCTCTGGTCCCTCTGCTGTTCTGCATAGGTCAAAACCCATGTCTTGGCTATGGATGCCAACTCAGGAATGGGGCAACCATCAGTCACCTCCTCTACATGGATGACATCAAGCTATATGCTAAGAGCGTTGACTCTCTGATCCACACCACCAGGATCTAGACATTTGGGCTTGAGAAATGCAGCTGGATGGTGACAAAGAGAGGCAAGGAATGTCTACACTGAAGGGGCCTCACTTCCAGAAGGAGAGCCACAGAAGAGTGTAAGGTCAAGAGAGGTAGAAAGAGAGAGAAGAAGATCTTGTTTGAGTGAAAACAGGGAGATTGATGGAAACTGTGGGCCAGAAGGAGACAGACGCTGAAGAAAAAGAAACAGAAATGGAATTAAAGCTCACAGAGAGGAAACACTTGGTCAGGAGACAGGAACCAGTGAGAAACCACGATCAAACCTACTTGCACTAACACACCCAACAGACCCCGGCCATGGTCTGCAATTTCACATCAAAAGTGACAACGCCTTCATTCAAATGAAACCACAGATGTGTCCCACACTGAACAGGTTTCATTTGTAATCAGGTGCTTGTGCAAGTATCCTTGACTTCTCCATGTGAGGTTCCAGAACAAGACAAAAGAAGGAAAGTGCAGCCAGGTTAAAGCTTGTTGCCACAGCAACAGGACAACCATGCTTTGGCAACCTTAGAGAAGTACTACAAAGTTATATAAATATGGGTTGCTATACTGGAAGTTGGTGTCATAAAGTGATAAAGTTATGTTCCAACTGCCCCTTCTATATTTCATCACCCCAAAGGTCTCTGCACACCCCTGCCATTTGATGAGAGTAAGAGCAGAATGACACCAGACAAGGCCATGTGAGAACCTCATCTTCTCAAAGAAAGGGGAACGATTCTATCAACGTCTAGAAAGGCGAAGGTGAGCTGATTTCCAGTCACCTCAGATGTGCCATTCTGAATCAAGAAGAGTCCACTGTTACTCCACTGCAGACCTTTCCAAATGTTCTAAATGGTGACCAGGTTAAGAAAGTGCAGCCATGCACCAACCTGATGCTGAGTTAACAATTCTTTGTATAGTTTCTTTAGCCAAGACAAGCTTTAGTGAGATAATAAGCTTAGCCTTTGGCTTCTCATAACAGCAGGCTGATTTCTGTTTCCTCTACTTTGTGTGTGTGTGTGTGTGTGTGTGTGCGAGTGTGTGTGGGGTCTGATTAATGAACTCATTTTCTCATGTCTTGACCTCAATCATGAAGGGCTACATCTGAAAATATTTCCATTTGTACTGTGGAGCAGCAAAGAGCAGCTCAGACCCAAATCAACGAGTGAGCCAACGTGAATATACAAACTCAATACAAAAGGATGGCTCTGCACAAATACACAACATGCCGATTGTGGTTGTGTGTGCTGTATAGAGGACAGAAGATCCAGGTTCAGGTCTTTTCCAAGAAAGACAGCTAGTTTTTGTTCATCAACGCATTTCTTTAGTTTTTATTAGGGCTGTCAACGTTATTGCATTAATGCACATGATTAATTAAAGAAAATCTATTCATTATTTGTTTATATTTATTAACACAAATTAATTACATGTCAGAGACGACTGTCTGCCGCTTTGGTCGGACGATTCAGGCTTCCACGGTGTGTGAACTTCTGAAAATACACAATTTATTGGGCATTATCCAGCTTATAACATGGTCACTTCCAAAAGAAATAAATATTCATTTAATTTTTAGTACTTTATTCTTGTTATTTTCTCCCACAAAGTGAACTATTTGATTGGTGATGCCGTTAGTTCTCACAGTAACACAACAAAGCGTTTCTACAGCAGCAAAGAAAAGCGATATGTATGCTGATCTTCACCATAGGTTCATGAAAGCATCAGTTCAGAGAGAAAGTTACCACTTGATTTTGCCCAGAGGACGAAGCAAAAGTTTTGTTTTAAATACGCCTGCACTGTTATATAGATCATTTTGGCTATATGACCAGAAGTACTTTTTTAGGTGTGCCTCAACACCCAGCAGCCAATCAGATTGGAGTATTCACCTGGACCATTTAAAGTGAAGAAACACAATGTTAGTTTCTTCTGGCTGTATATCAGCATCTTTATTTTCTTGGAGTAAAACTGTTACTGTTCAGCTTTTCTTACTGTTGATGTGTTTTGCACACATAAATTACATTTCTGGGATATCTGAGTTAACAATACAAATAAAAAAAAATCGGACAATAAAAATGAAGGAAACATGTTCCCTATGGCCTTTTTTTGTTCAAAATTGGCATATTGTCAAATAGAATTTACCTAGTAAAACATTGTGATTAATCGTGACCAATCACAAATCAAAAGTGTGATTAATGTTTTCAGTCGATTGACATAACTAGTTTGAACGCATGTAAGAGATTTGGTTTACGGATTTCAGTGAAATTAATTCATTTTTGTGCTGACCAAGGGCTCTGCAACTGTTAACACCTAAAGAGCCATGAGGGCCAATTTCTCTCTAACCAAAACACTGCTGTAGCAGTATGCCAGAGCCAGTGTGGATGGGCTATTAATGGTCAGCTGATAAATTCCAGCTCAGAGAAAGCAGAAGAATCTATATACAGGTATGTGCGAGACCCAGAGGTAGCTTGAGAAGCCAATCTAATCCAGTCTGTGCGTTTGAACTGGAGCACCGAGTCCCCTTTTGCCAATTTTTTGGGTTTTCCCAGCTGGTTCAAATGTAGGATATGGGAATGCTTGGGGTTTATAATAAATAACAGTGATCTAAATGTCCCAGGTGAGGGACATTTTTTAGGGGACATCCAAATTTTAGCTTTGTCTTATAATGAAAAAAACATGTTTGTGTAATTTAAGGAGTATGAATGAGTAGAAAAACTCCGTTGTTGGTAATTAAATCGTTAGTGTGGTGGGATCCAATGTCCACAAGTTTTTTTCAGGTGTACAACATTAGAATAACTCCCTTCTGTACACGGGAATACCTTGTATCTTCTAATAGTGGCAGGTCTCTAATAGACACTGTTCTCCAATGAACGCCGGGTTTAAGAGATGTTTGTTACTTTAGGTGATGTCTAACAGAGGAGCCAGGTTCCTTTAAGACCCCCACCCACTGCTGCGTGCGTGCCATGCGGACAGTTGTGCAGACGTCTGGTGTGTGTTATGCACCAGTATAGCAATGGCCAAGCAACACTCATTTGATTTAGCATTTAAACTTTGTGCAGTGGCATACGCCAAAGAACATTCTGGTGAGGAATCCGCACCACACTTTTGGATCTTAAACTTTTCAAAGAATGGCACAAGCAGATGTTTAATATTGAGAAAGAAAGTGAGTGACGAATTAGAAGAACTGGTTGGAACATGGATTATTGAGCAAAGGCGGAAAGGTGCATGTGTCTCCAGGACAATGATTGGCATGAAAGTGAAGAGGATTTTTTATACGGAGATTGATGATGATTCAAAGAGAAGAGAGACGTTTACAGGCAGTGCTGATCAGAACAGAATATAATGTTCTTATCACATCAATAAATCTTGAATGTTCATGTACTGGTGTTGGCTGCATATCTTGACCAAATTTCACCGTAAAATAAACCCATTAACCATCACCAGTCTGTCTGTGATAGAATAAATGCCGGTCTCCAGTAGACACCATTCTCTAATAAACACCAGATTTATTGGAATAAACGCTGGGGTTACAAATGAAAGATATACGGTACAGGAAAATGACGCAGAAAGAAGAAAAACAGAGAGGCATTAATTACACCTTCATTATGCTTTGGTTTTGTAACGAGGAGGCGGAGACGTCAAAAGGGTCAAAGACATGGAGCAAGGCAGAGAAAGGAAGAACAGGCAAAGGTCAGGCATGGAGTGGCAAAACAGAAAAATAACGCTCAGTAGTGTCTGCTCGACTTTGCATGGAGCAGAGGTCCGTAAGAGAATATATACAGAGTAGGGATGACGAAAATGGGATGCAGCCGGTGAGGAAGTGAGTCATAGAGCAAGGCCTGATGGGAGTTGGAGTAAGGAAGCAGAAGCAGTCAGTACTCCATTAACGGTTGAATCCTGACAGGTTCAGTGTGCAGCTAGATGGTGAACAGAAGAAATAAAACAGGAATCCAGGACAGCTATCTCTGCAGGTATTACTCCTGAGTTCACTCATGTCCACAAACGTGCACAGATTCCTGCGTTCATTCAACTGTATCCACTTCTCCTGTGAATAATAGCAGAAGTATTGGTGCTTCAAATCCGTGTATCGTTCATTCATTCGTTTTTCAATTTAAAATAAAAAATGCTTCTTCTTTAACTTCTTCTGGCACGTTATTACTGAAAACAGGAATGGCTAATTGTGTTAAAACAGTTTGTCTCCTTCGGGTTCCTTTTGTGCATCCCCGAATTTCAGTTGGCAACGGTTACTTGTCAAAGCAAAACTTCTAACAAAGTAACATTAGAGACATGTGACAGAAAAAAGATCATTAAACTGATTCTTACCTGGAAAGTGACGAATGTATTTTCGGTTATCATATCCTTGGTTCTCTGGGTTTCCTTTTACTGCTTCAAAACAACAATAAAGGATCTTTTCCCTTTGTTGAACAACAACTGATAGAAAGCAGGGGATCAGCTTTCAAAATAAGACTCCATGCAAACTACTTCTGGATGACCCGGGTGTTTCAGACAAAATCACAAAAAACAAAATTAAACGCTTGATATATGTTTGCTCCATCTTGATTTTAATATGGAAATCAGAAAACAATTAGTTTTTTCATTTTGATTTTAAATTGAAAAACGAATGACACACAGATCATGTTTGTGGATCAATGCAGCTGATGTTTTGTGAGCTACCACTAGCTTAAGCATCTCCTAAAGAGAAACAATTCTCACTCTTGACAGAGTACCTGTTTCAGGTGTTGAAACAAATTTGTCGCACTCCCACTTTTGTAGCTACAACCTTCAGGTTTTGCTGGGTGTGATTTGAAGTCCAAGTTTGCTCCAAGTTTGGTCAACATTTCATTTTTTACTCACTAAGTAAGCCGGTAGATGAAAAAAATCTACCGGTCAGCCACATTTTTCACCAGACAAATGTGTGTGTGGGGGGTGTCAGCTCAACACCGGCTCTGTAATGTTAGACATTGTTGAGAAAGTTTCATTCAAAGTGGAATCATGTCTGTTATTGTATTTTGAAAATACAGTTTTTACGAATGTCCGATGAAATACGTTTGTTACATTTATCCTGTTTGTTGCATTTATAAGTCGGTTTCTTGAAAATATTCTTGGACTTTAAACCCCTTTGTGGTCACAAACTGACAAACATCCGGAAAAAGCTCATTAGCATAGCATTGGTCGTAGCATAATAGCATCAGTGTGGAACAACTGCTGTCTCCAAATCAACACTTTTTTATTGAACTCTTGCTGCTGGGGAGTCCAGCTAGTTTATCCTCTATTTCTTTTTGGAACCTGTGAAAAACCGCCACGTCCTGCTGCTCCAACAGCCTAAGCTAAACGCTACAGGGAAAAGTGTACAGAAGGTCGGGGAGTGGGGATGGGGGCGCTTTACGTGTCTCGTGCGCTTGTAAATATTGCGCAAGAACAATTTTTTATTTACATTTTTCTCTTCCTAGTGGAAGAAGCTCCTTTGCTTGCTGCCGTTTTCATGTCAGCTTGTCGCAAGAGACATATGGGCTGGCTTTAATCCGAACTACGGAAGCCCACAAAAGCAGGAGAGCTGGGAAAATAACATCTCAATTTCCCCAAAAATAAATTGTCTAAAACAAAAAAATGGAATTAATCAATTAAATCAATATATTGCCCAGCTGTAGTTTACCTTCGGATAAACTTTCAGCATCCATTAAAAGCAGTAACCCTGCCAGCGCCTCTGACTTTCTGTACAGCAGTCACCCAGTAACAGCCATATCCAGAACCCATGAATAATACAGCACACCCGCATGTCAAACTGTCACAATGCAGGTATTGAAGCGCTGCAAGGTGATGCTGGAGTGATTAGTAGGATAATGAAGACTTATTATGAAATATTGAAGAACATGTTGAGCAAGGTAGGGGGTGACAAGCTTGAAATCTACATATGACACTAGAGACTCCTTGAAATTCTTGAGTGTAAACACATAAATCTGTGATTAGTAATAATCCTGGCACTTGATAACTTAATGTTCATTGAGTCACAAAGTTTCTCATAGCAACCAAACAACCAAAGTTATTTTTCTGCATCTGCCAACATCTGATTTCAGCTCACTTTTAAACATTATTTTTATCTTTTTTATCGTTGAACGTTCTCATTTATCTAAGTGATGTGTGGAATCATGTCATTTGGACTGAAATCTTCTTTTCTAACCCTTCAAGCTTTAGAAATGTTAGAATTTTGGTTTAGGGTTCCTTCAATTATTAGAAAATGGAAGAACCCAAACATGTCTGTCAATCTCCCTCAGATGGGGCTCCATGCAAGATCTCACCTTGTGGGGTCTCAATAATTCTGAGAAAGGTAAGGACTCAGCCCAGAACTAAACAGGAGGAGCCGGTCAATGACCTGAAAACAGCTGGGACCACCGTTTCCACTGTTATTGCTGGTAATACACTAAGACATCATGGTTTGAAATTGGCACAGATGCTTCTCCTGCTTAAACCAGCTCCTGTCCAGGCCTGCCTTAAGTTTATCAATGACCATTTGGACAATCCAGAGGAGTCATGGGAGAAAGTCATGTGGTCAGATGAAACTAAAATAAAACTTTTATGTCTAGATACCACTTGCGTATTGGAGAAAAAGGAAAGATGAGTACAATCCCAAGAACACCATCCAAGAACACCGTTTTTCTGCACATGGGACGACTGCACTGTATTAAGGAGAAGCTGATCGGGGCCGTAACATTCCCTCAGAGCACAGAAGATGGGTCGTGACCGGTCTTTCAACATGACAATGACTCGAAGCTCACAGCCAGGGGAACCAATAGAAATTTTGTTTATGTTCTCTTTGTTGGACTGGACGGAAAAAGAAAGGGAGAAAAAGAGAGAGAGATGTCGAGGGGGCAAAAAAAAGGGAAAAAGGGTTGGTTATAGAAGTTAAAGGATGATTACAGGGGAGGGAGGGTAGAACCATAACACAGCAGGCAACAAGACGCTGGAAGTTTAGAATTATTACAATCATGTGTGAGTGTTAGTCTAAAATGGGCGGGGCCTGTCCACACACTCAGTTGTTACAAACATACCTGATGGCTCCAAGAGTCTTCACAAACTTGTCAACATCCACACTTATGCATACAAACCAACACGTGTAAAGCGATCCATTTTGTCACGTAAACTATTTGAAGGTGTAAAGGTGAGTCGATGACTGTGTTCAGATGACTGTTCAAGTTAAGCTGAGTGGATGATGGCTGGGAGGGCGAACTCCCAGCCATCCCCACACCAAGACCCCCGCAGAGGCAGCAGCGGCGACCAGGGCCCGCCCCCGCACTGTGGGGCCAACGGAGGAGATCCACCTGCCCGGCAGTCCGGCCAAGCACCCAGACCAGGGGCCGCAGGACCGCCACACGGGCCCCCAAAACCCAAGAGCAGTGAGGTACGGAAGCACAGAAAGCAAGCCCTAGCCTTGCCAGAAGAGCAGCCCTCCCACCGCAACAAGGGGCCCGACCACCGAGAGCCCCACCACCCCAGACAAGCTGCCCACCATCACCCAGGAGTTCTGAGCATCCCCTCACCCCAGCCACGGGTACGAGCCAGGGCCCCCCAAGGGAGACCCGCCCCAAAGCTCCAGGCAGCTGCGGAGACCCCTGCACGGCAGGGGTCAGCTACCCCCACCTAGAGGAGGGATGACTAAGAGAAGTGGGGGTCTCCGAAGGTGTAGAGAACATAGCCTGACCAGGATCTCCCAATGTTGGAACCACAAGGACACAGACACGCTACAGGCTCAGATGGAATATGATCAGTAGTCCCACCTTCCTTGTGGAATGTATTTGTGTGTGTGTTGGGGTGTGTTTCTTGAGGTTTAAAGGGTGTGTGAAATAAAAGGTGCAGTTAAACTTGGAGGGTAGAGCACTGAGAGGACATCTCCTGCTTGCTGGCATTGATGCCCTAGCACCCCCCGCCAAGGGTCCTAAGTGTCAAAGGTGCACTTTAACACCACCACCCCCCACCACCACCTCATGGAAGCCAACCCCCCAGGCCCCACACCCCCCAACCCACACAAAGAGAGAGGAGCCCCCACCCCCAAGCACCGCCCTGTAGATCCTCATGCAATTTACTGGTGACATCCTTATGTAATGACTATTTTTTGATGACTGCCCCCTCCCCATTTCCCAATTTCTAACATTCCACTCCACCTTTCTCCTTTTTTTTCCCGTCTGGTCCAACAATGATATATATATATATATATATATGTATATATATATATGTATATATATATATATATATATATATATATATATATATATATTATATATATATATATATATACATGCATACAAATATATATATCATTTGTCCGAAGATCCATAAACTTCAAATATAACAGTAAAATCTGTCCAACAGAGGAGGCTATCAACTCTTATCTGTTTACTCAGTTGTTAGACAGCACAAGAGAAAAGCAAAAAATTAATTTTTACCATTTGCTAAATCTCTATGATGACAGAACTTAATTTAACCAACTAAAAATGTGCCAGTCATAGGATTGAAGACAGCAACCGTAAGCTGATTTTTCTACTCTGAAGTAGTGATCGATATATTGTGTTAATACGTCTTTTGTATCCAGTTCTCAGTTGTAGTTGTAATATAACATGGCCATTGACATGAACAAACAAAATTCCTAGGGGTGGGGAGTGGTGGTGGTCTCACCCAGTGAGTAATTCAGTGTGGAACCGCCACTGATCACACGAGTGTGAGGCTGAATCCGAATTCTTCCTTTGCCCTACGGCTTCTTCCTACGCCTACATTTAGCAACATTTAGCTCTCCAATTGAAGAGTTATGAAAAAATGTTGTCTTTGAATTCGGATGACACTACCCTTTTTCTGAAACAAAAACTCATTACTTACATTTAAATATAAACTTCTGTACTTCAGAGCTCACTCACGTGAAGAAAGGAGTTTTTCCTTCGCCACACAACGTGATGCGGAACACCCTCGTGGCGGAGGGATACAGAGCTCTTTTCTGCAATGCCTTCCCCTTAAAAGAAACAATTTTGGAAACTCTACCCCTCCAAATGCTGCTGCTCTGCACTTTTCATGCTAAAGAGCCACTTTATAGTGTTTTAAAAGTGTTTTACATAATAATAAGGTAAAAATAGCAATTAAAAAAACGCACACACAAATCTCCCCAAAACAGTCAGTACAATGAAATTTAAACGTATGGACATGTCTAAACTACTCATAGATAAAAAGATGAGCTTTGAGTTTTTTCTTCAAAAACCTCCCTGTGGATGAAGCACTCACATCCTCAGGCAGGCTGTTCTAAAGGCAAGACCCGTAGTGCTGAAAAGCTACCTCGTCATGGGTTTTGGTTCTGTACTTTTTTCCAGACTTCCTCATACAAAACCACAGTTTCTCTCTGTCATAAACTTTCTCCAGATCTACAAAGACACAGTGTATCTCTCTGACCTTCTCTGTACTTCTCTATCAACATTCTCAAAGCAAAGATTACATCTGTAGAGATCTCTCTTGGCATGAAACCAAACTGCTGCTCACAAATGTTCACTTCTGCTCTTAGTCTAGTTTCAGCTACTCTTTCCCAATCCTTCATTGTATGGCTCATCAGCTTTATTTCTCTGTAGTCGCCACATCTCCCTTATTCTTGAAAATAGGCACCATCACAATTCTCCATTCCTCAGGCATCTTCTCTCCACCTAAGATCCCGTTGAACAATCCTAAATCAAATGTACAATCTTCAACAGTTGTTGTAGTAAACACATGTACTTATGTTCTTCAAAAGTAATCAAGTAAACAAGTGAAATGTTTTTGCAGTAAATGTGGCTAATGAAAGGAAATGTTATATTTAAAACTTTCTTTTTTCTTTTAGTTGATTCACGTGGTACAACACATACACACATGGACAAAATTGTTGGTACCCCTCAGTTAAAGAAGGAAAAACCCACAATTCTCACTGAAATCACTTGAAACTTACAAAAGTAACAATAAATAAAAATGTATTGAAAATTAAATAATCAAAATCAGCCATCACTTTTGAATTGCTGATTAACATAATTATTTAAAAAAAGCAAACTAATGAAACAGGCCTGGACAAAAATGATGGTACCCATAACTTAATATTTTGTTGCACAACCTTTTGAGGCAATCACTGCAATGAAGCGATTTCTGTATTTGTCAATGAGCGTTCTGCAGCTGTCAACAGATACACACCCCACCCCCAGCAGGGGTCCTCCAGCGCTTTCTTCCATTGGCAGGGGGTTCTGCCTCCTATGCTGTGCCTCTGTTGTAAGAGTAGATTAGGAGTTGCATGCCTGCTGGACCGACACGAGAGCTTTCTTCTTTTTGACGTTGGAATGCTCGTGCTCTACCAGTGATCCACAAGGCCCCACACAATGGTCTGGGGGGTGGATACCCTCCTTGGAGCCTGCAGTTGCTTTCCCTCATCGTGGCCCCTGATAAAGCCTTGAGGCCCGATGTGCGGTGCCCGGGCCCTCAGTGTCGAGTGACTGATGACCTGCTCTGCCGGGCGTATGATGCTGGGACTCAGATGGATTGGCTCGGGAATTCCTTGTCCCATCTACTTTTGGGTCTGGCCGCCTCTTTGGAGGTTGCCCGTGGGTACCCCCACACAGGGTTAATTTGACACATCCCTGTGGGCCTTTGCCCTGATGTCCCAGGAGCTCGGTAGGCTTCTGTCCTACCTGATGTTGACTGGCCGACAGGTTTAGCTGACGCAGTCGCCTTTGACGGAGACAAGCCGGCGTGTTCTTCCCGTTGTTTCGGTGGTCCCTTGATCAAATCAAGTTTTATTTTTAGATGATCTGTCCATCTTCAATACTTGGTTGGGACTCCATTTACCACAATAACTTCCTCAACGTGCTGTGGGATTGATGCCATCAGCTTGTGGCGTTTGGTGTGAGTTATGGAAGTCCAGATGTTCTTGATGCTTCCCATCAGCTCTTCTTTGTTTTCTGGTCTTTATGCCCTCATTTTCCTCTTCAGACCCCATACATTTTTTATGGGGTTAAGACCCGGTGAGTGGGCAGGCCATCAAGGACCGGGGTGTCAGGGGCATCAAACCTGGTTTTGGTCCTTCTGGAAGATGAAATCTGCATCTCCATCCAGCTCCTCAGCAGAAGGAATCAGGAAATCCTCCAGGATGTTCTGCTAGACCGTTGCAGTGATTTTGGATTAAATAAAGCAGAGTTTACCAACATTGCTGGATATTGGAGCCCAAACCATGACGGACTGTGGAGATTCCACACTGGACCTCCAGCAGTGTGGGCTCTGCTTCTCACAAGTCTTCCTCCAAACCCTTGGACCTTGGTTCCCAAATGAAAGACAGACTTTCCTTTCATCAGAAAAAGGAGCTTGGACCTCTGGTCAACAGTCCAGTCCTTTATCTCCTTGTTCCAGTTGAGACGTTTCCTCCATTGGTCCAGGCTCAGAAGTGTCTTGACCCGAGGAACTCGACAGTTGTCATCAGAATATGGTGCAGCTGTTCCTCCACCTCATTCCACTCTTTCTGGATGTCTGCAGGTTCTTGAATCTCGTTCTCTTTGATAACCTGCTGAAGCTCACAGTCGTCTGTTTTGTTGGAGCGTGTCCTGACACATCTTGTCCTTCCACTGACTTTCCGTTGATCAGCGCTCTGTGAACAGCCAGCCTCCTTAGCAATGAACTTTAGTGGTTTACCCAGACTATGGAGGGGATCAGTAATGGCCTTCTGGATAGTTATCAAGTCTAAAGTCTTCCCCCTGTTGAACCAACTTAAAGACACCTGGGGAATCTGTGCAGGTGATTTAAGTTTAGTAGATGATTAGTTGGTGAATCTCAGTTTAAAACATTCATGTCCTGAAGAATTTGGGCAGATTTCTTCACAGTTTTCTGAAATCCCTTTTTCATGGGTTTTGTCAGCTGGAATCCCATTTTATGGTAAATAGTGTATACTTGCATAGCCCTTTACTACCTTTTTAGAATGCCCATTCACCCATGCACACACACTGATGGCGGCTCTGCTGCACTGGTGACAACTCATAATCATCAGAGGCACCTCTTTCAATCAGAGGTGGACCCCTCTACTGCGGCATCATGGCCGCCTGAATTTATGTGAAAATAAACAAATGACTTTTTGACAATAATTAAACACTGAGCTCTAAATCTATATTCTATCAAAGTTTATGAAAACAAATATACTTTTCTGTTATGTTCTGATTTTCTGGAAAGGGTCTGTATATACATATAACCCTCCCTAGTTTTCTGTGCTGAAACATGTCTGATAAATATTTATCTGTGTCAGAAATACTCATTAGGCTGCATTGATTATTTTACCCCAAATAAGACGCTGCGCGAAATATATCTACATATTTAAATTACATTTTTAAGTTTACTTTTTGCATCAAGAAAAATACTATTGTTGTTAAACAGAACTGTGAACATCCTCTCTCTGTTGTCAGGCTGTTGCATCAACTTCTGTTTCTACTCCCCAAACAGATTTCACCTGTCAGTGTTGTCATTCTTGGCAAAGGGATTTGTGCTGAAACAGATGCAACGGCTCTTTGTCTAGCTTTTCTCTTTCTGAAGAAAGAGCACACAGAGTGAAACAGAGGCTTTGTGTGAAATTGATCATTTTTCCCTGTGCCTGCTGTGAGTTGGAACAGTGTTGTGATTAAACACAGCCTGACTGATCCTCTCCAATGGGAGCTGTGTCAGGATCAGTTGTGCGCTGGATTACATGGCTCCCCCTGGAGACCTTTAGGTGCTAAAAACAAAACCTTAAAGAGAGGAGTAAGCTCTGTTATGAGCCTGGGTGACCGCTGTGTCATTTTGTAACGCAGCACACGCTCGCTCATTTCTTATGTTCTTCACCTCAATAAGGCTCAGCTCACCACAGAACTGCAAAGGTTTTGTATGAAGAGTGGCTGCTCGGAGGGCCAAGCAGCAGTCAGTACGTGGTCAATTAGCTGCAAAATATCAAGAAATTTAGCCTCAAGATTCAAGTTAACGATGTAAACTTATTGGCAGCATCATGAAAGAATGTTGCTTTCTAACCTTCTAACACCTGCAGTTTTAGAAGCTTATCTGGTATTTTCAGTCATTATCCAGCTTTTAGAATTAGTTCAGCCTTTTATAACCCTATCTATCATTTACCCTTTACTTTACATTAGTATTTCCTTTAGTATTATAAGCAGTATATAAGCAGAATAATCAGTTTCTAGTGAATCAGCACATCTTTTTTCAGTAATTAACCTATTTAGCTGTTAGCCTTCATATATCCTTTTTAAGATCTACTCAAACAGAGATTGTTTCACTTTATTTTTATATTAGTTACCATTTTCACACCTTCATTTAGCTTTTAAAGAAATCTTTACACATTTCTTCTGTTTTCCACAGCCTAATTAAGCACTTCCCTTAGCATTTTAGCTGTGTTAGGCATTTCTCTCTTTTCATTTTTTATGAATGCTATATATCCATGAACAAATTCTTTTGCTGTTTGCAGAATCTCCATGTTGAAAAAAAAAAACACTTTTATGGTTGTTTTTGTTGCTTTCATTTCTCTGTCTTTGCCACACGGGGGGTTGCAAGGGCAGGGGGGGGTGAGTGCAGAAAGGCTCATTACAAGCAGGGAAAATGAGAGCGAGATGGAAAAAGCAAGAAATTGGGTTATCACAGACACGGCAGAGAGCCATTGAGCAGCACAGGAGAGGGAGATGTAGGTAGAGAGAGGCTGGAGCGCAGTGCCGCTCTTTGTCTCGTCAGTGTCAGTTGCTTCAGTGACTCGGCGGCAGGCGGAGAGGAGATGGAGCCTCAGAGATTCAGTAAGTCAGCTTCCACTGAGGTGACTGCTATGTGTGTGCGCACGGCTGGCTTAATGTTTGTGTGTATCTGTGTGTGCGCGTGTTTGTATGTGTGCATGTGTGTGGAGATCCTGTGGGTGTGTGCTGCATTTATCTGCTCGGGCAGCTTTGTTAACCCTCTTGAAGTTGGCCAGTCTTCTGCTCCTGCTGAGGAGTGGACTCCTCCCTTCCCTGTTGGGTGTGAGCTGCATTTATTTGGGAATCTTCATCCTCCCTCACTGATGTGGCCAGGTTACAGGTTTACTTCGGGGTCCAGTTTCCTGCTTCTGACTGAGATGCTTTAGGAAGAGGGGTTCACGCTGTTGAGTGCTCTCAGCTGTCATCTCCTCTGCATCTTCAGTGAAGCTGGAGCGAAGTGGCAGAGCTGCAGGCTGACAGAGAGATGCAGGCAGATTTTTTTTCTTTTCTAGGATTTTTAAGAAATAAAAAAGTTCTTGATGCAGGAATGCATGCACATTCAGTGCAGGTTTGATGTGTCGTGAATGCAGAGGTTCAATTCCTGGCCTCTAGTCAGGATGTCAGAAGATGTGATAATGTGAAAGACAAAACGGGCCCCATGTGAATGAATGGATGTGGCTTTCACTGCACTGACCTTGGAAAAAAAAAAGATCTGCACAAATTCACTTTATTTAGCTAGAAAATACTGCAGGCAGCTTGAAATGTTGACATCTGTGAGAAATGACATTAAAAACTAGTCAAGTGTTTGGATAAAATATTGAACTAACACTTGCTAATGTAAAAAGGTTTTAGGTGTTGGTGAAGCCACCAATGAATCCACCCCTAAACTCCACATTCCTAAAACCTCTGAAATAGTTATCAGTTAAAGCTTCCCTGCAACAGTTAGGTCTTTTCTCATTGAAATGGTGTTGTTGGAGTTTTGACCACGTTCTTGTGGCATTTTTTTTGTTATGATAGAGGACATTACTGAAAACAATTAAGATAAAAATTCTATTTCTGAATATTTCTTTGTACAAATAATGGTGAATCATTAGCAGATTGAAAAAATACTTTTGAAAAAGCTCTTAGTTGTGACACAGCAGCTGAAACAGGTGGGCCAAAAGCTTCTTGCACCGCTCCATCCTTATCCATCCACATGAATTCTAGCAGACACTTCTTCTACTGGAAGGCAGATGTCTATCATCCACAGGCACCTTCTCCTATGCAGCTGGGATTAGAACCATGAATCTCACTACTGACCACCTCACTACCATGCAGCCTGATCCTACCCTTCACGTCCATCTGTGAGCCTCCATCAGCTGCAGACATGATGCTGCATTGGTTTTTCTGACCACAGAAATCTGTCATGGCAGCTGCGGCGGCCTCATCTGGACCTCTGTACTGGCAGATAATTGTCCACCGGAAATGCCATCTGATAAATTCACATTAGCTTCCATCTCCATCTTCCTCTGTGTTCTTTGTCCAATCCTTCCTCCATCTGGGGCATTCACATCTTGAGCTCATCCTTTCATCCATCCATTATTAGCATTTCTGTTTGCCTTTAATCCCAGCAGACTGACTGCTATCATCACTCTTGGCCCAAGTCCTCCCATTATCTGATCAGAGCCACTGGAGCAATCCAACATTAAAGCTCACTCATGTTTTATGAAATAAAGCGGATGGCCAGGCCAAGCTTCTGCTGCATCTATCCAGAAAACTGCTTTGAAAACGGCAAAACTGGCTCAGCTCACGTCTGTGATCTGTTCTTTAGAAAAATGTTCATTCAAATAAAACAGATTTAAAACCTGAAAACATGATGGCTCTGATTCAGCTCCTCAAACTGGACAGTCATCTGCAGATGATCGAGAAACTGCTTCTACAGATGAGCCTCAGATGTATTTAAATCTACAGAGGCATGTTTCACACTGACAGTGACAAGGAAAAACTTTTGAGTTTGAATTTGAGCTACCTGCTGCAACCCTGCCTTTCACATCAGGACAGAAGCAGAAACAGACTCCAGTTCAAGCAGACAGGGTTCTGGACGTACTGTATGCAGGGTCACAGTCTGAACCAGCAGCTGCGTGCATGTTTCATCTGGACATTTCTAATGAGATAAACCTCAAGAAATCCTACTGTAACAGTTCAGAGACCTGAGCAAGACAGATGAGCTGTAGAAGGTCAATCCTGAAGCATTACCTGTCTTTTGCAGCAGCCTGCCAAAAGTGTCATGCTGACTATGCTCCTTCATACAAAGGAATGCTCACAAAATAAACACTTTAAAGCTTATTTTCCATAAAATGACTCTGGATTCAGGGGCCAATGTGCTTCTCCCGTAAAAAAAGATTTTCTACCCAATAAGCATTGAGGCTCCTGTAGGTCAGCCAGCTTGGCTATCCGTGAAAAGGTCAAGCAGGATGTCAGAAAGGTCCCGGAGGATGATTTTGACTCTAGGAGTTCTGGAGGGCACAGGTGGGTTGTTGCGTGGCTTTCTCTACCCAGCTTTGACCTTTAAAACATAAAACCACAGTTCTGTGTGATGAAAGACTCCCCGAAGACTCTGACCATTGTCACATCCCTCATCTTCCTCAGCTTCATCAACACCAACCACATGACTTTGGAGTTAAAAGGGATCCAGCTCATTCATTCATCATTCATTTTGTTCTTTTCTTCATGTAAAGAAATGAGAGCAGAATGATCTTCAGCCCCAAACACAGAACTCCTACTGTGTCCATATTTGGAGTTTTTGTTCAAACAAAGTAGAATACGGAGAGCTCTGCCCATGTTTTTGATCACATTTGAAGTCTTATGCACTGCTGTTACCCCCAGACTGAAGCAGAGAACTGTAGAATAGAGCTATTAAGCTAAACAAACAAGAAAGTCGTATTAATGTAAGTAATTATTTTACACTAACAGGAGTCACAGGACAGTCTTTGTTTCATTCCTTTTTCAGAGCAAAGTCACTTCTTATCACCCATGGAAAGAGAGTTTTGGGTGAAAGCAACAACAATGTGCTCAATCTTTTTCATAAAAAGACATTAAATCCTTAGAATTCTTTGTTACCATGCAATATTGTTGGCTTTACCATACAGCTGTCACAAACAGGCAGATGACTGGTTCCACAGACAGCAGGTTTTATTGCCTCAGACAGACAGGAAAGCAAAGCAAAGCTCAGCTAAAAGTCCACAAAGCAAAATCAGGGTCAGAGTCCGGGCAAAGGTCAGGGCAGGCGGCAAAGAGGCAGAGTTAAATACGAAGCAGGGTCAGGTAAACAGGTGATGAGATCAGAATAAACCGCTCGGAAGGCACGCTGAATGACACAAACAATACTTGGAACTGAGCATTGCTTTGAGCAGTGCTTAAGTGACCTGTGGCTGATTTTCAGATGAGAGTCGGAGGGGCGGCATCCAGCACTGTGTGCTGGGGTTGATGGGAGATGAAGTGTCAGTATTAGGGCTAGGCTCCCACGGGTGAGCAGAGTGGTAGACAGACTCCTGACAACAGCTGTGGGCGTGGTTTACTTTATATTTGTATGTGGATGTGGTACCAATCTGTACGTGTGCACTTCATCACTAATGAAATATGACCCTTTGAGTGAGTGTGGCCCAATTTCAATAAAATAATTACTTTAATGTTTTTAAGTCATGCAGAGAAAAAAACATGCATACATTGAAAAATGTGCAACGTTTTGCCTTATTGTGGGTTCTTACTCAGTCCATGCAGGAATTTTCACCTTTTCACTCTTTGTCAAGTTTGAGACTTTTCAGTAGATTTTGGAACATTCTTACCTGATGTGCTTTTATTGTTTCCTCTTTTTTTGCTTTGAGTTGATTTTTGTGAAGTTGTGATGTAGAGATCTTTTTTTTCCGGAATTCATCAGGGATTCATAAATGTTCACTGTCTACTGGAAATAGCTTTGGAGAATTTTCTTCTTTATTCTGTTTTTCATCAAACAGATTTGTGAGTGTTTATATTTTAATAAGCAAGTATTTGTTTCAGCTGGAAGATGCATAATTCAAAACCTTCTTGCTGTGCTTGTAAAGTGCAGCTTTGTAGGGTGCTTCCATAATTATTTCCCATGATTCCCTGTATTCCAGAAATGATGCATATTTTCTAGATGAAGCAGGAACTAGTTTTGATGCTCAGAAATCAGATCCCATTTAACTTTCTAAATTTGGAGTTAATTTAGAGTGAAATAAAGCAATCCCATGTGAAATTTCAATCATCTGAAAATATTGAGACTTTTCTGGCTCTGAAAGCCAACCCCCATTATGAGGGAGGGGTCCATTCTGGACACAGCTTTTAAACGAAAAATATAAAAATGTTCATGTGCATGAATGTATTTGTGTGCAGTTTGCTCCACCTCCCTGCTGTTGTTGGATGCCATCTCACCCCCACCCACCCCCCACGATAAGCAGCTATGCAGAAAAAAAGGAAAACCAAGGACCCAAAAAAGTAGCCTTTTTACAGAATTCTATCTTGATGTAGTTAAATCTCCAAGGAAGACAATAGAAATAGAAAAAAACTTTGTCAACACATCAGATATGACCATCAGCTGAAACAAACAACAACTGCCCTGATGTCAAAGTCTATGCTAAAGTAAACATCAGTGTTGCTGCAGATGCCTCTGCTGCTGGAGGTGAGTTATCGGCAGCAGCAGAGAAACTTCACTTAGCCAGCCATCAGTCACTATTATCCCAGCAGCTGATAACAGGACAACAAAGGACTGCATCTCTGATGCGGCTGAGCACAGTCTGAAGGTGCTGAAGGAACCCTCACCCCTTTTACTGCTCCTTCTACTCATTTGTTTGGTTATCTACAGATTAGTACAGTGGGGTTTGGTACAATTTAGTTTAGTTTGGCTCTGTTCAGTTTGCTTTTGGTTTGGCTTGGCTTGGTGTGGTGCAGTTCAGTTTGGGGTCTTCTGTTGAAGCTGTGCAGCTTTTAGAAAATGTGTTTTTATATGAAGAAGAATGTTTGAACACTTGCACTTGCAGAGCTTCAGCAGGGATTCATTTGTACATGAGGTCCAGCCAGCTTCTTCTGCTGCTAGAGAGTGGGGGTGAAGAGGTTGTGGTGACTCCCTCGTGCCTAATAAGGAAGTGATGCTGCTGAACGGCAGACAGAGGTCTGCCACAGCTGAGAGATGCTAAAAAAGAATGTTCTTTTATCCCATACTCCTGCAGTCACACATCGGAATCAGAACAGAAGAATTTCCAAACATTTTTTTGAAACTTCAGACTCGTTTTAGTCCTTTGCCCTCCAGCTGTTCTAAAATGTCCCATTGATTCAAACATTTAAGTCAGATAAATAAAAAAAAAAAATCCAAAATTCCAAAAACTTAAAAATGCACAAAGACTTCTGGAGGATGTTTTTTCGTGTAAAAGTCTGGATTTTTTTTTTTGTCTTAGCAGGATCGATGTGGAGGTTTGTTCTCCAATGTTTGAACCTGCAAAAACGAGCAAATATGTTCAGCACAACTTTTAACTTCTGTCATCCAAACCTGACTTCTTCTTATTTCTTTTTCATAATTGTTCAATTCAGTGAGCTGATCTTAGTTCTCAAGGTTTTTATGTCCCATGATTCTTCGTGAACCTGATGATCTACCAAAGATTGAAATGAAACAAAACTTTAAGAGCTAATCACAGATGGAAATTGTATTGAAACAGCACTAAAAAGCAGTGGCTCTGTGGTCTGTGAGGCACTGACTCTTCCAGAGCCACATTTACAAACATGCAAACCCAAAATGCCAACTGCTGCATGTTTCATTTCTCTTATCAGAATTCAATTTTCTAAACACAGCGGATGCATATAGAACCAAGAATGTAAAATGTGTAGCAGTTCAGTTTGACTCAGAAGAATGCAAATGCCAGGAGTCACAGCTCTGTCTCTGCCTTTGGTCAGCAACGGGAGCCATCTCCAGATTATTGACTCACTACACCGTTAGAGCATAGTCCCCAGCCGCCGCTCACCAGATCCTTTGGACAATTATCCACTTGAGACTTCAACAGCACCCCAAGCCTTGCTCAGTGCAAGTATTGTTTTTGCCGTGTAGCTTACATTACTGAGCGGTTACCTTCGGGCCTGATATTCTGTTATCCTGACCCTGATTTTGTTTCAACCCAGAACCTGCACTGTTCAGCAGGTATTTATATCTGAGTCACACTGTTGAAGATTTAGATAAAGATGTTCTGGATCCATTGTAGGTCAGTGAATCAAATCGTTCAAAGTGAACCAAAGTTGACTTTGAATCAGACCAACAACCACAGCTGATGATATGAATCGAATCGTTGTTCAAATGAATCGTTACACTTCTGCTACAGACAGACTATAATACAAACAAAGTACCACAGAGAATGAACACTCCGCACACACACACGCACACACAACCTGCCCTCAGTAATCTAATGTGTCTCTCCATCTGGGTAACGATTTCGATCCAGATGTTTTGTTTATTCCCAACAAAGAAACAAATTCACTTTAAAAAATGAGGATTAACAGCAAATGACCATCGCAACACATCTGGTCCACCGCTGACACATGCAATCATGTCCAATTAATGCTTGAAGTAAACCAGATCAATCAAATCAAAGCAATCATATTGACTCATCAATAATCAACATGCATGTAACGACAGTCAGCAAACAATCCGTTCTCTTTTTACATTGGTGTTTTTTGCTCTAAACTGTCAGAAGCAGGTTTGGCCCTGGTCTGATCCAGATCTGGTCTGCTCTGACGGTCTCTTCCTTCATGAGATCGAGAGCTTGGCTGAAGTACAGTCCAAACTTCCAAGTAACATTTTACAGTAGTTTGATACGCAGGTGGAGTCTTCTTCTAAAACAAAACACTTGACTGCTCCATCTTGTTCCTAAAACTGACCCAGCTGATCCAGCAGGACAACTGTGGTCTGACCACGCCCACATGTTCTGACAACAGGACTTTTTCTAGATAGGCTCCAGAACAACATATTTTTGCGGTCAGACCCACAGCGATGATTCTTTGTCAAGGAAAATCCCATCAGTGGTGTCACAGATCCTGAGAGCACATCCCTTTTCTGTTTGCAACTTTTTTATTTGAAAACTTATTGTTCCCATCAAGAAATCGAGCTAAACCATTGTCAGTGACAGAGTGCAAACCAAGCCGGTTCAGTGGCCGACAGAAGAGCCCTCTACCCTCTAAGTTCCAAAAGAATTTGATGAATGCTTTCATTGAACCCTCTTCTGCATGGAGGAAAGATAATTAATCCCTGTGCTCTTTCAAGCTAAAGCTTGTTGATGTGTTGTAAACAAGCTGCCACTGACTTTGTTTCTTAAATGCAGCTAAACTGGAAATGAACGTGAGAAACCTGGATCATTATATGAGTTGTGGTTACAGTGGACACCATGGATGAAAGCCAGTCAAGAGCAGCTGGGGTCCTCACAGAGGAGGAGCTCTGCAGAGCGGTCATTAATCATAGCCTGTTGTCGCATGAACACTGGTCTTTCCTTATCTAATGAGGAGCTTTTCAGCTCTCTGGATCATTACTTTGTTCTATGTAGAAAATACTGTAGAAATACTGTACTGTAATGGAAGCCTCTTGGGAGCTCCTTGGAAGGTTTTGGAAGGCCTGGAGTGGTGGAGCCTGACCCCGTCTGCAGAGAGGAGACGGAGACCTGAATGGTCAGAGGATGTCTTCCAGGTTTATGTAGAGGAACGCTGAACAGCTTTAACCACTGACACTCTTGTTCCCAGAGCCTCGTATAAGAAGTCTTCTTGGTATCATCAGTTAACTTATTAAAAATGAGACATGAAGCAGTATTGTGGATTACCTGCAGAGGCATGATGCTGCAGGATAAAGTCATTGCTGGAATCAGAGTCTGAGGAAGGATACAAGCAGGTCTGATAAGTGAACTTCTGATAACGGTGAGGACAGAGCTGTATGCTAGGAAGCGGGAGATACTGTTAGTTTTCAGTTAAGTTCTGTTGATGGTTGACAACAACCCTAAAGGTTCTTTCTGGCAGCCTCTGTAGTGTGAGGATCTTTGTGGACAGATTTCAGAACCCATTATGTATTTGAAAATACCTCCATGAAGCTCTGTGAAGAATAAAGGAGGGAACT
This sequence comes from Oryzias woworae, assembly GCA_016861445.1. Taxonomy (NCBI): domain Eukaryota; kingdom Metazoa; phylum Chordata; class Actinopteri; order Beloniformes; family Adrianichthyidae; genus Oryzias; species Oryzias woworae. The sequence goes on from BOLG01001158.1 coordinate 1,692,745, forward strand.
GTCAGTCATCCTTACTAGTATGCTTGTGCACTTATAGGATGTTGATCTTTTCTCCTCATATTTTCTCCTCCGTCCATCCTCTTACAGACCCTTTCATCTGGTTACTCAACCTAAAACCCACCAAGAACAAACAATGCACAATGCAGTGCTTCATAAAGTGTAAATGTGGTATTCCAGCATCTCTGGCAACAGTATAAATGATGCATGTTAAGGTGAACCACTAAATGAATCCCCAGAAGATGGGAGCAGGACTGCCATCACATTCTAAAGCCTCTCCCATGTGTGTCTGATAAAAGCTGTTAGCAGGATAGCAGTCCTACAAATCAGCAGTTTTTCATACAACATATGGTTTTTATAACCAAGACAGTGAAGTTGCCATGTACAGTTTGGTAAATGTTATGTTCAAAACTCTACATTTTGCTCTTTTTTTAGAGGCACAGAAACTGATCTATACTTGTAACTTAGTTTTATCTTCTTTTGAAATCTGTCACCAAAGTTTTGGGAAAATCTGCGATCCAAAATACCAACAAGCATTCATAAAGGGTGGCTTGGAGAGAACTGCTTCCCCAAAGTACAAAACATCCAGATGGCAGGAAAGAAAAAAAGGGTATCCAGTTTTTCTCAGAATAGCACACAGGCAGAAGACTCGACTTTCAGGGACGGGACCGATCCTCCCACCAGAAGGGGGCAGCAGCGAGCTGACTCCCAGCAGCTCTAAACAGGCAGGACACAGCTGGGCAACTGGATGAGACTGGTGTTGGGCACTTCTTTTGATTCGACTCTCTGGAAAGAATCGACTCTTTCAAATTTTAACTCTTTACAAAAGATTTTTTGTGGGCCATTATTTTACTATAGCTTTGCAAAAGGAATCATTTGTATGAAAAAATGCTTTAACGTGTAGTGTGTTCATGAGGAGCCTTAGAATAGCCCACCTTTTTGCATTTATTCCAATACAAACCATTCTCTTGTCTAATATTTTTATCAAATGTTGACATGCTAGTTCTTTTGTTAAGATGAAAATAAGAAAATTATCCTAAAGTTCCGCGTGACCCCGAATGGGACAAAATAGTATAGAAAATGAATGATTGAATCATAAAGTTCAGGAGACCCAACAACCAATCAGAGGCAGGGAAACTTTGAGGTCATGTGACTTGTTGCTTTGTTTTGGGATAATTTATAATCTGCATGGATAACGCCTATAAAAAGTTAAGTGTGACAAACACGCCTGTTTGCTTGTTTGTTTGTTGTAAAACTGGGATACACTTACCATTGAAGCCAGTCGAACTGCCCTGCTTCCTGCTCCTTTTCTTTGTGTAACGAGTTAGCAAAGTGTTACCTCTGCTTTTAATTTGTGGCTTTGAAATTCATAATTGTCGCAAAAGCAGAACATGTTCTGTTGCCTCAAGAACAAATGAAGAGTTTGTTTGGCTTCAGTGCCGCAGTTTCCATGAAATGGTTCGAGCAGGCATTTCAGACAGAAGTCTTCTGCAGGACAGAAGTGGACAGAAAAACTCCCAAAGCCTCACCTGCAGACGCTGCCTCACCTCACCTTCAAATGACCTGACTGATGTGCGTCTCGGTGCAAAATTGTCCCCACTGACTTTATGCTAAGGGGAAAGTAAAAGCAGTCTTTGTAAACTGAAAGAACTATTACTCCAAAGTTCGCCTCACTTATATCCATCACTGCTGACAGGTGAGAAGAAGTCAACGACAGATACTTATGCGTGGAATTGTCTATCTGTAACATTGGCTCATCAAAGTTTAACAACACCTGAGGGGGTGGTGCCTGGTGCCAGCATTGGTGAGGGACCAGCATGAATAATGGAGGCAGCGTTTGATCCTGGCTGGTTTGAGTGAAACTGAAAGCAGACGTACAGCTCAGGAGGACGGCAGAAAGTCTGTGAGGAGCTGCAATGAAAGTTGAGAAAGGAGGTCAGAGGGAGAGAGGGCAGTATGCCTTCTTCCCCTGGGCCAACTTTGTCTCTCCTCTTCTGTCAGCTGGTAAAAAGGAAGTTTTTAAACTGACTAAAAAGGCATGTTTCCTGCTGAAAAGCTTTTCTGAATGCCAAAAACTCAGTGTATACTGTGAACTTCTGAATGTCACTCAGTGCAAATGTGCCTCAGTGATTTCCTAAAACTTATAATACTGTTTCTTTCCTTTAAAATCATAGCAAAGCAGATTTCCTGATGGGGTTTTGAGTCTCTTATCTGAGAAATGAAACAGGTATTTAACTGGCAAGAGAAAGAAGATCGTAAAGATGAGAAGGAAAGGAAGAGGGTGCTGTCTTCATGTAGAGATTTGAATTGCTACACCTCATCCAACCTCCAGTCCAGACAGGACACTACTTCAGAGACCTCAGCTGCACCTCGGATCTGGAGGAGACAGAGAGAATTCTGGGAGTTGGAGGTTATTATCTGATGCAACAGATATGCAACAAAAAACTCAGAAATCTGCTAGAGCTTTGCTCATTTAAACTCTGAACACTGAATCTGCAGACTAACATCACTAAATGGAGCAGTGCACCACAGAAACATCAGATCTGTTTTAGGGGTGAGTGCAATAAAGCTGAATTATTTTTGGCACCAAACTGTGACTGCAGGTGTGCTAGTGCTGCAGCTGTGTGAGTCCTCTAGCTGAGCAAGTCTTGCTTTTGTGCAAGTCCTGCAGCTGTGCACGCCCCACAGTCAGGTGAGTCCTGCAAGTGTGTTCGTTTATCAGGTGTGGGAGTGCTGCAGCAATGAAAGTCCTGCCGATCGTATGTCAGCTAATCCTGCAAGTGTGCAGGCGAGCTGAGGGTGCAGGGGTCTGGCAGGCATGTGATGTCTGCTTTTGTTGTTGTACATTTTCTCATCCTTTTGTGTCTGCTCAGACAACAGCAACAGTCAGGCACAGTCAAAGGGAAACACTTCAACTTCTTGTTTGAGGCTGAAAAAGACCAAACTTAGTGGAACCAGTTCAGTTTACACAGTAAACACTACAGGTTTTTTATTTATCAATGATTATTTTTACACTTTTGATGATGACCAACAGATCATTTCTGCCGCTGGCATACATCTAAAACATCGTGAACAAAATCCATTGGAGGAGAGAACGGACAGAAACATGAACATATCACCTTTTTTTTCTTAACATTGTTTTTTTGGGTAATGAAGCAATTAATAAAACGTCATCTTAACTGTCTTGAAGCTTTGAACTTTTTGATTATGCTGCTGGTTACGTTTTTAATCATATTATTGTTACCGATCTGTTACTTTTGTCTATTTTCTCTGTTAAACTTGTATTGTTTTCCTCTCCTGCAGGTAAATGAGAAGCTTTGATACTTTTTAGGCAATGATCTGTTAGTGACTCAGAACATCATTAGAAAGGCCTCATTTCATTAGACCTGATTTTATGAACACTGTGTTTGTTTTTATTAGGGATACCAACGCACGCGATTAAGTTAAAAAATAACGCAGTATTCATGAACCCAAAGTAATCACACGTCAGAAGCGACTGTCTTCCACTTTGTGCCGCACGATTCAGGCTTCAACAGCGTGTGTTAATACACACTTTGTCTGGAACTGTCCCGGTATACCATGGTCACTAACAAAAGAAATAAATATTCAATCAATTTGTTGTCCTTTAGTCTTTTTGGGTTTTTTTCAGTTAAGATCTTTTTTTTCACAAAAAGTGGACTATTTGATCGTTGGTGTGGCCCATTGTCACAGTAACATGAGAATGTATTGCTGAGCCGGCAGACCGCGACTGCAGCAGCAAAGAAAAGGGATATTTATGCTGATCAACGCGAAAGGTTCAATAAAGCATCAGTTCAGAGAGAAAGTTCACCTCTTACCGCTTGTTTTTGTCCAGAAGATGTTTGTTTTAAAAAAGCCTGCACAGTGAAATTGAACATTTGGGCCATGTGACCAGAACTAGTTCTTTTGGTGCTGATCAACACCCAGCAGCCAATCAGATTTGAGTATTCACCCTGACTATTTAAAGAGCAGAAACACAATGTTAGTTTTTTAAGGATTTACATCAGCATCTTTGTTTTCTTGGAGTAATGCTGCAGACATTAAAGTCTTTACAGTTCAGCTTATCTTACTGTTAATGTGTTTTGTGCACACACATTACTTTTCTGGGATATTTGAGTTAACACTTTATTAATTAAAATAATTCCGACCAAAAAACTGAAGGAAAAATGTTCTCCCTGGATTTTCTTTGGTTCAAAATCAGCAAATTGTCAAATAGAATTTACATAGTAAGACATTGTTATTATTCTGTCTTAATCACAATCCAAAAGTGTGAGTGATCTGATTATTTTTTTAATCAATTTACAGCAGTAGTTTTCTTTTTGATGGTCTTCATTACCTTATTTCCAAGTCTGTTCCCAAACCTCCAAACAATAACTAAAGGATGGCAGCTTGAGGGAAGAATTCAAACAGAAGCTCTTTATCACAGACATGTCTTCTTTTGTAACATGAACATATTTCACTTTTTAGACTAGTACTCTGTAGGAGAATGTGACTTTTTCTATGTATTCAGACTGCAGAGATGTGGCCAATTTCAACAGAACTTTACAAAGGTCCTTTTTTGGTTTGTAAATTACAATATACATTAGCGCTTTAGAATCAAAATACTTACAATAAGCATTTCCTTTCACTCAGAACTGAAATGACACAAATAAATCACAGCCTTTTCTGCTCTGGGTTTAGAACCAACATTTATTTCTTATGGCTTAGAATAACTGCATCTGGTGGTGTTGGAGCTGTGAACAGGGGAGGCAGACCTTTTATTGATGTATATTTGAGTTTAAATATTGGGGAGTCGTTCCTGAAATGCTTTTCCTACTGATTGTACCACTTTGGGGGAAGTTGGTTTTCTTGAAGAATTTGGACGTCAGATGATGACAGCCTGTCCAGGTTTGTCACCATCATTGCAAGCAGCCCTGACAGTTCAGAGGCCCAGATTCAGACGCTGTTCAGCTCGGTCACCTATGACTCTACAGATCTGCCACCTCACTGTTCGAGGCTTTCTTGCATGTCTAACTGCTCCCTCGGCCGCTGCAGCCTCAACACAACCTGATCTCATGTTTGGTTTAAAGTCTCTGTCACAGGCAGCCATTTCAGGCAGAAGTTACTGTCACAACAAACCTCCAGAGATTACAGGCTGATCTGAGTCTGTGCCGGACATCAACTGCACTACTCCAGAGGCAGACTCCTTTTACAGCATTGAAGGTTTTTCCAACAGTTGACTTTTCTGAAATAATGATTCAGTGATTCATTTCCTCTTACTTCAGCACCTGCGCGTTGTTTCTCCTGAGCTTCCATGCGCTGCAAATATGCAGCATAAGCAAACACATGAATAAAATGATAAATATTTTAGTTACAGCTGCTGAACTAGAAAATTGGCTTTCCCAGAAGAGAAGGATTTTGATGATTACACAGAGCAGTGTTTTACAGAGCAGTTTATGAAATCACATTTTTACTCTATGAATTATTTTAGTTTAGTGAAGAGTCAAACCACTTGAGAGACATTTTTACCAAACTACTCAAACAGCAGAAATTATGATTTGAAGACAAACTTTAGATCCAGGAAAAAAATTGGGATCTTCTCAGTATGGGTATGTGATGACAGGAATCTGGCCACGGTGCGTATCCCAATACGTGTCTACGATACGATACAGATCACAATAGCTCCCAAGACTCTACCATATGGGGTAAGATCATTTTCAAAAAGAAATGTATTCAGCAAGACAAATCAATACTTTGTGGACAACTTTTTCAGAAAAAAAAATGAGTGCAACATTTAGTTTTACGTTTGGCATGTCTGTTTTGAATACGATTAGTTTTTTTAATCTGAATTTTGCTTGTCTTCAATACGGATTTCTCCTGATAACAAACTGTCAAAAATACGTCATGGGGTCACAGGCATTTACATCAAGTCCTAGAACATCATTTAACTGAGTGCGTCTGCGTATTGCAACTCATTTATTAAACAAAAATAGACGTAAACTCTTTAGAACGTTATTGATCCCATGGCAGGAAAATTATCTTGCTACCGTAGCTCTGATGGGAAAAAAAAAATATTAACAGCCGTCTAAACAATGCAACGGAGAGGAAGTAGTGGCAAAAAATAGAGAGATGTTAATAAGAGAATGATGAAAGAAAATAAAAAAACCAAAGCAGGCCAATTCCCGTCTCATTGCTGCCCCCGGTGCTGGTGTTGTACCAAGGTACATTTCCCCTGTCAGAATTTGCTTCCCCAGTCTTAGACATCGTTCTGGCAGGGGGAACATACCTTGGCACAACCCTGGTCAGCGGCTTCATATTAAAGTGGGTATCCCCGCTTAACCGGGCAGTCTATTCCTGGGACAGGCGAGGCGGGCGCGCCCGCTGCAGCACCTGGACCTGTCCTCATGTGTGTTTGCCTTGGTCCATCACTACCTGGGACAGACTCTGGCAGCACTGAGACCCAGAAAGGGATAGCGGGCTAAGAAAATGGATGAAACTAACAACAGCTAAGCTAACTCTGAGCTAAAGTATGCTAACTGGCAGCTGACTGTAGCGGAAGTTAAAAAGAAAGAAAAATCAGAAACAGAAAGAAAGTTGGGTTTTCTGATGCTACTGACACTTAAATTTTGTTTTTTGTTTTTACTGCCGCAACAGTCGGCTACCAGTTAGCATACTTTAGCTCTAAGTTAGCGTAGCTGTTTGTTTCATTATAAAATCTACCAATTTTGACAGAAACGTTTAACATGTTTACTTTTAACATCTAGTGAGCGGAGCGGCATGTCTACTACTTCCTTTTCGACTGTTTTCACTACTTCTGGGTCTAAAAGGATCCGCTGCAGCACTGTTTACACGATCGGCTGTTGTAGCCTAAAAACCACAAGATGCGGTCGGACATTGCTTTATTTTGATCTGTTTTATTCCATTTTTGTCAGAGCTATGGCTATCACGATGATTTCCCGTTATGAGAGGAAAAACATTCTAAAGAATTGTTTTTTAGATTAGTTTAATAGAAAACTTAAAAGACCAACACGTGTACCCAGTTGAAAACAATCAATGTTCCAGGACTTGCTGTAAATGCCCGTGATCCCGAGACGTATTTTTGACAGTTTGTTAACAGGAGAAATTTGTATTCAAGACAAAGAAAAGTCTTATTCAAAAGAGACATGTTAAACATAAAACTAAATGTTGTATTCATATTTATTCTTGCAAAGTTGTGTTCATGTAACTTTTCTTACCGGTACATTTTTTTATCGACAGCTATCTTACCCCATAGTACCAGGACAATTTTTTCCCTTTTTTTTAAGAGTATGACTTAAAAAACAAACTCGACCTGAATATTATTACATCTTTCATTGTATTAAAATGGTGAAATTCATTTTATTTTATGATCACACTGTAAAGCACTGCTTCTGTACCTCACATTCAAGTTGCTTTTACCCAATCAAATTCATGGTGCTTTTCTTTTGGTAAATTAAGACATAATTGTTTCGAAAGGAAACAGTCAACATTGTCTGATTTCCACAACAAAATATTTTTCAGTACAAAAAAATAATATGAATGTGCCTTAACCAAAAAGAAGTATGATTGAGGAAATAAAGCAAGTAAACAAGGAAGTAAACAGATTTTACTGCTTATCGCCACAACAACAGCCTTTTTTCAGAGCGTTGTACACATCGTTCTGATCCATCAGGTCACTGAACTACAATCCATAACTGTGAAGTTCAGCAAAACGTTTGCCTGCTTCACCAACAGCATTTTGACTGAAGCTCCATGCATGACCCGCTGTGCACCAGCGCTGCTTCACTCGTTCTTTCTGAGCCGCTACGAAGCACCAAAACCCGTGCCAGTATCATATAAAAATGTCATGCCCGTGGCACACTGTGGCACACGGTTTCTGTTCGGTACCCATCCCAAGTAAAAGCTAAGTAGTACATGTCTTATAACAACAAAAATTGTAAGGCTGATTGAACATAAGCTGGTTCCCTCTCTCAGGAGGACAAGTTTAAATGTCTGTTCATAGAGGAGCAGGAAAGGAGCTTAGGGTTGTAGTCATGCGGACTTCTGCATCCTTGTCTTTAAATTCTAGATCAGACTTGGTCTGGTCTTCTTGGCTTGGCAGATGAGTGTCTCTGATTATTTGCAGATGAAATCTGGTGTGGTTCACTTCAGTGTGAATGCAGACTGAGTTTTTATAGATCAATGAGGAGGGGGAGAACCCAACACAGGAGAGGCTGTAGCTCTGAGTGTTTGAAGGAAGAAAAAACATGCAAAAGATGAATCTAAAGAAGAGGGAATGATGCAGAAGTTTGTAAATGTCTACTGGATAAATTTAGTGTAGTGAGGAGCTGCAGGAGCTTCTTCAGAGATGAAAGTCAGAGGACTACTTCTTGCTTCTTTATGGCCCAATTAGAGCTCATTTAAGGCGGGAGTATTTCAAATGAGGGATGTTTTGCATGATTTGTTTCAGGCAGTTTGGTCCTCTCTAGCTAACTCTTAATTTGCTGCCATACCGTATATGAGCACCGTGTGTGAAAGTTAACGTAACCAGATGAAGCTGTGAAAGTCTGAAGTACGTCTACAGAACTGACCTTGAGTAAAAGCAGGAAAATTATCATCAATTTAAGGTATTCTCAGTCTAATGTATGTGAGAAGATTCTCCGCTTTGCCCAGGATCCCAAAACATTTTAATCACGTCTGACAGGGAGACGACTGTCTGTTCACTCAGGCCTTCGGGAGTCTGAGTGAACAGAAATGTTTCTCTTGGGGGTAAAAGGCCCAATTTAGGTGAGTCTAGTAGTTTACATTTGAAAACTTGAAAAGCTCAAGTTAGAACTGCTCTGCAGCATATTAGTGTTGATTAAAACAGTGGGACCTACTCATCTGCTCAGGGACTGACTCACAGCAGGTTTACGTTTGTATCGTGTTACAGTCATTAGATTTCCGTTGCATGAGGAACAAATTATGAGTCCATAACACAATTAAAAAGTGAAAATCATGGAAAATGTGAGTTTATTGCTTCCAAAAGTAAGCTCGCCTGTTTCTTTAAAGTTTATGTTCTTGAACTTCGTTACCCAGAGTGCTGTGAAGGTAGGGCAGGATGGGAAGTTGGTTTCTTGATGCTGAAGTTTTATTTCAAAACAATAATTTCAGCATCAGATGTAGAATTTGTTGTTGACTCAAATCCACCCTTTGACTGTATACAAATTATTGTCCGCTGCTCCTCCCCACACCTCACAAGCTCACAGTCTGAAAGTCAACCCTGACAACACTTTCTCTTTTTTATTCTCACATTGTGAAGTGATGTCACATGAAGTTCAGATTTCCTTTTTGACAAAAGAAATCACGACCTTTTCTGGGGCTGGATGGAGGGCTCGCTACGAGCCGATAGAAGTAGGCTGTAGAGGGTTCTTAGGGCAGTCCACGCATCGAGCATTCAGGCTCCTTGGCATCAAAGGGCTGCTGGAAAGAAGAGCTGCTAGAAACATCAGTGACGCCGCTAAAAAAGCCTCTAGATGGCTCTGGACAGGAGGAATGCAGCTTGCTGCTTAGACACAAACCGGGGCCTGATCAACCTCGGTTGGGTCGCCCAGATGAGGGTGTCTGAAGATTAAAGACCCAAAAACCCCTGTGAGTCTGGGTTTTTCACTGATGATGTGTTCAAGCTGAGCTAGTTAGGTGCATTCTCACCAATCTCACGCTTTCCACAAAAAACAGTCTGGTTCATCCCACAATGACTTCCACAGCCCCTCTGAGCTCTTCCACGTGAATCTCTCTGTGAGCATCGATGGGTAAAACTCAGCAAAGTTTTCGTACCTATGCCAAACTGAAAAACTCCAGACTTTTCTTCATCTGACAGCATCTACAGTGGACCGTCACAAGGTTCTACTTACCTTTGAAGAGCTTTGTTCAGCAAACTCGTCATACCTTGAGTTTGCTTGAACTAAAAGAGCTTTTTTAGAGACATTGTCTGTCTATCAGAGCTGTAAGGTTTGCTGTAGAGCAACTTTACCACATCTCATTCTTTTTGTTAAAAACACTTTTTCCCGCAATATTTTCATTTTAGAACACACTTTGTCATGTTCACATGCCTATTTGTTTTTATTCTAAGAGCATGTAGCTTGAACCATATAGTGGACTTTTGGAGAAGATTTGCTGACTCCTGACTCTCATAACTTCTGGTTTCCTTGTCTTTTGTGGATTATGAAGTCTGGGGGATTTCCTGGACGCATGGTTACATTTGATATAAATGAAACGTTAGAGGTGAGAAGCAGGTTCTCAGCAGGTGAGCAGCTCTTTTTGTTTTAATTTGCCCCTCCCTCTAGAAGTGTGTTTCCTTGCTGCCTTGCTCATCAGGCTCTATTTAAAAGTACAAAAACCCTGTGCACTCACCACGCACACTTTCACTAGAATGCTTGTCATGCACTAACAGAGACATGCAGGAGAGTCCTCCGGCAGTGCTTTGGAGTTAGCTTGGAGTTTATAGAGAGACATTTATGAGAGATTCTGCAGGGCTTCGTGCATCTGTAGTTTTTTGTTATTCAGTATTCAGCAGGTGGGCCTATTTGTCTGCATCACATATGGAAGATGAAACAGACTGAAAACTGGTCATCATTTCATGTTTGGCCAGGATGAGGTGCTGTTTGTCAGCTATAAACTCATTTTATACTTTTTACAGCACTTCTTCTCAACTGTCCCCACACATCTTGTAGTTTATATAATCCAAATAATCCAAAACTTTTGGGGTAAATATTTTCACACAGAAAGCTAAACATGAACAAAACCAACGAAGATTGACCAAAAAAATATGAAACAGAAAAACGTTGACGACCTAAAGCAACTGAATGTGAAAGACGTATAAACATCGAGGACCAGTCCCTCAACAGCTCTGGATCATTCGTAGCTGAACCCAGAAGACGTCTTGAAGCTGAGTCACAGCCAAACGTTCCAAGAGAAGACTGTGATTCCAGATGCCATAACTCATCTTCCAGACAGCGTCATCTGAATGACTGAAGACCCTGGAAGAAGCTGAGGAAAGCCGCATCAGTCTTAGGTTTTCTTCTGCAGTCAGTCTTCACAGTGAGTTCCCCTCAATAACCCCAAAAGTCAGTTTGGTCCATCAGTTTTTCACAGGTTGGTGTCGTCTTCTATCTGAAGAGTTGTGTTTGTCCAGTATGTCTGGACACTCAACAAGAGTAGCAGCTGGAAGCAGCACTGCATGTGAGAAGGTGGAGAGAACCTGCTTATTGCATCTCAGCGCCTCGGTTGTTTAAGAGAATGGTACCAACGTGGATCTCAGAGAGACGGAGGCCGTTTGGAAAGCATGAAACTAAAAGGCTTTAGCAGCATTCCAGACAGATGCTGAGAGTTGATGAGGTTTTATTTCCCTTTAGATAATCACTTTTTATAATGCAGCTGAAAGCAGCATCGGTGTGTGACTATGCTTCGATGAAACTCTGTTCCGAGGGAGAAGGTTTCTGCCCTCCTTATTTGCTGTAATGAGCTGCTGAGATCACACACTCCCCCCTGAAGCTGAGATGCTGTGTTAGCACATAACTGTGATGGAGGTGGGAACGCCGATGTGCTGACGGTCACACACACTCACTCATAACACACCAACAGACTCTGGGGGGAAAAATCCAGAGCGGGAGCACTTGATCAACCAAGCGTAAAATGAACTAACCCCCCCAAGCACACGCAGGTGCACACAGTTAGGGACATACCTTTTGTGATTCATACTCTGTTCTAATGGGGGATCATGAAGAGAAACACTCGACCTGAGTCCTCAGGATCAAGCGGAAAAGAACATTTGATTTGTGTTGTACAGCATACACACACTTACACACACTTACACACACTTACATCACAGATTTGACGTTTGTACGTGCATATTGGAAAGTCCACTTTATTTTGGGAAAGGAATAATAGAGGAAACACTAGATAGAAAAGGAAATATTGATGCTAAATCGTAACCAAACAATACATGTTTTAACAACAAGAAGACAGCGTACCAAAGGAGGCAATGCAGCCGGAAGAGGTGACAGAGGAAGGGATTACAGGTGACATCATAACCATCATGAACAGTAAAGGATATGCACAGACACAAAGTTTAAGGTGAATATAAACACCAACAGAAGAAAGCTGAGGAATGAATTCAAGACTGACAGGACACTATATACTCTTAGTTTCTGGATTTAACATTTGTTTTATCCAGTTTTTTTTTTTTTTGAAGAGATTTATACTTAAGCAAATGTGCAATCAAAGGCTTTTGTAATATTCTTTCTAACTATAATCAGTGGTAGAACACACTTAGAAGCTGCCCTGAAACTAAAGTCAAATGAGATATTTGTCCCACTCCAACTTTTTATCTATTGTAAATTCCTTCTCAGGGGTCTTTTCATTTTCATCAAACAGGTTTTAGCTAAAATCAACAGCCTGTGCCGTTTATAACCCTGTAAAACCTGAGCTATTAAATAACTAACAGAAAATTTGGAGCCTTTATAGGTCCATCTGAACAAACAAACAAACGTACTTTTTATATATAAAGATTTCAATTTGTATCATATCTAATACATCAGGTCACACAGCTCAAAGATATCAAAAACATTCTAAGACCCAAAAAAATGCAAGAACAGGAAAGAATACTTTATAAAACCAATGATTTACCATCTCTGCTGCTACTCTACATCAAACACGAAAAAAACATGGAAAAAAATGGAATTCATTTTGTGTATAAAAACTGAAAGCCAGTCTTTGTCCTTCTGTTTGCCTCTTTAAACAAGTCCATGTTATCACTGTGGAGACGCTCAGACTGGAACACTCTACCCAGGCTCTACAACAGACACAGGAAGATACCACTTTATCGCTTCAAGGGGAGCTCCTGAGTTCAAATGACATTCAATCCAAGTGTTGCTAACAGGCTCATACTTGCATTTTCTTTTCTGCCTGCCGGAATCCTCCAATGGCTTACTCACTTAGCTGCGGGGTTAAAACCAGGACAGAGAAACAAAGAAAGGTTTACTGTTTAGAAGTGAGGGAACATGGATGCTCCATCAGAACAACAAACAAGGTTTTTTCTGTTTTGACAAACACAACTTTGTTGAACTTCTGACTTTAGACATCACATCAAAACAACTGCTAACAATATGAGCTCAGTTCTTTATGGAAGTTATAGAAGTAATGAGTTCTCATCAGGAGAAAAAGCTCACCAGTTTCCTGTCCCTCATTTGGATCAAGTTGCTTTCCATTTCCATTAAATATTCAGCTGAATATGAAGGTTTTTTCTTCTTTTGTCTTTCTGCTGCTTTCAGATGGTTGAATACTTTTGCTGTCAACACTGATTTCTTTGTCAAAAGACACCACTGTGCAGATCAGGATTTGTCAATGACCTCTGAAGTTCCATCAGTCTACTGCAAGGCTCTGAGCTGAGGACGTTAACATCCTTTTTAATCTGCAAACATTTGTTCATGAGGACAAGTGGTCCAGAAGACCAGACCCTTAGGTTTCCCTGGAAAAACGCTGTTGTCTCATGCTCTGACTCACAATGCATGGATCGCTCTGCTTGAATGAAAGGAATTGTTTCTTCATGTTCTGTTAAGATGCTGAATGCTCCCGATGGCATGTAAAGCTATTTGAGATGATACTTAGCATGGTGACGTTTTAACCTAATGGGAGTCTTAAGGTATATTTGAAGGATTTCAGGTCATCAGACTTGGCAATGTTTGCAGAGAAAATGAAGAATGGAGAAAAGGCTCTTGAGCCAGGCGCCTCTGCCTCGTTCTGACACATGGACGGGTCTATTCTCAGGTATTTTCCCCACAGAGCAGGCACAGCGCTCGCTTCACTGCCTTGCACATTGAATTACATCACATCAGCGTAACCAGACGTGGGCATACTCACACATAAACGGAGCCTCCATTGTTCACGTGATTTCATCTAAAGGCAGCTCTGGAGGAAGTCATGGAAACATTCTCTTCTGGGACTTGCTTGTGTCCCAGAAAAGCCCCAGATCCTACATACTTCATCTTAAAAGGATGGTCTTCCTTCATTTGATTTGAACATATCTGGAAGTTTATCCTTCCAGCAAATGGAGAGAGCAGGGGTCCTGAAAGGGTGTAGGGAAGCAGAAACTGGGATGGGAACTACCACTACTGGTTTCTTCAGGTAATTTTCTGCTGAGGCAAGATTTTGCATTATGGGTAATTTGCACTTTTACCACCTTTTGAAGTTTTTTCCAGCTTGACCACGTCAGCTTTATCCAAACCTAATAGCCATGACAAGATTCCTAAAACTTTCCATTTGCTCATTCAAGTTATCCCTATCAAAGGGCTGTTGCTATGGCAACTGTGTGCAGGGTTTGCTTCTGCTGCCCTTTAGCGTGTTAAGGAATTTTAACTTTGTTTTTAAACATAGTTCACCAAGAAAATAGGCTTCATAGTTAATTCTGAGCTTAACCCTCTGGATAAAGAGGAAATGCAAGACGAAAATAGAAAAATTGTCAAAGTTGATGGCAGCAACAGCGGCCATCTTTATTCAGTTCTCTGCGTGTCAGAGCTGCTCTCTGACAGGCCGTTGTTGATAAGTTTTGTCTCTTTGGTGGCCTTCTTCCCACGTCCCTTAGAAGAAAAGAACATCATTAACTTCATGGAGAATAGCGTTTGTGGTTCTTCTGCGACTTCATGGCTTTTTTAAACAATACAGCGCTTGTTTAAAATGCTCCTTCTTGTCTTTTATCTTCAGAAATCCAAAGCTTAAGGAATCAACTGTTTTTACTTTCATTTCTGCTGTTTTTTCTGATTCTGCACACAACCTCATGAATGTCAAACACTATAAGCAGTAATGGAGGCACAACTGTCTTTTTGTGACAGAAAGCATCAGCTGCTCAGTTGCTGCAAAGAAGTGTGCACATGCAAACAAGGGAAGCTTCACGCTTGGCCAGAAATTAAATTAAAAAACGGCTGTTTTAGCAAGTTTTCTCCAGAGGTAGCTCACTGTCCGAGGTCAGGCCTAGAGCATGATGGGAAATAATAAAAGCCAAGATTGGGAGAGCGGCTTGCAGTATGGAGACAGATGCACAAAATATATGAAAAAGCCCATTGCTCTGATCTACCTCATCTAATCTCATTAAATCTGTAGGCATCACTTTCATTTGAAGACAGTAACCTCAGGGACATGTTTATACAATGCTGGAAGAGCGCCTCCCTGAGGTTGGGCAGGACATTACAAGGGGGGTCATTCTTTATCTAAAAGTAATTCTATAGTTTTACTCACATTTACATGGGTAACATTTTGTAAACATTGTGCTCCTAACTGGTTTTACTAAGGGATAGTGGCCTTACTGCATCAACATTGATTTTGTAGTAATGGTATTTTTTTACATTACGGTTTTATCTGATAACGGGCCTCTTTTTATTGGGATAATCAAATAGTTCTTTTAATCACCAGAATTGACAGATTCAGTTGTCTTTTTTTAGTTGTGTGGATCTTTATTGGAACTGATCCTTAATTCCTTTTCTTGCTTGCTGACGCTTTTTGTGTAAGGCTTCGAGTTCAGCTTCAAACTGAATCTACATAAATAAATAGACAAAAACGGAATCACCTGGCAGAGTTTACAAATTAAATGTATTCTGAACTCCAAACTTGAATCCAAACTCTTCTAAAAGACCTGGAGGGTAATTTGCTGATGGTTTGTGATGAACAAGACAATTCTGGCCCCGATGCAAACAAGTTTTCCAGAAAAAGACCCAGAATATGCAGTTCAATGTGTTCGTATAAACGTCACTTTGAGTTTGTTTAAGGTCCTCATGTCACCTCTGTTATCTGGCCACCTCTACCAGTTCATTGAGCAGGTGAGCTCTCCACCCACTTTTCAAACATCTGTGACAGGTCAAATAGGTCTTTTGCTCTGTTTTTGTGAATTCACATTTGACTTTTAGCCTTGATATTTTTTAAGCACAGAATCTATCTTACTTCAGACTCATTTCAGCTCTGATCTTTGCACTCACAGAGGCACAATGTCAGATTTCAGGGTCTTACCGATACTCCATTGAAATGATTTCTAGATTCTAAATGTAGAGATTGAACTTTTATGTGAAACACTTGGTTTCAATTAACCTGTATTTTTCCTGCAGTCACCAAAAAGCAGTGGAACTGCTCTGACAGCAGAGACTTCCAGTTGATCATAAGATCTTTGTAAATCTCTAGAGGAAAATTAGAAAGAAAAAAAATGAATTGTGGTCTTTTTTTTGCTAGTTTTTTTGCTGCTGAGTATTTTCTGTACTGATGTCACCCACAGTCATCTCAGTGTACATAACTGAGCATTTCCTGATATCTTGCTGCACTTCTTCAGATGAACCTTTTCTTCTTGCTGATTTAAGCGTGTCCTCTTTGCTCCCCTGAGTAATCTTTATTTATGCTTTACGTTAGTTCATGAAGTCACCTTTGCTTTAACACTCCTGCAATGAAGCTTGTGAAAGTTAATCAACACTTTTGCTGAAAACAAAACTTTTCTCAATTTGTTAATATTAGTCTAAGAAAAACAGATGCAAAGGAACTGTGTGTGTACAAGAGAGTGCATGTGTGTGTACATGCTCATAAGTGTGTGTACAGTGGGGGTCAAATGTTTACATACACTTGTAAAGAACAAAATGTCATGGCTGTCTTGAGTTTCCAGTTATTTCTACAACTCAGATTTTTCTGCAATGGAGTGATAGGAATGCATACTTCCATGTCACAAAAAACATTTATGAAGTTTGGCTCTTATAGGAATTTATTTTGGTTCAACTGAAAATGTCATCAAATCTCCTGGGTCAAAAATAAACATGTATTTCTTCTTGATCATGGCAGTGACAGAACAGCACCAAACATTTGTTTGCACTGTGGCTCTTGGTACCTGCAACTGCTCTGAAATGGCTCCAAGTCACTTGTTCAAGTCAAGGATTTGCTTTTTTAGATTCACATGCACTGTAGACGTTCCCATTGTGAAGTTTGAGGGTGTTTGTATCTATGGCCTCAGAGAAGTCAGCAGCTTAATTACTCACAAGAAGTATAGAGGACATGCTGTGAAGCTCACTTCACCACACAACTTTCTAAGTCACAATTGCTACTTTATGTTGCTCTGTGTATATTTTTTATCCAGCAGATTTGGTCACATTTTCAGCTGACCCAAAACAAAGTCAAAAGCCAAACTTCATGAATGTTTTTTGTGATAAAGAAGTATCAATTCCAATCAGAGTTTAAAAATAACAGGAAACTCAAAATAGCCATAACATTGTGGTCTTTACAAGTGTATGTGAACTTTGGACACCCCCCCCCCTCAAGGTGGTTTTTATATGAAATGTTCACAGATGTATCATGAATGAACTACATTAAAACCGTGGAATTACGGCTAAACCACACAAAGAACACGTAAACCCACGCGTCATTGAGTTTGTTCACTTTAACATTCAGAGTACTGGGCAGAAATCACATCAGCACCATGGCCAGCACCCGCCGTAGGCACTTGCGATGCTTTGTTTTGATGAAACAGTTGGTTTCCTCTCAATTTCTAAGCCAGCTGCAAGGTCAGCCAAGGCAGCCCGCCGGGGTGGACCTTCACCAAGATGGGCGACCTCTGGTGGGAGCCACTGCTTGGGAAATTCGCGAGAAGGACACAGTCGCATCTCGGCCCGCCGTGCCCGGCCCCCTCCGCTGACCCGTGTTCCATGCAGCATCACCCTGCAACAGATCTGACCCCCTGAGCCTGACATGGGGAATGGGAAAACCCCACTGCATATAGACTGCTGTAGGGGTGAAAGATCAGCCGATTTATGTTCCCGTCACACAGGAGACAAACCGTGCATGAACTGTGCATGTTAATTGCCCTGTTAATGTGCAAGCCATTAGTGATTCGTGCTTCAGTTACGTAATTGTAACGTGATACGTGCGCCATATACACAATACAAAAGTTAAACATCGGTGGTGCATGTGTGAAATGCCGGTGGCCTTCACACCGGATCAGTGCCAGACAAGCAGGTAGCAGCAGGGAAGGGATTCTTCTTTTCTTTTTACTGTCTACTAGCACTTGTCAGCCACCGAAAGGTTCAGACTTGGAATAAAAATTCAAAGTGGTGCAAATCCCACAAACCTTGCTCCAGGCTATTTGTTTTCACAACTCTGTTCCTATAAATGTTTGAAATATAAAAGAAATATGATTTCTCTTTTGTGATCATGTTTACAATGGCTGGCATTTCAGTGTAATGAAAAGAGAGCACCTCACATGTCACTAATCAATCCCAGTCCCCGATTAGTCACAATTCAGCGTTGCCGTGATTCAGCGTCAAGAAGTTCAATCGGTTGAACTTTCAGCATGTGATCAATGAACATCTGATTTGCACGTAGAGCCCACGACTTAACTTAAAAACTTTTGTAGCGACATGAGACCTTGAGAGCTCTGGACAATAACTGGAACATGCGGTTGCTGTTTGAAAAAAATACAACATCAGCAGATCTTGAAGCTGCTTTGACCTATTTTACATACAAGACACACTGTTCTCTGTGACAAGAATTTTAAGGCAAGAAGATCAGAGCATTGCAGTGCTCCCTCTGCAGCTGAAGTGCCTGCTTCTGCACTGATTCAGGGGGGAAAATACATAACGGCTTTATAACTTTAAAAGGGATCCTAAAACAACAAGTCTTTATTTACGTTTACATGTAAACTTCTGCACTTCAGAGCACACCCACGTAAAGAAATGTATTTCTCCTACAAGGCACAACATGACACGGCTCCCCTTTTCAGTGGAGGGATACAGAACTTGAGGTCACTTTGCTCTACCCTTAGAAAAACAATATCCAACAACTTTATCACTTTAGATACCCCTGCAATTGGAGGGGTAGGGCGAAGCCCGAGGAGTAGGGTAAGATTTCGGATTCAGCCTTGTGCATTTTGTTAGATAATTTTTTATACAATCAAAAAGACACGCGGTCTGCAATCCTGCTTTATGTTTGTTTGATAAAGCTTCTCTGGTGCATCTCCGACACTCTTCCTCGTGAACAACTACCCTGCTTTTTTGTCAGCCAACCCCATTTCAGTCAAATCTGATTAGCTTGATTGAGTGAGCCCAGTTTCTGATTGACTGAACACAGCTGATCCAGATGAGAATTACTACTGGAGCGGGGTTAGCGGCAAAACGGCCAATTTTCAACATATTTGTAACCAACAAAGCTTTAAAGTCATTTAGCTACACAACATTTAGCATTGCTTAGCTTCTTTCTGCTTCAGGCTCATTCTTAAACTAATTTAGCATTTCTGCATTTTTCAGTTCTGCATGATTGTTTTTTTCTGTCAGATCAGTGTTTGCCTTTTAAAATTACACAAATTAATGTTTATTCTGCTGTTTTAATTTTTAGCTTCTTTTTGCTGTGACTTATATGTGAAGCATTTATTCTCTTTGTTTATCCCCTCTGGTTGCAAAAAGTCTGATTAATGGTGGGCACCCCCTCCCTCCAACGACTTACCATTAGCTTACACATGAATGAACCAAACATGCACATAACCACATGCACCTTCATTGTGCATTAATTTTTATGAAACCTCTTCCTCTGCTGCATAAATGACGCACAGCACAAAGTGCAGCAAATTATACAATCACCGACACGTTAGAAGCAGAATTTCTATAAACTGATCTGAAAAAACACTGTCGCTTTAAGTGAACAAAAACTGCCTTGTGACAAAATGACTGAAACATCTTCCAGTGTTTCTGTCTGAAGCATTCCAGTCTAAAATCCAAACTTAATCCCGAAACTGAAGGACAA
This sequence comes from Oryzias woworae, assembly GCA_016861445.1. NCBI lineage: Eukaryota > Metazoa > Chordata > Actinopteri > Beloniformes > Adrianichthyidae > Oryzias > Oryzias woworae. The sequence continues at coordinate 1,712,527 of BOLG01001158.1, forward strand.
GGTGGTTAACATGGACATGAAGGGAATTAATGAACAATCTGATGTTTGAGCACAAAGCAAACCGAAGAGGCTGAAATACTTGATGTAAATGTAATGTTTAATGGAATGAAGAGGATGGCCACAGACAAAAAAATGGAAGATAATTGATGGAAAACACTGAAGGCTGCTGCAAAAACTAATAAAATACTTTGACAACAACTAATAATGCATCTTTATTAAAATTACAGTTAGCAAAAAGTCAGAAACAAGTTTAATTTAGCTTCTTTAGAGTCTATTGATGAGTAAAAACAAGAAGTAATCTGTGAAAAATGTACAAATCAGACTCAGCTAATTGTTAGACAGACAACAATCATGGACAGCTAAGGCAGAGGCTGGGTTCTGAACAGACGACATTCTGCATCAGAGGTTTACAAACTGTTTGGAAGGGGGTGATCATTGACTATATTCAAGAACTGAATTGAGTGAGTGTGACGTCACCCGTAGGAAAAGGGTTACACCCAGCTCCAACCAAGTTAGGTCATTTCAGTAACCATTTTTTTCTGATACGGACACTGCAACGTTACACCTAAAGATACATTTAGTTTTCTAAAAAAGACCAACTTTCACATCTGAAGACAATATTTGATAAAAAAAAAAACAGAAAGATTAAATAAATAAAGGTAATTCAGAAACGAAAAAATTGTCCCCCCCAAATATATCCTGAAACGTAATAAAAAATTAAAATAACATTAAATTAATTGCAGCAGCCTACTGTAAAATATAGTAACCATGGAACAATCTCAGAAGTAAGCCAAACATAGGCCTATGGGAACTCATGCTAAGACTGAAGATTTCAGTTTCTTAACTGCACTTGAAAACATCAACATTTTGCTCAAAAAAATCCAGAATCATGATGGCTGCTCAACATCCTAACTATTGACTGTACTGGACTAAGTAACCCCTCCCCCCTCGAATTCCAGATAGGAAGTACCTTCTGCTCCAAGAAGCCAAGATTCCATGGACTTCTATAGAGAAATAAACAACTATTACTCAGTCATTTTACAGGTCAAAATAACCATTCTTATTCTGATACCTATTTTTAACATCTTCTTGCTAATCCCAAACTTTTTTTCATGATATTTTGTCTTTATTGCAAGTTATAAACTGACCAATCAGATGCCTCAGAATACCTGCAGCGCTGCTGCCTTCTTCTGGTGCAATAGAAACGCCAGCAATTTTGGCGGCCAATTTCTAATTGACCCCGAGCCGCCCACATTTGGCCTCCAGACTGCAGTTTGGACATGCCTGTTCTGCATTCTAAAAATTGGCCACTTTTGTAGTTGTCATAAAAAGAAAATGAAGTTGTAAGGATATGCTTGACTTTAAAAGTACATATTAACTTTACCCCTAACATAAACGTTAAACGTGTCCCCTGCCTTCGCCCTTGTGTGGCCGGGTTAGGCTCCGGCAGCCTCATGACCCCGAAAGGGATAAAACGTTTTAAATGAAATGACATGAAAGAGCCCTATATCTGCTGACCTGTTAAATGTCTAAAAGGTGAGGTTGGCTGCTCTCACGACTGCTTCTACAGATGTACAATACATTTTACCGAATGTCGTAAGGTGGGATTCTCAGCACCCTGAGAGCATTTTTAAGGCTCTGAGGCTTTTACCTGTAAGGACAAAACAGCTTCTTTTTTCTTTTTTTTTTTTTTTAAATCCTACAAAATCCAATAAAACATTACGTCACACGTCATGGAGGTTAACAGAATTAAAGAGGATATTTCTCTCCTAGTTAGTGTGCATTTGGAGCTGAGCTCTTTTTTCCTGTCTTTGGTTTTTCTTTATTTTATCTAAAGATTCAGAGCTATGTATCCTCACAAGCACATACACAATTTCATGCTCTGATGGGAATAGAAAGAACAGTTTGACGCAATGATTCCAACCCACTCACATTTCAGTTTCCATTGTTTCCATTATTTTCCATTCCATGTCCGAACACTCACCTTCTCTCTGCAGTCTTTCAGTCGATACTTCCATATGTGTAAAACTGCAGACGTGAAAGAAACCCAAGAAGACTGAGACTGTTTTGGGTTCTTATCAGACTTCAGACAAGTCTTTGGTAGATAAATGTCTGAGCGCCGACCATTGATCCTTGTTTCCTCACTCATTGCTGCACAGCTGATTTATCAGTAGATAATCTGCTGCTGACCCAAAACAACGAGCTGCTTTGATCCATCACTCGGACTTTCGTTAGCTACATGTTTCTGTGAAAACAGGAATGCCTGCTGTGCAAAGCTCCCTTTATTTTTCTGCACAAACCTCACACAAGTGAGACCAATGAATCTGAACTACTCACCTGTGGAGAGAAAATAGACTCATTGGATTTTTGTGAGCAAAATACTTGATTTTTAACTCACAATATATTTAGTGCGTAACTGTGTGTACTTACATTTGTACAGTACATTCACGTATACACTTGAATGTTAAAACCTTAGGAATACCAAATACAATTTACGCAAGCACAACTTGAAATTCCACCAGCTTAAAACTAATTACGATTTCAATTACAAAATGGCTTCTGTGCATTCAAATCTTTAAATAGTATGCAGAAGTCACCTGAAAAACACACATAAAAGCATTTTTTCATGTGGAACTGTGAGAACCTCTTCACGTTTACAAATTTGTGTGTAGATGATGCTTTTATATGCGCATAGAATGCTGGGTCTTTAGAGTTTTCTTCTCAGCCACTTTGAACTTAGATTGTGAATAATTTCTAGTAAAAAAGAAAAATGTTTGCAAACACATGTCATCAGCTCTGGCAGTACTCATCATCTTGAAGCGACTTAAAAGTTGATTTACTCGCAGTATTACTGCAAAACAAAGTAGTAATTCTGTTGAAAAGAGAGCTGACCATGGCCTCAAAGAAAACCCAAACGATAAGTGACACTGACGATTTTACAAAGGCGCTAAACTGACTCCTCTGATGGACGTGACATCCAAGCTAAGCTAACTCAGCTGAACTCATAGAAGAGACCTGGAGACTCTGTGCTTAAAATGAGTAACGAGATACCAAGGTCAAAATTCAGGGGAAAAGAAAGGATGACGTGGAACAACAAGGATTCAGTCTTGCCAGATAGTGTCACAGGTTTTTAGCCCAAAAGTCACTGAAAACTGCCAGATAGATTAATAGTTGTAGGTGTGTTTTTGTGTGTGTGAAAAATGGGGTCAAAACTATAAATTGCGCACACACACGCCTGCACACTAATCACACACATACTACAGAAAAGTACAAAAACACAAGATACAAAAATTAATATACATAAATTTAACTAAGAGGATCTGGTCATTTTTCAAAATTAAAGATTTTTCAAACAAAAGATTGTTCAGACTCCTCATAAAATGATGGTGGTATTGATTATTTATTCAGCAGACTAGCCTGGTGGTTGGGGACTGCACAAAACGTTGGAGCCTGCCCGTCATTTTATGTACGGATCTCTTCTGATAAGTACGGCAGCGTTTCTGGAAAATACACAGGTTTTGTCCAAGAAGAAATTCTCACTCAAGGATCTCTCGGAGCTCTTCTCTGCTCTCTTGCTAACAGATCCAGTGTGATGTCACGTCAAGGTTTCCCTTACCAACCCAAGACCAACACAAAGTGGCACACACTTGTTAAGTCGAAATAAAATTATTGAAGACTTCAATTTTTTTTTTTAACAAATAAAACATGTCTACTAGTAGTTTTCATTCCACTTCACAAGTGTGTGCCACTTTGTGTTGGTCTTTTGCATACAATTCCACTAAAATATAATTATTTTTGTGGTCATAATGTGAGAAAATATGGAGAAATTCATGAGATATGAATACTTTTAAAGTCTGGGCATCTTTGCTTAGACTGCTGCCCCCACGACCCAGTGCCAGATGAGCGGAAGAAACTGGATGTATGGATGGATCATCCATCCATGTATGGATGTATGGATGGATGTATGGATGCATACTTTTGCAAGACACTGTATGAATGTTGCAATGCAATATGTCATTCCACTCCTACGCAGACGATATCCAGGTCTACCTTCCCTTAAAATCTTGTGGAGCTGAGTATCTCGACAATCTTCAGAATTGCTTCGGAGACATAAAATCTTGGATGAAGATGAACTTCCTCTGCTTTAATGAAAACAAAACTGAGGTTTTTCTTTTTGGAAAAACTGACCTGCTGACAGGTTGCTGTAGTGCTGTTGGACCCCTGGACCCTTCAAATGCTCCTTTTATTAGGAATCTTGGGGTAAACCTTGACAGGCTTTTTAAATTTGACAAGCACGTCAGCGCAGTGGTCCAGTCTAGTTTTTAATCACTTGAGGCTTATCAGCAAAGTCAAGTCATATCTTCCTCTTCATTTCTCTGGAACAAGTGATCCATGCATGAATCTTTTCCAGACTAGACTTCTGCAACTCTTTGTACATGGGTATAGACCAGTGTCTGCTCCGCAGTCTCCAGCTGGTCCAGAATTCAGCTGCCCGCCTGCTAACAGGGACCAGACGGTGTGAGCACATCACTCCTATACTGCACTCTCTTCACTGGCTGCCTTTTAGAATTGTTCTTAAGATTCTACTTTTGGTTTTTAAATGCTTGAATGGTCTGGCACAGCAAAATCTTTCTGAACTTTTACATTTTTATCGTCCACTTCGAGTCCTAAGATCAGAAGATCAAATGCTTTTAATAATTCCCAGACTCGGCTTGTGACTCGGGGTGACAGAGCCTTCTCAGTAGCCGCTCCTAAACTCTGGAATGCGCTCCCCCTTTCGGTGACGTTTGCCAGATCGGTCAGTGACTTCAAGTCACTTTTTAAAAACTCATTGTTTTAATCAGGTTTTTAACTCCAGTAAGCAGGTTTAGTGGGCCAGCCCAGTTTGTTTTGTTTTATTTTATTGTTTTATTGTTATATTGTTATTTTTTTTTGTGTCTTATTGCTTTTACTACTTCTTTTATTGTAATGGATACTAATTTTATGTATATTTGATTTTATGTTCAGCACTTTGGCTACTTCAGCTTTTATAATTGCTATATGAACAAGAAATGCGCAGTTGATGGAGCTTTTGGTTGCCAGAAATTCCGACACTCACATTGCTCGTTTGATGGCACCATGAAACTCAAGACTATTGGTCTTATAGGTCCTATAAGACCTATCATAGGTCTGTGCTGCAAAATTTGCATTAGCCGTATTCACACCACTTTTTTTATGTCTGCATGTCTGAAGACAATATAGCTCAGAGAGTTTTATGAACTCTGTTAAAACCAAAAAGACGGCTGTCAATCAGGCAGCGGAAGAAGGAATAACGACCTTGGACAATGGACAGAATATGGACCTTTTTATTTCAGAGAACTACCATATAATTATAATTCTAAAGATTGATCTCTAATTATATCACTTAACTTGGTTTTTTCAAAATGTGACTGATATTACAGATTTTTCTAAGGAAAAACAATTTGCACATATTTTAAAATTTTGATATTTGATCTGCATATGTTATGATGAATTCTGAAGTAGTGTTATGTCTATTGCCGTGACCATCATGTACTTCATCTTGTCGTATGGTTTATTCATACTAAGGAATTCTCAATTATCGTAATCTATGTTGGCAGATATAAATATCTGATTAGAAGTCATGAACTGGATAATGATAATTTGTGTAAAAAGAAAATTGGTGAGGTAGAGACAGAGATGTTGAAAAATTTGAGGAATCACAATCGTGTGAATCCCTTAAAGTATTCACACTATTATAACGTTTTTAGGCAACTAAAATTCTGTGTCATTTTCTAGAACATAGTTTCTGCAGAGCAGATGATGAGCAGGCTGTTCTGATTAAATTAGGGGTCATTTTGTCAGAGGCGGTACCAAACGAACCTCAGGACCCCTAGCATCAATTTTTGACGCAGAGGGCTCCTACCTATGTGTCAATATGTGAAGATTGGGTGTGAGAGCGGATTTTTGGAACACACCTTGTTGTGTTCCTTATTGAAAAGGGGAACCACCACCCCTGTCTGCCAGTCCAGTGGCACAGTTCCTAAATGCCACGCAATGCTGCAGAGACATGTCAGGCAAGACCATACCACAATGTCTAGAAACCTGAGGTACTCAAGGATAGACTTCATCCACTGCTGATGTCTTGCCACAGAGGAGCTCATCGACTACCTCAATGACTTCAGCTTGGGTGATGGACGACCCCACCCCAAAGTCATCAGTCCCCACCTGCTCTGAAAATGATACCTGCAGAAAACTGCTGTGGTGCTGGATGGTTTTCCAGAACCTCTGCTAGTCCTTTTCCGTGGCTTCCACAAACTCCTCCCAGGACCGAGTTTTGCCTCCACAAAAACCCAGGCCACCGCTCATTTAGGCTGCCGGTACCTGCCATCTGCCTCTGGAGTCCCAAAGCCAGCCAAGCTTGGTAGGACGTTTTATTCAGCTTGACGACATCCCTTACTTCTGGTGTTAAGTGGGTTGCCGCCACGACAGGAACTAGAGATTCTGCGAAAACAGCGCTGAGCTGCAGCAGAGACAATGGAGGTCTTTCAGACCATGTCACCAATCTCCCTCGGTACCTGTTTGATGCTCTCCAGATGTGGGAGTTAAAGACCTCCCTGATGGAGGGCTCAGCCAGACGTTCCCAGCAGACCCTCACAGAATGTTTAGGTTTAACTCTTTCCGGCCTCCTTCCCCACTCGCGAATCAAACTCACCACTGAGCAGTGATCAGTGGACAGCTCTGTCCCTCTCTTTACTCGAGTGTCCAAGACACATAGCCTGGCACAACTACAAAGTCAATGATCAATCTCCTACCTAGGGTGTCCTGATACGTGTATTGATGGACATCCTTGTGCTCAAACATGGTGTTTGTTATGGACAAACTATGACGAGCACAGAAGTCCAACAAAAAAAAACACAGCTCGGGTTCAGATCAGGGAGGTCATTTCTTACCAGTCACTCCCCTCTAGGTGCTGTAGTCATTGCCCACGTGGGTGTTGAAGTCCTTCAAGAGGGCCATGGCAATCCCCCCTGGGGCACTTTCCAATACCCCTTTGAGAGACACCAAGAAGGCCAAGTACTCTGAACTGGTGTTTGATCCGTATGCCGAGACCAGTCAGAGATCTGTCCATCATCTGAAGACAAAGGGACATGACTCTCTCGTTCACTGGGGTGAACTCTAACACTTGGCAGCTGAGCTGGTGGTTCATGAGTAACCCCTCACACAAGCTCAGGTTCCTTCCCTCCCAGAGAGGTGACGTTCCATGTCCCAGAAGCCAAGTTTCATGACCAGGGTTTGGGCCGCCAAGGCACCTGCCTTTGACTTCCCCACCAGGGAGCAGCCTCGGGCACCAGGCGCTTGCCGGCGTGCACCAACCTTAGGTATGGTTCCAGAGTGAGGCCCCGATGACGCCAATCCATGGGATGTTGCCGATTCTTTGTTGTTCAATTCTATCACTTTTATAAAGCTTTGGTTTTTTTTTACTCAGGCATAATCCATTAACTTGAATTTTTTTTTTTTTTTATAGAACTGAGTATTTATGAAACTTTTCCTGCAGAGCTTCAAGATGACTAGCATAACTGAACGGAGAGAACATTGTGAACAACTGGACAGTTTTGTCTGTGACAGCAGTCCTCACTAACAGATTCTGCAGACTGTTTATGACCCCAGACCCTGGTGGTCTTAAACAGACCCTGCAGCTGGTCACAGTTGTGATGCAGAGAACAGCAACATTATCAAAAATCAGTCTGCATGCTAATCTTCTGAAAAGAAGTTTGAATTTGAGTGAGGTTTGGTTTTACATAGTGGTCAGAATGTTGTACTTGTAAAATAAGATGTACAAAAGATTGGAGGTTTGCTACCTCATGAAAGAGGCATGAGGAGAGACAACTCACAATGTGTATTATTCATGCAAACACAGCAAGTTGCTGAAAATATTTTAAGTGTGCTCTGCCTTGGGGGAAAAGGCCTTCAGCTCTTCTGCAGCAACTGCAAATTTTCAAAATGCATGACTATATTAATTTCACTTACATTTCTGCTTCATTATCTTTCCATCACACATCACATGGTCCGCAATACTGATGGTCTTCTATATGTGATTGGATATAAATACTTTGTTAAGAATTGTGTGCTGACAGTGAAACATTTTAAGTAAGATTTCAGGTTTTCTGTTTTACCTCTGATGTTTTGACTGAATAAGCAGCAAAACAAAAACTTTAACTTGAGTAAAACGCTAAATGTTAGGCACTCATATAAAAAGGTCAGTTCTTTTTTGAAATATCTCATTTTATCTCCACAAACATCAAGACTTAAAGAGGGGGTCATTAAAAGACAATGTGAAGTTCGTTTTTTAAAGCAATAACTTATGACGGGAGATAAACCAACTCAACTGAGGTATTCTGCTTGTTCAAGTTTTTGATCTTCTGCAGTTTTTTTTCTTATTTCAACACAGAAATTATAGATAACTTAATAGTAGGGAAGTTTTTTATGATAAGAAATGATAAATGAGACAGCTTTCTTAGTTCTACCAGTCATTTCAGCGACTGCACGTGAAGAAAAGCACATCAAGCGTGTCAGCAGCAGTTGTGCTTATAGCACCTGAAAAGCCAAACAGCTATTAGCACAGCTTGACCTACATTGTAGAAATGAGGAAGCTTGTAAACGTACTGATGATCCAACTTGATCAGTTGAGGTTCTTTACCAAGATTAAGTTATGGTTTGATGTTTTGCCAAATAATGCTTACTTTTATTATTTTAACTTGATTTGTTTTAAAGCCAAATTATTCCTCTGTTTATCATGTTTTTAGACATCAAACATTTTTGGTCTAAAATATAGTTGAAGAATTGTTTTAGAACTTGAACAACAGTCCTAGAGTTTTCAATACCACTTTTGATGCTGCAGAAAATGAAGCAGCTTAACCACAAAACTACACTAGTAATGGACAAAGGCGGGATACACCCTGGACAGGTTGCTAGCTTGCTGCAGGGCAATTCGTCACCCAAAGACAATCTCAATTACACCTAGGGACACTGTAGCATAATCAGTCTACCTATGAAGCATGTGGGCGGAAGCTAAAGTGCCCAATGTTGCCACGAGGGGGCCCTATCTAGGGTCTCAATGTGTCAAACCCAAGCCTGGATAAATACAGAAGGTTGTGTGAGGAAAGGCATTCAATGTAAAATCTTTGCCAAACCAAAATTGCAAATCAGAGCTATGATAGCCATACCGGATCGGTTGAGGTCTGGGTTAACAATGACCGCCATCGGTGCTGTTCACTGACAGGGTGCTGGTCAAAATTGGACTACTGTTGGTTGAAGAAGGAGAGGAGGAAGACGTGTTCGTAGGAGGAGAGAGACGAAGAAAGTTATGATTGTTGGACTGAGAGTAGGGACTTTGAATGCTGGAAATATGACAGGAAAACGTAGAGAGTTAATTGACATGATGCAGAGGAGGAAGGTGGATGTACTGTGTGTCCAGGAGACCAGGTAGAAAGGTAGCAAGACTAGAAGCCTAGGAGCAGAGTTCAAGTTGTTCATCATGGTGGAGATAGAGAAATGGAGGAGGAGTTATCTTAAAGGAGGAGGTTGTTAGGAGTGTTGTAGAGGTAAAAAGAGTGTCAGATAGAGTGATGAATCTGTAGATAGAACTGGAAGGATTGATGTTTCATGTTGTTAGTGAGTATGCCTCACAGGTAGGATGTGAGCTGGAGGAGAAATTCTGGTTGGACCATGTGACCTTGAACCTAAGAGAGATGTGCAGAATTGTGGCAACTACAAAGGAATAAAGCTGATGAGCCATTCAATGAAGTTATAGGAAAGAGTAGTTGAAGCTAGACTAAGAGCAGAAGTGAACATTTGTGAGCAGCAGTTTGGTATCATGAAAAGAAAGAACTCTACAGATGTAATCTTTGCTTTGAGGATGTTGATAAAGAAGCACAGAGAAGGTCAGATGGGATTACATCAGGGATCAGCTCTGAGCCCCTTCCTGTTTGTAATGGTGATGGACAGGCTGACAGATGAGGTTATAGGAATCACCATAGACTATGATGTTTGCAGATGATACAGTGATTTGTAGTGAGAGCAGAGAACAGTTGGAGGAGAAGCTAGAGAGGTGGAAGTTTGTCCTGAAAAGGAAGGAATGAAGGTTAATCACAGCAAGACAGAGTTCATGTGTGTAAAAGAGAGAGACCAAAGTAGAACAGTGAGGTTACAGGGAGAAGAGAGAAAGAAGGAAGAGAGTTTGAAGTATCTACGGTCAACAGTCCAGAGGAGACCAGGATGGATCGGATCAGGAATGAGAACATCAGAGGAACAGCACATGTTAGAGGGTTTAGAGATAAAGTCAGAGGTCAGACTGAGACGGTTCAGTCATGTTCAGAGGAGAGACGGTGAAGATATTGGTAGAAGGATGCTGAGTCTAGAACTGCAGGAAAGAGGTCTAGAGGAAAACCAAAGAGGAGATTTATGGATGCAGTGAAGACATGAAGGAAGCTGGTGTTAGAGGAGAAGATGCAGCAGACAGGAGTAGATGGAGGAAGCAGATTTGCTGTGGCGTCTTCTGAAGGGAAAAACTGAAAGGAAAAAAAGGATGAAGCCAGAGTTCCCAAGGAAAAGCCATGCATGCACAGGGAAAACATGCAAACTTTACACAGGAAGGACCCTGCTGAGACTTGAACCAGGGCCTTCTTGCTGAGACGTAAAGATGCTAACCACTGCACCACTGTGCAGCCCTAATTAAATGAATTTAGCAGGAAAAAGGCATAATTTCCAAATTCAACCACAGACTGTTCAATCATCAGAGCCCTCCTTTCAGGTGCAAAGCTTGTATCTGTTCTTGTGAAGTGGGGCAGTTTATTATCGAGTTTCAACCCTTCTCTCTTCCTTGAGATGACTTTGGCCTTGTTCCATTTTTAATGCTTCTAAAATAAGGTTGTCTTTTTTTCACTGCAGTTAAAATGTAAACCTGAAGTCCGTTCAAAGATAAGTGGAAAGTGTGGCACTCCCAATGCAGCTATTATTGTGATTATTGTAGTATGTGCGTTTTTCAAAAAAAATCTTCATGTATGGCAAGTAAGGTAATTTGTGCAGCAGAGGCGACCAGTTTCAATGTTAAGTCAATGGTACAGAAGTGATCCAAGGTCCTGCAGCACGATTTGAGCAGCTGGCACTGCGTGAAGATCCGGGAATGGTGCGATTTGAGTGAAGGCACGGCGGTGAAAAAAATCTAAACTCTGGGGAGGTCACCGTGTTAAACAATCAGGGATTCAACACTGGGCACATGACGGTTTCAGTGACAGCGGGTAGAATACACATCCAATATGATGGATTGGATCTCCTGAACTTCCATCCATTTTCTTAACACGCTGTATCCCTTTCGTGCAGCGGCGTTTCCTGAACACATCCCGGCTAATGTTGGCCAAAAGCAGGTACACCCTAGACAGTTTGTTGCAGGGACCATGGAGCTGTAGTGGTCACGCTGTGCTGTGCTATGCTGAGATATGGCCGAGTTGGCGGCCAGACAGAGATCTGCTGTGGGATGGAGAGTCAGCCTGCTCTGGCCTCCTGAACTTTATCATTCATTTTATTCACCGCTTTATCCCTTTCGGGGTCACGGGGCTGCTGGAGCCTAACCCGGCTATGGGTGAAGGCAGGGGACACCCCTGGACTGGTCGCCAGTCTGTCGCAGGGGCCACAATCACACACTCATATCCACACCTAGGGACAATTTTAGAGTAACCAATGAACCTATGAATCATGTTTTTGGACGGTGGGAGGAAGCCGGAGTCCCCGGAGAAAACCCACACATTCAAAAGGAGAACATGCAAACTCCACACAGAAAGATCCCCCATTGATAACACTGTTTCAGGTCCCCCAGCCAGGACTTGAACCGGGAACCTTCTTGCTGTGAGGCAAGAGTGGCATGTGAGCTTCTAAAAACACATAAAATAATGTGACGTTTTCATCACAGCCAACATGCTGTGTTACAACAGAAACATATGATTCCTGTTTAAAAACCATGAAAAATTCATGGATGAACAAATCCTTTTGTCGCTTTTTGTGGCTGTCTTTATTTAGTGACAAACACTGCCTTGGATCAGCTGATCTTGTGGTGAATGTAGTTACTCCCCATATGTGGTATTTTTCGTGATCAAAAGACAATTCCTCCACAAGGCATTGGTAGTTTGTTTGATCTTTTATCCTGTTTTTTTTTTTGCTAAATTACTCAACACACATCACTATAAATAATAATCAAAAACATCAGGATAATTCTTTAGATTTTAGATTAGATTAAACGTCATAAGAATGTATGTTCATTATAACCATGATTTTTGTAGCAATACATAGTTCACACAAATAAATGTATTCTATGAAACCCTTGTTTTAATATTTGTTTTTGTTTTTAAAAGGATGTTCATAGGATTTAAAAAAAACATGTATTTTTTATGCTTAGTAAAAAGCAACTATGCATTTAAAAAATAAAATATAATAATAGCAAAACCCGGTTGCTTCCAGAATAATTGGATTACAAGCACAACGGCAAAACCTCTGTCACCACAAGAGCAGTTACAAAAGTAGAGTGTTTGCTACTTTTTTATTTATTTTTGTGGGTAGAAAGTCTATACATTCATAAATTTATATTTGATGGTCTGTGATCTGATCATCGATGTTTTTGTAGAGCTCTTTGAAAAAGAAAATGATCTCTAAACATCATCCGTGTCTTCTAAATGAGATAAACACAGACACCTCTCCATGGTGATCAGGCTAAAAACATTAGCTGGTAGCTAGTTCCACACGCTGCCGGGGCGACGAGCTTAGGGAACACATTTTTGTCCACATGGCGAGCAGGCAATTCGCCGCATGGCAAAGGAGGGGCAGGAAAAGTGAATTGTGAATTCGGTGTGAATTCGGAGTGAATGCAGCATTAGAATCCCTGCAGAGGGAGGTCAGAGAATTACATTATAAATGAGCTCTTTATTTTGGGTTGCATGCTCCAGACCAGGATGCTGGTGACTATCGTGTAGATCTTCTCATGGATTCTAATGATTCCTCATCTTTTTTCAGTTTGGCCCAAATATGTCAGCAGTGTGAATCTGCCTACCAGTCAGTCTACTCTTATTAGGAAACCTGAAACACTGTGGGAATAATTAGACTTCAAGAGAGCTTTGTTACATGTTCTGGAGCTCCTGTGAAGATGTTTGGTTTTTCTGGATTTTCATGAACATTTTTTGGAAAAGATTTCCTCATCAGGACTTGGTAATGTTCCCTCCCCTCAGTTTTCTGGCGCGGTCTATCTTTCAGCAAAAAGAACTCACTAAAACCTTTCTCTAAATTCCTCCGTTTAACTGTGCTCGCTGTTCCTCCTCCTCCCTTCTCTTTGAGATCACCTGATGTTCCTTGGTGGATTCTTGGACTGGAAGGATGAAGACTAGTCATGTATTCAGCATGCTGTGGGGGATCAACTGGATGTTTGTGGGTCTGTGGACTTCCTGCTGGGCCAGAGGCGACAAAAAAAACAAACATTTTCTCCTCTGCTCCTTCTCTCCCTCCTCTCTCTTCCTACTCGGTCCCTCCTTCAGTGCTGCTGCTCTCCCAGGTGATGGGTGTTAGGAGGAGAGCTCCTCTCACAGAGAGGCTGTGAGTGGCTGACTGCACTGAGTAAGCACCAAGAGCCCTCCAGGAAACACCCCCCCCTCCAAACGCACACACACACAACCCCCCAGCCCTTGCAGAAGAGGCGGAAGAAGAGTAGAAGATCACACTATTGTCTCAGCCTTCTCTGCATCGGCACGCGAGGATAAGCTTTTCCAGAAACGCATGAGCAGAGGAAGAGTTTCCGAGACAAGAGTGGCGGAGTAGAGGAGGGGGGGTTGCTTTCCTGTCACACCTAGAATGATAAATCCAGGAGGGGGAGCATGCCTGTGAGAGTAGCAGCTTTCCAGATGGCAGTTGGGATAAATCCCACCCCTCCATCCCTGTTGTAGGAGCACATGGAGCTCCGTCTCTTCTTGGAAAACCTCCATGGATTATCCTGGGAATATTCGCACCCTAAACCGACAGAAAGGTAGGCGTGTGCTTTATCAGCGTGCATGTCTGCTCAGGTGCAGGAAGTTCTGCTCCAGTTCAGGCTGACTTTATCTCTTCATCCTCCTGTTTGCTCATGAAGATGCTCTCCAAACATCTGCAGCTCCTCTCCAATACTCCTGAGGAGTATTTCCATCAGCACACCACCCCCACAGGATGGGGAGAAACGGGAAAATTCTGTAACCTACCTAAAGCATGAGAACTCCCTCCGCCCACATCTGGGGGGCTTCTTCCTTTCTGGGACAGTCCTGCAGATTGAGTGGTTTGGTTTGTTCTCACACATGGCACTCTCTGAGAAGATGCTCATTCGAGGACGCTATTGTCTGTGAAAGCTCTGAGCAGGACGTGAAAAGCAGGAAAAAGAGAAGCAGCTCGTCCTCTGACCAGAAAGCCATCCCAAAACTGTTCCTGACGATACAACAGCACTAGTTTATGGTACTTTAAATTTACAAAAACATTGCAAAATCAAGTAAAAAAAAAGTGAATGCTTAACATTCTGATGTGTTGCTTAAGGTTTTTGTTCTTCTAAATGACATCGTTCAGGGCTGCATTAAAACCCTACAAAACAAATCTCTTAATACTTCTGATACACAGTAGATTTTCTCTATATGTATCTGGTAGTATGACTCCTTTTTAGCATATCCATACTCACCGCCGGGGCAGTGTGGCCACTTCAGACATTCACGAAGCTCAGTTGTACATTTGGAGAAATTTGAAATTAGATAAAGGCTTGGTTAGTTTTTCAAATGTTATCGCTGTGACCTTTCATGATGAGCAGCAGGGGATGCAACTGTTTTCCTGGTTTTCTTTGGGATTCAGCCTCTGGAAAATTGTCAGAACATTTCTGTAAACACTTCACCTGTGTGTTGCTATGTGGTTCCCCTTCTTTCAAATCTGACATGACATATTAAGGTTCCAATTTATGACTATCAAAATTAAAAGGGGTCAGCATTCACACTGAAGTGATCCTTACCAGAGTTCCTCTGCAAGCCTTCCTTCTCTAGAAGACCGCAGCTCTCGTTTGGTCCAAAGCAGATTTTACGGGAGTTTTCACTCCTGGCAAACCCAGAGGACCATTAGAGGAAGTCAGTGTTGCCTCAGACTTGTGCCAGACATGGGTCAGATCTGCCAGAGTGGATGTTCCCTCATAGATTCAGATGTCTATGTGTGGACAGAAGGGCTGTGAGGACTGCAGGTGGGTGGATCATCTCTGTAAACTCGGTTATGTGTTTAAAAAGAAGTTATGTCTTTACAGTATTTGACTTTAAAACCTGCTGTCCTGCGTATAACCTGTCTCAGGGCTTGAACCAATGCTCTGCAGCTCTGCAGTCACGTGTCACAGTTCTGGGTGAGTCAGTGTCTCACTGAGGTTTCCAGAACATTTTGGGGGAATCTCAGCTCCTTCAACTCAGAATTTCCCTGGAAAATTGACCAAAGAAATGGAAGCTGAATGGTCCCAGAATCTCACTGATATCTTTAACTGGTTTGGCTTTCATGAGTCCTGTGAGAACTCTGAGGTCATCTCTGAAGCTAAACTGTGATCGACTTGAGACAAAAACGAGTAACTGTCTTTAACATTGAAATAAATGAAAAGCTTTCAGAAAACATTGGAACTGGGGTTTCACAGGCGTTCTGCAGGGTCTGACCTCTGTATGATGAACATGCCTGCATGCTTTCTCGCATAAATATTGATCACAGAAATTCAATTCTCTGCATGATTCTGCAGATTGTCTGCATCCTCTCTGTGCACGCTCAAGCGCCGGCATGGAAATTACGACCACAGGGGCAAGGAGAAAGATCTGTATGCTGATTGGGCGCCTGGGATGGTTTGACATTCGATGAGCATGTCAGTCTGCGGCACGGCTCCTGGCATGAATAAATCCTGGAGCCCCTCAAAAGATCTGACAGAAATAAAAGTGATTTGTCTGAACCCATCAGAAGGTTTTCAGAAAGAACCTGAGGGGATGAAAGGATAGTCAAGGATTTTAAACATTTTCAGGTCACCTGGGTATAATTCAGAATACAACAGGTCATTCATATTTACCAGCAAGGCTGTTCCTGTTCAGAATGATTTTTATTGCCAAAAAATATATGACCGGACCTGCTCTAGAAACCAGAGCTCTGGACCGAGGGAACCAGAACAGTCCAGCACAGAAAAACTGCAGATAGGAGATGTTTGGATTCAGCTTCATTCTGGTCTAATGACATAAAGCAGCCTGATCCCCATCTGAGAACACACTCCACTCTGTTGTGGTGTGTGTGTGTGTTCAGTCTGTTTTCCATCACAACTAGATTCTTCAAAATGAACCATTAAGAAGACAAAGACTGAAGTTCTGATCAGAGGGTTGGGTAAGAATGTTCACAACCACAGAATTCTGTTTGGACGTCTGCCCATCTGCACCTTCAAGATGGAGACCAATCAAACCGATGCAGATTTTTTTTCTTCCAGAACTTTACCTTTGAGCATTTTCTGTCTGCAGGAATCTGCACAGCTCATTTGAAGTTCAAATTTCAGCACATGGTTGCAGGATGGCGGCTGCTCTTCCACAGGGCTCTGTTTGGTTTTGTACTAACACAAATAAATAGACAATAGTTTAGAATGAGTTTGTAAAGGAGAACCACAAAAATACATATTTCAGTGCTTTTATTTAGTCATCTCCTGAAATCATAAAGCCCAAGCATCAAGGAGAAATAAAGTTTTTCCTCGTAGGACTATTCTCCTTTCTATTAGCAACAGAGGTGGACTTCAGGGACGTTTGCATCTTCCTGCCAGAGAAGTTATCGCAGTACACCATCCAGAACATACAAGTAGCAAAGGACTGTTATCTGAAAAGGCAAAAAGGCAAGCTCTTTATTGTCAATGCAAGTTATTAGAGTATTAATATCTTTCATAATGAGAACAAAGTCTCGCCTACAGTAGAAATAGGACCTAAATGTTAGCTTGTTTACGTCTTAGCATGCATATTCTTAGAACTTTGAAGCGATTGAATGAACTTGTAAAATAGGGGTCTTGCCTGTTCTCTCTAGAATCACTTGGAAATACAAGTTCATGACCTGCTCAGTCTCCCAATTTTATGTTGCAGACAGAATTCTCTGAAAGAAAATGTCCTGGTCTGTCCCCTGACAATCTTATGGTGGAACAAGATCTGGTATTTTTAACTAAAGGGATTTAGTCACCAGAAGTTAGCGTGTATGGGACAAAAGCAACTTTCTTCCTGCTTGGGGGGTTCACTCAGAATTCAGAAAAAACTATCATTAGAAGGCTTTGTTCAGATCAACCCATTCTGTTGATGCGCGCCTTCCACAGCAGAGCCCGGTGTTTGATGGTAGATAATTGGGCTCTGTTGGATCTCAATGCGCAGCTGTGATCAATGATATTGCACATTACAAAGAAGCGCCAGATTAGCCTTCTACCAAATGACCACGCCCCATTATGTCACAGTTAACAGTAGGTATGTTTGGGATGACCCAGCGCCTCGCTTTGATCGACGGCGAGACCAGGCGGCTGCAGGCAGGGGCGAGGAAAGGCGCCTGAGAGGAAGGTGAACGCTGATCTGCAGCGAGAATGAACGAGAACAGGAAGTTAGAGTTGTCCTTAACATTTGCTTGAATTTTAATTTGCCTCTCCCACTTAGGATGATCTGTGCTATTATGTATTTTACATGACTTTCATGTTTGTGAAAGTAATTTTTAAAGTATTTTTTATCAATAGATATTTTAATTGATCGTCTAACAATTGTGTTTTTATTTTACATTCTTAGCTTTGCTGGTAGACAATTTGAACACCTGTTTGGGACAACAGTTGAAAAACAGCTGCTGGGATCATTTAATGTGCTCTGTCCCAGAGAAATGAATACAATTGAAATAGAAGTGAACTTTTAAAGGCAACAATACAACATAACGGATGATTTGTGATTCCTGAACTTCTGAATTCCTTCCTAACGATAACATTATCTAAGTGATGTCGATTTTAATTACTACAACAAATACATAAGAATCTTATTTTTCATTAGTTCTTCACTATTTGCAGAAAGACTTACAAAATACACAGATTTCCATAATTTAGCACCACTCTGATCATCATCACGTCAACTACAAGAATGGACAGAGCACCAATTCCCAAAATGCATTGTGTTGTAGTCATTACGGCGGCTTGAATTCAGCACAGTACATATTAATGGCTGCGCTCGCAGCCTAAGCAGGTTGCTCCCTCCCCTTTCACGCGCTACTTTTGTGAGTAGCGCGCTGCGATCTTCGTAGCGCGGCGTCCACCTTGTCTCAAACACGCCTAGTTAGACAAACCTTCCTGAGAAAATAGGGTCTAATTGGTTGATCAGATTTGTGATCTGAGCTGCAGTGGTGTGTCTGCAGCTTGATGCAGAAAAGTATAAGGAAGGGGTCAAAAGGTTAATCCTTGTTCACTTAGTTGCAAAATTCAGATGACATTTTATTCTTTCAGTCTAATTCAAATACATTCTACAACAGTCAAATAAAAGGGAGCGACCCCTGCTGGCATCTTTTCATCATGAACCGCTGACAGCTCTAATTGTGTGCAGTTTGTTCTGGGTTGTGAAGAGACTGCAGTTCTAACACAGGCGTGTGATGAAGATGCCTCACAGGATTGTATGAAGTTTCTGATGACTAAGCAGCTCAGAGAACCTCACAGTGTCCCGGTGCTGCCTGCTCCTCACATGCTTGGCTGTCTGCAGCAGGACAGGCTGAATTGCTGCAGAGTTGAAGACGTTGCTGAGAGTTTGCGGAAACAAAGCTGGCAGTATTATGGAATGAAGCCCCGCCGTCCTTCAGGTAGCTGTGTACTTGTTTGCTGTATGAGGAAAAGAGAATGTTGCTCAGGAGTTGTCATTAAGTGTTGAAGCGGATTGTTCAGCTCAGAACTGAGTTCAGTTTGGTTGAGATCTTGGAGACTGACCTGCTGGAATGAGAGCTTGTATGAGAGTGTGTATTTTCTTTAGGTTTTTTTTCTAGGTTTTCTCCGGCTTTCTCCCACAGTCCCAAGACGAGCTTCATAGGTTTCTCTAAATTGTCCCGAGCTGTGTGTGTGTGACCCTGTAACAAACTGGTGACTGATTCATTGTGTACCCCACCTTTACCCAACAGTAGCTGGGTTGGCTCCAGCCACCTCGTGACCCCAAAAGGGAGTCAGCCAGTTCTTACGATGGATGTTTTGCTCCAGGAGTTTCCAGAGCTCTTTATTCCTGTTTTCTTTTTCATTTTTTAGTTTTTAATAATCAAGCTAGTCCTCTCTCTTCTTTGCTAAGGAGCATCTCAGTCTGACAGGAGAGCTGCTCTCCTTCCATATTTTTCATTCCAGAGTGGGTTTTTTGTGTGTTTTTGGTCAAATACCAGAGATGGAAGTCTGAAGGCTGTTGAGATTCAATTAGCTGTTCTCAGAGATCCAGAGAAAGCTTCAGCCTGGGTGTAGGTCCACAGAACACAAACTTACACCCACCAGCCAATTTATCAGGTACACCTTACCAGCACTGGTTGGACCCCCTTTTGCCTTCAGAATTGTCTTAATCATTGGTGTCACAGATTCAACAAGGTACTGGAAACATTTCTCAGAGAGTTTGGTCCACATTGACATGACAGCATCACACAGTTGCTGCAGATTTGTTGGCTGCACATCCATGATGCCGATCTCCCGTTCCACCACATCCCTAAGGTGTTCCGTTGGGTTGAGATCTGGTGACTGTGGAGGTCATTTGAGTCCAATGAACTCATCGTGATGAAGAAACTAGTCTGAGATGATTCCAGCTTTATACATGGTGCCTTATCCTGCTGGAAGTGTCATCAAACTTACATCACAAAAAAACCTGCTGCACTTTCTTACCTTGTTTTTTGGCCGTTCGTTAACGTTTTAATCCACCTTTTCTTTTCTATTGAAGCACCACACGGTGAGAGTTCTGCGTGCGCTCAGTTAGAACTGCACGGTGTAGATGTAAGGTACGCTGACTCAGTTATCAAATACACGCTGTTCAATTAATGGCAGAAATGTGGCGCCATAGACTGTTGCTCACTGGATATCTTATCTTTTTATGATCATTCTATGTAAATCCTAGAGATGGTTGTGGGTTAAAATCCCAGTAGATGAGCAGTTTGTAAAATCCTCAGACCAGCCCATCTGACACCAACAACCATGTCATGTTCAAAGTCACTTCAATCACCTTTCTCTGCTCTGATGTGTAGCTGCCATCTGTGGCATTTACGTTACACTGTGTTAAGTTTAATATTATTTATTTATTATAGTGATTAAATACACAATTTATGTTCATTGAAACAATCCCTGATCATTTCTGTTAGTTAAGTGTTTAATAGTTGATTTATAATGTCATGGAACCATTAGTTGATTTTGTTTCCGTCAGGACTGGTATTGTTGTAACACGCTATTCATCCAGCGTGCACCAAGAAAAAGGAAGTTGTAAGCATTGTTGATTACATTGTTCGAGTAACAAGACTCGTTTAAGCCCTTTTGGTATTGCGGCCAACAAGGTATGAGAGTTTATGTTGTATTTGAGTTATGTCGTTCTCTGTGAGAATGTTTGTTTATATATATTTATTTATATGTCCGTATAGTTCTCACAGCATGTTTGATGGCGCCAGCCCGCAAATAAAGGCCCGTCCAAAAGAACGCCTTGTGTCGTAAATGTCCAGAAGGGAGTTACATGATGCTCAGTTTGAACTGCAGCAGATCGTCTTTTGACCATGTCTAAATGCATAAAAGCATTGGGTTGCTGCCATGTGACTGGCTGATTAGAAATTTGGGTAAACAAGCAGCTGGTCAGTGGTGCCTAAAAAAGTGGTCAGTGAGTGTGTGTCTCAAATAGACTCTGGTCCTACATGGACAAGACTTGGATTCAGGATCTACTTGGATTTGAGTTTGACATAGACCTGAGCCTGAGGTGGACTGTTTTGAACAGGCCTAAGTTTGGACGTAGACTCAGATCACACATGCACTTATGTATGAGCTGCACTAGGATCCCACATGGTCTTGGTTTGGATGCAGGCTGAGGTCTGACAAGGACTTGTGGCAGATGTGGGTTCCTGATAAAGACTTGTTCAGTTTTCTGAAGTTTTTAAATGTAACTTCATAGACCTGCCAATGAAAACAAAGGTGTGCTTAGCTGAAAGGGCCCAAGAGGTTTGGCTGGAAGGGCTCAATAATAGTCGATCAGGCTCCAGTGGACTTTGAATTGGAATATGGCAGATCTAGAAAATGGGCGGCTGGGTCAAGCTCCTCTATTTATTCAGAAATGTCCTTTTTTTTTAATTTTTAATCAATTCATTTGGTATTTGCAATAGTTAAATCACATTGGAACAACCAACTGCAGGGCTCCCCACACAGACAACAGAAAACACAAGGACTCAAATTAGAAAACATAATTAAGTAGAATTAAAAGCACTTGAAAAAACATTTGTATAAAAGCCTTAAAAATAGATAAATTAGTTGGCTCCTCAGCCAACCGCAGCGGCAAAAACAGATTAAAACAGTGAAAAGTGCAACTCTTGAGTGCAGCCTAATGTGGTACAATCCTCATCTTTTTGCTGCATTCAAAGACCACACAGCCTGAGGAAAGAAGCTTTCAGCATGGCGCAATGTTGCATGTTTGATGGCGCGATTTCTTCTGCTAGACGGTAGGAGGTCATACATTCCAGTGGCAGGATGACCAGAGAGATCCTTCTTGATCTGAGCTGCACTAGTTAAAAGTCTAGATTTATAAATGGTTTCCAAATCTGGAAGGTTGCATCCAATAGTTCTGCTGGCAGAACGAACCACTCTGCTAAGACGTTTGTTTTCTTTCACAGTGAGATTGCCAAACCACACACTGACAGAATTAGTTCAATACGGCATGGATAAAAATGTAAAAGGATTGTTCTGTCTTGAGTGAATTCCCACAGTGTCCATAAAAAGAAAAGATGCTGGTGAGCTTTTTTAACAATATTACTGGTATTTAGATGCCAACTAAGGACATTGGACAGGGTCACACCCAGGAATTTATATTTTCCACAATTTGTCTCTGTGAGTTGTGAATGACAGCAGGTTTTCATTTTCTGCTTTGGCTGAAGTCAAAGATCAGTTCACAAGTTTTTGAGGTGTTTAACACAAGCTTGTTCTCTTGACTCCAGCAAACCACTTTTTCTACTTCTCTGCGGTAGTACGATTTGTCGTTTAAGCTGATCGGGTCAATGATAGTGGTATTGTCAGCGTATTTAACAATCATATTTTTAGAAGAAGTTTAGACATCTTTAGAAGAACACAGTAAGAGGTAAACAACCTTCTTCAGGAACAGGGCATACAGCCAAGGGGGAAGAG
Organism: Oryzias woworae; assembly: GCA_016861445.1. Taxonomy (NCBI): domain Eukaryota; kingdom Metazoa; phylum Chordata; class Actinopteri; order Beloniformes; family Adrianichthyidae; genus Oryzias; species Oryzias woworae. The sequence goes on from BOLG01001158.1 coordinate 1,734,938, forward strand.
CTGCAACAATCCTAACGGACTGGGGTCATGACGTGTGGCTCCGGTTCCCTCCTCAGGAACAGATGGGGTTGAGATGGCTTGGATATGGCTGCATGAAAACTCTTGACGTGTTTTCATAAACAAACTTAAACATGATGAAAACCATGGGAGAAACGAAACAGATGACCTGACAAGGATTAACTGAAAACCAGACACTTAAATAGGGTGAGGGGAATGAACAGAAATGAAAACAGCTGTTGATCATGAACCTGAAACTGGTGACTGAGGGACAATTCAAAAATCTGACAAAAACATCTTTGAGGTTCATTTTCATTTTTTCTGAACCTCTTTTTCCCTTTCGGGGTCACGGGGCTGCCGGAGCCTAACCCGGCTACTCATGGGTGAAGGCAGACTGCAACAGACTAGTCGCCAGTCTGTTGCAGGGGCCACAGTCACACACACACTCACATCCACACCTAGGGACAATTTAGAGTGACCAATTAACCTATGAAGCATGTTTTTGGACGGTGGGAGGAAGCCGGAGTCCGGATGAGTCTGGATGTGGTTTTGCAGATCATCTCTCTTGCTTAACAGGGACTGAACATTTGTCAGGTAGATAGGCAGGAATTGGATCTTAGAGTGGTGACCGCGCAATCTAACGAGCTTCCCCTGTGTTGGCGCTTCCGACGCTGGCTGCATATGGCGTCCACGGCGTCCATAGAATGGGGCACACTCTGAAGTCCATGCACCTCAATTTGGGAGCGACATCTAACAGTCTGCAAATATTGTCACAAATAAAAAAGAGTGACTCTCGATCATATCTGACAGTGATGATGGCGAGTGCCTCAAAGGCAAGGACAGACAATACGAAACACATCACATACAGGAGAGCTCCTGTGATGGCACCTTGCCTCGGTGCCATCATCAACAGGAAAAAGTAGTGTTAATAGGTGGGAGCTGTAGTCTCGTTTGAATATATGGAATATAAACAAAGATAGACTGGCATAGGTTTTGACAGAATTATCAAGTCCAAAGTTAATCGTGTTTGGAAACACCTCATTGATCATGGGTGAAAAAACTCCTGCTGTGCAGAACATTTTTCCCCCATATATTTTTTAAACAGAAAAATATCAAATAAGTTTTCAAAATGAATATGAATGTTTCAGGTCAAAAAACTGTGAAAACTAATTCCACACAGACTTGTTTGGACACTGGAATGTTTGAACAAATATTTATGCAGGATTAAAAGGCATCTGTTCATTTAAAAAAGATGTTTCTGTCTGGTCCAAGCCCAGTCACACCAGAGTTTTAGAAAGCTGTAATTGGATCAGCAGCAATCATGCTGAGTGCACGAGGGCGTCATATAAGTCCCCAGATTGAGGCCGTTCTGCCGGTAATGTGTCCTATGCTCATGCACGAGTGAAGGTAATATCCTGTTCATGTTATTTATAGCTGTGTCAAAACAAAACCCAGCCTGCCTCTGAGGGGCTCTGCGGTGCACGCTTCCACCGCAGAGCTCAGGTGCTTTCATGTGTTTTCATCTGTGGTGTAAGAAATGCAAGACAAACTTTTCATGGATTCACTTTTTTAGAAGCATCAAACCACATGTCAGACAAAAAGTTCATTTCAGAAGCTGTATCCACAGCTTGAAGGAACAACTCAGAAACAAGGCAATATTTTAGATGTTCAGCAACTTCCTCAAATGTATGTATTATTTTGTGGACCCTTTGGTGTGTAACTTGAATGACATAGTCATTGTTTCCCTTCATTACTTAGGGCAGCAGCACTAGCACACTGGTCAGAGGTAGAAACAAACCCACTGTGGTCAGCTTTCATCTCTGATGGAGCAGAAAGGACTCAGGCTGAGTTTCAGCACCACGGTCAGCGCTAGAGTCCACTTAACTGCAGAAACCTCCAGGATCTGATAATTACTGAGCTCTACAGGACAGGAAACAAAAAATATGATAAGAAACCAAATGATTACATGCAACCTTCTGCTGCATGTCTTCTTCCTCTCTTTTTCCAATAATCTCTTTGTTCTTTGAGTGAGTGATGCCTCCGCTGACAGGAGAGTATAAGGCCAGATTTAAACAGATGTGATATTGAATAACTGAATAACTAATAATATTGAACAACAATTGTATATTACTTTTTAAAAGTGTTCTTCATGTTTTGGAGAAAACGAATTTTCTGCTATTTTTTAAAATGAAAACACTTGTAAAAAAGCTTAATTTGGTGAAATCGCAGCTTTTTGTTCCCAAACAACATCAGTTGTAGTAAGGAAATTTGAAACGCTAAGTAAGACTGAAAGGACAAAGGGAACCAGAAGAAGAGAGGGATGTAAGACACAACACAGTGGAGCACAGCAAGAGACTTTTTTAGAAGCAAAAAAGAATAAAAGAAAGAGAGGAAAGAAGAAGTCAGTATAAGAAACTACAAAGACTTGGCAGAGAATGAAAAGAACAACAAAAGAAAGAAGTGAGAAAAAAAGAGAACCAAGTACTGAACTAATATCATATATTAAATGGCAGTTTTATGCTTTTAAATTTGAAATGATACATATTTAAGGTTTTCGTGTGAAAAAGGAATGAAGCTGCAGAAGAAACAATAAAAAATGTGGAAGGAAAGAAAGCAAAAAACAGAAAATAATCAAAGGAGCTGCTGAAGAAAATGTGAGAGCGGGGACAAAGTCATGAACAAAGAGGGCAAAACCAAAGATGATGATGATCTGCTGAGATGAAGAGCAACATCCTCCTCTCCTTATGAAGAAGCAGCTCTTGGCTCCAGGTTTTGAGTTTTCTTCAGTCTGGCCTGGGAGGCAGAAATCCTCAGAAAAAGGGCAGATCAGCCTGACGTTTTGGAGTAAACACCCCCTTAAAGTTTACTCACGACCTATCCCATCCGTAAGCGCGTGCCTCAACTACACGCAGGCGCGTGTACGTGCGCAACTGTGTGTTGACATGCGCTACGTGAGTGAGGAAGCAGGAAGTCAGCTGTGATGACAGGAAGTGAGAATTTCTACGACCTGGCGGGTGCGTGGAGCCTGAAGGAGTGGAAGTCCAGGATCCAGATTTACGCCACTTGGTCCAAAGTTTGTGATCTCCCGCGCGCCAGCCTCCTTTACCACAACAGCGTTTGCGGATGGACGAGCGGCAGAGGAAGCGCGAGAACGCAGCCTCGAGGCCCAGGTGAGTCATGAAACTGTCATGCGCGTGGGTTAAACACGTGCACGGAGGAACCGCGTGCAACCCTTCCACTCAAGGCAATGCAGGAAACGCACGCGCATTGGCTTTCCTGCTCTCTAGCTTCACAGAGGATCAGCTGTCTGTGACCTTTTTCGGAACAGCGCCGCCTTCAGGAGCAAAGATGTGTGTTAATCCCTGCTGAATCCTGCCTGACTGTTCTCCTGGTCTGATTTCTGCTTTTCCAGCTCCCCCTGAGCCATAATTCCTTTGAGGAACAATGAACCATTCCAGCAAAATACACCTTTGTTTGCTTTACCAGGTTTCTGAATATAATTAGTTGACAGTTGGCCTTAGATGTGTCTAAGCATGGAAGAGAGTGACCATAGCAGACAAACGGACTGGGTTCAGATCATCTACTGTGTGGGGTCTGGTTAGTACACAAACACACCAACAGAATCATTTGTCCTAGTTATAGGTCAGGCACTCAGAGTAATTAAGAAGGGGGATGGGGTTAAAGCAGGATTTAGCTCATTTTGTTTGGGACGTGCTGAATTAAAGTGCTTTAAGCCGCTCGTAGAAGTTTGAGGAACATTTTTGTTCACAGTTCAAAAACAAGGACATTATATTTTTGAAAAAAGGCGAAGAGAAAGCAAATGTCTTTGTTTAAGATACCTTTTTAAGTCTGAGCATTTCCAAGAAGACCTGGTCTCCATTGTTCTGCTGGGATTGACTCTGCCATAAAAATATAATTAAAATGCATGAAATAGTATAGCTGTACCTATATTCAACCTGTGTAAAAACTTCTTATCTTTCTGCCTCCATTAATAAAATTTAGTATTTTGTATAAATTCAAACTAAATAATACCAAAAGGTAAATTTGATGTTTGAACTGAATAACAAAGACCTGTCGAATAAATGATTTCAATGTCAGGATCACACATCTTTAGATTTATGAAGTGAAAAACTGAAAGCAATGATGGGTGAAGTTATCCCTTTAACATCCATCCTCTGTTGTAAATAACTTTTCTTAGGCAACGGTATATACTGGGTCAAACCTTTTCAGTGCCTAGTGTAACCAAAAACTTTGACGCATTTTGTTTTTCTGTCATCAATCATTTCATCCATCTATCCATTTTCTAAATCAGTTTTGTCCCTTTCGGGGTCACAGGGCTGCGGGAGCCTTATCTGGCCACTCACCCCTGGACAGGTCGCCAGTCTGTCGCTGGGGCCACAATCCCATTCACACTCACATCCACACCTAGGGACAATTTAAGCCTCGTTTCCACTGAGCAGATCACCCCGGTCCAGTAAGGAGTGGTCCAGTATGGTCCAGTTCATTTTGGCAAATGTTTCCATTCATTTAAGGCTCACTTCCACTGAGCGGTTTGTGGATCAGGAAAGGTATGTGTTCATAAAAGTTCAGAGATCAGAAGTGTATTTTCTTGAAATAACATCACATTTCTGTAATGTTATAAAATCCTGACATAAAACTACACTTTCAATTGTTATTAGTGCTTTATTTTTGCTAGAGAATAATCATTAACAGAATCTTTATAAATAAAGGGAATAGTGTTTACTTCGAAAATGCATGAATTATTTTTCCTGAGAAATGTTTGGCGCATATATTCTAGATTTTGCTGGTAGCTTTCGCCACCCCGGCTAGTTGCCAAAAACTTTAATTTTGAGCAATGGTCACAAGTTTTCTTGTAATCAATCCAGGCTGTGTACAGGTTGGTATCTTATGACCTGCAGTCTTGAGTGACTGTTCTGTCAACCAGGAAGTGGTGTTTGGCAAAGCTAGTGCATAGCTAAAATATTAGCTAAACTCCAAATTAGCCCAAAAAAACATCAGTACATGCCAAATTAGCCAAAAAGCTAGCATGTCGCTTAATATTTGCTTAACCCAAAATTAGCCTAAAAAAAACTCAGTAGACGCAGATGTTTTTATTTAAGTCTGCATAGTTTGATCAGTTTGGGTTAGGAATTCAACGGATCACTTGCCACGGTTCGACACACATTGCTTTCACAACGAAAGCTATTTACGTGTCAAATTCGAGTCCTGGTTTTAAAATGCGTCAAAGTTGTTGCTTTAAACTTGTCCAAAAAAGTGTTGACCTAAAGCACCTGCTGCATGTGGGAGGAACTTCCTTCAAAAGTTCCTCACCTTTATATATAAAGGTGAGGAGCTGCAGGTACCTCGCACTGTGGTGGGTGAAAGCCATTGCTCCATTTGTTACCAATGTGAGAGGGCTTCATTGAAGCAGGAGACAGTGAAGGCATTTGAAGAAGTGAATTATTCCCTCGCTTCTCTTATTTTTCTTTTAATCAAATTTTGTTAGTTTTTTTCTAGATTCAATGTCTTATAATGCCCTTTTCATAATGTGGGCATTCTGTGATTTTTTTTTTTTTTTTTTTTTATAAAATGAGGAAATGCTTTGATTAGGGATGTCCCTAAACTGAACTTCTGCCGTATTCTGCTGGTCTTTACTGCAATCAAATGTTGTGATATAGTTATGACCTCCAGACTTCTAGTGGAGTATTTGTCCAAGCTTCAAATAGAAAACGCTGGTGATGATAATAAAAAATTAAATATTCGATACTGATTGGGAGACAACATCTGATACAGATGGAGTCATCATCCATGTGATCACATGATCAGATCAGGACATCCCAAGTTTTGATATTATAATACAAGTAATATTTTATATATGCTTTAAAAATGTGTTTTGAAGCTTTAAAAAGTTGTATGCTTCTATTTTGTTGTTTTTATTTTTTACTGATACAAAAGAAAACAAAAAACGATCTGAGCCGTGACTCTAAAACCGTGACACGGTCCACTCCATGAAGTTTGTGATCCGTTGCACCTCTAGTTTGGGTTTGAACGAGTTTAACCTGAACCATCATTTTCTCAGATAGTTTCCTTCACAGTGTATGTTGTAATCTCTATCGTATACCTTCAGGATTGTGGGACATCGTTTTGGATGAATGGAGCTCGGTGGAGTCTTTCCCTCTCATTTTCCGCACCTTGCTAAATTTCACTCAGTAAATCCCTGAGCTGGATTACTGCAGCAGGGATTATGGATTGCCGTGTGAACAACGTGTTGCACAGTTTCCTTTGCATGTTGTGCTTTCCCGTCTGCTGTGCTCGGCTTTGGCTGTGTAGCTGCAAAGGAGCGTGCACAGGTGAAGGCCTGGCATGAAGACGGGCTGTGGCTCTTAAGCTCCCTGCATCTGCATTCAGGCTCTTCAGACGAAGCTGCTGTGAAACTGCAGGTCATCGACCCTCTGGGCTTTGTCTTCTCTAACTTGTTTGCCCCGTGTGAGCAGCTCCTGTCTTCTGGTCCTGAAAGTGGCTGTTCAGCGGCGACTGCTGCACTGGACTCTTGACAGCTGATCTTCAGCTGCAACACAGAAACATGAGCACGTTCAAGAAGAGCAGCTTCTCTCCCTTTGGCTCAAGTTCTTCAGTTCTGATGCGTTCTGCTGCCGCCGCCACCGGAGACAAAGCAGGGCCGCTGGCAAAAGGTGCCTTCTTCCTGGAAGAGGACAATGACCGGGCCAAAGAGGGGGCTGTCTGTGAGCAACAGCAGCCCTCGCTGTCCCGCTTGGTTGAGGAGTTTTTCTGGATCGGCAGCAGCATCATTGCCTTCTCCAAGTGGCGGTTGGGCTACATGGGTAAGCTTTTGGTGTGGCGGTGCTCTCTGCGGTGCTCTCTGCGGTGCTCTCTGCAGTGCTCTCTGCAGTACTCTATGTTGCACAGGTGAGCTGCTGTAGGTGAGGCAGAAACTTAAAGTCTCAGGAAGAAGTTTTCACACCCTGAAGAGACGACCTGACGGGGCTTGCCGCTAATGCAGGACCGTTTTGACTTGGATTCACATGTTCTGCAGGGCTGTCCTGCCATGGAAATGACTTCCTTATCATCATCTCTTCTTCTTTCACAGCTTCTCTGTTTTTCAGACTCAAAAAAAATCCTAACCCATTTCTGGAGGATACAGGGTTCTGAGAGTCTTGTTTTTAAAGCTGTGAAATTCCTGCGATTAAAGATTTGTTTTGCACATCAAATCCTAAATATTATCCACTGATGCCTGAAACATTTTCCACTTGAGTAAAAAGCCTCAGAATATTTGGAAAGCAATGTCTTCCTTGATTCCTGATCCCGAGTGACACAAAAGTATTAGGCTTCAGATTTTTTGTGTTTTCATCTTTGAAAGTTTTGCTCTTAATTTTCTTAGCTGCTGTAGTTCTTTTTTGCAGCGCAGGCATTGAACCATCATGGCGTTCCCCATTTGCAGGATGATTCCAGCATATGGTCTGATGCCAAACCCCCTCAGGCTTAACCTGAAACCCTCACAGAAGGGTTAATCCCATGAACCTAGCTGCTGTGTCGACTGCAGCCAGCCAGGTTACTAGGTTACCAGGTTGAGGACTAGTCAGGCTGATTTGCTGGTTTAAGCTACTTGACACAGAATGCCGGTTTACACCTGAATGCAGATCAACTGCCTTAGTGTTTCTCAGATGTTCTGCATAAAGATACGTCTGTTCTCCTATAGTCCTCCTGCAAGAAGAACTGAGACGAAGAAGTCAGGAGTGGAGTGCCTTTCACTCATAGTCTTTGAACAGGAATATCTTTCTCCCAAGTTTTCATATCAGTGGGAAAATGTATATTTTTTTTCTCCAACCCATCTCTATATCCTTGTCTGCTAACTGGAATGTTGTTACCATAGCAACCCAGCCCAGATTCCCATCGGCCCGCTCAGTGTGACTGTGTGTGAGTTTTCTGCTGCACTTCAGCATCATACTCCATGAACAAATGGGGGGTGGGGGGCTCTTTTTCTTCTCTAAGGTTCTAATTTAACCCTTTGTTTATCCCAGCTTGATCTTCTTGGTGGAACTTTGACCTTTGACACCCTCTCTGGGTCTTTTTTGGGTAACAGCATGCTGTAATGAAACACTCCTTGCTTCTGTTTGTTTGCTGTTGTTGGGATCGTGTTGATACTTTTCAGAACAGGAATTGGATAGCAGGTCAGGAGAGCAGTGCAGAAGCACATTAACCATGCCCTGGAGGTGGGGGCAGCAAGGTCAGATCAATGCTCAGTCAATGCACAGCTTCACTGAGCACGCCTCCAGCCTATGGAGCGAATATGCTCTCACCCAATTTGTGTGTGTGATTCCTGATTTGTAACTTGTGTCTGCATGTTTATAACTTTGGATTTGTGTGTATGTAATTCTTGATTTTTAATTCCTACATTGCATTTTGTGTGTAACTGTGTGCACCACGGCCCCTACTTGAGGAGCGGCCGTGGTGCAGCGGTAGGGCAGTCGACCTCTGATTGGAATATTACAGGTTCGACTCCCGCCTTGCCTGCTCATGTGTTGAAGTGTACTTGGACAATACACTGAACCCCACATCGCCTCTGATGATAGGTTGGCGCCAGTGTTCGGCAGTGGAGCCGCCGTCAGTGTGTGAATGTGTGTGAATGGGACCGTGACTGTAAAATGCTTTGGGCCTTTAAGGATGGTAGAAAAGGTCTATAAAGGAAAAGGCATTTACTTGCAAGTGTGTATTCACGTGTACAAAAATGACAAAATACAATTTACACACACAACTTCAAATTACAGCAGCTTAAGACTAACTACATATACAAATCTTTAAAAAGAATGCACTGATTGCCTGTGACACACAACCATATGTATGCACAAATCAGATGTGAGACTCTTTACATCTTCAGGTTTGGGTGTAAATGATGCGTTTAAATGCTGCTAGAATGCTTGGTCATCAGTTTTTTTTTTATCAGCCACTTTCAACTCCACAAATGGTGGACTATTTGATAGGTAAGGCAGGCCGTTGTCATGGTAACAAGTTAAGGAGTTACTGAGCCCACAGACCTCGACTCCAGCGGCAAGGAAAAGCCATACGAGGTGATTGTTACAATAGGGTTCAATAAAGCATCAGTTCAGACAGAAAATTCACCTCTTTCTGCTTGTTTTTGTCCAGATCATGAGGAAAAAGTTTGTTGTAAAGAAGCCTGCACATATAGAACATTGTTACCGGAACGTCTTCCAAAACACCCGCCAACCAATCAGAATAGACTATTCACCCGGACCGTTTAACATGCATAAACACTGTTTATTTCTTATGACTGTATATCAGTATATTTTATTTCGTTGAGTAATACTGCAGACATGAAAGTCTAGAGTTCTGCTTATCTTAGTGTTGATGTGTTTCGTGTAGATAACTTACATTTCTGGGATATCTGAGTAAACATTTCAGAAATTAAAAATGGAGTTAAATTAAAAATTAAAATTAAATGGAGTTAATTAAAATTAAATCTGGCATTCAGGCATGTCAAACCAAGTAGATGTCTTGCCCATTGCAATGATTTCATCCATCCTTAATTCTATCTGCACTTTGCTTATTGGCAGCCCACATGACAGAAGAGACAAGCTTGTCGATAACTTGTTCTGGATCCTTCTGCGCCAGCGTTGTCTATTGACAAAGCGATAAATGACAAACGATGCGTTTCATGAGTTTGTCGAGCCAACCAGCTCTGGCTGTGAACGTTTCTTTTCTCTTTGAAACATCATCAATCTCCGTAACAAAAATCTTTTCACTTTAGCGCAAGTCATTATCCTGGAGTCTCAGGCACCTTTCTGTCTTTGCTCAGTAATAAATAAAACACAAGTTCTTCTAATTTGTTGCTCGCTTTCTTTGCTCCACTGGGCAATCATTTGCTTGTTGCTCCTTTTTTCTCTTTCTGTTCCTTGGCCATCGCTAAAATCGCTCACAACTCAAACAGTTATCATAGACATCCTTGCTCACGCCCCGGGGAAGATGGGCAGATCTTAAAGGAGCCCGGCCACTACTGGAGACTGGTGTCTAACAGGAATGAGCAGCTGTTAGACCCAGCAAATGTTGGAAACTAACAGCAACTGCTGACACACTCCAGCCACTTCAGATCTAGCATTGTCTTGCATTAGGAAGAACCAAGGGCCAATCGCACCAGCATATGGTCTTATAACAGGTCTGAGAATCTCATGTACCAAATGGCAGTCAGGCTATGTCTGAGCACATGGAGAGCTGTGCAGCCCTCCAAAGAAATGCCACTCCAAACCATTACTGACCCACTGCCAAAACAGTCCCGTTGGATGATGTTGCAAGCAGCAAATGTTCTCTGCGGCATCTCCAGACTCCAGACTTTATTGGAAGTGTCCTGCTGTCTTTTCCACTATATGTTAGCACTGCTAACATAGAAGTGTGATTAACTTGAAGTAACACTGAGTTATTTAGGTGTTTCTAGGTGTTTTTTTTTTTTAGCAGTGTATTACAATCAGAAATGCCCTCATAATTTTCAAACTAAAGACCCAGGAGTTCACCAACACATTTGTTCCACCATTAGTACGACATCTAGAAAAATAATGAAAATTGCTTAAAAACGTAGATTACATGTATGAACTTTTATGAGAATAAAACCATGTTTTATTCCGTTAAAATCAGTCCTAAGATGACCCCACCGTGTATTGTTGTCAAGGGAATCATGTTGCTGTGATAAGGGTAAGCTTTAGTTTGTAAAGGATCCTGATTCATCGACATCAGTACACGTGGTATAGACCCCCACCTTCAGAGGCTGAGGATCAGCCACCTTTTTTCTGTCAACAACAAAAGTTTTTATTCCTGTTCATAGGATTAGAAAGCAGAACCAGAGCGTAACTGTGTCCTTTTAAAAACCTTTTTGTTTTCATTCATAGACAAAAATGTCTGGATTCTCTTCGGTCCCAAACCTGTTTCCTCTTGGGTTTTCTTTGTGTTTTGGTTGTGAGGACAGCAGATCTACATCTTCAGTCCTGCAGTGTTGCTGAGTAAACACCAGAGCTCCGCAAGAGCCCAGATGGATATTTGTGAAAACACACAGCACAGGCATGACTGACACACTCTCTCCTCTCTCCATCATTTAGTGGAGAAATGCATGAGCTCCATGCAGATGGGGACCCAGATGGTGAAGCTCCGTGGCGGCTCCAAGGGATTGGTTCGATTCTTCTTTTTGGACGAGCACAAGTCCTGCATCCGCTGGAGGCCATCCCGCAAGAACGAGAAGGCGAAGAGTGAGTGTCTGGTTCAGGGGCTTTGGGGCTGCTACATGGCACACATCTTCTTTTGATGGGTTGTTTGCTAGTCACACATGAAAAGTCCCCATTTTCTGACATTTCTTTTCAAAAACTGTTTTGTTTAAATGTCAGTTTCTAATGCCTCTATTTTCAATGCCCCTGTGTTGTTTAAACTCTTAAAGTTCTTTTTTTTATTTTTAGGTATTTATTTCAAACACAAAATTAAAATAAATACAAACATTAAGAGTAGACAAATACAGCAAAACAATGTGCTTGAAAAGGAGTTCATAGACGGAAATCTTGTTTGGTCCCACTCCTTTTGTTGTGCATATTTCTATTGTTTTATTCTCAAAACAATTCAAATTTCCTTCTGTGTAACAATTATACAGAAGAGACATCTGCTCATTTGTTTTATTGATCATTTCTATACTTGTAAAGAATCATCAGTGACATCTTGTATGTTTTTTAAATTCATACAGACTTTAAACCCCCATCCAACCCATTCCATAGATCCACACTACAAATTCATAAGCACTTTTTTGTCGTACAAATGTACTGCTTTTTGAAGTTGAGCTGTTTTCTTAAATCGTAACCTCCATCTTTGTCCTTGAACATTTATTGCAGGTTTACTGGAAGTAAGTTGTTTCTGGCATTAAACATAGTGAGTGCAGTACAGTATTACGTTTCACTTGTTCCTATAACTTCAATGAACCTGACTTCAAGAACCGTGAGTTTGTATGGGCTCCATGATCCACACTATGAACTAATCGAATTGCTTTTGAATACTTTTGCAAACTGCACTTTTCTGTTTATTTATTTGAAAAAAAAATGGAACTCTTGTATAATTCTCTTTCCATTTCACAAGTGTGTTCCACTTTGTGTTGGTCGTTCACATCAAATTCCAATACAATATATTTATGTTTGTGGTCATAATGTGAGAAAATGTGAAGAAGTTCAAGGGGTGTGAATACTTTTGCAAGACACTGTATAGTGGAATTACTTTTGCTATTTTCATTTTCTGTGGAAATGTTCCTGTTTGGAAGGATAAATTGCAAATAGCAGGTCAATAATGGAATCAAGCAGCAAATTAACTCCATTACAGTCTGTAGATGTTTGTGAACTGTGTGTTTTAGAATATCTTTTTTTCCACAGGTTTCAAATAGATTGAGTTTGGATTTTATGTAGTGTTCAGTAGTTTGCTTTTCTATTTAATTTGCAGTATTCATTTTGTCGGCTAATTTTGGCCCTACTGCTATTTTAGTTCGTTTTGAGCTTGTGAGCAGCTCTCAGATTTCTCCGATAGTTCAGCGTCTGAAGCCTTCCTACTGCCCAGGTGACTGTATTTCTCCCGAGACTCCTGAAGGAGGACTTTGATGCTGTAGGCCCCTGGATAGTTGGTCTTGCTAACTCCTCTCTTGTCTCAGATTTTGTTCCAGCTGCTTTCCAACGTGATGTTTCATTAAAAAGAATAACTTGAATCCTAATGTTCTTTAGGCTATTATCCAAGCTTTCCTTTATTTCTAGAATTTAAAACAAAATTTGGTTTATCTTACATTACAGGACCACCTAGAATTGCATGGTATTTTGAAAAATTCCAGTCTGGTGTCATAGCAGTGATACAGATACAGTGAGTCAGGTTAAGTATTTGAACACTCTGTGATTTTGCAACTTCTCCCACTAGAAATCATAGAGGGATCTGAAATTTTCACCTTAGGTTATGTCTACTATGAGGAACATAATCTAAACAAATCAGAAAATCACATTGCACGTTTTTTTAAATTATTTATTTGAATGCTACTGCTGCAAATAAGTATTTGAACACCTGAGAGAATCAGTGTTAACATTTAGTACTGTAGCCTTTGTTTGTTGTTACACAGTTCAAACATTTCTATAGTTTTTCAGGTTTGTACTGCAGGAACTGGGATTGTGGTCCACTACTCCACACAGATCTTCTCTAGATCAGGCAGGTTTCTGGGCTGTCGCTTAGAAACACAGTTTGAGCTCCATACAAAGGTGTTCTATTGGGTTTGCGCCATTCCAGAACCTTGATATGCTTCTTCTGGTGCCACTTCTTGGTTCTCCTGGCTGTTTTCCTTCAGGGATTGATATGTTGAAAGACCCAGCTACGACCCATCTTCAAAAGTTGTTCCCCAAAGTCTCACAGTACATGGCCGCGGTCATCTTTTCTTTAATACAGTGCAGTCGTCCTGTCCCATGTGCAGAAAAACACCCCCATGGCATGATACTATCACCCCCATGCTTCACAGTAGAGATGGTACTCATCATTCTCCTTCTTTGGACAGCTCTTTGGTCTTGGTCATGTTAGGAGTTGTAGTTTTACTGGTTGTTTGATATGGACAGGTGTCTTTATGCAGCTAAACACCTCCAACTGATGCTTCTAGTTTAGGATAATACGTGGAGTCGAGGTGGAATGTTTAAAGGTGGACTAACAGGTCTTTCAGGGTCAGAATTCTAGCTGATGGACAGCTGTTTAAATACTTTATTTGTAGCAGTAGCATACAAATAAAGTATTTTAAAAATCATGCAGTGGCATTTGTGTCTCTCTGTTGCATACCTTTTCAGGGAGGAGGGAGAAAATAGGCAACATAAAGAAAATAAAGCCAGAAGGACTGAGACTGGCAGCACAGCTGTTTATTGGTTGAACAAACGTGAATACACATTACAATAAATCAAACAGTTAACCTTTGGCTAGTATACAGTGTATACTAACCAAAATTATTGGAAACTGAAGGGACGAAACTGAGACAAAAACAACAAAACACCCAAACAGATATGACATCAAGTCAAAAATTATTAATGAAAAGGAGGAACCAAATGCAAGAGGAAAACCAGGCTTTCACACAAGGCAAGACTGACAGCAGGGGCAAGCTGAGAATCGGATTCCACTCAGGAAAGGCAGCTGTTGGGGCTTTTATGCTTCCCTCCAAGCCTAGTGATGGGAGGAGGGAAGGAGACTACAATCAGCTCCTGCAGGTGGTGGAGTCGGACAGCGTGGTGGAGCAGCCCTCTGCAGGGAGACATGTACACACTAGAACAAATACACACAATAGCCAGGAGCTGTAACACTCTCACAGTGGACGTGCACCTATGGTGAAAATTTCAGATCCCTCCACATGATTTCTAAGTGGGAGAACTTGCAAAATCACAGGGTGTTCAAACACTGTAATTCTGGGGCCTCCTCTGTTTTAGTTTTTCTCACTGCTGCTTTTGACACAGCGGATCACAGTGTTTTATTATCTTGACTGGAGCTGTCTGTTGGTAAAGGGCACAATTGGTTCAGGTCCTGTTTATGTGGCAGGGGATTCTCTGCCCAACTTGTGCAGTTTTCTTCTTCAGAGGCTCCACTCAAACATGGTGTCTCCAGGGCTCAGTCTAAGGCCCCCTTTCAGTCTCACTTAACTTACTGCCACAACAGTCCACTTTTAAAGTGACATTTCACTGCTACAGAGATGACATCCAGATCTACATTCCTTTAGGTCTGGTGGAGCTGAGGGCCTTAAGAATCTACCAAAGTGCTGAGCAGACATATCACATTGGATGAAGCTGAACTTCCTGAAAACAAGATCAAAGTTTTTGTGTTCAGAAAAACTGACCTGCTGACAGGCTGCTGTTGTGCTGTTGGCCATTCAGCCCTTCAACTACTCCTTTCATCAGGAACAGGGTGACCGCAGGTCCTTACAAAGTCTTACATTTCACTTCACTGAAATAAGGCCTAATAAAAATATGACATTCTGGGTAGAAAAGTCTTTTTTTTTTCTCATCAATGCAATGTATCTTTAGGAGAAAGTTAAGAAAAAAAGATTTAGAGAGTATTTTCAAGGAGCAGACTTAATGATTTGGCGGATAAAAAACACAACATTTATAAAAACTGCTTTTTCTAATATAATAGCAGGCATAATTCCACTTTGTATGCAACTTTATTAGTAGTTTCTTGTCACTTTACAGAGCCTGTGTTGAGGTGAAAAAAGCCCCCCTCCGTGAGAGCTCTGCATCTTTATTGTCAGTGACATAATGGTAAAAAGGTTAAACATTATATAGTTTGTTAAGCTGTTTTTGTTTTCATTTCATATAAAAGTGCATCATCTGGAGGCAGATTTAGGAAAATAGAGCATTTTCTGTCAGTCTGCTTCCCACCTCTTCTGTCCTTGTTTTCTCTGCATGCTCTGAGTTTACTGATTACAATAAAGATGTGTTCATTTATGAGTAGACCCTGTACCTGACATTGCCAACAGTGTGTAAAGTTACTTCTGGTTTATGAGTTTGACAGAAAAAGCTGACAACTAAACACTGTTTAACACAATTCTATGTAAATAATAAAAGGTAACCTTACCAACTGTAATTGAATATTGCACAATATTTATTGTCTAAATGTCCTACCTAACTTTTTGGCTCTCTTAGATCGTTGTACAAATTAAAAAACAAATGTAAGTAATCCTGCCTGCAGAATGCTGCACAGCTGCTTTCCCAAATTTGTATGGACAATATTAAACCAGTCATGGATCGTTTCTGTCTTACCACCAGGTCAAAGTTAGACGAAGGTTACAAGTGCTTCATTGAATGCTGTTTGTTTGATTATGAAGATAATTCAAGATTTTTATTCTAATTCTAATTTATACTAACAATAACTTTCCGCAATGGAGATGAGATGTAGAGCTCTTTTCTGTCCAAAGTTGCTTACATTTTCATGTTCACAAAGTCACTGAAAACGGAGCAAAAGTAAAACACTTTCAGTCTGTTTTACATTAAAGAAAAGTTAATTACTGTTGTATTATTTTCTATCGTTTCTCCCGTTTGCTTTTGCCCATAACCGTTTCTGATCTGCGGGAAAATAAATGTAAAAAAGAATCCTATTAATTGAAGACCATAAAAAAATTCTCACATCCGAGGAATTGACTATTCACGCGTAATTTCTAAAATATGTGCTGTGAAGGCTGACCTTTTTTTTGTTTGGCCGCTCTTATTTTGAAAGCTGAAAATATGTGCCTAATAGCCGTACTTTAAATGTTTGCTCTTCCACTTGGTAACCATTTTTGGTTTTTACAATTACCCATAAAATACCCCGTAAAACAAAAAATGCCCTTAAAACAACAGCTAAATTTACCATTAGACGCAATTAAAATGCATGCGGACATGCAGCAACGTGATGTGCAACAAACATAAAATTCTTAAAATACGTGTGAATAACATCAGCCACCGTTAGACAGAATAAGATCTGCTCAAATGAAAGGTCAGTATTTTCAAAAGGCCTTTTAATATTGGAGGATTATTCAAATTTGTGTTTGGATTTGTGAAGCCGAAAGTAACTTTACACACATTCAGTGATGTCACCATTTTGTCTGACGTCACCATGAAAAGGGTCTATTTTTTTATGCAATTTAATTTTCTTTAAAAAAATCAAAAAAAGTTTCCTGATTCTCTTCAGCTGGATCAGACTACAGGTGACTGACTGAAACCGGATGATACGGAGAATGATGATGCTTCTAAAAGAGAAGAAACCTTTACAGCCAGTGCTAATCAGAAAAGAATACAATGTTCTCATCATTTAATATATCCTGAAATGTTCATCTGCTGTTGTCTGCATTTTGTGACCTAATTTTAATGCAAAATGAACCCATTAGCCATCACCACTCTGTCTGTGATGACAGAAACACTAATAAATGCCAGGCTGGCTGGGAAATGTTTGGAATAAACGCTGGGGCTACTGTTAGAAGTTATATGGTATTCCAACTTGACTGGTGAGACAAAAATTAGCTTTTGTTCACTGGGGTTGTGACTTCAAAGTTGGAGCATCATAGCACGCGCAGCAAAATCAGTTTGAAGGCTGTAGCTGCCTAAAGTGCTCTGCCGAGTGCGTGTAGTCATTCTCTTAATGAGATGCTTAAGCTAGCGGTAGCTCACAAGACATCTGCTGCATTGATCTACAAACATGTTCACAGCTTGGATTTAGTTGAACGTTGTCTTAGAGCCAATTTCAAAAGGAGTTGTTAAAGTGAAATTGTTTTTGTTAAATATATTCTGTTATTTGCAATTTTTGTTAAAGAAAGTAAAAAGCAGGGAGAACAAAATTGACTTAAGATCAAAAATCTAATTTGACATGAAAAAATCGGAGATGTAATTTTTTGACCATATCGCCAATAGTTTGTTTACATGAAAAACTTTTTCTCTTTACATGAGTTTACATGTACGTTTCTTAATTAGCCTCTTGACATGTAAACTCGCATTGTTAAGATAATATGGAATACTTATGCACATGTCTTTTTACATCGCCTTAAAATGGCGTAATCATAATTGAAAGACCACTGAGAACACTTTGATTGCAGTGGGAATTTTCGGACAAACTTTGTTCATTTGCTGACATGGGATCATCCTTATTTTTTACAGTTACCGTATTACAGCAGTGAAAAAATAGCATGAGAAATTGCACTGCAAATGGTAATCCGTGATATCTGCAAACCTGAACAACGCAGAGGGGTGAACCATCCAACGCAAAGGGCACCTGGAGGGGCGTGACCGGATCCTGTTTACACCACGGACCCTTATGAAAGAAAAAAACATTACAATAATTACTAGTACATGAATCTTGTTACTTTTTAAGTTTAAATTGTTTTTCCCAAGAAGCGGACAAGGTGTGACGCACAGTCATAGTATCGGGTACCAAGCTTGCACCTCGCTCTGCCACAGCTGGGGAAAGGGGTTCACTGTATATGCTGAACATCAAGTTTACAAAGCATCATTTAAGAGGGAAAGTTCACCTCTTCCTGCTTGTTTTTGTCCAGATGATGAAGCAAATGTTTATTTCAAAGAAACAAAGTTCACACGTAGTTTTCTAGATCGCTTTATTTGACAGAATTTCCACCATTACCTCGAACCATTAAAGGTGGATCGACAAACAAACTATTTCTTTCATTACTAATATATTACCACCACACATACACTGTAACAAGACAGAAAGGCAGACAACAAACTATTTAAAATAAAGGCAGCGTTGCAGCTGATCATAAATTTGATAGAGATCCTGACATGTTCATCACAAAGACATTAAAGGACAGAGATCTTTTCTACTGCCTTGGTCTTGTGATAAACTGTGGGATAGCGTAGGTCCATCTATCTTCCAAGTTTTTGTTGCTCCAGTTACCAACTCTCTGGTGACTTCAGCAATAATATAGAACATTCTGGCTTTGTTTCCGTAACTTCTTTTTAGTTGTCCATTATCATTTTTAATGAACAACCTGCAGCCACTTAGAATCCATTATTATCCATTATGGTCCATCATATAACACTGACATAGAAGAAAACACTAAAGCTATGCTATTTAGCATAGCTGAAAGAACCGTTATTGTAATAGAGTGAATTTTATTCTAAAAGTATAATTATTAATGATTGGAGTTTATTTTTGGAAAGTCATTTTGATCTAATGGACTTGTATTTACATCTTGTATTTACTTTTGTCTATAATTGGCTTTTTGAAATTGGCTTTTCTACTCTTTCTTGGCCAATCTGCCATTTTCAGAATCCGGTTGAGGTGGTCAGAGTTTAAGGGTGTATTTTGGCAGCTCAGAATCCTCTGGGATTTAGGTTCATACTTTATTCTCCAACATTTTCAAAGTGAATGTCAGAACTACAATCAATTGAAACTTTGGAACTTTGAATTTCCTCGGATGGCCTCTAGAACTTTGGACTGGTTTTGTTGTGATTTCTGCTGCAGGGAAGCAAAGCCCTTTTCACTGGTTCTTCAGAATGGAAGAAAAGCTGTGGGGGCTTCTTGGTGGGGGCTCACAGTGCGAGGAGGGACTTCATGCAGGGAGCTTAGAGGATCAGTTTCCTGTTGCTTTCCCTCCTCTGTGGTCCTGAAAATAAGCTTCTTAAGTAGATTAAATTATTTATCAGATTCATCTGCCCAAAGTGTTTCATACACAAGTGGGTGTAGAAAACTGGCACATGCATCATTGACAGATCAGAAAAAATACAGCTCAAACATTTTCTGCTGCTGGGGGTGTGTGTAATAAAAGATGAGCCAGGAGGACATGTTCAATATACAGTAAAGATATGGAAAAAAAGATGAAATGTTACAATTATATTCCTTTACATGAGAAAGTGTTAAGCAGAGCCACAACATTACACCTCCTCCTGCTCACAACCAATAGTGAGCCTACAGTTCTCTGGCTCTGCTCAACCACAGAGACTCTGCTTTGTACAGCTGGCCACGATCTAGAGCGAAACACTAGACTCAGTGCATATGTGTTTTCATTTTTCACACGCTTGATACCCCCACCACTGCAGCATCATCAGAATCTGCATGGATGTGCAGAGAGAAGGCCCAGAGACACAGCACTGCTCCCTGAGGTACACTCACATTGATGTGACTGAGGTTCTCTCAATTTCTTGAGCGTTTGTTGAGGCTGATTGAAACTGGTTTGTCTGCCGTCTGTCTGCGGTGCGTCTCTTTTGTGTTGTGTTGACACAAAAAATATAACGTTCATGAATCAATCGGAATGTTTACATCTCCTCAGCCATGGATAAGTCTGACATCCGTCACTCCACATCAGTTTTGTGGTAAAAAGCCAAATAATAATAAAGCCAAATTGACTTCTCTTATCAAATGAAAGCAGGAAACAGTTCAGAGGAATTCTCCTGCTCATAATCCAAGTCCAGATCCTTCTAATGTGATCTTGTTTATTGTTGCTCTTTGTAAGTGACCATCTGTTGGGGTCTGTTAGGGTCTCCTTTTGTTAGTGTTTGAATCCATCCTGGATGTTATTGAGGTTGTTGACTAAACAGACTGACCATGATGATTAACCAGATTCAGGTGTTAATTTGATACCGTTAGTAATAATATTCTATAAAAATGTAAAACAACAACTGGATTTTACATGATCAAGGTCAAAAACAATCACAAGGCAGTAACATATTCATCGCTGTTGGTAACTAAACTATTGGCTTTGTTTCTCTGACAGTCTCCATCGACTCCATCCGTGAAGTTTGTGAGGGAAAACAGTCGGAGATTTTCCAGCGGTACGCAGAGGGCAGCTTCGACCCAAACTGCTGCTTCAGCCTCTACTATGGGGAACACATGGAGTCTCTGGACCTGGTTTCTAGCACCGGAGAGGATGCCAGAAGTTGGATAACAGGCCTTAAATACCTGATGGCTGGCATCAGCGATGAGGACAGTCTGGCAAAGAGGCAGCGCACTCGTGACCAATATCCTTCTGTATGCTGTCAAATGTTAGAGCGACTCCACCCTGAGAGGATGTTCTGGGTCCATCACTCACTGAACAAATTTGATGTCATTCATGCTGTTTTGGCTGCTTTCTTGCTTACTTTGCTTAACTCCGCCCCTCATGTGGTTGAAGCAGACCTTTGCTGAGGCGGATAAGAATGGCGACGGCAGTCTGAGCATCAGTGAGGTTCTCCAGCTTCTCCACAAACTCAATGTGAACCTGCCTCGGCAGAAGGTCAAGCAGATGTTCAAGGTACTGGAACAAGGTCAAAGAAAGCATTGTTTCAGCAGAAAAATGTATTTCAGCTGAAGCGGTCTGCCGCTTCAGCATGTCCCTCAGGCCTTGTTTTCAGGTGTTCACACTAGGAGTGTGCTGGTTTACAGCAGCAGCAATACTAAGGTGTGGATTTTCTCACAGAGTATGGATTTATCAGTGAAGACCTTTACTTTGACAAAGCCATAAAACCCTGTAGAGTGACACACTGCAGGGTGGTCTAACATGAGCCGAGGGGGCTGTTGAGCCACTTGAGTTTGAGTAGCTGCTTAACCTCTTACCAAAGTGTGAATAAGCTGTACAACAGCTGTAAGTGATGCAGATGTGGGCCCCGACCCTCAGCAGCAGGGATAGACGTGTCAGACATGTTGTTTTTGCCTTCCTCCTGTGGAGCAGCGAGCCAGCAGGCTGTTTACGGCCCTCCATATGGCTCTGCAGGGACACAGATGGCCCCTGGTGTAATACAGGGTAAACAAACCACAGATTGAGTGTGTGCGTCCACGTAGGTGTGTGTATGTGACACTGATGAAGATTTTTGCGGTGGCAGCCTCGTTGTGAGTTTGTCTTAAACCTGCTTACTGGCTTTACTGTTGAAGATGATTCTTCTCCTGTGTGAAGAATCTGATCACACTAGAGTGTGTGGCTGCATGGTGACTCATGAAACCAGTTTAAATGGCTGTGATGTAGGTGGAATATCTTTATCTATCTGTCACACCAGCAGCTAGAACATGCAGTTAGCCTGCTGTGTGACAAACATCAGAAGCAACACAGATTATCTTCTGACTGCGGGATCTGTCTAATACCTGGAAAAAATAACAGCGCATCAAAGTTGTAGTGTGGGTTTTAAGTTTGGAACTGCATGCCATTGGTTTATAACAAAATACTTGAAGGTTACACAGTTTCTAGAGCAAGGTCTCTTTAGATTACAATGTGTTCCAAATTATGATGCAAATTGAATTAAAGTGTCAAAAAAATCAAATTCTTCGTTTTTCTATTAAAGTCATGGTCAATATTGTGTCTCGGAGCTCTTTGGATCACTGCATTCAATCTCAGACACCTGTGGTCATTAGTTTTCCAGGTGAGCTCAATTAAAGGAAAAACTACTAAAGAAGGACGTTCCACAATATTAAACAACATGAGAAAGAAAAAGAATCTCTGCTGCTGACAAGTGTGAAATAGTTGAATGCCTTGGACAGATATGAAAACCTTCGATATTTCAGGAAAACTTCAGCGTGATCTTCATACTATTAAGAGATTAGTGTCTGATTCAGAGCACACACGGATTGGTGCAGATAAAGTCAGAATGAGGAAGGTTTCTGTCAGACAAATACATGGGATTAAGAGAGCAGCTGTTAAAACATCATTACAAAGCAGTAAGCACATATTTGAAGCTGCTGCTGTCTCTGGAGTCCCACCAACATCAAGGTGTAGATCCTCCAAAGGCTTCTACATAAAGCTGCTATTGGGCCTCCTAAACAACACTCACAAGCAGAAACGGCTGCAGTGGGTCCAGACATACATGAAGACTCATTTTCAATCATTCACTGAATAAAGAAGAAATGAACTCAAAATGAACTCAAAGAGCAGGAATGCTGAAACTAAGACAAAAGGAGCTAAAAAAAAAGATCAGCCATATGTTAATATAACCTAATTATTCGCTTTACAATACTTGAGTACAGCTGAGCTGTACAGCTATGCTAAGCAATAAAACAGTATCTCTGACAGCATCAAGTCAAACATTAACGAGCTGGAAAAAGAAAATCTGAAAGCCAGATGAAAAATCTTTAGTAAGAATTACATTTTTGATCTGCCATGAGCTGTTTGAGTATCTGGACAGACACAAATGGACACAGGAAAAGCGAGAGCATCAAACTGAACATTCCCACTTCCTTCTGCTGAAAAGGGACAAACATCTGTGAGAGCCCAGATCCTTCTGACCCCTTCAAACTCTCGCTCCGATCATCTTTTGATCTATTTTAAAGCGTTTCCATTTGGAGCCCCAAACTGCTTATAAATAAACAAATATGATCTTGTTCAATCAGACACTCAAACAATAAATATCTCACAAATATATTAAAAGATCATTAAGTTCAGCTTTAAGACCTGCTCATTGTTTCATAACAGCATTTGAAAATATTAGGTTTTTTAATCATGTTGAATAAAACTATAATTACTGTGTTTGGATTTATGTCAGAAACTGTGATTTCAAAATCAATATTTTTCAAAGTCGCTTTCTTTTCATTTCACAGTGCTGTTTTTCAGGACTTCTTTATTTCATAACGACCTTTTTCAGCAGAATGAGTCCGACTGTCAATCAGTGAAAGTGGGTGGGATCTAAACACTCAAATAGAGACAATCTGTCCACAGATGTTATTTTATTGTTAGTATTTATTATGTTATTTTGAAATACTCTGCTTGATAATCGCTGCAGAAGATGCTAACATCCACTACTCCATTTGTGAATATCTTTCCAACTTTACAGAACTGAGCAGTTGAGCACAGACCCACAGGGAACTAGAGATCGGTGAAGTTAGAAAGACATTCATCGATTCAGACTTCTAGGCTCACTAACTCTTCTGATAAACGTTCAAAATTAATTCAATTTATCAATTTAAAGATATGAATCATAAAATCCAAAATGCTTACTAGCTCTGAAAATAGTCTGGTCACAGTGACCAAACATTCAGAGCTGATTCATCTTAGTTATGCCATCGGATCACAATGAAGATTTTTGGAAAAAGTCACATTGTTTATTTTAAGAACTGTTTTATATGAATATAAATCATATTGGTCAAAAATGTTCAATAGCTCTAAGGGAAAATTGAATCTACAATCACCAAGCTTTATATAAGTCAGTATATAAAGTTTGGTGACTGTAGATTGAATATCTATCTTATTCATACTGAGCTATTGAGCATTTTTGACCAACATGATCCACAATTGTAATAAAACATCCTTAAAATAAACAAAGAAAAAGACTCCTTTGAAAAATACAGATTTTTAAATCAGAGCTTCTGAAAAAATCGATATATTTCTAGTAATATCAACATGATTAAAAAAGATGAAATATCTGTCATTTGGTCTGAAGAATCTCTGACTTTCAGGCATTGACATACAGTATATGAATTTACTGGACAAAGCAGGTTATTGATGTCACCCATATGAAATGCCTTACCTCTGGCCCTCATGAAATCCGGCCAGAGCCTTCTCTGTCACTTCCTGATAGCCTGCCGCCATATTGCAACTCGTCCACAGTGTTTGGTCCAAGTCGGTCTGGGTCAAGTTTTTAGAGCAACTACAGTCACCAATCAGGAGTGACCTTGTTGGAAGTCCACACCCCTCCCACTGAAGAGAGCTTGGGAGAAGCTGTCAATCAAATGTTCAAGGTGGGGCCAGCGAGCACCACATGCTTTTACTGAGGAATCTGATTGGTTAGATTAAAACTTGAATAACTTGCAATACAAAAAAATTATCTTAAAAAACTGACTGACTAAAAACTGTCTATTTCTCAATAGAAGTTTATGGGATTTTGGCTTCTTTCAACCAGCAGGTACTTCCTATTTGGAACACGAGAGGGGAGGGGTTGAGCTGTCCAGTGTTTTCTACGGTCTATGTTCTCAGAGCAAGACAAAATGTCTCTGATTAAGTTGAGCTCAATTCCTCTCATGTCGGATGTCGGATGACGTCCATGTGTCTCCACGTGCAGCCACCTGTCTGCGTCTCTGCTTCGACTGCAGCACAGATGATGCACGCATGCATACGTGTTTAGTATGACATCAAAATCCCTCAACCTCTCATTGTTTAAAAAAAAAAAATCAAGAGCTCTTTGAATAGAGTAATAGAACAAAACTTCATTGATCCCACAAATGGAAACTTTGCTTTATTCATTTATTAATTAAAAACAGCAGACAGATGACACTAAAAATACTCTCAAGACTTTCATAGCAACAATAATTATTGTCCAGTGTGTATGAGGCGTTGTAGAATCTAACAGCAGGAAGGAAAGATCTGTGACAGTTGTTCTTTCTGCAGCAAGGTGTTACAAGTCTCTCATAGGAGCTCTACAGTGCACTCACAGTGTCAAGCAGTAAACATCCTCCTCTCACTCTCCACAGTCACAGACTCTAGGGGACATCCCAGAACTGATCCAGAACACCACACCGTTTTGTCCATCCTTTTCCTGTTCCTGTCCGTGTATTCACACACATCACAAGGCTGACTGTGTAAACCATGCAGATGGGTTAGACCCACAACTGGTAAAAAACAGTCCAAAAAAGGAGAAGCAGACATGCCACTGTACTCACCATGTGTTAAAGAAAAAGTCAGCATCCTTTAAAAAAGGTTTAACAGCTAGAACAAGAAAGCTAACACGCAGCGATGGGAACTGGCAGCATGCCGTGGTGCCAGTTGGAGAAAAAAAAGTCTTTGGCATTCTTTATTGACTTCAATGTCATGAAAATCTGTTTTTTATAACTGAAATTTGAATCAAAAGTAATTTTCAGGCTTGAAAAGTCATTTTGTGGTCTTACATGCGAAGAAGCAGCAAATGTTTTGGTTAAAGATTGAAGGTGGTTCTGGTTCTGGCTCTGCAGGAGGCAGACACTGATGACAATCAAGGAACTCTGGGCTTTGAGGAGTTCTGCTCCTTCTACAAGATGATGTCTACTCGCAGAGACCTGTACCTGCTCATGCTCACCTACAGCAACCACAAAGACCACATGGACACAGATGACCTCACCCGCTTCCTGGAGCATGAGCAGAAGGTAACTTCCTGCAAATCAGCACAAAGACACATTTCCTGACTTGATAATGACAGGTGGTTGGTCTGGTTCTGTGACAAAATCATTTCTGAAGTCTCCAGATTCATATTTGATTTAATTTGCGTATTTCAAATACTATGACATTTGTATCCACATACTCATACTACTTTTACTGTGCTTTTAGTATTGTCTTTTATCCTTATGATAATGCACCTTGACATAATGGCCACCTTGAACTTCATTGTGGTCCTTGTGTGATGAGCATAAAGAATTCTATGCTGTTCCATTCTTTTCTTCTCTCCCCTCTCTCCTCTCCTCAGGCTGCCCTGTTCTTGTACTTTTTTGTTTGAATGAAATTGAAGTGGGACCTCTTGAAGCAAAGTTCTCTGTGGACTTTATACCTTCATTTAATAAAGCTGGTCAGTGACACATAAAGATGAGGGTTCTAGTAAGAGAACATGTGGGGGATGGACAAACTGTAGAAAGCAGAGATGCACTACGATTATCGTAGTTTTTGGAGCCTGATATCATCTGGATGATGGAGCATGCTTTTGGACACTAGAGGAGCAGAAAGCTCTGCTCTCACATGGTTTGAATAGTGATTGTCTGATAGAGGAAAGGACCGCCCCTTTTTCATTGATTTCTCGGGATGGGGGTCAGATTGACCCACTGTCAGATGGTTGGAGCACAGAGCCATTAAATGAACCTGACTGCTGTCAGGGAGGAGTTACTGATTAAAATATGATATTTTTTTCCTGCATTTCCAGATGACCAAGGTGACGAAGGACCACTGCCTAGAAGTAATCAACAAGTTTGAGCCGTGCTCAGAGAACCAGAAGCAGGGAGTTTTGGGCATCGATGGTATGTCTACCTCAGCGGTTCTCCAGAGGAAAACCTTTTTTTTCTAAAGTTATTCATGGTTAAAGACAGCTTTTGGTGCCATTTAACGCCAGTCAGCTCCTCTAAACCAAACTGTTGTGTCTGAGCAGACTGGTGAGTTCATGTCCTGTGTTTGACAGTCGGGATTTTGACCTCTGGAGCTCCAGAAAAGTTGTACCATCTGTGGCGAGGACTGGCGTGCTAGTTCTTACACCCCCAGGCCTCGTGTGTTTTTCAGTGGTGTTACAAAAGAGCACCTCTTTGTTTTCTCTTCTACAGTTGAGTCTTAAAGCAGAACTCACTGATGCTTTCTGTGTGTTTTCAGGCAGGTGTTTGACAGGTGGCGCTGTGACAAACAGCTCCAGACATTTCAGGAGAGCTCTTCTCTGTTTCAGGTTTTACAAATTACATGCGGAGTCCAGCAGGGGACATCTTTAACCCCGAACACTACAGTGTGAACCAGGACATGAAGCAGCCGCTGTGTAACTACTTCATCGCCTCCTCACACAACACCTACCTGATGGGTGACCAGTTGATGTCGCAATCGCGGGTGGACATGTACGCCTGGGTGCTGCAGGCTGGCTGCCGCTGCGTGGAAGGTGAGCATGTCCACGAGTATCACGGAGCATGAGCTGAGAGAAAAAGGCAGCAGGGGTCAACAGAAGTGACTTTGTCAGGCCCATAGTCCGTTCAGCACAGGAGCGAAAACATTTTACTGGAATGCTGAATCCATTCATGTTCGGTCCTGCATACTTGTATCATGGCAGGAAAGGCAGAAGATTTGGTTATAAGATTGTGGTGCGTAAGGATCTCCTGTGATTGCTAAAGATGTAAGGCGCCATGCTCCAATGCCAGCTCGCCACAGCAGTCTTGTGGGCGTGATCAACAGTCGCGGCTCTGTGACATCTGTCCTGATTTTTTTCATTTGCAGCCGTTCAATTCTAAGCTGCAGTTATTCCAGTGAAAGGAACAAACCCTTTAGGGCAGAGTTCAGCAGACGATCAGTAATGACCCCTTGACTCTGGCTCTGTCTCTCACTGATGCAGTCGACTGCTGGGACGGTCAGGACGGGGAACCCATCGTCCATCACGGCTACACGCTCACCTCCAAGATCCTCTTTAGAGACGTGGTTGAGACCATCAACAAGTATGCCTTCATCAAGAACGAGTAAGTTGGGACGCACACACACACACACTTCCCTGTCATTCAGAAGGCATGATGTGGGTGGGCTAAGGCGAGTGAGCTCTATCTGTCTCTTATCTAAACGTTTTTTTCTGCCTTTCATTGTCAAAAACTTTGATCGGCATCATAATGTTGAATATTGAGCTCCGTCACAGTCAGTTTGATCCTGGCTCACAGCTGGTGAGTCAGTGATTTTCAGTCAGTTTAATTGTGGCTGAGGTGGCTGCATCCAGGACTATTGCCTGGGAAACTATAAGGTTTGTTTCCCAGGGGCGAGATGAGCTTACTCCAGTGTTGGTCCCTGGCAGAACCCTTCACGCTGCTGCCTCACGATTTAGCCAGAAGGGGGCTCGAGTCTGGGTCTCCCTGTGCCGGTCCCCGGCCCGGTTAGAACACAGGGTTGTCAGGAAGGGCACCCGGCGTAAAAAAACTCTGCCAAACCAAGTGTGTGAATCAGTGAAAGAGGATTTGCTGTGGCGACCCCTGATGGGATAAGCTGAAAGGTAAACAACAACGTTAACCTCAGAGTGGATGGTCGCGGTCTGATGGGTGTCTGCATTGGTGTGTGAGCTGACTGCGCTTCAGCACAGCCCAGTCACCCCGGGGCGCAGACACGGAATCACTCACAAAATAGAACAGCCTCCTCCCGCTTTCTGAATCCTCAGCAGTAGTGATAATCTAGAAATAATAAAGATAATAAAGAAACACTCCTTTTTGTGGGGCTGTTCACCCTCTCTCTCCTGCTGCTGAATAGGTTTGTGAAGACCCTCCCCTTTAGATATGAAGCAGTCAGCCTCAAAGAGGAATCTGATTTTCCACTGTGCTAAATAAAGCACAGCAGTCTGCTTGGATGAAAAGGTTTTGCAGTCAGAACACTGTCATGTCTGAACATTATGCAGGGAGGAGGAATAATGCAGCTCAGCCTTTACCTTCAAACTACAGTTCATGCTTGTTTTAAGCACACAAGAGACTTTTACTGACCTAAAGACACTCTGTATTTGAAGCACCTCATGCACATCCTCATGCAGCCATCTGAAGGTCCAGACCTCCTCTGGCTGCTGTGGAGGATGCACATTTGCTCTCAGTGTAGACAGCAGATGCTTTGGAGCTTCAGCTCTGCCTTAAGTCTGCACATGCATGAAGGAGTCTCACCGACAGAGCCGTCAGTCAGGACGAGTTCAATCCTAAGAACCTGAGCATGTAAAGGAGTAGACAGGGCATTTTCCTGAAGTTCAAAGCCACAGCTGGAGTTATGTGCAGGTTGCAGCCTGAAGTCTCAGAATAGACGTCTTTGTCTTGTTTGTCCATCCAAGATGACAACAACTTTCCAGTTTTCCCTTCCTGGAAGTAGATCCAGATCAGTGGTTTCCTGTTGTTCCATAGTTACCCGGTCATTCTATCCATCGAGAACCACTGCAGCGTTCCTCAGCAGAAGAAGATGGCACAGTACCTGACTGAGATCCTCGGGGACAAACTGGACGTTTCCAGCATCAAGTCGGATGAGTCCGGGCGATTGCCGTCCCCCGAGTCGTTGAAGGGGAAGATCCTGGTGAAGGTAAAGCAGAAGGATTATGGATAACTACCGTTTGGCCTCTTAGAAAACTGACATGCTGAACTTTGTAGGGTTATGCTGTGACATTTCATGCATTTTCAACTCTAAAGTGACAAGAAAGAATCTAAGCTGGTATAGTAATGCCTCGGCTCAGGTAAAAAGCCTTCATGCTGAGTGTCAAACACAGCAGCAGACTGCTAATGGTTTCTTTACATGTTCTTTTAGAGAAGCTTGTGTTCACTTCTGTCAGTTTCATAAATCATGGAAGGATCCGAGTGCAGCTTTGTTTTTCTTGACAAACAAAAGTCTCAAATCACTGCCAATGTTTTGTTTTGAAGGGGAAGAAACTGCCCCCCAACATCGATGAGAACGCTGAAGAGGGGGACGTGTCTGATGAAGACAGTGCCGATGAGATGGAGGACGACTGCAAGCTGATGAATGGAGATGTATGTGCGCAGGCTCAGTGCACATCCTCATCGTTGCAGCTTCACTTAGCATGGAGTTTCTCCCTGTCTGTGTGCTTTTCTCACCTCCTGCTCTCCTCTCTTCTCCTTGTCCTCTCTTCTCACCACGTCTTGCTGGCTTCTCTTAAAGTGGAAGGTAGGGTATCGTCAGAGATCGCACTTTATCATGAGTCATCTCTATCCATCCTGCCTGTGAGGCTGACAGCTTTTGGCCTCAAAGAAACACTCCAGAAAGTGTCAGAAAACACTTCCTCACATGGAAGCAAACAGAAGGCAGCAGTAGAGCATCAGTCCTTTCTCCAAACCCTCCAGTAATGTCTGTAGGAAGCAGTGGATAAGCACGAAAAATGTGTTCTCCTTAAGGTGAAGCTGACATGAGACACAGTTTTCAGGCTATACTTGTTCATCCTTCTAATAAAGAAAGTCAAACATCTTGCAACTAAGAGAAACAAATAAACACAACATGTTAGATTCCATCCAGACGTTCTCTATTTTAGAAGCATTGCTTAACACTGCAGCTCTGTGGATCTAGGCTGCCACCATGTGGCTAAACGAAGTTCATGCAGGAAGACCAGGCTGCAGGTCTGGGGGTCCTCAGCTGTTCAGACAACACAATCATCTCCACATCTTCCCTGTTGGTTTGGAGAGGACAAGAAAGAGACAGTGTCAGAAAGGATGGTTGGTCAAATGTTCAGAGTGCAGATGTTTTATAATACGGTCACATGTCCAACTGTCACTGCGTGATGGGGAGGCATCGGCA
Source organism: Oryzias woworae (assembly GCA_016861445.1). Lineage (NCBI taxonomy): Eukaryota > Metazoa > Chordata > Actinopteri > Beloniformes > Adrianichthyidae > Oryzias > Oryzias woworae. The sequence goes on from BOLG01001158.1 coordinate 1,765,314, forward strand.
GAACCTTCAAGATTAGCTGCTGCTTGTCAGTCAGGCGGGGGTGATGATCATTACAAAATCAGGCAACAGCTGAGTGGTCACAGCCGGCAGCAGCCCTGATGTGTAAATGTCTCCGCACGGCGGCCGTCCATGTCAAGTGTCGCCAGCCGCCTGGTAGCCCGGAGCAAAGTTCACTGCACGCTTGCTCAATCGCACATTCTCAGTGCATAAGAAAGTGTGTGCAACACACAAAATAAAATGACATACTACTTACATACACAATTATACTGTTTCCATCAAAAACAAAGTTACAAACTCATCAGAGATGTGGCGTTCATGAACGAACCGATCAATAACATGAACAATGGGAGTGGACTCTTCTTCTTTGGTCCTCCCTCCCCTGAGTTTCACACGTTGACATAAATACTCAAACAAACTCATCCTTCCTCTTGCAGATGCGAGCATCACACTAGTTGTGCTCATCCCATGTATGTGAGTGCCTCTGCAATGAAGGAGTGAAGAGAAGTCAGAGTGGCAGCGGGTGTGGGGGGTCCTCACAGTGGTCACAAAGTAACATGAAAAATGAGAGGAAAAAATCCTGCCACCGCCATCTCCAAATGTGCCAGGGCGGTGGCTGACCGATGTCCAAAAACTGTCTGTTGAATCTGAACTTTTTCTTGAAACCTTGGCGGCTGCCGTGCATCGTGTAAAAATACGACAAGTGCCACAGAGCGGCCACCTGCCAAAACTGTTGAAAAACTGACATTTAGGTCGCTGCGCGGTGGCAGTTTGGTATATGGGACCGTAGTCTTAGATGTGTCCGGTTCTCACATGTGACCCATCATTCCTGAAGCCCCTTTTCTGTTTCGGTCTCATGAACATTTCTCTTTCTGAGACCGGATTTCTGCTGGGCTTCTGCTCCACGCTACAGCACAAGGGACTCCATGTCTTGCTGTTCTTTGTGGTGGTGAGATGATGGAGCTGTAAATCAGAGCAGAAACATGAATGAAACCTCTTTGTAAGGAGCAACCGTCTCACCACCGGTTGTGATCTTCATTCAAAAGCTGCTTCTTGCGATCCAGCCTCCAACTCGTTTACAGGTTTGTCTGCAGCCCAGCGGGACTCAGACTTACTTCAAATACATCTTTAGCATCTGTAAGCCAACCTAAAAACCTACTGAGTTCATATTATAAAAGACTGGGGAGAAAGCTATGAATTCTACTTTTGTCGGAATTCTGTATCAAATTCTGCACAGAACATCTTTGTTGTTTTATTCAAAATTATCATTTGTTTTAGACAAACTTTGGTTCTGCAGTGTCAAATCAATCCAGATGTAGGTTATCTGTCAGGAGATGTTGGAAGCTGTGTCCTCTGCTGCCAGACAGTTTATTTGTGTGCCTGCTGCTTTACCTACAGACCACGGCCAACAGGAAGCAGGTGGAAAACATGGCCAAGAGGAAGCTGGACAGCCTGATGAAGGAGTCCAAGATCCGAGACCGTGAGGACCCCGACAGCTTCACCATTGCAGCACTGCCCCCTGCTGGCAAGCCTGCGGACAGCAGCAAAGTAACTGCTTTTCTTTTGGGTAAATGGGTAAATGCTTATCTCCAGATGAAAGTTTGAAGGAAAACTCTCCTTCACCTTAACTGCTCACTTTTATTTTAACAATCAAACGGGATTATTTTCAAAGCTTTTTGATACAGACAGGAAAAAACCCTGCAGTTTGAAGTGAAATATAAAACCGAAAACCCATTTTGTTTCAGACGTCTTCAGAATTTGATGAAAGCTTTATGTCACGTTTCTGCTGCAGAGAGACTCACTAAGGACTAATGAAGATCAGAAAAGCCGTTTAGTTATGTTTGTTCTGCAAAATGTAAACAGATTGAGCTTGTTACTGTACAGCTTTAATCTGACCCCCTACACACACCCCTCAGGACCAACTTTAACCCACAGCTGTCTGTCTCACTGAGGTGCAGGAAGTTTTCATCCTTGAATGCCACACCTCCTGAGGTAGGGGTGCAGTCATTGTGGCTGAACTGGGATCTGGGATCCGCATGTTGCAGCCCTGTCCTGATGACATTCCAGGCAACGTGTAAAAGTTTGCTTTGTGTTCAGGCGGCTCAACTCCAACAAAGTGGGTTCTCATGATGTTCTTCAACCGTGTGGCTGTTAATGAAATCTCTTTAAAAGCAGTAAACATTCTCAGTCCTTCAGGAGTTTTGCATGGCTTCAGAAACATGCAGGAGTGAGCCCAGACTGCTCAACAAAAGGAAGCATGGATGATGTTGGGTCCTGCTGAACATCTTTCGTGCTTTCTGCTTTTATTGTAACACATTATGTTGCTGCAAAGATTGAATTGTCTTTTTCTTTGCCTTTAGGGTAAAAGTGAAAATGGCACCGACACGGCTGATGAGGCTCATCCCAGCAGCAGCAAACGCTCTGGCCGCTCTTTCATTGGCAGCTTTTCCAAGCGCAAGGTAGACGTTCCTGTCAAGTGTGCTGGTGTTTCTGCACTCCAGTACTTCAGACTGAAGGTTTCAGATACTCACAGCTTCTGGAGAGTTGTTGACACCTTCTCATTAATGTTCTTTGGTTGCTCCTTGGTGTAATGTTTGAGTAGAAAAAGGCCTCCAAGCTAAAGAAGACAGCCAGCTTTGAAGACACAGACACGGACCAGGAGAGCAGCAGCGCCTCGCGTGCACCTCCATCCCACAGCAAGTATGTCTCATTCAGTCTCCAGTTCCTTATAAAAAAATCACAAACCTGCAGTCAGGAAGCTGCCCTCTACATCCTCAATGGATGATTAGAGTTCATAGCTCAAGGTTTCATGTCTTCAGGGGGTGAACAGTTGAACTCATTCAGGCTGGACACCATGTCTAGGCTAGTTTTTATTTACATTTTGAAGGAGCAGTTGTTGCATGACCTGCATGGTGATGTATTCTAGGGGCAGAGTCACAGACTGTCATGTGTAGATGAGATGTGAGACTGAGACCTAGCTGCAGACAAGATGACAAGATCTCCATTCCATGCGGGAAGCGAAAGTTGGTCTTCTCCAAAACGAAAGTTGTTCCTCTTTGTGGCACAGGAAAAAAGTTGAGATGGCAGAAAGAAAGAACATTAGAAAATAAGTGTTAGAATTCAGAAAAATGGGCCTCAGTGGTTGGCCCTCTTACCTCACAGCAAGAAGGTTCCCGGTTCAAGTCCCGGCTGGAGGACAGTGTCACCAATGGGAGCCTGTCTGTGTGGAGTGTGCATGTTCTCTCCGTTCATGTGTGGGTTTTCTCCGGGGACTCCGGCTTCCTCCCACCATCCAAAAACATGCTTCATAGGTTCATTGGCTACTCTATACTGTCTCTAGGTGTGGATGTGGGTGTGCATGGGTGTGTGACTGTGGCCCCTGCGACAGACTGGTGACCAGTCCAGGGGAGGCCCCTGCCTTCACCCATGAGTGGGCGGGTTGGGCTCCAGCATCCATGTGACCCTGAAAGGATTAAAACAGGTTTGAAAAATGAATGAATAAGTCAGAAATTGCAAACCTCTCACATACACAGATTTTTGGATGTTTGGAGAAAATAGCAGGTCTGTCAAAGTCTGAAGGCTAAAGTCCGAATCAAGTTTCGAGTTAATGATGCTAAAGTTCAAGCCAAATCTAAAGTCATCAAATTCATGAGTCTGACTCAAGTCCAAGTTGTGTGACTTTGTTTTCTAGTAGATCTTAATCAAAAAGGAGGTGGGTGTCCTATGAGAACCTGGGCCCTAAAATCCACGTTATAATGCTGTGATGTAACCAGCGCCTTCCCGACCCACAGGAAGAAGAAGACCATGAAGCTCTCCAGAGCTCTGTCCGACCTGGTCAAGTACACACGCTCTGTGGGCCTCTACGACATCGAGGCTCAGGGTGAGCTGAAATCCCGCCCTCGCAGGTTTTGTAAGGCGTGGCAGCTGGACAGAGACCTTTGTTATTTGTTCCAGCGGGCTGCAGCTGGCAGGTTTCATCGTTAAGTGAGACCAAAGCTCACCAGGTGATGCAGCAGAAAGCCACATCCTTCATTCTCTTCAACCAACGACAGCTATCCCGCATCTACCCTTCCTCGTACCGTGTGGACTCCTCCAACTTCAACCCGCAGCCTTTCTGGAATGCAGGCTGCCAGCTGGGTATGAGCCCCCACCCTCCCTAGACAAACCTGCTCTCCCACCAGCTTCCTCACCATGGCAGGTTAACCTCTTCTTTGCAGTTGCACTCAACTACCAGTCTGAGGGTCGCGTCCTGCAGCTCAACAGAGCAAAGTTCTATAGCAACGGCAACTGCGGGTATATCCTGAAGCCCACCTCCATGTGTGAAGGTCTGTGTTCCTCAGGAACATCATCTCACAGCTTATGTGTTTGTGTGTCAGGAGGTAGAGGCCTCAGTTGTGTTTCTAACCGTATCAGGTGCCTTTAACCCTAACCTTGAGGACCCTGTTCCGGGACGCATGAAGAAGCAACTGGTGCTGAAGATCATCAGCGGACAGCAGCTGCCCAAACCTAAAGACTCCATGCTGGGAGACAGAGGAGAGGTGATCCGACACATCAGTGTACCCCAGATACACCTTCTGAAACCTGATTGTCAGATAAGATGGTGCCAGAATTCTTCTGTCTGAAAGTGAAGCTGCTGAAACATTCGAAACAGAAACCTCATTGGGCTACTTCAAGATATGTGTGCATGTATGAAGACCAAGGATGGGCAGCATACATCCAAAAATACAATTCTTTGTTAGAAAACTCATCTGAAGTTAAGTGTCCACACATTCATTGTGTTTATTTTGTTTGAGCGTCTGAATCCACAGCAGCTTTAGGCCTTCTTGAAGACTTTCCACAGGTTCAGGAGTATAGGAACGTTTCTTCAGAAGTTCCTTCAGAATCTCATTTGAGAGATCAGGCTGGTTTTGGACATCAAGGTTTAACAGATTTATTTCAAAGGCCTCTTGTTGTGTTTAGGTCAGGCGTCTGACCAAAGCAGTCTAATGGGCTTTATGCACACGTTTCCTCCATGTTCAATGGAAAACTGCTCTGTCATTTCCGGTTTGGAACGTCGATGTTGTTTACATGAAATTGTCTGGGTCCTTAAGGTTTACTAGCTTACTTCTGGAGCTACCTAAAGTCACAATAGATACAATTTGGCTTCAGAAGGACATCAGGTGAGCATAACTTGCAAACCTGTGTAAAAGTCATTTGTTATTGCAGTCTTCATGTCAGCCACAGTAATGTAAACAAATGTGTGTAGACTCGAACTAACGGCGACAACTTAACATGTGACATTTAGACATATCTTATAAGTATGTCTAAAGCAACATGTATGCTGATCGTCACAATAGGTTTAGTAAAGCATCAGTTCAGAGAGAAAGTTTGGAGTTGGTACATGCAGTGCTGTTACCATGACAACGTGACGCACTGCGTTTTAAATAGCTCCCTTTTGTAAAAAAAAAAAAATGAATTTAAACTTAAAAATATAACAGGCCTGAAATTTTAATAATTTATCTAATATGTAAATTTTTCTTAAATGACCATGGTGAGAGCGGCAGAATGTTGCTCCAGGTGTGCATAACATGGAAGTAACCATCTGACCTAAAAATGAGATTAACGATTAACGATAAAAAAAGTGCTAAAATGTCTAATTCATGAAATGCAATTGACGCAACAATTTGACACCACTTATTTTAACTATGAAATATAATAGATTTAAGGTTAAAATGTATTAACTTTCTCTATCTGGATGTTTGGAGTTTATGTATTTGTGCATGTGTATTATTTATTACATTTTCAACATAAATTATAAAAGTTATATTTTAAAAAAAAATAAATCTATGAAAATGCAAAACGTCAAGTCCATTCAAAGTAAATCAAATTATCAAATGAAATGTTGTAATACACATCAGGTAAACAAGCTCTATGTGAATCAAAGCAAACTTTAGTCTAACCATGAAATATTAGCTGCAGCTGCAGAAAACGTCTCTGGCAGATCTTAGGAAAAGATTCTAGGAAAAGTTTATCAAATAAAAACATAACTTAATTAAAAATATTCTTTCCTATCTGAATAACGTGTTAAAAAAATCACAGCATGTTTTTCTTCATGATTATACAGAAATCCTGGACATTTTTTAGTGGAAATATCACCATGTCATGTAAGCTAATACACTGGATTTACTGTTTAAGCAAACACTTTAGTTATTACTACTGTCCGGAGATCAGCTACACGTTCATAAAACTTACACACTTACACTCACAGTACCGGCATAAGCAAAATTCTACTTTTACCAACGGTTACATGGGAATCCAAGCAAAGACTTTCAAGCATGGGGGGCAGGAGGACAGATTCCTTCGATTTAACCTCTTAGGACCTGGCGTCCACATGCACAGACGTAGCGTTTTTGGTTCTATTCATAGTTCACAGTAGTTTATTCTCATTCAGGGCTGCTTTATAGTTCCAAGCAATTCCTAATTGCCTGTGTCACAGTGGTCCACGGCATCAGAATCAGAATTCAGGAGCAAAATCATTCAATCCAAACATCGCCTAGAGTGCAATCACGTGCACATCGCGTCATTTAACTTGAATGTTTTTTTAGCTGTTAGCATACACAATCATGAAGGAAACTGTCTAGAAAAATGTCTTTTTAACACAAACCTAATTGAAGAAGTTACAGGAAAGGCCGAACTTCACACACAGACAGACATGGAGGGAGGCAGAGAGAGCGGACAACTAGATAGAAAATAGAGCAAGTACGTTGACAGAAATGTCTTCTCTCTCATATCATGCTGCACTCCAGAATGCATTCTGCCTCTTGTTTTAAGTGTATATTTTTGCTTTTGTATTGGCTGCCTCTGTTTAGCGGATGAACACACCATTTCCTCCTCTGCCTTTCTTGAACCTGCACATTCACTGATGCAGCAAGTGTGTGAGGAAGATGTTCTTCACGTTAAAAATAAACACTTGAAACGCATAAAAAAACCACTCAGAAGATCATCGCAGAGTCACAAGCAAAACCAGCCAGCATTAGTTTGCATTGGATGATACGATTGGATACGATTGATGCAATGACCGATCGCTTTGAAGTAAAACCCGGCCTTAACTGGGGCCCTGTGACTACATGTGTAGAGGTTTAGCTTAAATATTAGCTCAGGTCTTAAGACGTTTTTGCATGCTGTGTCTCTTGAACAAAGCTGTGAATGTGGTTGTCAGATTATTGACCCCTTCGTGGAAGTGGAGATCATAGGCCTGCCAGTAGACTGTTGCAAGGAGCAGACCAGAGTGGTGGACGATAATGGTAAGTAAATTAATTAAATTCTATTCCATTCAAAAGCTTTTTGGGAAACAAATTAGTGAGCTTTGTGAGGGTGTCTGCCGTCACCTCTGGTCTTCAGGGTTCAACCCCATGTGGGAGGAGACTCTGGTGTTCACGGTGCACATGCCAGAGTTGGCTCTGGTGCGTTTCCTGGTGTGGGATCATGACCCCATCGGGCAGGACTTCATTGGGCAGCGCACCATTTCCTTCAGCAGCATGATGCCGGGTGAGACAGAAACCCACCTTCTCATAACCGTTACTGTCTGGTTGTTGAAGTTGAACTTCAAGTGCTTCACAGACTGCATTCATGCTCTGCAGCTACATTTTTTCTCTCAAACTCAGTATGTTTTCTTTCTGTGACTCAGCTGCAGGTCTCTGAAATTGTTTCCTTGTAGAAATGTCCTTAAAGCCTTCCCCAAAGAGACACAAGAGTGTCTGATAGCGTGCCGAGTCTGCAGTTTCTCTGACATAACTATGATCTGCAGGTTACCGCCACGTGTACCTGGAAGGCATGGAGGAGGCCTCCATCTTTGTTCATGTAGCTGTGCATGACATCAGCGGTAAGGTACGTGCATAGGGCTGAAGATGGTAAATGGTGTGTTTTGGTGGGGCTAGAGAGGGGGGAGGGGTTCTGTTTGAACAGCCAGATCTGATGATATTTAAAACATATCCACCCTGTCACTGCTGAAGTCCTAAGCTCCTGTGGGCCCAGTGGTTCAGTGCAGGAGGTGGAGCTGGGCACAGTGGAGGCACTGTTGCAGCTTTACTAACTGATCGTCTCTGGTTGTAACCATATTGGTTCAGTAGGCTTTCGTGTGGCTCACGAGTCCTGTCTTGTTTGTCCTGTCTCAGCTTTTCTCTTTTTCTCATTCTTCTTTTTTAATTTTCTCTTTTTTCCCTCTGACTCTTGGGTCTGTCTGTGTCCTTCTGTGTTTCCAGTGCTCCCAGTCTCACCAGTCGCTCCTTTTAGGTGCTGAAACTTTTAGGAACCTTGAAGCTGCTGCTCAAATCTCAGGTGTAGTGAGATCCAGTTTTCTGCATGAGTAACTCCGCCCACCTCAGCAATAAATACCTCCCCCTTGAGAGCTAACAATAAGCATTATAAGTGTTTGGCTAACTCATGGCTCACATCATTTTTTATGATGGTTTGACCTGCTTGCAATGTCACTGATTCCCTCTGGTGTCAATCCAATGTTATCTAAAACCTCAAGAAGAAAGTAGAGTCAGGGAATCTGTCATAACCTAGTTTGTGGTTTTGTGCTGAGTCATCATCAACAAGTACAAGCCTGTATTTCTGTTGGTATTACTGTAATGTTTAAATGTTGCATCAAGTGTGAGTAGTGATGACCAGCTGTGTTTGCTGGTTTCCTGTGGATAGAAATCAAAATGCAGCATAAGCATACTATCATAGCAAAGCTGTAGTTTAGCTTTGTCAGAGAGGAATTTGTCACTTTTGCAAGTTTGAGTTCTGCTTGAAATCCAAAATTCAAGAAGACAACCATGCAAGTTTCATACAGCCATGGAGGATGCACAGCGCGGTAATGACTTACCTTTAATCATTCCTGTTTTTCAAGAAAATTCAAACTTCATGGATTTAGAAGGAGTCATCTCTCTTAGTAACAGTATTTTTGAAAATATTTCCTAGAAATATTTGAGTTGAGGACCTGTGAGCATGCCAGGGGGACAAAACATCAATCCAACATGTTCTCCTGTGTTTCCATTCATTCTGTATTTCTAACATTTTCCTAGCAAGGTAAAATAAAGATATTGAACTTTTGGGTTGTTTGATCCATTTTCTGGAACAGCAGAATTTTCTAGTGTTCGGAGCTGAACTTCAGTGATGTTTAGCAGGTGGAGAAGCCTTCACTTTACCCTACCCAGAACATGAGAGTACTAACAGCGGTTAGGGTTTTTAAACAGGAGGGTTTAATGGTTTCTTGATCTAAGAGGTGACGAAGAAGCTAGCTGCTAATGCCAGATAAAGAACAGGTATGCTGTTCCTACACTGGGGAACAAATGACTAGAATTCTTGTTTTCAAATGGCTGGCAGGACAATCCTGCAGTTGAAATGAAACTCCACTGACAGCCCGTCTGTCTTTTAGAGGATGTCAGTTTAGCAGTGCAATGATCCAGTTAGATAGAAGAACATAAGAATTGATGCAATGCGCTTTACTTGCTTTGATTAATGTTGGTGTTCCATGTTACACTTTGGAACCACTGGGAATTAAAAATGCGACGCCACCACTTAGCACCGCATTCTCTACAGTCCCACCTATTTATTTCATAGATGTTTTTAAAGGAAGGCTCAAGACTACAGCGTCACATCTCTGCCATTAATTGAGGGGTGCGTATTATATGCTCACTCAGTTTTTTTTGCTCAGTTTTTCTTTTCGCTCGTTCAGTTTCAGGGGGTGCTTTGTCACTAAGGGGGCGGTAACCTTTCTGGTTGATCTGATTGGCCGAAATTTTGATTCGATTCCAGCGAGGCACACACGCAGTGAGAGCTCTGTGCGCGCTCAGTTAGGACTACGCAGTGCAGTTGTAAGATATGCTCACTCAGTTATCAAATACACGCCGTTCAATTAATGGCAGAGATGTGACGCCATACAAAACCTACCTTTTTAATCTAACTTTTAGTTGAAATTTAGGAACTTCTTTAATATTGTAGTCATTTGACCTTATCTTTTTAGTAACTCATTTGATATTTTTTATTCATTTTTATTGACTAATATCTGTCTATTAAAGGTTATTTATTTATCTGGTTATTTGTAGCTGTTTTATCTTTTGTGTAGTTTATTCCTTTTATATTTTTGTTTGAATTCCAGTGTTTTCTTCAGAGGGATCCTCCACATCAGTGATGCTGGGTCGCTGCGGTGGGATCTCCCAGGTCCGGCTCTTTGCTTAGATCTGGGGATCCTGGAGTAGCGTATTCTGTGAACTTGAGTTGGGGTCACTGGTGTGGACAAGTCCTCAAAATATTGTTTCCCCCCTTCAGTACTAAACCAGATTTCTATTTTGCTTTGCATCACTTTAAGCTCTTCCATGCTGTGTGTGGGGGGTGGGCATATTTGGGCTTAAAACATATTTTTTGTGCAATGCCTTGGTTCTTTTTGTTTGTTTGTTTGTTTTTAATTCAATTGTGTTTTTATGTAAAGCAGTTTGACTTACACGTACATAAATAAAGATTGATTTGATCAATAGTTGCCAGTCATCTACGTTAGCATTTAGCTGCCGGCACTCAGGAAACACATAGCATCAGTTTTAGATCTTTAAAAAGTCACGCTCAAACACTAAGTCACGACTTACATTTAAACGTAAACTTCTGTGCTTCAAAGCACTCCGACACGTAGAAATACTCTTCTCCTCCACATGACAGCGCAACACGGAACACCCTTGCAGCAGACGGATGCAGAACCGTCCATCACTATCCCTTAAAAAAACTATTTTGGAATTCCCTACCCCTCCAAATGCCCTTGCAATTGGAGGGGTAGGCAGAAACTGTGGGGGTAAGAAAAGAATTCACATTTGGCCTTTCTCTATTCAGACACCAGCTTTCAGTGGTTATTTGAAGAACTGCAATATTTGTGCATTTTGTCTCCAAAAACAGGAGGTGGGGGCTTGGGCTTAACATGTTCAGCTAGTTTAAAGTTTAACACTGGTGTTTTTAGCTCTTTTTTTTTTTAAATCTCTGCGCGCGCCTGATCTATTCTGTTTATTTTATAAGTCTAAAGCACATTTTATCTTGTACTTCACAGCAAGGGTTAGTAACTATCCAGAGGGCAGTAGATTCTGTGTATACTTTTTCTATTGGATCTTAAACCAATGAAGTCATGTTTTTGTGTTCAGGTTTACACAGTAGTAAGTAGGAAAAAAGAATGACGACTCACCAAAATAGATCTAAGGTACAACAAGAAAAAAATGCCATTTTTGTTTTGCCTTATTTAAAACCTTTCATACGAGTACTTTAACTGAACTGGAATTACACACGTGGACAAAATTGTTGGTACCCCTCAGTTAAAGAAGGAAAAACCCACAATTCTCACTGAAATCACTTGAAACTTACAAAAGTAACAAAAAATAAAAATTTTTGAAAATTAAATAATCAAAATCAGCCATCACTTTTGAATTGCTGATTAACATAATTATTTAAAAAAAACAAACTAATGAAACAGGCCTGGACAAAAATGATGGTACCTCTATAAAAGATTGAAAACTATTTGACCAGACTGACATGATTAACTCAGGTGTGTCCTTTAATTGACATCACAGGTGCTACCAAACTCATAATCAGTCAGTCTGCCTATTTAAAGGGAGACAAGTAGTCACTCTGCTGTTTGGTGAAAAGGTGTGTACCACACTGAACATGGACAACAGAAAGCGAAGGAGAGAATTGTCCCAGGACATCCGAAAACAAATTATAGATAAACATCTTAAAGGTAAAGGCTATAAGACCATCTCTAAACAGCTTGAACTTCCTGTGACAACAGTGGCTCATATTATTCAGAAGTTCAAGACCCACGGGACAGTAGCCAACCTCTCTGGACGTGGCCGCAAGAGGAAAATTGATGACAAATTGAAGAGACGGATCGTTCCAATTGTATCCAAAGAGCCCAGAACAACCTCCAAAGAAATTAAAGGTGAACTCCAAGGCCAAGGTACATCAGTGTCAGATCGCACCATTCGTCGTTGTTTGAGCCAAAGTGGACTTCATGGGAGACGACCAAGGAGGACACCACTGCTGAAAAACAATCATAAAAAAGCCAGACTGGAATTTGCAAAAATGCATGTTGACAAGCCCCAAAGCTTCTGGGAGGATGTCCTTTGGACAGATGAGACCAAACTGGAGCTTTTTGGTAAGGCACATCAACTCTATGTTCATAGACTCAAAAACCAAGCATACGAAGACAAGAACACTGTCCCTACGGTGAAACATGGAGGAGGCTCAGTCATGTTTTGGGGCTGCTTTGCTGCATCTGGCACAGGGTGTCTTGAATGTGTGCAAGGTACAATGAAATCTGTAGACTATCAAGGCATTCTGGAGAGAAATGTGCTGCCTTGTGTCAGAAAGCTTGGTCTCAGTCGCAGGTCATGGGTCTTCCAACAGGACAACGATCCAAAACACACAGCCAAAAACACCCAAGAATGGCTGAGAGAAAAGCGTTGGACTATTCTAAAGTGGCCTTCCATGAGCCCAGATCTGAATCCCATTGAACATCTGTGGAAGGAGCTGAAACATGCCATTTGGAGAAGACACCCATCAAACCTGAGACAACTGGAGCAGTTTGCTCATGAGGAATGGGCCAAAATACCTGTTGACAGCTGCAGAACGCTCATTGACAAATACAGAAATCGCTTCATTGCAGTGATTGCCTCAAAAGGTTGTGCAACAAAATATTAAGTTATGGGTACCATCATTTTTGTCCAGGCCTGTTTCATTAGTTTGTTTTTTTAAATAATTATGTTAATCAGCAATTTAAAAGTGATGGCTGATTTTGATTATTTAATTTTCAATAAATTTTTATTTATTGTTACTTTTGTAAGTTTCAAGTGATTTCAGTGAGAATTGTGGGTTTTTCCTTCTTTAACTGAGGGGTACCAACAATTTTGTCCACATGTGTATAAGTAATAGTAATAATAAGGAAGTTATACAATCTACTGTCAAAAGTGAAGAACAATTTCACTTAATGAGAAAATGACAGTTTCTCTACTTGTTTCTGTTTTTATTCATGTCAAAAAAAGAAACATAACTTCTATTTCTTGTTTTAAAAAATCAATATTATAAATGTAAAGTAATATAGAATTTCCTAAGAGTCAAATCAAACTTTGTGACCCCTTCTAGGTTTTGATCTTTAAGAAACCTAAGTGGCTCTTTCACTGTTAAAGGTTGCCGACCTCGAGTTTTCACAGTTGCTTTTCTTTTTCATTCACTTCTGAACAGCTGATCATGAATGTTTGGATTGAAGTTTTAACACTTATGTATTTTGGTGTTTCAATGTTTGTTGCCCCCCCATCTGTTTCAAAGAATGAAACAGGATTATTGCTGTTTCTGTTTTCGTAGTAAAATGCTATATCTATTCTAATTATGTATTACTAAACAAATGATATTAATAGACACAAGGCCATCTCCTCACAAAGATTTATGTGCACATACTGTAAAGGTTTTGGATCATTAGGACATAAACTGAGGAGATAGTAGAAGTTGTCAACTTTGAAGATGAATAAAGTGACTTCAGTTTTTCGCCCAAATTAAAATCATTTTTCCAGATTATGTAATCTGATTACTGAAATGGTGAAAGATTGGAGGTCTTATGATAATGGAGGACATGTTTTGATCTTTAGTTGTATTTTTTGCAGTCAAATACAGACCATTTCAAGCATGCTTTTCCTGCAAAATTCCTCACTTTTCACTTTCACGGCGTCACGCTGAAATGCAAGTGTGGAAATGCCTCAGACTTTGAATCCAGTTGGCATTCAAAGCTGGTCAGCATGTCTAACATGTGTACGCTCTCAGTCAGAGCTTCACTGTGCACAGACTCATCCGTGTGGTTGACCTGCTGCTCCTCCCGGCATGTCGTCTTACTGCTGCCTCTGTCTCCTTTCAGGCACAAACAGCCAGCGGCATAAAAGGTCTGTTTCACAGAAACCCAAAGCAGTCATCCCTGGACAGCCATGCTGCTGTACAGCGTGGTCGTAAGCACCCGTTCTGCGCCCACCTTCTGCGCCGCACAGCCAGTGCCCCCACCAGAGGGCAGCCCAAAGTCCGGAAGGGCTTTCCAGAGATGGACACCAAAGACTACAGCTCTGAGGGCGCCAGCGAGGAGCGGGACTCTGAGGATAAGGCTTCTGCCGCCACTTCCTTCCAGGTCACGCCCCCACAGCATCGCAACGGGGATTCGCTAAGCCACCCCAAAAGAAAAGGCAGCTGGGAGCATCCTGACTCAAACGGAGCTTTCTGCCCTGAGGGGGGTAAAGGTAAGGGCTCACTTTCTGACCACAGATATCCCATGAGCGATCCTCTGAAGCGAGCCAGCCGCCTGCATTTTCATGAGCCGCTGGACACAAAGCCTGGGGTGTTCGCTCGCGTGGCCCTGAACAGCTCAGGCAGGGTGGGGGTGTCCTCCAACTGCATCACCTGTATGATCGGTTCCAAGGAGAGTCCCGAAAATGAAAGGAGAGGTCAGTCTGAGAAAGGACAGGAAGAAGTGTCCAAAGTTCCAGACCAGAAGGTGCCAGAGATGAGCAAACCGACCCCCCCAACTAAAAGGAGTGATTGTCTGGAGCCTGCTAAGCCTCAACCTTCATCTGCCCAGGCAGGTGAACAGCAGAGGCTCCCTACAGCCAAGTCCTACTTGGAAGAGCAGTGTCCATTTTCTCCCCATGCTCTCCTTCGAAGCATGCCCCTCCCCAGGTCTAAAGCCAGGCAGACTCTGGGGCCCCAACATTTGCGGCCCCAATCTGACCCTTCAAAGAAGAGCGCCCGATCCTGCAGTGTTCCTCGCAGGCGCTCACCCAACGCTGTTATGCCGGCTCCGAGCCTCACCCCAGACTGCAAGAGCAGCCTGTGCTGGCAGCTGGCCCCCCCGCCCAGCTATGGTGGTGTCAGCTCGTCGGCCGTGAAGGTGAACGAGGCTTTGGCGCTTAGTGACAGCAGCAGCTGCGACAGCTTCGACAGTCTGGGGAGCCTGGACTCACCCCCCATGCTGCCCCCCCGCTCTGTCCTGGACAACCGCAGGCGGGCGGCGGGCACCCTGCAGAGGGAGATGAACGCCCTGTTCGCACAGAAACTGGAAGAGCTGCGCCACATGTCCCCCATGTTCTTCGCCGGTAAGACCAGCGTCAGTCTGTGTAGAGGTGGGACCCCCCCCCTGACATTAGACCTCTAGTTTCCATGTGGGCTAGCTCGTACCACCCTCTGCTGTAAGAGAGACTCCAGCCCCCCCCATACTTCTGACCATTTTCCTGGTTTATCATTTTGACTGATTTCAAACTGTCTCTCCTGAAACCTCAAACGATTCGCTGCTTCAAAGGCGACAGCGGTAAGTTTGTTTCCTCAGATCTGTACTTAGATTCCCCGCCTTCATCCCTGTGAAGCGCTCGTCCCCCTCCTGACGGGTTTGGTCCCTTTCTGGTCCAAAGCTGCATTCCTCTCGTGGTTCTCTTGGCTCGTAGTGTGTTCAGGTTCAGGATCTGTAGTCTAAGTGTGTCGATCGTCTGAGCAGAGTTTGACAATGCTATAAAACAATCTTTACAGGAAGTTGGATGGCGTCGTTCAGAAAGAGACTGAAAGTGTCAGATATAAAGGCTCAAGTGAAAACACAAGAATCTGACATTTTGGTTGCAAACCTGCAATTTCCCTTCAGATCTGTGACTCTGCAGCTGGAAGTCCTCTGTCCCAACTCCAACAAGTTGTTCTTCAGCCCCCCGACCCCTTTGTTTCTCACATGACATGTTTCAGTGGAGTCCAGGCCCGGATGGACTCCAGCTGTATTCTCACCCCCCCCTCCTACAGTGCGTCATGTGACAGCTGGGTGTTTGCCGGTTTTCCTTCCAGAAGGATTCTAATGAGGAAGTAAAATTTGTTTATAAAGAACAAGTCATCAGCTGATGGTCATGAGACACGACTCTGTTGTTTTACCACACCACTGTTTCTGCTGTAATTGCATTGTTATCTGAACTTCCTGCACTAACCTGCCTGTCTGCTCTTCCTCCTCACCTCCTTTTCCTTTTTACCTGTATTATCTCTGCTCTCCTTTTGCACGCTTGCTGTGTTCCTAGTGCAGAATTGAGGGGATGACCAGAGCCAGGTAAACTCTGCGTGCACGCAGCCCCTAATGCATCCTGCACTCATCGGTCATGCTTATTTCCACTCATCTTCACTATGTAGGAATATAGTGAAGTGGGGCTCACCTTGAATTCAATTTTTCTTTCTGAGGCCCCAATTTAACATGACTATTTTCTGTCTACAGTTTGAACACAAAACAATTCTACTTGACCCTTCATGAACTAATGACCTGCAACTGAAACTTTCTCCTTGATTTTCCCATAAAATCTAACCCAAGTTTCCATGAACCAGAACCAGAAGCAGAACCAGAAGTCATCAGGCATTATGCCTCTGTTTCAGCTGCTGAGTCAGCAGTAAAACTCTGTTCCAGAACCAGCTCAGGACTGACTCAGTTTGATTTTCTGAAAGGCTACTGCTAACAGAAATGTATCTATAAACTGGACAATCCAGCTTCAACAATGGGACATTTTCAGAAAAACAGATGTGGGGAAAAAGTGGGCGTAGCTACTTCCAGTGAGTAATGGTCAGAACAAAAGCTGAAATGACGCTAAAAAAGCTTCATTAAACCCAGAGCTTCTTGGTTTTCGTCAGTGGGATCATGATTCAGATCCTAAATCTACCGTGTTAAACATTTATCAGCATTAGCCTAACCCCCAGAAAAGAAAGTGAGGTTTCAGGTCTAAAAGCTGAAGTTACCCGGTGCCGGTTCTAGTCTGGCTGACCCGCTGCCGCTCCACTTGGGGCCTTACTTTATCTCTTATCCTACAGATAACATTAGCCTGAAAAATGCTTTGTTTGTTCTAAAGTGTTGCTTTAAAAGACACATTGAGACAAAAATGCTTCTTCAAGTTCAGTCACAGCAGACTCATTTTTCCACAGACTCTTTCTCGCCTCAAAGTCCGGCCCCCCCTCCTCTTCCTCCTGCACCCACAGCGGACAACAGCCAGCCCTTCCCTCCTGGACTGGACCAGAGAGCATCTTCTCATCACCTCACATCCACAGCTACCATTCCTTTAAAAGAGATGACATGCAACTTTATGTGCCCCCCCCTGACAAAGAAACCTGAACAATGCCACCAGAACTCCCAGACATCCACCAGGAAGGATCTGCCCGGGCTGCATAATAAAGGAACTCTGCTGGAAAGCAAACATGCTGAAGCAGACCTGGAGCCCCTCCATCCCATGCTGCCACCGAGAACCCCCACAGCCCATGCTGCGCCTCTGTCCCACACCAGGAGGGCTCTGTTCAGCGACCTGCCAGGACACACGCCAATGAGGCGGGCCAAGAGTGAGGGCCATGTCCGGGCCCCCCCTGCCCCAAGCGGTCAGGTCCAGTCGGTGGTCCCGGAAGTCTCCACAAATGCCACTGTGAACGACAGGCTGTGGAGCAAACTGGAGCCGGGAAGCCACCGGGACAGCATGTCCTCGTCTTCAAGCATCTCCTCCAACGACACCGTCATTGACCTCTCCCTGCCCAACCTGGCTAGGAGGAGCCTCGCTGCCCCTTCAAGCCCCACAGAGTCACCCTGGATTAACTACCACCTCTCTGCTCTGGTCTGCTACGAGGTCCCCAGAGTGGGCAAAAGCAAGTCCAACCCAAACCTGCAGCAGAGCGAGTGTTCCACACCAGAGAGGGGGGAGGATGGCCTACAGGGCCCCCATGTCAGGCTGGGTGGGAGGAGGCACACCTGGAGCAGGCTCTACATGGAGGGGCTCAAAAAGTCACCAGAGAGGGGGTCGTCCTCTGTAGCTGCACCGTCCATGTCCAAAAGCCTGGGGGACCTGACCTCTGATGACATCTCATGCAACTTCGACAGCAAGTATCGCAGCATCAACCGCAGCTTTGTGGTGCGGCCCACCAGGGAGCAGCACCGCAGAGTGGGTCTGACCCACCCAGCACCACAGAGCAACCTCACAGAGCAACTGCGGAGGCTCACCGACGTGGAGCCGCTGACTGCTCGTGACTTTGCCCCCCAAAGCAAAGACCAGCAGGAAGACACCGTTGATAACAGAGTTGTGAAGCGGACCTCCTCCAGGAGCCAAAGCCGCGTTCGCTACATTGCCAACCGGGCTAAGAAGGCCCAGGAACGGCAGAGGCTGCAGGGTCTGCTGCAGAGCAGGAGCGCCAGCTTCAGCCTCCCTGTAAGCCCCATCGAGGAGAGGGGGAACCCAGAGGGAGCGTGCTGTGTGGCCTGCAGCCCCTGCAATGGCCTGGACACGCTGCGTCAGCGCGTCGCTACAGTCTCCATCCCCAGCACAGACTGAAGTTGGAAACAGTGGTCTTTTTCCAGCTCAAGTTCAGAAATCACAAGCGGTGTGCCTGCAGAACTGTGTTTCCCGTTTTCAGGAAGACTGCATGTTTGCATCCAAAGGCTTTTTTTTGCATCTGCATTCATGAGCCATGAACTCGTGAGGAGACGTCAGCATCTCATGACTTGAGGTTCGGCCAAAACAAGTTGTGAATGTAGGTCTAGAGTTTGCTCCTAACCCCCGCGCGGCTGGAGCCCGTCTCCAGGAGCGCCTCCGCCTGTTTCTCCAGACAGGAAGCAGCTGCTCTGTCATCTCCAGGGAGAACTGCTGGTCTGAACTGTTCTCCTGTTGAGTGCTTAGCAGCATCCAGTAGTTTAGAACTGGGATCTAAATGATAGTTTTTTATTTAATTAGCATGTAATGTTATGCTTTTAACTGTGGTAAAAACTAGATTCAAACCAAGATGTTATCAATCCATCCAAGCAATATCAGCAGGTCACAGCTGATGGTTGAAAACGGAAAGTTCTGCTTGAGCAGGGCTGAGAACTTCAGGCCTCTACACTGAAACCACCAAGCTCTGCTCTGGTTTACAACGTTTTTGTATGAAGAATTGATTTTCTGAGTGTGCTTTGTCTGCCGGGGGCAGTGGGGCTTCGTGTCGCGGCCCCCTCTCCCGCCATCCCTCCTCATACTACTAAGTCCAGATGATTCGCTGTACTGTCACCTCACCGTCCTGCAATCCTTTCTTTGAAATTTTAATGACAATTTTGAATTCAAACAATGTGTAATTAAGACCTGAATAAATCTTAAGTCCATATTAATCAGTGTCTGACGGCTCTTTTTTTTCACTGGGTTGTGATCCCGTCAGCGGCGAGCCTTACACGCTCTGACATGTGAAGGCCTTCAGCCCAGGGTTCTGGCCGTCTCTGCCTGCTCCAGTCCAATTATGGCGACTTACCAGTTACCACCTCTTTTAACCTCTCTGCCCGAGGGGGAGAAGAAAACATAAAAAACATCGACCCCCTGCAGGAAGGGGGAATGTTCCAGAACAAAGACACAAAAGAGGGCCAGCTGAACGAGTCGTTACAGAAGAGAAAAAACATGTTTCTGGTCAACGAGGATCAGGCTGCTGAACACATGCAAATGCATGCAGAACTCGGAGAGCTCCTGTGAAGATGAAACCCCCAAACTCCGTAGGAAATCCTTTGGACGTGATGTACATTCAAGTTTTGCTATTTGAAGAAAAATAAACTTTTGACTGTCCAGCTCAGCTTTTCACAGAGATGACTGCCTGTTTCTAGATTTTTTAACATTTGAGTATCATTCAACTTCACCTCAGCACTTCTTCATAAACAACTCTTTTTCTACACAAAATTAACTCATATAACCTCTTCTGCAGCTTTTTCATTTGTTCTTCTGCTTTTTGGTTGTTTTTTTTTTAATTATTCAGGCTTTTCTAGTTAAAACCAGCACTCTAAATGAACAAATGCTGGTAAGACTTTTATTTGGCGGATAGAAAAACTATTTCACTAGCCATTTTGGCAGGTCAGGCATTGTTTATCATCTCTGACACAGGTCTCAAACTCGTGACCATGTTTTTGAAGTGTCTGCCTTCCCTCCCCACTTCTCTACCACAAACATCCCTCCCAAAGTTTGTTCAAACATTTCATTCTGACTTTATTGCACAGATTTAACCCACACATTCACCACAGCAGGAGGTGCATTCGGTTGGTGCATTCAGGGGCTGCATGGATCTTCTAGCATTTGCTCACGCTGATCTCAGTCAACACAAACACACGCTTGTTGCTCCATGTCATTGTCATATTAAATGTCCCTATTAAATATAACAAATGTAAATATTAAATGACTAAGAGTCACAACAACAACACACTGCTCTGTAAGAACACACACAATAAATGTACATTTTTCCATATAGCCCGTGCATTTTTTTTTTTTTGCATTACGCTTTTTAAAGGAGAAAAAAAACGTAGAAGTAATTTTATTTTATTGTTTATCACTAGTTTTTATGTGTTTGGAAGCATATTGCATTCAATAAAAAAAGGTGTACTTTTTTAATGAATGTAATATGTTTCCATCAAAAATCATTGGGAAAAAAATATTTCACAAACTGTAACTGCCAAAAGTTGACCACACCCACAACGTGAGCATCCAGCAGGTCACCCAGAGACTTTACTGCTTTGTGTCCAATATTGCCGTTGGGATTGACTCACAAACAAAAAAAAGAATAAAATATACGGCTCATATTTAATACTTCCCCGACGTTTTTCTGTGTAATGTTTGTAGATCAAGTCAATGCTTCAATGTTTTATTTCATAAAACCTGCAATAAGATCACACTTTCAATTATTATTAGTGTTTGGCTTTTTGCGAGAGAATAATCATTAACTGAAACTTTAAAGGGAATAAATGTTTCAACTTTGAAAAACAGACATTATTTTACCTTTTGTTTGGCTGTTAGAGTGCAGATTTGGCTGCTAGACTTTGGATGTTACTGGCCACATCAACGAAACAAATTCTGTCCATAAAGACTATGAACAGAACTGGTGACGAAGGGCAGCCCTGCTGGGGTCAAACATGCACCGGGAACAGGTCTGACTTAGTGCCAGCTATGGGGACCAAGCTCCTGCTCTGGTCATACAGAGACCGGACAGCCCTGAGAAAAACTCCCTCGACCCCATACTCCCAGTCGGATGAAATGTGCATTCATCCAACCACATTTCACTGAGTTGCTGTGTCTCATTGTTGTGATGTAAGGGCATTGTTTTTACTTTGGTAATGTAGGTTCTGACATTTTTACTCGTTAAATGAAAAGAAACAGAGATTAATTAAAAACAAATGGAGTAATTGGTGCACACGCAGGTGCCCAGAGAGTTGGGGATCAGTCAAAGTACAGACATGCCCTCATTGCTGCAGTCACGTTGCTTTTCAAACTGGCTTGAAGATGAGACGAAAAGAGATGCTGCAAGGAGTCCCATCATCCTGTTGTGTCATTTTTCACGCTGTTGTCTGCATTCAAATGAAGCCAGGTTATGTTCATACCTCATACAAGGTTATTGCTTTAAAAAGAACTTTTATTGTATGTATTTACCACGGAAGTATTGATATTAAAAATATATTTTCTATCAAAGGAGCCCGGTTAAATGAAAGACATGATGATGTTGTTTGTGTAAGCTGTTTTTGTATGAGTGGAAAAAAGTAAAGTAATGAGCAGTAAATTACTGTTTCAAACTGGTAATGAATAAAGTAATTTCCTACAGCTCATCAACAATCTACATGTCATAGACACTTATCATCCTACCTTCATAGCTGTTGTCTTGCAGCATGCCTCTGCCGTACCAAAGTATAACAGTAAGAAGTGTGACCTGACGTTGATACAGATTTTCAAAATTCGTCAACGAAAGCAATGTTTGAATCAGTGAATTATCCCAAAAAGGATTGCAAGGCGGGACGTCCATCATTTCTGCCTCTAGTTGCTTTGCCCCGTCCTCGTAATTCCTGACCAATGAGTGAAGAGATCTTTAAGCTTTGCTCCGGAACAGGAAAGTCCACTTGGCGGCAGTCTGAATACAAAACAAGCACAAGGTTCTGGATTCAATCCAGAGCAAATGATTTTTCTAATCTAAATACGCCCTTAGTTTTCCTTTTGCCATCTCTCCCTATTTTCTTCCTGTTTACAACCTATTTTAATACATGACCTATTAGGATTGTTTAACTTTTTTCAGCTGGTCTGCATTTTTCACAGCTAGTGTAATTGTTCAGATTTTTACTTTTTTGTCACTTGATTTTCATGAAACATTAAAAGTGGCAGATTTGTCTTTCCATCCAATGTAATTCTTTGTTCAATTGTTTTAGATATTCTAGTCTGCTATTGAATCGTTTTTAAAATGCTCTATACTTACTTTCATTTAATTTGGGGGGGCCTTTTCTACAACATTTTAACGTTTCCTTGCATAGTTCTCTCTTCATTTAGTGCAACAGTATTCTGCCTTTTTTTATCCTGACATTTTTTTCATTTTTTACATTTTCAGACATTTACTAAAGCATTTTCCAACGTTCTCTTTTCTTCTTCACCTTAAATTTTGCAAGCGCTTCTTTGAAACTCACTTTTCTCTGCTCCCATCTAAAATTGTAAACATTTCATACAGAAGAGCTTCTGCAAAATGAGAACGAAAATCGGTTGACTTGTTCTCAGGACATCAGTTTGTCACTCAGAGTGGTTTTGTTTGCTCAGTTCAGTCTGCTCTTCACAAAGCGACGGCCACCTCTGGTGCTCTGTCACACACTACCGGCCCTTTTTCAGCTCTCTAAAGCCCGACATGCTCATTTTAGCGCCGCAGACTCCTCTCCAGCCAGCACACAAACACAAAAGACAGCTTCATTAGGATTCCAGGAAAGCCACCGAGCTCCTCTCCAAGCCGTATTTCAGTAAACACTTTGGCACATCTCTGCCTCTCGACTTCAGCCTCAAGGTTGAGGGAGTGTTTTTGTCTTACAAAATGAATGCAGGACCCCCCACCCCCACCTCCTCCAAGATGAAATCACTGCCTGTTTTCTGAGCTTCTGCAAATAAATCAGCTTGAAGGTGCACGTTGCAGAGGCGTGGCAGAAAAACTGGGCCTCATGTGGACCATGAGATGTTTACTGCTCAGAATGGATGGAGTTCTCTCCCCTGCATCATTTCAGTTATATTCTGCCTCAGAGGCAAAGTTCAGGCTTCAGCTTTCCTGCTGGATTGCAGGAAAGCTGAAGCGACCCTTTAGTAGGATGTGGAAGGGGAATTAAAAAAAAAATTCACTTCCTCTGACATTCTAGGAACTCCATCCATCTGTAAGCCCACCGGCCCCCACCCAGCACGCCAAAGTCCAATCCTTCCAACTCTGATCCTGCACTCCCCCTTTTTCCTGAGAGCCTGTTGCGTAACTTTCTGAGTTTCTGTGATGTTTTTACAATAAAGTGAAGAAAATGAAAACTCTGAGAGTGGATGAGAGCTTTGATCTGCAGAACTTCAGGAGTTGGTTTCTCATGGTCTTTTCAAACGATTCCAGTTCGATTTGGGCATGAACATTGATGAACGCTGGGATCGTCTCCCTCCTAAACTATATCAGAACAACAGTCTGGGGTCTTATCTCCTCCCCCTTCCCAGCCTGTGCTGCCCATAAAAACCCCCAAGTACATGAAGCTGCTCACATTCCTCTGTGCTTTCTTTTGAGAAAATATCTGACGCTTTCTTGGAGTCATCAGAAGAAACGCAGGTAGAAGCTCTTCCTGTGAGGCTCCGAACATCTCTGCAGAGTTGATCTGATCATTGGAGGCATCTGCTGATGAAATACAGCTTTGTGTTTTTCAGGTTTTGGGGCAGCATGAAGGCGTCTCTGGCTTTGGCTTTTTGTACAGCCTTTCTGACCGTGTGGGTCACCACTGCAGGTAAGAACACCCACCTGCAAGGAACCCACTCAGGGGTTCCAGGTCAGAGGTTTGTATGGATGCAGGAGTCTTCACCACAAACGTTCTGTTTCATGAAGTATTCAGAGACATTATGTTTTTATGCTGCACAGCCGACACTCAAAGATATAACTTCATTATGAAAGACTTTGTTCAAGACCTACAGCATCAAGCCTGCGGAACATTCACAACATTTGAACATGCAGAGCCACAGCATCAAAGCAATGTTGCAGTTTAAGTCTGAACTGTGTCAGATTAAACAGCACCAACCCACTTTTAGAACATGACTTATTAGAACCTCTGACTCTTGTAAAGCAGCAGCTGGAGGAAATAAAAAAAGGGGGAGGGGGAGGGGGGTCTTCTCTTTGTTGCAGCTTTGAGGAGACCCTTTTTAAGGGAGGGGTTGCTCCCCACTGTTCATCTGAAGAAAACTAACGTTCATGCAGCTTTTCATAGAAATGCTGTAGGCGTTAGCCACATCCATAGTTGGACATGTGACCATGTAGAAATCATCATTATGAGATTTCCACAGAGCGCCAGGAGGAAACGCCAAACAAAAAATATAAAACAAGATTGTGAGGCTGTTCCTTAGCATGAAAAATAATACTGTGAGTGAAAATGTCTGCCTTTGAAGCAGATGTGGCTGCGATAATCAGTCATTTTACTTTAAAATATTTTTTAAGTGATCAGAATAGAAGAATAGCAACAATGCAGGAGCGGTTTGTTCCAATCATGTCTCACTTTGGTCCATTTCTAAAACCAAGAAAGAAGGGGCAACTTTTATCCTCCCCACATCAAAGTATCCCTCTCCTCATTTTACACCTGACATGTTTACTCTTCCTAACCTGCTTTGAGCTGTTTTTGAAAAATGTATGGTGTTTGATGATGATGTCGGTGTGCACAACACTCTCTGATCACACACTCACAAACACACATTCTAACATACACACAAACACACTCACAGGGACACACTGCCACTATGGCCCCGGCTCTGCTCTGAATTATTCTAAAAACACAGAAGAGCAGTTTTCACCAGGGGAGGGTGCAGGGACCCCAAAGGAGCTGTGTGATAAATCAATGAACTGGAAGGGGGAGGAGTCAGGAAAATGACGGGCATTTCTGCAGTGTTACGACCTTAACGCTGCTGTTTTCTCTGATGTGCTTTAAATGAACCTGCTTTTATTTAGGCAGGTGCAGTTTGTTTAACTAGACCAGGCCTCGAGGCCTGGAGTTGCCCATCCCTGCACAAGACCCTTCACTTATTCCCCCAACACGCACGTGCACACACACACACCAGGCATTCCAGGTCCTCACTACCGTGCTGTACATTCGCCTTTAGTTTAGCAAAAACCAAAGACATACATACAAAAAGACAATGATCTCTGACGTCACCCATTGACTTCTACAGTCCCCTCATTGAAGCCTAAATTGTCAGCTCACGGGTGCAGCCATATTGGCCGGAGTTAACCCTGCTTAACTCGGATGTTCCAAATATGGAGAAAAGAGGCAGGACAGAGTTGAGTCGTTCTTTTTCCGGTTGTTTTTGTCCACTCCGGTCCGCGCTTCCTCCATGCTAACCCGGCTAATATTTACACTAATGCACTAATTACACTAATCCTGAATCTTTATCGGTAAGTACCTGGTGTTTTCACATAATATGTAAAGTGATGCATGTAACTTTTAGACAGCATTAAAACACATTTCCTCATGTCACATCTTCAGTATGAACCGTCTTCCAACTCATAACCAATAAGTTCCACTATGTTATTTTTGTGGTCCTAATGTGTCATATCAAAATAAAATATCTTATTGTAACCTTTATATACACATTTTAAGAACAATACATCATAACAGTAATAGGTGACGTGTAAAACATAATTTTTTTAATCAAATTTTAATAAAACTGTTGATATATATGATCACATAATGTTGTAATTACAGTGTAAGGAGTTTTTTTTCCCGTTTATCATGTAATGTAGTTGAACATACTGTCATTAACCTATTTAGAACCGAGCTAATACTTGAGCTAACCCTTTACACAGACAGCCGCAGGGCCACAGCTTTGTAGAATTAATTAATATGACTTAATAGTACTGTGGTAATATAACCTAAAATATAACGTCCACGTATGTGGACACATGTCTGAAGAGGTTAAACGTGACTGATGCTACTTTTCTGCTGACTATTCAAAGAAAAATAAATATAGTTATGTTCTTACCAAGACAAACTCTGTTCCCAGAATCCACCATGATCATCATCTGTCAATCATAAAGCCACGCCCCCTTATTAAGCGAAAAAAAAAGCTGTTATTTTTAAAAAAATCTATGGATTTAAAAAAAAAAAAAATCATTACCCCCAGAGTTGTCATGAATCAAAAACACAACTATTGATGAAATAAAAAGTGTAAACATCAGGCATTAAAGGGGTTAATTTGAGGGGTGAAAATGACTATTTTAACATGGGAGTCAATGGGACATTGCTCATTCTTAGCTCCAGACTCTCTGGTCAGTTGCAGTACAGCAACATTTTGTTACTTCCTGGTTGGCTTTGCCCCCAGCTCACCAGAGCTACCGCTTGCAAAAACACAACAGCTGTTAGCGTCATGAGAAACGAAAGCAAAGCAGTGGTGGGTGTAAGAACAAGGATTCTTGCATCAATTCTCTGAGACACAACACCCCCACAGTCTCATTGCACTTTGCAGCCTCTGCTCTGCTTGAAACCTCTTTCTCAGGTCTCTTGAAAAACAACCTTCAACAAAACTGCTGTTGTCCCTGCGGGGGGTGGGGGGTGGGGGTCTGTTAGGCTAATTTACTGCTGTGACACTGAAAAAAAACATGAAGGGGGCTTCTGGAAACAAAAGGCTTCATTGGGATTTCAGAGCTGCACTAAACCAGTGCCGTAATCAGTCAGAGAACTGGCAGCAGCTAAATCTGGTGCCTCTGTTCCGACTGGATCATTCCCACATGATCACGGACAAACCTTTTTGACACGTTTTCTCACAGGGAAATTTCTGACAGGCAGGCTTTCTAACAAAAAAAATTCAGATAGCCTTCCTTACGGCCAGAAGTGCTTTCTGAAAGACATTCTTTCTGCCAGACATGCTTTTTAAAAGAAATGCTTCATCAGAGCAAGGATTTCTGAACGGCATGCCAGGAAAAATGTAAAAATGATTGGGATCAAACGTTAGAGAGAACGTGAGCGTGAAAGGGACTGTGAAATATTTGTAAACATACTTTAGCTCAAGACTTAAATGTAAACAAAATAAAAACATGCTACCCTGGATGAACCCTGAAACTAATGAAAAAGAGAGACTTAGCACTAAAAATGCAATCAAAACCAAATCTCGTATTTAGAGAGTGTTTCTTGACCTGAAGAATGCAGTTGACCCCATAAATCTTTTTTTTTTTTACAAAATTAACCAAATTCAATTTTCCCAGTAATGCAATAGAATGGGTAGAATCGTATCTCTCACAAACAGTCATCGTCAGTTCAAACAAACATTGACAACTCCTCTGCTCTCCCTCTGTCCACAGGTGTCCCACAGGGTTTATTCTAGGGTTATTGCTTTTGTCACTTTACATAAACGTCATTCCTACAGTCTGTTTGTGTTTTCATAGAGATTTTTGGTGATGGTAGTCATCATACACATGGTAAAAACCCATGTCAGATGGATGAAATTCTCACTAAATCTATGGCTTATGACTCGTATCAGTCAAGTTTAAAACTCAGTGTAGATGGGACAGTTGCAATGTTTACTCCAAATCAAACGGTATAAATTAGGGCTGTTAATGCACGCAATTAATTACAAAAAATTAACGAGGATTATTTACAACCGTCTACTGCCCGTTCAGACTTCCGTGACGTGCCTCAAATTCTGAATGCACACTTCATCGGGCACAATTCCACTTACAACATGGTCACTTACAAAAGAAATAAACATTCAATTGATTTTTAGAACTTTAGTCTTGTTATTTCTTTAGATCGCATTTTTCACAAAAAGGAGGACTGTTTTATACATAATGCAGCCCGTTGTCACGAAACATTGCTGAGCTGGCAGACCTCGCCTGCAGCGGCAAACAAAAGCGACTTATGGAGGCACCCAGCTGCAGGCATGTAATGGCGGATGGATCCATCATGGCGGGTGGACATCCACTGAATGCCGGAAGAGGAAATTGTTCTTCATGTATTTTGTTTTACAAAAGACATCCGACGCTGAAGTCTATGGTCCGACCTCGGCTCGAGGAGAGATGAAAAAACGTAAGTTAATAAGTTTGTTAATAATTCTCTTTTTAAAAACTGTTATTTTCTCGCTGAAACATTCTATGAAGATGGTAATTTAAACCAACAAATGCCTCGTACATTTTTGTCGTTTTTTCGCTAAGTTCTTCTATCTGAAACCTCCAGCGTTAGGTTAGCTTAGCTAAAGAATTAGCCCGTTTTCACCCACATTATCACTTCATTGTAATTATTGTTTTTACTGTCAATGTTTAATCGCACAAACTTCTCAACTTTTAATTTTCATTTTACATAATATAGGCGTATTTGTGAATTACCTAATTAAAGAGTTAGTCAATGGCCTAAAACAGTTTACTTTCCACAGAAAACAGATTATCAAAACAGGATCAAATTAAGTGCATTATAATTAATAATAATATGAACATATATGAGAATAATAGACGTTATGTGCATTAAGGAACACATTAAGTAATTCATAAATTGGTGCTTATTAATTATTTTCAAGTTGCATGTCTCATAACTTGCATGTGATTTAGTGCATTTATATACAAATAAATTACCATGCAATTTAATAGATTTTTATTTAAAAATAAAGATATCATAAAACAGTACATTTTGTATCACCAATTATTCACATCATATTTTTCAACAGATTTTCAGATTTTTATGGTTCTGTAATTATTCCAGTAAAGAACTCCCCTGGAGAATGAGCATCTCCACAGTTATATGTCATGTTTAACTAACTGACTGAGTTTGAAACGACTGCACCAATTATCAGAGTAAATGCTCTTTTTTTAACTTAATTTTCCTGTTGTTTTTAACACATTTTGAGATTTAATGTTAATAATGTTTTGATATAATAGTTCAGTCATGAAAATATGATGACTTTATGTGGAGTTTGTAAATGTCAAACCTGTTTTACTAAAGGCACAGCCAGAGAAAGCATTTAAAACACAGGAAAAAAATAAACATTTTTAAAAAGTTATATTGACACAGAGGAGAGCGGTTTTTCATCCTAAATTTGATCTGTAGATACATATAAATATAGTCTTTAGAATGTACATTTGCATTGTCTAACAATGCTGTTTCCCAATCCTTTTTTAGTAAATGATCTGTTGCTTTTATCTTTAGATGCATGTATCAACTATAAAGAAGGATGGATGCAAAGGGGAAGACGGGGCTGCAGGCAGAAATTCTCCTGGACCAGAGCAGCATTTTTTCATTCTTTTTCTTTAAAGTTTATTTCTGATGTTTATTTTTACTAATCTTTTGACAGCAGTTGTAGCTTTACCTTGTTTTATTTGGTTTACAAAATAAAATCTATTTCAAACTGGTGCTCTTCTCAAGTTCTTTATGTTGTATATATGATGGAATCGTGAATAAAACTTGGTCTTACAAGGTAGGCTGATATGAAAGTTGCAGCATATTTATCATATTGAGATAAATCCACTGTGCCAGCTCGGGATATTAGTTTACAGTTTGATCATTTTTGCTTTCATTAACAGAAATATTAAGAGTCGGCTGAACAAACATGTATATATTTGATGTAGTGTAAACACAGCAACCATGAACTTCTCTTGAGATGAACATTGTTTTCTCTTGCTCAACTGAGGTTCGTACGTTTTAAACAGTACGTTTTTACGGTTTATATCTTGATTGCAATTTCGTAAATATTGTAACACTGCAAATGCAAGAGAATTTGAAGACCTTTTTTTTGTTCAAAAGCAGCATATTGTTGTGTAAAATGTTACACGTAAACATTGTGATTAATTGTGATTAATCACAACCCAAAAGTGTGATTAATCTGATATTGTTTTTAATCGATTGACAGCACTAGTATAAATGAATAGGAAAATGTTTTTGTTGCTGTGGATTTCTGAGACGCATGTGTTCTGAGAGCTGAGCTCTTTGAAAGACAGGTTTCCTGAGACAGGATTTCTGACAGTAATGATTCACAACTAGAGATGCCACAATTCAAGCTGTGTGTTACATCATTAAACAGAATTGTAGGGAAAGTGAATTATTGCATCCCTACATCATACCAGTATGTTTACTTTAAAAGTGTCAACAGTTGTGCTACATTCAGGAAGGGTTTAGAATGGACTGTTATATTACAGTACATTACACCAGGCTTAGTATAAGCCAACTGAAAGGTTTGTCTTTGCTGTTACTTGTCTTTTAGCAAATAAAAAAAAAGATTTTTCAGAATTGTTGTATTTTTATTGTTGTTTAGTAATACCCAAATCAGAGATCAAACTGAAACAAAACCGTGACCCAAAAATTGAAGTTTGAACCAAATTGTGGAGAAAATGAATCATTGCATTTCTATTCTATACCAAAATGCTTCGTGACAGACATACTTTGATAAGGATGTGCTTCTGGGAGCAGAATTATCTCCAATTGACATGCATTCTTTCAGAAATCTCCTTTTCCCTCTTTTTTAGATGCCAAGGAGTTATCAATTACAACAATAAAGGTAATGCCCCTCTGTGCCTCCCTGGAGGCCACAAAAGACTGTGGTTCTTCAGTGACTATTCAGACCTCATTTTCACCTGGCTTTGGTTCCTTCTTGGGCCAGAGCCTTTAACGTTAAAACACATTTCTAAATGTTCTACATGTCAAATATTTTTGTGTAGTCCTTTGATGTACAACATTGAAGAGCGTACACAAACATGTATGTCTTGTATAAACCTGAATGGGTGGTAGAGGTGTGTGAAAGGAACTGCAGATAACCAAGTGCAAACCTCTGCTTTCCATGAGACTGAAGTCCTTTAGTCTGAAGTGTAACAGGCTTGCTGTGTGCAGTGAAGAGCAGCTGGACAGACACATTGACACCAATATTCAGAAAGCATTGAACAATGTTTGTTATTCTTTTTACATGAAATGAAGTGAAGACCCTTCAGGTTGTGCCATGGCAGCCTCCGTGATGTTGGTTACTCACAATCATGCCGTTTTTTGGTTTGGTGAATCTGAAGATTTAAGAGGATTTTCAATTCTCTACAGTAACTTCTATTTTTCTTTGTCATCTTTACTATGATGAGATTTAATGTCATATATTCAGCTCAAGTCTGGCTTTAGGATGTTTTTTGAAAACTGATAGAGATGGTGAACAACCAGAAAAATGCCCTTCCCACCTTCACTGGGGACCTAAGGCATCACTGCAGCAGTTATATGGTTCTTTTGTTGGCTAAAATCAAAGTATTCTCACCTAAAATCACTTAATAGCCATTCAGAAAACAAATCAAAGATGAAGTTGCGCCTCCCAGACTTCTCACGTGTCCTCCCTGTTGCCCTGTGATCTTCAGGAGGAACCATACGCCATGAGCAAAGGCTCTGGCCTGGAGGGGTACTGCATCGACCTGATTTCAGAGCTCTCCAAAAAGCTGGGCTTCAAGTACAAAGTGCACGTGGTTAAGGACAACCGTTATGGAGCCATGAATGCCAGTGGCAACTGGAATGGGATGATTGGTGAGCTAGTCAGAAAGGTGAGTCCAACATGAAACTAACACCAGGTTTCTGCTTTTATAAAGGAGGGTGTTGGATCACAGGGGGGCAACACTGATGCAGACTTTATGCAAATTTAAAGTCAGGCTTTTTATGGACATCCACACACAGACAGACCCAGACTCAGTGACAGATCCCAGCATGCCACACCAGAAACAACCAATTGAACTTAATTTATTCTGTGGATTTTTTTGCACAAAATTTCACTAAAATAAATAAAAGAAACAGGAAGTTTTACCTAAAAAGGCAGACGCTTTAAAGATGAAACCACATCTTTTTAGCGTCTGTGTTGAACTCAGTGTCTCTCAAATAGATTTGAACCCTTTTCCTGAAGTGAAGACAAGCAAAAACATATTTGTTAAAACTTAAAATATGTTGTTGTTGCATTTAATGACATGAACCTGTTTATCTCTCTGAGCATCAATCCAACTTTCTTCCAGTATCCAAGTGTTTCCACAAACACTGATGATGATGTCTTAAAGCTCACAGGCCTGAGGGCCCATCTGATTTTCCCCTAAATGAGGACCACAGCCTCACAGCGCTGTTGAATATAATTGCTTGCTTTTGTTTGTTATAGGTGTAGTTATGCATTTGGAATTTCCTGACATTAGAAGCCCAGCGGTTTCTCATATCTATACCTAATAAATGCTGTGAATTTCCTGCCCCCCAGGAAGCAGACCTGGCTGTAGCCCCACTCACTGTCACAGCGGTCAGGGAGCGTCACGTGGACATGGCAGCGCCCTTCATCTACACGGGCCTGAGTTTCATCACACACAAAGCCAGCGACTCTGAAGAGAGCTCCTTTGGCCTGCTGGCCCCCTTCTCCACAGACATGTGGGTGGGCCTCCTCGTCTCCTTTCTGCTGACAGGTCTCTGTATTTTCCTGGTGGGCAGGTGAGAACACCTTTACTCTGAATGTTTATGTCAATACTCCTGAGATAGCTGGACTAAACCTAAAAACCAATGTTTATCTGTCTCTAGTTTTTTATTGTTTTGATCGCTCGAAATTACCAATTCCAATAAAATATTAAAGCAAGTTGTAGTTGGGTTAGTTTATGTCAGTGTACCATTATAAAATTTTACCCAGTAGCTGAGCATAAACTCTCCCCCCCTGCCATTGTTTTGCTGCTTGACTTTAAACATCAGCGTAGTTGAGGGGTATGGCCGCTTGATTAACAGGTGATCGTTCAACCCTCTGCTTTAAAACTGTTCATTTGATGAGCCAACATCTGTTGAGCTCTGAATTTGTGTGACTGGTTGTAGAAAAACAAACCAAAAACTCCACCTTCACAAAACCTCGGACTATCATAATCATTTTCTAGTGTAAGAGAATTCAGGCTATGTTGAAATGGAAAGATTTCTGATTTTCCTTTCTTTCTCCGTCTTTGGGCTAATATGTCATCCCCAACAAAAAATTCTCCAGAACCCTCTCACACTTGGGTGAAGGCAGCCCCAGCCTAGGTTGGAATTTGGTTTCATTGCTTTGGTTTGGGCCTACATTCTAAACTCCTGGGTCAGCACAAGGCACCATGAAACCCAACAGCTCTTCAGTGTTAGGAATCCCAATACTGAACATGTGAGGTTGTACGTTGATCTGCTCTCACAGGAGTGTGCTTCACCCCCAGGATCAGTCCTGCTGAATGGGCCGAGCCACGGACGGACAAGAACACCTTCACGCTGATGCACAGCTTCTGGTACATCATGGGATCTCTCACCCTGCAAGGTAACTGGAGCTATAACAACACCTCCAGACGACGCTTTCCCTTTGCACTCACACCCTCTGACGTGCCCTCAGGTGCCGGCCCCCACCCCAAAGCCCTGTCAGGGCGCGTGGTCAGCGCCATCTGGTGGATTTTCTGCATACTGCTTTTGGCCTGCTACTTTGCAAACTTCAGCTCGGTGATGCAATCCAAGAGCCGGCAGGTCTCCATCAACAGCTTCGAAGATCTCGCCAACCAGGATGTGATAGACTATGGCACTGTGGAGTTCGGGTCCACCATGCTCTTCTTCAAGGTGAACACATTGAATTTTCTCTGCTGATTCGGAGACTTGCTGATCCAAATGATGGCTCTATTCACAGAACTCTAACAACCCCGTTTACCGGCGGATCTACCAGCACATGGAGCGCAAGAAGAGCTTTGTGTCCAACATGGAAGAGGGTGTCCGTCGCACCCAGGAGGGGAACTTTGCCTTTATTGGGGAGGCAGTGTCCTTGGACCTGGCTGTGGCTCGATACTGTAAACTGAGCCGTGCTCAGGAGGTGATCTCCATGAGGGCTTACAGCATCGCAGCACCTCTGGGTGAGTCTGCGTCCTCTGAAGTCATGCCAGACATTTGAACCAAGCTGAATGTCCAGCCCCCTACAGCATCCTGTCTCTTGCTCTCCCCAGGCTCTCCGCTGATGAAAGACCTGTCCATAGCCATCCTGGAGCTCAGCGAGTCTGGGGAGCTGACCCACCTGCGGGAGAAATGGTGGGCCAGCAAGTGCCTTGGTGAAGACGAGGCCCACGCCTCTGGGGCTCTGCATCCCCATGACCTCCGGGGGCTCTTCCTCCTGCTGGGGCTGGGCCTGGGCGCTGGCCTCCTACTGGCCCTGCTCGAGCTCTTCTCCAAGGCCCACCACCATGTTAAGGAAGGCAAGGTGAGCGTGCGAGATAGTGTTGTACTGCCATGATAGCCTTCATGGCCTCATCCCTATGATTTTTCCCAGAGATCCTGCTGCTCTGCTCTGACGTCCGAACTGAGTCAGAGGTTTGGCAGCGCCGCTGAAAAGGATGAGGAGGATGGTGCGGACAAGAGCAAGGCCTAGAGGCTGCATCTCTCCCAGAGCCACAGGATTCTGTTGTTTTTCTGCATCTTTAGAAAATCTGTTCTCTCTTTGGTGCCTCTTGAAGGAGCAGGAATGTCCTGAACAGCAGAGTTGAGCTCAAACAAAGATTCTGTTCCCAATCTGGATTTCCTCTGAAGCTTTGCAATATTCATGTTTGTTCCTGAGCCAGAATAACCTGAAGCAGCCTGGTTGGGCTTGAATGTTTGAGCTCTGCTGTCTGGGACCGCCTTGAAGACTAACTTCTCTTATTTCAGACTAACTCTAAAACTCAACTTCAAATAGTTTTTTTCTGTGCACATAAATCCTGCAGATGCTCTGTCCTTCAAACATGTTATGTAGAACCCTTCTGTTCAGTTGGAAACTGCCAATGTTGTTCTTGAAAGTTAACAATAAACAGTTTTTTTATGGAAGAAACTAAATGAGCTGCTTTGATTGCAAACTTCTGCGATGGGACACTTAGAACCTAAACTGAACCCATTGGAGGCCAAGGTCGATGCTCTGTCTCCGTGTGTATCGCATCAGTCTCCCTTGGTATGAATGTAAACCAGCATGGAGCAAATTATGGCTCGACTTGGAGGAAACCATGAAAATTGACCTGAATCATGACCTGAATATTCTGCCACAAGCGGTACCTGGATATTTAGAGGTCAGGGTAGAAGCTGTGTCTGCCTGCACCTAAACAAATCATTTCTAATCAGACAAGGACAAGGGCACATTCCCTCGACTGAACCAAAACAAATCCCCTGAAAGAACGATGAGCAGAGACAATTGTCATGGAAACCAATATTCTTCCCCTCTCCAAAACACCTTTTCTAGATTTCAACGTTTTGGTGACTCTCTTTCTTGGCCTCAGTTGACTGTGCCGTAGAGTGCTGTGTGATGATGCATGGCTGCCTCCAGGCCGGATGTGTGGGAGTCCGTTTGTGTGGACCTTTCATCTGTGTGAAATCACTGTGCTTACATGTTGATGTATTTTTGTTTGTACTTCAGTCTGTTGTTTTCCTGTGACACAGATCGAAGGTGCTTGATTTTTTCCATCATTCCTGCACTCCCTTATGTGTCTTTTCTGGGCGATTAGCGCCGCCAGGATCTGAGTGGCTGCTGCCCTCTACTGGGCAACGTGTCTTTGTAGGTGTTGCCCTACCACAACCAACTGCTTTTGAAATCAATAAAGTGCATATCCTCATATCATTATCATCACAGCTAGGATTCACAGAAGCACAGCGGATGATGTGACCTTTTTCTGCAGAACCAGCTGTTCAATTATGATGGCTGAAGCTTACTCAAACCAGGTTGAAAGAAATGACAACAGCTTCAGTAGTCTACTGAGAAGAGAGAAGGAGGAATGAATCAAAGTGAAAATGCAGAAGAATGAAACTACCTTTTTCTAAAAGAGTTTGACTTGGATAGGTTCAAACATCACATTGTGCTTTCGCTGCACTTTCTCGTTTCAAACAGGTGAGGCGCTTCATTTCTTTGTTCAAGATTAATACAAGTCAGAATTTTTTTTCACCACACTGCCATTCGTGGGGTTGAGCTGACTTAATTCTACAACTGCTGCTGTTGGGGTGGCTTTCTTGTTTGCTCCCTGCAAATCAGTAGTTTGACCACATGGGGGCGCTGCAGGATTTTTCTTGAACTTAATGAAAAATCTGATTCTCATCAGTCAGGCAGTTTGGAGTGCTTTGTTCTACTAAGTAAAATAATCAGGACATACGCACACACATACACACAAACACACATTTACACACACAAACACAAAAAAACAAACAAAGAAAAAACCACACACACAAACAAATGCACACACTGACAAATGTGATGTCACAGGCATCATCATCAATAATATGAACCCCCCCCCTCACATCCCCACAGTCACAGAGCATGTTACAAGTTTGATGTTTAAATTTCTGAACAAAAAACACAGGACGGTCATATGTGAAGCTGCACAAAAAGAGTTTTCAGTGGTTCTAGAAAACTGCTGAGAACATAGCTCTGAAAGACAAAGCTTTTAAGTATGCAGAAGAACGCCAGAATGCTGCTTAGAGGCGCCTTCTACAGGCTCTAGCCAGAGCTGATTCAGAAGAGATTCCTGCTACAAAAGCAAACCAGCCTGTGCTGGAGGAACCTTTTAAAAGACCAGCAGATTCCACCAACACAGAGCTGCACTTAAAAACCATCAGGAAGCCAGCTCCAGGAAATTCAAAAAGACTAATAAAGACAGCCCTGATTAAAAAATAACAAAACAAACAAAATACCAAATAAGTAATGTGAGGATTCGTGACCGTATCCTCCCTAACCTGAGGTGAAGGCTAACCTTGTGACATTTTGATTTTGTTTTCTTTCCATTAATTCCTCTCTTTTATGAGTCGTCCACCAGAGGGGAGTGTTTCCATGAAGTGCACCATGCAGACCTCCCTGTAGTGGCGCGTCTCAAAACCTCAACCTCTGAAATACGGTCTTGCTACTTCATGTTGAGCATGAAACGTAGGTGACGAAGTCTTGTCATAGTCTTGATATAGAGTAGTAAACATAGTGGTGTAGAGCAAACAAGGGATTACTGCAGCTAAGTATACTTTCACTGTGGTTTTAGTGCTGATGTCATGGCAACTTCAGTCTCTTTTGTAGCGCTCTATAGGCCATAGTGGCAGACATGATTCTCCGCTCCACTTCTAGGTCAGCAGAGTTTGTGATGGTATTGCCTAGGTAAGTGAATGACTGTTGTCTTCAGTGGTTCATTATAGACCATTATTGTCTCTGGACGTTCAATGGATAGTGTGGGAGACTAGAAAAGTAACTCTGTCTTAGAGATATTAATCTTTAATCCAAACATATCGGCTGCAGAGGAAAATCGGTCCACAATCTCCTGCAGATCGGCTGCATTACTAGTTACAAAGGCTGAGTCATCTGCATTAAGTAGTTCTCTGATAAATATCTCGTGATTTTCTGTAAGCACAAAGCCGTGCGAATTTGAAACGTTTTCCATCTGTTCTTGTGCAAATGTAAACACCCTTGTTTAGGCCTTTTTTCACAGTAGTCAGTACAGCTGTGAAATAAAGGGAGAAAAGAGTTGGGGGTGGTACGGAACCTTACTTCACACCATGGTTGACCGGGAAGGTGTCACTGGGCTCACCACCAACTGAGACTGAGCCCTCATTCCATCATAGAATTGTCTTATGAGGTTGACAAGCTTGTCTGGACATCCATATGTTTCAAGGACCTTCCATAGAGTTGTGCGGTTAACTGTGTCGAAGGCCTTCGAAAAGTCTATGAAAACTATATATAGTGGTTGGTGCTGCTCTACTGCATTCTCTTCCAGGTGTCACAGAGTAAAAATCATGTCTGTGGTGCAACCACCAACGAAACACCAATGAGATTCAGGAAGTACTTCTTCTGCTATGGTTTTTAATCAATACTGCTAAGGCTGAAACTTATTGGTAAAAATTGATGACATGGCACAGGTACCATGAAATACTGGTTTCGATACAGCATCCCTACTCTTTACTCAAATGTCCAAGACACTCGGCCTAAGATCACCTGAAACGATTACAACATTGATCATTAACCGAGAGTTGACGTGTTGTTTTGTGGTTTCCGCATTGTTTGTTGATGGGGAGTTTTGTGTGTGTGTTGGCTTTTGTTTGTGTGCAGGCTTTGGGCCTTTAGTTTTTTTCTGTTGCAGCGTGCATTGATTCAATTGATTGATTGCAATTCAATTTTATTTATATAGCCCAATATCCCAACCATAGCTCTCTCATTGGGCTTACACCGGCATTTGCAAAGAACACGATGTCAGTCATAAAATGTAAACAATAGCTGGTTGTTAAAGAGATCATCCAGATGGAGCTGTGGATGCAGCTGGGGTTGCGTAGAGCAAGAGGCAAGGTCACGGCCAACATAGACGTATCACCTGGAATCAGGAATCTCTCCCAGAAGATTGTCCTGTCTTGTCACCTGATTTGTCTGTGTTTTGGGGTTACAATCCGGTTGTTGGCGGTCCTTTGGTTTTGGTTTTTGTGTGCCGGGAGCGGAGCTGTGAGCTAACTGCAGGTGTCTGGTTTAGTGTTGAGGCACAACAGGCAGAGCTTCCCTCTCCCCTTTCCCTGCAACAGCTCAGGAGCACATGAGGGGGTGTGGTGATGACTAGCTTGTCTGGTCACGTTTCCTGACCATCGTATTTTCAGTGCATAAATACCCACCGCTACGCCTCTCAAAGGCTAGGGTTGAGTTAGCCAGATTGGGGTTGGGCAGTCTGTGGAACACATCTGCCTTTTGAGTGCACACATTGTGGTTGTTTGGGTTTTTGTTTGAGTTGTGCTTTTTTGTGTGTTTCTCTTTTCCTTCCTTTGTCCTCAGCAGTCTTATACTGCTGGGTTTTGTTGTTTTACTTTGAGTTTGGACTTTGGTAGTCTTAATTTGTGGGCTATGTTTTTTGTTTTGCATTAGTTAGATTTGTTAGGCTATGCTCACACTGTATGCGGAAGCTCCGCGAGGCAGCGTGAAACATAGTGCGCACAGTCTCTGCTTTCACTTGCAAATCACACTAGATGTGTATTTTTCCACAATGGTCAACAGGCGCTTCTGCTCAGCTGGGGTTTATGTAGAACGTTGTAGACCTTGCAGAACCGCTCCCTGCTCCGTAGTCAGCCCTCTACATTGAACAGTGTGTGTGTATGTGTCTGTTTGTTTTGTATGTGTTGTGTTTGTGTGTTTATTTTCAACTATACAGTTTGCTTAGATACAAAACTATGATTGCATTTCTCAATCGCTGTGTTTTATTCTGAAAATTTGGTTATGTTTTGAAAATTGACCGGATTTTTTCTTGTGTGTCTTGGCGTAACTTCCTGCCAGTATTGGCTCCACCTTAGGAGGGACTCTACCTCTAGGCCTCCAACTACACCCAGATCCGTCTTTGCGTCCTCTCTGCGTCCTCCCTGTTTCATTGCATTGGGTGTTCCTTGTGCATATGAAAGTGCTTAGAGTACTAAAGCAGTTTAGTCTCCCCTTTTATTTGTTACGGTTCAGAGCCAGTCGTAACATCCTGCCTGAGGTGTCTTGATGCCACGTGTATTGATGGACACCCATGTGCTTAAACATGGTGTTCTTTAAGGAAAAACAAGAACAAATGTCCAAAAACAAAACACCACTTTGGTTCAGATTGGGGAGGCTGTTTTCTTCCATCCAGGTGCTTGTTGTTGCCTACATGGCAATTGAAATCCCCCAGGAGGACAATGGACACTGGGGGCACTTCCCAGTACCCATTTGAGAGACACCAAAAAGGCTGGGTACTCCTAACTGTTTTTCAGCCAGTATACTGAAACAACAGTCCGAGACCTACCCCCACTCAAATGCAAACGACAATGATCCTCTCATCTACTGGGGTGACTTCCAACACTCAACACTTGGGGAGCTGTGCTGGGTTGCTGTCCAAGATGTCTCGAGAAACTCAGAGCCATCTCAGAGCCCAGACAGTAACATCTTACACAGTTTGAGTTGTAGATTTCTGAACTCTAAGGCTCAAAGTTAATGAAACCTGCAGATGTTTGAGCTGCTCTTCTGACAGGAACTTCTCAAAAGTTTTCTCTGCAGCAGCAGACACTCTTCTGGAACTAAGCTCAGGAAGCTGAGGTCTGTCGGCATAGTCCAGGTTCTTCATCACTGCAAAAGCTCCTGTCACACATCTTTCTTTGAATGTGAAGGTGCTGGTTTTCATTCCAGCTTCACAGTGAAGCATCAGCAAAGATGCCCTTTGAAATAAACCATCCACCATCATCTGCTTGGTTGGACCTCTAGAACCAGATGCTTGTTTTTGGAAATTAAATTCTGCCTTTGTCTTCTCTGAGACAAACCTGACTTCTTTGACATCTGGCCTCTATGTGGAGTGCAATGTGGTTGAAGTTGTCATTCATACTTGAAGGAAAAGCTTGGAACATTTCAGCAGGATTCAGTGAAACATGATTCAGCAGGTCACTGACCTGCACTTGAACTTGCTCAGCAGCTTCAGGGCTCATTGATTTCACACCGACAGGAGAGGCTGATGCTGTCGGCCGATGTGGGGCTCACCGAGGGGGGGTGGGGGGGTGGGGGGGGTGTCAGAGGTATTGATTTGGCAGCTACTCCTGACAGCTGCAGCAGGACGATCCCCCCCCTCAGTCACTGTCTGCCACTCTGCAGACAGGGAACAGCTTAAACAGATTAAGCTGTAAATCCCAGCGATTTTCCTCCCGCCCCCAGCACCGTCTCCTCCTGAGTTCAAAGCCTATTGATGTGCTTTAAGTGAGAGATGCTTGAGAGGAAAGTCATTGTGGTGATAATTATTTTTGAAACTTTGATGGTGTTCCGGAGTGAAATCTGAACCTGGAAAGAAGGAAAAGTGAAATCAGGAGCATGAAGAACCTTGAGGGGCAGAAACAGGCAAGCCAGATCTTTTCTCATCCAGATTCTCCGCAGCTCAGAGTAAAACTGTTGTTTTATGAAGCAAGCTCCTGAAAAATGAAGCGCGTACACATGATTGTGCACATGTTCGCTCTGCCTAAAGTGACAGAAAAAGTAGATTGGAACATGTGCTGGCTGGGTATGGCAAGCAAAATATATCATAAATTGACAAGGAAAACGGCATAAAAATGTGCTTTGACCATTAAAAACTATTTTTTGTATGCATGTTTTAAAAGCAGCACGTAATCTAAGCAGTTTTGTGTTTTCCTAAGAGCCATTTAAAAAGCAGCATTTTATTGTGTGAATTTTTAAATTCTTTAAATTCTTTAAATTCACAACACATTACAATTAGTCACAACATGCAAAAAATAACCCACAACACAAAAAAATTTACTTACAACACATCACTTTAAATTCACGACACATTACAATTGGTAACAACACAAAGAATTAACTCACAACACTTTAAATTCACAGCACAAAAAATGAACCCAACACGAAACATTGACTTACAACACATTCCTTTAAATTCACAACACATTACATTTAGTCCCAACACATAACAATTAACCCACATCGCTTTCTATTCACAACACATTACATTTAGTCACAACACATAACAATTAACCCACATCGCTTTCTATTCACAACACATTACAATTGGTCACAATCCGAAAAATTAAAACAGCATAAAAAATTAACTAACAGCACATTAAGTCAAAAAGGAAGTAAATTTGTAGCAGAAGTTTGTCCTACAAAGTAAGTTGCACTGCTTTTATTCTGAAATTTCCATCGGGCTTTTAGCAGTGCCCATACTGTTCTAATGGTTTTGGTGGGTACCGTTTCCTCTGCACAGAACATGACGTAATCCAGTACAGCGGCCGTGCAGCCTTCTAGGTCAGATCCCTCAGTGAACACATCCCAGTTAGTGACCTCAAAACAGTGATCCAATGTTGACCTAAATGACAAAATAATAAATAGAATAAATAGAAGATAAATAAAATCCACCTGTGTGTAATCAAGTCTCCATATGAATGCACCTGCTCTGTGACAGTTTCAGAGTTCCGTTTAAAGCACAGAGAGCATCATGAAGAACAAGGAACACACCAGGCAGGCCCGAGATACTGTTGTGGAGAAGTTTAAAGCTGGATTTGGATACAAAAAGATTTCCCAAACTTTAAACATCCCAAGGAGCACTGTGCAAGCGATAATATTGAAATGAAAGGAGTGTCAGACCACTGCAAATCTACAAAGACCAGGCCGTCTGTCTAAACTTTCAGCTCAAACAAGGAGAAAATGCAGAAATGCAGCCAAGATGCCCATGATCACTCTGGATGAACTGCAGAGATCTACAGCTGAGGTGGGAGAGTCTGTCCATAGGACAACAATCAGTCATAAACTGCACACAGCAGGCCTTTATGGAAGAGTGGCAAGAAGAAAGCCATTTCTTAAAGGCATCCATAAAAATAGTTGTTTAAAGTTTGCCACAAGCCACCTGGGAGACACACCAAACACGTGGAAGAAGCTACTCTGGTCATATGAAACCATGGCAACAATGCAAAACATTATGTTTGGCGTAAAAGCAATACAGCTCATCACACTGAACACACCATCCCCACTGTCAAACATGGTGGTGGCAGCATCATGGTTTGGGCCTGCTTTTCTTCAGCAGGGACAGGGAAGATGGTTAAAATTGATGGAAAGATGGATGGAGCCAAATACAGGAGCATTCTGGAAGAAAACCTGATGGAGTCTGCAAAAGTCCTGAGACTGGGACGGAGATTTGTCTTCTAACAAGACAACCATCCAAAACATAAAGAAAAAACTACAACAAAAATAAACATATCCAGGTGTTAGAATGGCCAAGTCAAAGTCCAGACCTGAATCAATCCAGAATCTGTGGAAAGAGTTAAAAACGTCTGTTCACAAACGCTCTCCATCCAACCTCACTGAGCTCCAGCTGTTTTGCAAGGAGGAATAGACAAAAATTTCAGACACACCCGAAGTGACTTACAGCTGTAATCGCAGCAAAAGGTGGCGCTACAAAATATTAACTTAAGGGGCCGAACCATTTTGCACATCCAATTTTTCAGTTTTTTATTTGTGAAATAGTTTGAAATATCCAAAAAATTTCGTTCCACTTCACAATTGTGCCGCATTTGTTGTTGATTCTTCACAAAAAACTACAGTTTTATATCTTTATGTTTGAAGCCTGAAATGTGGCAAAAGGTTGAAAAGTTCAAGGGGGCCGAATACTTTCACAAGTCACTGTACTTTGTAGATGAAACTTTCATTGCAGGTTTACTTCTGTTTTGACAATGAGCTGTGTTGTCAATTAATTTTTTTGTGTTGTAACTAATTGCAGTGTGTTGTGACCCTTCTGGGCCACCTTACTTCAAAGACAAAAAAACAAAGTAAATTAAAATAAAGAGCCATTTTTTCCCGCAAAATCATATACAGTAAATGTGACAGCAGTGTCAGAGTGAAAGAGAGCACATGGATGTGCTTAAGAGATTTCATTTCATTCTTTCTGACAGTCACTGCAGCTCTGCTTCTCTGTCCAAACTCTCACTGACTGTAACTCTCCAGAGAATTACAATAAAGAAAGGAGAAAGAAAAAAATTGTAGTAGACCATTTTACCTATCAACCTTATTTGTCAGTACTGCTTAAAAATCATAAATCCAAAAGTAGACTCTCCCAAAAAATATGTCCAAACAGGTTTAACATGTCCATTTTTGACCACACCTTTCTGTTTCGATTCGAATTGAAAATGGACGTTTTTCCGTAATGTAAATACTGTGAGTGATAGCGATCCATTCCTCTTTTGTTGGTGGTTCCTGTTTGTACTTTATTTTGTCAAGGCTTTTTTACTTGCAGCTAGCAGAATGCATAGTAGTTTTTTGTCCACATTGTTTAATCTGTCCAAGGCCCAGTTACAGACATACATGACTTCAAATGTATCTGAGAAATTAGAAATGAATCAAAAACACATTCTGCTGATGTATTTTGAATAACTGAACAGTTCTAGAACAAACCATAAAAGGGTTTGGCCCCTTTCTAGCAGAATTCACAACAAGAATGCGACCCGGTTATGACCCATTGTACTTGACCTGACCTTTTCCAGTCTTTTTCTGAAATTGTTAAATTCCTAAATCTGCCTTCATGTTTACACACGTGGACAAAATTGTTGGTACCCCTAAGTTAAAGAAGGAAAAACCCACAATTCTCCCTGAAATCACT
This sequence comes from Oryzias woworae, assembly GCA_016861445.1. NCBI lineage: Eukaryota > Metazoa > Chordata > Actinopteri > Beloniformes > Adrianichthyidae > Oryzias > Oryzias woworae. Next base: position 1,809,348 of record BOLG01001158.1, read on the forward strand.
TGAAACTTACAAAAGTAACAATAAATAAAAATTTATTGAAAATTAAATAATCAAAATCAGCCATCAATTTTGAATTGCTGATTAACATAATTATTTAAAAAAACAAACTAATGAAACAGGCCTGGACAAAAATGATGGTACCTCTATAAAAGATTGAAAACTATTTGACCAGACTGACATGATTAACTCAGGTGTGTCCTTTAATTGACATCACAGGTGTTACCAAACTCATAATCAGTCAGTCTGCCTATTTAAAGGGAGACAAGTAGTCACTCTGCTGTTTGGTGAAAAGGTGTGTACCACACTGAACATGGACAACAGAAAGCGAAGGAGAGAATTGTCCCAGGACATCTGAAAAAGAATTATAGATAAACATCTTAAAGGTAAAGGCTATAAGACCATCTCTAAACAGCTTGAACTTCCTGTGACAACAGTGGCTCATATTATTCAAAAGTTCAAGACCCACGGGACAGTAGCCAACCTCTCTGGACGTGGCCGCAAGAGGAACATTGATGACAAATTGAAGAGACGGATCGTTGGAATTGTATCCAAAGAGCCCAGAACAACCTCCAAAGAAATTAAAGGTGAACTCCAAGGCCAAGGTACATCAGTGTCAGATCGCACCATTCGTCGTTGTTTGAGCCAAAGTGGACTTCATGGGAGACGACCAAGGAGGACACCACTGCTGAAAAACAATCATAAAAAAGCCAGACTGGAATTTGCAAAAATGCATGTTGACAAGCCCCAAAGCTTCTGGGAGAATGTCCTTTGGACAGATGAGACCAAACTGGAGCTTTTTGGTAAGGCACATCAACTCTATGTTCATAGACTCAAAAACCAAGCATACGAAGAAAAGAACACTGTCCCTACGGTGAAACATGGAGGAGGCTCAGTCATGTTTTGGGGCTGCTTTGCTGCATCTGGCACAGGGTGTCTTGAATGTGTGCAAGGTACAAAGAAATCTGTAGACTATCAAGGCATTCTGGAGAGAAATGTGCTGCCTTGTGTCAGAAAGCTTGGTCTCAGTCGCAGGTCATGGGTCTTCCAACAGGACAACGATCCAAAACACACAGCCAAAAACACCCAAGAATGGCTGAGAGAAAAGCGTTGGACTATTCTAAAGTGGCCTTCCATGAGCCCAGATCTGAATCCCATTGAACATCTGTGGAAGGAGCTGAAACATGCCATTTGGAGAAGACACCCATCAAACCTGAGACAACTGGAGCAGTTTGCTCATGAGGAATGGGCCAAAATACCTGTTGACAGCTGCAGAACGCTCATTGACAAATACAGAAATCGCTTCATTGCAGTGATTGCCTCAAAAGGTTGTGCAACAAAATATTAAGTTATGGGTACCATCATTTTTGTCCAGGCCTGTTTCCTTAGTTTGTTTTTTTTAATAATTATGTTAATCAGCAATTCAAAAGTGATGGCTGATTTTGATTATTTTTATTTATTGTTACTTTTGTAAGTTTCAAGTGATTTCAGTGAGAATTGTGGGTTTTTCCTTCTTTAACTGAGGGGTACCAACAATTTTGTCTACGTGTGTAATTACATTTTTTTTTAATGAAACTTCAATAACTGACTTCTAAAGGGGCTATACCATGAAAAATCAACTTTAACTGTATTATAACGTTCATTGCTACCTATAAACAACCCCAAAGCAGTATTTTAATCAGTTTGATCCATTTCTGAAATTTTCTCTAAAAACCTGCGCTCTGAGCATCAACTCCTCCCAACCCACAAAAACAAGCGAGTTACCAAGAAATGACATCAAAAAGTGGGGATGGCCCCCCTTCAGGTAGAGTCTGTACCGCCAGCACCGCCTCCAGGCCAACACACACTCCCAATTTCTCAACGGAGCTAGAGGCCATCGGCAAAACGCTTTTATTTTAAAAGCACAGTACAGACGGATCTAACAGGTGTTTTTTTTACTGTTGGACGTTGATCTCTATGGTGGCCGGGCTCCTTTAAGGAACACACACACATACACTTGTGCAGATGCAGTCACAGTCTGTGGAGTTTGTGTTGTGTAACAAAGGCCTAGAAGATTTAACCCTAACCTAACCCTAACCCTAACCCGATGGCAAAAAACATTCTGGTGATAAATCTGTATGAATGGTGCAAGCAGAGGTGTGATATTGGAAAGACAACTGCAGAGAAAAAACAAGCTATTTCCTGATGGAGGTGCAAAGGAAGCGAGCGACAAATTACAAAAACTGGTTTGAACGTGGATTACTGAGACGGAAAGGTGGGCGTGTCTCCAGGAAAATGAAAGCAAAGAGGATTTTTGATACGAGATGATGCTTCAAAGAGAAAAGAAACTTTCACCGCCAGTGCTGATCAGAACAGAATACAATGTTCTCATCATTTCAGTCAATCCTGAAATGTTCATCTGGTGTTGTCTACATTTGACTGGATTTCATCACAAAATGAACCAATTAACCATCACCATTCTGTCTGTGATGGAATAAACGCCGGTCTCTAATCGACGCCGGGATGGCTGCCACATTTTTGGAATAAACATTCGGGCTACTAAAGGCAGATACACCCTATCCACATCCATCTTTAGGATAGATGTGGATATGTGTTTGCATGAGAAAACCGCAGACACGCTGCCGAGGTCGGCTCTAAGTTAACGTCACGAAATGAGCGGCACCCACAAGGAGCGAAAGGCGGAGCCTCAGAAATGGAGTTTTCTTACTTCTGGATAGGAAAAAAGTTCCCAAAAATAACGAGTATTTCATAAATACTTAATTCTTTTGTGTGCCAGAGGTAATATATGATCATTTATATATAGATATAGTTTACTGACAAGCTTAAGAAAAGCATAGAAACAAAAGGTTTTGGAGTCAATCTCTTTAGGTGATCTTACAACCCCAGTTGTTCCCCTTTTTCAGGCCTGTGTGTCTGTATGTGTTTCCCCTTTTTGTGTGCAGGTCCTGGTTTAGTGGAGTCTCCACCCTCTGCAGATCTGGCATGTCTAGTCAGTGTAAACTATATTCACATATATGATCATAGCTTTCCTTTATAACACTAACAAACATATTTGTGAAATATAATTTATTTTTCTGGACTAAAGTGTTACCTAAAGCGTTTTACAGATCACAGCTAGCTCCGCAGAGAAAGTGTGTGTGCATTAGCCTGGGGGTGGTGCTGGCAGCGCAGACTCTTTCTGAAAGGGGCGGTCCTTAGTCTATGAAATCAGTGGATGAGAACCTGCTCGTTTCGCTGCTAGAGGAGGGGCTGCTGCAGAGAGCACAGGTTTTTAGTGGATGACGCAAAAATGCATAAATGGATGAAAATACCACTTTGAGGTTGTTTGGTATGCTGACACTGACACATGGAAGGTGAAACTTCAGCTGCTCTTCTTTGCACTTCATTCAAAGTCATTAAAGAACTGCATGATTATTGATAAGGAGCAAGTATGCATGCACAAATGAAGGTCATGTAATGTAGAGTGGGAATTACTGAATTATGTGATCTGACAGCAGGAAGGAAAAGGTCTGAGAATCTTATTTCTACTTGTAGTTGTGATGGAAAGATTCTGGGTGGTGCTAAAGAGAGCTGGAAAGATGACAAAACAGACTAATAGTTTAGTAAGAAAGGAATTTCTCAAGGACTTCTGAGCCTTCAGGCATCAGATCCCTTTAGGAAGTAGGTCAGACATTTAGATCAAAAAGAAAACTTTGGGAATGGTGATTCAGAGAGGACATTTCTCCATGCTGAGGCCCGTCACTGCCATCGTGATCAGAAAGCCGGAGCTGAAAGTTTAAACTTGAAGAGTCTGGATCCTCCATCTGAGCATTGATCTATCTGCATCTGTTTGACTTTGACAGCCTCTTTATTTCCTTCCTCTGGCTCCTTTCCTTCCTCTTCTATTTTTTTCTTCTCAGCATCTGCAAAAGTCAAAGACTTGAGCACTGAAGCAGATTCAGCACTTTCTCTGAAGTTCTCATTGGTCATTCAGGACAGGCGCATGCCTCCCCCTGCTCCCCAGAGACATATTGAGACTACAAACTTCCTCATGGATGTTTGCTGGCAAGACCTCAGCCTGTGGAAAACTCGAATTCAGACTTTTCTGTGTGACTCACTTCAATCATGTTGGAATCAGCATTTCAGGAAACAGCAAAGTTAAACTCAAAGTTTGTTCTGTCACTTGGTGTCAGTCCACATCAGCACCTGATTTCAGAGATTTCAGCCTCTGGACTCTGATTTGACAGGACGAGAAACTGAATCCTGTTTGTTTGGATGAGCAATATAAGGGTAAAAGAAAACGTTCACAATCATCAAATGTGTCTGCAGATCTGTGTTTAGTCCTTTTTGGGTCATTTCATCAGTGTTTAGTGTTTTACAATAGTTATTATTTATACTCAGAACAGAACATCAATGTGATTCACACAAACACTATACATTTGTAGTAAAGATGAAGACAGAAGGAAAGTTTGATGACAGAGGCTCTAAAGTCACACTACAGTCCTGTCTCTTTCTCTGTAATAATTTGGTTAGTAGTTAACCCTTTACCACTGGAAATGTCACTGTTGAGACATAAGTAACACTCGCTTTTTGACATAGGCCCACTGTAACACTTCAGCTGTTTACGCAGGCTAATTCTGTTGCCGTCATCAGTGTGTGAATGTGTGTGAATGGGACTGTGACTGTAAAGCACTTTGGGCCTTCAAGGAAGGTAGAAAAGTGTTATATAAGTATACGTCCTTTACCATTTATTTAGTACAGCACATCATAATCAACAAACCAAAACAGAAAAGAGATTTAGAAAGAAAATGTGTTTATCAATCTAAGAATTGTCACACTCTTGTCAACCTGCTTGTGAATTTCAATAACATACAACTTGTAAACCCTTTTGGGTAATGTGAGCCCACCTCCTGGTCACGGTAAGAACTTGTGCAGCAGAATTCAGAAGAATCGGAAGGTTCTTAATGTTATTTTTTAGAAGACCAGCAAGAGCGTTACAATACTCTGCTCATGATAAAAGCGTGTATCAGCGGACTCTTGCCCAATGTCTATGATGAAAAAAATAATTTTTATCACCTGCTTAATATGAACTTATGTCAAATATAACAAACAATTAAAAGAAATGATGATGATTCTTTGAGTTTCAATAACTGCTTCTCTGTCTTGGCTTCTGGACCAATAACTATAATTTCAGTTTTTTTTCAGGTTTAGCTGTAAAATTAAAATTGCCATTTAAGCTTTAACATCAAAATACAGCTAAAAGTAGGGGTGTGTATTAGCAAGAGTATGGCAATATCAATCACAATACACATGTCATGACAGGTTACATATACCCATATATCCCAAGGCAATACCAGAGACAATATTTCAATTAAAAAATATATAACTAAGAAAACCTTTATCTGAATATTAATTCATCTTTCCCATTAGTAAAATTGTAAAATACATTTTATTCAATGATCAGAGTGGTAAGCACTGCAACTGTATCTGTCAGGGCTCAGCCACCTGCTCCACCTCTGACCTCCAGAGGGAGCCCTCTCCTGAATACTAATCCTCCATCCGCGGTGTCTCATCAGACTCATCAGTCTCACCATATATATGCCCTGTCTGGACTTTGCTCTCTGTAAAGTATTGTTTTGTGTTGTCAAGCAATTCTGAGTGTTCTCTCATGTCTATTGCCTCCTTGTGTTTGACCTGTGCCTGTCTCATCATTTCCCCATCTCGGTCCATGCCTGTTGACTCCTGTTTTGGCCTTGCCTGTTTTGGTCATTATTAAACTCACCTGACTGCACACGGATCCACACACCTCCGCCTTCGTTTCGGCATCTCATATGCAAGTTGTTTATAACCGAGCAAATTCATGGTGCTTTTCTTTTGGTAATTTAAGAAATATTTTTTCAACACTCAATAATGTTTGATTTTCACAACAAAATATCATTTAGCATAGGAAAAAAACCACAAGGAATAAATGTGCTTTGACCAATAACGTTATATATGGTTGAGAAAATAAAGAAAATAAAGTGCTGTTTATTTCCAACACTAAATGTAGCCAAACTGGTTCTTTTAAAACTGTTCCGGGGCCTCTTTTTTCAGACCATTGTACACTAAACTCTTATCCATCAGGTACCTGAATTAGAATATTTTGCTGTGAAGTGTGGTAGAACTTTGGCTTGCTTCGTCTTCAGCTTTTTGACTGAAGATCTATGCACAGTGCACCCAGCCGTCTGGTCTCACTTATTCGTACATGAGCCGTGAAGCACCGAAACTTCCATATTCATACAGTACCCAGATTTGGTCAGTACTCATACATACGTAAAACGGAGTGCATGTCTCATTTCACTATGTAAAAACATCTGCAAGATTCATGAGTTAACATCTTTCAAAATATGGTTCTTGTAAGATCTTGTTGTGTTGGTGCAGTGTAAAGCTACTAAAAAATGCACAGTGTGCTGTGGTGCCAACTAGTGGTTGAGGTTTTAAAAGATCCTTACCATAAAAAATCAGCTTTTTGAGCTTTTAAGTGTATTATACAGTTCATTCCTCACTATAAAGAACCCCAAAGCGGTATTTTGATCCGTTCATGGATTTTGAGTAATCCTCCAAAAACCACCACTCATAGCTGCAGCTCCTCCCTACCCATGAAAACGAGCAGATCCTCACTGTGTGACGTAGACCAGTGAGAACCAATGGGAACACCCCCTACCAGGAAGGGTCTGCGCTGCAAGCCCCGCCCCCCAGGCTAACCCAAACACACATGCACTTTCTCCGCAGAGCTAGCGTTGATCAGCAAAACAACTCATAGAAGAAGTGGTTCCTGTTGATCTGCAGAGAAAACAACGGCTAGCTTTTTTACAATGTCTTTGAAATGGAGAAAATGTTTTTTAGACTGCGAGAGATTTCACTGTTTGTTCAAGAAGAGCCTGATCATCAGAAATGGTTGGAGTTTCTCTTCAGGAACGCGCCACAGACCAGCCAGCAACTTTTTCTCTGTGACCACCACTTCACAGATGACTGTTTGTTAACCTTGGCCCGTATCAAAGGGGATCGTCCGGGAGACTGATCCTCAGAGCTGGAGCCAGTCCAACAATCAAACCTGATGAAGATGCCAGACCTGTAAGGAAATCATACAACTAGCTGAGATTATGCAGTTTAAGCTAATGCTACACTTCCACTGATTTATGTAAATTATTTTTTTCAGATGTTGGAAACCTGTTTTTTAATTTGCTGAGTTTTGCTCATGAGATATAATATACATTGGTGGATGTTTGAACTTACATCACTGATTTTTTTTTTTTTACTGCAAAAGCTACTGACAAGTTTCAAATAGTGTTATATTTACATACATAGCAATGTAATTCATTGTTACTTAATGATGCTTAATGACCTGAATCAACAGTATTAATATCTGATCATAAGTTACAAACCAGATATTGATAACAAACTAAAGTAAATGGTGTGGTCTCGTTAAATAAATCCAAATCCGTCATCATTACTTCCTGATACGTGTGCCGTCATCTTAAAACCAGTCGACTACAGAGTCCCAGTCAGTCTGAGTCACGTTTTTAGGGGAACTACAGTGCACACTCAAAGTAAAGCAAACTCTTTAAAAGTGACCAGGATGGATCAAAAGTGAATCCATGAGAGGAACAGAACATGGTAACGTTCTGGACATATATGTAAAGAAGCAGATAGAGATGGTTTGGACATGTTAAGAGGAAGAACAGTGATGATGTTGGTGAAAGAATGTTGAGGTTGGAGATACCAGGAATAAAGACTAAAAGGAGACAAAAGAGGTCGCATTCACCTCTACCAGCTGACCTCAACATGGTTCACCCAACAAAGTTGAGCATGAAGCAACCGTGGCAGACAAACCACCTAGACTCTTGGCTCTAAGTGAGTCAGAGTACGTGTGACGGTGTTGAAAGGAGGACATAAGGGTGGTTGGTGAGAGTAACAAGGATGTTTTGCTCACAGGTCGCGTGATTTTTTTTCTTTTTTCAACTTAAATTTCCTGCAATAGACTCAGAGTAACAAAGTCAACGTGAGTAAACCGACTGCCTGTGTCCTAGTGGTGGTAGAGCAAACATGCAGCTGTGTCCGTGACTTTAATTCAGCTGTTTTTCTCTTCCTCTTCTGGACCACAAGAGGCCCCCTCACTCTGTTCTTCAGTCCCAGCAGACTGACAGCTGAAGAGGTCCCATTTGTTCCCTGATCTCTGCTTGGAGGGCCATGACAGCCTGAGAGGGGTCCTGCTGGCATCAGGCACCCCCATGGTGGTGACCCTGAGACCTGTTGGACCCCCTGCCCCATTTATTGATGTCTGCAGATGTGCCTGCCTGCATGATAATGGTCTTCACAGGGGGCACCCCTTGCAGTGCCCATCCATAAATCAGGCAAGGGACAGACTGAAACTACCCTTTCAATGTGTGTTTGTGTGTGCATGTTCACTTGAGAAGTTCCATGTTGCATTATTGATGGCCCTGGGGGGTGAGGCATAGAGAGAATAGCGGCAGCAGAGGAATGGGGGCTGCTGGATGCCTGAGGTGGGAGGGGCCTGGCTCTACCTCCTTGGAGGTTGCTCATGTCTGGGTCTGGGCTTGTAAGTAACAAGCACAAGCTGTACCTTGTTCTTATAGATGTTTTTTTTTTTTTGTGGGGGGGGGCTCCTCTGCTGGAACCACCAAAGGTGTCAGGTGGTGAGAGCAGTGCTGGCAGATCCGCTGGAACCTGCGGAGACCTGACAGGGGTGCAAATTGGCAGATTAGGCTTCCGGCAGTCACAGCATCTGTAAAGCTTCACAGTAGTGACTGCTGTCAGGGAATGAACCCCCACTGCCCCCTCCCCTGTTTATTGATCTTCTCTCAGTTGGATTAGTTTCATTCTTGCATCTCCAGGATGTGACGATTCCAACCTCAAATGGGATGCTTCTGCAATGTCACATGTTCTCTGACTCACTTTGAGCCCAGAGTCTAGTTGCTTTGTCTGCCATGGTTGCTTGCTGCTCAAACTTTGTTGGGTGAATCATGTTGAGGTCGGCTGGCTGAGGTGATCCTATGTGGTTGTAGTTTGACTAGGGGAGTAATCGTGTTTCAGTGGGGATTGGTGCAAGCTCACTGATGTTTCCAGAACATTACAAAACCAAACCTGTAGATGCTGTTGGAAGCTGTAGCTTGACACACTGGACATGTTGCAGGTGACATCCAAATAACACTTGCTCTTTAACATACTGTCACTCCTTGATCGCTCACGCAATCAACAAGAATCAGTTGATTCTTTCTCAGAGAAAAGCAACTTTTCATAGCGGCTCTGGGCTGTTGTGCAGCACTTTAAGTTAAGCTAATTTGCAACGTTTTACATTAGCAATGTGTTGCATAACAGCACAAAGCCACTTTTCTCCATGACAGAATAAGATGGAATTATGTTTATTGAAAGACTGAAGGGTTATGATAGTTGAAAGAATGTATATGTAAAGCAGCTCTCTGATCAGAAAACATCACAGACGTCTGATCGTTCCATATTAAGGAACTGACCTCCTGGAAACTAATGCTGCTAAAAAAGGGTCAAATTTTAATGGGACTTTGTTTTCATTTATGCCTAATGACATTGTTTGTTTTATTTTACAAAAGCTGCCGATAAGGGTAAACACAACAGAGGACGCGGTGTTAGCTCTGCAACAAGGAGGCAAGTCAAACTGTCAAACATATCCACATTTAAGGACCAAAGAAGCAGCAGTCAGAACAAAAGCTGTGAGCATGAACTTGAATTTTCAAGTCAAATGTTTCCTTCCATCTGTTAAATCAGCTCTCTTCAGTTCATTTTTTAAAATTGCAACTTTGCAGCTAAGACGTTACACCTACAATTTTAGATAGTTGCTGTGCTCTGTGGTCAGTTATGAACTAAAGCCATCTGACTGATGATGTGTTGGTCACAAACAAAACGGTTCTAATAGCCGACTCTTGAGTGAATGGCAAGAGCCGGCTCCTAACCGGCAGCCGTGTTTTGTTATTTATTTATTTATTTAAAACTTGATTTCACCCTCTCTTACTTTTTTCTCTCCAAACTGCATATGATTGGTCAAAATGTGTTTGCTTTGCGCTGAGCAGAAAAGTTGGAGGTGTGTGTGTGTGTGAGAAAGCTCATTAGAGAGACAGCAGCAGCGAGTGCACCAAGTATGAAGGAGAGGGACAGAGAGCGCCAGGTAACAGAAAGAGAAATGAGTTACACTGGAAAAAGAAACAAAATCTGACACCATGTCACTTTATAAGAGTCTGAAGAAAACAGCTCCAATAAGAACCGGTTCCACAGCCAAGCTGCACCTGAGAACTGAGAGAACCTTCTCCAGAACAGGGCAAATCATTACTGACAGCTCCTCAAAATTAAGACATTTATTTTTAGGTGCCAACCTTTACAGTGATTGAAAATCTTTCTTCACATTTTAATTTGTGTATTTGTGTTTTAGCATAGCAGTGTTTTGTGTTATTTTGCTTTAAATTTGTTTAAAGTAATCAAACAAATAATAATATAGTTAAGATTTAAATGCTAAATAGCTGGTTAAAAGTTAGAGTCCCATTACTTGTCACGCACCTAGGTGTGTGACATCTGTTCTATTATGCATTCGACTCATGCGCTGGCATAGTGGTGAGCAGCAGACACAGCCGTGCTCGGAAACAATTTGGTGGTTTAACCCCCCACCCCCAATCCAACCCCCTAATGCTGAGTGTTAGGCAGGCAGACATTTCAATTCAATTTTCTTTATATAGCCCAATATCACAGCTGTAGCCGTCTCATTGGACTGATATCAGTATTTTGCAAAAACAAAAAGTCAAACATGAAAAAGTAAACAATAGCTGGTTGGTTAAACAGACTAAACTGAACAAACATCTCTGTCCTTACACCCTCCTTCTCAGTGAGGAAAAACTCATAAAAAAAAACTTTTTTAGGGGGTGAGGGTTGGGGTCGGTGGGGGGGAAAGACCGTCATGTGTTGAAGGACCTTCACATGAAGGAGAGATCCTCAACCCCGGACGGACAGGTGATGTGCTAGAACTATTATAGAAAAGTGAGCTTAATTAATTCTACAACTACATGTTTGAATAACAAATATATGTCTAAGAAACAAACACGTCTAGATAAACAGCTACAAGTTAAGATAACAGCTAAATATTCAAATAAACAACGACATGTGTGAATAGTGTAGCAGATTTAGAGTTTGACTCAGTTGTGGATTTGAACTCACAACTTTCCAGTCTCGGGTCTGCTGAACTGTTTTTTTGTTGTTGTTTATATCCTTTACTTTGTACATTTTATCTGCAAGGAATAAATAAAGGTGTGTGCATATTATACACGTATATAAATAAAACATATTAGTTATTCATTTTGGGCATAATTTTATATAGTTGTTGATAATAAATTGAATAAAGCAACAAAACAGCTGTTTGGGAGCCGAAAGAGCCGGCTCTATTTAGTGAGCCAATTCAAAAGAGCCAGTTCTCTGAGAAGAGCCAGAATTCCCATCACTACATCTGACTAGTTTTGAAGGCATGACAATTTTCCCATTTTGTCTTAAAGGTATTTATGTTTAGTCACTTACAGAGGCCTTTATCCAAAGATACAGAGGAAATCAATTAAAAAAATTGAGGAGAAGGTCTTGTGTGGTTGGAGCATTGGGTCTGGAGCGCCTTGGGGGGGTGGGTTCCTGTCCTGGTGGGGGCTCCAGCTCTTCGCACTCTCTATTCCTCCCACTTCCTGGCTTGGGGGCTGCCTGGTCCAATCCTCTGTCTCAGGCTCCGTGGTGGGGCTCCGGTGCGTGTGTGAGTGGTTGTTCCTAGATGCTTGTCTGTCACTCGCTTCGCTGTACTCGCTGTTTTCACCGTGTTGTTAACGTTACATCATCTCCGCTGACACAGGGTCACAAAGCATCTGGTAGAGCATAATTTTGGCCACATAAAACCATGACGACAAGAGGCTGATCACAGAGATCCAGAACTACCACATCCTTTTTGATACAACACATTCTTTATATAAGGATAACGACTAAAAGGACAGAGCCTGGACTGAGATATTGCAGGCTGTTGGACTTGATAGTGAGTTTGTGTAATATGGACATTCACACTCAGATTGGAAAGTATGCTCACCTTTTTAAATCCGTTGTTGATGGTGAGTCACGCAGAAAAAGAAGTGTAGTGAAAATACTTCAAAATCACAGCGGAATGGGGGTTTGTTTACCATGACATCATATTTAAATGGCGGGTTCTCGCGAGCAGAGAGCAGAGCAGAGGTTGCTGGCAGAAGGACTGCAAGCAATCTGTTGTCAGTGTGAGTTACTGACTGTACATAGACCGCTCTGCACCCGCACCGGAGCCGGACTGGATGCAGTGTGACCCCGGGGTCAGGAGGACCCTTGGGTGCCTGGATTGGCCATGCTACTGCACTGTATGCCGCTGACTCTGGGGTTTGCAGGGCTGGGTCTCCTGCCTTTGCTGGAGCATTCAAGGTGATCAAAGTACAGTCTAAGAAGCACACATTCATTTAATCTACCTGCTTATACACTTTTCCACAAATATGAGCATGGGAAGTGTTTTTTTTTTACTCCTTTCCATGAATGTTGGTTATTCAAATCCCGTGTGTACCTGTCTGTGTATAAGTTACACTTACAACCTGTAAATAGTTGTGTGCATAATATTTGCTAGTGTGTGTAGGTGTGTGTGAGAACTAAGTCATGCAATTTACTCAGTATTATCAACTGCCCCTCCCTTTTTCTATCTCCCCATCTTAAACCCTTATACCTCCATCTCAAGCATCCCACTTTCTGCCTCCCTCTTGTTTTTTTCCTGTCCAGTTCAACAGGAAATGCATATAAACATAAATACATAAACATAATTATATTAAATAAAGCCTAGCTTCAAATATAAAAGGGGTTTATACAAATATACACATGGTTTGTCTGAAGATCCATAAATGCCTATTGCAGGGATAAAGAACTCCAGGCCTCGAGGGCTTCATTCTTGCATGTTTTCCAACTTATCATGCTCTGGCATGTTCTAATTGGCTGGACACACCTGGAACAGGTAATCAGTCATGAATAGGGTTTGGATATCTAGAAATCACACAGACAACTGAATGACTAACCCTCAAGGCCTGGAGTTGCCTATCCCTGCCCAATTGTAACAGTAAAATCTGTCCAATACAGGAAGGAGGCCTTCAGCTCTGATCAGCTTACTCATCTGTTGAGCAGGACAAGTAAAAAAAGAGTCAGAATCACCCTCAGAAATGTTTAGAAACAATTTTTGGAAACGGTGCATTCCTGTTAAGACAATTTTCACTGTCACTGTATTCTTACCTTTTCCTCCCACACATCCACATCCCCCCCATCAGTTGTAAGTATGGCTGCTGCTGCAGACAGGTGTGTTGATGGAGAGCAGAGTGCTGCTAGCTTCATGCTATCTTCTGCATCTTTTAGGTCGCAGACAGATGCACACAGGCCCAACTTAAAATACTGGAGCCTGTGGTTCGCTCACTAGGAAAAAACTTGCTGTTTCACCTGCTGTGAAATGACTGCACCCCTCTTATCATCAGATCTTTGCTGTGAGGGAAGCATTGGTGAGCCACCAGCAAATGAGGCCTGAGCTTCTTTCTTTCATTTCCAGTGCTGACACGTCACTCAGAGCACCAGCAGCTGCAAAGCCTATGATGATCTGATCATTTCATACTTCAGTGTGACAACACGGCCCATTCTGTCAGGCAGATGACTGGCATGCTTACAGAGCACACGTGTGCATGAGCTGGGATCTGAGCCGCTTCCTGAACTCCCATATCTGATGTTGCATGCTAATGTGTAACCTCAAGGGCGCCCAGAATAAAACCCAAACACGGAGACCCAGCTTTGAGCTTGTCCTCCGGGTTTCCTGCCTGCACTCTCACTGACTTTTTGGAGAACATTCACAGTTAGTGCTGAAAAAAGGAATTGTGGGCTTGCAGCGCAAGGCTCTGCAGGGCACTGAATGGGCCTGATTACACATTGAAATCGTCTTTTATTTAACAGGTGGTGAATCAAAAACGGTGGAAGGAAGTGACGTCTTCAAGACAGTCCGGTGCTTTCTGAACTGAGACAAGGAGGAAGGAGGACAACAGATGATAGACAAAGGAGCCGACCCACTGCAACAGAGAAACTGGATATGCAAAACGGCTCCACATCCCACAGATGAGGAGCACTCTCTGTGTGAAACATACAAATTTAAACCATAGGATGTTTGTAAATACAAAGAAAAAACCTCCTGTAAGATGAACCATGCTGATATGAAAACATATGGCTCTGTTTTTTTAGTCTTTTTTTATTTTCTGTTTTAACTAGAAATCTGATGTGCGGCAGCTGAACATTCTCATTCTGTTGAATAATGATGTTTTCTGTTGAAGGAAAAAGCAAGATAAATCTGTTACATTTGACAGCAGAACATTCTGGAGCATTCATCCATCCAAATGTCATTCATATATATCTTCTGGGTTAAGCTTGGTTTTCACAACCACAGGTTGTAGCCTTTGGTGGGAACATAGATGAACTTGACAATCCTGCTTTGCCTACAGAATCAGCTCCTAACTACAAAGGACTGATACAAGCTCTGTATCATTGCAATTGCTGCATCACTTCATAGGTAGTGTCAAGGTTCAGTCTTCCAACTCCTCATCCAACCACCAGAGGGAGCCCTCTCCTGCGTATTGACTGCATCTGCTCCTTCCTCACTCCAACTCCCATGATGCTCTGCTGCCTCTGCTGCCCTCAACAGCTGTCTCCTATTCCAGCTCATCAGTGTTGCGCATTTAAGCCTGCTCACCTCTGTACTCTGTGCGAAGTCTTGAATTGTGTCAATATAGTCAGCATGAGCATTTATCTTAATGTTTTTCCTCTTTGTGTCTGACCCTTGCCTGTTCCTTGCCATCCTGCCTCTCTCCTTGTGTTTGACACTGCCTGTTTTTTTGACTACATTTATGCCTTGCCCCTGCCTGGTACTTTTTCTAATAAATCTGTTGCATATAGACCCAACCATCTCAGCGTCCTTGTTACAAATGATTTCGCCAAACCTGGATCCAGCAATGAGTCCACCCACGTCATCAGATCCTGCAGGATTAACAAACATGCTGTTGGAACATGGAAAAACAGCTTTGTCATTTGACGGTTGCCGCCGACATCGTCATGGCATTACTACAGGCTAACTCAGTGGCTAATCTGATACTTATGGAGGTGTCTCATTCTGTGCATAACAATCTGGTTTCCGGTCCACATCTTTTCATCACCAAATCATTTTGGTGGTAAGCCCAAACACTGCAATGGCTTCCTGATGCAATGCCAGCTATGTCTCCACCAACAGGCCCACATGTATCCGACTGAGGAAGCTAAGGTGTCCTTACTCTGCCGTCGGGTGAGGCGTTGGAGTGTCTGGCAGCTGTGCCGTCTGGAGGTTCTCTGTCGTTTCACTTGTATGAAGCCTTCACCCGTCTGCTACGCAATGTTCTTCACCATGCCATCGACGCCAAAGATCCAGGGGAACAGCTTATGGACATTAAGCAGGGCAAAGAAACAGCTGCTGTGTACTCCCTGCGTTTTCGGACGCTGGCAGCCCAAACAGACTGGTATCCAAGTGAATTGAAGACTGTTTAATGCCGGGGCCTTTCCTCAGAGCTTCAGCGAGAAATCACTTGTCGTGATGAGAATTTGGTCCTGAGTTACCCTTTGCACTACCAGCAACATCAAATTATGTATACCCTACTCAGGGTGAACACCAGCACCTGGGGCCTACTCACCTGACACCTGAGGAGAAAAGCAGATGCCTGCGTGAGGATTTGTGCCTCTACTGTGGTCGACCTGGCCATCTACAAGCTTCTTGTCGTGACTGTCCACCTAGATGGTCAGGTGGGCCGGTGAGTGAAAATGTATTTACCTTAAAGCCATGATAGATTCAGGGGCAGCTGGAAATTTTGCCCACGCTAACCTAATTCCTCTGCTTCCCTGAGGCTCGCGGGTGGAAGTTTCCACTGTAGATGGTCATCCCCTGGGATCCGGTCGCATCAAGTTAATCACTCCTGGTCTTCAACTCACCATCTAGTTTGTCCACCAGGAGACAATCTCTTCGTCATTGACTCCCCGCAAAGTGACATAATTTTGGGCCTTCCATGGCTTGAGAGACATGAACCCAAAGAACTTCAAGTCTTCAAGTCCACCTCCTGTCTCCAACGGTGTCACCAGAGCTCCACTCATCAAGACACCCCCGCCGGTGCTCTTCAACGCAGCCAGATAGCTGCAACTAACGGCACCATGTGCAACCCGGCCTCCTCAGAGGACCTCCAGCCCCCTCAGTACTGGGACCTGTGCGAGGCTTTTGATAAACAACACGCCACGCAACTTCCTCCCAATAGGCCCTATGACTGTGCTATTGACTGCCTTCCTGCTAGGGGACGGGTGTTTCCCCTATCACAACCCGAGATCGAAGCTATGCAAGCTTACATTCAGGAGGAACTTCAGAAGGGCTTAATCCGATCTTCCACGTCCCTCGCTTCGGGAGCTTTGATTCCTCTTCGTAAAGAAGAAAGATGGCGGACTCCGTCCACGCTTTGACATCTGTGGATGCAATGAGATTATGGTCAAGTACTATTATCCCCTGCCACTGATTCCATCTGCCCTAGAACAGCTTCGACAGGCTTGCTACTTCACTAAATTGGATCTACGCAGCACCTGCAATCATATAGGCATACGTGAAAGTCTTTTTATGAATATCTGGTGATGTCATTTGGTCTTTGCAATGCGCCTTCTGTTTTCGTTACATGCTGCACAAACACGTGATAGTCTATACAGATGACATTTTGGTTTACTCCAACTCTTTTAATGAACATGTCTCTCACGTCCGGCAGATCCTCCAATGCCTGATTGGCTGTAACCTGTATGCCAAACGAGAGAAATACGAGTTCCACCAGACGTCCATCTCCTTTCTGGGTTATGTCATTAGTGTCCAGGGGTGGCCATGGATCA
This sequence comes from Oryzias woworae, assembly GCA_016861445.1. NCBI lineage: Eukaryota > Metazoa > Chordata > Actinopteri > Beloniformes > Adrianichthyidae > Oryzias > Oryzias woworae. Next base: position 1,826,340 of record BOLG01001158.1, read on the forward strand.
GTGCAAGGTAGATTCTGTGCTACGGGGGCCCCAACCCAATACAGTGAAGGAGCTAAAGTGGTTCCTTGGCTTCGCCAACTTCTACCGAGGCTTCATCTGGGGGTTCGGCACCGTGGCAGCACCTATCACCTCTCTCCTAAAGGGATCACCCAAATGTCTCCAATGGACTACGGAGGCCACGTCTGCATTTGAGCCACTTTAGCATCTCTTCTTACAGTCGCCCATGGTACATCATCCGGATCCATCAGCTCCCTTCATTGTGGAGGTGGATGCCTCAAATACAAGGTAGGTGCCGTCCTCTCCCAACACCACGGTCAACAACCTAAAATGTTCCCCAGTGCATACTTTTCCTGCAATCTGACGGAGACTGAGTATAACTAAAACGTGGGAGATCGAGAACTGCTAGCCATGAAAGAGGCACTCGGAGTGGGGGCACTGCCTAGAGGGGGCTTTGCATAGATTCACAGTCCTAACTGACCATAAAAACCTGGAATAACTTAAAACAGCCAAAAGGTTAAATCCTCGACAGGCCCGCTGGTCCCTGTTCTTCTCTTGATTTTGGTTTCAGGTCACCTACCGACCCGGCTCAAAGAACGGAAAGGCTGATGAACTCTGTCACCAACATGAGACCTCAGTAGGTGAACCTCAGACCAGTGTTATTGCTCCCTTGATTCTGGCTCCGGTGCAGTGGGATATCAAGATGGAGCTGGTGAATTGTAACATCGCCAATCTGCCTCTGCTGTTCTGTCAGACACGGCAGGCACTCAATCACTAATACAGAACTCTTTTTGGTGGCCCACAATGCAGGCCAAGTTAGTGACGAGCTGTTCGTCTTGTCAGATGGCCAAGTCACATCGCCATTTCCCTGCCGGACTTTGCCCATACCACAATGGCCTTGGTCCCATATTGCAGTCGGCTTTATAACTGATGTACCTCTATTCCAAGGCAATACCGTCATCCTGTCAGTCATAAACTGGTTCTCTAAGTCCTACTGTCTGATACCGCTACCTAAGCTACCCACCACGCTGGAGACAGCAGAAATACTGTTGATCCATCTTTTGGCACTACGGTCTATTGGAGGACATTGTGTCGGACCGTGGGCCTCAGTTCACCTCCCGGGTCTGGCGAGAGATGTGCAAGAGACTGAACATCAACGTGAGTCCCACTTCTGGTTATCACCCCCAGTTTAATGGCCAAGTTGAACGTCTCAATCAAAAGATTACACGGTTCCTGAGGACCTATTGTAGCCATCACCAGGATGTTACAGACAGACAATCAACCAATCAACAGCCATTTACTGTCACCCTATCCATGCACTGCTTGGACCAGCCAATCATATGCATGATATCTATGCCTGGTGTGATGATTTGCTGGTTTGGTATTATGTTATAAATTTTTTTTTTCCCTTCTCTGGATCTTGTGCAGGCTAGCTGTGACTCCATCCATTCTTCTGCTGATCCCTGTAGCAGTCATTGTATGTGGTATTGTTCAAGACATATTTTATCAACCACTGACAGACCTATTTTCTCACTCTCACATACATACATCTCACTCTTAGTATGCAAACAGAAGACCCCGGCTGTCTGTGATGTTTGTGTTGTGTAGCAATGGCCAAGAAATGTTCATTTGATGTAGTGTTTAAACTTTGTGCGATGACATACACCAAAGAACATTCAGGTGCGAAATCTAAATTAATGGCGCAAGTAGATGCATGATACTGGATAGACAGCTGCAGAAAAAAAGCAAGCTATTGCCTGGTGGAAGTGCAAAGGAAGCGAGCGATAAATTACAAAACTGGTTTGAACATGGAACATGGAAAGGTGGGCGTGTCTTCAGGAAAATGATGCACATGAAAGCAAAGAGGATTTTTCATACGGGAAATTAGTGGAATTGGTGGAAAACCTCAAAAATCGTTCCAGACCTTGATTCTTGAACACACACTTAGGCATAATCAGCAAATTATAGCCTACAATGCTAATACATATGTCAGAATTTGTAAAAAAAAATATAACAAAACTTTTTTTTTTTTTTTTGTTACAAATACACCTTCCTCAGAAACAAAAGCCCTGGGGGCACACTTAGACCTCTTTAAGATGGCCACCCTAATTGGCGACAAGTCAATAAGGCGTCTACCTAAATAATGTCTATGGTTCCAACAAAGTGGACTGTACCATCAACACTATATGGATTTTTAAAGTGTTGCAGTGCACTGAGAAGCATATTTACAAAAAATATATAAAACGTATAGTTATTAGAGCGTCCTTTACACCACTAACAATTTTACTAACAAATTTGGGAACTTACCGTTATGTAATAGGTCATCCTATTACATATTTTGGAGGACATCCTCCAAAATATCAACTTGTCTCTTAGACTCAATCGCCCAAAAACGTTTTAAAAAACTTTCCCCCTAATAAATGAATCAATTTTAACTATAATAAATACCTTCTGAGGTTTGAAGGTTTGGCATTTAACTGATACCAGTTTAATGTAAATGAACAGTCCATTCATTGCACTCGAGTTAGCTACGGAGTCCGACAGGGCTCAGTTCTAGGACCCAGCCTCTTGATGCTTTACAATGTTGCCCTTAGAAAACATAATCAGGAAACACAGTACTCATTTTCAGTGTTATGCAAATGATACACAGTTGTATTTACCCATTAAACCTGACCTAAATGACCACATAAAAAAACTTGCAAGTGCATTGATTAGAGACATCAAGACCTGAATGACAATTAATAACCCCCTCATAACCCAGCATTACACTTAGTCCTAAATACCTGAGAGATGCTCTATCTGATCAGATAGTCTCCCTGGATGGGGTAAATATAGCCTCCAATTCCACAGTTAGAAACCTGGGGGTTTTATTTGGCCAGAATTTTAAGGCTCACATATCACAGGCTTGTAAAACTGCATTTTTTCACTTACGCAATATTTCTAGGATCAGAAATTCAGTGGGTACGGAAAGTATTTAGACCTCTTTAATTTTTCACTCTGTTATATAAATGAGGGAAAAAATAACTTAGATGATTTTAGCAAATGGCTGCAATATAAAAATGAGTGAAAAATGTAAGGGGGTCTGAATACATTCCGTACCCACTGTATATTATCACGAAGTGATGATAAAAAAACTCATCCATGCATTTGTTACGTCCAGGCTGGATTACTGTAACTCTTTGCTAGCAGCGTGTCCTAAAAGTTCTTTAAAAAGTCTTCAGCTTGTTCAAAATGCAGCAGCTAGATTGTTAGCAGGAACCAGTAGAAGAGAACACATTACTCCTGTGTTAGACTTTTTCAGCTCAACACTGCCTCTGTAATGTTAGATTTTGTGGGTAAAGTCCCGTGAATTATGTTTGTTGTATTTATCTGCCATGTCTTAAAATCCACTCCGTGAAAATATTCTCTGACATTAAATTGGTCACAAACTGGTGACAAACAGCACAGCTCATTAGCATAGCATTAGGATAGCGTCGTAGCATGATAGCATCAGTGTGTAACAACCCCGCTGACTCCTAATCAACACTTTTTTTTTTAATTAAACTCTTTTGCTGCTGTGAGTCCAGCCGGTTTATCCTCTATTTCTGTTCGGATCCTGTTAAAAACCACCACGTCCTGCTGCTGCATCAGTTTAAGCTAAGCGCTACACAGAGAAGTGTACAGAAGCTATGGGGGTGGGGGGCGCTTTATGTGTTGACAAAATGCAGCAAGTTCTTTTTTTTTGTTTTGTTCTCCTCTGCGTTGCAGAAGAAGCTGCTCTGCTTGCTGATATTTTCATATCTGCTCTTTGCAAGAGACAGATGGACTGACTGCCTTTATACCGAACAACACAAACCCAAGAAAGCAGAGAGCTGGGAAAATACAATCTCAATTTTCCAAAAATAAATTGTCTACAACAAAAAATTGAATTAATTGATTATATCAACATATCTGTTGATCAGCCCTAGCTTCCACTTTGTCGTTAAGGGTAAACTCACAAAATCCACATGTAAAGGAGCTACAAACATTTTACAGAGATTGAAGATTCAATCAGAGAAAGTTGCAGATTTGTGAAAACTTAAAAAAAAGGGCCTTAAAGAGCTTTCCTATATTATAGCAGTGAATATGGCAGGCATCTAAAGAAACGTTAGCACAAAATATGTTTGTGATAAAAAGAAATACACAATGAATCAGGATTTATGTAATGTTAAGAAATATTTTGCTTTGTTCTCTTGGCATTAATATTTTGCATTTGATCAGCCATCCGAGGGAGCCATCACCAGAGTACGGAGAGCCTCTGTTCTCTTGTACACTCCGAATCCCATCATGCATCTGACCTCCGCCATCTTGTCTTCACCAGCTGCTCCTCATCAGCTCATCACCACCACTGCTTATATGCCTGCTCATCTCTCTGTTCCATGTATTTGACCTTTCCTTTTGACTGTTTAGTCTAAGCATTCTCTGTATCTGCCCGCCAGTGTTTTCTGAACCTTTGCCTGTTTCCCTCTTGTGCTGTGCTTTAAACTCTGTTTCCATATGGATCCACACGCCTCAGCCTCGTCCGCACACAGACACATTCCAGGTTAATTTCTTACAGCACACAACGTATATGTGAAAAAATTACTTCGAGCATGCTAAATAAAAAAAACAACAAACCTTGTTCTAGGTCGTTCTCTTTAGAAAAGGCTCCAACAGGTCTTAGGGTCAATTTTTCTTGAACTTGGGGCATTACAAGTTAACTTTTAAAGACAACAATAATACGCATAACCACAGATGATTTGTGATTTCTGTACTTGTGAGTTCCTTTTGTTGCATGTCTGATGTTTAGCATTAAAAGCAAAATGATTGCAAGTAGAAAAAATAAAAAAACTAAATGCTTTAAAAAAGTGATTTGTAATGATAAAGTAATCAGAGTGATGTTAATTTCAGTTTCTACAACCATTTATTTAAATAGAAATTTTGTTTTGTTTTTTTTTTTTTGTTATCAGTGATTCACTATTTGCAGTTATAAAATACAGAGTTCCTTCATTGAGTGCCAACTGTTTCTGAACAGCATCACTTTGAACTGCAAGAACTGTCAGGACACCGTTCCCCACAATGCATTGTTTTATAGTCATTCAGGCGGCTCTCGTGGAGCGCAGCGCCAATTTACAGTTGCGCTCGCCTAGGTAGGCACCTTGCAACCGCCCCTTTTTCACAATTGGGCCTTCAGTGAAGGTAGAAAAGCGCTATACAAGTATACGCCATTTACCATTTCATCAGGAATAGATAAGATATGATTTTGAATAAAAATAAAGAACACTCAGAAATGCAATTTGAATCATAAATTCTTGTAAATATGTCTTCCATCATGGTAAAATGCTACAAGACCATGTTAAATCTACCAAAAATACATTTTCCATTGGTGTCGGTTTTTAAACCAGTCGACCAATCAGGGATTTGGATTTGTGAAGTTTGGGTAGTTTCTTTTACAAACACAGAAGTGCCAACCGAGGGAAAAGCGATCATGAGGAAGTAAATCATCCTAGTTTGTGTCCGTCTGGAATTTTATGGCACCAAGTCTTTCATATATTGGAATAGAGCTGTGAAAAAATTAGTCTGGAGCAAGATTCATGAGATTTCCACTGCCTCATCATTTCACACCAAGCCTCTCGCAACTGTGAGTACATGCACTAGTATCGGGTAGTGACAGACCAGTGTGAACACAATAATTTTCACACTGGTATGTCTTTCAGCCTGATCTTGAAGGTGCCACACATGCCCGGTGTGTACGTAGCATTAGAGTCTCTTAACAGTCATAACAAACATGCCACTATTTAAAATGAGTTCGAATCAGCCACAGTTGTCTGATTTGATTACTTTAACTCTAAGCCAGCCAAGATCTGTGGCTTTTGGTTGTCAGATGCTGTTGACCACTTCATTCATTGTTTTAAGATGACTATACTTTCACATTAAGGTTTGTCTTTTTTGTCTAAGTTTTTATGTTTCTGCCATCAAGTCCTTCTCCTGGGGTTTGTCTATCACCTTCACTTCATGACAGAAAACTAGAAAAAATAAGAGAAAAAAAAAACCCCTTAACCTTCCTGCTTTACAATGTAGGTCACTGTGATTTATGTTTTATTTAGTCCTCTCTAATTCAGTTAAATCTGGTTCATTTTTAGGAGCAAAAATGTTAAATGTTCCGGGCTAATTTAACCGCTTAACACCGGCGCTGTCCCAACAACAGGAAAAAACACACGTTTTTTGATCTATCAGAACTCTGTCTGTTTAACACAATTAGTAATACTTCAACAGATGCATGGCTTAAACTTCAGTGTGTGGCCAAAACTCTCAAAAAGCTACTATCCATAGGTTTTTTAGGAACTCTGAGCTGCTGCATAGGGTGAACTTCCCATGCCACTCCAGCTGTAATCCTGATTACCTCTGGAGTGGCTGGATCTGAATCCTTCTGCTTTTACATCCCAACTATTTTTTTGTGTGGGGACTGGTGCTGTCCAAAAACCATCAAAAAAGTTCAGCCTCAAAGCTAAGGAGTTTTTTATCGGAGCGATGGTTGAATTAGAGTTAATGTTAGTGAATAATGACATTTTCTGGACTTAAACAGTTGACTTGTACAGGGATCCAGTGGGTTTGACGTCGGTCCAACGTTCTGCTGAGTCTAGCCAAGAAGATCAAAGGCAGCCCCATCCAGAACCCCTCCTAGGTGATGGCATTCATGGAGACACCACTGTCCCAGTTGGATACCTGACAAACTTCCCCCTCAGTATGTTCATTCAGGATGGTTTAATTTCGGGATTGGAGCATCCCTTCAGGCCCACACTCAATCAAGAACAAGCATTTATGTCAGAAAAGAATGGACCTGTGTTTGATGCTCTGCCAGAGGAGAGCTCCTACGCTGTTTGCATGAGTCAAAGCTGAAACAAAATCTGTTTGTGAAGCTCCTGCAAGTTTGTCTGTGATGTCTTTTTTTTTTTTTTTGCCAGGGATGCTTTCAGACTGTAATCCAGCAAACATCCTCACATTGCTCTGAACACCCATGACAGAACACCCTGTTCTCTGGCTGCTGTCTGGTTTCCCAGAGGGGTTCTGAGCAGAAAGCACAGAACACGAGAAGATTTAAACTTGTGACTGATTTAGACCATAAAGTGGAAACAGTAAAAATGTCACTGATTTACACCAACATGTCAATTCTTTTGACAGCACAAAATGTTCTACTTGACTGAAAAGTTCAAATGAAGACTCTGACCTGAATCGTGAGATCCTGAAGATCAAATGCAGATCAGAAGCATTATGATGATCTGGACTTGGATTCCCAAGACAAGCGAAGATGGAGTCTAATCCGGATTTTTCCAGCATTTGAAGCCATCATTTTACTTAGTGGTGGAGTAGTGCAGACTAGAAACAAAGCAGACCGAGCTTGTCATGTGTGGTTCTACTAAAAAACATCTCACCTCAATAAATATATACAAAATACCTTACTAACCCCTCAGGGATGTTTTGGTTTTTTCCGTATTTGCTTCATGATTGTGCCAAGCTTCTCGGCACCATCCACCAGCCTTGGTGTTTTGGTGAGTTCTGCATTGTTTATTTTAGTGTGTTAATCGTGTGTCTTCATGCTCTTACACACGTGATGTGTGATGTGATGATGTTCAGAGATCTGTTTTTTTTTTTTTTTTTTTAAGAGCTCTTTGTGAACATCAGTGACCATGTTTTCATGTCGATCACAGGCAATCAAAAATACATTAACAAACATATAAACCCACAAAAAAATTCAGAATCTATCCACTTAAAAAAAAAAAAAAAAAAAAAAAAGAAAACTTCAGTGATCGAAAAACAAATACTCCCCTTCAGTCACCTGCTTTTCTAGCACAGTAGTTTGTCGTGCGCTTGTAATACAATGAATCTGGAAGTAATCAAGTTCTAATACCGCTATTGTTGTCTTTTATGTTTTTTTATTTCATAGTTGCATTTCAATAAGCTTTAGCAATAGATTATTTTTTTTATTCCTAAAAACATCTTTTTAAAAAACAACATTAAACCAAGGGTTTGATAGGTTACATTTAATTATGTTATTGATATATTACAAAAAAAAAAAACTCATGGCTATAAAGAAAAGGCATTCTAATGAAGTTTAAGATCTAAAGAATTATCCTAATGTTTTTCATTAATAATTATAGTAATTTGTGTTGTGTCATTAACAAGAAAGAGGGGAAAAAAAATTGAACAAACTACCAAAGTTGGGTGTGGGTTTCAATCCTGGGCTTCTTTAGATTATGAAAAATGCGACATATGGGGGCTAACTCCATTCAGCATGAGAGTGGCTGACCTGATACATTTTGTGTCACTAAATAAAGACAGCTTCCCACAGAATGCTAAATCAAGGGTTCACTTGGTTGTCAGGAAAGGATTTGTTCATCCATGAATTTTTCATTGTTTTTAAACATGAATCCTGTGTTTCTGTTATAACAACATTATTTTATGAGTTTTCAGTAGCTGGCATAACTAAAAAGTTTGAGCACCCCTGATTTAGAGATTCTCTGGGGATGGTGAGCTTCAGTCCCGCTGTGTCTGGAAGACGGCTGCTTCCGTGGCGTTTCCGTCTCTCACTGACCGTGTTTGAACCAGGCTGTCCCACATTAACCTGAGAGGGCAAAAACAAGACTAAATTTAGGGGACCTTTTCTTTATTATTATTATTACATCGATGGCAGTGATGAAAATTACAAGCATGCCGAGTTCCATGACAGAAAAAATGACATCCAGAGAAGAGTAAAGATGAAAGACTCTTCTGATAAGTTCAGAAAGCTGTAGAAAAGTTAGATGGAATAAAAAAAAATGTATGAGAGCTGAGTGTGATGATGATTTAATGTCATATGCAGCTTGTAATTAAAAATTACAATGTAATTTGCGTTAGAAATTAAACCCCAAAAAACGTCAAATTAAAATGAAAATTACAGATAATGTTTTTCATTTTGACAATAAAAAGACAAAACTTTATTGAAGTGGGAGAGGAGTGGAAGTCACATTACCGGGAGCAAGACTGGAAAGGATTATTTTTCAAATTTTGGTCTGGGAGCAGGCTGGGACGGGATTACTCTCTGTGGGAGAGGGACGGAACGGGACAGAAGTGAAAATTCACTTCCATGTCAGCCTCTAGTGTGGATCCATTAGCAACGGGTTTATTGGCAAAAGCACAAGTAGAGCAGGCAAAGACAAAGTCAAAACGGTTCAGAATCAAAACACAGGAGCTAAGCGGGAGACGAGGAAAACAGGCGATGGTCAGTACACAGGAAAACAAGGAGACTAAATGCTTAGACTGCACAATGGGGAAGTTAGTACAAGACTACGCATTTCACTGAAGGCAAAGCAGAGCTTATAACAGTGACGGTGATAATGGGATAAGGATCAACTCAGGCTAGGGCTCCCTCCGGTGGTCGGAGGAGGCTGTAGCTGGTTGAGTCCTGACAGATCTAACATGCATTCAAAACGTACATGCTCAGAACAAACTGTAATTTTTCTCTCTGACAGTTGAAGGTGCCAGTGTGCTTGTCCTTTTGAGGCAGTGCATGACTTGTGGGACAGTAAGCTGATCCTCACTTCCATCTGACTGGTTATCTTGAAAAAAATACATGGTCCATGATTTACAGTTACAACATGATAATTTGTTGATTAGTAGTTTCAGCTCTGTGAAAAAAATACTGTTTGTCTTACAATAGTAGGTCAGGCGTTTATTTAAAAACACCATTCAGGGACTCTGTAGCTAACTTGACTACAATGAGAGGACTGTCCATTTACATGAACAAACTGGTACATATCAGATAAGTAGGATTTAAACCATTGAAGAGCAGATCCTCTGATCCTTATGTCATGCTCTAGTCTCTGGAGTAAGATGCTGTGGTCTATAGTGTCAAAGGCTGCGCTAAGATCTAATAGGACCAGAATAGAGATTAGTCCCTTTTCTGTGGCCAGTAACAAGTCATTAGTGACTCTAACTAGTGCAGTTTCAGTGCTATGGTGAGGTCTGAACCCTGACTGGAAATCCTCAAAGAGGCTATTGTCCTGTAGGTGGCAGTATAGCTGTATACTGTAACTACAACTATTTCTAATATCTTTGAGATAAAGGGGAGATTTGATATTGGTCTATAGTTGGCCAGAATGCCAGGATCTAAACTGGGCTTTTTCAGAAGAGGTTTAACAACTGAATATTTAAAAGACTGTGGCACATAACCTGTTTCTAGAGAAGTATTTATAATAGTTAAATTGATTCATTATTTAGGGGGAAGGTTTCTTTAAAAAGCTTAGTGGGGATTGGGTCTAACAGACAAGTTGAGGTTTTGAAGCATGTAATACTGATGTTAATTCTGCTAGATCTACAGCAGTGAAGCAGTCTAATGTTAGAGGTTTCTATAGATGCCTTTGTTTCTACTGTTTTAGCCTGCTCTGGGCTGATAGTAGGGATAAGTTTGTTCAGCTTTTGTCTAATATTTAGGATTTTACAATCGAAGAATGAAAGAAATTCCTCAGAGCTGAGAGCAGCAGGAATATGTGGTTCCACTGAGCTGTGACTGCTGGTCAGTCTGGCTATAGTACTAAAAAGAAATCTCGGATTATTTCCATTCTGTGTTATTAAAGCTGAATAGTATTGGGTTCTGGCTTTACGCAGAGATTTTTTATAGTTTAAAAGGCTATATTTCCAGTTATTCAGGGACTGCTCTGAGCCGGATCGGCGCCATTCTCTTTCTAACTTATGGGTTACTTGTTTAAGGGAACGTGTTTCAGTGTTAAACCACAGTGATACTCGGTTTTGTCTAAATATTTTTGGTTTCAAAGGGGCAACAACATCTAGTGTTCTCCTGAGGGCCTCCATGGAGTCATCAACAAACTGATCATTTTTTCTGGGACTGAAACTATGGAAGCTGCTCTCAGAGTGTTTGCTCAGCATGTTACTAAATATTGGTTGGACTGTGAGTTTAAATTCAGATACAGAACAGTCAGTCAATGTTCTTCTGAGCTGTTCTTTATTTATTGGAGTGGTGGAATTCTCTAGAACAAACTGAAAGGTGGTTAGAAAGTGATCTGAGAGTGTGGGGTTATGAGGGAGCACACTCAGCTGATCTCTATACCATGAGTTAAAACAAGGTCCAGGGTGTGCTTGTGACAGTGAGTGGGTTACTGTACATTTTGTGTGAAACCAACATTATCTAATAAAGCTGAGAAAGCATTTCCTAGACAGTCACTAGAGTCATCAACATGAATATTAAAATCTCCTACTATTATTATTTTACCAGAATCTAAAACAATAGTTGATAGAAAGTCTGCAAACTCAGTTAAAAATTCAGAGTACGGGCCAGGAGGACGATAAATAATTATGAATGAAACAGATTTTGGAGTTTTCCTGTTTGAGTGATTTATAGACGATATGATGTTTTCAAAGGAAGTATAAATATGTTTGGCTTTAGTGTTAGGAAGTAAGCTAGACTGTGATATTACTGCTGACCCACCACCTTTCCCAGAAATCCTGGATTTCTGATAGTTATTATAATTAAGAGGGGGGTTGCTTCATTCAACCTAACATAGTCATCCTGTTGAAGCCAGGTTTCTGTTAGAGCTAGCAGGATAAGTTTATCATTGATTAACTCATTGATTAAAAGGAACTTTGAGGAAATGGATCTAATTTTTAGTAACCCATATTTAATGACATCATGATTTTGCTTGTTGTTATTGAGAGTACTAGTAGCTTTTCCTTTTACTTTTAGATTCCTGTGTTTCACTCCTTTCACTCGCCTTTCAGTACATAAGCTAAAGCTAGCAGCTGCTGGACTAACTCTGTGCTGTGTTGGGGTTTGCACTGACGCTAAAGGGAACTCAGAGGAGAGTTTTAAACTGCTGCTCTGTGCCCAGAACCTGTCCCTGGGTTGTCAGGTTGTACGGTTAATGCTTGCAGAAATGTTCTTAGAGAGAAGAGCGGCGCCGTCAAAAGTGGGATGGATGCCATCTCTCCGCATGAGACCGGGCTTTCCCCAAAACACGCTCCAATTGTCAACAAAACCAACGCCATTTTCTGGGCACCATTTAGCTAACCAGCGGTTAAATGATAAAAAGCGGCTGACTAGGTTCGGGAGGGGACCAGAGAAAATCATAGTGTCTGACATTGACTTAGCAAGTTTACAAACTGATTCAACGTTTAATTTAAGGACTTCTGATTGTCTCCGTCGGGCGTCATTACCGCCTGCGTGAATCACGACTCCACAGAACCTGGGTTTACTCTGAGCGAACATTCAAAGGTTTCCTTGTATGTCACCAACTCTGGCTCCCGGATAACACCTGACTGTGGCCGTCGGGAGCTTCACGTGTCTAACTTCAGAGGAACCGATGACTAGAGTTGACGGTTCATCTGCCGTATTGCAGAGGGGAGAAAACGTATACACCATTAGCACTATACCTACTTCCCACTGGTACAAACCCATCCTGAGTTTTTCTCTGATGCTGCCCGGGACGGGCTTGAGTGCTCGGCAATTTTGTTCCGGTATTGCGAGCTTCACTGCGGGTAATAATCTGGCTAACAGGCTAAGCAGCCGCTGTGTGTAACCAAGCTTCCAACTGCTCTAGCCTGGCCTCCAAGTCTAAAATAAGGCTACACTTAACACATCTGCCACTATCATCACTAAAGGAGGCAGGATCTTCACTGAACATTTGGCACATGGAGCACGACAGAGGAGTGAAAGCAGACGAGGTGGAGGCCATGCTAGCACTTAGCAAAGGCTAGCGGTGTTTGACAAAGGGGAAGAAACTATGCCGCAAACTTAGACAGCAGTGGTTAATACAGTAGTTAGTCACTAAAATGGTAAAGAAGACACTTAGAATGTTTGAACACCAAACAAGATAACACTAAGTTAGATATTAGCAAAACGGACTCTCAATGACAGGAGCAACCCGGAAATGACGTCCTCTGAACTCTCAGTCTTGAGATGGAAATGATAAAACAGTGTAAATAAATTAATCAATAACTTAAAAATCTATAGAGCATTAGAATTAAAGTAATTTATAAAGACTCAACACTTACCATGATATTTGGTGCACCTCTATAAAGTCTTCCAGTGTGACCTTAGGAAGGGTGTTTGATACTGGAGGGCAATCAGAGCTTACAAAAACAAAGAAAAAAAAAAAGACTAGTCATGTCCTTTTCTAAAGAACTATCTGACAAAAAAGCTTACAGTATACACTCTCGCTGAAAACCATCCCTAACTTCTCCACGCAAACGTGTGTGCATGGACATTTTTGATTAAGGGAACTTTCCCTCACATATTGGGCATTCTGCATCATCTATCTAAAAATGAAACATAAGTGTAAGAAATAAGTATAGAAAATAGAATCCTACAAAACCAAAACATTTATGAAATAAATAAGTGTCAAAATAAATAAGTATCTTAAAGAAATACTATTTGATCTTCAGATGATATCTTTTCAATGCTAGTTTGAACATGCAGATGATCAGCAGCATCAAGTGGACACACAAAAATAGTTATGTTAAGAATAAAAACAGATTTTTAGAAAAAGTGTGCTGTGTAAATTCTTACACATTAACAATTCTTAAATGCATTATTTACCTCCTTATCTTCAGGTGAAGATATCGTTAGACATTTTAAAAAGTTGTCTACCTGTCACAAGACTTGCACATTGCTTTTGGGCTCTTCTCATACTCTTTTGCATCATCTGGGAGTGGACTCAAGTCTAGTTCCTCTTGTAGTGGAACAATGTAGATGGTTGTTTTTCAGCTCCTGTGGCTATTTTTGCTTGGGCTCCCGTGTAGCCCTCAGAATCTGGTGGAAGGACAGTGAGACATCTTCCTTGGCCTCCGATCAATTAATGAATTAGTAAGAGAGTTAATTAATTAATGAATGAATGTATTATTTAACTGATCTGAGAAACTCATAATAAAACACGACAAAGTACCTGTTGCTTTTTTAAGCAGCCGCCCTCCGGTTAAAACTTTCATTTTGGGATAAGCTTCTGTAAGCTGAGTGGATAACTAAGAAAGCTCAACAAAGTAAATATATTCAAGTTCATAAACTATTTGAATATATAATTAAAATGACTGATAACTCTTTCAATGCTCACATGTGACAACTAAGATGCATAAACTGTAAACATTCCACTACGAATCTAAGAAATTCGTTGTTCTGATTTACCTGAGCATGCTCCGTGTCCTCTGATATTGTGATGCTTCGTTTTCCCAATCCTGCCAGTATATGCTCAAGCTCATTTGAAGAATATGATGTAATTTCAGCATTTTTGTATAGAAGGTAAGTGTTACAGCAAAAACATTTCAGCACCTTTGCTGTTTTTGCTGTAATAGTGCCACAGTGGAAGTGTCTTTTATCCGGCAATTTCTGCCTCTGAAAAAGAGCAGGGAAAGATCTGAAAAAAAGTGAATACACAGTTAGTACAGTTAACTACATTCATTAACATCTTAAGATCATAACATATATTTTTACATTAAAAGGAATCTTGCATAAACTGGCCATCTCTTGGTGTATGGGTGGGAGTGGATTCCGTCCTTGATTGGACTGTGTCTGGGACATCTCACCCTGATGGTTATGTACTCAACTTGATGTCTGGTTCTGAACTTCTTGCAAATTCTGTTGTAGCACACTCACTAAAGCATGCACTGCAGATAAAATGTCAACACTGACATTTGTCTAGAAGCCCAATGCAGGCAGAAAACATAATGTGTTATAACATCCAATTAGCATAAAGCTGGTGTGTTACATAAATATGTATTCATTTTGCAAGTTGGATGTGACCTGACAACATGGTGATAGAGCTCTGTAATTTTCAAAAAAAGTATAATAATTCATCACACAAAGCGTAATAATTGTTTGTGTTGTGAATGATGTGCATCCACTGTAAGAGACCTGGCTTGAGAAGGTTCAGAAGAATCTGTCAGATGGTTCAAGGTGGGGGCCAGCAGGCACTACATGCCTTTGTTGAGGAATCTGACTGGACAGTTTATAACATGAATAACTTATGTTTAAAAGTTGTATCAGAGCAATAATAGTTATTCTGACAAATATAATGACTGCGTAATAACTTAATAATTCTCAATACAAGTGGATGGGGTTTTTGAAGGGGGAGAGGTCACTCAGTCCAGTCCTCTATAAAGTGCGCTTTCAGTAAAATGATAAAATACACGATCAAGCTGCAAACCAGGGTGTGTTGTTTTATTTCCATCTGAGTTTGTTCGTTTAGCAACAACTCTCCTCACCTCCGTTGGAGAATGAACCACATTTTCAAAAGAAAAAAAGGAGGTGGGTACATTCCTTGGTGTAACACTGGCCAAGTTACCTGCTAACAAAAGGTATTTTTTACTTAGTAAAAAACATAAACAACACACAGACACAAAAATAAACCTACCACAGGTGAGAGTCTGTTTGCCATCCTAGTAAGTTTGGAACTAGAGGAGGGACTATCACCACTTTTCTGTATGCAGAACTAAAAGAAGTGACAAGGACAACTCCAAGCTGGCGCGAAAATGGATACAAGTTAGGAACGAAAATTATGTCACCATGATCTCTGTCACTTGACTTCAATCTTATTCCGGTATCCAATGGGCTAACGAACTGGCAAAACACATGGAGCAGTTGATTAGCGTAGCACGATAGCATCATAGCATTAGTGAGTAACAACACCATTGTCTTTAAATCAACACTTTTCACTAAACGTCCTGTTGCTGCTATGAGACCAGTAGCTTTATTCACCAGTTCTGTGTGGATCCTATGGAAATCGCTGCATGTGGTGGGGGACGTCTCACAGGCACATGAACTTCCTTTTTGTTGCTGAACACACTATTTTTCTCTCCCTGCCTCTCCTCTGCTAGCTGTCGCTTTTATGTCTGTGCTTTGCAAGAGACAGGTGAATCTCAAGAAAGGAGAGTACTGTGAACATAAAATTCTAATTTTGCCAAAACTCAGTCATCACAGACAGGACATTTGTATTAATCGATAAAATGGATTTATTGCCCAGCCCAAGTACAGATGAATGCATCCAGGAAGTCCTTTGTCAATGGGACTTTTTTGTTGGTTAAATGTTGTATTTGTAGGAGTTTTGGTCATTCATTTGTAAAATGAACATTTTGGGAGCAGATAATGCAAACAGTGACATGCTACGTAATCTTTTCAAGCTGCTCACTCTGAATACACTCGACCAAAGGAAACTCTAGAACGGTTTGGGAAAAGTTCAGTCTGGCAGATGCCACACCTTGAGCCACAATAGTGTCCTCTAGTTACATAATATACCTTTTGAATGACTTGATCTGATGTACATCTGCAGCAGATTGAAGAACTGAGATTGTGTACATTTTTTATTTTACTTTGCTCATATTTAAGCCATAAACTGTCATGTTAACCAAACTGAAGCATTACTGCTTATCTGAGCTCATTCAATCGCAAAAATGTATTTTATATTTCCCCAGAACCAACAGACAAAAAAAAAAAGTGGTTTTTAGCTCCAGCAGCTCCGTTGGTTTCATTACAATGCCCTAAAAGCGTATAAAATCAGTCATTTTGATGATTTTGAAATAGTCACTAACTAAAACTGAAGTGCCATCAAAAACATCACCTGCCTCAAACAAAAACCTAAATTTGCTTTTTACACCCGTGTTTGAAGGAAGGCTCTTCCCCTGCAGTATAAATGTTATAACAGCTCGTTACCTACTCCAATCAGAAGAAAGAAGTTCAACCTTTTATGAGTTGCCCTGTTGTTTTTTTTTAAAAAAAGAACCAAGCCTCACCCTTGGCTGTGGCAACCTTCGGCCTCCTGCATTACTCCGCCTGCTGTCAGATTTCGTTTTCTATTGATCTGCCTTGCTCACAGATCCACTCTGACATGAGCAGCAGAAGCAGATGCTGGGCTAAGTGGTATCAGCAGCTATGAATATCACATAGCTACGGGCTAATGCTCAACCTTATTGCTGCCTAATGAACCGCTAAGAGACAATCAGAGCAGTTTGCCCACCTCTCTGCTTCCAGGATGAATCATAAGCTGCCAGGCAACGTTCAGCGCAGCAAACTGACTCACACAGAAGGTCAGAGTGGTTCTGCAGAAAGACTGCGCTCCCTGCAGAGCAGCACATGTAATTAAAGGTACACCACAAGCAAAAACAAGCATGCACTCACTTTGCACAATGACTTGCTGAGCTAGATGAGATAATGAGGCCAATTGTGTAAATGGAGGAGGCAGGTTTGGGCACATTTGGCCCTGTGTGGTGCAGGCTTTGCTAACATGGTAGGCTAATTGGCTGGAGCAGCAGGATGCACAGAAACTAATGCGAGCTGAGGGAGCACTTTGAGACCCGCCGAGGAGGCGCAGTAACCTCTGCGTCACCGCCTTTATGATTAAGGACAGAATGGGTTTTGGCAGGCAGTGTTTCATTTGAAAATTAACAGGCCGTGGAAATTTTTCTACCACTTAAGACAATTTGCAGGGTTACCTCTGTCCTGCCTTCTCCTCTGGCTGAGCTTTACGAGCCGGCCTTTGCACACTCTGCAGTAAATACAAGCTAATTTGATCAGAAGCTGCTGTGTCCTTGCAGACGGTCAGACAGAGAGGAGCCTGAGAGCATCATGGAGCCCGGCTCATCGTGCTGGCCCACAGTGGCCAAAGGGTCAGTGACGTCCGTTCATTACACTGGCTTTTCCTTCACAGATAATGGTGGAACACTGCTGGCATTTGAGCAAAGTTTAACTTCGGAAGAAAAACATAATAAGCACATGCACAGAACCATTGGAGTGGCTCAATGCATGAAGTTCTTTCAGAATGACAGAACTGCTTCAACTGTCACATTTCTCGATAAATGAGCTGGAAATTGTGAGGAATGCCAATTGTTGTGCCCAAAATGAAATTGAATATTAACTTCAGAAAAGCTGATTTGGCAAAAATAAATAATTTTTTGACTATGTTGGTGAACATGGACACAAATGTTCTTCCTTCAATTAAAAACAATAAATCATCAAACTGCCTGTAATGTCATCAACTCTATGCTGCCAAATACTTAGAGAAACTCTGTAAATGCTGTAAAACTTTAGGTAGCAGATGCTTTCATGGCTTTTGTTAAATGGTGTTAAAAAAAAAAAAAGTCAGACATTTTTTGCATTTACCAGAGTTTCTGTTTTGGTTGAAGAAATGTTTATACCACCAAAAGAAATTTTATGTTTCTCTGCATGCAGGCACTGTCACAACTGAAGTTCTCAGCTGGACTTTCATCTCATGTTACCACCTGAAGGAGTTTCTCCACTCAGCGTAACGCCGTCTTCATGAACTTAAAACACACAATGTCTCAAAGATTTAATAAAAGAAAGCTTGTTGGAACAGAACTGTCATCACAGCTCCAAACGCTGACTGCACCTTAGAGTCTGTTGTGAGGGGCTGCACATCCAGTAGCCCCCCCCCCCCAGGATCTGATTCCTGCAAGGAGCTAATAGGTGCTGACATTAGGAAAAATGGGTTTTATATTTGGTAAGAAATGGGGGGCTTGACCACCTTTATGCCATCCGTCGCAGCTGGAGGCCCTGCGTTCTGAGACAAAGAGGACATATGCAGTGCTTTGCTCTTTTTTCTACCAAACCTCTGACAGACACAAGAAAAGTTCAAGTCTGCCACCTGACATGTGCATGCACCTTGCTTAAGGCTGCATCTGCCTCTTACACATGCGCGCTGCAGCCTGAAGTTGGCCTCTGTTCACTACTGTCAGAAGAATCACATCATTCTGTAAGTTGCTTCTTATCAGATCTTTGACACAATAGAATCCTTTTTTTATTCACCAAACTCTGAATAGACTTTCTGATCTGCAGGGGGACAGATGTATACCCCCCACTTTCCAAAACAGGTAAAGTTTTGGTGCACGAACAGGGGTTTGCTGCACTCTAGTCTTCTGCTTCTTTCAGGATGAGAAAAGAAAAGAGTGAAAAAAGCGCAAAGAAAAAAACAGCCAGAATTCTTTTGAGATGTGGGGAGAATCTTTATCATTGTCATCATGTCAGAACTAATTTTCCAATGAACACTTGCATCCAGGTGCCTCACACAAGCATAAAGCTTAGTGCTTCCCTTTTTTATGCACACTCTGGGCCACACAAGGAAGGAGGTGTTGTGGTCACAGCACAACTGAGAGTGAGAAATGCCCCCATGTTGTTTCAGCAGAACAACTCAGAACCACAGACAAGGGTTGTGCAGCCCAGGTCTTTCTCCTACAGAGAATCTCTGCAGTTTCTTTAAAGGTGAAAAAGATGAACACAAACCCACATCAGAAACAAATTATCCAGAAACACAAAACCTCAATTCCCAAACATCTTCAAACTGGATGCTGTACCACAGAAGCCATGGTAATCACAAAGGATTTGAAATAAGCTTATTTAGTGGAAAAAAAGGGTCTGATTTTTTACTATAAACTTCAAGCAGGGTCATGACCTTAAACTCTCTTATATTCATTTTTTGTAATAAAAGATTTTTTTTCTAAAACTTTGAATCCTGTCATGAAATGTTTCTTGTAAAAAAGTCTTCTGCTGTGAAACGAGTCAGCTGAGATTTTTCTTGTGGTCCATCAGTTTCCAGCAGGTTTTTAGTCATCAAAGAAGAACATTTAGAGAAGAAACCTTTCTTCCTTTCTTTCATTTTATTGATAGAACAATTAATTGCTGAATGTGCTGTCCATCCATCTGCCCACTCAGCCGGAATGGCAGAGATGGGAATCTTTGTGTGCGCTCACCTGCAACCTCACAAAGGAGGACGCAGGGACTCATTTTGACTTACCTGCACAGTCTGCAGTCTGCATTTCCCAAAATGATACTGCACCATAACGGACTGCTGGCCGGAGCAGAAGATATTTGTCCTGTCAAAGCAGCTAGCATGAAGGATGTTCGTTAACCACCAATCCCCACAATCATATTCAAAGGTGTCGTCATGAAAAAGAGCATTGTCCTTTGTTGTGGACATCATCAGTCCCTTTTGGCTGCTAAGCTGGAACAAATCAGATGCTGAATGCCTTCATTTCTCTGAAGATATGCACAGTTCATTAGAACGTTTCTGAAAGCAGTTTTGTTTAATCAAAAATGTAATGAAACAAGAAAAAATTCTTCATTGTAATAATTTTTGATAATTTAATCTCAAAAGTGCTTTGGTACAAAGACATTTGTGCCCGTTCAAGAACATTTTCTCATATGTCTGTTCTCTCTGACTTGTCTTCTGGCTCTTCTGCACCAGCCTCCAGCTGCTGCCTCCAACCAGCTTTCAGTATTGTACAGGGCAGGCTATGAGCTTCAGGTGAACAGGAATGTAGCAACCAGCTGTTTAGCCTGTTGTGGCATGTTCTAACTGTCTGAGCACATCTGAACTAAGTATGACTTGGGCAAAGACATCGGTAAATCATGAAAGCACACCAGTCCTGAAAATCTGGAGTTCCCCAACCCTGATGCTGAGCTCCTCTTCTCCTAATAAACTCCAACTTCCTCTGGAGGAAGACCTTTCCTGGGCCTGTGATCCAAACTGTTTTGCAGCACCCACAGCTTAGTGACACAGGTGTGTGGGAGGGGGGCATGGATGAATGGGTATAACAGGAGTTTACAGACCCAGATCTCTTTGTACCAGAAAACAAAGTCCCCTTCACTGCAGACACACCCCCTGTAAGTCAGTGTTTATGATCCACGCACCTGAACTTCTCCACCCAGGAGAAGGACTCAGTTTCAACTTGGACCTTTTCACATGAGGAATGGCCTCGGACTTGGAGGTGCTGCTTTTCCTTCCCGTTGCTTCACAGAGATGCAAACCTTCAGAAAGAGTTGGAGGTCAGATGGTTCTAGAGTCACCTACAGATTCACTCCTAAGACAGTGGAGCCAGTTTGGCTGCTCGAAGAAATTCTCTCCATAAAATGATTCATCAGAATCATCAGAATCTGGGACAAAGGTCAACCCAGGCAGAGTCCAGCTTTTACAGAAAACATGTGATTGCATGTTGACTAAGTTCAAGAATAGTTATTTTCTGTCCTTTAAATCTTTTAGTTACTCATACTCTAAAGATGACTGACAGCCTGACAGTTCCACGTTCTCCATCATTTCTCATGTTTGTAGACCTCGTTTCAACTTACAGTAAATTGACTCCACTTACGCAGCACTTTTCTGGTCTTATTGACCGGTCAGAGCACTTTACAAAACACAACACTTCCTCCAGACCGTACACCCTGTCCTTCTCTGACTGCCATTTGTTCCCTGATGAGAACATCAGGTAGAGAACAAGATTCAAAACCAGAAGCACATCAGTATGAGGTGTTATAGATTTCTGAAGGAAATGTATTCATAAAGAAGAAATTGTGCAAAAATGAATACTTTTTTTTCATTTTTTGTTTAGTTTTCCTCTTATCAACTAATTTTGACTTTTTTTTTTTTTTACACCTAATAAGTGGAGCGATTTGTCTGCTACTCCTTTTGGGTGTTTTTTCACCACTTCTGGGTCTGAAACGGTCTACTGCTGCTTTTTACGGATCAGGTGCTGTCGCCTGACAACCACAAAATGCGGCCAGAGATTGCTGTATAATGATCTGTTTTATTAAATGTACAACAGAGGTATGGTTATAAAGATAGTTTCCTGTTAGGCGATCAGTGACATTCTAAAAAAGATCTATTTTATTTTAGTTTAATAAAATAAAAAATAACAAGCATGTGCAATGTGAACAATCAATGATCCGGGACTCCGTGTTTATGCCTGTGACCCTGTGACAAATTTTTGACCGAAGAAAATTTATATATAAAAAAAACAAAGACAAATCATGTTCAAAACAGACCCATTAAACACAAAATTAAGTGATGTATTCATATTTTTTTCTGCAAAGTATAAATTCATGCATATTTTTGTCTTTTTGAATAAGTTTCTTTTTGACATTTTCTTATTCACAGTTTCCTTACCCCATACATCAATCAATCTTTATTTGTATAGCACTCTTCATATGAACCATAACACATAGTGCTTTACACTTAAATAACACAAATATAAAGCAAGCACGACCACAAAAATATAAACCCCCAGGGCGGACCCTAGCCACATTTCTAAGATGATAAAAACCAGTTTTAATCACCTGCTTGATAGGAGGGATAACTGTTAGCTTGGAGTCAAAAATAACACCCAGGTTTCAGACTGTTTAGAACAATTAAATGACATTTTTAGGAGTTTCAGCAGAAACAGTTTCTCCCTCTTGGCTGCAGGACCAATAACCAAAACTCATTAAACAAACCAAAATGAGTAAACCAAAATAAAATATATGTGTTGCAAACAAATATTTTAGCTCAAAGAAATGTGTGTTCATTTAAGAATGACTGAAATTGTAAATGTATTAAATATGAGAAAAAGAGAAAATGTGTTGTGCAAAGGGGTTTACCACCCTTTTGTTGTGGGTGTGAGATGGTATGCAGCCATCATACTCCCTACCCCTTCCGAACTCTCGCTGGGAGAGCGAGAGAGGTAATCAGCAGTGTCCTTGTCCTTACCCGAGATGTACTTTGCCTTATAGCTAAATGGCTGCATGGCAAGATATTCTCTTGTGATTCGCCCATTCGTGCCTTTCATCTTCTCAAACTAGAATAATGCTTTGTGATCAGTCTCTAGGGTGAACTCTCTCCCTAAAAGGTAATATTTAAACCTGTCCATGGCCCACTTGATTGCTTGTGCTTCCTTCTTAACGGTTGAATATCGAGTATCTCTGGGCATTTGCTTGCGACTCATGTAAGTCACTGGATGTTGGTCCCCAGGAGCGCCCTGGAGAAGCACAGCCCCAACACCCCTCTCAGTTTGCAGGGTCAGTGGGCAACTCAAACCCCAAGGCCATGTCTAGAGTTCCTTCAGTTTGTGGCTTTACAGCTGTGTGCTTAAATTTCTCTTGCCTTTATTGACTACGTGGTTTTCCCGGGTTTGTCTCCAGCTCAGTGTAATAGAATGGCAGGGCACTGAGAAGTGGGGATTGTTCCTCTTCAAGTTGACTCTGTGTCCTTGCAACAGCAACAGTGCTATTTCCTTTTGTGTCCAACAAATCAGAAGGAACTGAAAGGTCATGATCTAGAACCACTGGAAAAGGCAGATCATCAACAACGCCAACATTTAACAAATATGTCTGGCCTTGAACTTAAACATAACGTTTAGTAGTGGGATCTATTTTTTCATCCCCATGCACACAAAAGATTGAGATGGTCTCATGGGTACAAATAATGTTTGCTGGTGTGTGCTGTCTCTGCACGAGAGCATGTGTGCTGCCAGGGTCCACAAGAGCTTTTTGACTTTTAACTGGAATCTTGGAGCGAAGCCTAGAAGAAACGGATGAAGCTTCAGGGATGTACAGGCGGACAGCTGTTGGTGTGGCAATCGCAGAGACCAGGGAAAAACAGAGGTTCAACTGAGCATTGAGCCCGAAGTGCACCGCTGGCTTAGCAACAGAAAGAGCAAAACCCTCCAGGAGTTGAAGGTGTCGATCGAAAAACTGTAAAGAGGAGGAGAAAGCAAGCAGAGATACAACCACACCTGGAAGAGAAGATGGCAGCGGAGAGGAGGCAGAACTAGGAGCAGCGCTTGCTGGAAGAGGCCCTGGAGCAGGACTTCGCCGTTCACTTCCGACCATGAAAGCGGCAACTGGGACACCGGAGACAGCAGCCACAGAGAAGTGATAGCGGGCATCAACAAAGGCGGTGAGCTCTTGAACCTAAGTATCATTAAGTATCGAGGTCAAGAGGGGGATGACGGTCACCGAGTGAGCAGTAGCAGTGCGTCCAAGTCATGGCAGTGAACGTTGCCAAACAACAGCTCAGCCTGACAGAGGGAACTGGTGAGGAATCGGAGGCAACCTCAGGAAAGCCAGGATGAAAATGGGATTAGGTAAGGGATCACTGTCTGAGGCTGACAAGACGAAAGCAAAACAAAGACTGGAATGTGGATAAACAAACTTCACGGAATTTATAGACAGGGATTTGATTGTGATTGGCTGTGAAGAAAGTAAGAAAGCTATTAGCTCAGAGTGGTGACCAACTGATGATGTTAGGAGTGATGAACAAACACCCAGAATGCCTGTGGTGAGGTAGATCTTCCTTATTGAAATTGTGCCAAAGCTTCACATTGCGCTTCCCCATCCATGACAGCAGAAATCAGGTGGAAGAGCTTAAAGCTCAGGATCTTGTTGAGGACAGCTCAAACCCCTGCGTCAGTCAAGTTATTTCTGTTTATTTCTGTTTATTGGTTTATGGATATTTTTAGCAACTTGCAAACGTGGTAAAATGTAGAATTACTATAGTAAATTAATGGGTATGTAGAGTAGTATTTTTTGAATTTCTCACTATTTACTGTAATTAATGTAACTCAGGAAAGTATTTACCCCCTTCTGAGAATAAAAACTTACACATAATATTTACAAAAAAAAAATAAAAAAACAGACTACAAATAGTTTTAAATATTTTTTGTTTTATTCTCTGACCTTTTTTTTATGCAGAAAATGTTTTTAACAATGTTTACCTTGTTATTTAAAATCAACAATAGTAGTATTGCAGTCTTGTGCTATTATCATATTCAACTAAGTATATTAGTGTTTTCAAGTCTAATAAAAAAAAAAGTTAAAACCTTCTTATTCTAAAAATGTATTTTTTCTGAATTCTCTCTGCCACACAACTCCAGGTACTTCATCACAGTTCACTTTACAGGCAGGTCCTTCCTCCTTAATGACATTTCATCCTTGCAAATGGTGGATACCTGTGCTTTCAGCAGGGTAATTTCAGGGAATGTTCGATTATAGAGCGGGCTTTTGGAATAAAGACAATATTGAGAGCCATCTCATTAGAGGTTCAGCACACCTTCATACACACGTGGACAAAATTGTTGGTACCCCTCAGTTAAAGAAGGAAACACCCACAATTCTCACTGAAATCACTTGAAACTTACAAAAGTAACAATAAATAAAAATTTATTGAAAATTAAATAATCAAAATCAGCCATCACTTTTGAATTGCTGATTAACATAATTATTTAAAAAAAAAAAAACTAATGAAACAGTCCTGGACAAAAATGATGGTACCTCTATAAAAGATTGAAAACTATTTGACCAGACTGACATGATTAACTCAGGTGTGTCCTTTAATTGACATCACAGGTGTTACCAAACTCATAATCAGTCAGTCTGCCTATTTAAAGGGAGACAAGTAGTCACTCTGCTGTTTGGTGAAAAGGTGTGTACCACACTGAACATGGACAACAGAAAGCGAAGGAGAGAATTGTCCCAGGACATCCGAAAACAAATGATAGATAAACATCTTAAAGGTAAAGGCTATAAGACCATCTCTAAACAGCTTGAACTTCCTGTGACAACAGTGGCTCATATTATTCAGAAGTTCAAGACCCACGGGACAGTAGCCAACCTCTCTGGACGTGGCCGCAAGAGGAAAATTGATGACAAATTGAAGAGACGGATCGTTGGAATTGTATCCAAAGAGCCCAGAACAACCTCCAAAGAAATTAAAGGTGAACTCCAAGGCCAAGGTACATCAGTGTCAGATCGCACCATTCGTCGTTGTTTGAGCCAAAGTGGACTTCATGGGAGACGACCAAGGAGGATACCACTGCTGAAAAACAATCATAAAAAAGCCAGACTGGAATTTGCAAAAATGCATGTTGACAAGCCCCAAAGCTTCTGGGAGGATGTCCTTTGGACAGATGAGACCAAACTGGAGCTTTTTGGTAAGGCACATCAACTCTATGTTCATAGACTCAAAAACCAAGCATACGAAGAAAAGAACACTGTCCCTACGGTGAAACATGGAGGAGGCTCAGTCATGTTTTGGGGCTGCTTTGCTGCATCTGGCACAGGGTGTCTTGAATGTGTGCAAGGTACAATGAAATCTGTAGACTATCAAGGCATTCTGGAGAGAAATGAGCTGCCTTGTGTCAGAAAGCTTGGTCTCAGTCGCAGGTCATGGGTCTTCCAACAGGACAACGATCCAAAACACACAGCCAAAAACACCCAAGAATGGCTGAGAGAAAAGCGTTGGACTATTCTAAAGTGGCCTTCCATGAGCCCAGATCTGAATCCCATTGAACATCTGTGGAAGGAGCTGAAACATGCCATTTGGAGAAGACACCCATCAAACCTGAGACAACTGGAGCAGTTTACTCATGAGGAGTGGGCCAAAATACCTGTTGACAGCTGCAGAACGCTCATTGACAAATACAGAAATCGCTTCATTGCAGTGATTGCCTCAAAAGGTTGTGCAACAAAATATTAAGTTATGGGTACCATCATTTTTGTCCAGGCCTGTTTCATTAGGTTGTTTTTTTAAATAATTATGTTAATCAGCAATTCAAAAGTGATGGCTGATTTTGATTATTTAATTTTCAATAAATTTTTATTTATTGTTACTTTTGTAAGTTTCAAGTGATTTCAGTGAGAATTGTGGGTTTTTCCTTCTTTAACTGAGGGGTACCAACAATTTTGTCCACATGTGTACTTTATATTTTTCTTAAGGTTGCTCCAGTTTTTTTGCCGGATGGAGGTAAACATTCTCCTGCAGTCCCATCTTCACCAGAATTATCCTGAAAACACCAATAAAACAAAAAGGAATGGATAACGGGGGTTAATCCCTCTCTAAAATATGTTTCACAGCAAAACACAAGACTTTTGAGACGAAGATGTGTACATGTGATGTGATTTACATCCATGCTATAGCAGCCAAATATTTGGCACCAGTAAAAAATGCCGACGTTCTCCCCCTTAGGGTCTACAAAAGCTGTATTCTGTACTTTGGTCATTAAAATGACATAAAATTATTATTTTCTTTTATAATTATTTAAATACGTTTTCAATAGGAAAAGAGTTAATCAACTACAGGATCTAGCATACGAGCTGAAACCGCTATATAAGCACTTTTATTTATTTATTTATATAGCCCAATATCACAGCCATTGGACTGATATCAGAATATTGTAAAAAAAAAACATAAAATCAATCACGTAAAAGTAAACAATAGCTGGTTGTTAAACAGACTAAGCCGAACAAACATCTCTGTCCTTACACCCTCCTTCGCGGTGAGGAAAAACTCTTTTTTTGGTGGGGGAAAAAATTATTATTGTAAAATTTCAAATCAAAATAATGTTAAAATGCTTCAAACTAATGCTCAAAACCTCAAACTTATAAGTTTAGAATGTCTACTTACATTTAAAAGTGAAATTATTTCCAGCTCTGGGCTCCCGCTTCACGGTCTGCCATTGTTGTCAGAAAATCTCAGAGTTCGGTGCAATGCATCTTGGGATATGGAAGGCATTGAAGGATACAACTGAACAATCCTTGAAATCTGCAAAAAGAAGGCCGTATTCGTCGGCCACATTTGAAGCAGCCGATGAATTTGGACAGCACTTGTCGCTGTGCTGTGACGTTATCTGCCAACAAATCCAGCCCAGGAAGGACACAGGACCCGAATTTGGACACAGCCATTGACAAAAAACACATAATTTTTGACATTTTGCAGGTTTATTAAATGTAACGCAGATGCTGAGGCATGTGGATCCATTTGCAACAATTTTAATAAGCAAATGGCAAGACAAAGGCAAAGGCAAAAAACAAGCCAGGGTCAGAAACACAGGAGCGAGGCGGGAGGCGAATAAACAGAAAAACAGTCAAAACAAGGAGGACAAGCAGATGCAATGTATGCAGGCAGATGAGGAAGGAGGCGGTGAGCAGTCAAAACCCACCAGGGCTCTCTCTGGTGGTCGGAGGTGGACCTCGGTGACTGAGACCTGACATTAAAAAAGAAAAACTGAAATATCACATGGTCCTAAGTATTCAGACCCTTTGCTGTGACATTCATATATTCAATTTCTTCTGACCAGCCTTGAAATGGTTCTACACCTTCATTTGAGTCCAGCTGTGTTTGATTCTATTAACTGGACTTGATTAGGAAAGTCACACACCTGTCTATATAAGACCTTACACCTCACAGTGCATGTCAGAGCAAATGTGAATCATGAGGTCAAAGGAACTGCCTGAAGAGCTCAGAGACAGAATTGTAGCAAAGCACAGATCTGGACAAGATTACAAAAACATATCTGCTGCACTT
Organism: Oryzias woworae; assembly: GCA_016861445.1. Taxonomy (NCBI): domain Eukaryota; kingdom Metazoa; phylum Chordata; class Actinopteri; order Beloniformes; family Adrianichthyidae; genus Oryzias; species Oryzias woworae. Next base: position 1,854,434 of record BOLG01001158.1, read on the forward strand.
AAGGTTCCAGAGAGCACAATGGCCTCCATAATCCTTAAATGGAAGATGTTCGGGACGACCAGAACCTTTCCTAGAACTGGCCGTCTGGCCAAACTGAGCTATTGATGGAGAAGAGCCTTGGTGAAAAAGGTAATGAAAAACCCAAAGATCACTGTGGCTGAGCTCCAGAGATGCAGTCGGGAGAAAGTTGTAGAAAGTCAACCATCACCGCAGCCCTCCACCAGTCGGGGCTTTATGGCAGAGTGGCCCGATGGAAGCTTCTCCTCAGCGCAAGACACATGAAAGCCAGAATGGAGTTTGCTAAAAAGCACCTGAAGGACTCCAAGATGGTGAAAAATAAGATTCTCTGGTCTAATGAGACCAAGATAGAACTTTTTGGCCTTAATTCTAAGCGGTATGTGTGGAGAAAAGCAGACACAGCTCATCACCTGTCCAATACAGTCCCAACAGTGAAGCATGGTGGTGGCAGCATCATGCTGTTGTGGGTGTTTTTCAGGTGCAGGGACAGGACGACTGGTTGCAATGGAGGGAAAGATAAATTCGGCAAAATACAGGGATATCCTGGACCAAAACCTTCTCCAGAGTGCTCAGGACCTCGGACTGGGCCGAAGGTTCAACTTGCAGCAAGACAATGACCCTAAACACACAGCTAAAATAACCAAGGAGTGGCTTCACAACAACTCTGTGACTGTTCTTGAATGTTCCAGCCAGAGCCCTGACTTAAACCCAATTGAGCATCTTTATGCTCCATGTACATCTGGATGTTGTCTTTTACGTTTTTTAAACAAATCCAAGCACCTTTTAATGGATAAATCCTCTGTAACGTGTTGAAAACCGGTGTCTTCTGGAACATTGTTGAAGTCCATAGTAATGCAGTGCTGGTACATCTCTCAGAAGTGGTCTTAGACTCACCACTCAAACAAATGTTGCTAATGATGCCAACTGCTACTTGTTTTGCATAAACTTTCATCCAGAACTGAAACTCAGATGACATGTCAACTTTGACCAGGGATATCTCAAAAACTAAAAATACTGAAAAAAACAAATAAATAAAAATACAAGTTCAAGAGCCCAAAGTCTGCTGAATAGTTTAAAAGTTAAATGGTGGTGTTTGAAGATTCCACAAGTCATTGTCAATGTCGCTAAAATTGGTAGTCAGTGGAATAGTTAAAAAGTTAAAAAGATATGTAGTAATCTCCTAAAAGAGCTCAATATTTTGATAGCTGAAAAGCTTAAGGATCTGAAGAGCTACATCTAAAAACGGACAGAAGAAAAAAAATACTAAAGAAATAAAAAGAAACAGAAGTGTTAAAGTTTAAATTTGTGTTGTCAATCGATTAAAAAAAATAATGAGATCCCACCTTTGGGTTGTGATAAATCACAATTAATCACGTCTTACGAGTTCAATTGTATATGACAATATAAAGCTTTCACATAAAAACTGGCCAGAGAGAAAACTTTCTCTTCCTTTTAATTGTCTGAAATGTTTAAAGTGTTAACTCAGAAGTTTTATTTTATGTGCATAAAACATGAACAGTGAGATGAGCAGAAGTGTAAAGACTTTAATTTCTGCAGTATTAAACTTCAAGAAAAGATGCTAATTTACAGCAATGAGAAACAAACATTGTGTTTCTGCACTTTAAATGGTCCGAGTGAATACTCTATTCTGATTGGCTGCAGGGTGTGGCTGCACGCTTTGGTCACAATGTTCTATATGTGCACACTTTTTTAAAACAAACTTTTTCTTCATTATCTGTACAAAATTGAGCAGTAAGAGGTGAACTTTTTCTCTGGACTGGTGCTTCATTAAAACTACAGTGACTGTCACAAATGGGCAGACAGCTGATTCCACTTGCAGCAGGTTTATTGACAGAGACAAGAAGACAGGAGCAAAGTTGAGCTAAAAGTCCAAAAAGCTAACTAAGAGTCAGAATCCATGCAGAAAGTTGGGGCAGGTGGCAAAGAGGCAGAGTCACGTGCAAAGAAGGGTCAGGTAACAGGTGATCAGATCAGGAGAAAAGCTCAGTATGCAGGTAGTAAGGCACATACAATACTTTACCTTGAGTGTGGCACAGAACCATGCTTAAGAGTCCTGCAGCTGTGGGAGACACCACATGCATCTTGGTAACTTTCTCAAATGTGTCAGAGAAGATCAGGATGTCATCTATGTAGACAATGACACGTTGCTGCAGCAGGTCCCAGAAGACATCAACTCCTCTTAAATGTGTGCCTGCATGGCATTTGACTCAGGTCAGGATGGAACCCTCGTCCTCTGGCAGGCATAGCTCCAGGCAGGAAGTTGATGGCGCAGTCATAGGACCAATGAGGGAGCTGTGTTGCACGCTGTTTGTTGAAGGCCACCCGCAGGTCCTTGTCTGGTTCCGGCACCCCTCCACCTCCCCTGTTGCACTGCACTCTGCGAGGGCAGTGCTCACGATCGGCCGAGACAGTGGTCAGTCCTTGGAACTTTCCAACCTACTTCCGGTGGCACACCTGACTGAAATCTTTTGAGTTGTGACCAAATCTTGTTTGTCACATAAATGAGGAAGGAAAGCATCAATGTTCTGCAGTAACAGATTTGTTATTTTCCATTCATGCCAGATTAAACCAGAATGAAACTGAAGTCTTCTCGCCCTTCATAACTGAACACAACACAGAGAATGAGTGAGGCATTTGCGGATCTGCGAAATGTGGGAAACGCCTGTTACACTTACTTGATTGGGTGCTCTGATGCTCAATGTCATTTCATAAAATGGCATTGAAGCTTCAGTGAGCCAGCTTGCTGGACACAGCTCACGGCTATGGATCGCCTCAAATCTTGTTGGTCTCATCTCACGAGACTTGAGTCTCATTCAATAACATTTGGTCGCGACACAATGAGATTTGAGTCAGGTGAGCCATCGGAAGTAGGTCGGAGCTGTTTGGCAATGGCATTGACAATGCGTGGATGAAAAGGCCAATGGTGAAGAAACAGAAGGCTTCATGGTGTCATGCCAGTGCAATGACTATATTGTCCAGTGTCCGAAACTGGACCCAGCCTGATCCCAGGGGTCATCCATTTAGGGCAGAGACTGACACTGGTGCATTGCAGGCAAGCAAAGGGACATGGTGACTGTGGGGAAAAGCCAAGTCTATGAAGTTCACCGCTGCTCCAGAGTCAATTATGACCTGTGTTTTCACCACACGGCTGTTAAAATGCAGAGCCTCTGGCAGTGTAGAGGTGCGCATGGGTCCACTTACCGGCTCCCTAGAGCACCACGGAGATCGATCTGGGCAGGTGTTGCTGATGTGGCCTGGCTGACCACAGTAAAGACAGAGGTTCTCTTGAAAATGGCTCACCCTCTCCTCTGAGGAGAGCTGGGTGGAGCTAAGTCGGATGACTTGTGATCGGAACCGGAGATCTTCAAGGGAAGAGACAAAGGGGGTTGTGGCATTCTCTTTGGCTGGGTTTTGGGGCCACTGGGTTCTCAGCAGGTTATCAAGCTTGATGGTGAGTGCGATGACCTGTCTAGAGTCAAACCCTCGTCTCGGCACACCACCTCCCGCAGCAGCTTTGCTGTGAGCTCCTCCGATAGGCGGTTGTCAGAATGCTGGAAGACCCATCGGTGTGTGCTGCCAGGGTCTGTAACCGGAGTGAATATGCGGCTGCGGTCTGCTACCCCTACTTAATCACAGCTGCTCACCTGAGTCCTAGCCATCTGATGAGTGGTTAAACATTAAACACCCTTGCATCTGGTCCCCAGCACAGCCAGCCACTCTTGTGCTTCTCCAGTCAAGAGTGAGCACATCAAAGTCACTTTCATTTCCTCTGTCAGGTAGAGGTGCAGTTGCTGACGCAGAAACAGGTCACATTGCACGAGGAAGCTGGTGTATTGGATCTCCATTAAATTATTTCGGGAGCTCCAACCTCAGCTCCGATGTGAGAGCTGGAGACGGGATCGCTGCACACTCTGGCGGGTTAGCCTGCAAGTGCACCGTGATGGCTTTGGTTACAGCAGTCAGACGCTGGAGCTTAGGTGATAAAAGTCAGGTGGTTGAGTACCTTCAGTACTGTAGAGATGGCTCCTACCTGTCAACAGAGGGGGAGACAGAGCGCTGACTCCTGACAATCCATTTTATCTTCAATACATACCTCTTTAGAAACAGGTTTTGTGCCACAGTCATTGAAATATACCATTGTTAAACCTTTTCTGAAAAAAGCCCAGTTTAGATCCTGGCATTTTAGCCAATGATAGACCAATATCAAATCTCCCCTTTATTTCAAAAACTTAACTCTGGTGCAAAGGAACAAAGGAATCCAACTCGAAAGAGTTGTAGTAAAACAGCTAGACCGTCACCTACAGGACAATAGCCTCTTTGAAGATTTCCAGTCAGGGTTCAGACCTCACCATAGCACTGAAACTGCACTAGAGTCACTAATGAGTTGTTACTGGCCACAGAAAAATGACTGATCTCTAGATCTGTTAGACCTCAGTACAGCCTTTGACACTATAGACCACAGCATCTTTACTCCAGAGACTAGAGCATGACATAGGGATCAGATCTGCCCTGCAGTGGTTTGAATCATATTTATCAGTTAGTTAGTGAATTATTCGTTTAGACTTATAATTAGCCAATTTTTATATTTTATGACAGATTCTATGTTTTTGTGCTATTATTAGTGTAAAGCCCGTTGAGACATCTATGTTGTGATATTGGGCTTTATAAATAAAATTGAATTGATTTCACCACCCCCACATACTGTTTTAATCATCAATGGCTTTCTGACACTTTATTAACTCAGTTAACACATTTGCGGCTGCGGGGGCATCTCCTCAGAGTAAAGTGCAGTCAGTTCTCTTTTTTCCCCATTGCAAGCATATGAATAATTAAATTGATCAAGTCTGAAACTACATTATCAGATCAGATCAGGACATCTCTTGTAGGTTTTTTTTTCTTTTAGTTGTAAATGTTAGTGATTCAGTTTCAATTTTTGTTGAACCCCCTCAGCCTCTCAGTATGTTTGGCTGCTTACTTCCTCAGGCCTTTAGCTGTCCCTCAACAAATGTTCAGTCCTAGCAGTTCTGTTCTGGATGTCTCAGCCTGCTCCTAGTCTAGCTAGTTTCCAGCTTTTTTAAATGCATCGCAGCTGCACAACGGCCAAAACAAGGGCCTGCACAGTACATTCAGCTAACAGAGGTAACAGAGTAGCATTACCTGTTAATGCTATGGATTGAACGTTGCACCTTCAGATCAACCGTAGCCATCACAAGCCTCAGTTTTTTCTGTTCAGTTCATTCTTAAACATGAGTCCTTTTTTTGACTGCGGTTAAAAGTGCTTCACCTCAGCTGACTTTCAGGAAAATTCCTGTTTGGGAACCACATCGCTGACAAAAATGTAAATGACATGCTCTGCATACATGCTGTCATGCAGCACCTGTGTGTCTGTGAGCGCCTCTGTCATGATCCTCGCCAACAACTAAAGGCATCTCTGATGATTTATTCATGCCCAGGCGCATCACTTATTCAAGCTTCCACAGTTATTAATCCCTGAGCTGAACTGAGGGATGTGGTCCTAAATTGATTCAGTCTGGTCTACTGGAGTGCTCCTTTGAGGAGTTCATTGCAGGCACCTAATTAGCCTGCTCCAAGAAGAAAGTGCTGCTGGAGTTATAGAGAAGGCCCTCCTATGTTATTCAGCTAATTATAGCTGATCCTGATTGTTATGGATTTGTCTTTTTTCAACAGCTCCTCTCCATGTTTTATGACCCTTCGGGATTTAAACCAATTAAGCTAAAAAGGTGAGTTTAACAAAGCAGAGCGCCAATACATTCTGGCTGACTGTGGTACCTTTTTCTCACCCTCTTCACCCCCGCAGTCCTTGTCCCCATCCCCACTTTGCAGAATGCTACAAAGACACACCAGATGTGAAAGGAAAAATGACATCGGTTTAAAGGGTGTCCCCATAAAAAAGGCCGACCAGGAGGCAGAGGCGCAAATCACTGCGGGGTGGCTAGATTGCATGAGTGGGGGGGAGCAAACTTTTATTTGACACAAGTTAATTAGACATGTTTGTCTCTTTCACGGTGGCCACCTTTCTGCGCCAGGCGGCCATAATTTCATCCAGGATAAAGACTACATGCAGGCGCTTTGGCACCGGTGTCAATCACCCACATGGCTGAGCACTTTTGTTGCAGCTTTTTATTCAGTGGACATCACTCTTGTAAAGAAGCGCAGAAAGGTCCCGCAAATTAATTGGATCAACGATTAAGTAGGAGGCACACACCCCCACTGAGCAGAGACAGCAGCAGAAGAAAAGATGGACACAGGCGCCGGCTGAAAGCTGACACTTGAATCAGATCATGAAGAATAGAGGGCAGAAGAAAGGCGGAGGGGCCGGTCCGTGTGCGGTCTTCATGGAGGTCCGGCCGGCTCCGCTGGGACCTGAGTGGCTTTGAATTTACTCAGTCTGCTGGTTTGACATCAGAGTCCTGAAACTGTGCTCATATTTCACCTGAATACAATGCAAAGATTTAAAAAAAAGGAGTTTGTGTTTAAAAGAAGGTCATGCTGAATCAGGTTATGATGGATGTTCTGAGCTGACAGCGTCACATGGCTCTGTTCCATTAAACCCACAAAAACCAGAGGCAGCAGAGAGCTCTGCAGCAGCGTCTTCAAGCATAAAGATCATCTCAAACCTGCATGCAAACACGTTTATTTTTTTGCTCTGCAATTTTCAACTCTCACTATGATTTCATCATTAGACTTGTTGTAGCCATTAGGCTAGAGACATGGAAAGTGCATAAAATGTGTACCTGCGGTTTTCAGTTGTTTGATTTTAGGAAGATAATGCAAACACAAACACTTATGTACACAGCAAATCAGTGGTGGGGTGTCTGGTGACAATGTGAGACTGTGGTTTTAAATCTCCAATCAAGTTACAAAGATTGCATTTAATTCTATTTTAGTTATATGACTCAAAATTTCAAAACTCAATGGACTTCACACCGGTATTAATGCAAAAGAGCATAAAGTTGGTTATAAAATATAAACAATAACTGGTTGCTTAACTAAGCAGGCATCCCTGCTCTTAGACGAGTGGTGTCAAACACAATTGCACAGGGGTCGAGGGTCGCAAAGAATTAACATTTATTGAACACACTAAAGCATTTTTTTCTACTTTTAAAACTTAACTTCTTAAAACATAAAAATGAATAAAAACAGAGACAAGAACATTTCCAAAATAAATAAACTTAAACCTAAAATAACTTTCAATATTTTGCTCTACATAGAAATATAATCTGTCAAAATTATAAAGTTAAAAATAAAATAAACGTTAGCACTCAAATTTCTTTACTTTTAATTCATTTTGTATTATAAAAAAAATAAAAATCAACCCATAAATATCCCAAAAAATTGTGTTCTCCGTAAAATATATCCTGTCATAATTATACAAAACAAACAAAGTCTGGAAATAAAAATAAAATGTATGCTTTTCAGAAAAAACTAATCAAATCATTTTGTTCTATTTGCTCTTGTGTCGTTTTTAAACAGAGCTGGACTCCTGGCATTGTTTCTAGCATCAAGTTATTTCTTTTTGGGGAGTGAGTCTCTGTGTCTTTGTGAAATGTATCAAAGTGATTGACTGATTGATTGATTGATTGATTGATTTCAAGCATAAGTTGGACAATACATGAAAATAATTCCTCAAAATTATCAAACTCATTATTAAGACAATGAAATGCATTGATTGAGAGGAAAGAAAGAAAAGGAAAACAAAAAAGAAACCACTGAAAAATGAACAAACAAAAACAACACACTTAAGTCACATTTGTAACATTTATTAAGTGTAGTGATTAATAACAGAAGTCTAGTAGAGCTTGATTCATTGCTTAAAAAGGAGTGGGAAGAAGTGAATTTATATAATCCCACCCCTACATAGTTACTTCATTTCATAGTCTTGCATAGTTTTCATAATCCTGTTCTGATCAGAAACATTATTGATTCACACTTTAGGTAATCAATATGTAATAAACATTGATTATCATTAGTACTCTAATTACATTGATCTAGTAATCATTGGTACATATTTCAGATCAAGTAAAGAAAATCAGTAGTTCATCAGTAGATTGTGATTACCTTTCAAGTAACATTTTAGTGATCATTATTACACATTACACAATTTAATAATCATAGGTAGTGATTTAAAAAAAAAAAGAAATTATTTCAGCACATTCAAGTTCACATGTCCACATATTTGAAATTATTCAAACACCAGTTGATCTTTAACTCTTCTTATCTTCATATTGTGAGATTAGATTTTCTTTGTACATTTTCTTGAATTTTTGGATGTTTGAACATTGTTTGAACTCATTACTTAACCCGTTCCAAAGTTTAGAGCCGCACACAGAGACAGAAACTTTTTTTGTGGTTCTTATCAATTTGATCTTGAAGTTCCTACATCCCCTCAGTTTATAGCCTCCTTCGTTTTCTAAGAACTGTTTTTGGACATTCAATGGTAATGTTTTTCCACTGGCTCTATATAGAATTTGGGCGGAGCAAAAATTAACAAGATCATACAGTTTTAAAAGTCTGGATTGATAAAATAAATTGTTTGTCTGATCAAGAAAGCCGGCTTTATGTACAATTCAGATAGCTCGTTTTTGAAGTAAAAAGAGAGGATGTAGTGAACTTTTATAATTATTACCCCAAACTTCTATACAATAGGTGAAATATGGTAATATTAAGGAGCAGTATAATAGGTATCTACAGTTGTATTCTAACATGTATTTAGATTTATTTATGATTGAAATACTTTTTGAAACTTTAGTTTGTATGTGTCTGATGTGTAGCTTCCAACTTAATTTGTTATCGATTACAATCCCCAAGAATTTGATTTCTGTGACGTTTTCTATTAAGACGTTATTTATTGTAACTGAGAGATCTGGATTGGCCTTATAATTACCAAAAAACATCACTTTGGTTTTTTCAAGGTTCAAAGATAGTTTATTGTAATCTATCCATAATTTTATTTTGTTCAACTCTGTGTTTACCACATGGATAAGTTCTCTTTGCTTATCTGTAGAGTAAAATATATTTGTGTCATCAGCAAATAGAATTAGTTTTAAAAGTTTTGAAACATTGAATAAATCATTTATGTAAATATTGAATAGTAGAGGGCCTAGCATTGATCCTTGGGGGACATTACAACTTATCTCCTTGGTCTTTGATGTAAATTCATTCATCTTGACAAATTGTTTTCTTCCCGTTAAATAGCTTTTGACACAACTTAGCACTAGTCCTCTTATCCCAAACCCTTCCAGTTTATTAAGTAGGAGGTCATGATTGAGAGTTAAATGCTTTTTTTATAATCAATGAAAATTCCTGCTGCAAATTTCTTTTTGTCCAGAGCATTTGTGATTTCCTCAACAGCATCAATGATAGCCATTGAGGTTGATCTGTTTTCTCTAAAACCATATTGGTTTTTATTTATAATGTTATGTTTATCTATAAATTTAGCTAATTTATCATTGAATATCTTTTCTAAAATTTAGGAGAATTGTGGAAGGAGAGAAACGGGTCTATCGTTTGTAAAAAGGTGTTTGTCTGCGCTCTTATAAACAGGAATCACTTTTACAATTTTCATTTTGTTTGGGAATTTCCCGGTTTGTAGTGATAAGTTACAAATGTATGTTAGAAGCTTAGCGATATTGTTAATGACCTTCTTCACTATCGTGATATCAATATCATCACAATCTGCTGAGTTTTTACTCTTGAATTTGTTAACAATCGACATCAGATCATTTTCGTTCACATCAGAGAGAAAGATTGAGTTTGGGATCCTTGTGATGGTGGAATATTTACTTTGCTGGTTTTGCACTTTGGAATTTCTGTTGCCAACTTTGGACCCACGTTTACAAAATAGTTGTTAAAACTGTTTGCTGCTTCATTAATAGTATAGCTTTGACCCTTCTCATCTATAAAGTCATCTGGATATGTTCGCTTTTTTGTCCCTTTTTAATGATACTGTTTAATATTTCCCAAACTTGCTTCACGTTGTTTTTATTTTCATTCAGTAGATTATTGTAATAAACTTTTTTACTGTGCCGTGTTATTTCAGTTAGTTTATTTTTGTAAGACTTGTATCTCTGTTCACTTTCTCTTGACCTTTGTTTTAAGAATTTTTTATAGAGGTTATTTTTCTTTTTACAAGCATTTTGTAGACCAGTTGTTAACCAAGGACATTTTTGTAAATTTGTCCTTGAATTGATGAATTGGACAGTTTTTGTTATAGAGTGAGCTAAATATTTCTAAAAAACATTCATAAGTGGTGTCCACATTTTTCTCTCTGTACACAGAGTTCCAGTTCTGTCTGGATAAGTCATTATTAAAGGAGGTCATTGTTTTTTCATTTCTTAACCTTTTGTAAACTGGTTCTTTTATTAGTTTCTTTGTTGCCACATTGATATCAAATAGTGTGAAAACTGGTAAATGATCAGTTATGTCGCATATCATGAGTTCACTCATACGAGTGTTTTCTATATATTAGTAAATATATTATCAATAAGAGCAGCACTGAGTAGTAATTCTGCTGGGTTTTGTTACGGTTGGATAGAAACTCATACTGTACATTCTGCTGATAAAGTCATCTGTTGCTTTATGTTTGCTGGGGTTTAAAGTTTTGTTATGTTGACAGTAAAACATTTTTTCCATTCAGTCACTGAACACTTCTAGGCTTGACCCTGGTGACCTGTATATACAGCTTATAATGACATTCTTCCCTGATTCATTACAGATTTCGATTGTAATACATTCCAGTATTCCATCCACTGCAACTGACATTTGATCAATTACTGTAAACTTCATATTTTTCTGCACATAGATTGCAACTCCTCCTCCTTTTTTTATTTACTCTGTTCACATAATGAAGTTCATAGTTTTTCAATTCAAAATCAGTGTCTTTGTTGCCGCTGAACCAAGTTTCTGATATGGTTATGATGTTAAAAGAACATCCCAGATTCTGTAGATAGTCCTTGATGTCTCCAAAGTTAGTGTACATGCTTCTGCTGTTAAAGTGGATGATTGACAGTCTTCCTTCAGGGTTCAGAGTTTTTAAAGCCATCTATGCTGTAATATTTGCAGTCCAGATTAACAGAGGAAAAGAACTGATCAGGGTCGATGTCATCTTGCAGGTTGTTGTCATTATCACTGAATATGTTAAGGTGAGGTTGCTCACAGTTCAGATCTTTCTCAAAGTTGTGGTGACAGTTGACTGTTGAAGAAAATGTGTTGTTTTTAGAAGCCATGTTTGTAGAGTTTGACTCCTCACCTCGAGAGTCCAGCATCTTCACGTATCTCTTATTTAGACTGTAGTGGGTAGAAACTTGTCCAGCTCCTCCAGGCTCCTGATAACGATGACCTTGTCTTGCTCAGGAGAACCGTTAAGTTTAACGTAGATTCTGCAATCCCTTACCCAGGTGCTTTGATTCTTTCCTTGCCGTTTCAGAAAGCGTGCTCTTCGGGCGATGTCAGCATTACGCTTAATGAGATTCTAATTCATGTAAACATTGGTTTCCTTCAGATGTCTTACTTGCTTCAATAAAGATGTTTTGTGTTTCGATTCACAAACCTCATGAGGATGGCAGGTCTGTCAGACTCTCTTCTCCTTGGAAGCGGGCGGCAGATCTCGATGTTGTTTGTGTCCAGAGAAATTCCTTTGGACTTTAGGAAATCTTCCACCTGTTGATCTCCGGCTCGTCAGAGTCATCAGCGTTCCCTGCCGTCACTGCATGCGCATATGACCGGGGTTAGTTCTTCAATCTGGTGATTATCACATCATTAATCCTGGAATTCTGCTCCTGGTCATCCATTCGTTTTTCCATGTTATCCATTTGGTTGACAGTGTGTTCATGCTGAGCTCGGAGCTGTCTCCCCTCCTCCAGTGCGCTCAAGATCTGTTCTTGCTGGATCTTCATGGATCTTATTTCTTCCAACAGAAAATCAAGCAACTTCTTGACATCCTCCAAGTCGTCCATCACTGGGGTTTTTTTCGGGGGCATGATCAGGAGTTGTTTTTTACAATATTTACCTTTTTCTCAGTAGATAGATTTTCTAAGTGCAGCTGCTCTATGCCTCCGTGGCGTCTTCCCGGAAGTCAGAAGGATTTGATTTTTAAAAAAACTGTTATTGTCAATATAATTTGTTGCTGTTAATAAAACATTCAAAACTAAACTAAGTAACTTATTATTGAGATTAGTCCAAAAATATTTGATGTTTTCCTCATTTTTGTGCAACACCAATAGTAAAAATCCTCCCAAAAACGTCTATACATTGATTTACAAATGACATACTGTGATGTAAAGTGCAGCTGTGTTACTGGCTGCAACCTGCTCTCTTTTCAGTGCAGCTGTATATCAGATTCAAACACCAAAGAAACAACAAACGTAAAAGGCATACTAAAAGGTAAATAAAGACATAAAATGTATAAATAGTTGATAAAGAATGACATTATTAGCACAACACTGAGTAAACTTCAAACACAGGCAACACGATAGCCCACTCTATTAGGAATTGTGCAATCAAGCTTCTGTACCTTTGCGTTCTTTCATCTCATAGCCTGCACTGTAATTGTAAAGAAAACACGCAAAATACAGCAATTTTGAGGCTAAAAAATATTGAAAGTCATTTTTACAAATGACGAACAGAGAACAGATTAGTGGACACATTCTATTTCATTGTTGTTTCTCATTATGGCGAGAATAATTTACAGGTGAGTCTTTGGCTTACCTGCCTTTCCTGACCTGCTGAAAAGTGTTTCCATAAGGAACTGAACTGATCTGAACCAAAACCCGCCCAAATGATGTCCATCCGCCAAAAGCTTTATCTGCCTGCAAATATAGAATCTAAACCGCCCTATCAGGCAGGAAATTTCCTTTTCTAACAACACTGTTATTTGGCAAGGCAGCTGACTCAATGCATGATGGGATTTGGAGGTAATTGTGTAGTGATGGTTTCAGACACATTGTGATTGGGCCTTCTGTTAGATTTGGCAGCACAAGGATTTGTAGCATACCATTCCTTTTGTCTGTCTGGGCAAATTGGAGTTTAAGTCTGGCTTTTTGTTCATGTGTTTTGTTGTCTGGCTGTTTTTCTCGGTTTTTGCCCTTAGTTATTTTATCCTGTTGTGTTTATTTCTTTCTGCAACATGAGTGAGAAGGAGGAAGAGGATGATATCCCATTGTGATCTGAATTGTTGTGTTTGTTTAAAGTAGAAGCATTGTTCATGATAACTGTTTATCCTAATCTAATAATGTTAAACGTGATACCAACGTGACATGTTGCCAGGCCATTATAATCAGTAATATGAATTGCCCTGGCGAACCTGATCTGGCTTTGGCTGATACCTGTGCTTTAGATCCTCCTTCTTGGTAAGAAAAAAAACTACAACAAAAATCAGATTTCAGCGTAAAAAAAAGAAACCCTAGGAATGTTCTTTAGAAGGAGGGAGCCTCTCCCACGATGAACAGGCGATGTACCAGATAGAGATGGGATTTATGTCTCTTATAGGGAGCTGGATCTTTTGGATCAGTTCATTTCAAAGAGCCGTTCAAATGACTGGCTCTTTTTTTTATATATATTCATTTTAACAAGCCAGGTTCATTTTAACCCTGGAAATGATCACAGGGAGGATTGATGGGCTGAGATCTGGATCAAAATAATTCAAATTCAGATTTCCCACAAATAATTGAGTTTAAATTATTGTTGAAATATCATTCATAGCTTCATTTGACGTGTGTGGACAAGACTGTCTTTTATGGATTCATTGTTTACATTCTACTGCCAGCATATGTATGTATAAAAAGTGTTTGTCACAAACAAGCAGACAGCTGGTTCCACTTGCAGCAGGTTTTATTGACTCAGACAGGAGCAAAGCTCAGCTAAAAGCTAAATCACGGTCAGAGTCCAGGTGAAGGTAGGGGCAAGCGGCACAAAGGCCGAGTAAAATATCAAGCAGGATCAGAAACAGGTGAGCAGATCAGGATAAAACGCTCAGTATGGGGGCTGAATGGCACAAGAAATACGTTGCACCGAGCCAGGCTCTGTGGACTGCTTACGAGCCCTGTGGATGATTGTAGATGAACGACAGTATCTGGGATCTGTGCGCTGGGGAAGGTGGGAGATGGCTCCCACCAGTGACCAAAGAGGGAGACAGAGCTCAGACTCCTAACAGTTTATGTGTACTTTGAATTACATTATTAGTGCAAGAGCTAAACCAGAGGTCTGCAACCTCTAAAAGAACAATTTGGTTAAGTTTCTGACTGACAAAACCAAGCTAGAGCTGCAAAATCTCACTACACTTTTTCAAAAAAATACAGTGGGGATTTGGCTGCAATGAGCAAAGGTACGTTTGGAGAAGAAAGGATACAGAGTTTAATGAAAAGAACCTCTGTCCAGCCGTTAAGCGGAGTGGATCAATCATGTTTGGGTTTGTATTGCTGCCAGCCGCACAGAAAAAAATTCACAAGTAGAAGGAAGAACGGATTCTTCCTGGTTCAAGTCCACAAGAGTGGGTGACGATTGAGGAGTGTTTGCTATTTAATGACTAAATTTCGGGGTTTTTTTTAATATCTTTTTGGGTAAATAGTTTATTCGATTTTGTTTATTTGTTAAATTATTTACAATGGTCCGCGATCTACATGAAGACGTGATCACCGATGTTTATGAAAAGCTCTTCGACAAAAAAACCTGATCTCTAAACATCATCTATGTCTTCCATGTGTTAAAAATGAGATAAACACCGACACCACTTCATGTATTAATCAGGCAAAAAACTTTAACTGGTAGCTCCTCCCACATGCGGCCCGGCAGTGAGATTAGGAAACACATTTTAGCCACGTGGCAAGCAGCAAAATCACAGCATGGCGAAAGAGGGGCGTGCGAATTGGCCGCACAAATCAAGTTCGGTGTGAGTGCAGCATTAGGACCAACTTACTTTCTTTATGGCAAGAGTGCTAACCACTGCAGCACTGTGCAACCCTAATTTAGCTAAATGAACCAGAAAAGCAACAACAATTTTATACTTAACATCAAAGTGCTGGACATCATATGTTGCCCCCCATTTGTTAGCAGAGATGTGCTTTTTCATCTTCTTTATTCATCTGGAAGAAAAGTCATCTGAATGATCTCACAACATGTTCTGCAGAA
Source organism: Oryzias woworae (assembly GCA_016861445.1). Classification (NCBI taxonomy): domain Eukaryota; kingdom Metazoa; phylum Chordata; class Actinopteri; order Beloniformes; family Adrianichthyidae; genus Oryzias; species Oryzias woworae. Next base: position 1,869,617 of record BOLG01001158.1, read on the forward strand.
AACATCAGTTGACGGATGATCACTGCGCCTCCTGATGCTTTACTCCTGTAGGAAGTCTTAGAGAAGGAGGATCTGTGCCATGAGGTGAACCCTCAACAGAGCCACCAGAGGGATGTTTCACTAAAGATGCATCAGCTGAAGTAGAAGCGTGATGATGTGATGCTTCCAGAGGAATGGCTGCAAACGTTAGTGAGGAGCCTTGAAAAGCATTCAGAGGCTGAAGGAGTTATTGAATGGTGAAGTGTTTGAGGGTCCTTGAGCACCGTGTGAGTGTGGAAGTATTTCTGCGGTGGAGAGCTGTGAGAACATGCAATCAAAAACGGGTGCTTGTTGACACAAACCAGCGGGGAATCCATGCTCCTCTTCAAGTGAAGATGATCAACGGAAGCTATTCTTCAGACCACTCTACAAACGGTTGTGTTTGTCCATTTGTATGAGTTGTAAGTTCTTTGAAGAAACTAAAAAAAAAACACTTTGATGTACTTTAAAAGGAGTTCCTCCACAGAGAACAGCATCAAGTCTTTTCAGGTCCTCTTCACTCACAGCCAAAAAGTTTCATAATCTGACAGTAGCCTGACAAGAACAAACATGCAGTCCAGGATTTAGGTAGAAGGACGTTTGAAGTGTGGTTGAGACAAAGTTCTTCAACTCTTTACATCAATAAAGGTCTTTTTCAAATGGACAAACACAAGCGCAGAATTGGGAAAATACATTAATTACAAGAATAATAATAAGCACTTTTGATAAACAGAAAGACAATTGCTTATATATTTATAAATTGTTAACAATTTAAAGTAACAGACAAAAAATATTTTCAATCAAAAGTTCCACAGTCTTGAATTCTGATCCATATTTTGAAAATGACAAAATATAAGATGAGCTGTGCCTGTCTTAAATAAACAAACAAGTTAACAAACAAACACAATGTTGCACTGAACTCTGGGTAAGTGTTATATGTTATTAGTAAGCTAAAAAAAATTTTTTAAATTGACAGGTAGACATTTGTACAGCTTTTATCCTCTACATCAAATTGAGGTAAAAAACAACTTGAATGTGCAAATGAAATTGACGTCAAAACTCTAATATCTGTTTGACATCATATTTACCCATTTTTGAAGTCATTTGAATTTTAAATTTGGATCAATAAATTAATCAAACTAATAACAGAAGTATAAAACATACAATAAATGGTTTGTTGGAATATATATACTCAAAAAATCATTTGTTGGAGGGACATAATATTTTGGAAAGTATTTCCATTTAAATCAAATGTGTTAATATAGCAATAAACATTTATCTCGCTTTGAACATGCGAAACCTCCTCCTCAATGTCAGTAAAAGCCACAAACAGCCGAGCCGAGGAAGGGAGAACAAACTCAGGTTCTGCTAAAGTGTGGGGATCCTCATGGCAAAGAGAAAGGGCGTCAGCATTGCCATTGCGGGATCCTGGTCTGTAAGACAAGGTTGAACCTGGTGAAGAGTAAGGCCCATCTTGCTTGCCTGGCATTCAGTCTCTTAGCTGTCTTGAGATATGCCAGGTTCTTGTAATTAGTAAATATGATGAACGGAACAGATGACCCCACCTGCCAGTGTCTCCACTCCTCCAGGGACAGCTTGATCGCCAGAAGCTCACGGTCTCAGATGTTGTAGTTTCGCTTAGCTGGAGACAAACAACGAGAAAAGAAGGCACAAAGATGCATGCGGTTATCTTGTATGCATTGGGACAAAACAGCACCTACACTGGAGTAAGAGGCATCCACCTCCACCAAGAACTGTTTAGAAGGATCAGGCATGGCCAGAACAGGAGCGGTGGTGTACAGACTCTTGAGCTTGGAAAAGGCCCTCTCTGTGGGGTTATGGACCCAGGACATTGGTTGTTGTTGCGTTTGGTGTCACTTCCTGTTTTATTTTGTTATTGGTTGTGCTTCCTGTGTTTCACTACTGCTCTTTCAGGTCACTTCACACTTCCCTCCTAGTGTGTGTTCCCTCCCTCCTTACTTGGCACACCTGTTTGCACTTACCTCATCCTCTCCTCCTGGTTATAAGTCCTCGTCTCCCTTGCACTGGTTGTCGGGTGGTTTTTGTTCCTTCAAGGAATTGTCTACTGGTTTTTCGAGTACTTATTTTGAATAAATGAAAGACTTTTCATTTAAATTTGCCGTCTGCATTTGTGTCCGCACGCCAACCCTGACATTACCACCCGACCAGTAACATGGACACAGCAGATGCGGAGACGGTACGGGCACTACTCCGCCAGCAAGAGGATCAGATGTCTTGCCTTCGTCAAGGGTTACTGGAGATGTCAAGCCGTCACGAGCGACAACTTGCCGCGTTGGGTGAGCGGTTTGAGCAACTGGCGGAGCGGGTCCAACATCCACCGTCTTTCCCTTCGCCACGCCCATCGCCTCCCACGCCGGTCCAGGGGACCTTGGATGGAGTTCCTGTCGCTCCTGCTGCACAGCTGGCCCGCCCAGAAAGGTCGGTCTTAAGTGTGAGTTGTTACCCCGTCCTTTACAAGTGGTCTCCCTCAATGGTCAAGAGGTAGCCACTATTTCACATATAACCGAACCTATTCATCTGATTATTTCTGGCAATCACCACGAACTTACCCGTTAATCTTTTTTTTCTCCGCCCAGAACCCATTGGTTCTGGGGTACCCCTGGCTTATGGCGCACAACCCAGTCATTGACTGGCCCTCCAGTCGGATCTCCGGCTGGAGTGAGAAATATCACACCACCTGTTTGCGCTCAGCTCGGCCTCCTGGAGAAGACCCCGCTGTCCCAGTAGGGCAGCCGCCCTCACCTGACCTATCCGGGGTACCGCCGGAATACCACGACCTAGCTGAGGTGTTCTCCAAGTCACGAGCCCTCTCCTTACCACCTCACAGACCTTATGACTGCGCTATCGACCTCCAAACTGGCGCAACCTTGCCTAAGAGCAGGTTATATGGTCTGTCTAAACCCAAGAGGGAGGTTATGGAACAATATATTGCTGAGTCTCTGAATTCTGGAATTATCAGACCGTCATCACCAGTGGGGTCCGGATTTTTTTTTGTTGGGTAGAAGGACGGGTCTCTCCGACCATGTATAGATTATCGAGGGCTAAATGAGATCACTGTCAGAAACAGTTACCCCCTGCCATTAATGAACTCAGCATTTGAGGCCTTGCAGGAGGCCAGGATTTATACTAAACTGGACCTTCGCAACGTTTACCATCTCGTGCGTATCAGAGCCGGTGACGAATGGAAGACCGCCTTCACCACCCCTTTAGGACATTTCGAGTACTTGGTTATGCCGTTTGGCCTCTGTAATGCTCCTGCTGTGTTCCAGGCAATGATAAATGATGTATTACGAGAATTTCTTCATCGGTTTGTTTTTGTATACCTGGATGATATTTTGGTTTTTTCCAGGGATGCCAGTGAACATCGGCAGCATGTTCGTCTGGTCCAATCAGGCTGCGCTTGCCCTGGTCCTTGCGCATCCACCCGGTCTTCCACGTCTCTCAGCTGAAGCCGCATGTTACGAGTCCCCTGCAGCGGCCTTCCTCTCCGCCACCACTTCCCCGCATCATTGATGGCCAGCCAGCCTACACTGTCCATCACCTGCTGGACGTTCGGCGATGGGGTCATGGCCTCCAGTATCTGGTGGACTGGCAGGGTACGGGCCTGAGGAAAGGTCCTGGAAGCCTGCTTCGCGGATTCGGGATCCTGAGCTCATCAGGGACTTCAATCGGCAGCACCGGGACAGGCTTCCCCCTGCGCCAGGCGGCGCGCCTTGAGGGGGGGGTACTGTGGGGTTATGGGACATTGGTTGTTGTTGTGTTTGGTGTCACTTCCTGTTTTATTTTGTTATTGGTTGTGCTTCCTGTGTTTCACTACTGCTCTTTCAGGTCACTTGACACTTCCCTCCTAGTGTGTGTTCCCTCCCTCCTTACTTGGCACACCTATTTGCACTTACCTCATCCTCTCCTCCTGGTTATAAGTCCTCGTCTCTCTTGCACTGGTTGTCGGGTGGTTTTTGTTCCTTCAAGGAATTGTCTACTGGTTTTTTGAGTACTTATTTTGAATAAATGAAAGATTTTTCATTTAAATTTGCCGTCTGCATTTGTGTCCGCACGCCAACCCTGACACTCTCAGCTAAGGAAGTCCAAATGAACTCCTTTTTACAGGAAGTGAGGGCATGAAGAGGAGCAGCAACCTGCCTGTAACCTCTGATGAATCGACTGCAGACTGTTTTCAAATTCATTGGTGAAAGAATGTGCCGCTCTATGGAGCTCAGTGGAACGGTGATAGGTATAAAGTTGGATTTGTTGCTAGAGTATAGTCCATGTGTAATAAAAAAAAAAAAAAAAAAGGTCTGTAAAGTGTAATAAGAAATTTGTGCATCTGTGAAAACATTTCGTTACTGTAGGAGAAAAAAATGTCCGTCCGTAAAAATGCGTAGTCTGTGTGTAAAATATGTTACAAACTTGATAAGGGGCTGCAGAAAGAAATAGTTGAGTTGAAAAAAACTTTTAACAATCGATCAGCACTTCCCAAATTAAAAATCACACAGACAAGGAATGAGTTCAAGAAGCACAAAAGATAAACAAATGAAATCAAAAATTCAGCACCAAAGAGTCTCTGCTGACAGAACATAAAACATTTGCAATAGTCCAAATTTTAACAAAATCCTCAAGTGAAATAGTAAGATTGTAAAAACAGAACTCTATTCCCAACCGAGCTGCCAAACATCTCTTAAAGAGAAACAGAACCTCATCGGATCCCCTGGATCCGGTTTTTCCGGGACATCCAAACAGCCAGCTTAGCTTCAGCTGAAAGGAAGTTCAACAGTGTGTGAACACTCTTTTTCCGAGTCTCAAACCAATGTAAACCGTTCCCCCAACCCCTCAAACAACACCCGTAGAAAAGAAAAGAGACTCGTCAGACGCTGACATTCAGCAAACAGGTGGACCACCGACTCGCTAACTGAACAAAACGGACACCCATCCCCTGTGCCTGGATTGACGTGTGTCAGATATCTGTTCGTGGCTATGATCCCATGCACGACCCTCCACTGGAGGTCACCTGCCCGTTTTTCCACGGGAGCTTTGTACAGGGATCTCCAACAGCCCCTCGGGGGCCAAAAAAAACAGTCCACCCCACACTCTGACGTCGACAAGGGAGCGCACATTTAAAACCTTCACGGACACTAGGTAGAGGGTCTTCCTTCCCATTGACTCCAAATTCCCCATCAGTGGGGATGTCCAAGATAACAGTCTACTTCCGTCCTCCACCCACTCCTCACGGGACGGAGAGACCTGCATTGAAGGGAAGGGAAAATCCATCCCATCCACCCATTCTGAAACAACTGAAGAATCTCTCACATACCATTGCAGGTTCTCAGGTAAGGACTGGCAAACCTCATCCACTATCCTCTGCAGCGTCCTGATGGAATGGAAACCTGCAGCCGCAGCAAGCTCAGATAGGGATGTCTTTGGGAGATGTCCGAGCTTCACGCAGCTGACTTCCCTCAGTCTGGAGCCCATGGTTACAGAAGACAAAGTTTGTGAATAGAGAATCCCACTGCCGAACAGTGGTTCCTCAAACAGCCAGAATGTAAGGGTTAAAGCAGCACTCCTTTGGCAAAGCAAAAGTCTCCAAGCATCCATGACGGACTGATAAAAGGGTGGAACTCCCGTCACATCCAAGTGCGTGTGTTGAATCAGAAACAGGTGTTTGTCATACCCCAGGTTACCAGCTTTCCGTAACAGCACACGGGCAGTATCCGTCCATGGCAGACATGGACGGGAGAGAAGACGCTGAATAGTCCTCAGCGTGAAAGCTGCCACAGTCCCTGTCCGCCCTCCTCAAACGGGAGAGAGAGGACGGCGGCCCGCAGCCAGTGGTGACCAGACCAGAAAAAGTCCACCAAGGTCTTCTGTACTGCTGAAATAAGGCTTGCAGGAGGAGACAATACTGGCAGTCTGTGCCAGAGCATCGAGGCAACCATCGAGGCAACCCCCCACTCACCTTAACCAAACAAAAATGAGATACCTTCAGAGACCCAATTGAGGTCCCCGGGTAATATCGGCAACAATGCATCCACCCAGTGCCCTAAACACAGTGCAGTGCTCTTCTCCCAATTAACTTTAGCCGAAGACGCTTTCTGGTAGACACTCAAGCAGTCACAAAGAAGACTGACATCTTTCTGATGGTGCACAAGAACGTAAATATCATGAGCATAAGCAGAAACCACGATTGACAGCTTGTGGGGGAGCCCAGGCAGCTCAAACCCCATCAGCTTGGACCGCAACATAATGAGCAAGGGTGCAATGGCAATGGTGTATAGTTGACCTGAAAGAGGACATCCCTGTTGTATACCTCTCTGAACCGACACAGGACGAATTAATCCCCCACCCACCTTAACCAAACAAAAAGCCTGTCTATACAAAAGACTCAAAAGAGAAATGAAACCTTCCCCAAAACCAAAAGCTTTCAAAGCGGAAAATAAATAAGAGTGATCAACTCGGTCAAAGGCGTTTTCTTGATCCAGAGAGATCAGCCCAACATTGACATCATAGGACTTACAAATATCAAACAGATCACGCACAACAAAAAGGTTATCCATAATGGTGCGATCTGGGACACTATAGGATTGGTCACTATGAATGATTTGTTCCAAACACTTCTTCAACCTGTTCGATAAAACTTTTGAGATCAACTTATAGTCCGTACATAGCAGAACAAGAGGTCTCCAGTTCTTAAGCAGAGTCAAATCTCCTTATTTTGGCAGGAGAGAAAGAACCGCATGACGACATGAAGAAGGCAGCATGCCAGTCCTCGTACAATCCTGCACCACCTCCAGGAGATCCGGGCTGATGCACATCCAGAAATGCTTGTAAAAGTCTGATGGCAACCCATCCAGCCCTGGAGACTTCCCAGATGTCATCTGACTCACAGCCGCCGCTAGCTCGTCCAGCAGGATTGGAGAATCCAGACCGACTCTGTCAGCCTCACTCAGCTGTGGGAGCCCCTCCAGCAGCTGGACCACACAGTCACAATTGCACGCCTCCTTTTTGAAGAGAGTGCTGTAAAAATCCCCCGCATGATCTCTCATAGCAACCGGGTCTGTGGTGAAAGTCCCATCAGGAAGGCGAAGGCAAACCATTTGTTTCTTTTGAGAAACATATCTCTCCAAATTAAAGAAAAGGGATGTGGGAGCGTCCACATCTCTGATGGTGGTGTAGCGAGCTCTAACCAGCACCCCCTTCGCTATCTCCTGTAAAAGGGAACTCATTTCAGTCTTCTTCTGTTGCAACACTTTATCACGTAAAGATGCTCCAATTCAATTCAATTCAATTCAATTCAATTCAATTTTATTTATATAGCCCAATATCACAGCCACAGCCGTCTCATTGGACTGATATCAGAATATTGTAAGAAACAACCAAAAAATCAATCACGTAAAAGTAAACAATAGCTGGTTGTTAAACAGACTTAGCTGAACAAACATCTCTGTCCTTACACCCTCCTTCGCGGTGAGGAAAAACTCATAAAAAAAAACCCTCTTTTTTTTTTTTTGGAGGGGAAAAAACTAAGAAACCTCAGGGTTGCCCACATGAAGGAGAGATCCTCAACCCCGGACGGACAGGTGATGTGCTAGAACTATTAAAGAAAAGTGAACTTAATTAATTCTATAACTGCATGGTTGAATAACAAGTATATGACTAATAAACAAATACGTCAAGATAAACGGCTACAAGTCAAGATAACAGCTACATATTTAAATAAACAACGACATGTTTGAGCAGTGTAGCAGATGGGCTTCATCCAGTAGGAGTTGTGGAAACAGCTGGGTTTGCTGAATGAGCCAGAGGCGAGGTCACAGCCAAAGACAGGAGCACAGGCGAGGCGAGGTCACGGCCAAAGACAGGAGCACAGGCGAGGTCACGGCCAAAGACAGGAGCACAGGCGAGGTCACGGTCAAAGACAGGAGTACAGGCGAGGTCACGGTCAAGGACAGGAGTACAGGCGAGGCGAGGTCACGGCCAAAGACAGGAGCAGGAAGAGCCAAAGGCGAGGTCACGGCCAAAGACAGGAGCACAGACGACCACCTGGAATCAAAAATCTCTCCAGCTCCCCCGTAGGGGGGTGGGAAAGAGGGACAACATGTGAATCGCACTGCACCAAACAGAGGCATGATAAACCAAATAAAATAAAGCAATGGCAGATGGCAAGTGATGCGATGAGGATTGCAGGTTGGTGGAGTGGGGGTGGGAGAAGGATACAGACCCTGGTTAGGGTAGGGGAGAGAGGGGGGGTAGGAGAAGGATGCAGACACTGGTTCGGGTAGGGGGGAGAGGAAGGGGGGATTGGGGGTGGGAGAAGGATACAGACCCGGGCTAGGGTAGGGGGGGGGGGGGGGGGATACAGACCCGGGTTAGGGTAGGGGAGAGAGGAATGGGGGAGGGTGTAGGAGGCAGATGAAGAGTGAGTGGGAGCGAGTAGAGTCAGTGCGGAAAACCATCACAGCAGGTGAGGCAGAGGAGCAGTAAGTTAAATATTCTCTAATTGCTAGCTAGCCTGGCAATAAGCCTGTCCAAAGAGGAATGTTTTAAGCCTAACTTTGAATGTAGAAACTGTGTCAGCCTCTTTTACATGAGCTGGGAGTTTATTCCATAAAACAGGTGCTTGGTGGCTAAAGGCTCTACCTCCAACTGTGGTTTTAGAAATTCTAGGAACCACAAGCAGTCCTGCATTTTGTGAACGAAGTGTTCTGTTTGGTTGGTAAGGCACTATGAGATCTTTAATATAGGATGGGGCCAAACCATTCAAGGCCTTATAGGTTAGCAGAAGGATTTTGAACTTGATTCTAGATTCAACTGGGAGCCAGTGAAGTGACGCTAATACAGGAGTAATGTGTTCTCTTCTGTTGGTTCCTGTTAACAGTCTAGCTGCTGCATTTTGAACAAGCTGAAGACTTTTTAAAGAACTTTTCGGACAAGCTGCTAGCAAAGAGTTACAGTAATCCAGCCTAGATGTAACAAATGCATGGATGAGTTTTTCAGCATCGCTTCTAGATAATATGTTTCTGATCCTAGAAATATTGCGTAGATGAAAAAATGCAGTTTTACAAGCCTGTGATATGTGAGCCTTAAATGATAAATCCTGGTCAAATAAAACTCCCAGGTTTCTAACTGTGGAATTGGAGGCTATATTTACACCATCCAGGGAGACCATCTGAACAGATAGGGCATCTCTGAGGTATTTTGGACCTAGTATAATGACCTCAGTTTTTTCTGGGTTTAGGAGGAGGTAATTAACTGCCATCCAAATCTTGATGTCACTAATGCAGGCACTAAGTTTCTCTAAGCGGTCATTCTGGTCAGGTTTAATGGATAGATACAACTGTGTATCATCTGCATAACAGTGAAAATTAATCCCGTGTTTCCTGATTATGTTCCCTAGAGGCAGCATGTAAAGCATAAACAGGATGGGTCCTAGGACTGAGCCCTGTGGGACTCCGTAGCTAACTCGACTATAATGGGAGGAATGTCCATTTACATGAACAAACTGGTACCTATCAGATAAATAGGATTTAAACCATTGAAGGGCAGATCCTCTGATCCCTATGTCATGCTCTAATCTCTGGAGTAAGATGCTGTGGTCTATAGTGTCGAAGGCTGCGCTAAGATCTAACAGGACCAGAATAGAGATTAATCCCTTTTCTGTGGCCAGTAACAAGTCATTAGTGACTCTAACTAGTGCAGTTTCAGTGCTATGGTGAGGTCTGAACCCTGACTGGAAATCTTCAAAAAGGCTATTGTCCTGTAGGTGGCAGTATAGCTGTTTAACTACCACTCTTTCTAATATCTTTGAGATAAAGGGGAGATTTGATATTGGTCTATAGTTGGTCACAATGCCAGGATCTAAACTGGGCTTTTTCAGAAGAGGTTTAACAACTGCATATTTAAAAGACTGTGGTACATAACCTATTTCTATGGAAGTATTTATAATAGTTAAAATTGATTCATTAATTAAGGGGAAGGTTTCTTTAAAAAGCTTAGTGGGGATTGGGTCTAAAAGACAAGTTGAGCTTTTGGAGGAAGTAATAAGTGATGTTAATTCTGCTAGATCTACAGCAGTGAAGCAGTCTAATGTTCCAGAGGTTTCTATAGATGCCTTTGTTTCTACTGTTTTAGCCTGCTCTGGGCTGATAGTAGGGAGAACTTTTTTCAGCTTTTGTCTAATATTTAGGATTTTACAATTGAAGAATGAAAGAAATTCCTCAGAGCTGAGAGTAGCAGGAATATGTGGTTCCACTGAGCTGTGACTGCTAGTCAGTCTGGCTATAGTACTAAAAAGAAATCTCGGATTATTTCCATTCTGTGCTATTAAGGCTGAATAGTATTGGGTTCTGGCTTTACGCAGGGATTTTTTATAATTTAAAAGGCTATATTTCCAGTTATTCAGGGACTGCTCTGAGCCGGATCGGCGCCATTCTCTTTCTAACTTACGGGTTGCTTGTTTAAGAGAGCGTGTTTCAGCGTTGTACCACGGTGATACTCGGTTTTGTCTAAATAGTTTTGGTTTCAGAGGAGCAACAGCATCAAGTGTTCTCCTGAGGGCCTCCATGGAGTCATCAACAAACTGATAATTTTTTCTGGGACTGAAACTATGGGGGCTGCTCTCAGAGTGTTTGCTCAACATGTTACTAAATATTGGCTGTACTGTAAGTTTAAATTCAGATACAGAACGGTCAGTCAATGTTCTTCTGAGCTGTTCTTTATTTATTGGAGCGGTGGAGTTCTCTAGAACAAACTGAAAGGTGATTAGAAAGTGATCTGAGAGTATGGGGTTATGAGGGAGCACACTCAGCTGGCTGATCTCTATACCATGAGTTAAAACAAGGTCCAGGGTGTGCTTATGACAGTGAGTGGGTTCATTTACATTTTGTGTGAAACCAACATTATCTAATAAAGCTGAGAAAGCATTTCCTAGACAGTCACTGGGATCATCAACATGAATATTAAAATCCCCTACTATTATTATGTTATCAGAATCTAAAACAATAGTTGATAGAAAGTCTGCAAACTCAGTTAGAAATTCAGAGTATGGGCCAGGAGGACGATAAATAATTACGAATGAAACAGATTTTGGAGTTTTCCTGTTTGAGTGATTTATAGACAAAATTATGTTTTCAAAGGAAGTATACATATGTTTGGCTTTAGTGTTAGGAAGTAAGCTAGACTGTGATATTACTGCTAATCCACCACCTTACCCAGAAATTCTGGATTTCTGATAGTTATTATAATTAGGGGGGGTTGCTTCATTTAACCTAACATAGTCATCCTGTTGGAGCCAGGTTTCTGTTAGGGCTAGTAGGCTAAGTTTGTTATCATTCATTAACTCATTGACTAAAAGGGACTTAGAGGAAATGGATCTAATGTTTAGTAAGCCACATTTAATGACATCGTGATTTCCACACATCTCAAGGTGAGAAATGTCTTTTTTCCAAAAGCGGAGATGACTTTTCTAACAGTGACTGTAGTATGACTGGAGTATTGTTGACAGAGCACCCGTATCTGAGCTTTGCCCACTTCCCACCACTGACTGACAGAAACAAATACCCCCTTTCTACACCTCCAAAGCTCCCAAAAAAATTCAAAATTCTCACAAAAGGCCCTATCCAAAAGGAGTTTAGTATTAAAATGCCAATAAGATAACCTCCCATTATAGGACCCAACAATAAGATCAAAGGTGATCAAATTATGATCGCTAAATCCAATGGGAAATTTAGAGCATTGGGAAATCCTATTCCTAGAGCCGGCTGTCAGATAAAAACTATCCAGCCGTGCCCCACTCACTATCCCGTCTAATACCCTAACCCAAGTGTACTGTCTGGTCTGGGGATTGTGGAGCCTCCATACATCAATGAGAGAGAGGTCAGAAATTAGTTTTGACAAAACAGAAGAAGACCGAAGGTGAGGTTCTGCACCTGACCTATCCAAATTAAAGTCCAAAGTACAGTTCCAACCCACCCACCCCCCACCCCCCACCCCACCCCACCCCACCCCCAGCACAATGGTATCATCTGGGTTAAACTGTGTCAAAAACTTCTGAAGCTTCAGGAAGATTGAAATCCTGCCTGTACCCACAGTGGGTGCATATAGGTTAATAAAACAAAAGTGAACCCCAACAATTTCCACCCGAACAACTAGCAATCTACTAAGCTGGTCACTAAGCTGAAAAGCCAATCAAATCAAACAATAAAAGTATTTGGAAAGTTTCTTTAGGGAGAAAAAGTTAGTGAGAAATATTCATCCATCCAAAGTCGGACTTGGCTAAAGTTAGCGTCCAGTTGTTAGGATCTACTTTGACATTAAAGGGAAAATCTTCATCACAAAGTCTACACTTAAACAGTTACAAACATTTTACAGAAAATGAAGATTCAGCCAAGTCACTTAGCTGATTTGTGGAACCTTGTATAGTGGACCTTTAAGAAACTACGGCCCGCGGGCCATATTCGGCTAGCCTCCACATTTTGCCCGGTCCCCTGAACCAATATCAGAGGCATGATTTATTTTGGGTTTTTTTTTTATTTGGCCGCAAGATTAAGAATCACACACAATGTGCCTTTTTATTCCACCCTTCTGCAGTCTGTGCCCCTATCTGAAAAGAGTTTTATCCAAAACCGGCACCACAAACAACCTGTACAGACACCTTATAACAGCCTCCTCGAGAACAGACAGATCATTACTGACCAGAAAAAACCAGATCAGCTTCAGAAAGCTAAGACATTTGTTATTTCTAAATATTAACCTTTACCATCATTACAAACCATTTTTTTTTGTTTGTTTTGCACGTTTTAATTAGAATTTTGTTTCGTTTCATTTTAAAAGTTGAACAGTAAATAATTGTTTTTAGTTTTCATCATTTATTTTGTACATTTTATTTAAAAGGAAACATAAAAACATATATGTATGTATGAAACATTTTTTTTACTTTATCATTTACTTTACTTATATTACTTTTACTTTATCATTTACTTTACTTATATTACTTTTACTTTATCATTTATTTTGTGAACAAGTTCAAAAGAGCCGGATGGCTAAGAAGAGCCAGAATCCCATCACTTTTGCGAAGTTTACATAAACTGTTAAATGTGTGAGGAGCTGCAGCCTCCAAAGTCTCAAAGGAACGAAGACGGGAGAGGACAAACTATTTATTTGTTTCATTTTTAAAATGGTTTAGTTGGATTTTTCTGCAAAGATAACAGGAAGAGATTTTTAAAATGTGGTTATGTTTTTTTTGTTTACGTTTAGGCACACACTGTGACTGTTTCTGTTAGCTGAAAAACTGACCCCGGCCCCTCATCCCAGAAGAAAACATTTATGTGACCCTCACAAGAAAACATTTGGGGACCCTGATGTAAACTGATGGACTCAGCGAATGCTGACGCGCATCGTGCAAAATTTCCTATACACACAGTCCTGAACCTTATGGACAGACTTCCCAGAAGAGTTGAAGCTGTAGTAGCTGCAAAAGTTGGACCCACATCATACTGAACTATATGGATAGAAATGGGATGGACTTGAGTTTAAATGTGAGTCTAAGGCAGGTGAGCCAATACTTTTGGTAATTTAGTGTATTTTTCTTTTGTAAGGTCAGTGCTCTCAGAGAGCTCTGTTTGTGCGCTCAAGCACAAGCTTGGCTAACCCCTAACTGGAAAATTGCAGGTTCAATTCCTGCCTTGCCTGCCATGTGTGTCCTTGGGCAAGACACTGAACCCTTGCCTCTGGTGGCCATTGGTTGGTGGCAGTATTCGGCAGCAGAGCCACCATCAGTGGGTGAAGGTGAGTGTAAAACGGCATGGGCCTTCAAGGAAGGCAGGCAAGGTAGAAAAGTGTTATACAAGAATACGCCATTTACCATCAGCAGCACAAAATGATGGCAAGCAAGAAGGCATCAATCCAGCTGGATAGTTTTGAGCCAGATGCCAGCTCGGACGAGGAAAATGAATGCACATTAATTGGCAGAGGAGCAGAGCAGTAAGAGATTTCTTGGCGCACCCCTTTTCTCTAACGGCGTCATTATAGTTGGAGCTTATTCAAACATCCGGTTTCTGGATTTGAATTAAGAAATACTCAGAGATGCAGTTTTACTTATAAAATCTTTCATATAGTCCCTCTATTATGAGAAAAATGCTACAAGAATTTGTTAAAACTTCAAAAACACCATTGTCATGAAAGTGGGTCTTTCATGTTTACCTTAACTTTGTCCTTAACTGCTGACTCAGGACTCATGAATTGGAGACAAACTTCAGCTGAGAGTGATGTTGAGTGTTTTCAATGGCATGGCAAGTTTATTTGTATAGCACATTTCATGTACAAAGACAATTCAAAGTGCTTTTTGTGGGAAAGTGGGAATTCATGCAGGTGTTTGTATCGCATCACTTCCTCTTTCACATCCATCAAAGCTCTGAGAAGACAGAACTCATCTTTTTAGGAGGAGACCTAAAAAATTCCCTTTGAGGCCCATCCATTTTCTAAACCCGCCTTGTCCCTTTCGGGGTCACAAGGCTGCGGGAGTCTAACTCGGGCACTTATGGGCAAAGACAGGCTACACCCTGGACAGGTTGTCAGTCTGTCATAGGGTCACAATCACACATCTATACTAAGGGACAATTTAAAGTGACCAATTAACCAATGAAGCATGTTTTTGGATGGTGAGAGAAAGCCAGAGTCCTTGGAGAAAACCCACACATTCAAAAGGAGAACATGCAAACTCCACACAGCAAGATCCCCCATTTGTGATTCTGTTTCAGGTCCTGCAGTCAGGACTTGAATCAAAGGCCCTCTTGCTGTGAAGCAAGAGCACTAACCACTGCGCCACCACGTAGCCTCCACCATCTGAGGTAAAGGCATGAAATTAGCTTCACATAGTCATGAAAAACCCTGCATGGCCGCTGGGTCTACCTCCTTCATGGGGGCAGGCGTTTGGTTTCAAACTGTAACTGTGGGCGGGTCCTGAGCACCAGGCAGCTTCACTCTCCTGATTTTCTGTGCAGACTCCAGTTTTCTACAGCCTGACCTGTCCACACAGCAGAGGGTTCTCTCTGCCCCCTCCCCCTGCTGTCATGTATACTCAGTAAAAGGAGCAGGGTAAGCAGGGGGTGTTGAGGGTAAGCTGTGTCTCCTGGGCCCCCTCCTTTACAAAAACATATTTTCTGTTACTCGCTCATTTCCAAGATCCCTGGAATTCACTAAGAAGGCTGCAGGGACTTCTGGCACCTGTTCTCTGCATCCTTCCATTGAGTGGATCAAAGAATGGGGGCTCTGCAGCAGTTCAGGCTGAGCTGCATTTATTCAGAATGTTTAGAAAAACGAAGCCGCCTGAATTGGCCGCCCACCCCCAACGCCGCTCTGCGCTTCCCGCAGCTCCTTCAGAAGAAAGCTCAGACCTGGGTGCTGAGCCGAGGCGGAGAGGCAAATTAATGGCACCAGACAGCCTGGTGACACGCAGCACTTTGAGATGCTGTTTCAAAGGTATTAAATGAAATGAGATTACATGTGAAAACACCCCCACCTCAGCCAGTCATAAATGGGACAGCCCACGATTTCACTCACTCCTTCATTTCTTCATGCTTAAACCGTACAGACAGACTAAAAGTCATACTGTGCATGCCAACATAGGCAGGAATACTGGATCCATGCATCTGTGCTGACAAAAAACACCCAAATGGAGGAAATCTCCTTCAAAAGGACTTTACCCCTCAACCTTCAAATGCTAAAGATGATTCCAATTTGTTGTGTTGAAACCTTTGACTTTAAAACACTTTTAGCTTTTAGAGAACTGCAGTTTCATTTTATTTATTTTTTCCTGGAAACGGAGAAGGATAAAAAAAATCCTTTTGCAGGCGTGAGACGGGATTACAGTGTCTGAAGCTATTCTGTCATTCAGCTGAACCCTACAAGGAGACAAAAGAAAAACTAAATTCCAACCCTCGTTCCTGTTCTGGGATCTCTACACACAATTCCAGCCAAGAGGCAAAAACAACAGCTACAGACAGAAACAAGACTCATCCTTGAAGGCCTTGAGGTTCTCCGTAAGAATACACCCTCCTCTCATAACCCTTCTGGGATTGATGAACTGAGTTCTGCTAAGCTTCAATTTGAGTACACAGAGGGATATCTGCAGAAGGTGGCAGTGTGCCATCTTTCTATTGGTTTACTATCTACTATATGGTGCTTTTTTGCCTTCATTTAAGGCTCAAAGTGCTTTGCAGTCACAGCCCCATTCACACACTGATGGCAGCTCCACTGCCGAACACTGTCGCCAACCAATGACCACCAGGGATGATTTGGGGTTCAGTGTCTATCCCAAAGACACTTTGACACATGGACAAGCAAGGCAGAAGCTGAACCTCCGATTTTTGAATCAGAGGGTGACTGCTCCACAGCCACCTTGTCATAAAGAAGGAGCAAAGCCCTTGAGAAGTGAAAGCTGTATTTTATATTCCCCAGAGTGGCTTAACTTCAGAGCCCACAGTTGTTTGCAGTTCGGTTCACATATCCTTTTTGTTTACAGGGGGTGTTTATGTGAATGGGGTCTGGGCTTTGGAGAATCGACAGGTTTGGGCATCACAGCAATTCTGTATGGTGTTCCACACCAACAGCCTTAGGCTAGAGGTCCTGAACCTCCAACAAGGCTTTATGAGAGGACATTGTTGGGTTTGTTTTTCAGGTAAAACCTGCTACAACTTGATGTTTCTGAAAATGCCTGTCCCGTCTGAGACTAAGGGAGCACCTCACTTGTACAGGAAGGGTGGTAAGGAAAGCAAAGTTTCAGTAAAGTTAGTTTTCTGGATTTCAGTCATTGCTGCAGGCGTAGAAACTTTGGGTTTAACTCCTCCGTGTAGGACTGAGGTGTGAGCCACTTTCTCTGACTCCCATGTAGATCCAGCCCCACAGATATGTAGCCTGTGAACTCACTGAAGAAAGGGGCATCC
The DNA here is from genome assembly GCA_016861445.1 of Oryzias woworae. Lineage (NCBI taxonomy): Eukaryota > Metazoa > Chordata > Actinopteri > Beloniformes > Adrianichthyidae > Oryzias > Oryzias woworae. The sequence continues at coordinate 1,886,608 of BOLG01001158.1, forward strand.
AGACTCATCATCAAGCTCCATACCTCTGTAAAGCACCTCTTCTTTTTATGGAACATGGGTTTGTCCACAAAGTGTCTTCTCCGCTGCTCCAACACTCACTTTCTCACGTCTTTGATGTTCAGGCTGAGCATGTGGTCCCTTTTGACTGCCAGCCCAAAGCAAACGGCCCTGGAGGGCAGGAGCGTGAGAGCAGGTTCTTTTTGCTTTAAGCATAACATCCATCCTCTCCCCCAGCATTCCTGTGGACCCACGAGAGAAAGTCTCACATCCAACATAAATGAAGTCAGAGCTCACAGAGTTAAAGGTGGGGGAGCTGCTGTAATCACACACTGTACATATATGCTTCTTTGCAGTTCAACCTAGAGGGGGGGACATTTCAGCACAGAGTGCTAGAATAACAGTCAGACTATCCAACAACAATTCTCTTTTCCTTTCAATCTCTGATCATAAAAACACAAATGTGTCCACATGCTGAGAGGACAGGAAGGGTTGCGTTTTTGAATAACTAACACAGCTCTGTGGGACAAACAGCCTTGCTGCCATTTGGGGTTCCTCTCAGTGACGGGCTGCACCTTCCAGCAACCTTCAGTTTCTTTCTGTTCGAACAGAAACTGGGCTGCATGTTTCTGCTGCTACCTTTATCCCACAAAACTTGGGTTGTGATCTCCTGATGAACCTGATGATCCATCCCAGTCAGGGTTCTGAACAGAGAACTTCACTGTCAGGGGATCAGGGGTGGAGCGTTTGTTCCTCAGACTCCAGATGACCTTTAATTCACAACAAAAAGAAGACAACCCCAATCAAGTAACCCTGATGTGAATCCCACCTGCAGATATGAATTTGCTATTACAGATTCTTTAAAACTGAAGGAAAAAGGAGGGTTAAAGGAGGCAAAGAACCTCCTCCCCCCATTTAAGCATTTTTGTCACTTTATGTTTTCAAAACAAAAAACATCATCAGAAAAACTCCTTCAGTTTACTACCTAAATTGAAAAAAAAAAGTTCTTTTTTTTCAATATAGTTACTATAGTTATAGTATGAAATGAAACATAAAAAACTTTAAATCTATTAACACTCCCAAGAATCCTTTTCTTTTTTTTCTTTTTGCTTTGGATGAGTAATAGACACATGTATATATTTATGTATTTATTTTATATATACACCTCTTGGTTGGCATGCAAGAAACCTGGGCTTGCTTCCCAGGGGGCGCAATGAGCTCCATGCAGTTTGGGGCTTTCATGCTGCTGCATAAACTATGTAGCCCCCAGCCCGGATAAAATACTGAGCTGTGTCAGGAAGGGCATCCGGCATAAAACTCTCTGCTAAACCAAATGTGCAAATCAGTGAAAAAATTTGCTGTGCCAACCCCTGATGGGATATTCCAAAAGGTGAAAAATAACATAAAAGGTAAACATAAAAACGTGTTTCCCTCCCCAGGTCTGAAAGCTTCTTGCAGCCTCCTGCTGGCTCTGTGCCACTACAAATGAGAGCGCTCTATCATTTCACATCTTGACTTTTAAAAGACAAGTGTCTTTTTTTTCTGGAAAATCCCAACAACACCTGATATGGCTCAGTGGGGGTCAAATATCTGGTGTGGGGTCTGAACATACAGAGAGCTGCGGGGCTTTCATAGCAGATTGAACTTTGCTTCATTCTGCAACCCAGCAGGTTAGAAGAAACACAACCCAGACCTGATGTAGTCTGGTTCATAAAGGGAATCAAAGAATTCTTGACAGAAACAAACTATCAAGCTTCTCCCTCCCCCCAGCACCAAAAGAAGTTAGTCTATGTGTTTTTAGTTTCTAAAGAATTTAGGGATGAAGTTTAATGTTCTTCTTCTGGACTCATTAGAGAGTTAATATTATGACAAAATGATGGAGAGGAACTCAAGTAGGACAGTAAAGGTGCATTCACATTGAACGTGATTCACGAGGCCAACTTGAGTGGCCCGCCCCTCTCTCGACGCGCGGAGAATTTGCTGCTCGCTGCGTGGCCAAAAATGTCTTCCCTAAGCTTGTTTGCATGTAGGAGGAGCTAGCAGCTAATGTTTTAACACCTGATTGCTACATGGAGCTGTATCTGTTTATCTCATTTACAATGAAATGGAGACACAGATGATGTTTAAAGATCAGGTTTATTTATATACTTTGAAGAGTTATACAAAAGCATCAGTGATCATGTCTCCGTGTTTGGGTTCATGAAAACATTTAGTCTCCGTTTAGCTTCAGCAAGTTTCTTTCCTGCTGCTATGTCTGATTGACGGTCGCTTCTGTGGTGTTTCTGTCTCTCTCTGAGTTCAATTGCTTACTGTAGCGCATTAACCTGAGAGGGCAAAAGTAAAAACAAGAATAAAATGAGGGGACCTTTTTTGTTGTTGTCTCAATAAAAATAAAAAAACATCCTAAAGTTCAGGAGGTCTGAGCAGACTGCTTTCTATCCAGGAGCGGCCCTCTGTCTGACCGTGAGCTCCTCTCCTGGGAGCCGGTATAGTGAGCATGTTCACTACAGCTCCATAGGTCCTGACAGACTCTTAGACAAGGGATGGGCAACTCCAGGCCTCGAGGGCCGCATTCCTGAATGTTTTCCAACATACCGTGATCTGGCATGTTCTAATTGGCTGGACACACCTGAAGCAGGTAATCAGTCATGAGTAGGGCTTGGATATCTGGAAATCCTGCACACACTGCGGCCCTCGAGGCCTGGAGTTGCCCATCCTTGCTCTAGAGTGAACCTGCCTTCACCCAAAAGTAACCTGGACGAAATCTGGAAACCCACTGCCCGTTCAGCCTTCCATGGTGTTTAAGTTTTGAAAATGAATAGGTCATTGGGTATCATTCTGCTTATAACATGGTCACTTACAAAAGAAATAAAAATTGAATTGATTTTTAGTACTTTATGCTTGTTATTGTTTTGGTTTAGATTGCTTTTTCACTAAAAGCAAACTATTTGATTGGCAGTGCTTGTTGTCACGGTAACACAACAAAGTGTCACTGACCTCGATTGCAGCGGCAAAGGAATAGGTACATAAAGCATTCACAGAGAAAGTTCACCTATTACAGTATGTTTGTGTCCAGAAAAGGAAGCAAAAAGTTTGTTTTGGAGAAGCAGCGTATTGATATAGAACATTTGGGATATGTGACCGGAACTACTTCTTTAGGTGTTCATCAACACCAAACAGACAATCAGATTTGAGTATTCACCCTGACCATTTAAAGTGCATAAATACAATGTTTGTTTTTTATGGCTGTATATCTCCATCTTTGCTGCAGACATTAAAGTCTTTAGAGTCCTGCTTATCTTACTGTTGATGTATTTTGTGCACACATATTACATTTATGGGATATCTGAGTCAACATGTTGCAAATTAAAACATTTCAGACAGTAAAAATGAAGAAAAAAAATACGAGATCGGCGATTTTTCCATCACAGACAGAATGATGATGGTTAATGGGTTCGTATTGTGTAATATTCGATGCAGAAAACAATAGATGAGCATTTCAGGATTTATTGAAATGATGAGAATACGGTATTCTGTTCTGATTAGCACTGGCTGTAAACTTCAATCTCCGTATCAAAAATTGGTTTCACTTTCATGCTGATCATTTTCCTGGAGACACGCACACCTTTACCTTTGCTCAGTAATCCATGTTCAAACCAGTTCTTCTAATGTGTTGCTGTTTTCTCTGCTCACCAGGAAACCAGGCTTGTTCCTGTTTTTTTTGCAGCCTCTCTGCTGTTTAGGATTCACCCCAGAATTGCTACACAGAACTAGCAGCTAATGTTTTTTAGCTGTTAGTTACATGGAGCTAGCAGCTAATGTTACATGCAGCAGTGTCTGTGTTTATCTAATTTACTATGCATGAAAGACATGGATGATGTTAACAGATCAGGTTGATTTATTTTGAAAAGCTCTACAAAAACATCAGTGATCATGCCTCAATGCTCTCTTTTCGCCTAGGGTGCCATGCAGCTCAGGGCTGGCCCTGAGTGAAATATTTCAATATAATAAAGATGAAGTATTTAAGTATTCATAATTTTAATCTTTCTTTGCTTTGACCAGCCCTCGTAATTCCTGGTCAATGAGTGAAGAGATTTTTAGTCACAAAATGTTTTTACAACCTTTGTTCCGGAACAAGATAGTCCGCTTGACAGCAGTCTAAATACAGACCAAATGCAAGGTTCAGCACTCAATCTGAAAATAAATTAAGCAGACCCAGTCTGAATACTTCTTTAGTGATGTACTTCAAAGAATCCAGTAGATGTCTCCAGTTTCAGGACTCCAACCACGTCTGTAGGATTTACACTTTTGGATGTGTTCAGTTGAGTAGTGGTGTTACAATTCTACATAAAATTAAAGTAACATGAATGTGACAGGTGGCAATCAAAACTGAAGAAAAGTGTTTTTCTTCTTCGCTAAAAACACACCTGTCAAAAATCTGAATGATCAACGTCAAAAACATGCTTGTGGAGAAGCAGCTATGCTGGTCCTCACTGTTGTGTGTGATGTTCCTCTGAGCTGCTCTACCCGGCAACAGACGAATGAATCACAGCAAGCTCCATCTGTGCAGTTGAAAGTGTCACGCTGCGCTGAGCAGCAGCAAAATAACTCATCACCGCACTGTCCTCACAATGAGACGGGAGGCAGGGAAAAGCAGCGGTGGCCCCGCTAACATGCTTCATGGCTCCTCATTAACATGTCAACAACCTGGGACAGTGCGTCACTGCCTGCCTGTTCCACCGTCTGCATGCTGAGGCTGGCTCCACGTGGATGTCTGACACGCTCATTTGGTTTCTGTGTCAAAGTCAACTTCGGTTTTGAAGCTTAACAGTCAGAGTGGCTCCTCTGGAGAAGGACTTCACATCCAGAACATTTATGCTGGAAATGTTTGTGCTCGCTCTGCAACCAGCTTCACAACACAGACTCTCAATTATTAACCTCCACAAAGGTCAGAGGTCATGTCTACATTTGATTTTTTTATGTAGAAAAATAACAGGTTTCTGTTTCTATCTTTAGAGTAAAGAAAGACCCAGTCCAATGAAAATGGTGCTTTTGGTGTTTTTAACATGTTCCTAAAGCATTTTTCTCATGATGGAGGACATGTATAAGGAAGTTAATATTAAAACTGTATTTCTTTGTTAAATTGTGATGTATTATGAGCAGGGATAAAACCACAGTTGGAAAAAGCTCAGGTTGGTGACACAGCAACTGAAATGCATGGGTGGGCCAAAGTCTCCTTTCTCTGCTACAATTTTAAAGCATCTACTTGCTGAAAATAGATCCATGTACATCTTTGTTTTCTTTCTTTTTTTTTTTTTTTTTTTTTTTTTTTTTAAACTTGTCCTGCCCAACAGCTGAGCAAACAGATATGAGCTGAGAGCCTCTTGTGTTTGACAGATTTTACTCTTACAATCGGGGGTTATAAATCATAGCGAACACAAAATGTATGTTGGTATAAGCCCCTTTTGTAATCTAAACGATACTTTATTAATATTGATTTATTTTATGTAATGGATTATAGAAGTCAGAGGACTACTGGGAAGGGAAGGTAAAGTTGTTAATCTACTGGCAACAAAATGCTGGATCGTATACCCATTGCAATAGTGAGTGTTGGTCTACAATGGGCCGGGCCTGTCCACACACTCAGCTGTTACATACCTGCCGGCTCCAAGAGTGTTCACAAACTTGTCCACATCCAGTTCGCACGCACACTTGTGCATTCCAACCAACACATGTAAAGCATTACATTCTATCACGCACACTATTTGAGGGTGCAAAGGTGAGCCAACGCCTGTGCTCAGGTAAATGTTATGTTAAGATAAAGTGGATGATGGAATGCACAAAAAAGGAGGAAGAAATCGCCGCCATCCCCACACCAAGACCCCCGCCGAGGCGGCAGCGCCGACAAGGGCCCACACTCGCACCCATATGGTGGGGTCAACGGAGGAGATCCACCCGCCCGGCAGCCCAGCCAAGCACCCAGACCAGGGCCCACAGGACAGCCACACGGGCCCCCAACACCCGAGCGCAGTGAGATACGGAAGCGCAGAGTGCAAGGCCCAGCCCAGCCAGGAGAGCAGCCCTCCCACCGCACCAGGTGGCCCAGCGCGGGGCCCCACCCCCCAGGAGCCCCCCCACCCCAGACAAGCCGCCCACCACCACCCAGGAGCCCCGAGCACCCCCCCACTCCAGCCCCGGGTACGAGCCGGGGCCCCCCACGGGAGACCCGCTCAAAAGCCCCAGGCAGCTGCGGAGATCCAGAAGAGAGCACGCTGGGGGTCAGTTACCCCCATCCAGAGGAGGGATGATCAAGAGAAGTGGGGGTCCCCGAAGGTGTACATTGCCTGACCAGGCTCTCATATTGTGACCCAGAAGGGGTCCCGAGGGTAAGGACCAGAACCCGCACCACAAGGACACAGACGCCCTCCAGGCTCAGATGGAATATGATCCCCCACTCATGGACTAGCTAGAGGACTAAAGGATCCCTCTCGCTGCGCGGGGAGGGGGCCGCCGGGCCCAGGAGACCGACACCCAAGAGACAAGGCCGCCGCCGCTGAAGACCCTGCTCCCCACACCAGGGATGGGGTAGGGGACAGAAGATCAGTAGTCCCACCTTCCTTGTGTAATGTATTTGTGTGTGCGTTGAGGTGTGTTTCTTGTGGTTGAAGGGTGTGTGTAATAAAGGGTGCAGTTAAAATTGGCGAGCAGGGCAGTAAGGATATCTCCTGATTGCTTACATGGATGTCCAATCGCCCTCTCACCAAGGAGCCCTAAATGTCTACAGTGCAATTAAAATTGGAGGGTAGAGCACTTAGAGGACATCTCCTGCTTGCTGGCAGTGATGTCCTAGCACCCCCCCAAGTATCCTACGTGTCTAAGGTGCGTTTAAAACCAAGAGAAGGGGGCGAAACTGTGCGCAGACCATGTCCAGCTTCTTATGGAACAATAAACCTGCAAGAATTAGTCTAAAAACTTTAAAATCTAGAAAAAGCTGTGGAGGCTTAGAATTACCTAACTTCCATAACCACTTTCTTGCCAACAGACTGCAGTACATCTTAAGATGGATAAAAAACAACCCAGAAACCAACCCATGGATGGATCTGGAACAGGCATTTTGTGGAAAGATTAACTTGTCAGATCTACCTTTTATAAGCCCAATAATAAAAAAACATGACTGCTACCAAAGTAGTAATATAAGTACTACTTTAACAGCCTGGTGGGATTTTCTTAAAATGTCAAACTCTTCACTACTACTATGCAAAATGACACCCATCTGGAACAATCCAGACACCCTGATAAATAGAAAAATGTTGCACTTCCCTGCTTGGCAAGCAGGGGGCATAATACTACTTGAGCACTTAATTACAGACGGAAGATTCATAACACACCAAGAACTACAAGAAAAACATGGAATAAATAAATTATTGGAATATCAGCAACTTAAATCTGTAATCACTAAAACATTTAAATCCAGTGACAATGACTTAAAATTACCAGAACTAGTTACCTCTATGATTAATTTTTCATTGAATAAAACTCTCTCCAAAATATACAAACTCTTATGCAACTCAGATAACGAAGTCTCAATCCCAACAACTAAATGGGATGCAGACTTAGGCAGAAGTACAGACACAAGCTTCTGGTCAGAAATTTGTCTAAATACCTTTAAATTAACAAAAAGTCCAAACCTACAACTAATACAATTTAAAACTCTTCACAGAATTTACTATACTGGACAGAGGATGTTCAAGATGGGTCTCAAAAACTCAGACATTTGTGAGCATTGTGATAGTAATTTACCCGACAACTACATGCATGCTCTATGGTTCTGTACACCTGTCCAGGCTCTCTGGCAACAGGTATGTGTTGATTTATCAGTCTGGCTTAAGGTTTCAATCACAGCCTCACCTTCACTTTGTGTGCTGGGTGAGTGCCATCGATACAGAGGGAAGTTTAGCATCTATAATCTTCATAACTCTTTGTATAGAAAAAAAGACAATCTTATTAAACTGGAAAAACAAGAAAAATATTAGTGTAAGTCATTACAGGAATCTGCTATTGGATCATATCAGCTTGGAAAAAATGTCAACTAAGAGCTCAAATAACTTGAAAGGAATTCGGGCTCTCTGATCCCCCATAGCTAACTCCATAACTTAGGGGGCGGGATTCCCGGGTGTCGCCGCACCTTAACTGTCTGCCGGGGTCGGGGCCTGCCTGGTGCCTGGTGGGAGGGGGGCCCTGTCGGTCGGGGGGGTCTGGTCCGGCGCCTGCGCGGGGCAGGCGCGGGGGCTGCACGGTCTCCCGGGCCGGGGCGTGGGGGGGTGTGGATGGTGCCTTGGGTGGGGGTCTGGCTTGGCTGGGGGGGGGGGGGTCTTTTTGCGTGCGCTGGGGGGGCTTGCGCGGGGCCCTGGCCCTGGTGGGTCTGCCTGTGCAGGATGGGCAGCCCGGCTGCACCTGGGGACTGGGGTCGCTCCTTCTCCGGCCCTGGGGCGGGATGGGGCAACCCTCTTGGGGCCTGCGTTTGCTCCAGGAAAAGCTTACCATGGCGGGGTCTGGGGGGAGCCAGCCAGAGGAGGGGACATCTGTGGGCAGGAGGGGGGGGGGGGGGGGTCTACTACCAGTACGGGACCCTAGGGGCTTCCTCGGGCCTACTGCTACCTGACCAGGTGGCTACAGGGGCGGTGCTTGGGGGCGGTGCTTGGGGGGGGGGCTGGGGCCTGCCCTGGGGGCTGGCCCCCTCTGGGCTCCTCTGTCTTTGTGTGGGGTGGGGGGTGTGGGGCCTGGGGGGTTGGCTTTCGGGGGGTGGGGCCTCTGCCCTGGGGAGACTTGGGCCCAATGCTGGAGGAGGGCGGGGGGGCGGTTGTTTCATCATCGGGGGTCAGTTTGGTAGCTGTCCCCGACCCTCCCTCCTTCCTCATACGACCACTTTTTAGGTTGGAAGGGGGGGGCGTGCCTGCGGAATAGGTCGGGGGGCCGGGCCACTTGGCAGTGGTCCGGCCTCCCATGGTCTGCGTACATCTTCGTTTTCTTTGTCCGAGCTGCCATCTACATCAAATCTGAACTGCTGGATAGCTCTGATATTGCTCACTGTTTCTTTTTCTTGCTATGCTAATGTTAGCTTAGAATTGTGAGCAGTAGAGAGCGTAAACACAGGGCTGATGGGTGAAGCCAGTTTTCACCAACAGGAGCTGGGTTGCCTCCAGCGGCTCCATAACCCCAAACAGAAATAAGCGGGTATAGAAGATAGCTGGATGGATAGGTGCCATTCTTACATCTATGCACAGGGTTTACCGTGTATGCCCCTCTTATTTGGACATTACTGTGTTGTTGTCAGGAGGCTGCCCTCTGTCTCTCCCTCCGTCCACCTGCGCGCACAGCCTCCAGAGTACTGACACTTCCTGGTTCAACTTCACTACAATTCCCATCAACCCCTGCAGCTTCTCCCAGCAGTTCCACAGCTGCTTCTCATAAGCACTTACCCTCAACAGTACGTAGCCTGAGCACCTAGCTTAGCTCAGCGCAAAGTATTGTGAAAACTCTGAGTGCTGCAGTCACTGCTTTATCATTGCTGACCCAGTTTTTGATCCTACTCCTTCCTGTCAGCCGCCTGCCTCGACTCCTGCCTCGACTCCTGCCTCCCCTGATCACTGATCACAACTGCTCAAGCCTACGGAAAGTCCATGCCGACTCTGGCCCTCGCCTGCCTGACCACTGCCTGTCTGAGAAACCCTTAGCCCTGCATTTGCTAATAAAACACTACAGATGGATCTGAACCCCACTGACTCATAGTTAGACTTTTCATATTTGTCCGCTGTTTAATTATTGAGCCTTCCAGGTTCAACAAGATTAAATTGCCTCACAAGAATGAGTTAAGGATGAAATTGTATAACTTTAAAAAAAACGATTAAAAGGAATGTGAAAAGTTTGAAGATAGTGTTCCATCATAAATAACACAAGAATTCACTGAATTTAATATACAACACTAAGTCACTCAAACACAGCTGAGGGGTCTTTTTGGGCGGGGCTTCATGTCTGTCTATTACTGTTTTCACTCAGGCTAATAGATAGTGTCTGGAACCAGAGCTGTCTGATCCAGGTCACCTCCATCTGGCTCTAACAACTCCCCCACCCGCCTGCTTTTCCACGACCTCACCTCCCCGCTTCTTTCTCTGCATGCAGGAGAGCCTGAGCTCAGGTGTCAGTGAGACGTGTGGAGGAATGAGAGAAGGCAGAGAGCCCCAAAAAGCTGCTCTTACAAGCATCATTAGCATAATGGAACTAATAAGACCTCTGCATGAATTTAGTGGAGCCAGGGAGTGCTTGTGAGTGGGAGTGTGTGTGTGTGTGTGGGGGGGGATATGTCAGGAGAAATATAGATTAGGCCCACATCTGCCTGACACAGCGGTGAGAGGTGTGGCTGGAAGCCCACCACCACCACCTCAGCCTCTGGTGGTTGAGCGGGTGTAAGCAACCCACCAATCAGAGCTGGAGGGTGCTGTGCTGCTAAGAGGTGCACCAATCTGCTCATCTCACTTCTATCTCATGATGGAGCTCCAGGCGTGCATAAAAAGCTACACCTCAAACAAGTAGTTATTTTCACATCAAGCACTTTGGACATCTGATGAAGAGATCATCTGTCAGCTACAAAAAAGCAGAAAACAAAAGTTAAAAAACAAGGTATTTAATAATCTAGGATGTACAGACATACAGATGCTGCCTTTGATGGTTGACAGGAGGTTAGCTCTCATGGAGGAGGATTTTAGAGGATTTCAAACTTTCCCTGTTAATTTCAGTTAAAAGTGTGACTGCATTTTGTATGATGGTGATGAGGGTCAGGTAAGGCTTTGGAGGTCTTCAGTGTCTGCTAACAGAGCTGTGAACTGTTTTTGTCTGAATTCTGCTCAATTCTGAACTGGCCAGCACAGAGTTTCGCTCTGAATGACTGAGCAGGAAACGGTGGATCCTAAGGTTTGCAGGATAATCCCTCAAGCCTCTTTTAGCCTCCAGGTAGCTAGCTTTAATTCAACTGTTTCCGTCAAACGGGGGGGCCGTTGGCACTGGCTGCATTACATATGCATGCCTCCCTCGCCTGCAGAGGTCCTCAGGGGGAATAGAGCAGATCTCAGAAACTCACACAAATAACTCTGCAGTCCCCTCTGAGCAGGTGAGAGTGCTGCAGACGCTCTTCTTTCAGCTGCAAAATCAACCCCCAATTACCAGCCAGTCTGCCCCCCCACCCCAACTGTGCTCGTCTGTCGCATTGCTCTGCGGTTGTGGCGTTTGGCTGAAGGCTGGTGAATACAGAGCAGGGTTCTTTCAAGAGTGTTTCCTTGTTATTATCCTTAAACAAGCAACCCCAGCCGAGTCCCCAAGTCCAGCAAAAACCAGGGGACACACCCAAAAAAAAACCTCTGGGTTTCTCAGACAAGCGCAGCTTTCCGGTAATTTCTTTTCTGAAAGGGGGCCCTTCCTTCAGCACTGCGATGGGGGAAGAGAGATATGCCAGGGACTGGATGAAAGGAACATTTGCTGCAAATAGCAGCAAAGAAAGCTGCAGCAGCACAAAGTCATGTTCCCTGACTTTCCCACAACAGCAAAGGCCTGAGAGAAGCAGCTGGGAGTTCCTGTAAACCTGTTTGAGCAGGAAATGAAGGAGACTGAAGCAGTAGAATGAAACATCTGCAGTCCAGTAACAGTGCTCCCCCATCTGTAGAAGTTGGGGTGGAGGTGGACAGTAACAGTGAAAGCCTGAAAAATTAGACATTGTGGTCAAAAAGTCCTACCTTCCAGACTTAAGCTGACCATCATCTGTGGCTCTTCTCTTTGAGAGCAAAGGTCATGTATGTTTGTGGGTCACACTCAGCCCCAGCAGACCAGATCCTCCAGGTGTGTTTATGGTTCTTACTGCGCAGGGAGTTCTGCAGTCTGGTAGTCATTAGTGCCAGTGCCCCCTCCATTCTGCCCCCAACGTGACATCACCGGCATTACCTCACTGTACAGTATGGACGGGTCCAAACACAATCACTGCCATGTTACCATAACAGTGAGTTGTTCTGGCTCTGGAGGTTTCTTTCCCATCCAGCACTGAGCAGGTCCATCGCTCATCAAACTGAGCTTCCTCTGAGCCCCCTTAGCCTCCTCATCACTGCAGTCAGGGCAGATTATTTTTCAGGGGAAAGATGGATGGAACAGATGTGCTTCATTCAACAGAGATATGGATCCTGGGATCGCTCTGCACTCAAAACATTCTCTTCCTGAAGGTTTGGAACTCGAAAGTGATGTTCCACACAGTTCCACCAAGAACATCAGCACTTCAGATGGTGAAGCTGTCGCCGTGGCAACCTGTCTGTGTGTGGGAGGCTGACTGGGAGGGTTCTCCTGCGCTGCTCTCCAAAAACCAGCTTTTTCACCGGATCCAAGCAGAACTCCATCATTAAAGCCTCTAAGAATCTTTTTCACACTATTTTAATGGGGATGAATAATGGGGTTAAATTTGATCTTTGTGCTAGTGTTGTTCAAGTAAACAAAAACAAAGATCATCAGTTATTGACCATCTCATCCACATGGAGGGGCTGTTTCAACAACCATCCCAATGTCAGAGCTCTACCATGTGCTCATCTTAAATGCCACAAATTCAAAAAGCCTTCAGCTTCAAGCACCTTTAGTTTAAAAAAAATGACATTTGCTGAGCAAGTTAAGATCATGGAGAGACAGTCAAAATTGATCAGGTTGGTCAGACTGATTTGAAACCTGAATGCGCTCGTAACCAAACAGCAGAGAGGCATCTCTGCAGGGTGCAGGAGCGGTCTGCCACCCGGCTGACGGCCCACAGTAACTGACTGATTCAGATTAAACATGGAATGAGATTAAGTCTGATTGTTGGCTGTGAGACTGAAGCATCATTTCTGTTGGAGTAGATGAAAGGGGTTTGATCGTCTTGGAAAATGTCTTCTGTCTCTTTTCTCTTGGTGTTGGGAAAGTTGAGTGCATCAGACAGTTTCTGCAGTTCTGTGTGTTTTATCTCATTAATAACAATGCTGGACTCTTCTGTTGGTTCTAGCATCGATTTTTCCCTCTTCCAGGCAGTCACTGCTTCTTCTTCATTCCAGTATGTACAGAAATGGATTCCAGAAGGAGTTTCCATCTTTATTTGACTTCACCTCCACATATGGTATTTTAATATGATTACCCCCACCCCACCCCACCCCCACGCACACACACACACACACACACACAGACAGTACAGCAAAAGCTAAAGACCTGAGCTCCCACAAAGACCGAAGGAGCTCCATTATGAAGAGTTGGACTTTAAAAAGACGTTACCGTGGTAACAAGAGGTCTTTTAATGAGCAGGATACAAAGTAAATTTTACACAGAAATAAACATTAATATTTGAACTAAATCAACATGAAAGCAGAAGTGAGGAGTGGAGCCGACTAACGTTGACTCAATGGGGTGAAAAAAGAAAAGACTTGTTTTTGGACCTGTGGTGTAGAGACTCAACACAGTGATTCTCAATTATTTCCTCTTATGCCCCGCCTATGAATACCCCACACCCAACCCCGCCCCCCAACTTTCTACTCAAACTATGATTAGTATCGTTGTTTTGTTTGGGTTTTTTTTAGATTATGAAAGAAATAAATATACATATTTGCCTGTATTTTCCAAAAATACATTGTAATCTCCATATAAACTTTGAACCTTTATAGCTGACCAAATTAACCATTTGATACTAAAAAATATTCTGCACTTTTTCGCTGAAAAAAACTCAAGTGGCTTATCAGCATATAAGGATGTACAATTAGAGGACACCTTCATTTTCAATACCTTACACATGTGGTGTTTTCAGTGACAACATTAAAGGGTCAAAAAATGAATTCAATGAGGAAATGCGATGTGAGGATCTTTGTCCTGATCTTGCATTCATTTTCCTTACCCGCTTGCACTGGAGGGTTGCCAGAGACTGTCCTGGTTACTGTTGGGGGATGGCAGGATACACCCTGGATAGGTGCTCTGGCAAAGCAAACGGGTGCCGTCGCACAGGGGGGCAGAGCTAGCTAGCTCCACAGCTGGCGGAGCTCCGCTGGCTAACTCTGCCAGTGAAACTCTGCTGCGAGCTATGGCCTGCTAGTTGCAGGCTATCCTCGCTATGCTTGCCCACACCGTCTGCCAGGCAGTCCCACGGGTTTTCGCCATTATGGTCCTCGCCTGTGGAACAGCCTGTCGGAGAGCCTCAAAGCCGCAGTGACCAAAGAGGCTTTTAAGACGTAGCTCAAGACTCACCTTTTTAATTTCGCGTCACGTTGATTTTATCTGCTTTCTTATTCTATTAGTTTTTATATATTTTATTTTATGAATTTAATCTTACTTTCAATTCCATGTTTTTAAATACATCTTTTATGTATTTAATTGTAGCATCTTACTATGGTTTTAGCCCCAGTGTTTCCTGTGGGGATCTTTTGTGCCAGAGTGGACACAGTTGCTGTCCCAGTCTGAGTGGGCACTGTGGCTGAGCTGCTCCTGGGATGACAAATTCCCCAATACTGTTTCCTCACAGCAGAGCCAAGCCTTAAGTTTATTTTAAGCCTTTAGTATATTTTAAAGTTTAATTTAGAAGTTATTGTTTTAAGTATTCATTATCTGTGAGGTCTTGTATGTGTCAATGGAGGAGAAGGGAAGAAAAGTAAAAAAGTGCGTTGGGTTTTTATGGGTTTTTTTTAATGTAAAGCTCTTCGAGTTGAGTTCTTTTTATGAATAAAGTTTGATTTGATTTGAACCAAGAGAACTTTTAGAATTATAATGGGATGGCCACACCACCTACTGCTTGGCGGCAGTTTTGTGGCAAAATGAGAGATTTGGCAAATTTTAGGTTTTTCCACAATATGCGAAAACAACAGTTTTGTTCATCCTATCTTCATTAAATTTCACACACATGCTACCAACTTCAGTCTACAACTACCACAGAAGTTTCATTTAACTTTGACCTTGGGTAGAGAACGCCATGTTGAATTTAAAAAAATAAAGGACTGTTAGTGCCAGCTACAAACAAAAACTTGTTCTTGAGATTTTCATTGATCATCTTGCAACTTCTTGAGCATCATTGACTATGAAAAAATTTTGTGATTATAATTTGTAGATTTTGAACGTGTGCGTGGCAAGTTCACAACTGTTGCAATCTTAGCTAGCTTGCACATGTTTTTGTTGTCTTTCGTAAAAAGGGTATCCATGAGTTTGGGAGCTCAAACTGAATAAAATAATATAACATACGATATTACAATGTTAAAATTGTGGGTGCTGTGAACAAAAAACCATCACAAAAAAACTGCTGACTCAGCACCCAAAAGATTTTTTGGAACTTACTAACAAAACCAACATACATGTGTCGGGATATCCAAAGGAAGTTTTGAAATTATGAGATAGCCATATGACCTATGGCTTCGCTGCCATTTTGTGTCAAAATCTAAGATTTACGGGGGTGGGGGGGTGTCAAGCATGTAATGTGGCTGCTTCGCAAGTGGAGTTTGGTTAAAGGTGGGCGATGGTGCCGCGTATAGGTGAAGGCGGTAGGCGAAGAGGTGGGCAGCGAGGGTGAGGGCAGGTAGCCCCTTTGGACTATCCAACGCGGTTGCGGTTTTTGATTAAATTAGAAAGATTTTTGATATAAATCAAGTTTCATATATCAAAGACCAGTCATTTACATAAATCAAGTATCAAAAATCCAAATTTTCATTAGAAAAATCATAAGACACACTCATTTACAGCCGTCCTTCTGGTCTGAACAGCATTTTACAAAGTTCTAGTCGTTATGATGACTGCAGACTTTGTTTGTCAGTCTATTGACCTTCAGCTGATATCGCAGTAAGTAAGTTGAGCTCGAGTGGCCTGCAGGGCAGAACTCTCTGCTGAAAATCAGGGTCAAAGTTGACATAAGAGATAGCGGTAGATCCTACCCGTCATACTTTCTTGAAATCATGTTTGACTCCTATTTTTCCTCAATTAAAGGCTCAGACTTCCGGGATCACACACTCCTCAAAGTATTTTGTTGTTGTTGATAACAAGTACCTTGGACAGGTACAGTGGGTTGAGTGGTTTAACAAAGATCCTTGGAGTTCAACGCCCAAGTGCTTTGAATCAGCTTGCATCGTCTTAGGAGCCTGGCGTGCTTTGCCAGTTTAGCATTCCATTTAAAGCACCCTGGGGTTTCTTGGCTGGTTGTGGAAGGTGTTTTATAAATAAATAAAAGGAAATGGAAAATTTAGTAACATAAACTGCATGATCCCCCCTGGGTTAGTTTAAGGAAAAAATGGTTTTACTTTTTTATCAGAATTGAATAAGCTAAACTTGTAAAAATGAATAGAAGCAGTTTCAATAAAATAAGAGTCTGTCCATTATCGTCCAACATTTCTCCATTAGGCAGAGCAAATGATAAACCGTTGCAAATCGCACAAATGAGCAGCAACATGTCTGTGAAAAAAAGTCAGAGAGAACAGATTACACCACATTCAGAGCGCACACAAATACACAGATGCACGCTCACTGTTTACTTTATAGAGAAACAGATGAACTCCTCAGTTCAGAGGTTAACTTCTTGCAAAGCTGTGACGGCTCTGGCAGGTGCATGTGCAGAGAGCAAGGACTATGATGAGTCAAATTGAGGGTTACTAATTATAGCTTGGGGGAAGTTTATGTCTATGCTCATCATTTGCAGGCTTTAACAGAGAAAGGGAAGAAGCTGTTAACAGGCGCGAGGTGGGCGGTAGCTCCTTTCACCACACATCCGGCCTGTCTTCTTCCTCTACCGTGCACGCCCACCGTGAACGCTCCCTACATCTGGACTTCCTTAGAAAAACCCAAAGCTCCTTCCACTGCACATGGAGCATTTGAGCTTTACTGAATCTGCTGCAATCTAGGTTTCATCAGCAGGGACCTGACAACTCTCAGCTCTTGCTGCCATTGTTTTCTGTAACAAGTGAATGAATGCAAACAGAAACTCAAAGACATGTTTGATCGAAGCTGCAGCAAAAAGTTTCTGCACAGCTGAACTGAACTGCATCAACATTCATGAAGTCATTTTATTTTCACCATAAAAGCCTCCTGAACATTAGAACAAAAAACAGAACTGATTATTATTTATGTGTTTCTTTGTGGATCAAATCTAAATTTGATCCACTGGACTGTGAGGACTCCATCTGTTTCCATGGGAACATATTAGATCAGTGAGCCACCTTAAGTTAAACTCAGCAATTTTACCTAAAAATTTACTTTTAGATTCTTGTCTCTACTGTTGGAAGAAAATCTTATAAAATGATCAACAAGCCACAGAGCTTCTGGGAGTACATTTCAACACCATCACTCTGTTCACAGATGATGAAAGGAAAATCCCACGAAAATAAGGATTTACCTGCTGTGAGACACAGAGGAGGTTTTGTTATGGTCTGGGCTATATCTCATGCAGGTTTGATCAAATTGCAAGACCATCAATCATTCTTGAGCAAATGGTTCCTCCCAGTGTCTGAAAGTTTAGTGTCCGTCTTCATGGATACATGATTCAAAACACAAACAAACAAAAACACCAAGATTGACTGAAGATGTTGGACTATTCGGAAGTGTTCTTCCATAATGAATGATATAAATCCTGCAGAACATCTGAGAAAGAAGATGAACATGCTGCCTGGAGAAGGCACCTTCAGATCTAAGATGAGTGAAGATGTTAATTCATAATAAGTGGAGCGCAATACCTGCAGACAGGAGCAGAAATCCTTTAATTGGCTCTTAGTTGTTGAACAAACTTGATGTGAACGAACCTCAGCTTTTGTGCAGACCTGTTTAAACAGTTAGGTTTGTAAAAAGATTCTGCTGAACATTAGTTCAGAGTTCATGTTGGATTACCTTTGGTTGATGTTCACTTTAATTTTTTTTCCTTAACCTCCGTAGGTCTTGAGGTGTGAAAACTCAAACTTATGATGGTTTACAAATATCTGCAGTAGAAGATAGAGTTGTGAATGGCAGAGCTGCATGCTAGCAAGTCGAGGAGATGTTTTTCAGAAACTGAAGCTGGTTGTTGACAACCCCACATTGCTTGATGGTTGTTCACTTATTGTAAGACCAGAAGTTGGAGAGGAAGCTGTGCAGCATGAAGAATGCCGCTCTTTCGCTGCCAGTCTTCAGCAAAAAGTTGTTGTCTTTGTTGAAACCTGAGTCTAAAGTGTGTGTGTGTGTGTGTGTGTGTGATTGCATGCGTGTGTGCACGTGTGTATGTAAAGGTGTTTGTGTTGGTGATTGTGTGCGTGTTTGTGTGTGTATGTTCGTGAGATGCTGGTGGGCCAGTCGTTGGTTGCTTGGGTCCATCCAATTCTGTTGTGTTTTTTTGCATTTTTTTTTATTGCAGCCACGCTTTTGTTTTTTGCGTTTCTTTTATTAGCAATATAATTTATTTTTATTTGTAGTTCATTTTTTTGTTTTAACATTTATTATTTAACTGTGTTGGTGGGTCTCAGCCACCAAAGTTATACGCCTTACTAACAAAGTGTTGCATACCAGTGCAAATCTGCTTTTCTCCACATCAGGAGGATTCAAAGGAATGAAGTGAATTGTGTTAACAGAGTTACGGTAGTTGAAAGAGAGTTTGTTATTTTGCCACTGGAACTGGCTGTAGCTCTGGGGTTTAAGGGTTAAAAAAAAGCCAACGCATATCTCATAGTGGGTTATTTAATAGGTTTGCATTTGTTACCTGAAAGCAAATAAAATTCCTGCTACTTTAAAAGATTTCAAGTATCTAATGGTAAACCTTTGCTGATTCTGCTTTTATTGAATTAAGTAACCAAAACACTGAAAGAACCAGCGGGAATCTGCAGGAGCAGCTGAGCACTTCAGACCAGACTGGCTGAAAGGTTGAAAGGCTGAAGGAGGCTGAAGGTGCTAATGCACACAGAAGAATCTGAAGATCTGGCTTGTGTGAAGGATTTTCAGCATTTGGATGTTGACTGAAACTTATGGTTCTGTGTGTGTGTTTAAACAGCTCAATCTTCAGGGACAAATGTTTTTCAAACCCACATCAGTGAAGACTTTTAGAGTGAGCTTTGAGAGTCTCTGGTGTCCTACAGTGTCACATGGACATTCTAACTGAGCCTTTGCTTGTTCTCAGGACCCTGTGTGAGCATGGGAGGGTGAGAGGGGTTGGACACGGGGTGCAGAGTGTTTGGATTGTTTTTATCTTAAGCCTAAAGCCTGATTTCAGAGTACCCTCTGATGCCAAGCGAAGCCATCTTTCTGCTTCCCATGTGAGTGGAAACCCAAGTCCAGTCTCCATCCTGAGGACCTCCTCCACACACACAAACTTTAGCAGTCCAGGGCCGCCGTCAGACCCCTCCACCACCCCTCCTCCTTCTCTGCTTTCCTCCATGGCCCCTAATAGCTCTTAAACTTTCATTCTCACAGTGTGAGAAGTTTGACAATGAACATAAACCAAATTCCAGAACAGCTGTGGGAGATGGAAAAAAAGCACATGTGGAAGTGGTTTGCCAGCCCCTCTGGAGGAGAAACTGTAGCACTGTACTTTTATTCTGAGCTTCCCAGGACGTCATTGTTCTGCTGGCTTGAGTCAGGCTTGCTTTTTACCATGCATATGGGGATATAGGTAGTCAGCCCACTCCATCTGTCTTTCTTTATGTGAAGACCACATCCATGGAGACAAAGCCTTGAGAAAGAGCAAGAGAAGGCACAAGTGACCAAAAGGAGTCCAAGAACACAACAAGGATCAGTACTCAAACTGCCACCACCATAAACTCCAATCCACCCAGAAAGACAAAATCCCACAATTCCTTGTGTTGCCTAATCTGACAGAAGACCCAATCACAATGTGTTTGTGACCTTCACTGTAATATTAACTACAATGATACAGTGCGTCAACTGCCTTGCCAAAAATCAGTGTTGTTAGAAAAGGTGGTTTCCTGCCCATCTGACCGGTTTAGATCCTAAATTTGTGGGCTAAAATAGCTTTGGTCTGGTGGACATAATACAGGCGGGTTTGGGTTCGGTCCAGGGGTTCCTCAAGGAAACACATCTCAACAGAGACAAGCGCAGTAAGCCAGAAACTATCCTCACCATCGTGAGGTAATAATAGTGAAATAAAAATGTGCCCACTAATCTGATCTCTAAATGTCATTTAAATAAACGACTTTTAATATTGTTTAGCCTCAAAAATTGCAGGTGGCAGAAATTAGGACCTCCATGTAGGTTGGTGGATTATTATGGTCATGACATCCCACAACAGATTACCGTTGTTGAAACAGCAGTGTGAAAGCATTGATGAGAATTAACAGGACATGTTCCGCTAACACTCCCAGCATTTTTGTGAGTCCTCTGACATGCTTTTACAGTTGAAACACTTCTCTCTGCTCTTCTGTTTGATGCTTTTTCAAGACAATCAATCTCAGCTCAGACGACGGAAACTGAAAGGAAGTGTGTGTGTGTTTGTATATAAATGTTTGTATTTTCGTGCATGTATGTTTATGTGTGTGTGGGTGTATGTGTGCTTGTTTAGTTTCGCATGTATGTGTATTGTTATATTTGTTTGTTTTGTGTGCTTAGCTTTGTTTGTGTTTGTTTGAATCTGATTTTATTTGTTTCTGTGTGTGTTTTTTTATTTGTGTATGTCTGTATGTGTGCGTTTGACTGTGTGTGAGTGTTTCTAGAGCTGAATAGCCACCTCCAGGTCTGGTCCACATGCATAGTGAGGTTCTTGCTGTTACGTGCCAACGTGTCAACCTCTGGAAGATTGCAGGTTCCATGCCCACCTTGCCCGTCAAAGAGTCCTTGGGCTAGACACTGAACCCCACATTGCCTCTGGTGGAAGGTTGGCGACCAGTTTTTGGCAGCAGAGCTGCCATCAAGTGTATGAATGTGTGTGTGAATGGGTGAAAGTGACTATGAAGCACTTTGGATTTTCAAGGAAGGTAGAAAAGCGCTATATAAGTATACTCCATTTACCATTGTTCCAGAAACTTTCCAAACCTTGAGCAACCACACTCTGATCAGTGTAATGCAACTTTAAATCAAACCAATTAAAAACAACTTAATTTAGCAAGCCAAGGGACACAAAAGGAGTGCTTTTCACATGTGTGTAGCTCAAAACGCTTTACAATGTAAAAACAAATACACAAAAATTCAAATAAAAACCTGACCCACCCGTTACTGTCACGGCAGGAGCAGCAGCCTGCCTGCTGCCAATCAGCTGATTCCCTCTAACAGCAGCAGCCTGCCTGCTGCCAATCAGCTGATTCCCTCCACCTGTGTCTGCTACTATATATCTCTCCCTCTGGCCTTCAGTCTCTGCTGAATCATTACACTACTGACTTCCAGAGTAACCGCCAGCAGTGCTCATATTCGGCTTACGCTCTGCCTTTTTTTTTTTTTTTTTTTTTTTTTTTTTTTTTTTTTTTTTTAATTTTATTAAAAGAAGCCTCTATGGCAGGGGTCTCAAACTCTATTTTCCTTTGAGCGACTGAAGGCAGAGTCTGGCTGAGGCTGGGCCGCAACCTAGGTGCACATGCATGCGTTTGCAGCTCGTTGGTGTCTGGGAGTCAATGCACATTGGAACCCGTTTTTTAAAAATCCAATATTCTCATTTTTTTTTTATTTTAACCAAAAAACAAGATGAGCAAGGACTCTGGTGTAAACACGTTGTGAATAACTTCCTCATTTATATCCCTTCTTTGATAGTAAATTTGCATTGAACATGTACTATTAAGTGTACTGTATTAAGTGGACAAAATTACGAAAACTCAATCTACAAATACATCAATCAAAAATCAATAAGTAAATGAATAAGTAATACTTTTTTAGACGCCGGAATGGCTGCCACATTTTTGGAATAAACATTCGGGCTACTAAAGGCAGATACACCCTATCCACATCCATCTTTAGGATAGATGTGGATATGTGCTTGCATGAGAAAAACGCAGACACGCTGCCGAGGTCGGCTCTAAGTTAACGTCACGAAATGAGCGGCACCCACAAGGAGCGAAAGGCGGAGCCTCAGAAATTGAGTTTTCTTACTTCTGGATAGGAAAAAAGTTCACAAAAATAACGAGTATTTCATAAATACTTAATTCTTTTGTGTGCCAGAGGTAATATATGATCATTTATATATGCATATAGTTTACTGACAAGCTTAAGAAAAGCATAGAAACAAAAGGTTTTGGAGTCAATCTCTTTAGATAATAAAATCCAAATTAATTGAGTTAATTAGTTTAATTAATCTAAATTTGTAATCAAAGTTCACAGTTACATTTTTCAATCTTTGGTCAATTTATCTGACAAAAGTGGAATGTTTGTCCAGAGTTGACCAGAGGTCTTTACACTAATACAATGTTGTGGTTCAATTGCTATCTTCATAGTAGATCCCAATTTGTTGTTTCTCATGGTGCTCAGTCTGATAAATGTATAATTGAAAAAGGTGTGCCTCGAGGGTCCACTCTTGGTCCCCTTTTGTTGTACTCAAATTGTTCTTTGAGTATTTATGCTGATGATAATTATGATGTTATTTACAACTCAAACTCAGATCTTTCACTTGTAAAAAAACAGCTGCAGCTTGACTTCAATTTGGTTTAAAAATTGATTTATGTGAATAAACGTATTTAAAACATGAAAAAATCTTGTTGTATGCTCTTTGGTACACACCATAGATTACAAAACGGGAGAGTTTTCTTCAATTTTATGTTGATAATGGATCCAAGATACACATGACTATTTTATTAAGCATCCAGTCTAAATTTCAAACCACACATTGATCATATAATAATTAAAAAAAATGCAGACCAGTGTGTCCCCTGCCTTTGCCCATGAGTAGCCGGGTTAGGCTCCGGCAACCCCGTGACCCCGAAAGGGATAAAGCGGTTTGGAAAATGAATGAATGCAACTTTAATCCCTTTAGATCGCTCTTCTAACTGTTTTGCTCTAGAAATCAGGAAAAGAATAGTAACTCAGTTAGTGTTACCTATTATTGATTACGCTGACACAATATATTAGAATATTTATGATTCAAATCTTAAACCACTTTTAAACTCTATTTGTAGATTCATTCTTAAATGTCCATATCAAACCCACCATTGTGTTTTATTAGAAAAACTCAATGAGCTACAGCTATCAAAGAGACAGGAATTTCACTGGAATCAATTAATCTTTAAATTTATTTATTGTCCAGATTACCTCAAACAATATTTAAATCCTGTAACATCTTATTTATTGAGAAGCACTCATCTTCTTACTTTCTCAGTCCCACGAATATACAAAGATGTTGGACGCAGGTCTTTTCAGTACAAAGCTCCTTTGGAAAGAAACAAGTTACCCATATCTTTAAGATCCATGACATCCTTTTGGTTTATTATCATCTTTATTTGTTCATTTTAAAACTTCTCTCAATGTATTTAGTTCTGTATACCATTGCCATCATGCTAGTATGTTTAATGTGAATATACTTGCCAAACAAGTTGGTATTGTGGTCACCTGTATTGCTATTCTATTGTTCTAAACTGTTCTAAACTTTTTCATGTCGTTTTGAGTTGGCAGAAGTGTGGCGAGATTGAAGAGTTAGCAAGTTTGTCTTGTCTGTATGTTTATGTTTATATTTTTTGTTTGTGTGCAATTTCATTTAATTTACTTTTTCATTCATCTTCTATACTGTTTTATCCCTTTCGGGGTTACTGGGCGGCTGCCGGAGCCTAACTTGGCCACTCATAGGCGAAGACAGGGGACACCTTTGACAGGTTGCCAGTCTGTCACAGGGGCCACAATCACACACCCATGCACACTCACATCCACATCCACACCTAGGGACAATTTAGAGTGACCAATTAACCTATGAAGCATGTTTTTGGAGGGTGGTAGGAAGCTGGAGTCCCCGGAGAAAACCCACGTATGCACAGGGAGAACATGCAAACTCTACACAGAAAGGTCTCCCATTGGTGACACTGTTTCAAGTCCACCAGCCGAGACTTGAACCGGGAACCATCTTGCTGTGAGGCAAGAGCGCTAACCACCGTGCATTCCATGAATAAATTAAAATGAAATCGTCTGCTTTCTGTTTTCACTAAACTTCCTTCCATTTCAACCATACTTTTTCTTTCACATACATGCAGACTTCTTTCACATACATATAGACGCCTGTCTTACAAACATATATAAAGCAGGAGGAAGCAGTTTCAACAATAAACAATCCACCACCCTCTTTTAACATGGCACTTTTTAATGCACGGTCCTTGTCCAATAATAATTTTATTATAAATGATTTTTATTTTAGATTATGACATTGATGCTCTCTTTTTAACTGAAACATAGCTGAGCACAGACGCAGCCACTGTTCTCACAGAGGCCTCCCCACAAAATTTTTGTTTTGTTTTTTCAACCAGGGAGGGAAAAAAGGGTGGTGGTACGGAATCTTTTGTATCCAACTCCTTTGCAGTAAAGCAAATTTCTTTAGATCAGTACCCCAGCTTTGAACACCAAGCCTTTGTTTTTAACAGCCCTCCAGTTTTATGCATCACAGTATACAGACCACCAAAACCAAACACTGGTTTTATTGAGGAGATTTCTGAGTTCTTAGCATCTGTCCACACTTCCTTCAACATGATTTTAATAACTGGTGATTTTAACCTGCATGTAGATAAGGAGTCGGACTACTCTGCTACTCAGTTTCTGGAGCTGCTTGCTTCTCTGGATTTTAAACATGTCATGCAGCCGACTCACAACAGAGAGCACACTCTTGACCTGGTCATCAGTCATGGTTTACCTACAAGTGTGTCCACTGTTGTGGATCTGGCTGTCTCTGATCATTACTGTGTGCTTTTTAACATCACTGGTTTTATAAAACAACAGACCTCTGTGAGAACTGGGAAGAAACGCTACGTGACTCCTGAAATGGTCGAAAAATTTATTTCAACTGTTTGCTCAAACTCTCCAATTGTCTTACCAGCCCCCTGCAACTTACTTGTGAAAAGTTTTAACAGTAAACTTAGATCCAGTCTCAACTCAGTTGCTCCACTAAAATCTAAAAAGATGAGAATCAAACCCACACCCCCTTGGAGAACCGAAGATATCAAACAACTGAAGAGACAAGCTAGGGAAGTGGAAAGACGTTGGAGAAAACATAAGCATCAACTATACCAAAAATCAACTAAAACCATACAACCGGACTGTAAAACAGACCAGAAACTCGTACTTTGCGAACATCATCTCTGAAAATAAAAATAATCCCAGGGTCCTCTTCAGCACAATAGAATCCTTATTGAACTCAGACATGAATAAGATCACAATGCCAGCTTCTGCTACATTGTGTGAGGAATTTGCTGACCACTTCTGGAGCAAAATTTCTTCTGTACGATCTACTATCTTGATGGAACAAAGAAGCAATTGTGATAAAAATGATGACTTGACCTTACCCGAGGAAGCACTGGACAGTTTTGACCTGGTTAAAGCTGCGACACTTGGTCAAGTTTTCTCCCAAGTTAAACCAACAACCTGTTTTTTAGATCCCATCTCCACATCACTTTTTAAATCATTTTATGGATCTTTTGAGAGCGAGATTTTAAACATCATAAACTCCTCTCTACAAACGGGTATTTTTCCCACTGCTTTTAAAACTGCAGTGGTGAAACCGTTACTAAAGAAAAGCAATGTAGATCCTACGGTTTTTAATAACTACAGACCAGTGTCCAACTTGCCATTTTTAAGCAAGATTCTGGAAAAAATTGTTTTTATTCAGCTAAATGAGTTTCTCTTACACAATAACATATTTGAGGTGAACCAGTCTGGTTTTAGACCAAACCATAGCACTGAGACAGCCCTGTTAAAGATCATCAATGATGTTAGATGTGCCTCTGATTCAGGTCAGATCACAGTTTTAGTACTACTGGATCTAAGTGCTGCTTTTGACACTGTTGATCACCGAACCCTTGTAAACAGACTTAGAAGTCTTGGCGTTTAAGGGACTGTTATCCAGTGGTTCACTTCCTATCTCATGGAGAGAAACTTTATGGTAAGCATGGACACTTACTTTTCTGGGGTCCACAAAATTGAATGTGGTGTGCCTCAAGGTTCCATCCTTGGCCCCTTGCTTTTTAACATCTACATGCTTCCTCTGGGGAATGTCATCAGGAAGCACAACATCAGCTTTCATAGCTATGCTGATGATACCCAGCTGTACATAGCTATGTCTCCTGATGACACAAGACCAAAAGAAGCACTTTTTAATTGTATTTTAGATGTGAAATCATGGATGGCAAATAATTTTCTGCAGCTCAACCAGGAGAAAACAGAAATTTTGGTTATTGGTCCTGAAGCCAAGAGAGAGAAACAGTTTCTGAAACTTAAAGAACTTTCATTCAATTTTTCTGAAACAGTCAGAAACCTGGGCGTTATTTTTGATTAACTGATTAAAACTGGTTTTTATCATCTTAGAAATTTGGCTAGGGTCCGCCCAATTCTCTCTCTTGCTAACATGGAGATGCTGATGCATGCTTTTATAATCAGTAGAGTTGATTATTGTAATGTCCTTCTAGCTGGTCTTCCAAAAAATAGCATTAAGAACCTTCAGCTTCTCCAAAATTCTGCTGCAAGAGTTCTCACCAAGACCAGAAGGCGAGCTCACATCACTCCGATTTTAAAATCCCTGCATTGGCTCCCCATCTGCTTCAGGATTGATTTTAAGATACTTTTAATGGTTTTTAAATGTCTTAACGGTCTTGCGCCTTCTTATTTATCTGATCTTTTAGTTAAATATGAACCCTCGCGGACCCTGAGATCATCGGGCAGTGGTCTATTGATCATTCCAACTGTGAAAACCAAAAATTATGGAGAGGCATCTTTTCAATACTAAGGCCCCCGTCTATGGAACAGTCTGCCGGAGGACCTGAGGACCGCAGAGAACATAGAGGTTTTTAAGAAAAGGCTCAAGACCTATCTTTTTAAATTAGCTTTTAGTTAGTTTTTATCATGTTAATTTATCTTGTTTTATTATTTTTATCATGTTTTATGATTTTACACTGGATTATTTATAGCTTATTTGAATATTTTTTATTCTCATGTTTTATTGCTTGTTACTTTTATCAAATGCTCCAGTTAGATTTATTATTTTATTATTTTTAAATCCAGTGCCTCCTCGGCTGAGTCCTCTCCCTCTGCGTCAGCTACGGTTCAGCTGCTGCGGCTCTAGATGGGGACCTGCCTCGCCACCTTGTTGTGGTGGGGCTGGATCCTCGCCTGTGATGCTGCATTAAACTGGCTATGTGGTTGTCCTCGGAGGAAGAGGACCCAGCTATAATTGGTTGAACTACCAACTTTCTCCGTGCTCAGCCTGTTTTCCAATGGGTTCCATCAGTTAAGGGGGTGGGAGTTGTGAAAGGGGTTGGGTGGATTGCATGTGTGTGTTGAGGGTGGGGGTGGGGATAGAGGAGGGGGTCTACATTTTTATGGTTGTGCTTGTTTTTAATCAGTTTTATTTTAATGTAAAGCAATTTGTGTTATGCTTCATAGGAAAAGTGCTATACAAATAAAGTTTGATTTGATATATACTTCTCTTTAACATACATATATATTTTTCTCTAACTTACATTTATACTTCTCTTTAATATACATAATATATTTCTCTAACAGCAGTCTCTTGAGTCCACTGACTCTTAAGCAGATGAGAGTCAGAAGAAGTGTCAGTATTCAGGAGATGGCTCCTGCTAGTGAAAAAAGGAGACAGAGATCAGACTCCTGACAGAATGCTAGATTTATGCGAGTTCCTCTGCATCAGGGAAGAAAGGAGCACCTCAGTGTCACAGCACGTGCAGTCAACAGTAGCTTCGGACAGTAGGCATCTGACTCAAGCAGGGGCAGATGGGAACAGGAGGTCAAAACCAGGGGGGAGGGTTGTGATCTGTGAGCAGAAGTGAATGTGACTCTGTACTCTGACCAGATTATGGTGGGATCGTGCATCTCAAGCCAAGGCAAACAGAGGATGATGGAACAACAGGGGGAGTCGATGGTGAAGAGACTGGATCCGGCCTGACCCCAGGGGTCGTCCATTAAGGGCAGAGACTGCCTCTCATGCATTGCAGGCGAGCAAGAGGACACGATGAGTTTATGAAGTCTAAGTCTATGAAGCTCCCATCTGCCCCAGAGTCAATCATGGTCTGTGTTTTCACTATACGGCCGTCAAAATGTGGAATAACAGGAAGTGTAAAGGTGAGCGTGGGTTCACTCCGTCAGCTCCGTAGAGCAAAATCCAAAGCCTCTAGAGCCCTGGAGAACGTTCTGAGCAGGTGTTGCTGATGTGGCCTAGCTGACCCCAGTAGGAGAACAGATAACCTGCACTGCAGTGGTCACTTCCCTGCAGCACCTTGTCCATCAACCTTTGGAATGTGGCTGGTGCTCCATGCAGACCAAAGGGCATCACTGTAAACTGGAACAGTCCATAAGGTCTTTTGAAGGCTGTATACTGTCTGCATGTGTTGTTGAGAGGTCCTTGCCAGTGACTCTTGCACAGGTTGAGGGTGGTGATGTATTTAGCTGCTCCGATCTTCTCCAACAGATCTTCCACCCTCGGTATTGAGTATGCATCAAACTCTGAGATAGCGTTCAGCTTCCTGAAGTCGATGCATATCCGCAGTGAGCCATCTTTCTTGGTCACAATCACGATTGGACAACACCACTCAGAGTTGGAAGGCTTGATGACTCCTAGCTCAATCTCCAGGATCTTTGTCACCTAATCGTTCAGCTGTCCCACCAACCTCTGTGGTACGCGATAAGGCCGTTGCCAGATGGGTTTTCCATTTTTGAGCCTTGTGGTATGTTCGACAAGTGTGGTTTTTCCTGGCTGTGCACAAAAGAGAGATGGAACTTTAGAAAACAGATCAAGTAACTGTGTGGTCCTTTCAGGGGGCAAATGTGACAGAGCCGGAGAGGTTGAAAGTGTTGGTGCTTCTGAGTCAGAGTCCTCCTCTTCTTCGCCCTTCATGTGTCTTATCATCAAGGCCTTCTCTGGTAGATAGAGATGGTTAGTACATACTTTTCATTCCTTGAGTAGATTCACATGGTACGTCTGCTTGTCTTTTTTCTTGTCTGGATGGTGAACCTTGTAGGTGACAGGCCCAACTTGCGTACAATGGTGTACGGCCTTGCCACTTTGCCAGGAGTTTACTGGAAGAAGAGAAAAGCAACAGAACCATCTGACCTAGTTGGATTTCGAGTTATGGACCTGCTGGTTGTGCAACATCTTTTGGCTCCTCCGAGCTTCTTGGTGGTTGATTTCTGCCTTTTCCCTGTACCATGCCAGCCATTCTCTCATTTCCAGGACAAACTAGATTACATTCCTCTCCGCAGTGTTGGCTGGTTTGGTATGTCAACTCTTCTTCAGGAGATCAAAAAGGCCTTGGACTTCCCAGCTGTAAAGAAATTTGAACAGTGAGAAGCCTGTTGAAGCTTGAGGGACCTCTCTGTAAGCAAACAAAAATGGCAGCAAACTGTTCCAGTCATTCCCTGTGTCAATCACAAACTTTTACAGCATTGTCTTCAGGGTCTGGTTGAACCGTTCCACCAAGCCGTTTGTTTGTGGGTGCTACAGGGTTGTCTTGATGGCAGAGATGTCCAACTGTTTTTGGAACAGCTTCATCAACCGAGAGCTAAAGTTGGTTCCCTGATCTGTCAATATCTTGTCAGGTAATCCTACCCTGGAGAAAAGCTGAATTATATCCTCAAAACTGAACTACAACAGTGTTATAATGGAGCGCAGGGGAAAAGCCTCTGGGAACCATGTTACATAGTTACAGACCACGAGGATGTACTTATTGCCACTGCTGCTCTTGGGTAGGGGTCCAATAATGTCCATAGCAATTCCCCTGAAAGGTGTAGAAATAACAGGAAGAGGGTGCAGTTAGGCTCTGTCTGATGTGTGGGTTATGGCAGTTTTCTGGCATGTAGGACATTTATAACAAAATTTCTGTATATCAGAATATATGCATGGCCAAAATAGAAGTGAACCAACACAAAAATATGTTTTGTGACAACCCAGGTGACCCGCCCATTGAAGTGTGTTAGCTACGTGCATAATGAGTGGCTTGAAGCTAGCTGGAACAACAGTTGGTGGTCACCTTCAGCGAAATACAAAACAATAAATCAATATTAATAAATCAAACAACAATACATTGCATACCACCCAAAACATGTGTCACTTTTACTTGCTGCTTTGGCAAACAATGGTTTCATCTTCTTTTTGCAAAGCTATAATGTTATCTGGTATGTCACATGTTTCAACCATATTGGAAATCTCAGGATCATGAAACTTGAGTTTTTTCTCAAAATGTCTTTGACGAGACTTTTTGGGCCATCATCAATAGGTGGTAAACCTTAAACCCCGGCTTTGGCCTGCACTCTGGTAAAAACAGGTGCAGAGACCTTGACCTTAGATTTAGCACTAGGTTCATTTTTAACATTGGTCAGTTCAACATCTACATTTAATAAGTCTCGTAACATAGGTAAATCACACCCTAAAATCAAATTAACAGGTTCTTTACCACACCAACAGTCAAAAGATTTGCTTGTTCGTTTACTTTTTATGGTTATATCTGCCTGTGGGTTTGGGTTATTTGTCACTTTGAATACATAAAACAAGACTACCAGTGTCCAACATATCTGTAACCTGCTGTCCATTCACAGTCACAGACTTGACAAGTTGGAACGTGTCTCTCTCAGTAATGGCAGGCCCTGCATTCGGCTCAGCCTCTGGCCCGGGTGCAAAGCAAGTGCCTGCAAATTTGTCCTTGTGCATCAGGCATACTGAGGCCTTATGATCAGGCTGCTGACAATAGTAACACACAAGGTCCTTACCGGTTCACTGATTGGGAGCCGGGTCGGTACCTTGGAGTGCCTGGTTGTGGTCTCTCTGTGTGAGTCTTGGTTGGGTGGTTTGTACAGGGTCCTTGTGGTTTTTACCCTGTGGTTTGTACAGGGTGATGCTGATCTTCACCAGGGGACCTTTGTAGACGGCACTCGTTGAGCTTTGAGGTACTTCAGCATGAGCCGGGCAGCAGTGAGGTTATCCTTTGGTTCTTGCTCCTTCACTCTTTGTCCTCACATCAGGGGGAAGTATCCACAGCAACTGCTCCAGGATGAATATACCAAACTGCTCCTTGGTGTGTTGTTCTGGATGGACCCAACTACGGTGGAGGCCCTTCAGTTGGTGGTATGTCTAGGTTGGATTTTCCTCAGGTGGCACAAGAACAGACCAGAACTGCTGAAGATACGTCTCCGGTGAGATGTCAAACTTTACCAGGAGTGCAGTTTCCAGGTCCTTATAGCAGTGGGCTTACTGCTCATCCATCGCCATGTAGGCTTCCAATGCTTTTCCAGACAGCAGTGGGACAAGGCGACACACTCACTCAGCCTCTGGCCATCTCCGTGTTTTAGCCATTTGCTCAAAGCATAACGGGTAGTTCTCAATGTCTTCGTCTGCTTGATATGGAGGTACCGTTGGCTCCATGTAGGGCCTTCAATCAGGTGGTACTGATGAGGTCTACCCTGTGAATAGTCGGACCAGCTGGTGTCCTCAGGTGCTACTGGGTGCCGTCGACGAGATGTTGCAGCTGGGGTTGGCAGCTCCATTCTCTCGTTCAGGTCGCTCTGAATGAGGGGCTTCACCCAGGAGACATGGAATGTCTGATGGATCCGAAGCATCCGGGGAAGTCTCAACTGCACTGCCACTGGATAGCCTACCTTAGATATGGGAAACGATCCCACAAATTGAGGAGCCAGCTTACGGCTCTCTACTCGTAATGGGAGGTCAGCAGTAGACAGCCACACCAGGTGCCCCCCTATGTATTGAAGGGCTGGGGAACGCTTCCTGTGGGCATACTTCTTCTAACAGGTGGTGTTACCTTTAGAATCAAGCAAGCCAGTGAAGAAGTCCATGGAAATATGTTACCAGGGTCTTTTGGGGACTGGGAGTGGGTTTTAAAGATCTGCAGGAGCCCTTCGAGACACTTTTGCGCTCTTGCATTCAGGACAAGCTGCTACATATTCCTTGACATCCTTATCCATTAAGGATTTTGTATCTCTTTACCTATTTATCTTTTATCTATTTTATAATGTTTTATCAATTTACACTAAATTATTAATTTATTATAAATTCTTCAGTATAATGTTTTATTGTTGGTTATTTGCTTTTATCAATAGGTTTACTTTTTAATTTAATTTAATTAAAAAAAAATTTCCGGTGCTTCCTCGTTTGGGTTCTCTCTCTGGGTCGGCTGCCGTTCAGCTGCGGCGGCTCTGGATGGGGACCTGCATTGCTGCCTATCTGTGGTGAGGCAGGTCCCTGCTTGTGTCGCTGCGTTTGGTTGGCTGTTCCGCTACTCACAGAGAGAGAGGTCCCAACCATTTGCGTTTCTAAAAACAAACTGTCATGCTCAGCCTGTTTCCCATTGCCAATCTCCATCAGTTAGGGGGTGGGAGGTCTGAAAGGGTTGAGGGGTTGTGTACCCATCTGGGGGAAGGGACTTTATGTTAATTTATGCTTATTTTTATATTATTATTTGTTTTTTATTCGCTTATTTAGTATCACTATTATTTT
This sequence comes from Oryzias woworae, assembly GCA_016861445.1. Taxonomy (NCBI): domain Eukaryota; kingdom Metazoa; phylum Chordata; class Actinopteri; order Beloniformes; family Adrianichthyidae; genus Oryzias; species Oryzias woworae. The sequence goes on from BOLG01001158.1 coordinate 1,919,210, forward strand.
GTTTTATTTTGTGTAAAGCACAAAATAATATGTTATGTTTTATATGAAAAGTGCTAAATAAATAAAGATTGATTGATTGATTAAAAGGCCACCAGGAGCGCTGTTTGAGAAAGGAGGTGGTACGAGATGCCCTAGGATGACAGGTAAGGCGAGAGGCATGACTTCAGGGCAACACATGTGATCTGAATTCATCAGGAACAAACAGCAGATCAGAGGAACAAGAGGATGGCGTTTGAGTACCTCGAAGGGCTTGACATAGCTCCTCTTCAATGTCTGTTTTAGTGACGGCGAGTCGGGCTGTGGCTGGCAGTATGTAATCAGGTTGTGTTTCACTTTCAGGTGGGTCAGCTTTTCCGTTCCTGGAACCTGGTCTGTAAGATAGAACAAAGTTGAAACGTGTGAAGAACATAGCCCACCGTGCCTGCCTGGCATTTAGCCATTTAGCAGTCTTGTGGTCAGTGAGTAATGTAAATGGTTCAGGTGTTCCTTCGAGCCAGTGCAACCATTCCTCCAGGGCCATCTTGACTGCCAGCAGTTCCTTGTCACCAGTGTTGTAGTTTCGCTCTGCAGGGGTCATTCTGTGAGAAAATAAAAAGGCACAGGGATGTACACAGCCGTCAGATGCAGAGAGTTGAGAAAAGACTGCACCCACTCCCGAGTCAGAGGCATCAACCTTAACAATAAACTGTTTCTTAGGGTCCGGCATAATGAGGATAGGGGCAGTGGTGAACGCAGTCATCAGTACAGAGAAGGCCTTGTTAGCATTGCTTGTCCAGGTGAATGCTCTCCTTTTTACTGCATGACAGAGCAGTGAGTGGGGCAGCAATCTGACTGTAGTTGCAGACAAAACGTCTATAGAAATTAGAGAAGCCAAGGAACCTTTGAAGTTGTTTGCAGTTATTTGCTGTTTGCTAAATCCATTCCAGAATCTGAAAACTGCTGTTCACAAACGCCCTCCATCTAATCTGGCTCAGCCTGAATTGCTTTGCAAGGAAGAATGGACACAGATTTCAGTCTCTAGATGTGTAAAGCTGGTAGAGACAAACCCTAAAAGACTTGCAGCTGGAATTGCAGCTAAAGGGGGTTCCACAAAGTTTTGACTCAGGGGACTGAATACTTTTGCACACTTTACTTTTCAGTTTGATATTAAAAAAAAATAAAAAATGGAACTCTTGTATAATTTTTTTTCCACTTCACAAGTGTATGCCACTGTGTTGGTCTTTCACATCAAATTTCAATTAAATACATTTATGTTTGTGGTCATAATGTAAGAAAATGTGGAGAAGTTCAAGGGGTATGAATACTTTTGCAAGCCACGAAACACCTACACTATATGAATAAAACACATTAGTTATCAATTTTGTGCATTATTTTATCTAGGTGTTGATAAAAAATTGAATAAAGCAACAAAACAACCTGAAGAGCTGTTTGAGAGCTGAAAGAGATCTTTTTAGTTAGCCAATCTAATAGAACCGGTTCTCTGAGAAGACCCAGAATTTCCATCACTATCAAATAATAAAAATCTTTCCAAAAACCTACATGCATTCATAAAACAAATGATCTAATGTTTCTTGCCAAATATCTCGAAAAGCACAGTTTTTTCCCATCAGAATCGAAGACAAAATAAACAACTGACAAATGATAAATTCCTTACTTAGTAAGTAGAAAGTGAGGACAATAAAAACTTCAAGACTGTATGGAAAAATTAATAAAGCTTTATATTATTAGCATTCATTGAAGAAACTAAAGAGAGTAAACCCACTTTACAGTGGATTGTGCAATCTGCTATGAGGCAAAGCTTAGCAGCAGACTGTAAATGGTCGACTCACCTGTGGTTCTTCTGCACGTTTGTGTTAAGCTGCCCCCCTTCTCCCTTTTCTTTGGGGTTGCAGCACTATGAGTGGTTTCATCTTTGCACAGAGGGTACAACAGCGAAAACAAACAGTGCCTCTAATTCCTCCCAGCCACCATTACAAAAGGAGCATCTCCATCTCACATTTCAAAATCTGGACTGTGTTAACATTCCTGACACACTTGCTCTCAACTGTGCACAGACTAGCCATGCAACCATTTACTCTCAGGAGCTGCTGTTCGCAGCGTTTTTACAACCTCCAGTTCATGACTAAACACACATCTGCTCGCCGCTCCTCCAGTGAATCAAGCATTCATAAACACAACCCCACAGGAGTTTGACAGTCATCATGCCTGAAAATCAGCCCTGAACTTCTTTGTTTGTGAAACAAAGAATATTTATTTTTTAAGCATTTTTCAAACTATTCCAAAGGAGGTTTGGCACATTAATTTAGTCCAGCATGAAAGCAGCTTCTGCTTAGGGAGGCTTTATGTTCCAGCTTCCACCGCATGATGTGAAACTTTGATCTTTGCATTAAATATTTAATATTTTGCTAAATATTTAATTATCAAGAGTTGCTTCAGAAGAATGGCTTTGATGTTTAAGGTGCAACATGGTTCTGGAGCAGCACCTGTGGCGACAGAGCTTTCCTCCTCGGCTTGACAGAAGAATTCAGCTGATGTCGCAAAACTCCCAACGTGCTCCAACTCTTGGCAGAATCTTAGTCATGGCAGTGCCTGCAGCCTCACCCCAAACTTCTGCCTGCATATAAAGCAAGGCCTTTGCACACTCACATCCACACCTAGGGACAATTTAGAGTGACCAATTAACCTATGAAGCATGTTTTTGGATGGTGGGAGGAAGCCGGAGTCCCCGGAGAAAACCCACGCATGCACGGGGAGAACATGCAAACTCCACACAGAAAGGTCCCCCATTGGTGACACTTGAACCTTCTTGCTATGCTACTTTATTTCATGTGACTTTAAAGATCTATAATTTCATATATACTAGTATGAAGATGAATACATTATTTTAGTTTTGTACTCATGACCTTTACATACAGCTTTATTCAGCTGCGGACTTAATGACACAGGCTGATGTGAAGGACAGAAGCTATTTGAAGTTTGTTCTTGAAGAAGCCAAAGGGCACACTTTAAACCGTTGATGCCTGAATTAATGTCCAACTATGAGAAAATATTTCGCTTATGATTTTGCTTTAAAATACATGCTAAATTAGTGTGATTCCGAAGCCTGGGTAGTTTGATGCATAATTGCATCAATAGGCAAGTTTTGTGATCAAAAGAAAGTTTTAAAAATGTATAACTTTCTGATTCTTGTCCATCGTTTATGGTCACATTTTAACCCCCAATCATCTTCATGTATTTCCCAAAATGTCAATATAGTAATGAAAATATGGACATACCAAAGAGCAAACATATGTATAGTGGCTTGCAAAAGTATTCACACCCATAGAACTCTCCACATTTTCTCACATTATGACCACAAACATAAATATAGTTTATATTTTATTTGAATTTTATGTGAAAAACTAACACAAGTTGCCACACCCTTATGAAATGGAAAGAAAATTATACAAGAGTTCCATTTTTTTTTTAACAAATATAAAACTGAAAAGTTCAGTGTGCAAAAGTATTCAGTCCCCCTGAGTAAATACTTTGTGGAACCCCCTTTTGGTGCAATTCCAGCTGCAAGTCTTTTGGGGTTTGTCTCTACCAGCCTTACACATCTAGAGACTAAAATCTCTGGGAAAGATCTGTTTCAAGAAATTAGAGTTTTTTTCCCAGTGTAGGTCAGTCAGTCTTCTGTCTTCTGGTGTGGTACCTTTGAGTTTTAAACATGCTGTTGTTCAACCCCTCCTTAAGAAACCAGGTCTGGTTGATGCAGTGTGTAGGTCAACTTTATGCCAATCTCCAATCTTCCTTTATTATCAAAAGTTTTGGAGAGGGTCGTCTACACACAGCTGAAGTCTTGTTTTGATCAGAAGCAATGACCCGGTAGTTTTTCAATCTGGCTTTAAAATCCTTCATAGTGCAAAAATCCACTGTTGAGGGTTTTTAATAATACCTTGCAGACAACTGAAGCAAGAGACCATGTGATCCTTGTTCTGCTGAATTTGTCTGCTGAGGTTAAAACAGTAAACCATATTTTACCGTCTGGACTTTGTAACATGGTGGAGATTTTTGGCATGGTTGTTTATTGGTTCAAGTCATAACTGGCAGACAGACCCAAGAGTGTAAGCTTCTCTGGTTTTAAATTTGCCCCAGAGTCTTGTGGGATTCCTCGGGGCTCAATATTAGGACTTCTTCTTTCTTCCTTTTACCTCCTTCCACTCGGCTCCATCATGAGAAAACATGGCATTTTCTTTCATTGTTATGCTGATGATAGTCAGCTGTATGTTCCAATCAACAAGTTAGGTTCCTCTATAACACATCTCCTGTCTTGTCTACATGACACCAAAGAATTGATGGCCCTCAGCTTTTTGAGTTTTAATTGTCAAAAAACAAACGTGGTGGTGTTTGGTCCAAGTGGCTCCTGTGACTCTTCTATTGTGGATTTGTATCCCTCGGCTCCACATATTAAACAGTTTTAAACTTAGGTTTTAAAATAAATAGTGATTTTAAGCTAGACTCTCACTTCAGTTTGGTAGTAAAGACCAACTTCTATATGGTGAAGTCATTTTTATCTCAACAGCACTTTCCAGATGATAAATCCATGCCGTCATCACATCCTGGCTGGTTTATGGTCATTTACTTTACCTCGGGATCAGCCAGTCGTCCCTCTCACATCTGTAGCTGGTCCAGAACACTGCTGTTTGTGTCCTGGTCGGAGCACGAAAGAGGGACCATATCACTCCAGTTCTGGCTTCCTTCCACTGACCGCCTGTTCATTTGAAGATTCTTTAGTATTTAAATCTGACTCTTGCTTGAATTCGGACCCTGGTTTAGTTTCATGGACTTCTAGTTTGAGATTTTGCTCCGGTTCATCCATCGTCAAACCTGCTGGAACCAGCCTTCTGCCTGTTTGGTGACAGCAACAATGAGAGAGCAGGAAGGACACAGACACAAAAACACTGGAATATCCGTTAAGTCTGATTTACACTAGTCCATCTGCGATACGTCTCTGTTGTATTCTGTTGCATTGACCCAAAAAAAAAAAAGCAATGTTCATCAATCAATTGTAATGCTTCCATCACCTCTGTCATGTCTGGTGGTGGGTTTTTTTGTTTTGTTTTGTTTTTTCTGTAGGGTCTTAGCAATGTCAATTTTTTTCATGAGCTACTGTCTGCATGTTGAGGGAATTGCCCTCAGGGATGAATAAAACTATCGGAATTTATATTAAATAAAAATGATGTTCGTTCTTCCACAACACAAGCCTTACGCAGAAGTTCTACTTTCCGTTTGTCGATTTTGAGACAAAAAGCCAGAAACATGGGAAAACAGGTCTGAAAATCTCCTTTTTACTTTTAAAATTAAAATGTGTAAATTATATTTTGTATTTAAGGTGATGTGCCCATGCAACTACCCCTGCTAACACGTGATTTCTAAAAAAACGTTGATTTTGAAAATACAATAACATTACATCATTTATGATACAAAGCATACATACATACAAGTACTTAGTGAGAAAAAGAGCGCATGGGGGCTGATTGTCAAAGTTGTGGATGTTTAAAAGAAAAAAAAATTACACAAAATGATTAGAAAAAAGAAGGAGATCCTTTAGCAAAGCAGCATAGACAACCATGATCAAAGAGAGCAGGGCAAACTATTTAACACAGGGGTGGGCAGGACAAACCATTCCTCCTGAATCCAGAGGGGAGGGGGGATGGACCAGAGATACCCTACACAACACAAGTCATGGATCAATTTAAGATAGGCTTCGTGTGGTCTAAAACACCTATGAATAAAGCTCAGGCTCAGTTTTGCTGTTCTCTGCTTTCATGTTTTTTCATTAAAGCAGCTTTCTGATTTTGCTTTTACATTATGAATGATAATCATTCTGACTCCTTTCAAAGTCCTTGTTAAACACGAAAAAAAAACTGTAATATTGTGAAAAGTGATTAAAAAACTGTAAATAAAACTGATGTTTGCCCTTTTAGGGAAGAATTGAAAGTTATTCAATTCAGTAAAAAAGATTAAAGATGTCTTCAGACTGGACACCATAACGATGAGACACAGCAACTCATTGAAATTTGGTCAGACAAAGCCAGGCTCTTAAAAACAACCTTTAACATATTTAACACGTTAAAAGTTTCGAACTAACAGAGTTTTACCAACAATCTATAAGTCATTAGCACTTATCATCCTACCTTCCTAGCCATTGTCCTGCCAGTAACTGTCTTGCAGCATGCCTCCACCGTACCAAAGAAGCAGTAGATAGTGTTACACCTCACGTTGATACAGACGTTCAAAATTGGTCAACGAAATATAAAGTTTGAATCAGTGAAATATCTCAACAAGGATTTCAAAGCACAGAACTTCCATAATCTAGTTGCTTTGCCCCGCCCTCATAATTCCTGACCACTCACACACGACGGTCACATGACTTGCGTCGCGACACGACACTGAGAGAGGGAAAATTGAAAATGCGATAAAATTAATCTTTATATTAAGGTAATACATCGCAGATCCTTTATTTTTTTCCATCAGAAAATATATTATTCTAATTTAGAGGAGCTGATGGATCTTGAGAGCTATATCGACGGATATTTTAACAAGTTTAATATGGATCCTGACGCCCCCGCAGCTGAGTCGCAGAAATCAAACAAAAGGAAGAAGACTTCATCAACGGATACAAGCGATCTTCCAACTACTGAAGTAGAGGTTAGTATTCTAGACTCTATTAATAGGAAACTGGATCTGCTGGTAACTTTACACAGCAAGATTAAAGATCTGCGAGCAAGCCTCGAGTTTGCTTAAGGTCACATTGAAGAACTTGAGCAAGCTAACACGTCACTCCAAACCACCGTTAAAGGTCTCTGAGAAAAAAATGGACAGTGCTATTAAAGAGAACAAAACGATGAAGGAAACGATACTAGATCTACAGACAAGAAGCATGAGCATAATTACCGGAATTCCTGAAAACCGATCGGAAAACTCGGAAGACGTCGTTAAAGACTTCATGAAAACACAACTTAAACTCCCAGCTGAGACTGTAAATCGTATCGGGTTCAATCGCGTTCACAGACTAGGAAGACCTAACAATAAATCATCCCGCCCCATAGTCGCTAAAGTAGAGCGATATAAAGATAAACTGACCATCAAGAGTCGTGGAAGAGAGCTGAAAGGAACGAATTATGGAATTAATGATCAATTTCCTTGAGAAATTAATGAAAGACGCAAAGTTCTCTATCCGAAAGAACAGAGAAAAAGATTTTAACACTATCATTAATTCAAAGCTAGACCGCTCAAATCCACAATCTTCTAGAAATTTCCAAACAACTGAAACCATTAAAGAATACATGAAACACTACGGACTTGGCGACAGTTGGAGAATAAGGAACCCTTCAGCTAGAGAATATACTTATTATTCCTCCGTCCACCAGTCTTTTTCTAGAATTGATTTCTTCCTCATCAGTAACTCTCTTTCACAATATGTAACTGAAACTTCAATGCATCCAATTCTAATCAGCGACCACGCCCCCATCTCCCTCACACTTACATTTCAGATACAATCTAAACCCAGCAAAAGATGGTGCTTCAACAAATCACTTCTGCAGGATACAGAATTTGATGACCTCATAAAAAAGGAGTGGTTGTTTTTTCTGGAGATGAATGACCTCCCAAACACCTCACCATCGTTAATTATGGGAAACAGGCAAAGCTTACATTAGAGGGAAAATAATAGCATATGCAACAAACCGTAAAAAACAACAACAAAGAATAGAAACAGATTTAGAACAAAAGATTAAAGAACTGAGCATATGTTATGCTGCAAACCCATGTGAAGAAACTAAAAACAAACTCGATAACTTAAAACTACAAAATGAAAGCATTATATACAATAAAACACAATTTCTTATACAACAACTTAAATATGAAAATTATGAATACAGTAATAAAACTGGAAAATTTTTAGCAAATCAGCTGCAGCGTAAAAAAGAAAAATCAACTATCTCTTCCATCACTAAGTCCTTAGGAGAGGTAACTCAGAACCCACAGGAAATAAATGATGTATTTAAGAACTTCTACAGCCACTTATACAGACAAGACCAGCACCCCAAACAATCAGAAATAGATGAATTTTTCAAAAACTTAGAGCTCCCCAAATTATCAAAGGAACAAGCAAATATGTTAGACAACCCACTAACTCTTGAAGAACTCCATAAAGCCCTGGAGGAAATGCCAAATAACAAATCTCCAGGACCGGATGGATTTCCCCCAGAGTTTTACAAACACTTCTGGGGAACGTTATCACACTTTATCACAAAGCCGTTGCTGAAATCCATGCCACCTCAGTAATTCCCCCACAAATGAATACTGCAGCTATGACAGTCATCCTAAAACCCGATAAAGATTCAACTCTCCAATCTAGCTATCGCCCCCTTTCATTAATAAATACAGACTTAAAAATAATTACTAAAGCCTTAGCCACAAGAATAGAAATAGTAACCCCAACATTAATCCACCCAGACCAAACTGGCTTAATTAAAAATAGAAATATATCAGATAGCACCAGGAGACTTTTTAATTTGATCTATATTGCTCAAAAAAGACAAACAAAATCAATAATTGTGTCCCTAGATGCAGAAAAGGCATTTGACAAAGTGAACTGGACTTTTTTATTTAGTACTCTTCAAAAATTTGGATTTGGAAGCTCATTCATCCACTGGATTAAAACGCTGTACACATCCCCTCTGGCCACCGTCATCACAAATGGAATTTCTTCACAAAGATTTGCATTTCAGCGAGGAACCAGACAAGGATGCTCACTCTCTCCGTCACTCTTTGCTATTTTTATTGAACCACTTGCAGCAGCAATACAACAAAACCCTCAAATTAAAGGGATTCGAGACACAACATCACAACACAAAATAAGCCTTTATGCCGATGACGTATTACTATATCTAGAGGATCCAATTAAATCTATACAAGAGACTTTGAATACCATTAACAATTTTTAAAAAATTTCAAATTATACCATTAATTGGCAAAAATCAATTATACTACCACTTTCAGACAGTGCATGGAACTCTGCAACTCAAAATGACTCTCTGCCACTCAGCACTGGTAATATTAAATACCTGGGTGTCAATGTTTCTTCCAGACTCTATCAGAATTATTCAATCTAAATTACATCCCTCTACTCAATAAAATAACACAAGATTTAAAACGATGGACCAACCTTCCACTTTCATTAATGGGTCGAATAGCCACAGTCAAAATGAAAATATTGCCACATATGAACTAGTTATTCTCAGTACTTCCAGTTACCCCCACCGATAAATGGCTCAGTTCAATTAACTCATTAGTGACAAAGTTCTATTGGAAAAACCAGAAGCCCAGGATTAGCCTAGCGACACTGCAAAAACAGAGATCACAGGGAGGCCTAGAAGCCCCTAATTTTCAATATTATTACCTATCGACTCAAATGCAGTATTTAATTAAATGGATCCAAACAGAAAACCACAGTTCATGGAAAAACCTGGAGCAAAACCAATGCAAGGGTATCCCTATTTCTGACTTACCATTTCTTCCAACATCGATAAAGAAGATGCCTCTTTTTGAAAACCCCACAATCAACTCAACTCTGAAAGCCTGGTGGAACACAATAAAGATTACAAAATCTTCTTTAACACCATGCCAATTAACTCCAATCTGGCACAATCCTGATTTTCTGATATGTAAGAAACCCATTTATTTCCCATCATGGCAACAGAAAGGTATCACTCATCTCCATCATCTCTTTACTAACGGCCACTTTATATCATTTGATTTGTTAGCTCAGAGATTTGGTATTGAAAAACAAGTTTCTACATTATCAACAACTAAAATCTGCAATCAAATCCAAAGTAGAGATCAACTGTGACTTATTGGAACCTTCACCATTTATTGAAGAAATTTAAAAAATCACAAAGGCAAAAAAACTGGTTTCTAGAATCTACAAACTTATATCCATGTTGTGCCCTGGAGGCATTCCTTCCCCCTCGTCAAGCGACGGCACCTGTTCCTAATCATCTCCCCCTGATCTTCATCACCATGGCTTTTTAAGCAGCATCAAACCTCCAGCTATTGTCAGCTCATTATGCTGCTTGTGTGTCTGTCTGCCAGCCAGCCCGCTCTGTCAGCTCACCTGTCTGCCAGCCAGCCAGCCATCCGCTCTGTCAGCTCACATGTCTGCCAGCCAGCCATCCGCTCTGTCAGCCCACCTGTCTGCCAGCCAGCCATCCGCTCTGTCAGCACACCTGTCTGCCAGCCAGCCATCCGCTCTGTCAGCTAAGCTTGCCTGCCTACCTGCCTGCTCTGTCATCCTGCTCCACTATTCGCCTAATCAATAACATCACCTTCTCATCTTTTAAAACGTGTCTGCTCTTGGGTTCCACCCACCTCCTTGTTCACAACAGAATGATCTGACCATCATGGACCCAGCAGACATTACGTTGCCTGCAGACCACCCCAACTCTATCAACGTTCGACTGGAGCAACTAAGCCACGCACAGAGACAATATGCTGAATGCACAGCCTCCCAGGTGGCTCAACTTGCACAGCAGGTTGGTCAACTATCCTCCTTCATCCACGCCTCTTCAGTCCCCGGTCCGCGGCCCGCTGCCCCGCCTCAACCCAGCACACTCAGGGAGGCCCACATCCCTGACCCAAAGCCATACCCCGGGACTCCAGGCAAATGCAGAGGTTTTCTGCTTCAGTGTTCTCTGGTATTCGACCAAAGGCCTATAACTTATGCTAGTGACCGCGCCAAGGTCTCATATGTGATCAGTCTCCTCGAGGGTAAGGCACTCACGTGGGTGGAGGCAGCATATGAGAGCGAGGGCTTTGGTCAAATCATGTACACTGCCTTCAAGAATGAACTAAAAAAGGTGTTTGATCATCCTTCACGGGGAGGAGATCCTTCACAACGCCTTATGCGGCTCCGACAGGAGGCACTTAGAGCAGCTGACTACGCCATTGACTTCAGGACCCTTGCCGCTGACTCTGGTTGGAATGAGGCTGCCCTACAAGCCGCTTTTTCCCATGGCCTTAACGGACGGCTTAAGGATGAGCTCGCCACCAGAGACCGGCCCCGCTCATTAGAGGATCTTATTTCCCTCACTATCAGGATCGACAACCGTCTCTGTGAGCGCGATAGAGAGCGGTAGGTACGATCCAGGTTACCCAATACCTCGACCGAGCCCGTAGGAGTGGGTGTACTGGCGACCGCTGATTTGTCGCGGTCAACCCTCCACACCAAGACGCTCCTGCCGGCCACCTTGTGTTTATCCATCCAGTCCAGGTCCTGTTAGATTGCGGGGCTGAGGCCAACTTTTTTGACCGGAAGTTGGCATCTCAGCTGGGAGTGAAGCCAGAGCTCCTTTCATCCCACATCCCAGCTAAGGCCCTTAATGGACGGCTGTTGTACACCATCTCTTCCCAGACCTCACCGGTGAAATTAGTCATCTCAGGCAACCACCATGAAACCATCCAATTCTTCATCATCGACTATCCCACTACCCCAATCGTCTTCGGGCACCCTTGGTTAGCTCTACACAATCCCCATATCGACTGGTGTAAGGGCAGAATTATCAGCTGGGGCCCTTTCTGCTATAAGTCATGTCTTCTGTCCGCAGTTCCCTCAACACCTACCAACCCAGTACCACCACCGGTCATCCCGGACCTGTCCTCTGTACCCCCTGAATATCATGATCTCAGAGAAGCATTCAGTAAGGACAAGGCCTTAATCCTCCCCCCCCACCGGCCCTATGACTGTGGTATAGACCTGCTCCCCGGGGCTCCTCTCCCTACGAGCCACTTCTACAATCTCTCCAGGCAGGAGACACCTGCTATGAAAACGTATATACGGGACTCTTTGACAGTCGGCCTCATCCGCCCGTCATCCTCCCCTTTGGTGGCCGGTTTCTTCTTTGTGGCTAAGAAAGACGGCTCATTCAGACCTTGTATTGACTACCGAGGGTTAAACAGCATCACCGTAAGAAACAAGTATCCGTTGCCACTCCTCGAGTCCGCTTTCCACTCCCTCCAGGGGTCCACCGTCTTCACCAAACTGGACCTTAGAAATGCTTACCTTAGAAATGCTGGTCAGGGTGAAGGAGGGGGATGAGTGGAAAACCGCATTCAACACCCCTCTTGGCCACTTCGAATACCTGGTCATGCCATTTGGACTTTGCAATGCCCCCGCCATTTTTCAAGCCTTAGTAAATGACGTTTTAAGAGACGTCCTGAACTGCTTTGTTTTCGTCTATTTAGACGACATCCTGATCTTCTCCCCAACCCTTAAAGACCACATATCCCATGTCCGGCAGGTTCTTCAGCTACTTTTAGAAAACCGGCTGTACGTCAAGCTGGAGAAATGCACCTTCCACACCAGCTCGGTGTCCTTTTTGGGCTACATCTTCGAGAAGGGGCAGGCCAAAGCGGACCCAGGGAAGGTCAGGGTAGTGGTTGAGTGGCCTGTACCCATGACCCTGAAACAGCTGCAGCGCTTCCTGGGGTTCGCGAATTTCTACTGACGTTCCATTCGTGGATTTAGTCGCGTGGCTGTGCCTCTAACTCGACTGACCTCTCCTTCTGTGCCCTTCCGCTGGACCCTGGAGGCAGACCACGCATTCACCACGGCAGCAAGAATCTGAAACCAGACTCCCTGTCCCGGCAATATGCACCAGACACCTCTGCCCCTCCGGAACCTATCGTTCTGGGACCGGCGGGAGTGACCTTCTGGTGGCCGTCGCGGCTCCCTGCCTGGACTGCTGCCCCTCGGACTGTCCTGTGGGTCCCTGGGCTGCGGCCCCTGTGGCTGCATGGGGCTCTGCCCTTGTCTTACCGGTGGGACAGGGGGGAGGAGTTACAACAACTCCCTCCTTCCCCTTCCCAGGCTAAGCTCCTGCCAATCCTTTTTTAAATACACATCACTGGACATGAGCACAACCACACAAAGACACTTATCACCTCACCACATTAACACACAGGACCGGAGGTGCCGAGCTTGGTTGGGGGCACATAAGGGATGAGAGGTGGCAGGGCAGGAGAGCGCTGCCGCCTCTCCACCCCCAACTCATGCCCTCCTTTTAATGCACCCCTTCTTTTAATGCACCTTAGCACACCTTATCGGCACTTAGTTTACATGCACAGGTTTGGTAGCACACACTCACTGCGTTCCGATCTGGGACTCGGAACACAGCCTAAACCTAAATCACTGTCACACACGGGTAGGGTGTAGGACCAAGGATCTGGCACTAGCTGGCCTGGGAGGGGGCAGCAATGACATCTGGGGCTGCCATGGGTAAACCAGGGCTCCACTGTCTCGCCCACCGGGCAGAGCCCAGATCTGGTTGGAGGGGGCTGCTAGGCCTCGACACAGGGGCTCGTCGGGGCTGGTTTGGGGGGCAGTGGACTGGAGGGGGCGGTGTGGCGGATGGCCTGGGGGGCTTCTGCCGGCTTGGCCTCTTGGGGCTCTCCCTCTGGGAGGGATGGTGACCTGGGCTGCTGGGGGGCCGGCGAGGGGCAGCCCTGGACTCCATCCTGCGGGTCTGTCTCCTCCGCTCGGCTTCCTGCAGTCGGGGTGGGGTGGGGCGTGTCCCTCTCCCCGGACTGAGTGGCGGGGAGGATGATTGTGATGGGGGGGTCTCCGGCCCTACCCATTACTGACTCTCGGTGCTGCTGGTATGTATCGGTCCGGCCGACCGGTGCCCCCCGTGGCTCCTGAGCTGCTTTCTCGCTCTGCCGTCATGGGCGACGTGGGTGGCCTTCAGCCGCGCGTCCTGTTACCTGCTGGGGCAGGACGGGTATATGGTTACTGAGGGGGGGATTTCAAACACTTGGGGAGGGCTGCTGCACTGCACTGACCCAACACACCGGCACCAGCGGTGATCCAGCCTGAAATGTGATTGTTATCATGAGCAGCTGTCCAGCTGGTGTGGAAGGTCAACATCACTGCTTGCTGTGGTTCTTTAACTCTGAATCTCTCAGCTCCTGGTCATCTTGGGGTGTTACATCCAACACAACAACATGCTGTCATCCACACCACACTACACACACACACATCACTGAATAATCAATAACACACAACAGCCTCTTGTTTTTTCTCTTTGCACTTTACTGTTTGTGTTTGTTAGTCCTCTTTGACAGAGTTCCAGCTTAACAAAGTTAAATAACAAACTTTTGGGAGGATTGGTGTGGGACACTATCACCTTCACTTTCACTTATGCACGGGGGATAACTTTAAAAAAAAAAAATAATAATAATAATAATTCCTGACCAATGAGTGAAGAGATTTTTTGTTCAAAACACGAACAGTTCAAAACAGGAAACTATGCTTGATGGCAATCTGATTACAGACCAGACGCAAGGTTCAAGACTATATATCGGTAAATGGCGTATATTTATATGGCACTTTTCTAAGTTCCTAAAAGGCCCAAAGGGCTTTACAGTCACGGACCCGTCCACCCATTCACACACACACTCACACACTGATGGTGGCTCTGCTGCCGAACACTGGCGCCAACCTTCCATCAGAGGCAATGTGGGGTTCAGTGTCTTGCCCAAGGACACTTCGACACATGGGCGGGCAAGGCGGGAATCAAACCTGCAATCTTCCGATCACAGTCTGACTGCCCTTTCCACTGCCCCCCATTCCCCACCCAATATTGACCTAATTAAGTGGTAGTTCAGTCCGGACAAAACAATTTTCCCAGTCTGAAAACATTCTAAGATGTAGAAAAACAACAATGATCAATGTCAATATGTGTGTCTGCAGATGTGTTTATATGTGTGGTAGTAAAAAATGAATTTGGCTACAAGCTTCTCTGCTAGTTTGTGTTTATCCTGATTTCTCTGAATGCTCTCTGATGAACCCCTCTGTTCTGCTGCTCACATTAAGGCTGAACAGTGAGAAATGAAGGGATGCTTTTAGCTCTGATGCTAACACTCATATAAGAGAAACATGTTAAGAATCTCAGATTAGATGGATCTCAGAGAAGATCTTCAAACTTGAGTTTGTGCTCGTTTTTGTGGCTTAGCATGGCATCCTGTCAGGTCTGCTCTGGGTGTCTTGGGTTAAGATGGCAGCAGGCGGTGCTCTCAGCAGGAAGCAGCAGCTGGCTCTAGGCCAGCAGCCACACAGATGTTGGTTTGTTTCAGGACTGTGGTTAAATAGTTGGATAGCGCAGCAGAGAGAAAGGGAAAGAGGAGAGAACTGGAACTGTGAGGAGTGCAGCTGCAGGGATGAGAGGAGGCATGACTGGAAGAGCTGAATAAAAAGGATGTTAAGCAGCATGGCCTGCTCCTCCATTGTTCTAATGTGAGATGTGAGCCCCCAGCCGACGCAGAAGTCTATCATCATTATTTCAAAAAATTAACAATTTGTTTTTGCAGAAAAACTTACAAACAGAACAGGAACCCAGTAGGGAGTCAAAAGAGTAGACACTCAAATGATGGGAGCCAATTCTTTATTATTCTTTTTGCTGCATGCTCTCTTGCCCATTGCCCATGAGTTTCACTGTTAAGTCTATGGTACAAACATGATCTGAGGACCTGCGGTGCGATTTGAATGTCGGTAGCGTGTTGATCTGGCACGTCTGGCAGCAGTGCGATTTGAGAGTTCGAATGTCTGAACATTGGTTCAGTAGTTGCCATGTCGCATCAACAAATCAGGCACTCAGCTATAGGCACGTGCAGGTTCAGTGTCTCGATCAGTGGAATACATCCATGCTTTCTCATCCTAAACTTTCATCTAATTTCTAAAACCACTGTATCACTCTTGAGGCCACGGGGTTGCCCGAGCCCATCCTAGCTGCTGTTGGCTGAAGGCAGGTACACCCTGGACAGGCAGGGGACACATATGTCTTGTTTCCACTGAGGGGTACAGAACAAGAGTTGAATGGAACTGGCCGGTTAATTCTGCCAAGCATTTCCACTCAGTTAAAGCCCCGCTTCCACTAAACACTTTTTCTTTTTCACGACGCATGCGTGGTGTAGACTGCTAGTGTGCTTGCATCATTGCTAGCGTGTAGCCATCATCACGTTTGAGTTGTGATCACTTTCTGCCAATCATCGGGTGGCTAAAGCAGCGCCCCGCCCCCCCAACCATTCCATTCTGGGTTCATATGGACCTCAGAACCGAAACGGGTAGGGTCCAGTTCTGCAGGGTAAATGTGCCTGGGGGGGTGTTTCCAAGCAGTTGAATAAAAATTAACAGACAAACCTCTGCTTTGAGACAGTTTTGCCTCCTCCTCCTTCTCTTTTTTTGACCTCAAAGTTTTCCCAAGGCTTGTTCTGCTGCTTTTCCTTTCCTAAAGTTTTAAAGAAGCACCAACAGTGGCAACACCGCCAGCCCCCTGCCCCCCTAGCTTAGACAGCGGCAGGTAAGAAGAGACGCTGCACCAGGAAAAAATATTGATTGAGTAAAACTTTATTTTGTTTGTTTTAATTACGTGTTTATTTTTAAACTAAATTAGTGGTGTGGCCAACTGCTTTAAATTTGTTAAAAATATCATAAGACATCAATATCATAAGAAAAAAAAACATAGTCTCATCATTGTCATCTGGCACCCCCTCCAGCAGATGGCATCCTAGGCAGCCGCCCAGCTTACCTAAGCCAGGGCCGGTCCTGAGTCCATGTCAAGGGGGGCAACAAGAATCGTCGCGCTCTCATCTTTAGGGAAGAAAAGTTCTCCTTTCCTCCTTTAGCCTCTTAAACTATCATTTGTGACTTACTGATGAAGCGTTGCTCCTTGGCTTTGTGACGGTGTCAAAGTCTGCACCACCTTCTGCTTAATGAGCAGCATCTGTCAGTTCTGAGACTGTCTGTCTGGTTCAAAAGTGATATGAGGAGACAGAGAGCCTGTCTCCTTCAATCTGACCCAGAAACATGCCAATAACACGTCTGGTTCCCAAAGAAAAAAATGTTTTTGAATAAATGATCACATGAAGCTTTTGAAAAAATTCAGGCAGAATCTCCTGCTGAAACCCCCTGAGTCATTACTACACAAGTGAAAATCATCATCAGATGTTTCAGTTTCTCCTGGGTTTGACTGAGCTGCATTGATGTCTCAGTTTTTGACTTTGTGGAGAAACTTACTGAATCACTGTCTCTCATGGATCACTCAAGGAAACAACACTACCCCACCCCCACCACTACCAAAACATGCCTTCCTCCACACCTCAACATCATGAGAGGAAAGATACTGGAGCTGCAAAGAAATGGACACTGAATTGCTGAAATAAGGACCAACTTCCAGTGGCACAACTGACTTGGTTGTCGTTGGTCGCGACCAAATCTCATCAGTCGTGACCAACAAGATTTGGTTTGAGATTTGAAGCGGCCATCAGCCGTGAGCTCAACTAGCCAGCTCACCAAAACTGTATAGTCATTTTATGCAGTGAAATTCAGCGTCGAAGCACCTGATGACATCAATGTAACAGACGTTTCCCACATTTAGCAGGTTGTTGTCTGCATTGTGTTCAGTTAGGAAGGACGAGGTAACTTTGGCTTTGCTCTGGTTTAAAATAACATTTCCATGACTGCAGGTCTCCAGAACATCAATACTTTCCTAAGGAGAAATGGCGCAAACTCTCTCACAAGACATCACAAACCTGCGAGCAGACTACTTTGCTGCTGCTCTGTTACCGTGACTAAATGGAGATGAGGGGATCTCCGAATGCGCTCGTTGTGAAGTATTTAAGGAATGATACAATGACCCCTTTGGTTGTCCGTTTAGTTGTTTTATTCCTCAGTCTTTTGATGTAGGTGCGTGAGTGTGTGTGGACCTGTGTGTGTGTGTGTGTGGTCTGTAATAGAAGTGAAATAGAAGTGAACATAAGTCAGAATTTAGATATATACATTTATGTATATGTAACGGGCGTGTATCTGCCAGACCACGCATCCATTAACCCAAAAAGACTTCTGCCTTGTGTTGTGTTCTGTGTTCTGCTGAAAAGACGAAGGGACTCTGGACCATGAACATCTGCTGATTGCTGGTCTTTTGTTGATGACCCTCCTCTCAGTTGTCTCTGTACATTTCAAACAAAACAAATAAAACTTGGTGACATGCAGTTCCCTGGTCACACACGAGATTTTACACATTTTCCAAAATAAATATAAATGTAAAACATTTGTTTCCCTCGATAACAAATATCAAAATAAAACAAACCCAAAAGTATGTGCACATTCTTGAAATGTGAAAATACATAAAGCTTAAAATAATATTAGGCGCAACCAGCATTAACATGAAACGTATGACAAACACATGAAACAGAGTCCATACCTGTACATATCAAACAAACCAAATAAAACTTGGTGACAGGATTCAGACTTGATCCAGTGAAGAACAGTGGTGGAGTCATCCCAGAGAGCAGTTCTCCTGATGGTTAGGGTCATCTCTGCTTAAATGGTACTGGCTAACTGGGCGCCGGTGAGGGCTGCGCAAAGCTCTAACCTTGGCATTGAAAGCTGCTTCTTTGGTGCCACACATGACCTAGCCAGTACGAAAGAGACATGAACTTCCTTGTCGATGCTCTCTGTCTGGAGGTAGGCGACAGACCCGTAAGCTCTCTCTCTGAAGCATCTGAGAACATATGCAAATCTCTCACCGAGGATGGTGAGTCAGACGAGGGCGGAACATAACAACGAGGAAGTCTGATACGGATCAACTGCTGCAGACCATCTGTCCCGCAGGATCTGTGGCTGTATTGGTTCATCCCAGCCCAGTTTCTCCTTCCAAAGGTCTTGGACAAGAACCTTCGCTCGGGTTGGATATGGAACGATGTACCCCAACGGATCGTATTGGCAGGCCAAAGTCTTGTAGACATTCTGCATGGTGGGCTCTGTACACTCCGCCGGTCGATGTTTATGCATTAAGGAGTCTTGTATGAAGCCCCACTGCAGTCCAAGGGGTTTAAACTAAAACCCTCTGTGCGTGGCAGAAACCTTCATACGAGAACGGGACAGTTCTGCAGTTGTTTGACAGAAGCAGAAAAAATGTTTTTCTGGTGGCTGTGTATGGGAGACTTGATGAGGAAATAATAATCAAATCTTATGACTAAGATGAAACTTCCCGGGCTCATGAATTCTGCTCCTGGGAAGGAACACTGCCGTGACAGCTCGTCAGCTGCGACCCAAAGTCCAGCTTCCAGCAGAAGTCAGTGTGCAGCCACATATCTGCTCATTTTATCAACAACACTCTCTACTGAGAGCTATGAGATCATATCGCGGGACAAAAGGAATCCACCATGTCAAAAGGTGCTCCGATGCTCAACTTCATTGCAGAAATTGACATTGAAGCTTCAGTGAGCCGGTTCGTTGAACACAGCTCACGGCTGTGGGTCGCTTCAAGTCTCGCTACCAAATCTTGTTGGTCGTGACATGGTCAGGTGTGCCACCGGAAGTTGGTCGAAGCTGTTTGCAGCGCCTGCCCCTGCTGGAGAATCTTGCTGCTCTTGAAGGAAAACAAGAGAAAGAGATGCTGCACATGCTCTCAAATGTAGGTTTTCTGCAGACACACAGTTCTGTGATGGTTAACCCTTTAACATCTGAGCTTTAGCTCCACTGACGACATTCTTTCGACTACCTTAACTATTTCCCTAATATTGTAAAGGCCTAACCCTAACCCTTTGAAACAAAAACATAATTAGCATAATTCCATTGGACTCTGAAACGGAGAGAAGTAGTTTTGTGCCGTTGTGCAGCGCAAAGCTGCTATGCAAAGCCGCCTTTTCTTCTTCAGAATCAGTTTATTCATGTTGATCGCACAAACAGTCAGAGTTATGACATGTCAAGATGTGTGCGTTATGTAGATGATGCCGATGACATCTCCAGTATTAAAGGGATGGAGCAGTGATCGGTCTGGATAACTTTACGGAGAAGCTAAAAAAGTAAAAGGCTTCAGAAGGACAGAACCTGAGTGAGGCGAAATGAAGGTCAGATGAAACTGGAGACAAACTCAAAACTGATCTGATTGTTACGTAACTGCAAGCTGCACACCAGGAAAATATAGGATTTCTTTAATCCCCCTAATGTCATTGATCAGGCAGCACAAGGGGGAAGTGCAAGCATTTACATGCATGGCACTTGCACAGACAAGACTTATGAGTAACTTGTATGTAAACATTTAATGTCAGGTTTGGCAGATATTGAATGTAAAACTGCAGGGTATCCTTATTTACTTTGAAAGTTGAACAGTGAAAAAGAACAACATGACACTTGGACCTGTAGACCAGAACCTAAATGGCACTTGGACTTCTTAGCCTTCAAATCCAAACTCATCTGTTTAAATCTGTCTTTTCACTCAGTTTTCACTGTTCAATCTTCTGTTAGCTGGTTTTATTGTGCTTTTCATGTGTAACGTGGAGGCGTTTGGATCTATGTGCACAAGGCAAGGCATAGACATAGTCAGAATTCAGGTGAGGGTCAGAAACACAAAGGCGAGACTGGAGGCACAAGGGATCAGATACAAGACATAATGCTCAGACTGTCAGCTCAGCGAAACAAGACTTCATAATGATGTGTAGACTGGAAGAGGTATTTATGCTAGCAGCTAATGATGGTGATTGACAACAGCTGCACAGGAAAGAGTCAATGGAGAGCAGGGTAACTCAAAACTCAGACGAGGGCTCTCTCTGGTGGTCGGAGGCTTGGGTGGCCCGTTGAACCATAAAATCATTAAATTATTTTGTGATTTATTATCTTTTGCTTTTTTGTACAATGTCCTTGAATTTTGAAAGGAGCTTTAAAAATGAATTATTATTGTTGTTATTTAGTTAAATATGACGTATTCACTTTAACACTGAGACTGCTTTTTCTTTTTTAGGAACTTTTGAAATGGAAAGGTCACTGTAAGGACAAAGTTCTGTCCTCTGCTGGTGGTTTAGAAACATCAGAGTTGTGACCAAAACAAGGTGTGACAACACAAACATCAAATGTCATACCAATCGTCATTCATAGCAAAATACAAAGTCTTTGTTTTGACACCACAAGTTTTTCTTCTCCGATGAGAGCTGTAGTCTTTGCTTTCTGAAAAAAACTGGAAATGTATTTATTGAATACTTTGCTGGTCATCCTCAGATGTAACCTCATATGCTCTTAGACAGAATGCAGCCAGACCTGCAAGCTAATTGGCTTTAACCACGGATGTCGTGGACTTGAAAGGATCCTTCAGGGGCTCTTCTGTTTGAGGATGCAGCTCTCACACAGGCTGTCTGAGGAGATCAAGGCTGCTGAGAGCCGAACTGAAGGCTGAGCCACAATCTCCGCTTTCATGGAGGGAGAAGGTGAGGTGGAGCGAGGAGGTGAAACCGAAAGCGTGTGAGAAGAGCCCAGTCCCCCGAGGGCCAAGGAGGCGGAATCAGCTGGAGCTCTGAGCATCCTCAGCCTCTTTCCCCTCCTCCACCATCTCCACTTATATCTCAGGATCAGTGACTTCAAAGAGCTTTTTATGCAAAAGCTTGTGGACTTCTTCTGTCCTTCCTCTTTCCTCCCTGGAGGAAAATATTCCGCTTTTAGAAAATATCAAGTTTTTCTCATTCAAAACGTTGCATATGCTGTAAAAAATTAACATCTTTTTAAAGAATGTTTGCCCTTTTTTTGACCTCCATCCCAAACTTCTGTCTTCTGATTCTTTTTTCAAATAACTTTGTTGTACACGTGTGCATTTTCAAAGTAAAAGTTGAATCAAAACTATTTTTTTCATAAATGTTCTTTTAAAACACAGATATTTCTATTTTCTTTTCAGTTTAAAGAAGCAGAATTGAGGTTTGTTCATATGACTGACCTGAGGATTATTTCTTTGTTTAAGGAGCAACACAAAGTCTGTGTTTAGGAAAATATAATGATCAAAAAGCTCAGCAGAGGTGCAAAAGTGATGAGTTCATTCTTTTTGATGCCACTCTACATTCACTCTAGGTTCACCCCAGAGCTTTGCGTAGGCTAACTCGAATGCATCAAAAATGTGGCTTGTCAGGGCAGTAACACCAGTAACCTGTCCATATCTCACTAAAAAACACCATATGCTAGCAGAGATGTGCGCAGTGTTTGACCGTCTAAATGAGACATATAGCACTGCTATTGTTTCAAAAGGAGTGTATGCTAGCAGTACATACATGGAGCAGGTGACTAAAGTGTTGTTTATCAAAGATAAGTGCATGAAACTTGAATAAAAAGGAGGTGGAAATGAATATGGCTATCAGCACTGTAAAAAACAATAATCATACAATGTTAACAGGCTGAATGGTCATATTGTGCCTCACAGATAAAAAATTACCCGACTTAGAATGTACAACTATTTAAAATACAACATTGTGCATTTTATTTCCTCATTGGCTCATAGGTAACTCATAGGTACGGTTGGTTCCGTCATTCAACCTGTTGTTGGAGGTTTTAGGGGAATAAAGGGAGGGGGGCTATTGCATGGGATGGAACTAAGGAATTAACACAACAAAATATATTTAAAAAATCTAAATCTGGGGAGCGTTTCTTTTGCTGTTGTTGAGTTGTTGGGGTAAGTTGTAAAGTGTTGGTTATGGCCTGCATTAACCACAAAATAGAGGCCTAAAACAGTCTCACCATCTCAGTGCAGGACAGTGTCACATCAGCTTTCTGTTTATCATGAGAACCCAAGCAGAAGAAAACTCAAGACACTGAAAAAACAAAAAGGTAAGTTTAAAGACCAGAAAGCAGAGCAATAATGAACTCTATGCACAGAGCTGTGACTTATTTCCAGGTTAAATTAAGACCACTCTTGTATTTACGGTTGTGGCTAATCATATGCATGAAATGTGCACTATTCCTGGTGTTGTCTAAGTTTCGTTATTTCTTACAATGTATGTTAGACATTGGGTGTATGCACAATGACATCCAAAAAGGCAAAGTTTGTCTTCCTGAAACACCAAACACCCAGTATTCACAAAACACAACCATGTTCTGTATGATTACATGACTTCTGGAGATGAGTTATAGCAACATTAGAACTTTGAAAACCTGTTCAACGGAACTTTGAACATTTAACTGAATTTTAAAGTGATTGTCAGATTGCTGGTTCTACTCCCAGCTGATGAGGAGCCTCTGCCTTCTTCATGGAGCAGCAGCGGCGAGCTTTAACTGCCCCTTCGCCTGTCAGACTGTTTTTACCTGACACTGAAAATTACATTGACATAAATGTGGAAACACTCTTCTGTGGAACATTCTTCACCCATATTCCAGTTGTGTCTTGGCACAGCTAACCCTGAGAAGCCCACAGGCTCTGTTCCGTCATGTTTGATTTTTCAGAAAGATCAGGGTTTGGTGAGAAAACATCTAGCAGAGAAGATGATGACTGTGAACCAAAAAGAAGCTCGGTCAGGCCCTCTTCTGTCTAACGTGGGCTAAACTTGAGGATTGATGGGGACTTTATTCATTTCATTGTGTTTTTTTTTTACTTTATTGTGTCCACCACGTTTGTCCCAGGAATCAGGGTTCATCCTTAACAAAGTACTTCTGCTTGTTTACTGACTTCTTTAGAAGAAACCAGCAGCTATCTTTTCCCATCATGCCTTCGCCTATCCATCCTTACAACCATGAGTAATGAGCTACAATGACTAAGTTACATCAAACATTGTTTTGTAGAAATTGTGCTCTTAAAAGTTTTGATGAACCTTCCCTTATAGTGTTAAACTTTACTGCATTTGACTAAATCTGTCCAGTTTGCAGTTGTTTGAATCTTTTGTGTTTGAATTCTGTAGATTCTGGATTTATCAATAGATAAATAGAAATGATAAACACCAACATCCACCAATTTAACAGCTTTTGCCAACATGTTTCAGAACTGCTGACCATAGATGAAGGTGCTGGTGCATTTTTAAAAATATCACCATTTTAGCAGTTTCAAGCATGATTCTGTTCTGTTTATTTTTTCACTTTAAGAGAAGAAACATTTGGGCCGTCAGCGAGGTTTGCTTGGCGAAGAGACCTGAACAAGCTGAACTGGTCTCCGCAGTGTTTGAACAGCAAATGCTAAATATAAAAGCTGTATGCGGCTCCAGCTGTTTGAGGTCAGGTTCCATTGTGTAACTGCCTGTAAACCACAGCATTTATTTCTGGTTCTGCACGTTACATGCATCCACATCCACAGTGGCTGGCTCTTCCATGTACGGAAAAGATCAATGTGAGCTGGAAAAAGCCTGTAAACCAGGGGTGCCCAAATCCAGGCATCGAGGACCGACCTTCTGTTGGTTTTCCAGAAATCCTGCCTTATCTGCTGTTGATTACCTGTATTAGGTACGTTTATCCAAAAAGGAGCTTCAATGACAGTTTGGTTGGAAAACACTGGCCCTTGAGTCCTAGATTTTGTCCCCCCTTCTGTACACACTGCAGGATGAAAAGAAAAACACAAAAAAAAAAACAATTCTGTCTTTACCCTTTAACTTTCTGATCTGAGACCATTCATGTGCAGAAGTTTGGACGGTAAAACTTTAAAATAATTAAAGTGGAGAGGTTAGATAGGGGTTGGACTCTCTATCATTCTGATGTTGTACATGGTGAGAGGCGGCGGGCCGTGTTGGTGTACTCATGAGCCCCCAGCTCAGCTGCCAAGTGTTGGAGTTTACCCAGGTGGACAAGAGGGTTGTGTTCCTTCGTATTCGGGTAGGGGATGGGTCTCTGACAGTGGTCTTGGCCTACAGGTCAAACAACAGTTCAGAGTACTGAGCCTTCTTGGTCTCTCTCGAAGGGGTTCTGGAAGTATCCCAACAGGGGACTCCATTGTCCACCTGGGGGACTTCAATGCCCTGCAATGGACTGCAACAATAGTGGCACCTGGAGGGCGGTAATTGGTAGTAATTGACTCCCTGATCTAAACCTGAGTGGTGTTTGGATGTTGGACTTCCGTGCTCGTCATAGTTTGTCCACAACACCATGTTCGAACACAGGAGTGTCCAGCAATACACATGGCATCAGGACACTCTAGCCAGGAGATCGATGATCGACTTTGTAGTCATTTTAGTCAAACTTCGGCCATGTACCTTGGACATTTGGGTAAAGAGAGGGGCAGAGTTGTGAGTTAGATTTGCTGTCGAGGAAGGAGGCCGAAAAGACTTGGCAGACCTAAACATACTTTGAGAGTCTGCTGGGAATGTCTGGCTGAGCCCTCTGTCAGGGAGGTCTTTAACTCCCACATCCAGGAGAGCTTCAAACAGGTACCAAGGGAGGTTGGTGGCATTGAGTCAGAGAAGACCATGTTCTCCATCTCCATTGTCTCGGCTGATGTTCGGAGCTGTGGTCGCAGGGTCTCTGGTGCTTGTGGTGGCATTACCACCAAACTCAGTTGTGGACACAGGAAGTAAGGGATAGTTGGGAACCATACCACTGGACTGGTAGACAGAGGCGGTGGTTCCGATTTTCAAGAAGGGGGACCGGAGGGTGTGTTCCAACTACCAGGGAATCACAATTCTCAACCTCCTTGGGAAAGGCTATGCCAGGGCACTGGAGAGAAGAGTCCAGCCGATAGTCAAACCTGAAATCCAGGTTCATCCAGTCCATATGTGTTTTGTGGATTTGGAGAAGGCATTCGACCGCATGTCCCGTAGTGTCCTATGAAAGGTACTCTTCGAGTATGGGGTCCAGGGAGACTTACTGAGGGCTGTCTGGTTTCTGTATGACCAGAGCAGGAGCTTGGTCTGCATAGTTGGCAGTAAGTCGGACCTGTTCCAAGTGCATGTTGGACTCAGGCAGGGTTGATCTTTATCTCCAGGTCTGTTCATAGTCTCTATGGACAAAATTTCTAGGTGCAGCAGTCTGGTTTGGGGACATCAGGATTTCTTCTCTGCTCTTTGCAGAGGATGTTGTCGTGTTGGCTTCATTAAGACAGGACCTCCAGCAAGCATTGGAAAGGTTTTACAGCTCAATGTGAAGTGGCTAGGATGAGGGTCAGCACCACTAAATCTGAGGCCATAGCTCTTGACCGGAGAAAGGTAGTTTGCCCTATCTGGGTGAGTGGAGTGCTCTAGCCACAGGTGGAGCAGTTTAAGTGTTTTGGGGCCTTGTTCACGAGTGAGGGAAGATTGGAGCACGAAATTGACAGGCGGATTGATGCACCATACACCTCTGTACCTGTCCGTTGTGGTGAAGAGAGAACTGAGCTGGAAAGGCAAGCTCGTAATTTACCAAACAAATTTAACAAACAACACCCCCACCTATTTAGACACAAAAACATCTTACCTGTTTATGAAAGAAAAGGGAAGACAATGACAAAACTCTAACCTCCCTAGTCTAACATAAACAGGAGAAAATGTGCACTAAAGAAAATTGCAGTTCACCCCTACAACTTCACTTTACAACATATCTAAACAAACTAAAGACAGAGTGGACCACAACGCAAAACTACAAAGTCCAAAACAACATAAGTGGAGAAGAGCGCCAAGCTGCAGTGGCGACTGGTTGCAGCCAGGTTCCCCTCTCACTGGCTGGAGGTCCACACAGTACTTTAAAGGTGGCCTCCATCAGCTTGGGTCCAATGGAGGCCACACCCTCCAGCACCACAACTGAAAAAAATTACAGAGACGCACAGAAACCCACAAAGATCCATAAAACAGAGAGATCCCACTCTGACAGAAATAAAATACACAATATAAAGAAAAAAAAACAAATCCAAATATAGCTGGGGCCATAACACCCAGAATAAGATATGTTGTTATCATCCACCTTCTTTTTACACTTTTTGGGACAAAATAGGACTGATATGAAACAAAGCAATGATATCAGAAGTCATGCCGTAATGGGAAAAACAAATTCTGACAAATTCTGTTTGTATAGCGTCTTTCATTCCGCTGAAGCACAAAGTGTTTTACATCGAAGCAAATAAAATACCCATTAAAAACGCAGTGTTTAAAAACAAAGACGTACCTTTGTTCCCCTCAAAATACATCTTAAAATAACTTCTACTCTTTATGGCTCTCCTTGGGGCCGAACAGCACCTGTATGGATCAACCACCAGACGAGTGCATGTGACTAAGGCTTCAGATTTCTAAGTAGCCTCACAGCCTAGAACAAATACAAAAAATCCCACAGTTTGTACTTTCAACTTCTCAATATAAATGCAAAAACACATACATTCTACAAAATGAAAATGTCAATCAAATGACAAAAACTCAAAACATGTCAAGATAACCCATAATAACTCTCCAAACATTTGTTTTTCTTCTAATTTTATCCTAAAGTGTCTATTTTATTAAAGAAGAGAAACAATTACGAACAATGTGGTCATGTCTAGTTACATCATCAGTGTCATCAGTTATGGGCTAACTGCTAATGCTATGACACGTGAACCTGGTCTGCAGACAGCCCCACCCTAAAACCCAAACAGGCTGCAAACCAATGTTTCACACCTCAAAATACCCAAACAAAGAGGATCCAAGTTCCTCCTCAGCTCCCCCGAACCTTCTCTGCTGATGTGGATCAGTCTTCAGGCACAGACCAAACCAGTGGTTTCTCTCTCTGTCTGTGTTCTTGCTTCACATTTGGGGAAATGTTTTTCTGGTGTTTCACATGCGTGTGAAAACAACTCAGAAAGAACTGCCACACGTCCTCTGGTTTAATTAGGGTTTGAGGCTTCTGGGCTTTGGAAATGGTCAAACGGCTTTCCCACCACTTCTAAGAGAGCGTGACACCTCCAGCTAAAGAATGGCTGAGATTATGAAGTCGTTAGAGCAAGGCAGACATAACATGCAGGCCTGTTTACATTCCTGCCATGCAGGCAGGATACTGAACTGTCTTGGGACAAATCTGAGTATCTATTCAGGGAGAGCAGGCCACAGAGGGCAGGATGTGCCAAATACTGTGTGCACGGCTTGATTACTCAGCTGCCGCCAACAATGGTTCTTCATTCAGGATCTTATTCATGAGGAGAGAGTGGAGGATATTTTGGGAACGCATATTAGAATACAAGGGGGTCAAGATTTCCTTTACACCAGGGCTTTGTGGGGGAGGGGGCAGCAAGGTTTTTTTGCTGGACTGGTAGCAACTTCACTGTTTAGTGGCTCATGAACCTGCAGCTCTCAATGCATGGATGCATAAAAAGGATAAAAAAAAATAGAATTCATCCACTGACTGTGGATTGTACCTTCTATATAGTAAAATCCTTTTGGCTCATTCAGGACACAAACATTCAGTGGATTCAAACATTCAGAATCTTGCTGCAGTGCTTAACTCCCTTTAATGTCAAACACACTCCAGTTGTTAGCAGCACACATTTCTTCAGAAAATACAAATTATTATTTAAAGTAGACTTCCATTTTTCAAAAGGGCTGCACAGTGGAGCAGTGGTTGGCACTCTTGCCTCACTGCAAGAAGACTCCTGGTTCAAGTCCCAGCTGGGAGACCTGAAACAGTGTCACCAATGGGGGACCTTTCTGTGTGGAATTTGCATTTTCTCCCCGTGCATGCGTGGGTTTTGTCCAGGGACTCTGGCTTCCTTACATCATCCAAAAACATACTTCATAGGTTAATTAGTCAGTTTAAATTGACCCTTGGAGGGAATGTGAGCATGTGTGATTGTGGCCCTGCAACTGACTGCCAGTCTGTCCAGGATGTACCCTGCCTTCATACACAAGTAGCCGGGCTAGCTCCTGCACCCCAATAACCCCATAAGAACCAAAGCAGGTTTATAAAATGAATGAATCAATAATAATATAATATTATAATTATTTATCAAGAACATGTTCATAAAAGGCATCAGATCGTGATTTTTTTCTTCAGACAAAGAAAATGATTATGTCATGGCTGTTTATCTCTATTGAAGTCTATGGGATTTTGGCTTCTTGAATTCAGAGGGTACTTCCAATTTTGAGCACGAGTGTGGAGGGGTCATCTTGTCCAGTTCTTCTATACACACATACATACTTTTTTTTTCAAGTTTATTGGAACCACAGTGAGATAAAAGCATGACGAACATCTAACTTTGGTTTTGTAGGGCTCAAGTTGTAAATTGTTAGTTTTCAGTGACCATCTCGAGCATTGTGGCATTATTTTTAGTTGGTATAAAGAAGAATTTATTGTTTATATCATGTTAAAACACTAACACAATTTGGCACTGTGTTCTTCACAAAAAGTTTTAAAAATTCTGTCAGCTGCAAAGCCAGCTATAAAGCACAATGGTGGAAGTATTGTATATCTTCCAATAGTGGCCGGTTTCTAATAGACGCCACACTCCAATAAACAACAGATCTAACAGGTGTTTGTTACTTTAGACGTTAGGCTTTAATAGTAGCCAGGCTCCTTCAGATCATAAGGACACAGAAAGCTACAAGTGTCTCCAGGTAGATGATTAACATGAAACAAAGAGGATTTATGAACACGAGACTGTTCATACAATCTAACATTTGATGCCTAGTTATCCTGTTTGATTTTTTTTTTTAATGGAAGTAGACCTCTGTTGATTGATTGTGTTACATATGTATTATTCTTGCCTGATTGCTTGAAATAAACCATTTCCATTCAATTAAATACATGTAGCTGTTATTTAAACATGTAGTTGAAGAGTTAGATAAGGCTAATTTCTCTTTAACATTTTGGCACAGGGCCTTACCGTCCTGGGAGAGGATACATTCTTCATGTGGACATCCCTGAGGTTTTTTATTTTTTTTCCCAAGATAGGGTTTTTTAAGGGTTTCTCCTTATTGAGAAAAAGGGTCTAAGGGCAGAGAAGTCAGTTTAGCTTAGTCTGTTTAGTTTGTCTAGCAACCAGTTATTGTTTATATTTTATCACTGACTTTATGTTCTTATGTATAAATACTGGTGTGAAGCCCATTGAGCCAGCTATGGTTGTGATATTGGACTATACTAATAAAATTGAACAAAATTAAACTGAATGAGACAATTGATTAAGGCTGTTCTGAAGGCAATGGAGAAGGCATGGACATAGTTGACCTAGGCAATCGTCTAGGATGCCATCTTCTGGAGGGACACATCTGGAGATGCCAAATTTCTTTTTTAATTATTCATGCTTTTTTTTCAACAGTTTGACAGACCACTCATTCTGTGTAAAAAATTTAAGGTTAAAAGTTTGAAAACAAATAAAATACCTCAAAATGTTGATGTAATCAATAATTTTTCCCGGTGGGGCGCCCCTCTTTACCCAACACTGTCTCTGTCCAAGCTAGGTAGGAAGATCCTTTGTCATTAATCACACTTCAGGGAACCATGTCAAGTGATCTGATTAAAGCCTTTGGCCAAGACGGTATTCCTGCATTCTGCTGCCTGATTAACAGCCGTCCTTCAGGATTGAACAGAGTTTATAAAGTTCTCCTCGTTGTTATGACGGCAGACTTTGTTTGTCAGATCCATTGTCCTTCAGCCGGTATCACATCAAGTAAAAATTGAGCTGGAGTTGTCTGCAGGGCAGATATCACTGCTGAAAATCAGGTCAAAGTTGATCTAAGAGTTAGTGGTAAATCCCGGGCGCCATATTTTCTTGAAATCATTTTTGATTCTTATTTTGCATGAAATAAAGGCTCAGATTGTCTGTGACCACACACTTCTCAACGTCTTTCATTTTGGTGATGACCATTGCTTTGGTCAGGTCCGGTGGACCAAGTGGTTTTACATAGATCCTGGAATTCAGTACCCATGTGCTCTGGATCTGCTTTTTCCGCTTCAGCAGTCAGGCATGCTTAACCAAAAATGCATTATATTTAGAAAAGTGATCATTAATAAAAAGATCCTTTTAGCAGTCTTCTTTGCTTCATCAGAACGATTTTGTGCTTTTGATTCACAAACCTGATGAGAATCGCTGGTTTATCTGACTCCTTTCTTCTGGGAAGCAGGTGGCAGATCTCAATATTATTCAAATCCAAGGAAATCCCTTTGGAAGTGAGGAATGATCCGACTTGAGCCTCCACGGTCTCAGCTGTTGCCATTGCTAGCCTCCATGCTAACGTTAGCTGCGCCAGGCTTAGCTCTTTGTTTGAGTTGAAATCCCATGAGAATGATATTCATAATGATATTCATGATATTCATTCTTAGTTGTTGATCCACGTCGTTCTGTCTTCTGTCCATGATGTCAAGCCGATAATCCCGTTGTTCATTTCGTACTTTTTCTTGTCGGAATTCCTGCACAAGCTCCAAGAGAAGTGTTAGCTTAGCCTCCATAGCCAGCAATGGAGTTAGCTTAGCCTCCAAAGCCAGCAGTGGAGTTATTTTGGCTTGGATGTCAGCTAATGCAAGTTTAAGTTCTGCCAGTTCAGCCTTTGGTGCCATGTTTAGCTCTCTCTTTTGCAGAATATTTGCTGTTTAATATAAAAATACGCTCCAAAAAAACATCAGGAATCGAGAGCCGAAAAAAGACACGTGCGCTCTGTCGTGAACCGTAACCGGAAAAGTAATTACTTTAAAGTAATTATTTTATTTATTGTTTATTACTAGTTCTATTGATAATAATCATTATGAAAAAGTATTGCATTCTATAAAAAAGGATGGTCTTCTTTTTTTAATTGAGTGCAATACGCTTCCATAAAAAAATGTTAAAAAGAAAAGACTGTGTCAGGTGTCAACCATCTACTTCTCCCTCTGGCCACCAGAGGTAGTGTTCTGCTGAGTATTGACTGTCTTCCATCTTTCTCACTCCTATTCCCAGCATGCACTGCATCCGGTCCATGGTCCTTCCAGCTGTTGGTCATCATGTCATTACTCACCTCCTATTTTAGTCCTGTTCTGCTACTCAGTCTTTGCGTAGTCTTGTATTCACTCCCTGCGTTACAGTCTACGCGTTATTCAGTCTATTTGTCTTGTTATGTATAACCTTTTGCCTGTTTACTCGCTCTCCACCATGCCCCTGTGTTTTCACTCTGGCCTGTCTCCTGACTTTGCCTTTGCCTTATCTTTGTGATATTAAACTGTTACAAATGGATTCAGAAGTTTCAGTGCCTTTGTTACAGAAGACTACGCCAGACTTGGATACAGCCACAGGTGTTCCCCCGCCCTCCAACCCTGCCGGGTTCGCTGCCTTATAGTTAGAACATGGGCGACAACTAGATCATCTGACGGCTGTCATCGACGCTATCATAGGTCAGCTGCAAAGTTACCCAGTGGTTGGCACCTTCACGTCCGATGCCTCCGGGGACCTCTCCACAGATAGCACAACCACTTCCGTTACACGTCTCTCCTTATCGGATAAATTTAACGGCA
Source organism: Oryzias woworae (assembly GCA_016861445.1). NCBI lineage: Eukaryota > Metazoa > Chordata > Actinopteri > Beloniformes > Adrianichthyidae > Oryzias > Oryzias woworae. The sequence goes on from BOLG01001158.1 coordinate 1,951,392, forward strand.
AACCAGAAATGTGTAACGGTTTCCTCATGCAGTGCCAGCTATATCTACATCAAAAGGCCCATGTTTATCCCACCGAAGAAGCCAAGGTGTCCTTCATATTCACCTTCCAGTGAGGTCCTGGAGTGGCTAGCTGCCATCCAGTCAATTGACTCTTTACCTTTCCAATCCTATGGCGCGTTTACACACCTAACACGTGACATCTTCTAACACTCCACCGATTGAAAGGAACCAGGTGAATAGCTAATAGACATCAGACAGGCAAAAGGCAGTGCTGCGCACATTCCCTCAAGTTCTGGACCCTGGCCGCCCAGACTAAGTTGTCACCATGTGGACCCAAAACAGTGTACAGGCGTGGACTCTCCCAGGAGCTCCAGTGAGAGATTACTTGTAATGACGAGGATTTGAAGCTAGACCAACTCATCACTCTGACCACTTGGCTGGACAATTTAGTCAGAGTCAGAAAACTCAGGAACTCCTGCTCCGATCTCCCTTCAGCAACCTCGTCAACCAGAGGGCTACTCCGGAACCCATGCAATTGGGTTCCACCTGTCTTAACCCCAAAGAAAGAGACCGCCGATTATGTCAAAACCACTGTCTTTACTGCGGCGAGCCCAGTTTCCTGCGCACTGCCTGTCCCGACGGTCGGGCAGGATGGTTAAGTGATGATTCTTTAACTTTTGAAATTCCTGTGACGTTGGTGATTCAGGGCAGTCTTTTTATAAAACAGCTATGATAGATTCAGGGGCTGCAGGAGATTTCATAGATTTGGAGTTCGCTAATGCTAACCACATTCCTCTGCTACCCTGTCCCTCACGGGTGGCTTTCCACTGTAGCTGGTCAACCAGTGGGTTCAGGGCAAATAAAGTACGTGACTCAGGACATCCAACTCTGTAGTCAGCAAACCATCAACAAACCATCCGCCTCTTCGCCATTGAATTCTTACATCACGCTGTCATCCCTGCGCTCCCCTGGCTCGAGAGACATGACCCCACCATATGCAAGTCTACCAAAAGAACTTTCATTCACTTCTCCTTCCTGTCGTCTTCACTGCCTCCAAAGTGCTCTTCCCTAGGATACGCATGTTCACCTTCCACCACACAATCAGGTCGCATCCACCCAGCTCTGCATGACCATATTTGTTGTACTTACTGACTCTCTGCCTCATCAGTACCACGACCTCAAGGAGGCTTTCAATAAACAACATGCCACACAGCTGCCACCCCACAGACAAGATGACTGTGCTATTGAACTTAGTCCCGAGGCTGTACCTCCACGGGGCCGGGTATTTCCACTGTCACAACCAGATACCAAAGCCATGCAAAAATATATCCAAGAAGATTTTGTCATTGTGTGCATTGATGACATCCTGATCTACTCTAACACCTTAGAGGAGCCTGTCTCACATGTCCGTCATGTCCTTCAACGCCTTATCGAAAACCACCTGTATGCCAAATATGAAAAATTTGAATTCCACACTACGTCTGTATCTTTTTTGGGTTATGTCATCAGTGCTCGGGGGGTGGCCATGAACCAAGGAAAGGTGGAAGCAGTGCTTCAGTGGCCGCAGCCAACGTCTGTCAAAGAACTGTTGGGATTCGCCCCATTTTACAGACGTTTCATTTGAGGACTCAGTACCGGGCTCAGCAGTCAGTACCATGGCAGCCCCTCTGACGTCTCAGCTGAAGGGAGCCCCCAAACGCCTACATTGGATCCTTGCCTCTTCCACGTTGTTCTGAGCTCTACAACAGTGCTTCTCGCAAGCACCCATTCTTCATCACCCTGACCCCACACTGCTGTTTGTGGTCAAGGTGGATGCATCCAGTTCCGGTGTGGGGGCCATCTTCTCCCAACGTCACGGTCAGCCCCCCAAACTATTTCCTTGTGCATATTTTTCCAGGAAGCTGTCGGAGGCTTAGCGGAACTACGATGTGGGGGATTGTGTCTTCAAGTAGCCCGCTAGCAATAATTGGTATTGAAATTTGATTCAACATGTTAATGGTAAGAGTCTGAATATGGCCCAGATAGCAGACGGGAATAATAATAATAACAGTAATAGAGAATCTGCAATTTTAGCATGTCAAATCTAAGACTGCGTAAGCCTACTAAGGAGAGGGAATAGGCCGCCATGGCCCAGTTTACCACACCATCTTCCTTCTACTGAGCTCTGCAGAGACATATGTGTAATGGATGTAATGACAATTATATTTATTAATCCAAAGTTCATTACAGTACGTGAGGTAGGAGGGCAGTAAATTAGATTAGATATTCTATCATTACTAGTTGGCCTGGTAATAATCCTGTCCAAAGAGGAATGTTTTAATTCTAACTTTGAATGTAGAAACTGTGTCAGCCTCTCTTACATGAGCTAGAAGCTTATTCCACAAAACAGGAGCTTGGTGACTAAAGGCTCTACCTCCAACTGTGCTTTTAGAGATTCTAGGAACAACAAGCAGTCCTGCACTTTGTGAGCGAAGTGTTCTGTTTGGTTGGTAAGGCACTATGAGATCTTTAATATTGGATAGGGTCATACCATTCAAGGCCTTATAGGTTAGCAGGAGGATTTTGAACTTGATTCTAGATTGAACTGGGAGCCAGTGAAGTGAAGCTAACACAGGAGTAATGAGTTCTCTTCTGGTGGTTCCTGCTAACAATCTAGCTGCTGCATTTTGAACAAGCTGAAGACTTTTTAAAGAACTTTTAGAACACACTGCTAGCAAAGAGTAACAGTAATCCAGCCTAGACGTAACAAATGCATGGATGAGTTTTTCAGCATCGCTTCTAGATAATATGTTTCTGATCCTAGAAATATTACGTAGGTGAAACAATGATTACATTTCCTAAGGGCAGCATGTAAAGCATAAACGGGATGGATCCTAGAAGTGAGACCTGTGGTACTCCATAGCTAACTATGCTCTGGTCTATAGTGTGAAAGCTGCGATAAGGTCTAGCAAAAGTAGAATAGAGATTAGTCCTTTTTTCTGTGGCCAATAACAAGTCATTAGTAACTCAAACTAGTGTAGTTTCAGTGCTATGGTGAGGTATGAACCCTGACTGAAAATCTTCAAAGTGGCTATTGTCCTGTAGGTGACAGTATAGACTAGACTAGTTTGTATTTCTTCTGCAGCAAGCTGGTCTTTCAAAAATCATTTAATACTCAAGATGCTTCAGAACAGTCCTGAACATAAACATAGGGTCATGGAAAGAACTGGGAAAAAAACTAACTTACTATTATTGGAAATACTAATTATAAATGGTTATTGTTTATTTTCTGAAAATTAAAACTATTCTTTGCAACAGAATTCAGTTAGTTTTGTTGTTTTTGTTCCGGACGGTGGTGGGGTGTTTGAAGTGGGGTTGTGACCGCGGGTGGCGGGTGGGGGTGGTCAGGACCTCGTTTCGCCTAGAGCACTATGAACCTCAGAGCCGGCCCTGGATACAACACTTATTCTAAAGTCTGTGCCACAGTCAAGAGTGTCTGCAGGATGTTCCTGTACAGTCGCATTCTTACTTAAATAAACAAAACAGAGTCTTACCTAGATGATATTAATACACAATAAATATAACTTTTCTTAAAAGCTTCACTCATATTTTTCTTTCTCTGAGCTGATTTTACAGACTCACAAATCTGTTTCCATCTTGATTTGAAGAAAAAACATGTTGATCATTTCTTAAATTTGTACTAAAACACAAAGCCCTCTCCTCCTCCAACTGGATATGGGGGCAGTTTAAAGGCCAAATGTTTCCTAAATTCAAATGCAGTGCTGCACCTTGGAGTCAAACAGTGTTAGCGCACAGGCAGATTTCCTGCAGGCACCTCCAGACTCACTGATCTCAGATCAGTCGCCTTCTGGGTCCCGATCCGCCTCCCACACAAATTGATTCCCTGTGTGCACATGTATCCGGCCACAGGACACAAATAACTAGATGCAGTTCTCCATAATAACATGTAGTGGACAAGAAAGGCTGGAATTATGGAGGGAGGGGGCAAAAAACACTACTTTCATCTTTCTTGCTGAGGCTGCCTTGCTTTTAAAATGTCTCTGGATGTGAATTCAAAATTGCAGCAACTGCATTGAAGGGGGAGGGACGGATGAGAGCATAAGCGCATACATGCTGGCATGGGGTGACTCTTCAAACAGATACTTAAGTGTTTTTATCCTCTGCTTCATGTTTCTGACAGTGTTGGACTGAAGGTCAGAGAATGTTTAGTGAGACAGCGAAGGCCGGCCTGTTCCTCCAGACATCCGTGATTCCTTTGATATGCTGTTAGAGCTGCAAACAGAAAACTATGTAAGGGAATGGTGAACGTGGGAGAGTGTGTCATCCTATTTAGCTCCATCAGTAAACATTAGGCATTCAGCAAAGATTCACTATTCTTTTAATTTTTCTATTTTCTTTTATCAGGTGTGGCAGAAACCTTTCAAAAACACATGATGCATGGTAAAAATATCAGCATTTTTCTATTGGTGGAATTGCATGAAAAGATGGTATTAGCTGAATGAAGCATCTGAACTGAAGTTCCATGATGCTGAATGAAGAAAAAATGCTACATTGAGCATTTTCTATATCAATTTATAAACAAATTGTCAGTTGGCCAACATGAGGATAAATAAATAAAAACAAATATTTAAGGATTTATTGTAATATAAACCTAAAAGACAGCTAAAAGGATTTATCATCAACAGTCAAATGCTATTGGCTGAATCAGCAAAAATACACAAGGGATAATTAAAAAAAAACACTAAACAATGAATAAAATGTTAATATGTTAATGGTATTCACTAAAAAACATCCTAAAGCTGAGAACCAACATCTAAACATGAGGTCAGATTTTAGGCTGAAATACTTCATGTTTTGTCAGCTAAAACAATGTCAAGGAAAAGGTCAGAGAAGTGAATTAAATGTAGTGTTAGAAATTCATGCCAGTGTAAATGCTACATTACCTGACAGCATTTTAGGATAGAAGCACTTTTTTTCATACATAGTTGATTTTTGTCAAGAAATATTTTTTGCAATAATGATAAATAAAGTGCAAAAAAATTACATTTGAGCTTTTTGATAGATTAGTCAATATCTATGTTCAAGTACTAAACAATGCTAAATTGGTTCGTCTGGTAGAAACTAAGATCAATTAAAATGCAAGTCTTGGAAAAGCTAAGTTGAAGACGACATATTGACTCTAAAATCTACAGCTTTAAAAAAAATACTTGGTTGTGAGGAAACTTTTAGAAAAACCTCACCCTAGAGGACAGCAGTTGCACCAATGCATTTACTGAATAAAGCACCACAAAGAAACCAAAAGCCTCAGTCATATGCACTTGTACTGGGACTTGACCTGTACAGGTGCTCCAGGTTTTAAGGTTGAGGCTCACACAGAGATGCAGTAGTATCTTAAAGAAAAGACAGGTGTGTATTGTAGTTCTCTTGAGGCTAATACAGTCACCTCAGGTGATGTTGTAAAAATGGAATGTACCAATGTCATGCGTTTGGTTAATGTTTTGTGAAATATTTGGCTAATGTAAGTTACACGCACTTATGACGTATGGGTGATGCCGATGCCCCTATGCTGCACTGTACCCATTAGAGAGGTGTGAGTACTGGCTCTTTCCTGACCCATGTGCAAGTTCTTTACGCGCATGGTGTGCACATGATACATAAGTGACTGCAGGATGCACATAGGGTGTCCGAATAAACGATATTAAGAGTGTCTAATTTCCTCATTTCTAACAACCAGGCTGCATACAAAGAACACACCCTTCACTTGATTAGGACTAACGGGCTCCCTGTAATTCAGAGGGGTTGAACAAAAGAAATGACAATGATTAAATGACATGCCTGCATCTCACCTACTCCACCAGTACTTACCCTTCTATACATGTTTAAGTGTTTGATACAACCTGTGGCCAGCAGCATTCACGTAGAAAACTATGTCTATGAACATCATCACCTTACAGGCTCACTTGGTGGTCTACGATCTTAAAATGTCAACAACGTGCCCCAAACAGATTTGCCTATTTTCTACCGACAGACTAAGGCTGAAAGAAACCTGTTAGGCACCTCCAGCAGAGGACAAGCCAAACCTGTCGTATCCTCAGCAGTTGGGAGGTCTAACACACCTGTGGGGTTTGAAAAGCAGCTCCTTCTTAAAATTTGATCATCATACATGCCGTCCTCGATCCAACACACCACAACCACAGTCCTGTTCTACGCAAGAACTCAGTCACAAGTCACGCCATGCTTCCACAGCACGCTGTCTTCAATTCCACTCACCTCCTGGGTTATCATCCTGGGCCTCCTTCCTCCACTTTCGGGTTTCGCTTGCTCTCATCACCCGAGACGAGTTCAAGCTCCAGTACGCTACATCCAACAAGCACAGAAATCCTGGGTTGCTGCTGACAACATCCCTGACCCCTCCCTAATTAGTGACTTGCATCAACACCACTCGGACAGGCCGGTGCACTGGCACCGTGGTCGACTCTGGTGTCGGAGGGCCTCTTGCTTTCTGAGCCGCTCGTGGAGGGGCACTGTGTCAGGAGTCAGTGCTCTGTCTCCAGAATACTGACTGCACTCATTCTTCCTTCAACCCCAGCGCAGTGTCTGGATGCCCCCACCTGACTTTCATTAATCAGCCACAGGTCACTTAAGAACTGCTCAGAGTCACGCTCAGTGCAAAGTATTGTTTGAGCCATTCAGCCTGCATACCGAGCATTTCATCCTGATCTGATCGTCTGTCTACCAGACCCTGCTTGGAATTGACTCTGCCTCTTTGCCGCCTGCCCTGACCTTTGCTTGGACTCTGACCAGGATTTGACTTTGTGGACGTTTAGCTGAGCTTTGCTCCAGTCTGAATCAATAAACCTGCTGCATGTGGAACCAGCCGTCTGCCTGTTTGTGACACATTTCAAGTGGCTTTGATGACAGGCGTCTTGAAATCAAGAGGATGCAGAGATTTTAAATACTATAAAAAACTTTGGTTTACAGTCTGATCTTTTATACAAAATAAAATCATTCTTTGAGATTATTATTGATAAGAAACTAAGTTAGACACATACAAACTAAAGTTTCAAAAAGTATTTCAGTCATAAATAACTCTAAATTTATATTTGAATAAAACTGTAGATATGTATTATACTGTATCCAGTACTGCATAGTAATTTGGGGTAATAATCATAAAAGTTCAAAACATCCTCTCTTTTTAAAGCCAGCCATCAGAATTGTACATAAAACCAGTCATCTTGATCATACAAACAACTTATTTTATTAATCCAGACTTTTTAAACCATATGATCTTGTTGATTTTTGCACCGCCCAAATTCTATACAGAGCTAGTGAAGAAACATTACCATACAATATCCAAAAACCCTTTTTAGAAAATGAAGGAGGCTACCAACTGATGGGGTGTAGGAACTTCAGGATCAAATTGATAAGAACCACAAAGAAAAATGTATATGTGTCTGTGTGCAATACTAACCTTTGGAACAGGTCCAGTAATGAGCTCAAACAATGTTCAAACAGCCAAAAATTGAGGAAAATGTTTAAAGAAAGTCTAATTTCACAAAATGAAAACAAGAGCAGTTAAAGATCAACTGGTGTTTTAATAATTCCAAACACGAGGATGTGTTAACCTGAATGTGGTGAAATAATCAGTTCTTTTAATTTCAACCAATGAGAATTACACTCTGTAATGGGCATTAATGACTATTGAAATAATATTTTACTTGATCTGAAATATGTAGCAATGATTACTGATTTAATGTAATTGTGGGATTTTTCTTTTGGCTTTTATTGTCCAAGTTGTGCTTAAAATAAACAATCAAAAAATTAATCAATAAATCAATCAATTATAAGTCTAAAGCACATTTTATCTTATGCTTCACAACAAGGATTAGTAATTATCCAGAGGGATGTTATATACTCCTATCAGTAGATACTTTATATATATATATATATATTTTAAATAGGAAATAAAGAATGAAAGCTCACCAGGGTAGATCTAAAGTACAACAAGAAAAATTTCATTTTTGTTTTGCCTTATTTAAAAACTTTCATAAGAGTCCATTAGCTGAACTGGGATGATCATGTTTGGCACAGAAAATCTTTTATTTTGAAAGGAAGTCATACACACGTGGACAAAATTGTTGGTACCCCTCAGTTAAAGAAGGAAAAACCCACAATTCTCACTGAAATCACTTGAAACTTACAAAAGTAACAATAAATAAAAATGTATTGAAAATTAAATAATCAAAATCAGCCATCACTTTTGAATTACTGATTAACATAATTATTTAAAAAAACAAACTAATGAAACAGGCCTGGACAAAAATGATGGTACCCATAACTTAATATTTTGTTGCACAACCTTTTGAGGCAATCACTGCAATGAAGCGATTTCTGTGTTTGTCAATGAGCGTTCTGCAGCTGTCAACAGGTATTTTGGCCCACTCCTCATGAGCAAACTGCTCCAGTTGTCTCAGGTTTGATGGGTGTCTTCTCCAAATGGCATGTTTCAGCTCCTTCCACAGATGTTCAATGGGATTCAGATCTGGGCTCATGGAAGGCCACTTTAGAATAGTCCAACGCTTTTCTCTCAGCCATTCTTGGGTGTTTTTGGCTGTGTGTTTTGGATCGTTGTCCTGTTGGAAGACCCATGACCTGCGACTGAGACCAAGCTTTCTGACACAAGGCAGCACATTTCTCTCCAGAATGCCTTGATAGTCTACAGATTTCATTGTACCTTGCACACATTCAAGACACCCTGTGCCAGATGCAGCAAAGCAGCCCCAAACATGACTGAGCCTCCTCCATGTTTCACCGTAGGGACAGTGTTCTTTTCTTCGTATGCTTGGTTTTTGAGTCTATGAACATAGAGTTGATGTGCCTTACCAAAAAGCTCCAGTTTGGTCTCATCTGTCCAAAGGACATTCTCCCAGAAGCTCTGGGGCTTGTCAACATGCATTTTTGCAAATTCCAGTCTGGCTTCTTTATGATTGTTTTTCAGCAGTGGTGTCCTCCTTGGTCGTCTCCCATGAAGTCCACTTTGGCTCAAACAACGACGAATGGTGCGATCTGACACTGATGTACCTTGGCCTTGGAGTTCACCTTTAATTTCTTTGGAGGTTGTTCTGGGCTCTTTGGATACAATTCCAACGATCCGTCTCTTCAATTTGTCATCAATTTTCCTCTTGCGGCCACGTCCAGAGAGGTTGGCTACTGTCCCGTGGGTCTTGAACTTCTGAATAATATGAGCCACTGTTGTCACAGGAAGTTCAAGCTGTTTAGAGATGGTCTTATAGCCTTTACCTTTAAGATGTTTATCTATCATTTGTTTTCGGATGTCCTGGGACAATTCTCTCCTTCGCTTTCTGTTGTCCATGTTCAGTGTGGTACACACCTTTTCACCAAACAGCAGAGTGACTACTTGTCTCCCTTTAAATAGGCAGACTGACTGATTATGAGTTTGGTAACACCTGTGATGTCAATTAAAGGACACACCTGAGTTAATCATGTCAGTCTGGTCAAATAGTTTTCAATCTTTTATAAAAGTACCATCATTTTTGTCCAGGCCTGTTTCATTAGTTTGTTTTTTTTTAATAATTATGTTAATCAGCAATTCAAAAGTGATGGCTGATTTTGATTATTTAATTTTCAATACATTTTTATTTATTGTTACTTTTGTAAGTTTCAAGTGATTTCAGTGAGAATTGTGGGTTTTTCCTTCTTTAACTGAGGGGTACCAACAAGTTTGTCCACGTGTGTATAATCTTCTGTCAAAAGTAGAATAAAACAATGGGCTATGTGCATGGCCTTGTTGTTTAAGTGGAAATAGTGGAGTGTTTGGAGCTACCAAGAGTCACTATAAGTGATGTTAGATGCATTGTTCATCTTTCTAGCAAAACACTCCAAAATAAAATGCAAAAATGTTTTACATTTTATATGTCATCCTACATATCAAACAAAGGTAATTTGCTAAAGCTGTTGTTAGTTGCGCATATTTACATGCAGCCAGCTCAGAAACTGATGGAAATTCATGTTGGCGACATGTAATACATGCAGCCAAGATGCAGATTGCTGCATTTCTGCGCCTATTTTAAGTGCGTCCGATGCTAAATGTTGCTACACAAATTGAATGTTAATGTCCCGTTAGTTATCACGCACCTAGCTGTGTAAAATTTGTTCTCTGCAGTTGACCCATCCCCGGGGGGAGCATGGTGAGCTGCAAACACAGCCTTGCTCTGGAACAATTGGTGTTGTAGGCTATACTTTTTCTGATTATGCCTAAGTGCGTGTTCAAGAATCGAGGTTTGGAACGATTTTGAGGTTTTCCACCAAAAGATTTATTCCTAACATGTAATGCTTGTAACTCCTAGCATGTAGTGCTAATGACAGAGCTCTGGGTCTTCAAAATGTCCCTATCTGCTACCTTCCAAATGGACATTCTAACACCAGGCACAATGAAGAAGACGCCCTCTGACCCTTGACCCATCAATTTAAACACAATGATTATGCATAAGCAAACAGTAGGCTGGGTCTTCTTCTTCGACTGGTCCTTTGCTCCTCCTTCCTAGTTCTATGTGGACTCTGTCCCCAGATAAACTGGTTTTTCCCACTGGTCTGTGAATCCCATCCTACACATGAGCTGGTTTAACGATCCAACATTCCTGTTGACACTTCTGTTCCTCTGCAGCAGCTGAAATGCAGCTCCTACAGCAGTTCTCATTAAAGAGCAGCTTTGACCTATATTTTCAACCTCTATGGAATAATCAGAGTTACACAGTATGCTATGCAAACTACAAATTCATTCAAACTTTTAATCACTAAGCATTTCAAATGAATAAAGCAAATCAAATTATGCTAAGTTTTGTAGTACTTTTTTTCAGCGTATTAACCATAATCTTAACCATAACCTTAACCATCTTCGGCTCCGTGTGGCCAAGTTCAGCTCAGTCTGCACGTACTTCAAAAAAATACACACGCAAACCACTTTCATTTGGGCTAATGCTAACCAGTATGAAAGACATATCGAATTATCGCTGTCTTTATCTTTATGTGTTGTTAGTTGTGTTTCACACAATGACAAACTAATATACAATGTAAGAAATAATGAAAATTAAACAATGCCAGGAATAGTGCACAGAGATTTGCTAATTCAATGTATTACAATTAGCCACAACCAGAACAAAACGGGCAGTCTATTTTAAACCGGAAATACGTCATAGCATAGAGTCTATTTCACATTATGAGAAAATGCCAGTTTCTCTACATGCTTCTGTTTTTATTCATGCCAAAAAAGAAACATAATTCCTAATTATTATAAAGGCAACAATGTAATGAATGCAAAGCAGTATCAAACTTTCCAAAGAGATAAAATACAATTTCGTAGCTCCAACCATGTTTGGATCAATAAGATATATGCTCTAATAGGATTTTCACCTTTAGAGCCTGCAGAACCCTTGTCGAGGGTGTGTGGTGACCCTGCTTTTGCCCAAGAGTGGCTGGGATAGGCTCTAGCAGCCCTTGACCCCAAAAAGGGGTAGGAAAATTGATGGGTGAATGGCTTCGGAATCCAGTTCTGTGGTTTAGTGGTGGATTGTTGTTTAAGACAGGTCACTGATAAGGAAGAAATTCCTTATTTTTTATCATTGTTTAAATGTGATTTTAAATGTTAACTCAAACTATAGTTTATAGATGACCTTTTTGGTTTTCTGTGTGTTATTGCCTGCTTCCTTACCCAAACCAGGATGAGGGGTTTTATAACACTGTCCCTAGCAGATAAGGAAGGGTGCTGTTGGAACTGAAAACATTCCCCAAAAGGTTGATTATACGACACTCTTAATGAACTTTTCAACTTGGTTCTTTGTCTCCCGTATGCATACGAAACACTTGGTTGTTGGTGTGGTCTTTTACGGAGGGTTTTTTTGTGTTTAGGAGAATGTATCTAACAGGCACATTGAAGCCTCTATAAATGCAATCCAGTGCCTCCTTGATTGACTCTCGGCATCCTGGGTTGGTTGCGGGTGACTTAAGCTACCAAAATTATGATTGTGACTGTAGCTCATCACCTTTCTACAGGAGGGGTCAACTGTTGTCACTTTCAGTTGAGTCTCTCAAAGGTGAGAAGGTCATAAAGTTTCCCTGATGGAAACTGGGTCTGGATACCGCTACTCCATCACAGCATTGTTCAAAACCATCCTAAGTGAAATATCAAACAAAGCCAGAGGGCTGCTTGGTGAACCTGCTGAGTGTGCATTACCCCCCTGTGGTGCATAAGCATCCAGCTGTCAGTTTGTGCAAAAAGCTTTGGCCTTCATGCTGCTGGAGTCTCAGCTCTTTGAATCTGCAGCAGCAGCTCAGGTCAGAACTCTTCCAGAGAGACCAGGACTAATTCTTTTTCAGGCAGCGGGGATTTGTTGTCAGCAATCCACCACCATCACCTTGAGATAGAAGGAGAGAGAGGAGCTAACTCCCCAGCCTCTCTGCCGAACATGCAAAGGTTAATGAGACAAGAAAGGAAAGGAGCTGCCTGCACAGCTCCTCTCTGCCCAGAGCTCCTCTAGAGAGAACATCTCTGTTTGATGTTCCAGCAGAGCGATGTGAGAACCCAAGCAAACTTCTCCATCATCCACGCCAGTGAGGAGTTGCCATATGAGGCTGACGGAGCTCTGTTGGTGCCTGTGAGGGGCTCCCAGGAGAACTGATTATCCCCAGTTTAACTTATGAGACCGGGGGGGCTGCAGGAAGCGCCTGGTGTGGAGTGGCTGCGGCTGGGAACAGCAGGCTAATTAATTACAGCCCGGCTTGGGGGAATCTTCTGTCTAAATGGCAGTCAGGTCCCTGTGAGGCGGCACACTTAGCAGCTTCAGAGCAGAGAACAAAACACTCATCTTGTCCTGGATTTATGCACAACGCCTCCATCAAGGCGTAAACAGACGTCTGAGAGCCGCTGCACACCAGGTTACCCAAGAAGTCTAAAAAAAAACGCAGCTTTGAGATCAACTGCAGACAAATAACAACGGAAAATAACATTTTCAGACTGATTGCATGAACAGACAAAACTTTACGTTTCCTTAGAAATCCAAAGTACAGCAGCAGTTTCGTTTTTTAAAGGGCTCTTTGTGTCTTTGTTTCTTCAGCATTCTTTGTAAAGTGTCTTTATAAAAATGTGTGCATGAAATGAACTAAACTGAGCACGTGAAGTTGAAATATTAATTCAATGTTTTCTGTTTTTGTCAGAATCTTTTTAACAAGTACTTTTTGCTCCAATTTTTATTTGAGCCAACCCATCATGTTTAATGTAATTAAGCATTGTTATCAGGGGTTTAGTATTTACTAAGAATCTTTTAACACATTTTTCCACCAACACTTAAGCTGCCTTAAACATTTTGTGGCTTGTTTAGCATTCAAATGTAAGTAATGAATTAGCCCCTGTTGCTAATTGCTCCAGCATCTGAAAGTCTTTTAATCACTTTAAGTATTTTTAGCCTTTCTTCATTTAACATTCAGCTTTACACATGCTTAAGCATTATTTAGCAACAATCGCACTGCAATACAAACATTATCAATATAAATAAAGATTAGCCTCCAATACAAAGGGGGTTTATACAAACATACACCCTGTATATCAGAAGAGTCATAACCCCCTGTGGTAACAGTAAAATCTTTCCAACACAAGAGGCCTTCAGCTCTGATTTGTTTGCTCAGCTGTTGGACAGGACAAGAAAAAAACAAAAACATTTGCAGTGCTTGGAGTTACTTTTAAGCTGTTCTCCAGCTAATTTTGCATACACTTGTTTCTTTGCATTCTTCCCATTCTGTTGTTTTGTGACACTGTTTTGTTGAAGTACACTTGGCTTCTGTGATGTTTATCTAGCGCAGGGGTGTCAAACCCCCAGTGTCCCACATGTTTTCCAACCAACCTGCCTTTGAAGCTCCTTATTGGCTTAATACACCTGATCCAGGTAATCAGCAGCAAATTCAGCAGGATTTCTGGAAAACCACAGAAGCTGGCCCTTGAGGACTTGAGTTTGACACCCCGATCTAGAAGATCCTTTTCAGATCTTCCACTTTATTTACAAAGCTCCTAAGCTCCATCTGGCACAACTGGCAACCATTTTTCCTCTTGGAGTCAGCCGCTGTGCTCTTGGCAGAGGTGCTTTACAGGCACTGCACAGCTCCCCACAGAAACGCTGGAGCTTAGGATGTCCATTGTTTAGTGGAAAAAACACCTCAACTCTTTCCCCCGACATTCATGGGAACTGAAGAAGAGCTTCCTGAGCCTTCATGGGAAAGGGGCTCCTTTTTCCAGCCAAGTGTCTGTTGTTGTCCTCACTGTCTATAGAGCACTGAGGAAAAAGTGCTTTACTTCCATTCTGTCTTTCATGAGTTACATTTCCACCACTGAAAGGTTTTGATATTCTCTGAGCGGATGTCTCAAAGGAAGCCTTAAGGAGAGAACAGGGCGGGCAGAACTCGAGAACATGCTCGTCTTCACGTCTCTTTTTCCAACACACAGTGGTGTTACTTTCCTGCAATGAGCTTTAGTGCTCATCAAAGGAGTTTAAGCATCTCAAATCTTTTTTTATTATTTCATTACACAGAGCAGATAAGAGTGTAAGTGTGATGGCAGCAGATAACAGTAATGAAGGAAAACTTTCATTGATCAGAAACAATTTTTTAATTATCCATTTTCTATCCCCCTTTAAAGAGACAGGTTTTAGGAAAATTACTGCAGCGCTGCAGTGAAAAGATGAGAAAGCTCTGGTTTCAAAAACAGCCTTTCCCAGTAAGCTGCTGAAAATCACAGTTAAGAGTGATGAAGTTCATTCAGCTCACAATAAAGCTATTCTGGTTCAGACCAGATCCATTTTGTAATGGTTTGCTGGCTTCTTCACTAGTTGCAACTCCCATTGAGGCTAGATTTGAGCTGCTTACAAATGCACAAACCTGTACATGGCACACAGGTGGCTTATAAGAAATAGCAAAGTAGTTTGCTCAGTGAGCCCATAGAGTATAAAATATTCATGCACTTTTTTTCTTTACAAACTTTATAAACTTTATTTATTTGTACAGCGCCTTTCCTTCTTGTGAAAACCCAAGGCGCTTTACATTAAAAATAAGTAAATAAATAAAAATAAATAAATAAAATAAAAATATAATAATAAGATAAAAATAATAATAAAAATACAATAATAACAAAAAATACAATTACAATTACAACCACCCTTCCCTCCCCAGCTCCTCCCTCCATCCACCCAGCCCCCACAATACATGACACCCCCCACAGGAAAACTGAACACAGATTAAAAACTGCAGCTCTAAGGAAAAAGTCTGGCTCAGTACTGCTGTGGAGAAACGATATTACGGGGATCCGTTTATTCCAAGGTCCAGCCCAACCACAGGGGTCATAACCGAAGTGCCCTACCCAACACAGGGCAGACCAGAGCCCACTCTACATGGAGGTACCCCAGCCGCCCCAATGAGAATGAGCACCGCAGCACCAGCTCACCCATAGGCAGGAGGGCCCCAGAACAGCGGATTCCCGTGAGGAAACACTGGAGTTAAAGAATAAATGAATAAAAAGCATTAAAAAAATGATAATATATATAATATGGTTAGTATATTAAAACAATAATTGTGTACATAAATTAATTATAAAATTATTCAAATAAAAGTTAATAATTACATTTTTAAAAAAGAGGAAAAGATCAAATTAAATAATTCTAAAAATCATAAAAAAGCTAAATTAAAAAGGTGGGTATTGAGCCTCTTCTTAAAAACCTCTATGGTCTCTGCGGCCCTGAGGCTCTCCGGCAGGCCGTTCCAGAGGCGAGGACCATAATGGTGGAATGAGTTCTCCCCATAGGTTTTGGTCCTCACCTTAGTGACAACTAAGAGGCCGGTGCCAGAGGACCTCAAGGTCCACGAGGGTTCATATCTTAAAAGCAGGTCACTTAAATAAGTAGGTCCAAGACCATTCAAACATTTATAAACCATTAAAAGAACTTTAAAATCAATCCTGAAACGCACAGGGAGCCAATGCAGAGATTTTAAAATGGGTGTAATGTGTTCCCGCCCCCTGGTCCTCATCAGAACTCGTGCCGCTGAGTTCTGTAATAATTGTCAATTTGAAAGAGACTTTTTGGGTAACCCAGAGAGCAGGACATTACAGTAATCTAAACGACTAAAAATAAAAGCATCAGCACCTCTGTGCTGGCAAGAGAGAGCAATGGACGGACTCTGGCAATGTTTTTAAGATGATAAAATCCTGCCTTAATGACATTTTAACATGTGGGATAAAATTCAGCTCAGTGTCAAAAATATGCCCAGGTTTCTCACACAGTGAGAAGGTTTAAAGTTTGTGAGTTTGGGTAAAATCATCTCTCTCTTGTCTTCAGGACCAATAATTAAAACTTCTGTTTTGTCCTGGTTGAGCTGTAAGACGTTTTCTGCCATCCATGACTTCATGTCTACAATACAATTTAAAAGAGTGTTTATAGGTTCAAAAATGATTTTGGATTTAATTTCCTTTGGTGTTGTTTGTATGTGGTGGAGACATCTGACAGTAGGAATGTGTGACTTTGAATTTGGATATTTCGGATGCCTGCTAGTGATGTGTACTGGAATAAAATATGTTGATATGGAGGAAGTGTGTGTGTTGTGATCGAACCGTCATCTGGAAGGAACAGTGCAGGATTAGAGAGTGAGTTCAATGTTCATCCTGAGGAGATAAGGGCCTGCATGGTTTGGATGTAAGCCATCTGGTTTGAAAAGGTTCGGAATATTGTAAAATGTGGTGAAGTTGTCAATGTAGTAAACGTTTATGGAGTGGCAGTACCTTTTTAACCAGATATGGAGCTGACGGATTCGAGAGAATTTTATGTCACTGTAGCGTGGTGCAGGTAGTGGACCAGATATGATGCATTGCAAGTTTGACTGTTGGATGTGGCAAATGAGGTGGATGAAGTCAGTTTTCAACGTCTCAGACTGCTGGAACTTAATGTCATTGGTACCTGCGTGTATTATAACAGATGAAGCTGAGGGGTGTTTAGTGGTGAGCTGGTGAATGTCCTTTACTGATGCTCCAGAGATGGAGTGAGTGTAGCACCTCTTGATGTTGGCGTGCCGGACAATGGAGTCTCCCAGGATGAGGACTGGGTTGCGCCCGATCCAGAGGTCAGTTTGGGGCTCCCAGCAAGGCTGGGGCTCCTGAGGCACCAGAATGACGCCGCCGGACAGACAGCGATCCCGGGTGAAGCTTCGCAGGTGGGACCCCCAGAGCATCGGGCAAGATGTTCTCCAAACCCCCGGAAGGCTCGCCTGCGTGTCGGGTTACCGCTTCACGGAGCAGGCGGCGGCGCTTCATTCTCGTAGTGGAGACCGGAGGGAAAGCGGCGTCAGGAGGTGGAGACGGCGCCGCAGTTCCAGGAACAGGTGAGCTCCGGCTTGGTTCCCTTGAAGAGTGTCAGGAGCCAAAGTCATTCTACTAGCACGGTGTTCCGGCCCATGGCTCCTCCGGTTGTGGCGTGTCACCTCTGCCCAGGACAACTTGGGTGTTGAGCTGAGAGTCAGGTCCCTCGGGTTTTCTTGCAGGTCAGGTGGAAATCGAGTCCCCAGGACTGGAGTTGGCTGGTGCCCGGAACTCGTCAGTCAGCTCTAATCCGTCCAAAACGCCACCACGAAGCTGAACAACATTGCTGTCGGAGCTGGTAGAGTGAACTTCAGCTTCAGTAGCCTTTCCTCCAGACCATGGAAGGGTCTGTGTCATGGAGCCACTGATCTGATTCCACAGTCATGCCGCGAGCACCAGATCATAGCAAGCACAAATACAGCACTTAAGGGTAAATGAAGGTGAGGTAAGTGATGTTGTTTGTATTTCTTTTTTTTTCAACCCCTCCCTAAATCCTTGGAACTGTGTAAGAAGCCTTTTAGTGCTGTTCACATGATAAGTGTGAACTCCATGTTGATCACGTACATGTTTGTCTATTTGTAGCCCTGTAGTCCACAGACAGCCCACATCTAGCCATGAGGAGCAGCTGTTAACAGTGCTTTAGTATTGACCAGTGTGACATGAGGGAACTGTACAAAACATCTCTCAGAAGTTAAAACTGTGTACAACTTACATTACCCTTGCAAATAGTTCACGCTTCACTTACCACGCGACAATGGTACATTCCATTTTCAATGTGCCTCAAGAGAACTGCAACATAGATGACTATCAACTTGTGGCTAATTCGCTCTATGACCCTCCATGGGCTTGGACAACCCAAAACCCAACAGAACTCATGTGGGTCAACCCCGTACAGGTGCATGTGACTATGGCTGAACTTGCATTTACAGTGTTCAGTTGCTATATTGCTGTTCACCTTTTTCGCTGTTTCAGTGAAGTTTGGCTTGCTTTTTTTATTTCTCTGTCTACAGCTCACTGCGTTCTGCATTCTACTTGGCTGTAGACATTATCCATCCATCCCCCCCGTGCTGTTCTCCTGTACAGAAAAGCTTTCAGCTTGCTAGATTTTTTGCTTTTACTGTCTTCTGTTGTAAGGTGATCCTTCTGCTGATGATTTGGGCAGAGATGCATTTATCATCTTCCAGAAGGACCTGGTCGCTGTCGAAACTAATGAAGGATTGAAGATGGACGTATAATTTTAAAATATTTTATTGTGATTTATTTAATGTGGTTATAATCTCTGTCTTTATATTTTAGCAAAAACTGAGACATTAATGGTGATTTCTCCATTGTAACAATTAATTTCACAGCAATTTGATTATTATCACAATTTGTGGTTGACAATTCTTAGCCAATATTGGTTCATTTTGAATTACCTGACTGGATTTGATTCACTGACCTCAAATGGATCAGAACATCTTTATCCAGAACTTCACCAGTGTAACTCAGAGATAAATTCCTGCTACTGAACCATGAAGTTTTACAGATACTTGAATTTTTTTTCAAGATCATCAAGTGTAAACAATATGAGTACAAACAAACAAGTAAACAAGTATGAATGTCAAATCCACTCACATTTGAGTTTGATCAAGTTAATTCCACTGTTGTTTTTCCACATCGGAATAATCCAAAGGAACATTATTACAACATTCTAGCATACTGTATGGTCACGTGTGTCAGGTCTGTTTCCACACATTGGACTGGAATGATGGTTGATCAGTTTTTGCTGCATCACATGTGTTGTCCTCTGTGATGCAGTTGATCTTTTTAACACTATAGTAAAATAAACTATAGTGTTATTACTATAGTATATTGTGTTTCAATTTAAATGGTGTTTTCAAATGTTTTTTTTTTAAATTTTGAAACACTTTTAGTTTATTTTAGTAGTACAGATTGATCATTCATTTCAATGTTATTTCTATAGCCCAATATCACAACCATAGCCATCTCAATGGGCATTACAAAACTATTTATGCAAAGAACATAAAGTCAGTCATAAAAAATATAAACAATATCTGGTTTCTAAACTGCCCTTGCGACAGACTGGCGACCAGTCCAGGGGTGTCCCCTGCCTTCGCCCATGAGTAGCTGGGTTAGGCTCCGGCAGCCCCGTGAAACCGAAAGGGATAAAGCGGTTTGGAAAATGAATGTGTGTCTAAACTAAACTAAACAGACTAAGCAAAACTGGCATCCCTGTCCTTGGACCCTCTATCTTGGTGAGGGAAAATTCTTAAAAAATACCATATCTTTGGGGAAAACAGAAAAAACTTCAGGGATGCCCACATAAAGGAGAGATCCTCTCCCAGGACGGTGAGGCAATGTGCTAGAATTGTTAAAGAAGAATTCGCTTATCTAACTCTACAACTCTTTGTTTAAATAACAACTACATGCTTGAATAGTGTAGCATATGGGCTCCATCTAGGTGAAACTGTGAGGCAGCTGAGGGTGTGAGTCGAGTCAAAGGCGAGGTCCACACCAAAAAACAGGAGCACACACGATCCACCAGGAATCTGGGAAACAGGGACAACATATGAACCACACTTCATCAAACGGAGGCATGTTGAACTGAACAGAATATAGAACTAGGTAAATGATAAAGAATAGAGGGGAGAAGTAATAGATGCCAGAACCCCAGTGCACCATACCTTCCCCAGCTTCTAACTTCTAGTAGACTGTTAGCAACTTATTGGTTCTGAAATTTAATTCAACACATAAATAATGAGTTGCATGTAATATGGCACAGATAGTGGACGGTATTTTATTAATCTAATCTTGGCCCGCGTAAGCCCCATAAGCAGAGTGAAAAGACCGCCAGGGCCCAGTTTATCAAATCATTTTCTGTTTGTATGTATAATGGATGTAATAACATTTATAATTATTAACCCAAATTTCATTACAGTAGGTGAGGTAAAGAGGTAAGTTAAATATTCTGTGATTGCTGGCTAGCCTGGCAATAATCCTGTCCAAAGAGGAATGTTTTAAGTCTAACTTTGAATGTAGAAACTGTGTCAGCCTCTCTTACATGAGCTGGAAGGTTATTTCAAAAAACAGGAGCTTTGTGGCTAAAGGCTCTACCTCCAACTGTGCTTTTAGAGATTCTAGGAACCACAAGCAGTCCTGCATTTTGTGATCTGTGTTCTGTTTGATTGGTAAGGCTCTATGAGGACTTTAATATAGGATGGTGCCATACCATTCAAGGCCTTATAGGTTAGCAGGAGGATTTTGAACTTGATTCTAGATTCAACTGGGAGCCAGTGAAGTGAAGCTAACACAGGAGTAATGAGTTCTCTTCTGCTGGTTCCTGCTAACAATCTAGCTTCTACATTTTAAACAAGCTGAAGACTTTTTAAAGAACTTTTAGGGCACGCTGCTAGCAAAGAGTTACAGTAATCCAGCCTAGACGTAGGTGTGTTCCCTAGTGGCACACACCCACAAAAATGCCACAGAGATATGTTTCCTATGCTCGCTGCCTCGATTGCGTGTGGGAGGAGCTAGCAGCTATTGTTTTTAGCCTGATTGCTACATGGAGCTAGCAGTTAATGTTTTTAGCCTGATTGCTACATGGAGCTAGCAGCTAATGTTTTTAGCCTGATTGCTACATGAAGCTGCGTCTGTTTATCTCATTTACAATGCATGGGTGACTCGCATGATGTTTAGAAATCAGGTATTTTTATTTCAAAGATCTCTACAAAAACATAGATGATTACGTCTCCACGTTTGGGTTCATGAGAACGTTTAGAGCAGGGGTCTCAAACTGGTGGCCCGCAGGCATTTTGCAGCCCCCAAGACCAAATTTTGCAGAACATAAATGCTGGGTTAAGCCTTATTTATACTTCATGATTGGACTGTCTGCAATAACTGTGATGAACTTCATATTGGTTTTTAAACTTTTCAAGTGACTCGATCAACTCAGGTGTTTATTTTTAACGTGAAGTACATTTTCCTCATTCACTCACTGGCTGTGAATGTGCAGGTACATGAAAGGCAGAGGAGGAAGTGATGGGTTCCTCCACTAAACAGAGACAGGCAATACAAAGGTGAAAAAATAAAAATAAAAAAGAATGAATTGCATTCTTGAGTGCTGCAAGACATGGAATATAAGAAGTCTCTCTCCAGTAACTTGCCCTGTGTTCTATCTGTCCTCTCTGTGTCTCTTTCTGCATCTGTGTGTGGTTCGGTTTTTACAAACTTCTTCAGTAAGTTTTCAACATTTTCACAGGTTAAAAAACATTTTTGTGGACAAAGTTTACTCCTGTAATCACCTACTTTAATCCCTGAAATAAATTCAATTAAAATGACATGATCTGCCCGTGATTACGGACTCTTTAGAGTGAACCCGCCTTCACCCAACAGTAACCGGGACAGAATCTTGAAACCCCACTGCCCAGAAAGGGATACAGCGGGTTAAGAAAATGAATGGAAGTTCAGGAGAACTATGGATCGATCCACCATATTGGATGTTTTCTCCCTGCTGTCACTGAAAAAATTCTGGCCAGCAGCGGCGGCTGCTCAAATCGTGCCGCGCAGCTCAATTTGCACTGTCTGCCGGCCATTTTTGTTTTGAAAGTCTGTCGGCCGCTCATTTTACATCGCAGAACCTCAATTCATGGTAGTTGGTAATTGGTAGTCATTTTTTTAATTAAGACAAAAGGAAAACTAAAAAAACTTTGACATGTCATATTTTGTGTAATTACACTTAAACATAAACATGAATATAATGTTGGTCTTTCTTGTGCAAAATTTATCAAGCATGTTGACATCACATAATTGTGTAAAAATTGCCGTTGCTCTGGCCCAAACATTTCAAAAAATATTTCTTTTTAAAAAAATTCACTGTTTAGAAAGAATATATTACTGCTTTTTTTGTATTTTGTGAGGTTATAAGAAGCTGCATATTAATGAACTGGAGGGGAAACAGCTACCTGGACAAACTTTCAACTAATTTAGTATAAAATTATTATTGAAAACTATCATAACTTTTATTACTACATTTAGGAAAAACAGCTGCCACTTCCAGCTTTTTTTGCCTCAATTATTACAAAAAAATGCACGCCAAATCATGGAGGGACTATACATCAAGACAGATGAAAGAGTTTCTCCTTTTTTTACATGCTTGCAGTGTAATTTTAGTCTAGGAAAAAGTGCATAATGGCTCAAAATAGGCTGGAAGCACTGCTCTAATAGTTAGTTACTTAAAAATTATGCTGACCGTCATTTGCATTAAGTATTTAGAAAAATCATAGAATAATATAATTTGCATAAAAATTTGGTATGTGCTGTATTTAGAGTTTATTGTTTTGCATTGTCTGAAATGGTTTTTGGAAAAGCTTGTATCAAACAATTAGCCTTTGATTTAACATATTCAGCATTGTTAAGGATGTTTGTTTTCTCCCACTCTCTTACAAGTTTTTTGCATAATTTAGTCTTTTTTTTTGTCAATCCTATTGAATTTAACATTGGCATTGTTAGTCTTTTTTTTTTCTTCAAGTGTAGCCTTGTTTTATTTTACACACTTTGACTATTTGGCCCCTAATTTTTATATGAACACATGAAGTCCATCAGTTTAGTTCCAGTTTGTTTTTTTTCTTTGCCAAACACTACTTTAATGTTACTCATAATTAATAGAACTATGTTTAAAAAACAATAATAATAAAAACTAACATTATAGTAAGCCAGTCCAATTTTGTTATAAAGTTTTCAAAACAGAGATTTATTAAAAATAATGCACAGAGTTCAAAGGCTCTTTACATAACATATGTGGTAAATTTACTAGAATTTAAAGAAGCAATTTGATGAAAACTATTCTTTACATGTAATTTAAAAATTAATTCAGACTCTGCAGAGTTTATTTGTCCTGAGCTGACATTCAATGGAGACATTCAATGGCACCGGGCCATACCCAGCAGGGCTTTGTGACGGATTGACGGACAGACACTTTATTAATCCCAAGGTGGTGCTAATTGCCCAGAAAAGATTAATCAGGGGAGCACAGAAATTGTGTAAAAAAATCGAGCATCTTTGATCTGTGTCGCAGTGGAACGGCATAGATTAAAGTACAAGCAAAAATACATCTACATAAAAGCACAGTGATTTCCCATAGACGAAAGGCCCATACACAAGCTCCCACACATCTGACCTTGGCCTCCAATCCATTCAGTTTATCAGTTTGAATCTGTACGGCTTTAGGTGTCCCTTTACATAGCACTCCCCGTCTGCCTTTTGCTGTCAGCCACTGCTCCAGGTTCTGATGTATTCAGATTCCGCCATCTCCAATCAGCAGAAAGCAGATGATCATTAATCCTATGATGTAAACATTTTCAACATCTTCCAGAGAGAGTTGCGACAGGCAGAGAATGCTCCGTTTGTCCCAGGGGTCATTCACAAATCCAGACGAAAGAATTGTTCAGTCCTGTTTGGTCTGATCCACAATTCACTCTGACAGCTCTAGAGAAATCAAAAATCCCTTTCCAGACAAAAAAAAAAATCCTGTTCGATAAATACCACGGCAATCAGAAACAGAGATACTAGAAAAGCTTAATCTACACAAATACCAAGCATGAACCCACTCGTGACTGCAGCGTGTCTCCTGCTCCATCAAAAGTAAAGGAGAGATCAGGGTCATTTGCGTCATCTGGTGGATTTCATTTAATTAAAAATATTTCAAAATTGTAAAATAATTTAAAACATGAAACAATAAATAATGCATGATCAATGTTGAACCAACACGACATTATTGATACTTCTAAACCTAAAAGAAAATAAGGATGACTTGTACACTGAAGTCACAGAGATTTTTGTCCAGAAGAAGACATGGATGGATTTCATTTACAGGTAAAAGTTTAAAAGTGTGTGAGAGAGAGTGTCTATGTTATAGCATGTCTGTAGCGAGTGTGTGTGCGTGCAACCATTAATAAGCGTGGTATGATTTAGAAATGTTCCAATTTTGAAAGAAAAGCTCTATTTTTTTCAATTAAGACAACTTAAAATAGAAATACACTATACATTCTAAACGTGGTAAATGATTGAAAAATTACTATTCTAGCTGAAAAGTCCTGATTTTTGGTGCATTATCTACATAGGTGAGTGGTGAGTGGAGGCCGATTTCCAGCAACTATCACTCCAGTGTGGTAGAATGTGTTTTCTCATTGTGCCAGAAAGCTAACAGGTGATTAGGAAACCCTTGTGCAACCCTGCTAGATCAACTGAAACAGCTTGGCTGGTTAGCAAAGCTTTAAAACTGACCTTTCTTTGAGTAGGTGGAGTATCTGGAGCATTACATTTATGGGGTCGATTACATGCTCTAAATGACCAGAAAAAAAGAATGTTCATGTGAAACGCAACAATCTGATATTGTTCTTAGAAATGAAGGCTATTCCATGAGAGAAATAACCCAGAAACTGAAGGTTTCCTTCAACAGTGTGTACTACTCTCTTTAGAGAACAGCACAAACAGGTTCTAACCATTGTAGAAAAAGAAGTGGGAGGGCCCACTACATACCTGAGCAAGAAGATGAGTGTCTTAGAGTGTCCAGTTTGAGAAATAGACACCTCACTGGTCCTCAACTGGCAGCTTCAATAAATAGTAGCGCAAAACGCCAGTGTCAACGTCTACAGTGAAGAGACGAAAAATCCAAATTTGAGACTGACTAAGAAAAGACAAAAGATTAATAGGAGCAATAGAACAGACAGTGGACAGAGGAAGGTTGGAAAAAAAGTGTAATGGATGGACAAATCAAAGTCTAAAGTGTTTGGATCACACAGAAAAACATTTGAGACGCAGAACAACTGAAAAGATGCTGGAAGCATGGTGGGGTAACATGATGCTCTGGGGTTGCTTTGGTGCTAGTAAGGTGGGAGATTTGTTCAGGGTAAAAGCGACTTTAAATAAGGAAGGCTATGACTCCATCTTGCACAGCATGCCATAACCTGTGGACAGTACTCGATTGGAGTCAATTTCATCCTACAACAGGACAATGACCCAAAGCACACCTATCAATCAGTGACGTGTGGTGAGGTTCACGGCTGGTGAGGCACTGATGTCATCAATCAGATTTATAGACAATTGAACCCAGCAAGAAGACCCCCAGTTCAAGTCCAGACTAAGGGACCTGAATCAGCATCACTAATGGGTGACCTTTCTTGGTGGAATTTTTGATGTTCTCCCCGTCCATACGTGAGTTTTCTCCGGGGACTTCCTCCTGCCTCATTGGTTAATTGATTACTCATTCACTCTGTGTGGATGGTTTAGAAAATGAATGATGGATGAATATTTTTCTTCGGTTTAAAAACTGTAACATAGGAAAAAAAAGCTCCAAAATTGTTATTACTGACATACTTTTACTTATAAATGAAGTTTGTGCGCCGTTCCTTCTGAAGAAACATGGATAAGTTGTTTATAGAACCTGCTTTCTTTCATCAGTTTCAAAGGTTTCTCTGTCTGAATGGACTTCATTGCCAGTGATTCCTGAGTTTAGCAAATGATGCCTAACAGTGTGAAAGAATAACTGGATGGCTGCACTTGACTTGCTACAACGAATTCTATTATTCTTCGTCTGAAGAGCTTGTGGAGTTTTACTACAAGAAGTCGGGCTCTGCAGATCAGGCATCTTTGGAAAAACGACAGTTTGCTCATCAGAGATGAAGAAAGAAAATCACCGCCCTCAACTGTTCACTTCATAAATCCAGAAAGTTAGCTTAACATGCTAGCACATTCTTCTACCAGTTAAGATGGACTTTACTGTTATTTCTCCTACTACTATCATGTTTAATGACAGTAAACAGTTTACATGGTCTTTTGTAATCTCCAGCCATTTAGCACTTTTTAACCAACAGCTGTAAAGATTTGCATTCATCTTAGATTGTTCTAATGTTTTTAAAAAGTTCATGTAGATTCAGTTTTTCAAGATTGTGAAACTTTAAAAACAAACTCCCGATTGACCCTTTTTTAAACCCTTTCAACCAAAATAAAACTTTGTTTTTCAGCTACAGTAAACTGGTTTTTGAGAAGCAACTCAATTTGAGTTTGGTTATTTTAATTTTGAAAACATTGTTTGGATTCAGCATGAATGTAGCATTTGTCTGCAGATCTGCAGTGCAAATATGACATTTATTATTGTTAAAATTCCTAATTTCCTTTTCAAACTCAGTCTTTAGCAGCTACCTTGGAGGTTTTATTTTTTCTCAGTATCAGTTGATGAAAACATTTAAACGGAGGATTCTCTTTGGTGTGTGTGTGTGCGTGTGTGTGTGTGTGGGTGTGCGTGCGTGTGGTGGTGTATGTGTGCATGCGGTATACACATGCTCCACCTGTCTAGGACTCAATCCTCCGTTCAGAAAATCTATTCCACTCTACGAGACTGTTCCAGAATGAAAGACAAGTGAAGAAAACGATTGTCCATCTAGAAAGGTGACATGCCTTCCTGTTCTCATGTCTGTCCTGGATCCTGCATCCTTGCTGAAAGGATTTCTCAGAGTAGCAGTAAGTCTATGTCAGGTTCTCAGACAAGAGTTGTTTATTTTGTTTTTTTTCTGACCCTGGCATAAAGGTGCATCAGATAAGTGGCAGAGGTCGGACCAAGTCATTGTTTTGCAAGTCACACAGCACACTAGGTGAATTGTTTTAGAGATCATGCATCCCCTCTTCAAAAATCCAAAATGATTAATCTATAACAGAAACCCACTTTACTACGTTTGTAATTATTGTACCGGGAGATGGAAGGGAATTAAAACTGCGTATTTCTTCAATTTGGATCAGAAAACCGAATGATGAAGCTCGGGCTAATGATACAGTTACTGAAATGGGCGTGTCAAAGTCTCTTCTCTCCCCTGCGCATACCCTGGTCCGCTCACGCTTAGGTGTGCAAGAAATGAGGAATGTTCAACACTCGTGTTGCGGTGCATTGCAATTTTGGGTCAAAACTGTTCGGCTGGATCAAATACTGCTCACCTTCATTTTTGTGCTGCTAATGCTAGTTTGAGAATATAAGCTTGCGTTTCAGCGCACAAACATAGCTCTCAGCAACAGGGAGAGTGTGCTTTGCAACAGTCTTGTCCACAAATCACAATTGTATTTCTAATGAGCCACTGTCACTGGGCATAAAGTATAGTACGTCATAAAAAAATGACAAAGGCCTTATTGATTTTGGCTAAAAACTTTACTCTCATTAATAAAAGACTTCTGGGAAGAATCTTACAAAAGAAGAAAATATGATTGGGACTTAAACAAAGTTAGGGTTTATTTTGTTCTGTGGAATGTTTTTTTTTGTTTTTGTTTTTTTGCAGCTTTTATTTCAGCGAAGCATGACCACATTTTCAGCAAGCAAACACAGCATGTTCAGCTTCAGCTTGTTATTGAGGCTGAATGTGTTTCAGCTCTGCTGGAGACACTTCCAGTTTTATGTAAAGAATAAAAGCAGCAGAAATCCATTGTTGCTGTTACTCTGCCTTTGAGAGAGAACATTTGATCACGGCGCCCTCCAGTTAGCCTCAGTGTCTGTGTGTGGGAGTGCTGAGACTGTCCTCCTGTTTCGAACTTTCCTCATTTGCTCGTCAAGAGTCTGCTGAGAGGCGCAGGAGCAGCAGTGAGTGGGTGAGCCAACACGTGTCCACCGCTGTGTAAGCCGGTCAACCCACCGCAGCCTCTAAGCCTACTTAGCACTCATGCTACCCAGCACTGATGTCGCCCACACAGAAGCACAAGCACTCACGGAGGAGAGAACTTCAGGCAGGAAAGATCCAGACGACCACAACACTGTGACTGTAAATGTTTCTCCTCACAACAAAGTGAAAGAGCTTAGAAAATAGCTAAATGTCAGAGTCCAGTCAGCTTTTCAAACCACGAAGACCTTATTGTCCACGGACCTGAGCATTCACTCGGTGTGGTAATCAGAATAGCAAACAATGAAACCAAAAAACCTTTTCCAAAGGTTTCGTAACTTTCTCCTCTGGAATCTTTTCTTTGCTCAGAAAAAAAATCATCTTAATGTAATTTTTTTAATGTAAAAACAATCTTTATGTTTTCCAAAAAGTGACTTTTTTACTGCAGAGCTGAAAAAACAAACATTTTTCTATTTGGATTTGAAATAAATCCATTTAACTTCATACAGGAGGCTCAACCACTCCCTGCTGAATCCAAACAAGACAAAAACACTGAAACCTCTGGAGGAATAAGTTGCAGTTTTTGTAAATTGAGCTCAAAGCATTTGAGAGGATTACGGCTTGTTTGAATGACACTTGGTACTCACGTTTGGATTTTCTTCTCAGATTTTGTTAGTCTTTGCTGTTTGTCAGTCAGCCATTAGCGTGTCTATCAGGTCATCTCTTCTACCGCCATATTTGCTTCCTTATTAGACATTTATTAGTTTAGTTTTAATATTCAGTTTTAACTTCCACCAATGAGTGTGGGCAAGAGGCGGAGTCATTTCATATGCAAGCAGGACTTTTAATCAGAGAAGGGCAAAGACAAAAAAATGAGGTCAAGGCCAGGCGGGAGTCAAGGACAAAGAGAGAGACAGTGAAATGAGAAAACAGGCTAAAGTCAAAACCACTAGACGGAATGGAAGATAACGCTCGGAATAGTATGCTGGGCAAAACAATACTTCGCAGAGAGCAAAGTCCGAGTAAAGTTAATATAGACTGGAGTTGATGACTGATGAGAAACAGCTGAGGAGATGTGGGGGAGAGCGAGGAGTGAGTTAGTACTCAGGAGAGACTCCTCATGATCTCCTCTTGCGAGCAGCTCCGGAAGCGAGGAAGCCCACGACGCTGGGGACGGCCTCAGGGTCGAGGAGCGGGCCGATCAGGGTGGTTATGGTGGAAGTCCAGGATCAAGGAATGATCGAGAATGTTGTCCGAGAACACCCAGGAAGGCTCTTCAGGTCCATACCCCTCCCAGTCCACCAGGTATTGGAGCCGACCATTCCGACACCAGGAATCCAGGAGACGGTTGACGAGGTAAGCCGCTTCGCCATCCACGATCAGAGGGGGCATAGAGGTGTTGACGGACCCGTTGGGCGACAGCCCAGTAGATGGAACAACAGCAGGTTTGAGGAGAGAGACACTGAAGATAGGAGAGATTCGGTACTCTGGTGCCAAGGCAAGACGGACGGAGACATGTGCGACACATTTAATGATTTGAAAAGGTCCCACGAACCTCGGACTGAGCTTCCTGCAGGGTAAGCGTAGATGAGCACGGTGGTGGCGGTCAGCCTGTTCTTCGAAGCGCCGAATTGCTTCTCATAACTGAATGTGAGCCGCAGCCCAGGTTTCTTCACTAGGGCTGAACCAGTTGTTCACTGCATGTAGCTCCGTGGGACCCCCAGACCCCACACTATGGTGGGGTCGTGGGTCTCAAGCCATGGTAGCCCCAAGATGAGGGTACAGTGAGGAGAGTCAATGGCAAAAAAACTGACTTGCTCCTGATGCTGATGTTGTGTGAGAACTTGTTGATTAGGAATCAAGTACTGGATGCGTTCGGAGCCCAGGGGACGGCCATCTAAAGCGGACACTGCCACCCGTGACTCACAGGGAAGCAGAGGGATGGAATTAGCAAATGCTAAGCAAATGAAATTTCCTACAGCCTCTGAATCTACCATAGCAGTAGTAGCAATTAGCTTATTGGCTAGTTGTGTGGAAACAGGAACGTCAAAAGTGAAAGTGGAAAGTCCCTCACCGGCCTGCCCAATCGTCTCAACGGACGATCGGGACAGGAAGCTCGCAAGTGGCCAGCATGTCCGCAGTAGAGGCATAGGTTTTCGCACGTGCGCCTGCTTCTTTCCTCCGGCGTCAAGCATGTGGATCCCAGCTGCATCGGTTCCCCAGAGCAGACGCGCTTGGGGGTAGCATGTGCAGAGGCATGCACCAACTGCTCAGTTTTAGCATCCTTCAGTTTCCGGGTCCGTAAAAGATTGTCCAGACAAATGGTGACCGAGATGAGCTGATCCAGATTCATGTCCTCGCCTCGGAGGCGATCTCACGTTGGAGGTCCATGTTTAATCCTTTAAGAAACACCATCTTCAGGGCAGCTGGAGTTCAGCCAGTCTGTGCAGTGAGGGTCCTAAAACGTAGTGAATAGGCGGCAGCAGTCTCTTTACCCTGTTTGAAGTCCATGAGCTGCTCCCCGGGATCTTTTCCTTCTCCGGTATGTTGGAAAACAGTGCGTAATAGCCGAATTAAATCATTGTAGGAGTGGAAAGGGAGCGAACCTCCAGTCCAGCGGATAATCACTCCAGTGGCTACCTGGGGAGCAAAGAATACCGGAAAGACACTGTGGATTCCTCCATGGAATAAAGGTGAGCCTGCTGATGTACGTACAGCAGGCTCACCATACAGGTACGCACGTGGACAAAATTGTTGGTACCCCTCAGTTAAAGAAGGAAAAACCCACAATTCTCACTGAAATCACTTGAAACTTACAAAAGTAACAATAAATAAAAATTTATTGAAAATTAAATAATCAAAATCAGCCATCACTTTTGAATTGCTGATTAACATAATTATAAAAAAAAACAAACTAATGAAACAGGCCTGGACAAAAATGATGGTACCCATAACTTAATATTTTGTTGCACAACCTTTTGAGGCAATCACTGCAATGAAGCGATTTCTGTATTTGTCAATGAGCGTTCTGCAGCTGTCAACAGGTATTTTGGCCCACTCCTCATGAGCAAACTGCTCCAGTTGTCTCAGGTTTGATGGGTGTCTTCTCCAAATGGCATGTTTCAGCTCCTTCCACAGATGTTCAATGGGATTCAGATCTGGGCTCATGGAAGGCCACTTTAGAATAGTCCAACGCTTTTCTCTCAGCCATTCTTGGATGTTTTTGGCTGTGTGTTTTGGATCGTTGTCCTGTTGGAAGACCCATGACCTGCGACTGAGAGCAAGCTTTCTGACACAAGGCAGCACATTTCTCTCCAGAATGCCTTGATAGTCTACAGATTTCATTGTACCTTGCACACATTCAAGACACCCTGTGCCAGATGCAGCAAAGCAGCCCCAAAACATGACTGAGCCTCCTCCATGTTTCACCGTAGGGACAGTGTTCTTTTCTTCGTATGCTTGGTTTTTGAGTCTATGAACATAGAGTTGATGTGCCTTACCAAAAAGCTCCAGTTTGGTCTCATCTGTCCAAAGGACATTCTCCCAGAAGCTTTGGGGCTTGTCAACATGCATTTTTGCAAATTCCAGTCTGGCTTTTTTAGGATTGTTTTTCAGCAGTGGTGTCCTCCTTGGTCGTCTCCCATGAAGTCCACTTTGGCTCAAACAACGACGAATGGTGGATCTGACACTGATGTACCTTGGCCTTGGAGTTCACCTTTAATTTCTTTGGAGGTTGTTCTGGGCTCTTTGGATACAATTCGAACGATCCGTCTCTTCAATTTGTCATCAATTTTCCTCTTGCGGCCACGTCCAGAGAGGTTGGCTACTGTCCCGTGGGTCTTGAACTTCTGAATAATATGAGCCACTGTTGTCACAGGAAGTTCAAGCTGTTTAGAGATGGTCTTATAGCCTTTACCTTTAAGATGTGTATCTATCATTTCTTTTCGGATGTCCTGGGACAATTCTCTCCTTCGCTTTCTGTTGTCCATGTTCAGTGTGGTACACACCTTTTCACCAAACAGCAGAGTGACTACTCGTCTCCCTTTAAATAGGCAGACTGACTGATTATGAGTTTGGTAACACCTGTGATGTCAATTAAAGGACACACCTGAGTTAATCATGTCAGTCTGGTCAAATAGTTTTCAATCTTTTATAGAGGTACCATCATTTTTGTCCAGGCCTGTTTCATTAGTTTGTTTTTTTAAATAATTATGTTAATCAGCAAATCAAAAGTGATGGCTGATTTTGATTATTTAATTTTCAATACATTTTTATTTATTGTTACTTTTGTAAGTTTCAAGTGATTTCAGTGAGAATTGTGAGTTTTTCCTTCTTTAACTGAGGGGTACCAACAATTTTGTCCACGTGTGTATGTATGTAATGCAAAAATAATAATAAAGATGATACAAGTTTTAGTTTCTAATTTTATTTTCATTATGTTAGATTTTTACAAGTTGTTGCGTACCTGGTTTTATTTATATGTTTGGTAGAGGATGTTTTTCCTTTTACACAGCACTTAGAGGTATTTTTTATTTGTTCCTCAACTTTGTCAAGTTTATCAGCCATTATTGCCATTGAACTTCATTAGTCTTCCTCCTTTCTAGGCTTGGGTGTGTCGCAGGTTCGTGTAGGTAGTCCAGAATGTAGTAATCAGAAAGATGGCAAGCCAGGAGGTTCCATTAAGGTTTTTCCTTTAATGTAGTCTTTGGGGTTTACAAAACAGAAAGCACGGATGAGGACGAAATGGCAAACACAAAAACAACCAGTAGGGGACAATTGACAGTCTAGTTTTTGGCATCACACAAGCACTTCTTCTGCCTGTCTCACCAGCTCAGCTGCTCGCTCGCTCACACCACTTGTGAGAGTGAGGCATCCTCTTATATACCTCTTATAGCCACTCCCACCTAATTAGGCACATCATTCAGTTTCAGAAATATTTAGTTTAATGACTACCTTTCACCTAGGTTTTTCCTTTGCCTTCACAATTAAATACACATTTATTTCAATAACACTTTCAACACTTAATACCCTCAATGTTTGGCATGAAAAGTAAAGAAACAAAAACAAATAATTTAAATTAGAAACAGCTGGCTCGAAACTCACATCAAAATTATATAAACAGGAAAAACAAACCCCTCGGTTTGGCTGTCAGTGAAGGAGGGGGCGTGGCTAAGACGCAGTGCTGCAGGGCTCCGGTGAGTAAGTTTGTGTGTATGCGGAGAACAAGTGATGACCAAGTGTGCACCCGAGGTCAAAACGGCAGGAAAGGAGTAAATTTAGTAGAGAATCAGGGTTTAAAAACGGCAGAATTTGTCTATGGAATGAGTGTGCGCGCTTGCATGTAGGTGTGCGTGAATGTGGATGTGCTTCCTGCGCTCCGCTCAGACAGGGGGACGGAGCTCCTCCGTCACAGGGTGAAAAGCATTTCCAAGCTAAGTTAAATAGATTCTAATATACAGGCAAAATCAAAAATCATAGCTATTTAGAAACTGTTAATCTGACAGCAATGTGTTACCTGTAACACTGGAAGGTGCAGATCTTGCACTATTTACAGATTAATTTATTAGACATAATAAATATTTAAAAATACCATGAGATCAATGACTTCCAAGCTTTAAATCGAGCCATGTTTTGTGAAAATCTCTTAAGAAATTGGGAAGCTAGCCCGATTTTTGTGGTTGATGCCTGCCTGTCCTCCACTGGTGCAGCAGTTTTGTTGACTTAATGCATTGCAATGGCGCCTGCACACGCACGTCACTGTGTTTATCAGCAAAAAGGCAACAGCCAATCCAGTAAAATATATTCATGGATCCAACTCAAACACCAAGTCCAGACAGGTGTTTCGTTCCAACCAGCCTTTTCTCTGCCTTAATGCCTAGCATCAGAAAACTGACATGAATGCGTTTCTGTGCTCTATAAAGCATGATGCAGACATTTTCTTTTCTTTCAAAGCTCCTGAGATGAAGATTTACTGAGTGAAGGATAAGTTTGGGGAGGAAATTTCTGGAAAAAGTTTGCATAAAATTAAAGGTAATGAGGAAAAGTTGAAAATGTGAATGAATTAATGTGTAGTTAAAGTTTAACGTTTCTTAAACACCTGCAAATGGCAGGACAAAAGACTGACGGGGCATTTTCAGGTGGAGCAAGATAATCACGTTTATCAAAAAGTCAAACTTTTACTTTAGCTCAGTTTCAATTGCAAATGTTAACTAAAACAAAGAGGTTGATCAAATTGATACTCATGAATGAGTTTCATCTTTTGCTCATTTTGTTGAATGAATATTACCTTTTGAGACGGTTGTTGACCTGTCCAGCGTGTACCCTGCCTTTGCCCGGCAGTGGCTGGGATAAGCTCCAGCAACCCCACAACCTTCAAAGGGACATGGTGAAGATGGAAGGATGGATGGATAACATCTACATAGGGTTTTCCCCTGGCTGTGTTTCTATGCTGTTTTGTGTTAGGTCAGGCAGGCTCTCATATGGTAGAGCTTCCCTGCTTGGATGTTGCACACAGGATGTTTAAAGCTTCTGCAAACCAAAAAGGAAAAAGAGATCACCTGAACTGTGGGCTTCTGCACAGTAGCTCTCAGCACCCTGGAGGCTACCGCCCAAAATGAATTGTTATCTTCCTCTTGTGTTCTTTAAACATTCTTGTTCTTAATGCCACTGAGGGCGCAGGTCCGCAGTTTACGCCCCATTTTCTTCAGAGTGAATGCTCAACACATACTCATAGGTGGTAAAACTGTCCACCTGATTGTCATCTGTTCGTCTTTCCTTTATGGGTTGATGGGTTGATTAAATGAGCATTTCTAAAATATGGTTGCAAGAAGGGGTTTAGCTTTGTTATCTGTTAATGATCAAACCGGCCTTCCTGATGGTTCATAAAAGTGGAAATATATTATTGTGGAAGACATATCCATTAGTTATTTATAAAACCCAACCAGGGCTGCATAGCTGGAGCTTCACGTGGGCATGATTTAAACTGGTTCCTCTGCCAGCAGCATCTCAGGAGAAAAGCTCTTTTCTTTATCTTGGAAGACTGCTGTCTGAATATGGTAAAATCATGGTATAATCAAACTAGAATATACTGCATCTCCCATTGCAAAACATGTAAAATAACAACATATTCCTTATTGATTGATTGTTGTTCCAAACATGTTTATCTTCCTAAATCTTTGAAGCAGGTGACTCACAGATTTGCTATGTTGGTATTCAGTAACAAACTGAACTGTTGGTTTCTTTTGTTGATTTTAATGACCTTCGTTTGCACAGTTATTTATTGTTTGTAGTCTCAAACTTCAAGACCCTTTTAAATTCCATTCAATAAATTCATGTTTATTATTGAAATTGATCTTTTGGGTATATGATGGTGACTTCTTTCAGCATTTTTGTCTGTCAGTTACTGCGACAGTTGGAAAACATGTTCACAATAATCAGATGTGTCTACAGGTCTGTGTTCAGTCCTTTTTGGGTCATTTTATCAGCTCTAAGTGTTTTAACACAGTTATTATTTAAACTCAGAACATCAGTTAAATACATCAATGTGGTGATTCAGACAAAGGCATTACTATACATGTTTAGTAAAGATGAAGACAGAATGAAACTTTCAACAGTGGATTTGATATTGTATGAGTACCTCTTTCAAGTATTTTTTCTAGATAAATGAACCATATCCTCTCTAAATTTTTCATTGTAGGGTCTTTTATTCATGAAAAGATTATCCACAAATGTTAATGCAGCTAAAATAAACAGAATTAGCCTCTGTTGCAAACAGAGTTACAGCAAAATTAGGGATAAAAGAATTATATCAGGTCCTGACATGAACCCTCTGTAATGCAGGCAATACGGTACAAACAATACTTCATACTGAGTGTGGCTCTGTGTTCTGCTTAAGACTTAGTTGGATGATTGTCAATGGGATTCAGGTGAGCGGCAACTGGGACCACACCCTGGGGCTGCTGGGAGATGTAGTGAGTCAAAAAGCCAGGAATGGCTCCTGCAGGTGACCAGAGCGGGAGATAGAGCTCTGACAGTCTCAATGGAAACAATAGACTAACAGGACACTTCCTTTGTTCAACAAACACAAGTTTGGGGGGGTTTTATTGTCAGACAAATGGACAGAATGGACAAATTGATCCAGCTGCTTATCACGCACGCAGGAAACCACAGATCAATTCCTTGGTGATACCCAAAGGGTGCAATAAGAATTTGATGGGACTATTGATGGAGTAAATAACATAGTAGGAGTCCTTGGGCAAGACCATTTATGCTACTGCCTACCTCATAACCCATAAGGGGCAATGAAACACATGTCATGCCGGCTTAGACTTCGCCAGGCCAAACAAGGTATGCGTTAGGTGTTGGGGAACCAGAGCATCTTGATGGAAAGTGGGCTACTGGAACAAGATGTAAAATGACTAGATGTGAAACAAGGTAACAGGAACTACTATCACGACTTAAGATTGATGAAGTACAACACAATTGAAATGCCACAGGAGAACCACAACATCAGGTCAGAGAGGAGGCTATACCAATCAACCCAACCAGAACTTGAGAACACAGACCCAATACCCACCATTGCAATACCACCATTATGCTGAGCAAGGCAGAAACTGACAAGAAAGACAAGATCATGTCTAGAATGAACACCAGGCAACACCGACAGCAACTACAAAGGGTTGAGTGAAGTATCACCCATGTCTCCTGGAAACTGTGAATGAAGCATTGAAGGCAATTTTCTACCACTGTTGACAGAACAGTTGCTCAAGACTGCAGGTCACGACACCAACCTGTGCACATCCTGGAATGATAACAAGAAAGTCTATGACTCAATGCCACACACGGCGATCACCGAATGCTTGGAGTTGTACAACATCAACGGGACTCTGGGAACCTTCCTAGTAAACTCAATGAAGTTGTGGAAAACCACCCTTGAATTCAATGGCAAGCCACTTGCACAAGTGACCATCAAATGTGGCAGATACCAAGAAGACGCTCTGTTCCCACTGCTGTTCTGCATAGGTCTGATCACCCTCAGCCAAACAATAAACAAGACTGGCTGTGGATATCGATACTGGGGCAACCATCAGTCACCTCCTCTACATGGATGACATCAAGCTATACACTAAGAGCGTTGACTCCCTAATCCACACCACCAGGATCTGCAGTACTGACATTAGGGTATCATTTGGACTTGAGAAAAGCAGTCGGATGATAACAAAGGGAGACAAGGTAGTCAACACAGAAGGGCTGGCCTATAGGACAGTATAGAAGCACCAGATCTACCACACCAGACAAGACCCCAGGTATAGGCTGTGCAAAGAGGCGCCTGAAACAATCCAGCACATTAAAGGGTGTAAAATGCTAGCTGAGAAAGCATACATGGACCAACCAAGTGGCTTGAATAGTATACAGGAACATGTGTGGAGAATATGGACTGGAAACCCCAAAGTCAAAATGGGAAACACCTCCAAAAGTGGTAGAAAATGAGAGAGCAAAGATCCTGTGGGACTTCCAGATACAAACAAACAGGATGGTAATGGAACCAACCAAACATAGTAGTGGTTGATAAAGAGCAGAGGAAAGCTGCTGTGGTGGATGTAGCAGTACCAAGAGATGGTTTTGATTTGATTTGAAATGGTTTATTTCAAGCAGACAGGATATACAAGACATGTGTAACACAATCAACAACAACAAAGATTTGCATCAGTAGTCATGTCAAACAAAGGATAACTAGACATCAGAAAATTGACTGCTTGAAAGGGAGTGGGAGGAAGCGAACTTATATAATCCCACCCCGACTTGACCATACCATTTACTTTACATTAGATATCAAGCGGTTCATAACTAATAATCAGGTATTTATTCAGTTCTGACAGTAATACAGGTAATTAAACATCCTTGAGTAACAATAGTCATACTGCTTTGCATGCAAGTACATCATTATTTTAGACTTGATTGAAGCTTATGCAAAAAATAATAATTAAAAAAATCAGTGATGTGAATAAATCAAATACAATAAAGAAAAAAGTAAAGAATGAACTAAGACAAAACAAAACAAAAAGATCACAATCATTAAATATTAAGTAGATGCTGACTATTTTCATCAGAAAGACGTTTCTTCAGATCACGTATAGAGAGAGGCAACAATAAATCATTTATGTTTGAAAGATCATTTACTTTAATCAGATATAGAAAATCAGTAAGTGCAGGTTGTTTCATTAGTAGGTCCTTTGACATTAATCAAATTTCAGGTAACGATGTCAAATGATTTGATTCAAGACTTTGGCCAAGACGGTATTCCTGCGTTCTGCTGCCTGATTAACAGCCGTCACCAGAGCGTTGAAATCTAGGGAAAGGGTCGTGGAAGGGGCAGGAATGTAGGTATCCATGACAACTGGTTCTGCTTATCCCACTTTCAGCAGATTTGTTTTGGTTCTCTCAAGGAAAGTGTCCTTGACTTGGGGGAGCGTCTGATTAGAGATGATGTTTAGATGCTGGCGCACATCTGCTGTCTGCCTGGTGAATGCCCAGGCTGCATATGGCGGAATAACCACAGATCTTGGGTCAATTTTCCAGGTTTCCTCCAACTCGAGCTGTAACTCGCTCCAAGTTGGTTTCCATTCTTCCCAGTAAGACCTCCGTGCGATACATGCAGTGCATCCACTTTGGACTCCAACCCCTGCAGTTTATCCGTTTGAGTCTTTACGGCTTTAATATCCCATCGCAAAGCACTCCCAGCCCGCCTTTCACTGTGAGTCCCTTCGCCAGGTTCTGGTACAGCGAGAATCAGCCGGTTCCAATGAGCAGAAAGCCGGTGACCATTAATCCAATGATGTAGACATCAGCATCTTCCAGGGAGAGTTGCGACAGGCAGAAAATTCTCCATTTGCCCCATGGATCATTCGCATATCCAGCCGCAAACGTACCGCCTGGGCAAGTGGGATCCGCTGTTCCACTTTTCATGATGGAAAAGATTTTTTCGATCGCATTTGCAGCCCAACCGATCAGATCGATTTTCTTTGAAAGTTAGAAAAACAGAGAGTGGTTCCAGGATATGGGGGGGAGACGAGACAAAGAGCCTTGGTTGGGAAAGATAAGGGAGTATCACAGCAAGTAAAATGAGCTCTAGTTGTCAGCAGGGCAGAGATCGCTGCTGAAAATCAGGTCAAAGTTGATCTAAGAGACAGTGGTAAATCCCGGGCGCCATATTTTCTTGAAATCATTTTTGATTCTTATTTCGCTTCAAATAAAGGCTCAGACGTCCGTGACCACATACTTCTCAAAGTCTTTCATGTTGGTGATGACCACTGCCTTGGTCAGGTCTGGTGGACTGAGTGGTTTTACATAGATCCTGGAATTCAGCACCCATGTGCTCTGGATCTGTTTTTTCCGCTTCCGGAGTCGGGCATGCTTAGCCAACAATGCGTTATGTTTCGATAAGTGATCATTAATGTAAATCTCCGAACCTTTTAGTAGTTCTCTTTGCTTCATCAGAGCAATTTTGTGCTTTTGATTCAAAAACCTAATGAGGATCGCTGGTTTATCTGACTTCTTTCTCCTGGGAAGCGGGTGGCAGATCTCGATTTCATTCAAATCCAAGGAAATCCCTTTGGAAGTGAGGAATGACCCGACTTGAGCCTCCACAGTCTCAGCTGTTGCCATAGCGGCTCCGCTAGCATCCGTGCTAACGCTAGCTGCACCAGACTTAGCTATTGGTTTGATTTGAAATCCCGTAAGAATTATATTTTTCATTCTTAGTTGTTGTCCTCGTCGTTCTGTCTTCTATCCATAAGGTCAAGCCGATTATCCCGTTGTTCATTTCGTACTTTTTCTTGTCGGAATTCCTGCACGAGTGCCAGCAGAGGTGTTAGCTTAGCCTCCAATGCCAACAGTGGAGTTAGCTTGGCCTCCATAGCCAGCAGTGGAGTTAGTTAGTTAGTTAGTTAGTTAGAATATATTAAAAAAAACACGCCAAAAAACGTTAGGAATTTAGAGCTGAAGAAAAGCCACATGTGGAGTCGTGAACCGGAACTGGAAGTGGTAACATCAAGAAGAGGAACATGAGAAACTGGAGAAATACCAGGGACTCAGAGAAAGCTTGGAAGTTGAAGGTGACAGTAGTAATTTGGAGCACTCTGCAGAAGGGACAGGTGCTCCAAACAGCTTCGACCAACTTCGACCAGCCTCTCCCTCTCGGGGCTGTAATCCCCAAACTGGAGGAGGGACCACAGAAGATCCCTGGAAAGACCTCAGACCTCTCGGTCCAGAAAAGGGCAGTCCTAGGAACAGCTAGGATACTGCAGGACCCTCAAGCTCCCAGGCCTCAGGTAGAAGGCCCGTCCTTGGGGTGAGGAACCACCTGCGGAGGCTGAGAGGGGTATTTTTTATTTCTGTATATACTTCAAGACTCACACTGTCTTAATTCTAATGAAGAAATTAATATTATAGAAATGTTAACAATGGAAAAAAAAGAACAATTTAAATAAAAGGAGAAATAAAATGAATGTGCGGAGGAGACAACAGGAAGACAGGCAAGAACAAAGGAGAAGAGTCAGCAGAGCAACCAAACCTCAGGTCAGCAACATCAGATCTTCTTCATGAACAACCACATCATGATCTGAGACGCTGGATCAGCAAAGCCACAAAAATCAACAAACACAGAAACAGCATGAAATGAGATGAAGGGTGTACAAGCTGTCACTCACTGAAGGTGGTTAAAACAGAACAATCTCACATGTTACCATTAACTCCTATTTTATTGAGGCGGGCTTTACACCCAAAAAAGGTTTGTACCATCTGTTTTGAAAGATTTTCTTGCTTTGTTTATTATCATGAAGATGGTGAGGGGACTGAGTCTTTAGATTTGATTGGCGCTTACTTTATTCCACCCAGTTGACCATTTTGGACACTTTGTTGAGGAGGATGGAGCAGACTCTGGTAAACCCACTTCAGGCTTCATTTGGAATGTTCAGGATCTTCTGAGTGATATCAGAGATGATCTGTCATATTTTAAGCTTCGTGAGCGCCATCCTCCGCGTGCCACCTGAGGGCGAGCAGATTGGTTGAAACAAAGCTTTCAGAACAGTGAAGTGGAGAGCAAACAGCAAAGAAACATTCAGGGAACATTAGAAAATCATGGGGGTTTTGATGTTCAGTACAAATGTTATATTTTCTTCTCTCAGCAATCAGATGATGCATCAGTGGTGACTCAGCCCCTCCCACAGACTGTTGAATCAGCTCGTTTGCAAATGTCTGCAGTTAAGATGTCGGAAAAACCAGAAAGAAGTTCCTGCCGACAAGTTCATCTGTCCGGAAAAGTCAGGCTTCTGCCCTTTACCTTCATTTGATTTATACAGAGATTGTGAATGAAGGCAACCATCTCTGCTGTTTTTCCTCCCACTGTAAAGTCACGGTCTGATCCCATGCTTCCATGCCATGCTGCTCTTGATGTTAGAGACCTGGAGCTACGTTGGCTATTACCTTTGTACTTGTAACGTTTGACATAATGGGTGCGTCATTGTGGTGTTTAGCTCTGCCAGTGTGACTCCACTCCTCATCCCTGAAGCAGCAGCTAATGACTGGCTCATGGAGACGCCTGCACTCGTCCAGCACACACCACAGGCTGCAGGTCCTCGTCCTTTAGATGCTCCTCAGAGGTTCGCTCTGTAGCCTGGAGAAAAAACAGCTGTCAGATCCAGGCAAGAACTCTCTGTCACTGAAATGATGCAGCCTTTTGTGCAGTGATGCACTCCAACTGTAGCTGAGTCAGAGCACAACCATCCATGAATGTCCTACTCAGCGGGGTTTGATTCTATGTGGCATCAGCAAGGTCTTTGAAGAACTCTGAAAAGCACAGATATGTGAAATACTGCAACTGGCCCACCAACAAGCTCAGGGTCATTTTCATCTCTGCTGCTGGTCATTCTGATGGTAAGTCTAAGCTTCAGAAGGTTCCTAGATGATGTCTGCACAGACACAACATGAAAAAAGTGCTGGGCCCACTTCTTGTCACATGACCTCAGGCCTTTGGGAGCCTTGTTGCTCATCTACTGATTAAACCAAAAAGTGGGTGAAGTCAGTGAGTCGCGCCTGTTGTTTGAAAATGTTCACTAAAGCAACATCAGCACAAGTGAAGTTTACCGTTAAAGATGATTGAGTTTTAGGTCTTTTTCTTCCTGCTCTGGTTGAATTCAGGTTTTCTTCTCATGTTTTGATGAAGGTTGAAGGTTGAAGGATGTCAAGTGCGTTCAGATGAAACACAACCACTGAAGCAGCATCAAACAGTCATTACATGGTGTAAAGAAAGATATATTTTGTTTTTAATCAAAGGCGAACGATATTCTGCACAGTTGATCTCAGCTCGCAACAATTTCAAAGAAGGAAAAGAATGTAGCTGCAGCCCTTCCAAGCCCTATCGAAAAGCTGGATGTTTTCTGACCCTGCTGTTTCCCAGGTCTGTGGTCTGAGAACACAGATGAAGATCAGGACTTCAAGCTGACGTGGATCTACCATGTTTTACAGCTCAGGACTGTACAGAACCATGAATGCACCTTACCCGCCTTCAGGCAAAACTGAGGGCTGCGTAGCAGGGCAGAGGGTCAAATGTTATTCTTCATTTTACAGAAATGTAAATTATTGGATGGATTGTTCAAACAGATCCTCAGGCTGACGGCTGTATTCCAGGCTGCTCCACCTGGCACGACCAAACATGGAGCTGAGTTTTGGACTGCTGGTGTGTGGGCAGCGGCCGCTCTCTTCAGGCTGATGCTTTCGTGTTGCAGCTGGATGTTGGCAGCGCTCCAGGTGGATGTAGGCTGAGCGACGCCTCGGTGCTCTTATGTATTGATTTAAAAAGCTGAAGGCACCCGAGGGGCACAGGCTGCGTTTGGACAATCCATACAGGAAAGTGTTAAAGTTCACTCCCTGAGCTCTGCTGGGTCAGGAGTCCAGAATGAAGGAGGGTCCAGGCATGACTCCAAAACCCAAGATGCGCTGGTGCCGGTGAAAGTACATCAACCAGATGTGGGCCAAAAACAGATGTAGAGATAGGGGAGGGGCTACTTCTGAGGTTTGTGTTCTTTGATCTCACTGTTGTTTTCACATCCCAAAAGAATGAGGATTTTATCTGAATCTAAACTTGGTTTATGTAGGTTTAGAGTCTCCCTTCTCTTAGGTACAATCTCCAATCTCAGGCGACTCTTCAGCCAGTGGGTCATAACACACACACACACACACACACACCCCCGTCCTTCAGGTAAGTTTAAAAACAACTCTCACTTTGACTTCCTTAACAGATTTGGATTAGCTGGATTAACTGACCGTGTGTGGATAAGGTGTTGTTCAGTAAACACGACATTGTTGAAAGTGCCCCCCCACCCCCACCACCCCCACCACCACCACCACGCTTCTGTTGTGCTACAGTTTAGTCGAAAGACTCAGCAGAAGGGAGAAGGAGCTTGAAATTCCCAGGGGACCTTGATGGCCTCGTTCTGTTTACCTAAAGAGCAGACCTGCAGGCTGCAGC
The DNA here is from genome assembly GCA_016861445.1 of Oryzias woworae. Lineage (NCBI taxonomy): Eukaryota > Metazoa > Chordata > Actinopteri > Beloniformes > Adrianichthyidae > Oryzias > Oryzias woworae. The sequence continues at coordinate 1,994,956 of BOLG01001158.1, forward strand.
CTCCTGCAGGTTTCGCAGAGGTGTCTTCATGTCATTTAGATCTCACGTTTTCCCATCAAACCTTGCAAAAGGCATCAGGAAGCCTCAGCAGCTGTCAAACATGTTTTCATTCCAACTGCTGCAGAAACATCTCTCCATCTCTGCTGACAGACTTGATGAAATGCCCTCTGGCAGTTTTACAAGCATTAAAATCTTTCATGATTTCAGAGCTGTGGGAACATTGTGGGCTGGTTCAGGGATCCGGTTTGGTTTGAGAGTTTAGATCTAGATGAGTTAAAGATTAAAACATGAACATTGAAACTTGTATCTGAACATAATAAGTGACATTTTTTTATTTTGGAAATGTGTCTCTGCCTTGAGTGGAGCTGATACCTGAGAGTCTTCCATGTGACATCCATCTTTCTTTTGGTGTGTTTTTGGAGTTATCCTCTGCCTCATTCCGTTTGCTTTAGCTCTGCCTTCTTCAGTTGATTTGGTTTTCTTCGGCAAGTCCATCTGTTTTTGAACCAACATCTCCATCCAAGCTGTGTGAACCAGCATCACCTCAGCTCCGTCCAGCTCCGTTGGTATGGAAACAGCAGCAGAGCCGGGTTACAGGGGGTTGTCACGCTGATCACAAAGCCTTCATGTCCATTTAGAACACATGCTAAACCATGCCACAAAAAGTCAATTAAAATACGAAAACAAGCTTAAATTTAATGTAAACTGACAGTAGAAAGTTTAGGTCAGCTGATGTTGAAGTTAGTGCTACAAATGTCAGAAATGTGGGAAAAACTGAAGCATTCAAGAACCTAAAGAAGCAAAGAAAAAAAAAAGAATGAATTCAGCTGAATAGTGCGTGGTCTTACAATGATTAAAGAATGCAACAAAAAAGACTGTAACAAGCGGCTGAAATGAGCTTCCCCCATAGGGCGGCGGGGCGTTCCGTCAGAGACAGGATGAGAAGCTCGGAGTGGAGTTGCTGCTCGTCCACATCCAGAGGAGCCAATTGAGGTGGCTCAGTACAAATGCCTTCTGGATGTACAGTGGCTTGCAAAAGTATTCATACTCCTTGAACTTCTCAACATTTTCTCACAATATGACCACAAATATAAATATATTTTATCATAATGTGAGAAAATGTGGAGAAGTTTCATGGGTATGAATACTTTTGCAAGCCACTGTATTCCTGAAAGTCATTTGTACAGTTCCACACTGGGTTTGTGTAACAGTTGTTAAATACAGCCCCCGTGTGACAGTCAGTAAAACAATAGTAATCTGAAGGAAGAAGTGCCTTTTTACTGAGGCATTTTCAAAGTTCTGTTTGTAATAAAGGTGACAGAAACTGACCTTTATAGAGGGTTCAATGAGGTGAAAAAGTGATTCTGCTGCCCTTAAATGCTAAAGAAAAGCAACTACAGACTCAATACTCTGTTCATCCATTAAACTCATCCAGTAAACGGTAGAAGAAACTTGAGCCTGTCTCACTTGGTCTTTCCACAGTGATCTTACTCAAATACTATAGATACTGACAATGTAGCAGCCCTATAAGACTGATTGCTAGGAAAAGTTGGATAATTTAACCCTCGTTTCCATTGAGTGGTACGATACGGTCCGATATTTAGAGCGTCTTCATTATAAAATGAACCCATTAAACCGGACCGAACTGTGTGGAGCTACTGTTGAAACCTGTTGATTGGTAAACGTTATGACAAAAGAAAGTGTCTGTGTTTGTCTTCTCTGCCAACAATCTTCTCTCAAACAACATGAAATGCTTTGTATTTATGAAATACCAAAAGCCATGCGGGATGAAATGAGCTGCTGGTTGACCTCCATTGTTAACGTTGTTAGCTTCACCCCTCATGCGCCGTGACGGTTTGAGTGGGAACGTTCACCTGAATTGCCGGGTCCATTCTAAACCCAACTGACTGGATGGTACCGTGCCGCTCAGTGGAAACGAGGCTTTAGTGTGACATAGAAAAGAAAAGTCTGATTGTATTACTATATCATCTCCACTCTCCTTTCATGGTTAACATGGGCTTTCTATACAAATGTTTAACTCCCCTTTGATGAAAGATGATGCAACATTTCCTGTTGATTTAAACAAAAACACAAGGTCAATGGGGTGGTGTCCTTCCCATGAAGGTTTGAGGTTGTTTCCACAGGACAGAAACCTTTTTTTTGTTTGTTTTTTTTCTGGAACAGAAATGTAATGGTTACAATGGTGCGGTTTTACAGGCGGAGGATTTGTCTAAATGGTCTTCAAAGCTTAGATTAATGCTTTCATGCAAGTTGAAGGAGTGAATCCTTGAGATGGAAGAGACCTTTCTTCCTCACACAGTGTGATGGAGTCCTCATGGGTGAGAGTTTGAGGACAAAAAGGACCACAAATTATTGCACATGAACAAGTTAAAGACAGTTAACCTTAAACCAAAAGGATGCAATACAGAGCCATGAGAAGATGATCCTGAAATGAGCCAGGAACAAACACAGAGACAACAGAAAACCCCAAACACAACATGAATACACACAAGGGTTCAAAAGAAACCAGAACAAAGTCCCACATCCTCACCCAAAACCACCATCTGAGCTTCGGGTGACATTTCTGGGTCAAAGTTTGTGAGGGGGTGTGAAGCACAGCATGTTTTCACTCTGGAACAGTAAACTTGAGCCGTTTCTCTGGTTCTTTGTTGTTGTGCAGTTTTCAGTTACACATTCAAATTGTGCTGAAAAAATCATCAGCAGAAAATCCCTCACAAAATGCAAAGTATCTTCTGAGACAAAATTTGCAACAAGTAAAGGGGAGGAGGTTCAGAGCAGAAAATATACTTTCTTTTCTGGGTTTTTTTCTGTGACAGCTTCATGGTGGCGCCCGGCATGCAGGACAAACCGCAGCAGCGGCAGCTGACAGACAGGCAGAGCCGGAGACGCTGAAGATTTCTGCCAAGCAGAGACGCTAGAAACGCTGCAACCACCCATAAATATTGAACCTGCCTGCAGGCCAATGACCAACACTGGCTGGCTCTTCAACAAGTCAGTCACATTTATGTGTTTGTGTGGGGAGACGGCACTATTAAGCTCTCAGGGTCAGTACAGACAGAGGGGGGGCGGAGAAGGTCAAGTCTGCTGCATTGTTAAAATGCTGCTTCCAGTGGGTGGAATATTGTAAAAGTAAACAGTCTTAACCCTCTGATTTTTACAGCCATTTTCTAAATTATAGTGAAATGTTTTTTTTTCATAAAAAGATGCCGAAATGACTGTGTATTTCCTTAGACATGACACTTATTGTTTTGACTTTTATCCAGTTTTTTGCCTTTTCTTCTCCTGCTGCAGAAATTCTTCTAACAAACTAACAAACTGCATATTTTTAAAGGTAATTTATGATGAAGGAGGGTTCCCCAACCTTTTTGTGCCTGCGGACCGGTCAATCCATAAGGATTTTCCCATGGCCGGGGGGTGGGGGGCCTGGGGGGTGCAATGACAAAGTAGACTTGAATAAGAACATGTGCTTTAAACTTAACAGTTCTGACAATAGATTTGATCATCATTTCACTCAGTTATCTGACATGTGCATCCTGGAGGATTGATAAAAAAAACATAAACATCATTAAGGTCTCTTTAGTGTTGTAACAGGTCTGGTTAAAAACCAGTTTATTTTACTATTATAAGATCATCTCATTGAAAAACTTAAATACAGTAACAAAATGTAACCAACAAGCTATTATTGATACTCAATAAGAAACAAATCAGATTACTTTCAGAAGCGCAAACTCATGAGTACAACTCAAAAACAAGACAGCGACCACCCCACCCCACCCCACCCCACCCCACGGCCGCTCTCTGCTCTCTGCTCCACTTCTTCTTGCATGAAACAGGGTTTCACAGCTTATGTGAAATGTGCATCTGAACGGATGAGCTTGTTTGAGTTTTTATGTCTTGAACATGAAATCTTATGTCTTGAAGTTGTATCCTGTTCTTCTGTCTGTTCCTGCACTCAGCTTTTACACTCATCCCATTTGCAAAGAAAGGTTCACATACAACTTTTCTTGTGTTGCACGCCCCTGGACTGCTTTTAGCGATCAAGTGATGGAAATGTAATCGAGAGAATCTGGTCGATTTTCACATTTTTCAGAATAAAAGATCCTTCAGACGTAGTCATTTTGCTCCACTGAGTGATTGAAGGTGTAGTTGAGAGAATCCTGGTTGTTTTCAAAATAAAAGATTTTTCAAAATAAAAGATTTTTGGGATACAAAATGGAATAATTTAATTCTTCCACAGCCCAGTGGCAATTGATCGAAGAACCGCAACCGGTTTGCGGCCTGGTTCCTGGGGAACACTGTGATAAAGTAGCAACTTGAACCAACTGTGTCATGATTTAAGCAAAACATTTGAACTGCAGCAGAAAGAATAAGTCAGACAAACCTAAACATGTAAAACATCAAAGAAAAGTTTGCTCAAGAAAATGAAATTAAAATGTGAACGGTAAAAAAATGAGTATTTCAACTTAAAATTGGAAGACTAACTTGCTTAATGCTAAACTGGCTGAACTTATGTTGGACAGAACAGGAAAAGAATATTGCCAAAAAAGGTAAAAATATAAGACAATTTGCTCACGTAAAAATGATGTGCTAAACTAGCAGAAAAAATAACAAACCTGACTCAAAGTCAAGCTTATTCTTAAAATAAAAATCTTACAAACACCAAACATGCTAAATAAATGCAAAGTCAGATCCTACAGGGCTAATTAGCAGAAAACAAATATAATGGTTCAATAATTCATAACCCTTTATAATAAGATTCCTTAATAAACTACTTATCAGACATTAAAAAGCATTAGTAATGTAGTACTAGGCTGTTTTAAAAGACATTAATTAGTTATTGTATATGTCTTATAAATGACTTACAAGTCTAAAAAAAGCTGATCCATGAAGACATTTATTTGCATTTGTTAATCCCTTGTAGAATCTTTGTTAACATTTGTAAAGTGTTAAAAATGCCTTGTAAGTAATAAACAATGTACTACAGGGCTCCAGAGTGCAACCAATTCATAGGAAAGTGACCATGTAAAACTGCTGAGTCAAATGCAACGTGGTCGAAAAGGTGGGTGCTCTAAACTTTCGTGTAAATAATTGTGTCCATGTTAAAAGAGTTTTGAGTGTTTTGTAGCCTTCTAATTTGAAGCATGACCAAGCAGGTGAACATCTTCACAACCCATTTATATTGCTTGTGAGGGACTCATAAACATATTTACGATGTCCTTGTTATAACAGTTTAATGAGTGTTTTGCAGCCCCCCCCCCAAATCTAAAGTGTGACCACGTTCATCCAGGTGGTGTACTCTGGAGGTTGAGTAAAGTCCAGTTGCTGAGACTCAACCTCAAACCACTCAATAAACTGTTTACAAGGACATAGTTAAAAAATGTATTAAACCCTTGAGGCCGACTGTCTTGTTCTTATGTCAGCATTCCTACAGTCTTAGTCGAATTACTTTTCAATATTTACAGCCTACCGAGGAACCTTTTTCAATCATTAGTTTCTCGTAGGAAGGGTCAGAGGCGGAGCACTACCCCTTTCTTGGGTACCAAGTCCATCTCGCGCTGGATCGTCTTTTCTTGACGACAATCTTGCAAAAAATGTCTCAGGTAGGTTGTGCAACCAAAAACAATTGTACACGCTTGTTGATTACTTGTCTCACTACCATGAAGCAGAAGAGTAATTAACATTTTTTGTTGATCTTTGACAGTTTTTCACAGAAGCTACAGCCTACAAACAAAACGCTTCATACCACATCTAACTCTATCTGTTTAGTACTTGCATGTATTATCTTTCGAAACTGCTCTTTACAGTCATTTTAGAAATATTGAGGTGGGATAAATGTGATGTCTGCCCATTGTTGTTCTTTAAATCTGTTCTAAAAATGAACGTGACTTAGTTCTATTGAAAACAGCCTGTAGACCACGGCACAGCAGCTCCTCTTATCTGTTCAACGACAGCTAGAGAGGAAGAACCGCTGAGGTTCAGCCAAAGTCATTCCTTCACAGGAAGTCTGCACAGTTGATGAGGGACTCTGACCAGTGGTGGTACATAAGCATCAACGCTGAAGATTTTCACAATGAAAGAGCCAGACTCAGATGTGGAGAGTGCACTGTTCTTCTGTGCCCACACAAAAACAGCAACTTCTTTACTTCACTTTACCAGGGTCGCAGCTAGAGATTTTGGCTCTGTCAGAGCTCTGACTCCCCCTCTGGTCACCGGTGGGAGTTGTCTCCAGAGTACTAAACTCACTATACCTCCCGGCATCCCCAGCGCACAGTCCCTGGATGCCACTCACCTGACATCTGACAACCACCCACCTGTCTCCTAAGCAGCACAGCCTCGCTCAGTGCGAAGCATTGCTTTGTGCCACCCTCCCTGCATTACTGTTATCTGGACCTGATGTTCTGTTTCTGACCCACCTTAGTCTCTGTTTGCTTGCCGCCTGCCCTGACCTGCCTGTCTGGCTCTGATTTAGTTTTGTGGACTTTTAGCTGTGCTTGGTTTCTGTCTAAGCTACTAAACCTGCTGCAAGTGCAACCAGTTGTCTGCCTGTTTGTGACATTAGGCCCCATGAAAAGAGTTTTGACAGGGCCCCTAACACTTTTTCACACACTATTGTTTGTTTTCTGTTATTTTGAAAGGGTAAATGATGGAAATAAAGCCTTTTTTTGACATATTAAAAGAATGTCTCATCTGTAAACTGATGCCTTTAGGAGATTTTTCAATGTTTCCTTGGGTTCTTTATGCACAATAATAGATTTTACCTTTCAATCCCCACTGTACTTCTACTACATATTTATGTTTAGATTGTATTTTTATTGTAAATTTTACTGTTCTGAGAAAGACAAATGTCAGCAACAACAAGTGAAAAAAGCTGAGCTGATCAACCTCTGAATAATGGATTGCACCTTCTTACCTTTCCTGCCCATGTGTTGAAATGTCTTTGGGCAAGCCATTGAACCCCACCATGCTCCATAGTGGCTATATGTCAGATTCAGTCAAGAGTTTGGCTGCAGAGTCGCCATCATGTGTGTGTTTGTGTATGAATAGGACTGACTGTGAAGCGCTTTGAGACTGAAAAGCAAGGTAGAAAAGTACACCCCATTTAATTTTTACTCCTGAGCTGACCAGAGACAGGCACAAACAGATCATGTCCTGCTGCAAACTGACAGTTTTCCAGATCCTAAACCTCATGGATTGTCAGGGTTGATGTGAGGACACAAAATGCAAAGGCACTCGAAACTGCAAAGTCTCTGATTTATTTCAGTCAGAATCAAGAAAGCAGAACACGAACTCTTGCTGCTACCAAAACCACCTGACAACAAATACAAGAGTGACGAGGACTTATAAACAGAAGGAGAGGATGAGACAAGTAGCAACAGGTGTGCAACATTAGGGAGGGAGAGAACACAATAGGAGGGGAGAGTCAAGAGACCTGAAACGAGAAGACGTGTGAAACACAGAAAGCAGACACCATCAACAAAATAAAACAGGAAATGCACAAACAACAAAAAACAACCATAGTCCTGGGTCCAGAACCCCACATGGATAAGATGCACTTCAAATTATAATCAAAAACATTTGTTGAGAAAAGAAAAAAACGCCTGCACAAAACTGCAAGCCCAAATCCCAAAATAAGGATTCTCCTGTTGGTGTTGCAAGAATTTTTTTCTGTCTGCATCCTTGACCTCAGTACCAACAGTTAGTTCTGATTAACCAAAGGGTTTGAATGGGAGCACAGCTGGACTCGTGCATAATCACGACTGGTGGGACCTAAAGCTGGACTTTGACTGGGCTGCTACATCTCATTTCCAGCCAAAGACACAAAACCACAAGAAAAATGTTGCAATATCAGCAATTATTTTCCCTTTGAAACATACAGATTTGATATTCTCCAGGTGAAATCAAGGCTGAACTTTGGGGTAAAGAAAATCCCACTACAATGCTATTTCAAATCTCCAACTCTCTCAAGCCTCATATTAGTTAAAGATGCCACACTATATTTAAGCATGTAAACCAGCCTTCATGAGGTGAAGGATTTGAAATCAGCCTCTTTGGGGAGGTAAGAGTGCTGCCACTCAGTTTTCAAGTAGATTTTCTTGAATATGTAAGCTAAGGGAACAACCGGAGTCCAGTTATTTATTTTGAGTTCACAAAATGTTAATTTTTTGTGCATTTGGTGAAACAGAAACTCCATGTAGCTCTGCCTACAATATATATGAAGGAGGAAATGGGGAACAAAATGTAATTACCTTTAATTCAGCTTGTATTTTTAGACTTGATGATGCCAGTAGTCCTCCTCATTTTACAGATTAAAGACATCGTGGACTTTGCTGCAGTAGCAGATTTTTTTTTTTTTCTGGAGCTAATTGTGTGTCTGAACAAGTATAGCTAGTCGGGAGCACTGTGGAAAGATTCAAATAAGAAGCTAATTGGAGTGAAGTAGCCTTGGTGCATGAATGCAGCAGAGCAGCTTCTCTGGTGGATGTTCACACATGTGGCTTCAGGGCACGCACTGGAGTAACTCCATAATTACTGTTAAAACCTTGGAAAAGAAAAAATGAGATGCAAACACTTAGCTAGAAAGCACTTTAGTCTCCAGCTGACGCCCAGCAGCCTGACAACAGTGGATGTAAACATTCATTAGCTGCACGGTTAGCTGCAGGCTGCTCACACGCATGCACGACTGCAGCTCAATTCACGGACAAGCACCCTAGTCTGTAAGACAAATGTTTCTCTCCAAGACACTTAAAAAGTTCTGTTTAACTCTACAAGAGAATAAAGGCTGCAAGATAACATGACAGCTTTATGCTGTTCTGTTTATTGTCCCTCTGCAAAAATCTCTGAACCATCAATAGAAGAACTGTACTTTTTCAGTCTTACAGGACAAACATTAAGTTTGAAGAGTATTTTCAGCACCTACAAAAACTCAAAACCTGTGTGCCAGAACACTGTGAACATGCGTCCTTGGTCAGAAATGTGGGCAGTGTAACTGTTAAAGGAGCTCTAAATCTGTTGTCTCCACCTGACCCACATAGGGCAGACCTGGTCCAGTTTGTTGGACAGCAGGTCCTTTGTTCTTCTGGATTAGCTCACGCAGTTGTAGAGTACCACAAAGCTTGGTTTAGGATCCCTTTTTGTTTACACTACAAGGTTCATTTTAAAAAAGCATAGTGGCCTCTTACAAACAGCCACACTCCTTTGTCTGTTGTAGGATTAGCAGGTAAAACATCCTGGGGAAAACTGGTCCCTCATTTGAGTCCACACAATTTCCATGGGAATGCTGAAACAGATCTTTACTGTCCCATGGGCCCACCACCAGCAGGAGAGCTCAGAAGGGGCCGGTGCAATGTGGTTTGGGTGGCTGTCAAAGGCGGGTGCCTCGGCAGCCCAAACCCCGATCACAGAACTTGGCTTTTGGGACACGGAGCGTCACTTCTCTGGGGGGGAGGCCTGCGCTTGTGCAGGAGGTCGAGAGGTACTGGCTAGATATAGTTGAATTCAACTCTACGCTCAGTCTGTGCTCTGAAACTGAGTTACTCAAGAAGGGTTGGACTCTACCATTCTGGAGTTGCACATGGTGAGAGGCAGCAGGCTGGTGTTAGCTTACTCATGAACCACCAGCTCAGCTACCAAGTGTTGGATTTCACCCCCGTGAACGAGAGGGTCATGTGCCTTCGCCTTCAGGTGGGGGACAGATTTCTGACTGTGGTTTCGGCCTACTGGCCAAACCAACCTTCTTGGTGTTTCACAAAGGAGTACTGGAAAGTGCCCCAGCGGAGGACTCCATCGTTCAGGTTAGGGTTAGGGTTGCTGGCGGGAAAGGAAGATGAAAAGACTTGGCAGACCTAAATATACTGTGAGCATCCGCTGACAACAGTTCCCCCGTGGTGTCCTGTGGAGGGTGCTCTGGGAGTATGGGGTCCGGGGAGCCTTACTAAGGGCTGTCCGGTCTCTGTCTGACCGGAACAGGAGCTTGGTTTGCATAGCCGGCAGTAAGTAAGACCTGTTCCTGTGCATGTTTGACTCTGGCAGGGCTGCTCTTTATCACCGGTTCATAGTCTTTATGGGCAGGATTTCTAGGCGCAGCCAGTGTCTGGAGGAGATCGGATTTGGGGACAGTAGGACTTCCTCTCTTTACAGATGATGTTGTTCTGTTGGCTTCATCGAGCCAGGACTTCCAGCATGCATTGGGGTGGTTTGACTGAGTGTGAAGCGGCTGGGATGAAGGTCAGCACAACTTAGTCCAAGGCCATGGTTCTCGGCCGGAGAAAAGTAGTTTGTCCTCTCTGGGTGGGCTGTGTGCTCCTGCCTCAGGTGGAAGAGTTTAAGTATCTTGGGGTCTTGTTCACAAGTGAGGGAAGATTGGAGCGTGGGATCGACAGGCGGATTGGTGCTGCGTCCATCATTATGGGGTCACTTTACTGGTCCATTGTGGTGAAGAGAGAGCTGAGCTAGAAAGCAAAGCTTTCAATTTACTGGTCGATATTTGTTCCAATCCTCACCTGTGGTCATGAGCTCTGGGTCATGATCGAAAGAACGAGGTCCCGGATACAAGCGGCTGAAATGAGTTTCCTCCGTAGGGTGGCTGGGCGCTCACTTAGAGATAGAGTGAGGAGCTCGTTCACCTGAGATGAGCTCGGAGTCGAGCCGCTGCTCCTCCACACAGAGACAAACCAGTTGAGGTGGCTCGGGCATCTTGTTCGGACACTTCCTGGATGTCTCCCTGGGAGATGTTCCGGGCATGTCCCACTAGGCGGAGGCCCTGAGAAAGACCCAGGACACACAGGAGAGACTATATCTCCCGGCTGGCCTGGGAATGCTTCAAGGTCCCCCCAGAGGAGCTGAAGGAAGTGGCCGGGAAGAGGGAGGTCTGGACATCTTTGCGTAGACTGTTTCCCCAGCGACCAAGTCCTGGATGGATGTAGATCTTTATTCTCAAGTTTGTGCTGAGTTTACAAAGAAAGTTTTAATTTTGTAATGTTTACAGTCAGGAGGCAGGAACGTGGCACCAGCTACATCCAGCACAGACACGAATCAAATGTTTGCGTAAATGAGTAGAACATGTACAGAGAGTATGAACAGGTTGATAGTGACATTCTTCCTGTGATAATTCTGGAGATTTGAAGGAATTCCAGCAAAAACTTTTGTTGAAGATCCACTTCAATGAAAATAGTGTTTTTAATTTTTTCAGCATATTCTTGTAGCAGTTTTTCTGATGAAGGAGGACATGTGGAAAGAAAATGGAATTTAAAGTTGCATTTCTTCGTATTTCTTTATTCAGTTGGTTGTGAATCAGGAGCAGATGAAAAAATGTAGTTGCCTTTGTGATGTAGAACATTTGCTAGACGGGCCCCAAGCTCCCTGCTCCACTCAATTCTGATGCACCCACTTGCAGACAAATAGATCCATGTATGTCTTTGTTTCCCTCATCTGAGCTGGAATTTGGATCAAAACTGTACAGCAGGATAGACCTGATATTGCCCGTTATTTTTGCTCTTCTGCTAATGTTAGCTTGGTGTTGTGAGGGGCTGTAAACTAGTGGGAGAGAGTGTAAACAACAGGGTTGATGAGAAGTCAGGACAGCCTCACTCCGCATCAACAGTCCCACCCACAACTCTGAGATGAATTTCTACTGAACTCCTGCCGCCCTGCAGAAACTATGTTCCAGAAAACAACACAGGTTTTTGATTTTGGCTAAAAAGGGCATAATCATAATTTAAAAAAAAAACACTGGGAACAATTTGAAAACAGATGATAAAATGGTTGAAGTGGGTCTTTAATTCCTGCTGAGCTGGTGGAAGTTAAGGTTTATACCATTGATGAAGTGGAAAAAACAAGTGCTATGTTTTACATGCTGCATCATGGTCAAACAAATCAGGGGAATGCAGCAAATATTTGTAAGGAGTGCAACACGAAACACGTGGTTCTGCAGCTTGATCAGAGTAAGTGAATCAGCTAATAACCTGATGTTATCAAAGGTATTTAATCAAACCAGTACAACATGAGAGTTAACTGAAAACTGGCTTAGAAAATATTAATGTGATGATTGTTGAATCCATTCCCATTTACATTAAATTAGTGCTGTCAATCTATTAAAAATCGATTTAAACAATGAATCACAATGTTTTACTGGGTACATTTTATACAACAACATGCAGCTTTTGAACAAGAAAAGGCCAGAAAGAACTTTTTTCCTTCATTTTTATCGTCTGGTATGTTTTAATTTGTAAAGTGTTAACTCAGATATCCCAGAAATGTAATTTGTGTCACGTCAGCAATAAGATAAGCAGAACTGCAGAGACTAAAAATAATAATAATAACAAACACACATTGTGTTTCTGCACAATTAAATGGTCCGGGTGAATACTCTATTCTGATTGGCTGCTGGGTGTTGATGCACAGCTTAAAACAATTTTTTTATATAGCCTTTATTTAACCAGGAAGCCATATTGAGATTAAAAAACTTTTTACAAGTTCCGGTTACATGTCCCAAACGATGACTGCGCAGTTCTGGTGTACAAATCACATGTTCTGGTTTCTGAGGTCATTTTATCCTTACTGCTATTTTATGTTGATATACTCGTAAATATATTCTTAGGAGCTTAGATTTTTAAAACAATTGTTTTTATATAATTATAACTCAAAAATACTATTTCAAGGGGTCTTCTGGATTGGCAGTTGGGTTGTCCAATGGGTGAACTGATCAGAGGAGGAGCAAACTTCAGTTCCCATTCAGCCTTCATTTTCACCAGGTGGGATCCAGAAGTTAGCATCAGATTATCTGTCCTCATCCTATTAGTTGTACCAGAGCTCTAGTATTTGCTATTTTAAATATTGCTTCTGCGGCCCAAAAAATCTAAAAAACACACACGGTTGCTGTGACAAAAGGTGTAAATACGGGCTGTCAAAACACGTAGAAACCTGTAAAACCCGAGCTGAGGGCCATCCGCAGGCAGAGGTGAGACCACTAAATAAACATGTTTTATGACTTTAAAAAAAGAAAAAAACCTCTGACACTTGTTGATGTTTCTTAAGTGTTGCATGAAAAAAAGATCAACTTCATCCCATGCATGCAGAGAAGGTCATAATGAGCCCCAAATCTCTAAAGCCTAATGTAAAGTAATGTAGATGAGATTTGGCTCAACATTTTCAATGAAAAAAACAACAGTGCTCTGAATTTGAGCACGCATTTCTTCCTCTAAATGGTTGCAAATGGACGTGTTTATGGCGGTTAATACTGTTATTTTTACTCAGACATTATCTTCTCTGCACTGTTCTCCAGACGCTCTCAACTGTGAATCCAGGCTAATGTATTACATGAATTCAATTAGTTGCAGATGAAACAAATCAGTTCTTTCAATCTGGACAAACAACTTTATTTCTGGTAATGCATCTATACACTGTACATTCAGTCACTGTAGTATATAAGCAAAGCTATTTTCAAACATAATCTGATAAAGTCCTTTACTTTACAATATAATCTGTGTCGTTAGAGGGGGGGCAGTGAGGGAGGGGGGTGGGGGATAAAAATGATATGGTGATTAAGCCAAGTTTCTCATCATAACAAACATGTGGCATTAATAAAGTGGAAAGCCTGGATTCTAGACAAAGTTTAGCAGCAGAAGCAGCACAGGGCCAAAGAAAAGCACGAGGGTGGAAGCGGTGAAGACGTCCACATGAATCCACAGATACTGTTAGAAATATGCAGGAAAATAAAGACATTCAATACAAAGACTCTATGGTAAAAAAGAGAATTAACAAAGGAAATATTCTATGCACTGTTCCACATGGCGTTCCTGCTTCCCAAACAGTTCAGCTAAAACACAAACTTAAAAAAAGAAAAACAACTATTGTAAGAAAAGATGTCTTTTTGAAAAAAGAAACACCATGTACATATAATACACAAGATTGCAAATGCAAAAGAAAATTATTTACAGGTATAAATTCAAATGTGGCTAGTATGTTGTCTCCTTATTGCTGCTTACTGCCCATTATTTATTCATTTATTAAAAATCCTTTTCCTTTAGAAAACATGGTTAAAATGGCTTTTTTCAATTTTTCGTCAGAAGAGCACAAAACCAAACGTCTTTTTTCCTTAAAATTTTTGTAGAAAAACAACATTTTTGAGCACAAAACTAGAAAATGTACTAATTTCAGGTTGTCCTGCAGGCTTCAGTCAGATAAAAAGGGGCATCCAAACTGAAAGCTTCTATACAAACTGTCTGAACAACAGGTCTGGATTTGAACGAGGGATGAAGCATTGTTTGTTCTCTGCTCTCAAGAAGAAGAAAACTTTTGTAAACTAGAATACTGATTCACTGCAAAACACTTACGTTATGATAACTTTAATAACCATATTAGCGGTACTACAAGTGATAAAGACAATGACTTCACAGGTATCACAAAGACAGATTTTTTGACTAAAATCGGTGAATCTTTAATTGCAAGTCTTGTTTTTACAGGTGAAACTTTGTCACATTTAAGATATATTGACAACAAAAAACTATCTGCTTAAGTGATACCTGTCTAGTTATTGCATCTTTATCATTCGTAGAAATTGTATCCGAGTGAAAACAGAATGAAATAAACTTGTTAACATTTAATTTTTGCAGTGTTCAAAAAGCTGCAGAGAAAAAGAGGCTCTTAATTTGAAACCTGCAATCAGAAAGTTGATGAGAAGCGCTCTTCCTCACAGCTTCCTCATCAGTTTTCCTTCTCTGGAAACCTTTTGTCCTCACCCAGGCACTTGAGCTTTTCCAGCATTGCATTGATTTCCTTTCTTTTTGTTACTTTTTTGTGTAAAGCTTCTTTCCCCAAAACAGCTCGTTGCTTTTTTTTTATTCAGATAATTCTTTCTCCGCAGAAAAATTCATTTCATATTGCATAACACAGTAAACTCCTTACATGTACAGTATCAATGCCCAATAACTGACTATATGTATGGCAAAGCTTCTCAGATATCATGCATAAAGGAAAATATGAGTTTTCTTTTGGAGGGGAAAAAGTGACCATAACAGACAAGCAATAAAATATTTGCACGTTAAAGACAACCGAAGCAAAAACAGCATCAACGCAATGTACATTCGGACTGCCACCGCTCCAGACTCACGGCCTCCTGGTCTCTCAGCTCCCCGGTATTTACAAGACTTCAGCAAAAGTGGCAGCTCAGTCTCTGCGCTGATTCAGCAGATGTGGCAGCAGCTGCACCAATGTGGCAACATCAAAGAAACGGTGGGAGGAAGATGCATTCGGACAGTTTTCTCTCTAGACAAAGTGCCGTTCACAACTGTAAGGTACAAAAGAATCATATTTACAGACTTAAACTTGCTAAAAAGAACATTTTGTTTTTTTGACAAGTATTTTTCTAGTCCAAGGACAATGAAGGCAAGAAAAACACATATGTTTAGGGGAACTGAGGCCACACTCATCTCTAGTCCAAAGGAGAATTAAGGGATGGGAAACTGAGTCTGTGGGATCCGATTGCTTCAACAAGTGCTGACAAAAGGAACTTCAACTTAACACAGTTTGTTTGTTCATCATAATCTGTAGGAAATTCCTTATAGTTTTGCTAAATGAGGATGAAAGAGAAGACATGTCATTGACAGGTCACAGCTTCAGGGACGTTTCGGAGCTTCCAGCTTCTTTCATTGTTCGTGTGTGAGCTGGGTCAGTGCACCTTCTCCCATCCTCTCTGTCTGTGACTTCTGGGTGCAGGTTTAAGAAACAGCGGTAAAAGATGTGGAGTGGGATGATGCAGGCGAGAGGCGCTGGGGTTGGGGCTTGGATGGCAATGAGTCAGCTGCTGGTTCACTTGCTGGCGTGCATGTCCTTGGACGGCCCATCTTTGCTGTTGGGTTTGGGCCACAGTTGGTGCTGTAGCTCCCTCACCACTTTCTCCAGATGCTCCCTGGCCTCCCGCTCCAGCAGGAGGTCGGCTCGGAGCTGATCGCGGTCTGCGTCTGCGTGCTGCAGCTTCAACTGTAGGTCTTCAATCTGAAAGACAAAGTGTGAAGCAGCTGAAGAGAGCAGGGTCATGTTCACACCTGTTACATTCTACCTGACCGGCTAATGCTGTTAGTGAGGATGTGCAAATACATCTCTTTCTTAATTTTAACGAAGTTAGGTCTGTTGAAAAAAAGAAACAATCTCAAACATTAAAAGTGTGCTAAATACTAAAATCAGTTGAATAATGACTGACAGCTGAAAGCACTGGATAATGCCAAAAATCCATCCATCCATCTGAACCCGTTTTATCCCTTACAGTCACAGGGCTGCTGGAGCCTAGCCCCTCTACTGTTGGGCGAAGGTGGGGTACACCTATAGACAGCATATAGAGAGAAGTGAACACATCGACCCTCCCCCAAAAAGGGAGAACCCGCTGGTCCCAGAAAGCCTAAGTCCCAAGACTTCTATTGAGAAAGCAGCAAAGGTGCATTTCCTGCAGAAAAACATTTGATTGCAGAACTGCTGAACGTGGTTCCTTTCATTGCTTAACTGCCTAACTTTTTGCAGAAGAAGTTGAAATTTATTAGAAGGATGAATACATTGCTGTTGCTTTCCCATCCAGCTTTCCCTCTGTCTGGCCGTGAGTTCCTCTCCTGGGATCCGGCATAGTGAGCGTGTTCACTACAGCTCCATAGGTCCTGGCAGACTCTCTAGAGTGAACCTGCCTTCACCCAACAGTAACCGGGATCTGGAAACCCCGCTGCCCAGAAAGGGAAACAGCGGGTTAAGAAAATGAAAGGAAGTGCAGGAGAACTATGGATCCACCATATTGGATGTTTTCTCAATTCACGTCTAAACCTCATTGAAAATGAAACGAATCGTCTTCTGTGTGTAAGCACCTTAAGACGGTTCCATTGTGAGTGTTAGAATGAGTCAGGAAGACAAATGATCTTAGAGGCCCATGTTTCCAAAGACTGGCAGCTACAGATGCATCTCATCTCCCTAATGACACACGGGGTTAGGGTTATATGATACCATATAAACCCAATGTATCATTATTGATACTTTCTATATTTCATTTAAAAAATAATCAAAGGGTTTTAAAAAAGTCCAAAAAACGAAATTTTCTGTCAGTTGTTTGATGTAGTGGGCTTTACGGGTGTAGCTTTTAATGACTGATCAATTCAGTGAAGTTTGAAAAAAACATTTTTCTACATTTTGGAAAAGTTCAAAGAGCCATGGAAACAACAGTTGGCTGTGAGCTGACCATTTTTCAGCTTCATTTGATGGGACTCCAAAAGTCATGAGCGAAGCTCTTGATGTACGTTCCTGATCCGAGTAACACTCTTTTTACTGCAGATGTTGTCTCCTGTACTCCTGCTTCATACTGCAGAAATGAGGATCAGAACTGGACTGGACTGGACCGGTTCTGCCACAGATGTAAAACCGCTGGAAGGTCCAGAGCGCATTTATCAGGTCATCATCCCCAAGGGCTGCAGTCTCCACAGGGATGGATGCTGGCGCAGCGCGGAGCATAGCCTCCCTCTTGTTTTGTCTAATCTGCATTTCCCATGATGCCTTAGGGAAGCTGACGTCTGTTTCCGTTTCATCTTGCAGGGCTATAATAACACACCCACTGCTTTGTACTGTAGCAGAGGAAACATGTCTGCTGCCTTCAGTGTGTGTGAAAGAACAAAGGACAAATTCTGTGCAGAATCTGAACACCTCTGTCCTCTTCTGAGCCGTGTGTGGTTCAGTTGGTGAGTTAACTCACCTGCGCTGAGTACTTAGCGCGGAGCCGCCCGGCCTCACAGCCCTTGTCACAGACCCTCAGCTGCCGCGCCTGCTCAAGCTCCCTCTTCAGGCGCATTCGGGACTCGTTAGATTCCTTCATCTTCTTCTCGCTCTCAGCTCGCAGGCGCTCGATCTCTTTCCTCAAGTTGCGCTTGGCCTCGGTGGCCTCGCGCAGCTTCTCCTTCTTGGCCACACGCAAGAACTCCAGCTCCTGAAGGGAAGAGAAGTGACAAGCTATCAATGGAATTCCTGCAGATAAAAGGCTCCAGTGCATGTGCATTCATCTGTCTGGACTGTTACAGTGTCACTGGTTACACTGAGGCCAGGCAGTGTGTGTGTTCAAATAGGTGAATACATGTCTTTCCTTTTAGTTATAAGGAGCGTGTAAAGATGTGGAAACGCCCAGCACCTCTCATGGGAACCTGGCACATCTGTCGTCGGGCTTTATTGGTCTGTCAGCGTTGCATTCATGTTCAGTGGGTGTTTCAAGGCTTAAAGGAGCTGCCTCTTTCTCACGGAGAGTGAAAGTGTCATGCTGGAAGCCGTTTGGCATTCCCGCTCAGCCTTGTTCTCCGTCCAAGAACAAAAATAAAAGTGGAAGTCCGGCCTTTGCCTCAGCAGCAACATCCGCTCTGACTGTTATCTCCTGCCACCTTATGCAAAGCAAAGTCAGAATGACTTATTTTGCACTTTCACTCTGTTCCAAACAAGAATGAAGAGGAAATCTGGAAGTTTGAGAGTGCTCTCTTCCTGACTCCTTGCATTCCGCCTCTGCTGCACATTAGAACCGTCTGGAAGACGGAAACCATGACTGCTCCTCTCAGTTTAAGGTGTTGGTTTGCTCTTCCAAAACCGACAAAGCTGCCGAAGGCAAACAGCAGCCGTTCAAATAGAAAAACAGAACAAGTCCGGACCCCCAGCTTCATCCCAGATCAGAGGAAAAGCCTGCAGGTTCTGCTGGATCCTGCAGCTCTTATGTCACGCTCTGCAGTGCTAAATATCAAGTGCATTCTGAAGCAACCATGAGATAGGAATTTGTAGAAATAGAATCAAGAAAAGGCAGTCTTTGAGGGAGAAACAAAGTTCAAGGCTCTAATCTGCTACCTTTTCAAAATAAAACATGCAAACTCCTTCAAGTGAAGTCGGAATGGACAGCAGACAGAGCCTGGCAGAGCCTTGCTCAGCACAGCTTGGTCCACTCTTAAGAAGCGTGGTAAAAACTAATGTAGTGATGTGCACAAATTAAGCTTCACATCCTCTGCATCACGTTTAAAGATAATAACACATTTTAAGCCTTATCCATGGCATCACATGGTCTGTAAGCTGAAGCAGATCAATAGTTTTTGCTGAGTTTTGACCATCTGTGAAGAATGCAGACTGACAGTCTGGCATCCATATTTCATGCATGCCTCCAAACTTAGACATGTTGACACATCAGCTCCTGCTACAACAAAGCATCCAATGCTGCCATCTAGAGCCTGGAGGTGATGTTGATTCGCAGCCTGGCTTCACTGTGGAGGTCCAAACCTGCTTCTGTGTTTGTTCTTTGAAACAAACAAATGATGCAGCCGCACCAACTATTGGAAATGCCAAAAAAACAGAAAAACTTTTTCTTTAATGATTCCTGGGATTACATTTTCTTTGTTTTCAAACATTTACAGTAACCCCTCCCAACAGGACCTCAAAGGCTCCTCAATAAAACTTCAACAGGCCTCTGCAGGAGAGAAGCATCTCCACATGCCCAGTGGGTTTCCAGCTCACTTCACACACTTATGACAATGTTTGTTTGCTCTTGTTTTTATGACTGTCCTTGGCGTTTTCGTCCTCTCCATAGAAGCCAGGTGAATGCGTCTCATCGTGCCAGGGGAAGTACCAGCTGACATGGTTGGAAAGCACGCACGCGCACAGATCCTGAGGAAACGCCACGTTTGCCTTCAACAAAGACATTTGGGGTGGTCTTCCTGCCAGCAGCAAAGCGTTGTAACCATTCAGAACAGCCTGACTTTCTGACCTCATGGCTTTAAGTTTGGCTTTATTGTATTGTTGTTAAGAGTTTCTTTTGTTGCTTTTGTCTTGTTTTCTAGAAAGCACTTCAGGCAAATAATTCTATAAGAATAGAAAAAAACTCTGATTTCTGGGGTTTCCTAAGAGCTGTTTGGGGATTGTTGAAAGGACAAATTAAAAAAGGAATCATTTCTGGATCTTTGTCAGAGTGGTATAAAATGATCTTCATCCCTGAAGATAAACATTTACATTTTCATAAACTTCACAGTCACTGATAAAACCAAAAAGGAACCTACTGCTGGTACGGAGCTCAACAAAGCTGCTGCAGATCCAGCTTCAGTTATCCAGCAGTGGTTAAAGGCTATAAGGACCCAACTGAAGGTTGACCTGCAGTTCATGGCGAGCTGCTCTGCAGAGTTTTAAGATGCAACCGGACTGCAGGAGATCCAGAGTCAGGTCAGTGACCACGTTTTCATGCACATCATCTTCAGAATACAATGCAGAAACGGGAACGCTGCTGTTTGCAGGTTTTGTTATCGGACTTTGGATAAAACACTGTCATCAGACATGAAGACGCAGAGCTTTGGTTTCTGAAAATGGTCACTATTATGGTCATATTGCTTCTGTCATATTTTAAAGAGAGAAAATGTCTGCAGTCATTCATTAATTGGAGCCATGTAGATCCTGACATTCATGCTCAGAGTTTTGATTTAAGACTTAAAACGTGTTCACGTCTCCTCAGAAGCTCTTTGGTTTTTAAGAAGAGACTTCTTCCTGGAGACCCCCGCTGGACCTGGGCGTGTGCGTGTCCCTGTTGGTGTGGAACTGTGTGTGTGGGAGATGCTGACGCACGGAGCGGTACCTGCTGGAGGCTGCGCTTGGCCTGCAGGGCAGATCCCAGCTTCTCCTCCTGCTTCACTCTCATCTTCACAATCTCATGCAGGAACTTTTCTTTGGACTCTTTGGAGTCCAGCCCTCCGTCCAGCGCCTGCCTCAGGCTCTCCAGCTCTGAGTCCAGCCCCGACTCAGGTGGGGGAGCAGGAGTGGTGGACACTGCGTTTTCTGCTGACGTAACGGTGGAGATGGACCCCAGCGCCCCCGGAGAGCTCAGGTCCTTTGCTGAACTGTTGGAGGAGGTGAAGGAGGGCGAGGACAGCGTTGAGGAGGTGACTGTCGGGAAGAACGGTGAGATGTTAAAGGGGGGAGGGGGAGGGATGGCTGCTGTAGAAGGCGGGATTTTGTTCTTACGCCCATCACGGCTCTCCACCTCGATCTCCACCTCAAGGTCCCTGTCATCAGGGGGCGGGCTGACTGAGGAGGACGGGGGGCAGAGGGTGTCCGGTGGCACCAGTGGGACCTCCCCTGTGGCTCTTCTCTTCCGAGGCCTTGGCTCAGTGCCCTCACCAGGGGTCTCACCCCCACTCGGGTGGGAGGTGCTGGGTACGGACAGTGGCTTGGGGGCCATCTTGCCAACAGGCAGTGGTGTCAGGGCCACATTGGGGGCCACAGCGCTCTCCAGGCTCTTGTAGTTGTAGAAGCTGTGGGGAGAGAGGACAGTTGGGATGAAACCTGACCTCCAGTAAAAGCCAGGATGAAAAACATTCAAACAAGGAGCTTTCCCTTAAAGGGTAGGGGGAGGCTTGGTGTGAGCCCCAGCCTGTGCACCAGCGGCCCACTCAGACTAACCCTGCAGAATCACACATCTGCCATCAGCTGCATCTCTTTATTAGCTTCAGTCAACCTTTGAGACTAATTCCTTTTGCCCTGAATGTGGTGCTCAGTGATGGTTTACCTGTCCCTGAGGAGGGCCAGGGGGTGACTGGACAGCTCCTTTTCACCAGCAGAGACGTGAGGAGACCAGGGCCTGAAGGCGGAGGGCCTCTGCCTCGGCGGGATGCCGTTGATCCCCTGGAATGAGCACAATGGCAAAGATAAAAGTTACTGACAGAAACTGACACGGGGACAGCGGAAAAGCTCTGTTTTCATCAGAAAATGTTCCTTTTTTAGAATAGTTTTTTGTTAAAAACAAAAATAGTTTCATATTGTTCCTCGTTTTTCTCCATCTATGTTTTACAACAAACATTTGTTTATTTCTGCATAGAGAACAGATTATCTCTCATTGTTATATCTTTTATATTTTACTGAAGCTAATAGTTTTAAAATAAAAGTAAAATCCGTCGAACCAACTGGAATATTTCCTGTTTTTACATGTAGCCAAGGACACACATCTTTGGTTACATAAATCACATACATAAATCACAAACAATCAGAGTCAGAACTGCTCTGAGCCAAACTGGGCTTTTCCTCATCTTCCAGCACACATTTCCTCCGTCTGCGATTTCAGACAAAAATGTTTGGGAAGTTTGACCAAACCGCTGTCCACAGATCAGAAAGATCTCCATGAACATCTGAGGAATGAGTCCCTCAGACTTGCCTGAAACAGACGTCAATGTTTCTGCGAGTGGAGAAGTTTAAGCTGCGTGTTTGTGGCAGGGTAGGTGGAAAAAAGAGAGGGGCCCTGAATATCTGGGGGGTGGGACACCGACCTGAGCTGCAGCCACATCTCCTGTCAGCGTTAACTCAAATGTCCTTTGACTGACAGCTGATCATCTGTGCAGTTTTCATTTGAACTTCAGCGCCTGTCTAAGGTGAAGGCGTCATGTCCTGCTCTGGACTGCTCCAGCACCAACCTTGTTGGGGGTGGACAGGGACTGCAGCCAGTCCTGCTGCCTGTCTTTGTCATTCTGAGAGGACGCCTCTTCGTGCTTCAACTTTTTTGCTGGAATAGGATCAGAAGCCTGAAAAAAGAAAAAGGGTCATAATTAGACGATTGACGGCTTTTTGGAGCGTTCCTGCGTTGCAGCTTAACCTGCGCGTCAGAGACAGAAACATGCTGGAGGATCAGCTTTGAATTCACTGCATATTGTGTAGCTCATAATAATCAGCTTCTTTATGGCAAAAAGAGATGTATGAAACTTGTTTACGGACGACCCAAGTTTCTTAATTAAAGACACAAAGACGAGTCTTTCAAGCTGCTACGATGATGTTTTTAGAGCAGAAGACATTTATGTAGCAGAGCGTGCTGCATGCTACATCAGCTACAGCTACAAAAAAGACAAGGAAAGTAGTTCTGCCACCTTCTGTCAGAACATGATACTGCAGGACTCTGCACTTGAATCAACAAACAGAATGACTAAAAACAAGTTCAAGTCTGAGATAGTTCAGCCTCCAGCTTCTTCTCACTCCCTCCATCAGTCAAGTTTGTTGTGTATTGTTTGAGACAGAGGAAGGAACAGAAAGAAGGCTTTTGTCTTGTGTGCTGTGAATGCAACACGTTCGTCTGACACTAAAGTGAACTGAAATGCAGCCAATAGTGTCAGACAGACCGACAATCCTGTGTGTGACAGGGAAACATGAGCAGAAGTGTCTGCTTTCTGGTGCTGGGTGCTGCTGGGTTTAAATTTAGGTGTACTATTGACTTTGTGTGTGTGTGTGTGTACAAGTCCATTTCTGGTTGACACACACACTGCCCTGGCTGTGTGGCACACACACTGCGGCTAGGTGTGTTTGCTCATGATCAGCCAAGAGAGAAGCCAGGAGGTGACTGAGGCAGCAAGTGTGTCAGTCTGTCACACACTAATACTCCGGTGCAGACAGACAAGCCAGGGTTTGTTCCTCCTCGCCCTGTTAGACCGGCTCTGTGACCTCAGTCTGTCCGAGCTGTGGCTGTCACGGAGGCGTGCACGCCAGCTGAGAGCGACGCAGCTTCTGAGCACGCCGCTCAGTTGTTCTCCAGCCTGTTTGGTGTGGACTTAAATGTATTATTTACCAAACTCTGGCCTGAGAATCTGTCACCTATGGTCCTCAGCTCCTCGCTGCCCCACATCTCCACAGCAGACATTTTTAAACCTTTCCTGATTCCTGTTCCTCAGACTTCATCTGCAGCTGGTTTTTCTCCTCCAAACACACAGTGGACATTTCTGCTGTTTTTCAGCTTTAGGCAGAAACTTCAGGTTTCTAAGACTGATGTACAGAGCAATAAAACAAGAGTCTGTTTGGAGGAGTAACCTCTGAAAATCTGATCATGATAAAGGCTTTGCTTCTAAACGTACATTGAATCGATTCAGAACAGAAGGTAGACCTTTTTCTTCTCCTTAATAATGGCTTTAATTACAAAAAAGAACCACTGAAAAAGTCCAGAAATACTAGGAGCTTTATTCTAACGCTTCAGAGGCTCTGAAGCACGTCTTTGAGGGCATCACATCTGCTCTCCGCCCTCTAAAGAAGGTCCATTTTACCTTATATCAAAGACCTGATTAATATATGGATGTGGAAAGTGCAAACGTTGAGTGGAGACATGAAAATGCAGACATATTCCTGGGACATCAATGCGCTTTCGCAGAGGCCGCCGTTTCCCTCTGTTATTCCGAGACTGCTCTGCAGTCCAGCTGGGAGCTGTCGGCAGTATTGATCCAGGGTGTCCTCACAGAACCTGAAGTCCCTTCCTGAGAAACAACTCTGACATCACCGTCAAGTTATCGTCACTGTGAGTCCTGGAGATAAAGACAGTCCAAGTCTTGCCTCTCAGTCATGTAAAGAATGCAGATCTTCAGCCTTTTCCACACCGAGGCTGAACTGTAAAGCCACACAATGACTGACTAATTACCATGGAGAGCCGTGACACTGACACGGCAGCGTTTACCATCAGGACTTGAAAAGATGAGGTTCAGTGATAGAACATGAGTTTTTTTCACGTAAATGCATGAAGGATGCGTCAGTGACCGTTTCTTCCTCTGTTTGTCAAAGCAGAATGGTTTGTGTGGCTAAACTCTGCCCTGAGATGTGGAAACTCAGCTTCAGACACTGCTAAAGACAGTTAGTCCATCCTATAATTCATGGTCCCCTACAGCTAGGAGTATCCATGACGACCGAGATTCCATGCCTTATCTTTCATCCAATTATTATTTTAACATAAAAACTTTAAACAAATGATTCTATAAACGCTAACTTCTCTAATTTTATGTCAAGGGATCCCTGATATGCGACTGCCCCTCCAGACTGTGGACCAACCCTGTGGTCATGTGACCTGCTGCTTTTCATCAGACGCCTCTTTTTACTGCTGCGTGGTTGTCAACGACCCCATCTATTCCCGTCTCATCTGCAGACATAAGCTGGAAGAGCAGAGAGTTTAAAACTGCAGAGCTTTACACTCAAACTAGGAGTCTAACGATTTGTTTTAACAACAATTCCATTCAATCACAAATTGTGGTTCCTAATCTGATTCACTGACCTCAGATGGATCAGAACATCTTTATCCAAAAGCTCCAACCAGTGAGACTCAGAGATAAATTCCTGCTACTGAACAGTGCAGCTAAAGTTTTCCAGATTGTTGTGTTTCTTCAAGATAATAAAGTGTAAATAAATGTGTGTACAAACAAACAAGTAAACAAGAATGAATGTTAAATCCATTCACATTTGAGTTTGATAAAGTTCAGCTTTTAACATCAGAATAATCCAAAGGAACGTTATTAGAACATTCTAGCAACACTGTATGGTCACATGACTTTGTGTTTCCACACATTGGACTGGGATGATGGTTGATCAGTTTTGGATGCATCTCGTGTGCGTTGTCTGCTTGTTTTTGCATTTTATTAAAATAAACCTTGCATGCCTCAATCCAAAGGATATTTTCTGGAATCAGTTATAGATTCGTGTCATTTTGAAACGATTCTGGTATTAATGGTCTTTAGTTCTTTTCGATTTTATTCAATTCCACCTCAGACAGATCGATCTGATTGGATCAAACGGATAGGAATTAATTCATCGATTAATTTTACACTCCTTATTAAAACTTCTTTCTTTTTCAAAAAACAGATTCCAACAGGAAGTGAAAGAGTCCTTGGTCACAACATACGAGGCAGACCCCCCACCCCCTCACCCTCATCATTTATGATGATAGCAGGAAACTAAGAGGTCAGTGAGAATTTGCAGATGAAGTTTCTGCTCCTCTTTAGCTGCTGGAGGTTTGGATCTGCAGAATCTGGGTGTCGTGCCAGCATGTTTGCATCATGCAGCAGCTGATGGCTGCAGCCTGTTTTCTGAGGCGCGTGCTGTTTTCATGCTAAGCCCCTCCATGGCTGCCTTGTTTTTCTCCTTAAGGAGCTAATGCTCTTTAGAAGCTTAAATCTAAACTCGTCCAATGTGAGCAATCCTCTGTTCTGCTCCAGACACAGGCTCCAACCCCTCAGAGGCATCCAGCGATCTGCCGTGTTGTCGAAGACGACAAAGCCGTCCTGGAACACACACCAGAAGCCACAAATTCCTGGTTTGAATTGAAAACTTTGTCTGCTAGCTTGATCCGACCCCTTCCCTTCCAACCACTTCAGCCTCGAGCTCCAGAAGCCAACAGGGAAATGATGAGTCTGACGCCGCTGACCTCCATGTGTGGAGGCGTGTCTTCACACGTCTTCATGCTCTTTTGAAGTTTCAGACGTGCATTCAAAGACGCTGCAGGAGGAGAGCAGCGCTGTTGTTTTGTGGGTTATGGAGAGATGATGGGATTTGTCCTACATATCACTGCAGCAAAGCAGGGCTGGAGGGCTACAGTCAGGCCCCCCTCCCGCGCAGAGCTGGCTGGGGCAAAGTCTCTGAGCCACGTGCCAGCCCTCATCTCGTGGACTGCCTGCTGCCAACACTGCGGTTCTCCAGAAGGCCCAGATCCGGTCCCCAGAATTCTGGATGGTGGAAAAGCATTGGGGGATTGGGGGGGGGGGGGGGGGGGTCCAACAGAGCTGGCAGCTGAGCACGCAAGGCCCGAGCAGTGGGGGCTTCTGGGACATGAAACCCAGCATGCGAAGATTAGTGAGCAAAGAAGCAAACAGGCGGGTTAGGAATTCCCTTTCAAACGGAGTCTGTCCTGGGGGGTCTGTGTTCTGTGGGGCGGGGAATGAACATTAAACATGGTGTAATTTCTCTGTAATATGTCCCACACACGTGAAACCCTGACCGGGGGCATGGGAGACACTTTTATGGCAGAGCTGCACAGATAACAGCACTCCTTCCCCGCTAATGATAAACCCAGCTGCAGCCCCCTCCCACATCATGAGCTGGACAGGAAGTCCCCCTCCCACGATGAAGATCAGCAGAGGTGTGTCAGGCCGCACCTTCAGCCTTCCCCAGACTCGGTTCTGGTATGAGTTCTAGCCTAGGTGTCATTTCTTGGGCGCTGAGGCCCCTCTTTTCACACCCAGCGCTCTGAACTTCTCTTGAATGAGAAAAGCATCATGGGACAGCGCCGCAGTTCGCAGCTGCTGACCCCCCCCCATGACTGAGCATGTGTCTGGGTGTACATCTGTGTGAGAAACGCTGTGGCAGACACAGGATGGGTGGGGTCTACCTCATGAAATGTGTCCCAGCTGAAGCTTCCTGTGTTTGTGGGGCGTCGGCCCGGCAGAACTGAGACGGCGTGCTCTGGTTAAAGTACAAATACAGTTAAGTCATTTAGAACCCAAGAAAATCGGTTCTGTTCTTCCTGTCGCAAACGTGCCATGGAAGCAGGTTTTTAAGGTCATATGTTTGCCCTTCATCAAACAGAGCCTCCAAACAGACACTGGAAGTTCATGTCCAGTGGATGGGAAGCAGAAATGTGGATCCCGATGTCACTGAAACCAGGCTCGGAAGTAATCCAGAGTTCTGCAGAGGAACCGGTCCTGATCGGCAGATCTTCACTTTCATGCAGCTGGAGACCTGCTGGAGCTGCGGCCAGAAGCCCGGCAGAATCGGTCCCAGCAATCCAGGTGAGAACATCTGCCTCTTCCCCAGATTCACTCGTGTCTTCATTGAGGGATCTTTGGGAGGCGTAAAGGGCTTGCAGACTTGGTTGGCCCCTCCCCACAATGCCTGCTGGAGTCATAAACTGTGAGCAGCAGCTTGGGAGAAAAGCAGCCCCCACAGTGCTGAAAACAGGAGTGTCACTAAATCCTGTGAGCTTGAAGCGGAGCTGCAGAGCTGACAGACAGCCTCAGATGAGCGCACAATCCATCTCTTCTTGATACTATCTGTCATTTTCTGTCAGCCACCTCGCAACCGCGCTTCCTTTTTCTGCCACTCCCTCAACTGGCCATGTAAACCTCCACCCGCCCCTCCACCCTGCTCTCTTCTGTCTATCAGTCTGACAGGCTTCCGGTGAGGCACATCACAGGATCTGCTCTCCTTTGGTGGAGAAAAACAGCCGGCAGAATGTGTGTGATTCCGCCTCAGGCTACAGAATCAGAAATCCATGATCATGGTTCTGACTGAGTGAACCTGATGCTGCTTCTGATCCTAATCTGGTACCGAGAGTGGAACATGTCCCTGCTATGATAGGAACCAGATTAAGCTGATAAGAGTTCATAAAAAGGATCCTCACACAGCAGTGGTGTACCTCAGAGCTCCGTGCTCGGTCTAATCCTGTTTGATCTTCGCTTGCTTCCATTAGGTAACGTGATTAGGCAACACAGCAAACATCTCTGTTGTTCAGTGAGATTCAGCAGATTTAAAAACACCAATTCAAACCCACTGGAATAATGTGAGGCAGAACTCATTTGCTCAAACTGTGCAGAGAAACATTATTCAAGTAGTTCGAGTCATGGCCTCTGGACTTCCCGTCTGTAATGTCTGCTTCTCTTGAAACGTTTTTTCACAAGAACACAATAATTTCAGAAGCCCGACTCACCTGGACAACATCTTGTGGATGAACGAGAATATTCATGGTCACATCATTGAAGATGATGATCCAGAAGGTTCAATTCAGTTCAGATGCCTCTAAAGAAAGGAAACTGCAGTCTTCTAAAAAACTGTATTCTACGTACAGAGACTGTACTCCACGTACTAAGCATGGAAACAGGGAACTAGTGGCTGCCTGCTGAACTGACCTGGCTCCACTTTGTTCAGTATTAAACAAGCCTCTGAGAGAAGACGTTGCCCAGAGCAAAACTGAAGGAGCAAACGTTTCCATGACGACTGAACAGAAGAGTCGGAAACCTGGTTGGTTGATCGCCTGCATTGAAGTCTCTGACTGCAGCTGATTTCTACATAGACTTTCTAGAACATGGTGGTGTGAGGACTGTGTGCTGAAGCAACCATGCATTTTTTAGTTTGGTTGATGTCCTGAGCCAGATCTGCGCTCCTGATGCAGTCGTCTGCAGCAGGAGCGCAGCCACAGACCTTCAGGTGAAAAGGTTCCAGCTCCCATAGATTCCTACATTTTAATCAAGTTTTTTCAGAGGTCGGATTTTTGACTGTTGACAAATTATTGATTAGCTTGTAAATGGCAAACCCAACAGGCCTTTTGACCCCCCACTGAAAAGGATCTGGAAGGGAGGGTGTGCAGTGTGTGAGGTGTGAAGGAGACGTGACTGTTGCAATTAAACAAAGAAAGGTAATGCTGCCAAACTGGTAACAGGACTAAACAGTCACTGGAAAGGTCAGACAGCCTGTTTTCTTTGCTGTGTCTTCACTCAGGAGGGTGAATGGAGCCCCGCCCTGCCTGTGACCTGACTTTGGCCTTCCTGCATGTCTTGCAGTGGGGCCCCTCGCAGAGCAAAGGGAGGGGCCCTTCCTGGAGGCAGAGCAGTCTCTGCCCACAAAAGCCCGGCACAGGATGGAGGTGAGCGGTTCTGCGGGTTCTGCTGGGTCCTGGCCCGCAGCTCAGATTCCTCTGCTGAGTGTTTGTGGGCTACGAACAGAGGAGCTCCAGTGCTGGCCTCTGATTCCTCCTACTACCGTCTGTTTGGCTGGAGGGGGGGCGCAGAGAACAATGGTGTCTCTGTCTTCCTGAGGAAAACACCAGGAGCTCCTCTGGAGCTACAGAGGAGCTGCCCCCCACTCCGCCCCAAGTGGTCCTCTTCCCTGAACTCTACTGCATGAAGAGCAAGCATGAACCTGCGTAGGCTTTCCTGGCGGGGGGGTGAACAAAGTAAAGGAGCCTCTCCAATTCTAGATGATGACGGCCGCTGCCCTATAACACCCCTCACCCCCCAACCCCAAAACACCTCCCTGGGTTTTCCCAGAAAATCTGCCTGGCTTTGGAAATATGATGTTGCAAAATCTGCTGCAAAAGTCCCCCCGATGGCAGCAGCTTCCTGGAAGTCCAAAGCACAGGCGGTCAGAGGCCAAAGGCTGCTGGGTAAAAACAACGGAACCTGGATGTCTGTCATGAATGTGAAACATAAAAAAATAGAACTTTTTCCGTTGGGGGGGTCTTCTCAGTTCTGTGGACGGTTTCCAGGGTCAAAGGTCAGAGTGGTGTTGTGTATTCATCCCAGAACCATCTCCACGTTGCAGTGTTGAAAAGTGACGTTAACATGAAACAAACTTGCTTAAAAACCAGTGACCCTTCCTCCCCCTGTTGCTATGACAACATCTAAACTAAACTTTTACTAATCATAACAAAGATTATTGACAAAGGTAGAATCCCTCAAGTAGAGACAAGCTAACGTTGAAAGCGCCATCTTCAGTCAATGAGAGACATCATAGCTAAAAGGCTTGTAAAGCTCCTCTGCTAAACGTCCTCACAGGTTTACCCAGTAATCCTAATCTCAGAGTTTACTGAGGTTTCCTCGCCAAGATGGCTTCCTAAATGTCAGCAACGCACTCCGATGTTGTGTGAAAGAAAGACAGCCCAGGTTAAAGTACCACACTTCCTCCTGTCACCCAAACACGCAAACAACGCAGCCATGAGCAGCACAACAAACTGGTTGCTAAGGAAGTCACTTTTTTGAAGACAGAGGTACTAATGTAGGTCCCAGCGCGCATCAGCCCTCCACAGGAACTATCTGCATACCTGTTATGGACCATCATCTTCATCAATCACGGCAGAGCTCCATCAAACAGCTGAGCGTGCGAGATGTTTGGTGAAGACGGTCAGTGTTTAACCCTAAAGGTGCTGTGGTGACAGACAGCCGTGACGTACAGGACCGGCCACCTCCACCAAAGACATCACCTTCAGCTGCTGATGTGCATGAAAAAAGTGAGCGGAGGCATTTTGGAGGGGTGTTCCTGCCGGCACAGGCTTTCCCACAGCTGCCTGTGCTTCACTTAAACAGACTTAAACAGAGGGAGAGAGGGGGATCAGGGACGTTTGGGGGCGTCCTCCTTTTCTTCTCGCCAAATTTGCTTTGGCAACTCCTTCCGTGGGAATAAAGAAAGAGTGGTCCTCCTCAGAGCTGTGATTGTTAGGGCAAGAAGATGGAAAGC
Source organism: Oryzias woworae (assembly GCA_016861445.1). NCBI lineage: Eukaryota > Metazoa > Chordata > Actinopteri > Beloniformes > Adrianichthyidae > Oryzias > Oryzias woworae. Next base: position 2,025,952 of record BOLG01001158.1, read on the forward strand.
TGGGCATGGACGAGGGGGTGTGCGGGGGTGTGTGGAGGGTTGAATAAATAGGATTGATTGTTTACTATCTTGTTGTGGATCAAATGAAGCCAAACATCAAAGCTGAGCTTCAAAACAAGCTCTCTGGTTGGTGGATTTTAGGCAAAATGAACTTTTTCCAAATGGCCCAAAATGATTGCAGCTCAGAAAGTTTGTGGGGGTGGGGGTGGAAGGATGCTGCTGATCTGGCGGGGTCTGTTGCGGGAGGGGCAGTTCCTTCTTCAGCGCTGTGGGTTTGCAGAGACGAGCAGGAATCTGCTGATGGGCGTTTTGCTGCATCCGTGCAGGGAGCCGTCCAAAGGAGGCCAGATGTGAATGAAGGCTAGTGAGGGGAGCAGAGCGAGAATGTGGGCCACGTTTCTGCTGGGCGCGCAGCGCCTCAGCTCCAACGTGCCCGTGAAAGGGTTAAGTCGCATGGCTGAACAAAGGCAGAAATAGCACATGCACGCATGCACTCGTTGTTTCAGTTCCCAGCATGACTTGCATAACTCTGCATCACCAGTAGATGTGTTACAGGTCCGGATACGAGTCTAGACTGAGGATCTTGTGTTCATGACATAAAAAACAAACATCTGAAAAGTTTGAAAAGGTTACGTGTAGAACGAGCCGAAGAATTCAAATCCACCTTTTTCAGGTGGAGTGTGCGACAGCAGAAAAGTGTGCCGCTCAGCGACTGCATCATCTGCCCTTGAGCTGGTCCTTTGACGTGCACGGATCCTCCTGCCAGAAAGGAGGATGAGGGGGATTTGAGGCAGGGTGGGGGCTAACAGTCCAATCCGGTCTCATCTTACAGGCATCATTACGCCTGCTAAAGCCTGCTCCCCGGAGATCTCCTGTCCCAGTGACTGGGACAGACCACCAATTACAGCCTCCAGCTCTCTCCAGCTGAATGACACCTGGAACAGAAGGTGAGGTGGAGGTGGTGGTGGTGGTGGTGGATTCTTGCCTCGTGTAAGAATCCATCAGCCTTCACAGACTGCGTCAGACCGTGCCGTCTGCGGGCAGCTGTGTTCGATACTTGCCACCATGAATTATAGATGGCTTTACAACATGCCAGCTCTGGTCTGCCTGCAGGACGAGACTCTCCTGGCCTGGCTCGCGTGACAAGTCCAATGAGACAGAAACTGGGTTTTTTCTGCTGCACAACATCAAGTCTCGAGTCTCATGTTCAAGCAAGTTTTCTGCAGAACCAACCAGAAAACTGACTCAACGATGAGACACAATGTTGATGCAGCACCGGAGAAAAGTTTCGCCAACAGACCTCAGGAACCTTTCCTGGTTCTGGTAACCCCGGAGGAGCTGTGGGCCTTAAATCTTCAGGCCCTTTATGCTGTTTGCCAGCATAAGTACTGATCTATGTAAAGCAGAGTGAACCGGGACACTTGCTGATAAAACTCGTTCTAGCTGATGTTGTCCTTTCTGACATAGGATGCATTCAGACTGAGAAATTCTGTTGGTTCTGACCAAGTCTACTTCAGATTGAGTCCTAAAGATTGTGTTTGGTCTGCTTTCAGACCAGCATCTACAGGAGATTTATGTTTCGGACCACTGCTTGTAAACAAAACCACGTGAATAAAGATCTCTTCAGTCATTGGCTAGGAACTACGAGACAGGTTAAAACAACAAGATGATTTACTTCTTAAAACTTTATATTTCGATTACCAGTTACCAACATCAGGAACAACAATTTTTACTTGGTACTTTGAGCAGGCGGACGAATGCTGCAACACGGTTAATGGCAAGAAGACGTGCTGTGTGCTTTAGCTCAGAGGCTGCTAGCAGCTGCAGTACTGAGGAGACGATAAAGGTATATAAAGTATATAAAGGTAGGATGAAAAATGTTTATAACATATAGATTGTCTGGAAAACAGTGAGAAGAAAAGTGTATCCTGTTAAAAGTTGTTTTAACCCGCCTGCATTCTCCCCACCATATTTCAATGAGTTGCTGTGTCTCATTGTTGAACTACAAGCTACAAGCTAGCTTTCAGGATGTCGTCACAGCGGTGCGTGCTGCGCAACGAGACACAGAAAAGCAAAAGCAAACAGTTGAACCAGTTACGTCCTCTTTGATAACACAACAATCAAAGCTTTACATTTGTCCACAACTCCCCGGTGGCTTCATTCCCAAAATGTTTACTTCTTGTGACTTTTGGCTACGGTGGCCATTTTGGTCCAGTTATTCCGCTCCCAGAGTGGTTTGTATTCAGACTGATGTTTCTCAGTCCGATTAGAAACGAACCGAGTCCACCTCAAAGATGGGTCCGAGAGCGGTTCCTGGTCCCGGACCAGGGTTTGCTTGCGCGTGAACACTGGTTCATTTTAAGCGGACCAAATGTGTCCGGTCTGAATGCCCTCAGAAAAGCATGCGTGCTAAACATCAAAGCAGTCCCTGCTTGCTGCCTGTGTGCCTGGCAGCCTGGCAGCTGGTTCTGATGCCACGCTCTGCACGGGCCACCGTCTGAGAGTCCACCCTGTCTACTCCTTAGAAAAACCGTTGTGCACACTGGGCCCTCACAGGCCAGACAGCAGCTCAGTGTGTGCCGCACAAATGGCAGCTGTTTCCATCGACGGGCGTGTTTGTTTCAGTGGTGTGTTAAGTGGGCCAAACTCGGCTGAGCTAATGCATCAGCAGACACAGGGTCAAAACCAGACGGCCTTCATCTGAATGCAAAAACAGGCTCTTCCACTTCCATGCCTGCTGGGATGGAGATGTGGTCTCTGAGAGGCATTACCTGGAGAACAACAGGCTGTCGATGCAAACGCAGACCCCAGCTCCGGGACCAGGACCGGAACCAGGACCAGGACCAGGACCTGCTGCATTTTAGGATGCATTCACCTCTGGAGTTTGCACCTGACCCTGGTTGGTAGTTTCTTTTGGTTTGGACTTGGATGAGATGAACAGGGAAGAACCAAAAACTGAAACAGACCAAAGTTCTAACAGTCAGTCATTTGAGGGCACTGCCGCCCCAAATGCCGCCCGCCAGGCCATAAAGATGCAAGGAGGAGATGTCTCCTGCAGCTCCTCCTTGCATGTGCTCATCCAGAGACAAACTTCTTCTGATTCATCTGTGGCTGTTTTTCAGGACCGGACCTGAATCAGAACAGGACCAGATCTGAATCAGAGCAGGACCTAAAGCTAGTTTTATTATGTTTAGAAAAGACAGATTTGTAATCTATCTGACATATTTGTGTTTTAAAGCTTGTTTATGGCTTTAACACATACAAACATGTGGGTGTGGCCAGCAGAACTCTTGTTGGTTCACTGAACTTGGACAATTTGTTTGAACCTATCCTCATCCAGAAAAACACATTTCTTTGGAGAGATGCAGGTGAGGTCATTCTTGATATGTGAACCCAACGTATCCCAGTACATGCGACCATGCTGCAGTTCTGCAGCTGTTGGTGCAGCTGATGCCTTCCCCCTCCCCCCACTGCTGCAGGAGCATCATGGGAGCAGACAGGACACGTTTACAGCACCTGTCAGCGGCTCACCTCCACCGCTCTGCTCCTGCTGAGCAGCTGCTTTTGCTTTGGAGCCTGTGGCCATTTCCCAGCATGTCACAATTTTATTTCCTGACCACAGAGGCGTCAGACCAAGCCGTACAAACATGTGAGTGGAAGCAAGCCAGACAGGAAGTTAGTAAAGACTGAAAAAGACGAGCGTTTCAGGCAGACATTAGGTCATGCCCTTCCAGCCTAAGTGCTTCATTCTGGGGACTTATGGAAGAAAAAGGCAGACGGCCGCCGTGTTCCAGTAATGCTGCAACAGGAAACTGTGGCCATTACAAGTCATTAACTGGCAGCCTGGAGTTCCAGCTAACACTTGAAAGACCACAGCCGCAGGGAGCGACCAGGAGAGCATTGTGTGCTCCATCTGCTGCTGCTGCTCCAATCAAGGTATTTCAGGCCAGGAAAACATGAACATTCAGAAAAAGTCCCAAAACTGTCACGCTGCTTCCCTGGGAAGTGTGAGACTCTCCATGAAGATGTGCACGGCTAAGCTGAGAAAACGTCTGCTCACATCTCCGTGTCTGCGGGCTCTGTGTCTGCAGAGGAGGCATAATGGTCTGGGTTGTTAGTGAGCTCTCCAGTTGCTCTGTGATGGGAATGTTCTTGACAGCTTTCAGACACTTGGCACTAACGATGTTCTGCATGCCCTTCGGCCAGCTGAGAGTCTGTTTTTCTCCGTCATTCTCTCATCAGTCTGTTGAACCAGTTCACCTGCAGCGACACACACTTGTGGAGACATGCCAGCTCAGCCAGACCGCTGCTGCTCACCACAGAAAGCTTACATTATTAATGCGCTGAAATGGAAGGATGGGCAAGAACTTCACAAATTAAGACGTGCACTGAAAGAGACAAAAACGTGCACCGAGGAGACAAAAAAAATGCACAGATGAGGCAAAAATTTTCATTTTTTATGACACTGACTGTAAACGGTTGCCATGGCAATATGTTAAAGGAGACATTGTTGTTACTTTCATATGAAAACTTTATTCGTAGACCGTAAAACTGCAAATGACGCTAGGTCAAAAACACACATTTTCTTGTCTTTTTTTTTAAATAAACATTTTTTGGACAGATGGGGTTCAACATAAAGTCTGTATTCTGACCGTCCACACCGTCCAGCAGCCGTTGCTTTTTGATGGAATTGAAGCTTAAATGGAGTCCAGAGACAGATCTCTGTAGAGCCCTCAGCAGCCTGGTCTGCAGGAGGTGAAGGCCAGGTTTGGGGCACTCGGCCCGACAGGAGCAACCAATCAATGAGGCTTATTGTAAATCAATGCTTAGCCAATTCATTTCCACTGATCGCTTCAGAATAATGACATGCTGTAACAAAATGGTAATCGGGCCCTTGGCTGCGGGAAGGGGGGGGTTTTAGGATACAGTTGCAGCAGAAAGGACCCCCTCCCAAAGAGAAGCTCTGACAACTTAGTGCGCTGGAAGTGTTTGCTCAGTTTCCAGTGTTTCTGCTCATGTCAGGCTGCTTCCTTTTAATCCCAGACACAGCAGCAGACGGCCGGATGAGTAAAATATAACAGAAAGTGTACTAAAACTGTGACTGTTGATGACAATAAATGTGTATTTTATGATTTAACAAAGACTTGTGTCTAAAATTCAGTTTTGTTTTCTGTTATTTTACTACAGTAGTGTCATAAAAGGGTCAGGACCTCGAAGGATTTGTGACTGCACCCTACACCCTTTAGGAACATCAGCTAAAGTGCCAGCATGTTCTCAGTCATCCTGTTGAAGCATGTGATGTGGAGGAAGTGACTGGTCACCACACAGCTTCAGAAGAGGATTTATTGGCTTCTGCTCACGTCAACTTTCTGAACTCCTGCAGTGCAGGTCCACGTTTGATCCTAACATCAGCGCGTTCACCTCCAACAGGAGGAAATGTAAAAGAGATTGAATGTTGGGATGTTGCTCTCTCCAGTACCAAAGCAAAAAGTGACTGAAGAGACGGTGGAAGACCACAGTCACACTCACCTGTGGTCTTCCTGAAGGCCATATGAACATCTGCATGATCAGACCCTCACTGAACCAACTGGACTCGGTTGGACTCATTTTGACAACAGAGATTCTGCTTTTTACAAACGTCCATCACCAACTGACCAACTTTTTTTTTTAAACTATGGTGTTTTCTGCATTGTTGGTCAAATCAAATGCTGACATTTTTCAGAGAGCAGAGTTCCAAAAGGACAATCTGAACCATTAGTGTTCCAAAATATCCATACCTGATTACTATCACACATTCCAGGGGTGGGGCGGCCTGTGGTAAGCAAGCCCTAGCCAAGTCTTACGGGCAGTGAGGACATTTGACCTCCTGCAGATGGACGGGTCATCCAAAGGGCAGGGCGATCAGGGTGAAGTTGGGGTTGTTTTACGCTCCAGCAGGAGACGATGGTGTCTGTTGGAGGAGTTCACCCAGAGGTGAAAAAGCAGAGCCCGTCCATAAACATGTCTGAAGTTTATAGCCACTATTTGGGTTTGTTGATGCACTGCATTCTGAAGGGGGGTGGGGGGCAAATCCACAACAAGAAAAGCAGCAGCACCATTAAAAAGGCGGTTTGATGTGTGCTCTTTTGGGGGGGTTAAAGCATGTGGCTCACAGAGAATCTGGTTCTGAGAGCATGTGGGAATGTGCAGAAAAATGATACGCTGCTGCGTGTGAGGGCAAGCCGACAGGGTCCTCTGACACTCTGAACAAAGACAGATGAAGGCAGAGAAAAGTTCCTGTCCTGTGGAGTTTTGCAGTCCTGTTGGACTTGGTGAGGTCATGTTGACTAAGGTCTCCCCACCCTGAAGTACAACGCTGCAATGAGAAATGACTGTTGACCAGCGACCGCTTTGTCTGTTCTTAGTGAGTTTGTGGGGAATCGCAGTGACCGTGCTTCTTTCAAAGTCGGCACTGCATGGTAGTGGCTCTGGCATTAACGGTGGAACCTGAGCCAAAGTTCACTTTTTAACTGGTTTGAAATTGCAGTTGATTTACAAGTGACTTTAATATAACTCATGGCTGCCATTGGTAAGGTCAGCTCCGCTCCCATGAAAAAGGTCTTTTTGGTGTACTAATGTACTTGTAACATTTTTCTCATGATGGAGGACATGTATAAAATAATTTCAGATTCAGTCTGTGTTTCAGAGTATTTTTTAATCATATTGTGATGGATCAGGAGCAGATGAAAGGTTTGTGACGCTGCAATTGCCACGGGCGGGTCAAAGTCTCCCTCCTCCACTCCCATTCTGAAGCATCTACTTGCAGATGATTACATCCACGTACGTCTTTATGTTCCTCGTCTGAGCTGCCATCTGGATCCCAGCTGTTCAGCTGGATTGCTCTGATATTGCTAACCGTTTTTTTGCTATGCTAATGTTAGCTTGGGCTTGTGAGGTGCAATGAGCTAGTAGGAGAGAGTGTAAATAAAGAAAGTCCCACTCACAACCCAGATGCAGCTTTCTAATGAGAGACCACAGATGTGCAGAAAATATGTTCTCAAAAACAACACAGGCTTTTTGATTTTGGATTCAAAACTGCATAATCCTATTATAAGTGGGACATTAAAAAAGCAATCCATACATTTTATGAGTGCCTTTGATGGATTGTTTAAATGTTTGCAGACTGCAGCTCCGGGTCTCCATCCTCCTGTCAGGAGCCCAGCAGAAAAATGCTTAAAGGTAGGATGGAGCGCTCGGCTTAAACAAAGCTGAACTATAAATGAACACAAGTTGGCTCTTGATTGTGACTCACTGCTGATGATTTCTCAAAGATCCATCAAGTCCAACTTTGAGTATGCATGTCTTCCGGCTGAGTTATCTTAGAGAAATCTTCCTCCCGTTTTAAGCCAATGAGCAGCTGATGAAAGCTAAACGAGGAACCAAGCTGAAGTTCCAGCATAGGGGAACACTTGAAGCAACTTTATAATTGTCAGCAAACCAGAAGAGCTGCTGTGTTTGCGTGTGGATGTGTGTGAACGCGGCACTCTTCCAGCTTTTTTCTCTCCAGGACCTGGAAGGCCTGCTGCCTCATCAATCACGGTTTGTTTGGTAGGATGTGTTAACTGCCATGTCTTTCTGAGGAGCTACACACCGCCTCACAGGCACATCTGGGCCAGCAGCCATGCCCTCGCAGCCAGCAGACAGCTCTGAAGTCAAGGTCCATTAAATCAGGAATGCCCCCGGACTGTCTAAGGTCTGCAAACAGCACGTACGCACCCGACCCTCTGACTGACTGACTTACAGGCTGCCAGGATGCCTCCTTGTCTGATCACAGACATGGGGTGAGAAGGTGCTTTTGAGGAATAGTTTGTCTGCTTTTCTAAAGGAGCAGGGAGGCTTGCTGTCAGGCTAACGGTAGAGATTTGAACTGCTGAGATTTCAAGAATGAAGAACATTTGCATTTTTTGCTAGACCCGCTCTGCAGCAACGCTCAGAGGCTGGAACAGGCCTGAACTGTTTCAGATGAAAAAAATGGATAACTATCAGGAATGCAGCCTGACACGGCACTTTGAAGGTCTTCCATGAACAGTCGCGTTCCTGATTTATGACAAATCAAGCTCAGCTCTGAGCAATTTCTTTCAAAGGACAAGAATCATTTCCTCCTCTGAGCTTGCACAGAGTTAGACACAGATACAGAGAACGCTCCGTCTGTCACAGACAGACGCAGAAACGACAACAAAACATCCAGCTTTCATGATTCACACCTAACTGTCACCATGGCAGCCAGGAAACCACCACCTCTGTGGAGAAAGGCAGACTAAACTGTTGATAGAGAGCGGTGCAACAGATCCTCTATGACCCAGAATTGCGATGAACACTGCTGTTGTTTTTGGTCAGAGTGACATCTGCTCGCCTGCAGATTTGGCCATATTCTCAGTGTGAGCGTGCACGTCTGTGCATAAGTGTACACGTCCCTGTGCACGTGTCTATGTATGTGTGTGTGTGTGTGTGGGGGGGGGGGGGGGGGGGGGTAGCTGCACATACACATCAATATTATGAGTGAGAGGGCACAGAGACTACAGCTGACTCAACCAGCCTATTTGCAGACCAACAGCTCTTAGGAACCGTAAATAAGAGTAAGCGTGCACGTGTGGGTGCATGTGCATGGGAGCGTGAAAGCTTTAGCGTGCACTTCCATGGCTGTGTGTGAGGTTGAAGCTGTTTGAGGCCTCTGAGTTGACCTTGGCTGGTTCTGTTAGGCCAAAACCCCGTCAGTGGTTCTGCGCAGAGACTGGGTTCTACTGCTAAGAGTTTCCTTTAAATATCTTCACATTCTTTTTTAAAAGCAGCAAAGTTGGTAAGACGAGTTTCAGGGTTATATTTGAAAACTGTGATATTTAAGCAGTTACCGTGATAGCTAACTACCACGGAGCTGCGTTTGTTTGCGTGACGGGTTCATTTCAGTTACTGTTAGGGAGCCACTGATCGATCAACCCAGGAGTCAGACGGTGTTTGACATCACCTAACGCAGGCCGCACTCAACATCTTTAACAAAATGTTTCACCCTCACACAGTTTATTAAAAAAACATATTCAACTATCAGTGCTGTAACCTTTCTCTTGCCTGAAGACGATATTCAGAGTAATTACGGCTCTCCCAGGTAAAGCTAGCATTTCGTAAAAACAATCTACAATTCAAAACTGAGGTTGCCTCAAGGCACAACACTAAAGTAACCCGGAACATGAAGCCAGCCAAAAGAAACAATATTATTATTATTCTCATGCAAGTCCTTCCAGTGTGGCAGCATCGTTTCAACTGTGTTGATAGTAGCATAGATTAGTGCTGTAAACGGATTCTACATGGTTAGCACACGTTTCAACAGTTTCTCTTCATAATTTATGAGAAATGTAGCTTTAAAAATGTGTCCTCAATGTCAGACTCAAACTAGAACCGGGACGACTAGATGCCTGAACTCCACCAAGACAGGAAGACTCAAAACTGTGCATTACTGAAAAACAAACGGTCCAAGGAAGTATGAAAACACACAGACACTCACACACAGGCATGCATGTGCAGGCACAATCTGAGTGTGGGAGGGCTCCTATTATTGCAGGTGAGCTGCATACCAAAGCCGAAGCTGCAGGTAGACGCAACGATGACAGACAAGCAGGTACTGGTATGGCACAAATACATGCACACACACACACACACACACACACACACTAATCAAGGAAATGGTAGAGTTGTAGCAGCAGCCTTGCTCTCTGCTGACCTTTCACTCATTTTAATCTGCCAAAATAAAACGCATCAATCCATCTTTGACACAGCAAACACACCTCATCTCATCTCCACTCACAATCACTCACATGTCAGCGTCCGCTAATGCACCGTATCTTTCACTGGATGGGAGGAAGCGGCGTGAACGGCCAGCAGCTGAGCTGCTGCTGAAATGTGGGATTAGAGAAGGCCATGGTGGACTCTCGAGAGGCGGGCGAAACAAAAACACAACACTCTGATCAGACAGGCTTTGGCTTCACGCATCACGAAACTGTCTAAACATGCTTTAAGTTATCAGACCTGTAAGGTCCACACCCCTCCCCAAGCAGCGTCAATGCAGCTTTCCACACAACTGTCAGAGAGTGGCGGAGAAATGGGATTTGTGTTCTGCTGTGGAACCCATGTCCTCTTGAACCTGAGCTCGTGAACACGCCTTCAGCCCCATACCACTACACTGCCACCACGTTTAACTGTCGCTCTGACGGCCTATTTTTGGATGTGGCGTTTTTGTTTGACTCTAGATGTAACGGGACGCACACCTTCAGGACAATTGCTCCCAGAAAATCAAAAGAACAAAACCTTGGCATCAAATGCTAAGGATTTTGTGTTTCTGCACATGTGAGCTGTTTGCAACATCATGTTGAGATGAAATTCAAACGTGAAACCTGAAAATCCTTTTTCTCTGTCTAAATCAGTTAAGCCGTTTTGGCCCGTGCACAGCGGCAGCGTGTTGAGGTGCACGCCTGCTTTGAGGTCAACTCCTGGAAAAATGTGTGGAAAAAGCTCTGACGTGAGGGACGAGGCTTCCTGTCTGTCGGCCTCGCTGCCTGAGAGCCCACACCATCTTGAATTCTTGGAGTCAAATTTCCAGCCCTACGCCCCCCACCCCCCACCCCTCACTGAGGCCAATGTATGCACTCAGATTTTTTTGGCCTTGCACAACTCAGAGTCTGGCATGGCTTGTGTTTTTCTCCATGGAAACCGACATAACAGTCCAGCACAGCCAAGTTCAGGCCCAGCAAATCAAATCCATCATTGAGCTGGCGTGTGCAAACACACACACACACACACACACACACACGTTTATCTACACAAAGCCCTTACACCTATTTCGGTTCTGCTCCAGCAGCAAATGTTGTGTCTAATAAAGTCATTTTGGAGCTGCAGCCTTTCCCAGTTCAGGCACAAACCAGAACCTACCAATCTGTTCCCTTCCGATGACGTAATCCCCTACAATTCAGGCTGTTTGTTTTAGTTATGTAAGCATTCGGCCCCTCCAATCCCTCCAACACTCCTGCCAGAAGGAACAAATGACGAATCTCGGACATTTCCTAGCCAGAGATGAAGAAAGCTGACTTGTAAGTCATGATGTGCTGTTCCTCTCAGAGAAAACAGAAAACGAATGGTCAGTGCTTGACGGCTGAAGGGGAAAAGCAGATTAAACCAGTTGTGAAAACACCATGAAAAAAAGTGGTGTGCTTGCTCAGCAAAACTGTTTTTGACCAAAACACAGAGGACATGAGACCTGGGCTGGCTTTGAATTGAACTTTACCCACATTATGAATTCATAAACCCAAAAGGATCCTTCAGTGCCACTTCTTGAACATTTTGAAGACTAAACTGGATTTCAGTCAAAGATTTCTGATGAGAAAAGCCAAAAACATCACAATAAGAAGGTTTTCACATCAGAATACCAAGAATCAAATCCTGACCTTGTGGGTGTTTCTTGGTGATCCCAACAGCCTGACTTGCATGCAGTCAGACAGCATTGACACACGATGTGTGTATGTGGGGGGCTTTTCCTCTGGAGGTGACGTTTTAGAGCTTCTCTGCTCAGAAAATGTTGGCATTTTTTGGAAATAAAGATGTATTAGTTAAAACTGGTTTATAAATGCTTCTAAACAGTGTAGGTGTTGATGACCTCACTTCCTGTTTGGTTGAGATGTTCCAGCGTATGTTGATGATAAAAAAAAAACAGCTTCGGTTTGTTTCAGTGAATGTTTCCTTTTTGGGGGACATGATGGTCAGCTAATACTGACCTCTGCCTGTCACTGTGGACAATCATCCCCGCTGCCATCAGCCTGCCCCATGGCCCTCTGGGATATCTGTGCCTGGAGAGGAGGGTGTGGGAAACGTGTACGTGACACAAAGACAGGACTTCTGCAGGGACGTCACTGACATCAGCTGTCTCTGGACACTGTCAGCTGTCTGCCCCCCCATCCCTAACCCTCATCTCTGTGCATTACAGTCCAGACGCTGGACTTTTCTGCGTTTGCAGCTTCTCTGGTCCTTCATGCATGACTTCCTCTGCAGCATGAGACTGTTACACAACTGAATTAGCAAACTAGGCACCTCTCCCCCCTCCGATCGCGCTCATCTGTTATGTCTGAGGCTGAGGAGACGAGATTCCCAGACAGACTTATCACAGTCTGCTTTCCGCGTGCGGTGAATCACACGCTCACTTTCATGTCTTCCCTCTGAAGCCAAAGAAAAAAAGATGTGAAATGGGAAGATTCCGCTCTGCAGATTTCTCTGCTGAGAAAGTCCAGATAACGCTGCAGGCCTGCAATCACTGTTTTTTCGGGATGTGACTTGGCCCTGTGCAAGTTTGCCGACAGTTTCCCCTCTGTAAAGATCATTGTTTTAGGGGCACCCGGCTTTATCATCTCCTGACAGCTTGGGGGTTCATGCAGGGTTAACTCTGCGGAGGGCTTCTGGAACTCTGCAGAACCGGCACAATTTAAATTCAAGCTGAAAGTTTTCAGGAAGCAGTGAGAGTTGACTGCACCTCCTGTTTTGTTTTTTATTCTGTTTTTATTCTTTATTCCATTGACTGAGCGATGTGAGCAGCAATCCTTAAGTCTTGAATTGAAAGTCTGTTAAGTTTTGTAACAAGCCCTGTTTACACATGCAACACCCTCATTCTTCACGATTGCCCCAATTCACCACCTTGAAGAATGTGTTCAGGTTTAAACATGCTTTAATGCATCTTGTGGTTTCATGTTAATAAAAAGAAAGATATAAAGATTATAAAGGTTAACAATTCTTAAAATGAGAACATCCTTTCTGAGGGAAGCCAGAGAAAAACAGCCATGAGCGTTTCATGAACCATAGTTTCACTGTCAGCAGGACGAGTCTGCAGCCACAACTCATAAAAGATCTACACAAGTAAAACTCATCTGAAAATTGTCACTCCTAACCCCAAGACAGCTCCCCTTGTGTGTGTGGAAACCACTGACTGTACATGAGAACTGGACTAAGTGACCCTTCCCTTCTGTCATTCTAAACAGGAAGTACCCGCTGGTTCCAAGTAGCCTAAGTCCCATAGGCTTTTATAGAAAAATAAACAGTTATTACTTAGTCATTCTATTTGTCAGAATAACCATTCTTGCTCTGATAACCTTTTAACACGTTCTTGATAATCCTCTTTTTTTAAGTTATAAACTGACCAATCAGATGCCTCAATAAAAGCACGTGGTGCCTGCTGGCCCCATGTCCTACGTTCAAAACCTTTGATTGACAGATTGACAAGTCCGCCTTTAAGTGGAAGGGGTGTGGCCTTCCAACAAGCTCACTCCTGATTGGTGAGGGTGCCTCCCTTAGAAAGGTTGACTCAGACTGACTTGGACCAATCACTGCTCACTAATCTCACTTGGCTCCAACATGAACACAAAAAAATCATAGAAAAAAATAAAAATCACCAAAAAAACAAAAAAAGGCAAGTGAATTGACTTCATTTGATGGAGCTGAAAGTAAGCTGTGTTCTATGTGTGACGTCACACTCGCTCGACCTCTTCTTATATGCAGTCAGTGGTGGAAACCAAAATTGACATAATCTGTGGTTTCCATTGCAGTATTTGACAAGCGCTAAAGTCATTGGTTGTGCCCACATTCCTTCACTGCTTAGTGAACTTACAGTTCCTTTGCCATATTGTAGAGCTGTCTGAATCTACGGTTCTAAAATCCAGTGCCCTAAATATTTCCCAGAAGTCTGCAAAATAGCAGTGATTGGTGAATATAGTCCACAAGGCGTTAAAACAATTATTCATGCAAACAAAATGTATTCATTTTTTTTCATTAATCATTTACATTTTCATCAGATTCATAAATGCTCTTTGTATTTCATGAGTTTATTTTAAGAAATCGGTCATGCTGTATTGCTGTAGTGAGCATGGTGTCTGAATTGCTTTTAAAATGCAGGCGGTTCTTTACTGCTCTTTATAGTTTTTTAGTAGTTAGGGAGTAGGGAGGGAATTGGGACACAGCCATTACCTTTAACAAGAAGAAATGATTCTCAAGCCCCCTCTCAAAGGTTAAAGTTTTACAATTGCAACACAAACTGAATGATGAGGGTTTGGAAGACACAGGCTCAGAAAGGTCGAGGGGTCAATAAACATGAGAGGAGGAGGCAGAGACTTGCTGATTGAACTTGGTGGTGTTTGAGTTGGCGGGTTGGAGATACTTGGGAACCCCATCAGTCCTCTCCGACGCAGAGTTAGGGGTGGGGGGCACAGCCAGGCAGCTGTTAGTGTTTCAGAACAGATTAGCAGCAGGTCCAGTTGCAAACAATGAGCTCATTCTCTCAACCGTGCACATCTGTTTGGAACAAGCAGCCTCATTCAAGCCCCACACACTGAGCTCATCCACCCCCCCACCTGGAAAAACAGAAGGGAGAAGCACTTGGGAGGACCGCAGAGTCATGTTCTCCAAACTGCCTTCATGTGTGCAAGAAAGCTTGTTTAAGACAAGACAGACTTCCTTTCAGAGAGATGCATGATGGGATTTGTAGGATTGATAAGATACGACTCCTTATTACACTAATAGCTACTAACTACTAAACTACTAGAAAATACACAGCAAAGTAAAGCCCTGAGGGGGGCTCCAACAGCTCATGATGGACGCCTTCATCCAGAAACACCAAAAGAAAACCTTGATCAGAGCGCCTCCAGAGTGGTTTCAGCTTTTCGTTCAGCTGCTTTGATTCCAGCTTTCATTTGAAACAAATGTTCTTTAAAAACTAAATGTTAGAGGAAAGCTCGGTTTTACTGACTAACCTTAAAACGACGGATTTTATGAAAAATACATGTCTGAGGCTGAGAGTCTGAAGAGCTGAAGGGACAGAATCCCAGCGAGGAGGAGAAAGTGGCAGAGCAGTGGGTGTGTCTGTGGGGGGGCTGGCAGGCGGGTCAAACAGACATGAGGAGCAGGTGGCTCAGGGGTGGGTGCTGCTGGCTCTCAGGCTGCCAACCGGTGAGCGCTGCCCTTTCACGATCCACGTGCCATCTGCCTCGCACGGTGTTGACTGCGACAGAGTGCGCTCTCGGGACGGGAGGAAGCAGGCCAACGGCTGCTCGCTGTCTCTGTTGTTCGGCTGAGGGTCCTGCGGCTTCTTCTGCTGCGACCGTCTACCCCAGATTCCCCAGTGTGTGTGTGTGTGCGTGTGTGTGTGTGTGTGTGTGTAAATCTTCATCAAAGAGATGCAAAAATCCAACTTTTCTCTCGCCTCCAATTTCTTTATCTTTCTCCCATCGGAACGCGAGACTGGGAGAGGAAAAGTCGTGTGAGCTATTTACGAAAAAGGTCACACTGAGAGAGCATGGCAGGCAGCCATCTCTCCTCCTCCTCTTCCTCTTCTCCTCCCTGTCCTTGTCTTTTTATCATTTGCTGCACTCCTCTCTCTGGAAACTCTCTCTAGACTAGAATCAAGACTCCTATTTTGGGACGGGAGCAGAAGGCGATGAAGTCTGCAGCAGCATCTCTGAACGTTTCTGGACAGGGGGTGTTGATGTTTTTAAAGCTTTTGTCATGGATCGCCGTTCAGACCTGCATTAAAGCATTAAAGAGGAGAGCGTGTGTGTCTGCATTTCACTACTGCAACTTTTTTAATCGGCAGAAAACCAACGTCTGCCTGAGCTGAAGGCTAAGAGTAGTAAAAAACCCATCTCCACTCATCTATATCTTATTGAATGGTTATTGCTTATTGTGTGTGTGTGCGCGTGTGTGTGTGTGTGTGCGTGTGTGGGGGTGTGTGTGCATGTGTGTGTGTGTGTGTGTGTTGGGGTATTACTGTCATTTTCTCAAGAGAATCCCAGAATCCTGCTTTAAACTTTAATTTACAATTCACTGTCACCATGAATTTAGTTTTGCACAAACTAAGTACTTCAAATGTGTTTTTAGTCCAAATGAAACAGCTTGTGGTTCTGAAACTGTCCTGTGGTTCTGAAAGCACTCTGTGGTTCTAAATGGTTCTGGAAGCAGTTCACTACACGCTCGTCCTGACAGCAGCACAGAAAGCCTCTCAGGTGCTTCAATGGCAGAGAAGAGCCTCCATCAGGTTTGGTGTGAAATGCATTCTCTAAATGGAAAGATTGGAATGCTGTGGGGGGGGGGCTCCTGCTGGGGAGCTTTGATGTTCATCTCTGACAGGGATGAAGAGATGAGCACTGGGGGGGGGGGTTCTTCCCTAAACAGTGAGTGATGCCATAAGGCATTCTCTCCCAAATTGACTGGGCGCCTTATAGTGCAGAGCGCCTAATGTGTGTGTTAAATACAGAAATATCCTTCATAACTGAAACTTTTAATACGTTGCACCATATGGTCGCAAAAATACAGTAAATGAAATGGGGTAAAGGTGCCGCCCCAATGTGGACTTCATTCTTTTTATTTTGCCACCATTTCATCTCCTCCCGTTATGTCGCCATGCGGTGGTTTCTTTTGTTTGTTTAGACCACGTTCTCATATAAAGATCATTGGAGAAGATCTTCAACAGAATAAGGATCCAAAAACGGGCTCCAGCACTTGCCTCTTACTGGGTCTTCATTTTTCTTCTCTTCGAAGGGCCCACGCTCACCCTCCTTATTTGAGTAAAACATAAGCAGCTGCCATTCTGCAAGACGCTGCTGCACAGCAGGAAGTTCAGGTGCTCTTGATGATTCTGTACCATTTGCAACAACAACACCTTGGTGTGCTTTAAAGGCTGGCAAAGACACCTGTTCAGACAGAGCCCCATGAGCAGCCTCCGCTCCAGCTCTTCCTGTCATTTGAAGATGTCGCTCACTGTGCAATTGAGAGCTTTCAAAAAGCTGGAGGTGTACATCCTGTAGACACTAAAGTGCATGAAATGACAGGTCCAAATGGTTTGGAGTGCAGCTATCTGCTTTACAAAGTCTGATATAAGAATTAGCTGAGGTAAGATAAGTTGGGAAATTCAGTAAAGAGAGAGCCAGAGGCCTTTGTTTTGATGGATCTGTTGGTTTAGACCAGAGATGGACAACTCCAGGCCTCCAGGCCACTGTTTCCAAATGCTTCAAGATATCTTTGCCCAATCTTCTGCCATTACCTGGATCAGGTGTGTCCGGCCAACCAAAGGATCCAAGGGCAAAAGAAGCAGGACTGCACTTCTCTTTGCCCACATCTGGTGATCGCTGCCTGATCTGCTTAGTAATAGAGTTGGAGAATGTATTCACTGTGGTCCAGAAGCAACATGTACATTTCTAAGGAGTTAGATGGTGCAGAACAGGACAGCAGCTTTTTATTTACAGCTCAAATGAGCATCATTAAGCCTCCAGCCTTCGTTCATCCTTCACACCAAACATCACAGTGACTTTCTTCTTGGAAACTTTCTAAGAACTTCATGTGGGTGAGAATGTAGCTCCAAACCCATTACTCCCATTGACAAGCAGTTCCACTGGCAACTCTAAACGGTGCTGCTCCTTTAAAGCTCGCAGGGTTCCTTTCACATTCCTAAACTTCTTAACTTTCTTTGCTCCCATTTTCCCACCATTGGGCTCAAACATATTTTAGATGACAGAACCTTTGATTTGTTTGGGCTCAATTGTAACCTGTTTTTCAGCACTACAGTCTTAGACGGCGTGTTATCACTGGACAAAGCGAGGTGTTGACGTCACCCATTGCAGATACCATGCTTGCTGGTTATAATGAGAAGCATCAAGTTAAAGAGTGTGTGTCCATTAGTAAATATAATGTTTCGGAGACGACTGACGGTTTTCCTGAAGGGCTTTCTGTCTGACAGTTAGCTTAATGTGCTAAAAGTTATAAAACATATTTTGAATCAAAGAGTTTGTGTGACTGAGGCAGCCTGTGACTGCTGCTGATTTATCTTTGTTCTTTAGGAACAGCACAGCGAGGACATTTATGTGCTGCTGCTAATCTGACGTCCTCTTTAACAGTAAACTTATCAAAGCTGGCTGGTTAGAACTCAAAGAAAAATAAAGAATCTAAGCGTCAAAATGATCCATGGAAAGTGGGTGTGGCCTAAAACATACAATGATATCAAACTGACACATTTGACATTGAAAGTGGGCTTTGTCAGCTGTAAACTGCTTACCAGCTATTATTGGAAAGGTTCACCAATGCAATGCACGTCACACCAACATTCACATCAAAGGGACCATTAAGATTCACAAATAAGGGAGGAAAACCCACACAAACACGGGGATGACATGCAAAGTGCACACAGAAAGGACCTAGCTGGGATTTGAACCAGGGACATCCTGCTGTGAGGCAAGAGTGCTAACCACTACACCACCATGCAGCCCACAGCTCTATTGTAGTTTGTGAAAGGTGTTATTTTACCAAAGTTTACTGCCGTTTTATGACACTTTAGTCGATCCCGGACGACAAGCGTTTCACCAGCAAACGTGAGCCACAGAAGCATTTGTTTCTTTAAAGTGACACTGGGGGATTAGTCAGGCCGACGACCTGAGAGCAGAAGGCACAGAGTTGCCCCCCCCAGCACGGCGCCCTGCATTGCTCTGCGACTCTGTGGAGCAGCGTGACAAAAACTGAAAGTCATCCGCGGTCGCAGGTACAAAAGCTGTAAGACAAAGACAAGTGTGCTCGGGGCTGCAGCAGAGAGCGTGTGGTTACACCCAACTCTATCATGCAGAGGTCTGTGGTGGGCGGCCATTTTGGTTCAACCTCTGTCGGTCTGCACCGTTTCAGTTCTTCAACCCCCACCGCTGGCTGCAGCTCCACCCAAATCTAACAAAGTTCAGTTTACAGGATCTGAAAGGAGAGCATCTATGTGTGTGCGGTGGTGGTGGTGGTGTGGTGTGTGTGTGTGTGGGGGGGGCAATAGTGTAGCTGCTGTGGATGCAGAGGAGGAGGAGTAGAGAATGACACTCACCTGCAGATGAAGAACCACAGCAGGTCGCAGAAGTCATGAAAAAGAGAAGAAACAGTTCAGTCAGACCTTCTGCACACAATAAAGACTCTACTTTACACAATAAAGACTCTACTTTAAACAAGAAGACTCTACTTTACACAAAGAAGACTCTACTTTACACAAGAAGATTCTACTTTACACAAGAAGACTCTACTTTATACAAGAAGACTACTTTACACAAGAAGACTCTACTTTATACAAGAAGACTACTTTACACAAGGAAGATTCTACTTTAGACAAAGAAGACTCTACCTTACACAAAGAAGACTCTACTTTACACAAGGAAGATTCTACTTTACACAAAGAAGACTCTACCTTACACAAAGAAGACTCTACCTTGCACAAAGAAGACTCTACACAAGGAAGACTCTACTTTACACAAGGAAGATTCTACTTTACACAAGGAAGATTCTACTTTACACAAAGAAGACTCTACTTTACACAAGGAAGATTCTACTTTACACAAGAAGACTCTACTTTACACAAAGAAGACTCTACTTGACACAAGAAGACTCTACTTTACACAAGGAAGATTCTACTTTACACAAGAAAGATTCTACTTTACACAAAAGACTCTACTTTACACAAAAGACTCTACTTTAAACAAGAGGACTCTACTTTAAACAAGAAGACTCTACTTTACACAAAGAAGACTCTACTTTACACAAGAAGACTCTACTTTACACAAGAAGATTCTACTTTACACAAAGAAGACTCTACTTTACACAAGGAAGACTCTACTTTACACAAGGAAGATTCTACTTTACACAAAGAAGACTCTACTTAACACAAGGAAGACTCTACTTTACACAAGGAAGACTCTACTTTACACAAAGAAGACTCTACTTTACACAAGGAAGACTCTACTTTACACAAAGAAGACTCTACTTTACACAAGGAAGATTCTACTTTTCACAAAGAAGACTCTACTTTACACAAGAAGACTACTTTATACAAGAAGACTCTACTTTATACAAGAAGACTCTACTTTACACAAGGAAGATTCTACTTTACACAAAGAAGACTCTACCTTACACAAAGAAGACTCTACCTTGCACAAAGAAGACTCTACACAAGGAAGACTCTACTTTACACAAGGAAGATTCTACTTTACACAAGGAAGATTCTACTTTACACAAAGAAGACTCTACTTTACACAAGGAAGATTCTACTTTACACAAGAAGACTCTACTTTACACAAAGAAGACTCTACTTTACACAAGGAAGATTCTACTTTTCACAGAGAAGACTCTACTTTACACAAGAAGACTACTTTATACAAGAAGACTCTACTTTATACAAGAAGACTCTACTTTACACAAGGAAGATTCTACTTTACACAAAGAAGACTCTACCTTACACAAAGAAGACTCTACTTGACACAAGAAGACTCTACTTTACACAAGGAAGATTCTACTTTACACAAGGAAGATTCTACTTTACACAAGAAAGATTCAACTTTACACAAAAAGACTACACTTTACACAAGGAAGATTCTACTTTACACAAGAAAGATTCTACTTTACACAAAAAGACTCTACTTTAAACAAGAGGACTCTACTTTAAACAAGAGGACTCTACTTTAAACAAGAAGACTCTACTTTACACAAAGAAGACTCTACTTTACACAAGAAGACTCTACACAAGAAGATTCTACTTTACACAAGAAGACTCTACACAAGAAGACTCTACTTTATACAAGAAGACTACTTTACACAAGAAGACTCTACTTTATACAAGAAGACAACTTTACACAAGGAAGATTCTACTTTAGACAAAGAAGACTACCTTACACAAAGAAGACTCTACTTTACACAAGGAAGATTCTACTTTTCACAAAGAAGACTCTACTTTACACAAAGAAGACTCTACTTTACACAAGGAAGATTCTACTTTTCACAAAGAAGACTCTACTTTACACAAGAAGACTCTACTTTACACAAGAAGACTCTACTTTACACAAGAACACTACTTTATACAAGAAGACTCTACTTTACTCAAGGAAGATTCTACTTTACACAAAAAGACTCTACTTTAGCTCATTTGACACCCCCGGTTGATTTTGGTTTAAAGAATGAGCTGTTTAAGCAAACAAAGAGTTGACTTAGAGAGTTCTGCTAATTCGTGAGACTTCAGCAGTGTCTCATAATCATTCTGTTGATGGTGAGCGGGATCAGGAGACATGGTTATTTCTCTCATTTCCTCTTAGATTACAGCCTGAAGGCCGATAGCTTTGTCCCTCACAGTTCAGAAACGGACGCGGGTCCAGCAAAAAAACTACTGATGAGAAGCAGACGGATGACAGAAGTCCGATCACAGACAAACAACACACACAACAGAATGCAGCTTTGTGTTTCAGGTTTTAGTTCTTCATGGAGAACGAGCTTTTTCCACCCAAACTCCTCCAGCACCCACTGTCTCTGCATATCTGCTGACAACTGGAGCTTCTCTGTTATAATGTGTCTCGTCATAACCAGAGCTGCAGACATTTGGTAAAGCTGTGAATTGTTGGGCTTCTTCTCAAATCAGCGGTCAGTGACCTGAGAGTCCATCTCTTCTTTGCAGAACGATCTGCTCCAAACTAACACACGCACACACACGCACGCACACGCACGCACACACACGCACGCACGCACACACACACACAAACGCGCGCACACCCACACACACGCACGCACACGCACACACACACACACTCGCACGCACGCACACACAAACGCGCGTGCACCCACACACTCACACGCACACACACGCACATGCACGCACACACAAACGTGCACACACACATGCGCGCGCACACACGCACATGCATGCACACACACACGTGCACACACGCACGGTTGGGCTGGGTTATGATGCTCCTGCTTATGGTGGCTTTCAGGACAATCCTTTGAAACTCCTTTTGAGGAATTCCTGCTGCAGGAGACGGGACTTTGAGGTTCAGAATTCCCTCCGCGGGTTTCACTTTCACATGGTGATTAATCACTTAAGGAGATTGTGCCACCCACCCAGCGTTCCCCACCCCGGCTCTTCCCTCCCCAGGCTGATGCTCATAACAGGATTGCTCTGGCTAATGTCTCTCTGCTTAACATGTTTTCAGCGGCGGCTGCAGGGCGGCGTGTTTTCATCTGAAAAGACCAATGCAGAAAAGACAAAAGGCAGATGATGGGTCTTGACTCTTTCTTCTCCTGCAGTGGAGGGGCACAGCCCATGCTTCCCCCTCCCTCACTGAAGAGCCTCTTGTGTGTATTCAGAGACAGCCAGCAGGGATCCCCCACTTTCTCTGAAACTAAAGGGATTAACTGTAATTGGGACAAAAGTGCTCCCCTCGACCCATTTCAACCCCCCCCCCATACGGTGAGAGGAGCTCCTCTTATCAGCTGAGACATGGGGGGTGGTCTGTCCAAAGGACCGGGATGTTAGTGGAGACAGAAGCGGAGGATTTTCTATGATCTCGTCAAAGTCCTGATTATCTCAGAAAGGCCTGGAACGTGAGTTCTTCCTCAGAGATGTCTCCGTGTTGCTTCCTCCCCCAACAAGTTCAGACAGCAAACATCTGAAAACAAGAGCGAAGCAACAGGAACCACACTGATACCCAGGCAGCTGTGGAAGCTCACCAGAACTCTGGTTTGAACTGGAAATATTCTTGATCCACATTGAAATGTGGTCAGATGAATGCCGACTCATTAAAATAACTTTTAACGTGATATACGTTTCTTCTCAAACTGTTTTCTCTACAATCTATATGTCACAGACGCTTATCAGCGTCCCTCATTAGCCGTCGTCTCCTCAGGAACCGTCTTACAGCATGCCTCTGCCGTACCAAAGTAGCAGTTATATGTGTGGTATCTCACATTGACGTTCAAATTGGTCAATAAAATATAAAGTTAGAAATATCCCAACAAGGATTGCAAAGTGCAGGACTTCCCTTTTTGTTTTTCTTGTTGCTTTGCCCCGCCCTTGTAATTCCTGGCCAATGACTGAAGAGATCGTTAGTCACGTGGTTTTGTTTCCAGACTTTTGTTATAAACAGAAATCTTCAATTGACTGCTGTCTGCACACAGACCAAACATTCAGGAGCAAATTAAGCGGACTCTGTCCGGATCAGTGGACTTTAGTGTGTTTCGTCTTTCTTACTGATCTGTAACTGTGATGTGGATTCAGAAAAGCGGGATTGGAAGAAATGAATCGTCAGCACACATACAAGTCCAAAGGCCTACAGAAATTACACTTTTCATCCTAGCTTATGGCAGGAAGTTAGCATCACCATGGTAACAAGATGTGGTCAGAACCACGAGGCAATCCTTTGGATGGAAACAATTAATCAAGTCCAGAAACATCTTCAGGTGTTTGGCCTGTAAACAGCCCACCTGATGATCTCAAAAGTGTGAGGTGTTTACAGAAACAGCAGGAGTGGGGGAACCTCTAGAGAATGAGGGCCTACTACTGCGATTCGCTTCAGTGAGAACAGTCGACCTTTCCACAAACCAAAAAGAAGAGGAAAACCAAGGAGAAGAGAGGCTGTAGCTGTGTGTGTTTGGAGGAGAAAAAACCAGCCACAGATGAATCAAATAAAGCAGGAATCATGAAAAAGTTTAGTAATGTCTGCTTCCTTCAAAACTGGAACCTTTTCTGGCTCTTTTTTAACATGTACTTGTAAAATTGTGCTCATGATGACATGTAAGAAAGAATTTTAGATTAAAACCCGGTTTCTGAGTATTTCTTTATTCAAATCATGATGGGTCAGGGGCGGATGAAAACCTGTGGTTAAGGCGGCCAGTTTCAATATTAAATCAATGCTACAAACACAATATGAGATACTGCGAGGAGATCTGAGCTGCAGGTAGGCAGCTCTGTGCAAAGGTCTGGCAACAACACGATTTAAATAGCGAAGTGCGATTTGAGCGGCATGCTACTAGTTTAAAAAATCTGAACTTGGGGAGGTCGCCATATTGTGTCAGCTACTCAGCAACTTTGGGCACATGATGTTTTCATTGACAGTGTAGAAAACACACCAACACCAATATGGTGGATCACTTCATAGTTTTCCTGAACTTCCATGCATTTTCTTAACCCGCTGTATCCCTTTGGGGCTGGGGGGTTTCCGGAGCCCGTCCCGACTGCTGGTGGGCTAAGGCGGGTACACCCTAGACCAGGGGCATCAAACTCAAGTCCTCAAACGCCAGACTCCTGCTGGTTTTCCAGCTATCCTGCCTTATTTGCTGCTGATTACCTGGATCAGGTGTATTTAGCCAAAAAGGAGCTTCAACAGCAGGTTGGTTGGAAAACATGTAGGACACCGGCCCTGGGAGACCTGGAGTTTGACCCTCCTGCACTCGACAGTCTGTCAAGGGCTCATGGAGCTTGAGCGGTCACTCTTGCCACGCCGGTTCCAGAGAGGTGAGCTAGCGGCCAGACAGAGAGCCGCTGCGGGATGGGGAGGCAGTCTACTCCGACCTCCTGAACTTTATTATAATTTTCTTATTTCATTGATAGAATAATAAGAAAAGGTCCTCTAAGTTTATTTTTGTTTTCATTTTTGCCCTCTCGGGTTAATGTGGGACAGCTAGTCTTCAAACCTGGTCAGAGAACACAGCAGAAGCGGCCGTTATTCAGATGGAGCAGGACTGAAGCTTAGTGAGATAAACAGACACTGCTCCATACTACTGTACTCAGGCTAAAAACAATAGCTGATAGCTCCTCCCACACGTGGCGGGGAGCGAGCTTAAGGAACACATTTTTGACCACGTGGTTTGCAGAGAATTTGTCACATGATAAATAGAGGTGGCCAATGTAAATTCAATTCATGATGAGTGTGAATGCAGCTACATAGACTCATGTACCGGTAGATCCTTAGTTTCCTCGTCTTGGATGGAATCTGGCTCAAAACTGTACGGCTGGAAAGCTCTGATATTGCTCGTCATTTTTTGCTACGCTAACGTTAGCTTGGTGTTTTGAAGTGCTGTAAGCTAGCGGGAGAGAGTGTTAAGAAAAGGAATGCTGGCAAATCAACAATTACTTCCTTGTCAACAGTCCTGCTCACAACTCTGAGGAGGCACATTTCTAATGAGCTCCTGCTACTCTGCAGAAAATACGTCCTAAAAAACGACACTGGCTCACAGGTCACAGCATAATCCTATTTAAAAACCACTGGGAACGCTTTTACAACACATCCCAGTATAGCTGGAGTGGGACTTAAAGTAACCCAGACACGAACAGCAGGCTCTGTTTTACCTGTTTGGCCAGCAGCTGCACTGCCTCCATTTTCTCCACAATTGTGATGAGAACCATCAAAATCAAAATGCTGTTGACGAGCACAAGAAGTCAGCACAGACTTTTATTGACTAGAAACACCCACAATTTGAGGCCTGATTCCAAGATCATCAATGTTCATTTCAAAAGACAGGAGCAGCGTGGAGCTAACCATCATCTCTCCTGACAGTACAGTGTGTGAAACCAAAACAAACCAGGTATGTGTTTGTGTATTTGTGTGTGTGTTTGTGTGTGTGTTTGTGTGTGTGTGGGGGGACGGGGGAATTCATCTTGAATGCAAAGACTTTGCTGAAACTACAGATCAAACAAAGCCCCGTTAAGGGAGGAGTACGATCCTACAAAAGGGATTTCTAGTGTTTCTGTGGTCTTCAATTCTTCAGTACTTCCTGAGCTTTATTTTGAAAGTCATTTCAGTGAGAGTGAGAAAAACACTGAGCTCTAAAACACTTTTGTTCTGGACAGGCGAGTTTTCTTGTAAGCATGGATGTCTGTGCATGCCGTCATTTCTCGTCAGAACAAACAAATCACCAGTTCCCTATGAAAGAAGAGCAGTCTGATGAAACTGGAGTCAGTGGATCTTCACATATGATGAAGTCAAAAGTAGGATTTTTCCTCCCAGTAGATATTTTCTCTGCCTCCTCTCCTTCTCATTCACAAATGTTCAACTGCAAGATTGGAAATATTTGTTCATCTCTGTTCTCAGATCCTCTGGCAGCAGATGGATGGAACCTGATCTGGTTTCTTCAGCTGCAGAACATTTTTTATCACTTTGCATGGCACTAAAGCTGCATTTTAGGAAGAACTTCAGCAAAAGACTCCAAACGAGGGGGATCTCAAAGTTTTCAGCATCCTCCTTCATGCCCTCCTGCTTTAGCAAATAAATGAATAATGAGGCGTGCCGCTGCACTCTGTGGCAGGCTGTTTTTGGCTCCTCCGTGCTTCTTTCTGGAAACCTTTCAAGCAGATGCCAGAGGTGAACTCCTGACCCGTCGCTGCTGCCAGAAGGAATTAAAGCTGCTGGAAGGTGAAGAGCGGGGGCAAACAGAAGTCCTGTGTTTCCCCTGCCTAAGTTCACCCCCTTAAAACAGCCCAAAAATCAGGCAGACTTTATGGCTGCCAGATGGACTGCCTGTGAATGAGCCCCCACCTCTGTAAAATGATGACCAGCTGACCCCGCCATAAACCTGACGTCCAAGACATCCAGGTTCCCAACGCTACTGAAGACACCTGAGGAGGGCGCCCCACATCGCCAGGCTGGATCTCCATGTTTGTCATCGACACCCCCACCCTCCAAATCCATTCCACAGTGCCCCTTTACAGGGGAGTTCAACTTTGTCAGAGTCACAGAAGGTTCACGACCCCTGTGACCCAAAATGCCACATTGACTTTACGGTCTGGACGACTGTAAGGGGGTCGGGGGTGTGGCCTTTGGAAACTCCCTCTGCAAACACCATTTTTACAAATAATGGAGGGAGGGGCACTTAAATGCACCAGACGTCCTCTAATCGGCAGAAGCCTCTTCCACACCTTCAGCTTAATGGGACGGTTGGGGGAGTAACAGTTCACACAACTTCAACATGAAAATGGAGGGTTGGTTCTCGCTTCTCGTTTATATTTCTTTAAAAATTACAGCAAAGATTTTGAATGTACACAAATGCACACACACACACATTCAATTCACTTCCATTTGATTTATGTAGCCCAATAACACAACACAGTTGTCTCAATGGGCTTCTCACTAGTCAGTCACATGCACACAAATCGCACACACACACTGGCCACTTTATTAGGCACACCTGCCTAACTGCTCGTTTGCACAGATTTCTAATCAGCCAATCGCATGGCAGCAACTCAATGCATTTAGACATTTAGACATGTAGTCATGTTGCAGTTTAAACCGAGTATCAGAATGATGAAGAAAGCTGATTGAAGTGAGTTTGAACGTCTCATGGTTGTTGGTGTCACACGAGCTGGTCTGAGGATTCTACTGGGATTTTCACCCACAACCATCAATGGTTTACAGAGAATGGTCAGAAAAAGATTAAATATCCAGTGAGCAGCAGTTCTGTGAGACTGGTTCCAGCTGATGGAAAGTAACTCAGACAACCACTAGTTAGAACCGAGGTCTGCAGAAGAGCATCACTGAACGCACAACACATCCAACCTTGATGCAGATGGACTACAGCAGCAGAAAACACACTAGTACCACTGCTGTCAACTAAGAACAGGAAACTGAGGCTACAATTCACACAAGATCACCAGAACTGGACCATAGAAGATGTTGTCTGGTCTGGTGAGTCTCCATTTCTGCTGCCACATTCAGATGGTAAGGTCAGAATTTGGTGTCAACAACCATCATGGATCCAAAATCTGTGTAGTTTTCTACAACGGTTTCTTCAGAAGGCCTGTCCTGTCCTCTCTCCTGTCCTGTTAGCTTACAGCCCTTCACACCCCCACCTAACAAAAATGGCGAGCAGAATCAGAGTTATCCAGCCGTTGACTTTTGGTCCAGATTCCAGCTCAGACGAGGACGATCATGGATCCATTTGAAGGTGGATGCATCAGAATGAAGCAGAGCAGGGAGCTTGTAGTCCCCCAGTTATTGTTTGTACTAACAAACACAAGCGTTTTCCAACTGCATTGTTCTCCTAATACGCCAAGATTTGAATAAAGACATCATCAGAAATGCAGTGTTAATCTTCATTTTCTGTACACGTGTCCCAAATTTTCAAAGGAGTGGATCTTTAAGCTTCTTCATGCTTTCACAGCTTTGAGCACATACGTGATGTGGGAGGAGCTACAATGACATGTCAGAAAAAACTGTTTTCTACAACTTTTACTAAGACTTTTTAGGAGGCTGACACTTTAAGGTTTTGATGCTGCTGCATGCGCTTGGCAGACACCAGCAGACAACCCTGTCCTAGTTTTCACGCTGACCTCGTGGGTGTGGCTGGTGTAAAAATGTATTACAATTTTAAAAAAACACTTAGTGAAAGTGAAAGGAAATTCTTTAAGAAATCAGGGCGCATCAAGACATGAAAACATCAAAATGCTGGCTCTGCACCATCACCTCTGCGGGGTCATTATTTTAAACAGCTTTTTGCATCATTCAGTGAAAATGCTGTCGGAGTGAGTCCACTACACACCAGGATCCTCCAGCAGCCCTCCCCAGACCAGCTAGCTCTCCTCATTTCCCTTTTTTCCTCTCACATCTGGAAAGCAGGACTGTTTTCCACGACGCACACACACAGACACACAAACGCAACAGACGCACGCACACAGACACACACACACACACACACACACACACACACACACACACACACACTGATGTCATGCAGCTTGTCCAGCCTGATGGGAAGCATATGAGCTGAGAGAAGAAGACGAGAGGAAGGGGTTTTGTTGCCAGGAACCGACAGAACTTTTCCAGAACTTTTCATCTGCAAAGCAGCAGGTTTTTTTCTTCTGCTGCAGTTTAATTTCAGCTTGTAAACCATGAAGGTTTTACTCTGCTGCTTTAAACCGTCGCCTCGTCTTTTTTCAGGAGGAGCTGCTGGCTCCCCCCCACAAAACTTTAGTGTTTGGACCTCTCCCTTGCAAAGCAGTGCTGTGGGGGGTGTTAAAGCAATCTTGGCTGCAGCAGGGTGATGTGCTGCCTGCCCCCCACTGTTCCCTGGCACAGCCTGTCTTTGCTGCTGCATGAGCTGAGCCAAAGACTCCCCCCTCCCTTTATGCTTGGGTTGTTACCACCATCAGTAAAGACAACTGGATTCATTTTGTGCCTGAGATTTTGGCAAAAGTTGCACTTGTTCTGTTTATTTCCTCCTTGTTTTCCATTTGCCTCATGAGTGGAGCCCCCTTCTGACAGGAAAAGGCCGGGGCGCCGCAGTCCTCTGGAAGCAGCAGAGTGAGGGGAATTGTGCGTACTTTGCAGTTGATGCATAAGCCCCTTCGTGCTGAGGGGTGATTACCTAGTTTTCTGCGCCACTAATCTGAAAAGCAGCTTGGAGAGTTTTTTAAAGACGCAGCAGCGGTGGCGGCCTGTCCTCTCTCCCCCAGACTCAGGAGGCTGCAAACCATAAAGAGGCGTAAATACTAAGTTTACAGATCCGCCTGGTGAAAAGTCACCTCACTCCAGCTTCAGAGAAGCAACACAACATTTAGACATCTTTGTTGGGTTTGTATACACTTCAGAGTAAATAAACAATTCTGTTGATTCTTGGATGCTGCTCATGCACTTGCTGCTGCAGACTCTTCATCACATCTCATGCACTTGCTGCTGCAGACTCTTCATCATATCTCATGCACTTGCTGCTGCAGACTCTTCATCACATCTCATGCACTTGCTGCTGCAGACTCTTCATCACATCTCATGCACTTGCTGCTGCAGACTCTTCATCGTAGCTCAGGCATTTCCTGCAGCATAAAGTCTATGTATTTTCACACACACAACCCCCAAGCAAAGTGACAAAAAGCCATCATTGGGCAGTAACACGAGAGGGCAGTGCAAGCAACGGTGCTGCTGCAACTGTAAGAAAAGTTAGCACTGAACTTACACTCAAAGTCAGTTGACTTAATTCCTTAAATACAAATAATTTCTCATTGTGTGACCATAGCAACAACATAAAGAACTGCTTGAGCAAAAATCATGCTTGGGAACACAACTTTCATGATCACTTACTTTCAAAATCAAAATTGTACTTTTGCCACGCTTTAATGTCATCACTGCAATGCTTTTCTGACAAGATTACATCACATTCCCAAACTACATTCTGCTGCTTGTTGTTGTTAAATCGGTGTCAATGTCCTGCATTGATTACAGTTACAGTTTAGTCTGACATGGTTCATTATTGATTATTAATTCAAATTTGTATTTATGAACTTTTTCTAAATAATTTGTCATTTCCACTGTACAGATGTTATTTAATGTGGCGTTACCTTAAAAACACCAAGACAAACAGAAAACAGATTCACATATATTTTATGCCAAAATAGATTTTTGCAAACGGAGAACAATTCTGTAATTAAAGGGATGTTATTGGTTCTTTTCTGTACAGGTTTCATGAGATGATCTAAGGATTTCTGTTGTTCTTTTGTTCAGACTACTTTGTCTTATATATTGAAGCTTAAATAACTGGATCTGTTATCAAAGACTAACTAGTTCAGATGAACAGTAAATGTCTAGTTTTGTCCTCTGTTTTTCACGTAGAGGCTTCTTCAGCTCAGCTGTGGTCAGAACTGCTGTGGTCAGAACTGCTGTGGTCAGAACTGTGGCCCGGATTCTTCATCACATCATTCAGGAGCGTGCACAGTGAGTGACGATGCCCACTGAAATGCTGTGCTCAAGAGCAGCACAGAAACTTCTGGAAAATCATCAGGCAACGACATCTTTTGTTGGAGGAACCATTAGAGCCAAAGTAACCCCAGCTCGTGATACTCCCACCGCAGGCAGCATTGCTCACACAAAGCATGACACCCCTCTTCTCGTCCTGTTGCCTCCCATTTCCCTGCAGGATTTAAAAGAGGACTGATAAAGTTCATTGAATTAAAGTCAAATTGGATCCATCTGGACTCAGCAGATCACATGACTGACTAGATTCTCTCCTAAAGTGAAGCCTCAGTTTTGGTTTCAGCTACTGAGGGGGAAAGTGGAGCCTCTGCTCTGGACTGAAGGAATCAACTCAATTCTAAATCTCAATCTAAACTTTTTCAGCTTCAGAGCCTTAGAGAGCCCCAGCATCTGTTCAGATGTCTCATTTCTCTAAAGCTTCTCCAAATTCAAGTCCAGACTTTTCTTTTTTATTTTAGCAGACCGTGGAGTTCACCAAAACACCACATTCAGCAGCAACACCGCCTCAGTTTGCAGCTTTGTGCTTCTCAGACTGAAGGCTGCCAGGAGATGGCCAGAAGGTCAGAATTCATGTTTAGCTTGGAGTCTGCAGGTTCTGCCTGTTCCCGCAGGAATCATTCATCTGAACCGCAGCAGGAATCAGACACCAGGAAGTGTGTGTCACTCCGCACGTTTAGTGAGAAATCTGAGGGAGTGCCCCCCCTCAGCCCCCCAGGGCCCACGTGGTAGCACCTCTTGACTCCTGGGCTGGATAATTGCCGACCTCTGTCACTCTAGGTCTGCTGACAAGAACTTTCTGTGCTGAACCACTAACCCTGTCTGCTTTAATTAAAGCTGAAAAATGGACACGCCTGCTGCCGTGACACCCCCCCCACACACACCCACACATTCTAAAAGGCAGATGACAGAGGGCTGCCTCTCAGCTTACAGGGAACACGAGCAGGTGGGCCGACCCGCAACCAGAGACGTAAGGCTGTGCAGAGGGATGGAGGCGAGCAGGCGCCTCACCTGGGATCCTGAAACAGACATTTTCCTTCTGGGCCTTCTGGGCTCAAGGGTCTCCAAGGTCCCCCAAATCATCTGATGATCGGCCGATTTCAGACTGCCACGCTCCAGCCACACCCCCTGTCCCTGTGCTGCTGCTCCTTTGCCACCTTCTGATTGTTAGAAATCGTACAGTAGAAGTGCAGGCAGTCAATGAGGGATGTTGATATTGGCCGGGGCCCGGCGATGACCGGATGACAATCTGGCAATCCCAGCCACCGTGGACCCCCGGGCTACTCTTCCCTGTAATGCTCCACGTGTCTGTGAAGACACACAAGCCCCCCTGCACGCCGCAGCTCTGAGGCGCTCCATGCCTCCTTTTTTTGCAGTGGTGAGCCCAACCACTTTCCAAACGACATGGCTTCAATGCTTGGTGCAGAGCCATTAGAGTCGTACTTCTGCACATAATGAAGGTAAGAGATTGAGGGCGGGTTAAAGGACGCCTACATTTACATTATTTACTGACTAAACCTTCAATTTTCAAAATCCCATTCAGCTAGAAGCAAAATACTAACCTGGCTTGGTCTGCCAGCCACTGGGGCCACGGCCGAGGAGCAGCAGTGGTTAGACCACCCTACAGATCAGTTACAGCCAGCTAAACTGTGACATTCAGACAAACGGCTAAAACTAAACGACACTGAACTGCACCAAAGTTCATCTGCAAGTGAAAAGAGACCTTTGATGTCAAAGCACCAGAGACGCCTTCTTCCGTTTAAATCAGGGTTGGGGTAAGCTTTCACAGCCGCCAAACCAAGGGACTCATCAGAGGGAAGTGGATCAGTGCAGTGCACTTCTGCTGCGTCTCCTACAGATGAGTGCAGCAGTACTATTAGCTGAAGTGTGGATCAAACACATCCACCAGGTCTAAAAATATGAATGGGTTTTAAATGGAGTGCTGCCCCCCACCTCTCAAACAGGAAGCAGTCTCACTCGGTTCACTTTGTCCCAGGCAGCCTGCATTTCCTCGCCAACATTAGCGCTGCACTCGGGATAATGTAAGAGCGGCACGCTCAGAGGCGCGCATTAAGCAGACACACGCCAGAGGAAGAGGACGCTCTCTCACCGTAATGCCCACTCATAGAGAGCGAGCGGGGGGGGGGGCGTCTGCCACCTTAAAGCACTGAGAGGCAGAACCCATTATCGCTTCCTCCACCCTCCCCAGCACAGAGGTGTCTGACTGTCTGCCTCCCCGCTGTCACACACTAACACCCACACTAGCACTAACACACACGCTAGTACTAACATACACACTAGTACTAACATACACACTAGTACTAACAATAACATACACACTAGTACTAACACACACGCTAGTACTAACATACACACTAGTACTAACATACACACTAGTACTAACAATAACATACACACTAGTACTAACACTAACACACACACTAGTACTAGCACTAACCTACACACTAGTACTAACACACACACCAGTACTAACACTAACCCACACTAGCAATAACACACATGCTAGTACTAACATACACACTAGTACTAACACACACACTAGTACTAACACTAACACACACACTAGTACTAACACTAACACACACACTAGTACTAACAACAACACACACACCAGTACTAACACTAACCCACACTAGCAATAACACACACGCTAGTACTAACATACACAATAGTACTAACATACACACTAGTACTAACATACACACTAGTACTAACACACACACCAGTACTAACACTAACCCACACTAGCAATAACACACATGCTAGTACTAACATACACACTAGTACTAACATACACACTAGTACTAACATACACACTAGTACTAACACACACACCAGTACTAACACTAACCCACACTAGTACTAACACACACACCAGTACTAACACTAACCCACACTAGCAATTACACACACACTAGTACTAACACTAACACACACACTAGTACTAACAACAACACACACACCAGTACTAACACTAACCCACACTAGCAATAACACACATGCTAGTACTAACATACACACTAGTACTAACATACACACTAGTACTAACATACACACTAGTACTAACACACACACCAGTACTAACACTAACCCACACTAGTACTAACACACACACCAGTACTAACACTAACCCACACTAGCAATTACACACACACTAGTACTAACACTAACACACACACTAGTACTAACAACAACACACACACCAGTACTAACACTAACCCACACTAGCAATTACACACACACTAGTACTAACACTAACACACACACTAGTACTAACAACAACACACACACCAGTACTAACACTAACCCACACTAGCAATAACACACACGCTAGTACTAACATACACAATAGTACTAACACACACACTAGTACTAACACTAACACACACACTAGTACTAACACACACACTAGTACTAACAATAACACACACACAGGTACAAACATTAACACAGACACTAGTACATGAGTACTAACACACACACTAGTACTAACAATAACACACACACAGGTACAAACATTAACACAGACACTAGTACATGAGTACTAACACACACACTGCCATAGGGTGAAGTCAGGCTCTAGAAGGGACTTTGCACGGCGCGTCTGCCCACGCCCTGTTTGTGTCAGGGCGCGTGCGAGCGTGCACGTGAGTGAGCTGCTGTAAAGTTGAGCGTTTGTGGTGAAATTTCTGCTCAGCAACAATATCAAGGGCAGCTCATCCGTGTTTTTGCTCTTCCAGATGGAGCCGAGGCCTCCAAAAGGGGCTCAAAGTTCATCAGCACCACTGTGCAAAGGCGCACATGCGTCTGCACGGCAAATAAACCTCAGCTTCAGAGACGAACACACAGAGCTGTTCAAGGCAACAGCAGTCATGAGTTTATTTCTTCAAAATATTGTCCTAGATTGTGGCTAAACCATGTTTACTCTGCAGCGCCATTACCCAGGAGACTCATGTGAGGCCGATGTTTCCCTACAGAGCAGCCAGACAACTCTTTCCAGACCTTTTTACATCCAAAAGAGGAACTCTGCATTTCTCCTCTTCACTACCCACAGTTACCAACACTGTACTTTCTAATCTTTGGTTACAGTCGCCCCATGTGAGGGATTTTCACTAATACCAAGCAGGTGAAGTAACTGCAAAGAAAAAACGAAAGTTTTTGTTTCATAACTCTGTCTGGGAAAATCTTGGGGATTTGTGCAAATAGACGCGCTGGCATCCCTGTGGGATAAGAAGGTGTTATTTGCCCAAATACAGATGCCATTGCAAATGCAAACCTGCATGGAAATGCAAGGAAAACATGTTTTATTAATTATTTCTGCTA
This sequence comes from Oryzias woworae, assembly GCA_016861445.1. Classification (NCBI taxonomy): domain Eukaryota; kingdom Metazoa; phylum Chordata; class Actinopteri; order Beloniformes; family Adrianichthyidae; genus Oryzias; species Oryzias woworae. Next base: position 2,060,859 of record BOLG01001158.1, read on the forward strand.
AGTCCAAAACCAAAGCTTAGGCTCAGGCTGCGATGAGACGCAGACAGGAACAGAAAATAAACTCAAGTTAAAGTCAGTTACCTCTGCCGCTTTCCTGCATTAAACCTGAACATGACAACAATGAAAGCCTCAGAGAATCAAACAACAAACTTGCTTCCCGTTTGCGAGGCACAGTGAAGGCAGCGCGGCGTGTTCTGAGAGCCTGACTGCGCTTTGTCTCGATCAGGACTTTATGGAAACATTTCCACTCATCACCATAAAGTTTAACTGTGTTTATTTGATCCATGCAGATTAGTCTTTGGCTGCTAATGCGTTGAGCATAGGTTGCCAAATGCAGGCAATGACAAACCAAAATGTCTGCACAGTGATCATTAAGGGGGGGCAAAGGGAAGCGTTACCACGTGGGGCCTTTTCAGGTCCAACAGGAAACTTCCTCCCTCTGTTTTCTCTGCTTCCTTTGCCAGACTTTTGTTTTTTTAGCCGCGCAGCTCTGTCTTTTGGACGTGAAGGCTGAGGGCATGTCTCTGAACAGGAAGCTGCAGTTTGCCTTTGTTTTGATGGGGTGGGGGTGCTTTTCTATGTATGTTTGCAAGGCCAGAGCACAAAGAGGCCTTTTGGTGGAGCTTGGCCTGCATGTGCTGGCGTTTTCCACTCCAGAGTTGGACATTTTGTTCCACTGGTGGACTCTGGGAGAGCCAAGTGAAAGGAGAGTCAGGTCACATGGTTTGCAGAGGGAGGGGGGAGGGCTTGGAGTTCAGAAGCTTCGGTAGGCCCAGATGTTCTGCTGCTCAGAGCAGATGTTTTTGTTTGTTTGTCACAGAGATAAGCGAGCACGTGGACCGGCAGTGTTTCTAAAGGGACGGTCTGTCACCTCAAGGGTGCTCAGAGAAAAATGGGAAGTGGGAGGAGCCTTGTCTAGGCTGAGGGTCATGTGACCCAGGCTGAGTGGTGTTTTCCACGGATGAGTTGCCCCAACCAGGTCACATGATAAGCTGGGCCCCCAGCGGGATAAACTCTGGCATCAGCAGCCTCTGTGACCCCCACTGATGAACTGTGCTCCAGCAGAGCGACAACAGGAACGGCCTGCAGACAACATTTACACAAGCAGGGTTTGTGGAAGCGTTACAGCATCGCTGCCACTCCACCGCAGTCTTTTCCAGAGGCTACAAGCAAGGCCGTCCCCTTTCAAGAGCAATGCAGCAGAACCTGGAAAGAACTGGGTACGAACTGGTCATTCAGAGCAGAGAAGTGTCCAGTGTGTGCGACGGGTCAGTTCCCCTCTAAGACACATATTAGCTGCTGGTGTTTCCCTCTGCGGTGACTAGGTGGCTATGGGGTCATTCCTTTGCTCCTACTCGCATCCACACAGAGATCTATCATTTCATTACCCTGCCAGAGAGGAGGGAGGAGGTCCTGGAAGTATCTCTTCCAGCTCACAAGAACAATGAAACCTGGACAGAAGAGGCTCTGGCTGTGGACGGTGCGCCATCGCTGAAGGACATCCGGGCTTTTCCAGAGGGATTCTCTTAAAAAACACACTGCCGTTTTTTTTTTTCCTTTGCTCTGCAGTGTCACTTCACACCCAGTGTGTGAGACGCTAGTGTGTCTCAGCTGGACCTGAGATGCATCGATCGAGGCAGGAAGTGGAATCTGATGCTTCACGGCGCTTCCTGAGTTGCACCACCGACGGAGGAGGAACCAGCGAGAGAAAACATGAAACAGAGGAGAGAAAAGGCAGACTCAACCCCCCCACCAAGGCCCTGTCCTTGGGCTGAGACAAAGCACCCGCCCCCACTTCCTGTCAGAGCTCTGGTTTCTGCTCAGCCAACCAGATACTTGAAACCGCCTTAGATTCCCAACTGCACACGGAGATGTGCAGTCTCGAATGCCCCCCCCAACAAAAAAAAACATGAAAACTAGACGGTCATTATGGAAGAAAGCAGACGAAGACAGAGAGAAGCGGGCTATATGAGAGTAAAGATCTGGACATTACCCCCCCCCCACCCTCATGATTGTAGCATCCATGCTGACCACTTTTCTCCCTGCTCTCATGTGATTTTAAATAAAAATCCTTCTGTGACCACAGAAACCCGCTTTGTCCTCCCAAACTGCACAGTTAGCATCACTGTTCTGAAGACCTTCAGCACAAACATTAGCTGCTGACCCCCCCCACCCAGACCAGTTTAGGTTAAAGGTTGTGTCTGGGGTTAAACCTGCTCTATGGGGTCATTTCCCCAGGTTTCCCGTGCATTTGGCTCCTCTTGGACAATTCCAAAAGAGACAACTGAAATGGTGAAGAACAGCGGTCCACTTCACCATCGGCGGTCAGGAAGCGCTGAGGAGCAGCGACGGCAGAGTCATCAGTCTGGCGCACCATGCAAATTAGAAGAGGGGCAAGGATGGGGGTGTTCAGGTATGGTTCAGCTGCAGCCCTAACCTCTGAGCGGGTGGAGATAATGAAAGGGGGCAGAGTCATAGCTGAGCGCTGACACGAGCGTGGCGTTTCTTTGAAGGAAACGCTCCACACGCTACCTTCTTCAGGGATCTGTAATTACAATAATTATAAGGCAGCAGGCTGAAGAGGGCTATTGTATGCTCTGCAGGGACAGAACAGGAGCAACTGGACAGATTAAGAATGCCTGGACTGCCTGGACTGGGACATATAGGATGGGAGGGGTGGGGGGGGCAAATGGACTAAAACAGAGGAGCGAGTCTGAGGCTTCCTCAACCTGAGAGGCGAGTTTCTCTGCCAGGAGGAAGGATCTCCTTTCAGTACACTGTTTTATTTAGCACCTGCCAGAGAGGGGCCGGCGGGTTCATTTAGGAGATTGGTGGCTTGAAGGAAGTGGGGTGGGGGTGGGGGGGGCTGTGGAGGATGGATGATCGGCTCTTTATGGGACTTCTTTCCAGCACCTCATTCCTTCCCAGAGTCGGGTTTGCTGACAATTTTGGTCCTCAATTCAGAGAGGTCTGCATCCGTTCAGGAACCATGGTGTCCATACAGACCTGATACCCCCCACTGCCCGCCCCCGCGCTCATTACAGAGAACTCTCATGGTGGAATACAACATTACAACCCTTTTATGAGCGTCTGGCAGGACACAGAGAAGATCAGTGATCAATGTTCAGGTTTGCTCGCTCCATCGTGGAAGCTCCAGTTTCATCCAGTTTAAGATTAACCCCCCACACCCAAGCAGGAGCAGCTAGACATGAGCGTGAGTCAGCGCAGACTAAACAGGACAAAAGATCAAAGGTGTTGTCTGTTGTGACGACGTTTCTCAGAAAGAATGTGCAGCCGGATGGTTCACTCCTGCGATTCTGAAATCCATCACCCAGAAGAGGCCGGCTCCTTCAGAGCGGCGTGTGAATGGACGGATCTGCCCTCCTGCGCCCCCCCCTCCTGACCCGCATAGAAAGCCTGTTTGTTTGGGTTTATTATTCAGTTTGCCCCGACATAAAGTGTGCCTCAGTGGAAACAGGGTCAGTTTACTGTTGCATGAAGCAGACTGCAACAAAAGACATATCTGTCAGTAAACAAAGAGACTTTTTTTTTGTTGGCTCCATTTTTAAAACCTGTTCAGTCAAAATCCTTTCTTATCATCCATCACATCTAATGTTTGGTATTTTGACATGATTTGGGAACCAAACAGACAGTGAAAGAGCGGGGCAGCCAGAGCTGTGCTCAAACAGAACCAAACGTGCCAGTATGATCGCTCAAGGAACCTAAGCCAGGTCTTTCATCGCTTCTAATGCTTTTTCCTGAAAAAAATGTTTTCCTGCCCATTTCAATGGGTTTTTGTGCTGCTTTAAGAAAAAAGTGTTCAGTATCAGTAAAGTAAAGTATCAGTACCCTCTTCAGTATCAGTAAAGTATAATAACAGCCAACAATGAATCCATTCCAGCTGGGAATGGAAAAGTGTGTATTCAGTAAAAAGCTTTCATTTGAAATGATCAGGAAGTGAACCATGGAAACCTGTTAGGACTTTCAAGTCTGATCTGAACATGTTCCTCCATCTCCCTAAACCGTTCCCAAAGGAGTGAACGGATCTGTTTGCCTCAGATGAAAGCACGAAACCGTGACGGAACTGAAGTCAGGAGAAGTGCATGAAGCTAAAGGACGCGTGCTCGTTGCAGGAAGCAGCGTGTCGTCCCACCTGATGGTTTGCTGCGCCGCAGCGGCTGTGACATTTCCAGGAAGGATGGCTGAACACGTGGGGGAGGAACGGCGTGTGGAGGAGGGGAGGGAAACAATGAGCAGTGGGGCATGGTTAAGGCTCTCTGGAACTGCCGCTCAACCACCGGTGAGGATGGGGGGGTCACCTCTATCTGTCCCACAACCACAGATCATCATCTGATACCCAGCATAAAGGAGGTGACAATGGCCTGCCAGTTCAACCCCCCATACAACCTCCTACACCACAACAATACTCCTGGGATCTGCTTTTCCACATGGCTCAGGTCAAGCTAGTGTGACCCCCAGCCTCACCCCCATCCCCTCAAGAATAAAGCAGGAGGAAAGAAAAGAGGTTTCTCCGGACACAGCCTCCGTTCAAACAAAAATACACTTCGAGCGCTTTCAGACTCGCCGTCTGCCTTTGGACTGACCGCCGGGGCTGACTCACCATCATTTCCACAGAGGGGGGAGCATCTGACGGCCCCGTCCCCTTGTAAGCAGAGAAAATCTGCAAGCTCTTCATGACCATACATTTCCAGATACATCCAAAAAAAACGATATCTTCCTTTTGGGAAAAATGTCAAAGCTTTTTGTGTTCAGATGCTTTTGAACATCAACAACACTACAACTGTCGGTCATAGTTGAACTGGTCGGCTTAGGTCATTTGAAGTTGATGTTGTACTGAAACTGCAGCTCAGTCTGCCGTGTAAAACAGCATCGTCCACAGATTCAATCACAGCAAAAAGGACCAGTTCCTGATTTTCTCTCTGCTTTTCTTTGGTGAAAATCCTTCCCATCAACAAAAACGTACAAACGGTGAAACTCCATAAATGCATTGTCCTACTCACACTAGGACAGAATCATTCCATACAAAGACAATATTTATCCTGCTTTTTCTAAATTAAAAAAATGTTGACCTGCTCATGAAGAATTGTTTTCACATGATGCGTGATGTAAGCTGATCAACAGAGTAATTTTTTTTAAAGAAATGGTTAACGGTCACATTTAAAAGGCAAGAAATCAGTCTCATTTTCTACACTAATCCCAGGAATGGCTCTAAAAGGATTATTAAATATATGATAAAATTATTTTATAATGAAGATATTGAATCTTGTGTGTAAAGATTATTACAGTTTGACAAAAACCTTTTAAAAAGAAGCCCAAAACAGTAAACCTGAAAGCAGCAAAGTTAAAGTTTGTGCTCTAAGCCTCCGCTACATTTGACTCCAGATTAAATCCAACGCGACTGAGCCAAAATCTACAGGCATTTACCAAATATCGCAAACGTTTCTTTTTATCTTATTACTGACATAAAACCCCACGGTTTTAACAGAGCAACAACCAATCAAAAATATTGCAATGAGCCATGGAGTAGAATCAGCTCCATTGGCAACTGCTGTCTCCAATCAGGAGTGAGCTTCCACTGAACGTGGCTCAGGAGAATCTGTTAATCAAACATTTTGGACGCTCGAGGTGGACGCCAGCGGGCACCACATACTCTTATTAGGCATCTGATTGGTCCGTTTAAAACTTGAATAACTTGCAATACAGAAAAAAATATATATCATTGAAAAGAGGTTTATCAAGAACATGTTAACAAACAAAGTATCAGAGTAAGAATGGTTATTCTGACAGATAATGACTGAGTAACAGTTGTTTATTTCTCTATATAGGTCTGTGGGATTTTGGCTTCTTGGAGCCAGCAGGGACTTCCTGTTTGGAACGCCAATGGGAGGGGTCACTCTGTCCATTCTCTCGTGATTGCAGGAGATGGGGGTGGGGATGGGAGCAATTTGACTGTACTGGAACTGAGTGGAACTCGTGCTTTCTCCTCCTACGGCTGATCTGTGCTGGCAGACAAAAAACCCACGTGGATGAGGCCTAAGGTCCACAAGCTTCTATCTGGGTTCATTCACTCAAGAGAGCCTGAGTTTCTGTGGCAAAGGACAAAACCTGCCCATTTGTGACTTACTCATTTAGGTTTTCATTGATGTGACGTCTGTAAATCTCAATAGCCACGACCGGACAGCCATCTGCCCCGTGGGAGTCTCAGAGCAGCACATGATTGGGCGACAGGTCTTCAAGAACAGCCAGGGCTGCATGGGTCCCATCTATATTTGAAGATAGGAAAGGTCATGTCCTGCTGGCTGTTTTCACAAATAAATGGAGGGGGGTGCTGCTGTCATGCTTAAAGAGGTCTCCAGGGCTGCAGCTGCTTGAAGTGAACCCCCAAACAAACCACTTCGTCTTTCTCGCCGGATGGAAACCATCTCAAGTTCAGCAACAACACATTTCTATGTTTAGTTCTGAATCTCTAACCCTGCAGGAACAACAGTTTATATTCTCGCATGGAAGAAAACATGAAGTCCGGCAGGTGCTATTGTCTATAAGCTCATCAATGTGCCTCTTCATTGTGCCGGTGTGGACACAGGAGTTTAACAATCACGACGTGAGCAGCTTAGAAGAACCCACACTCAGCACAAAGTTGCATTTACCTGGAAGAATGACAATGTCATTTATTTTCTCAGAGTTATACAGAGATTATACCACATTGAACATTTTTCAGGTTAATTAAACGATTAGGATAATACTCCAGTATGGTGTATTCCAGTCCAGTAGGACTGCAACTTGAGTTCTGGTTTCAATGGCAGCCTCCATGAAATGTACAAATATTCCTTTGCAAAAAGAAAATGAACCAAAATTCCAGATTTTTGGGGGAGACCTGAAGTAAAACTCCTCAAAACATCAGATAACAGGCTCTTTATGTCAACGCCCACATGGGTCAAAGAAAACCAGAGCTGTCAGGACCAGGCACAGGAATGTGTGAGAGGGGCTCTGACAGCACCATGTTCTTTTTTAAATATTTTAAAGCACCTCTCATTAAATAAACAGGCTGGCCAACAGCACCTGTAGTAACCCAACATCAATTTTGAATGGGCACAACAAGTAGTGAGGCCAAAGCAGCATGTGACACAGGAGAGGCCTCTTTTCATGCAACACCTGCATCACAGAACTAACAGCATCTCAAGAAGAGAGAAGATCTTCTGCAACCCAGAGGAGTCACTGAGGTCACATGCAAACATTTAGATACCAGAAAAGGTCTTGGTTTATATGGAAGCAGCCAACGTTTCTTCATCTCTTTGGTCTATTTGGTCAAACATCAATTAGTGCCAGGATATTGTTTGGTTTGCCCCTTGTTTTAAAGCCATAGCTACAATTTGCTACTTAAAAAGGTATTTTTTGCACACGTTGGTGTTTTTAATGAACTGAGTGTAAAATATAAAGAGTAACAAAACCATGCAAACATTATAACTTACATGTTTGGATTCTCTTCAATCAATCTGACTCAGCTGATTTGGTCAGAACCACAAATAATGAACATTCTGCACAACACCAGAACCAAGACCAGACAGCCCAAAGTTCTAACCAAGACCAAGACCACAGCACAAAGTTCTAACCAAGACCAAGACTACAGCTCAAAGTTCTAACCAAGACCAAGACTACAGCTCAAAGTTCTAACCAAAACCTAGACCACAGCACAAAGGTTTAACCAAGACCGATACCACAGCCCAAAGTTCTAACCAAGACCAAGACCACAGCACAAAGTTCTAACCAAGACCAAGACCACAGCACAAAGTTCTAACCAAGACCAAGACTACAGCTCAAAGTTCTAACCAAGACCAAGACCACAGCACAAAGTTCTAACCAAGACCAAGACCACAGCACAAAGTTCTAACCAAGACCAAGACCACAGCCCAAAGTTCTAACCAAGACCAAGACCACAGCACAAAGTTCTAACCAAGACCAAGACTACAGCTCAAAGTTCTAACCAAGACCAAGACTACAGCTCAAAGTTCTAACCAAGACCAAGACTACAGCACAAAGTTCTAACCAAGACCAAGACCACAGCACAAAGTTCTAACCAAGACCAAGACTACAGCTCAAAGTTCTAACCAAGACCAAGACTACAGCTCAAAGTTCTAACCAAAACCTAGACCACAGCACAAAGTTTTAACCAAGACCGATACCACAGCCCAAAGTTCTAACCAAGACCAAGACCACAGCACAAAGTTCTAACCAAGACCAAGACCACAGCACAAAGTTCTAACCAAGACCAAGACCACAGCACAAAGTTCTAACCAAGACCAAGACTACAGCTCAAAGTTCTAACCAAGACCAAGACTACAGCTCAAAGTTCTAACCAAGACCAAGACCACAGCCCAAAGTTCTAACCAAGACCAAGACCACAGCACAAAGTTTTAACCAAGACCGATACCACAGCCCAAAGTTCTAACCAAGACCAAGACCACAGCACAAAGTTCTAACCAAGACCAAGACCACAGCACAAAGTTCTAACCAAGACCAAGACCACAGCACAAAGTTCTAACCAAGACCAAGACTACAGCTCAAAGTTCTAACCAAGACCAAGACTACAGCTCAAAGTTCTAACCAAGACCAAGACCACAGCACAAAGTTCTAACCAAGACCAAGACCACAGCACAAAGTTCTAACCAAGACCAAGACCACAGCACAAAGTTCTAACCAAGACCAAGACTACAGCTCAAAGTTCTAACCAAGACCAAGACTACAGCTCAAAGTTCTAACCAAGACCAGGACCACAGCCCAAAGTTCTAACCAAGACCAAGACTACAGCTCAAAGTTCTAACCAAGACCAAGACCACAGCCCAAAGTTCTAACCAAGACCAAGACCACAGCACAAAGTTCTAACCAAGACCAAGACTACAGCTCAAAGTTCTAACCAAGACCAAGACTACAGCTCAAAGTTCTAACCAAGACCAAGACTACAGCACAAAGTTCTAACCAAGACCAAGACCACAGCACAAAGTTCTAACCAAGACCAAGACTACAGCTCAAAGTTCTAACCAAGACCAAGACTACAGCTCAAAGTTCTAACCAAAACCTAGACCACAGCACAAAGTTTTAACCAAGACCGATACCACAGCCCAAAGTTCTAACCAAGACCAAGACCACAGCACAAAGTTCTAACCAAGACCAAGACTACAGCTCAAAGTTCTAACCAAGACCAAGACCACAGCACAAAGTTCTAACCAAGACCAAGACCACAGCACAAAGTTCTAACCAAGACCAAGACTACAGCTCAAAGTTCTAACCAAGACCAAGACCACAGCTCAAAGTTCTAACCAAGACCAAGACCACAGCACAAAGTTCTAACCAAGACCAAGACCACAGCTCAAAGTTCTAACCAAGACCAAGACCACAGCACAAAGTTCTAACCAAGACCAAGACTACAGCTCAAAGTTCTAACCAAGACCAAGACCACAGCACAAAGTTCTAACCAAGACCAAGACTACAGCTCAAAGTTCTAACCAAGACCACAGCACAAAGTTCTAACCAAGACCACAGCACAAAGTTCTAACCAAGACCACAGCACAAAGTTCTAACCAAGACCAAGACTACAGCACAAAGTTCTAACCAAGACCACAGCACAAAGTTCTAACCAAGACCAAGACTACAGCACAAAGTTTTAACCAAGACCACAGCGCAAAGTTCTAACCAAGACCACAGCACAAAGTTCTAACCAAGACCAAGACCACAGCACAAAGTTCTAACCAAGACCAAGACTACAGCTCAAAGTTCTAACCAAGACCAAGACCACAGCACAAAGTTCTAACCAAGACCAAGACCACAGCCCAAAGTTCTAACCAAAACCAAGACTACAGCTCAAAGTTCTAACCAAGACCAAGACCACAGCACAAAGTTCTAACCAAAACCAAGACCACAGCACAAAGTTCTAACCAAAACCAAGACCACAGCCTAAAGTTCTAACCAAAACCAAGACCACAGCACAAAGTTTTAACCAAGACCGATACCACAGCACAAAGTTCTAACCAAGACGATTTTTGCTGGATTTAAGTAAGGTTCTCAGCTATAACAAGCACAAACCGTTACCAGTTCAAACGCATTTTATGGGTGACACAATAAATAGCATGTTAATGTCTAAATTTATTTTAAGAGAGTTATAAATAATAGAGGCAGCCTGCCATGCTGTCCAATTCAAGTTTGTAAAAAATATAAAGACTTCAGAACGTGTTTTTTTTTTTACCTTATTTTATTGCAAAAAAAATAATTTAGAATCCTTTGATAATTTTTTTGTTCATGTTTTGGTGAATTCACAACTGGTGTTGCATATATGTTTCTTATGAATAGGTTTTGTTTTACATTGCAGACAGAAAATAAAAGGGTACAATACAGAGCAACATTGGTTTGCAGTGATTATGCTAGAATGCAGCAAACTTAGCATGCTAATGTTTAAATGTTTTTAAATCTTTTGAAACCTGAGCTTTTTACCTCAAACTTCTGAGCTGTGAATAATAGTTGTCTTACTTTAGGAAACCATTGGTTAATTTAGTACCAAAGTCACATTTTGAATATTAAAGTTAAATAGTTGTTCCCAAACTACTGACCTAAACAACTGAAATGAGACAGATTAGCAGGAAGTTAGCTAGAACATGCAAAAACAACAAAACAGCTCAAATCCATGGTCATAGCTGGATTGTTACAGATTACAAACAGATGGAAGTGGATGCAAACTTTAGGTTGTAGCCATCTCTGTGCAGTATGTTGTTCTCTCAAGTTTTCACACTAGCAAACAGATGCTAATGATTTATGCCACGAGAGTGCCCTAAAGTTCATGTTAAACAACAAAAATCTAAACGCTTGGCACCTTTGGTCAAATCACAGCATTGGGAGGCCTTAAAGAAAGATTTCAAACCACTCTATGGTTTGCTTCAAATGATGGTTTCAATCAGTTGCGGTGTGACCTAAATGTTAGACTCCAACAAAAACCCTTTCTCTGCCTTCAAAATCAAACTGGGCAAATCTTTTCAAAAGTCTTTTTAAGCTAACAGCTTCTGGCAGGAAAAGAATCACAGCACTACAGTCATTTTCCACTGCTCCATCAACGGCTGCTGTTTGAAAAAAGTTCCAGACTAACACAACAAGCTGTGAAGCTCTGCCACCGCCTCTCCGTCGCTCTGGTGTTTCCTGTCAGGGTTGTGGTGGAAACGCAGACCGAGAGAGGCGTTCCAGAGAAGACACATCAAAAACCGCCACGCTCGCTCTTCATCTCACACCCAAACTGCTCCTCAAAGAAAGCTATGAGTGGCTCCTCTGCGAGGTGTTATTTCCAGAAAAATACGTTTATTTTTGCAAATAATTTTGAGTTTAGAGGAAGACAGATGAAAGAGAATCTGCAGCCTGCGTCAAGTCATTCATTCCAGAGGTGAACATGTTCTGCCAGCACACCTCCATCCTTCAAGTCAGGCAGACATGTAAATCTGCTGTTTGAAAGAGATGCACACCCACAGCAAAGCCGTGCCGCACTCTTACACAGCATGCTCACAAACTAACATTTGAAGAAATGAAAGTGCAAACGTGGGCCAGCTGTTGTCCTGCCCCCCTCCCCACTCAGACAGAGTCAGTACTGCATCAAGCATGTGAAACAGGACATGAGCTTATACCTCCTCTGGGAGTTCACTTCCTCTGAGCCCCTACCACCACACCCCCACCTCCTAACTGAAACAAGCAGCTTTTTCAGCGGAGGCCAGTAACCCTGAGCTCCGGCGTACATTGTTACATTTTAATTGGAGAGGGGTTTCTGCATTCCTGAAACTGCAGATCTGTAGGACAAATGTGACAAATCCAAACCACACTCATCTGAAGTTTGATATCCGTCTTTTTCCCACCATCAGATAAAAAAGCCACATCATGGCACAGACTGAGCATCTTCAAAAACGTTCTTATCATGTTGTAAGCTTTGACATATGTATGAACTCTTTGACATCCCAACCTTCTGGATTTTCCTAAAAGCTGCCTTCAACCCAGGGACTGCCAGGAAGCTTGTTTTCAGACTCAAAAGACTGTCGGCATGGAAACTGCAGCTGCAACTGAACCCTACAAAGATGTAAAAGGCTGAAGGCAGACAGATTACAAGATGAGACATTGAAGTCCCATTTCTGACCAACAGTCAGTCATATTTTCCCTCTTGTGGTTTTGTATGTTGAAGAGAGCCATAAAACCAGCACAATGTCTCAACAAGAAATCTCATGAAAAGGTAATAATTGTGTAGCAGACATGGCTCTACTTTGACTACACAGCTGTGATGACCGTGAACGCATCAGCGTGTCTGCTAAAAACCTCCCCCTGCCAGGCACCACAGCCTGGAAAGAGAGAAGGACATATCGCCTGTGATATCACCCAAAGAAAATCTCCGGCTCCAGCCAAATGAAGCCAATTCGTTTTCCAATATACGGGTGTCGCACCCCAACCAGTAAAGGTTACCCGATCACACCAGTAATGTGCAAACATTACGTCACTGTCTCTGTGTGACCAACGTTGTAAGTAATTTGATTTTGTCGTTTCAATATTTTAAACCTTGTAATTCATTATTTAAAAAAAATAAATGAAAGCTATTTTAAAGAGATCAGCCCCCGTCAGCACATCTGGACAGTTCTGCCTCTTTTACAACTGCCCGACCGTTTACACAGCAGAGAACTCCGTAATCACAAGAATTGAGGTTTTTCTCAACAACAGAGAGCTTCTCCCGACTGGATTCCAGCGCCGAAAAATAAAAGCATGTTTCCTAAATGCAACAGTGTATAATCGTAAATGTTGTCATTACAAACAATGAAAAATCTCAACAATACGTGACAGAATGACAGCCACCCGGTGGGTGAGGCCAGCGGGCAGCATCTTAGTGATCTGTTTATAACTTAAATAACTTGCAATAAAGAACAAATACCATGAAAAAAATATTACGATTATCAAGACGATGTTAAAAAAAATGTTTTAGAACAAGAACGGTTATTCTGACAAAGAGAATGACTGAGTAACAGGTGTTTCTTTCTCCATAAACTGGGATTTTGGCTTCTAGGAGCCAACAGATACTTCCTGTTTGGAAGGTGTTTGAGCTCAGTGGCCTGGTGGACCAGCGTTTGCACTCAGACAAGGAGACGACCAATTCATCTCTCAGCTTTAGAGGCTGGGTAAGAAGGGAGGCTTACACCACAAAATGGTTTCTGTGACTTGCAGCTCGCCGCTGCCTCTGGGATCAAATGTGGAGAACAAACGACCCACACGCTGGTGTAGGTCAACTAACAGGACTCTAACTTTTAAACCTTTAAAAGAAACAAACAAGATAACTTTCAGAAGACAGAGTTCCGTTTAGTTCAACTATTTTTAAATTCCAGCTCCGACTGCATACTACAAACGTTTTCTGTGAAGGAAATCTTGCAGAACTATAAACACCAACTAGAAGTTCAGAGTTTCTTCTTCCAAAAAGCCCAAAAAGCCTCGGCACAGCTTCACTGTTCTCCCATCATTTTAGCTGCAGTGGAATGCTTCCAGCAGGACCAGGAAACCTGATTTCCCTCCAAGTTTCCAGCAGTGAAGTCAGAGCCTGCTGTACAGACATGCACCTCGTTCAAGTCTGGTCAGGAACACCGTCATGTGACAGAGGAGCTGAGGGAGAGGCAGGTGTGGAATGTAAGCATGCTTTCTAATAACCGAGCGTCTGTCTAAGCCGCCATATGACAACTATTCCAAGTCTGTCTTCTGAGAAGAGACGACATCCTTCCGTCTGATCGAACCTGCAGAAACCTGTCTCTGTCTGAAGTTTGCAGCAGAAATCGGCAGCTGCGCTCATCTCACATCCTAATGCAGAAGGCAGTCATAGCCTGTGCCACCCACACGTGCACCAGCCAGAAACCAGAAGACCGCCAGGGCTGGAGAGACGGGCCCCAAACCAACAAGCCACAACTCGGAGGCTGCCGAAGAGGAAAGGCAGTGGGCAGCACCAGCTCTGACGTCAGTTAAGAGCTTTGAAAGAAGCGTCTGCGAGGAGGGAAGTGTGACAATATGACTTCCTTTGTCTGTCTGCATGCGAGACTGCAGCTCTCACTTCTGTCACCGCCACCCTACGCCATTTGAGGGCCATTGCCTGCCCCTCCAAGTCATTTGAGGGACAGAGTTCCCCTCTACATGCCATCTGGAGGCCCAGGACCCACCTCTCTACACTGTTTGTGGGCACTCAGCTTAAAGTAGGTGCTTTACAGACCCAGACCAATGAACATGGTGTTTTAGGTCTTCTTGTAGCGTTTCTCTGATGATGGAGGCCATTTATAACACCCACATATGTCTTTGTTTTCCTCCTCTAAGCTGGAATCTGGAACTGTACAACTGCATAGCTAATGTTGGGTTGGGGTTGTGAGGGGCTGTAAGTTAGCAGGGGAGCGTGTAAACAACCCACAACTCAGAGGTGAATTTCTAATGAACTTCTGCTGCTCTGTAGAAACTATGTCCAAGAAAAGGTCACAGAGTCTCGATGTGGCTAAAAACTGCCTCATCATAATAACCCAACTGGGTTGACAATACATCAAGACATGATGGGAGTGGGACTTTAAAGAAGATAGAGTGAGCCCCCTGCACCTCTCTTTTGAAGGGGGGGTCCACCAGCCTCTTTTACTGCGCATGCTAGGACTCTGGCTGCCCCGGGTCGGCCTCCCCCGCGTCCTGTGAGGATTCAATCAGATGGGAGGGAAAAGTCGAGCTGGAGTGGGAGGGGTGGTCCCATGTTTACTGAATGCTCCTCTTTGTTGGGAACATATTATGTTTCATCCACAATGCTCCTAAAGCCTGCCTCATCAGCTCCATTGATGTGGAACAGTTCATGCAAATGGCCCCCCCGGCTTTTCCTCCCCATGGGGGTTTGTGTGTGTGTGTGTGTATGGGGGGGGGGTCTATAATGGTGGACACCTCTGAGCAAACTCCCCACCTTTGACTGATGAGTTCAGAGCTGTTCCCCTGACCAACACCCATCCACCTCAGCATCTCTCCGGTTTACAGTTTTCCTGGAGCTGTTTGTTGGTGGATTACATTTACTGTAGGACCCCGAAAGGCTGTTTTAGGGAGATTCAAGGGGCAAATGATTGCTTTATAGCCACGGGGGTGGGGGGTGGGGAGGGAGGATGAAGCTTAATTACTAACAACCTGATGAGGAAGAGCAAACGGGGGCTGTTTTTTACAGTCTGCTCCAAACTCTCTGCTGATCTGTGATAGTCGTGTTTTCTGCTGCTTTGCTTCTTCATCCTGATGAAGACACGGACTCCTGTCTGTGTTCTCCTAACTCCCCATCTTTGCTTTGTGAGGGTCTGCTCAGGAACAGCTCTGAGGTCTCGGGAGATCCCTGAAGATCTGCAGCAGAGCGGATCTGCTGCAGATCTCTTTTCTGGGATTTCTGGCTTCAGAAAAGAGAAGTGTTGGAACACGCGGCTCACCCTGGATGAAGCTTTCCTTTTGTACTTGTTTGCAAAGTCGAACTTCTCCTTGATGTCGTCCAGGATCTGCTCCAGGCGCGCCTTCTCCTCTTTGCCCGTGTAATCCTGACTCAGGAGGATGTACGCCCTCCAGTTTGCGGAGTCGAAGCCCCAGTGGCAAGTCCTGTTCTCCTGCGCCTTGTGGCTGTGCACCACGAACTTGTGCGTGGGGTACATGAGTCTGCAGTCCATGCACTGGATGCACGCCGCGCTCGGGCTGGCGTACAGCTCCGGCACGAACAGGCCCTTGCACTTGCCGAAACACTCGTGGTAAACTTTGAAGCTCCTGTCGGAGAGCTGCAGCTCCACCGGGCCCCCGCCGCTCAGCTCCTTACTGCTGCGCGGCGGGAAGGCTCCTCCGTAGATCAGGGCGTTGCAGAGCCGCTCCGCGTCCGTCTTGGTGATGAGGCCGCAGGACGGCGCGGAGAACGGCAGGATGCCCATGACTTTGAGGATCTCCAGCTGCTCCGCTGTGCAGCGGGAGCAGTAGATGTGCAGCTCGTCGCACACGGAGTTGATCTGCTGCAGGCTGAAGTCCCGCAGCACCGTGTTGAGGATCTGCGGCAGACACAGCCGCTTCTCGCCGCCCACCACGAAGCAGGAGATGGTCTCGCCCTCCAGCACCGTCTCGCACCTCTCCGTGGAGCGGTCGGACGGGATGAAGAGCGGGCCCGGCATGACGGGCGGCGGCAGATGCTGCAGCGGCGGCTCGGGCTCCTTCCCGTCCTTCTTGAACAGGAGCTCATGCTGCCACCGGGCAGAGAACGCCGCCGGGCCCCCCAGAGAGATCATGGAGCTGAGGTGAAACTGCTTCAGAGTTTGCTGCAGTCCCGGATGAGGCTGGAAGCTCTGCCGGCTTACAGCCTCCATGCTTTCCCCGCAACTTTACTGATGCGCGGAGCTGCTGCTGACCGGGAGTCCCGAGAACGGATCCGCTCCTGAAGCTGGAAAACCCACCGCGTCCCGCACTGACCCGAACCCACCAGGCGCGTCATCAAACACCCGCTCCGAGGAGGGAAAAGTCCGGGACTTCACGGCTTCCCCGCCGCCTCCGAACGCCGCCGGACCGGCCGCTCCGTTGGGCAGCGCGCCGCGTGAGCGCCTCTGAGTCCCGCGCGCCTGTTTCCGCGAGCGGACCCGGGGGGGGGGACGATCCTGTCTGAGGTTTCTCTGCTGTCGAGGACTGCGCCGATCCGCTACGTGTGCCCCCGCAGTTCAGTCTGACAGTGCGGGGGGTGAGGTCTGAGAGCAGGCTGCGCGCGCGCCCTCTCTGCGCCGTGCGCGCTCACGCGCCCCCGCCCCCTCCGTGTTTGTGTCTGGCTCAGTCATTGAATCTCGGCCAGGAATGCGACTGACTCCGCAGGCACTGCCCCCCCAGGCGCGCACGCGCAGGAGCAGCACACACAGAACCGTGCGCAGCTATCCTCGTGGGGACTTTCACCGTCAAGCCAGCAGGACGTCCCGTTGACTTTGATCCATTTCCTCCTTTAAACTTCCCGAGCCGGCCCCCGCCCACACTCCCCGCGGTGTGCTGCCGTCCACGGGTTCCGGTTCTGGTTCTGAGTCGCACTCCAGATCAGTTCTCGGGATTTCCACCCCTAAACTCAGACTCCTGAAAACGGATTCTTTCCAGACACCGACTCCGTCCCGCACCAGAGAAGAACCCGGATGTTCGATACCTCTGCGGAAGATGAGCGGTGGACGCTGGTCCGCAGATGATGGAATGAAGATGGTCAGACTGGGTTTCCGGTAACACGCGCGCGCGCGCGCACAGGGAGGGGGGGTAGTTGAGACCAAATGAAGTAACGTTCAGATGTAACTTTCCTAAAGTCCTGAAGAGGAACCGGGACTTGAAGGTAAAATGAAAGCAGATTTATGGGAAACTCTGCGACTTGTATTTGGATTCATTTTAAATAGTGGAGAAGACTCGGTTTGAATGGATCAAAGCGCGAGTCAGGTCAGTGCAGGCATGAACCTGAGGAGGCTGTGATTTCCCGCGGGCCCTGAACACAGCAGCGCAGAGGTTTGTGTGTCTGATTCACAGCTGTGCAGAAGAAGGAGGATGGGAGGTGTTCAGCGAGACGGGCCACATTTAGTCCTGGAAGAGGACGTCTGGCTGCGGTTTGAGCCTCAGCTCCTCTGCTTCAGGGCGTCACGAGAGTTCATCAGGAGGCAGCAAAGCAGACAGATCCAGGAGGGCTTCATGCAGGCGTTTGCATCAGTGCACACACGGTCCGGAAACAGGCGCAAATGTTCGTTTAACATGTTCCGTTTGGTTTCGTTCTTCTCTACATTTCCAGACTTTGATGAGTGACAAGGATCGTTTAAAGTCACATGACCCCAAAGGGAGAAACAGTTCCCTTCGGGGTCATCCAGGACAAGCAGAGATGATGGAGCTCATCCTCCTCTCCTGTGGCGCCCCCCAGCCCCCCAGTGAAGCTACTGCACCTCCAAAGAAAACACGGGGCAGAAAGTCACAACAAATGAAACAAGAAGCCTGTTAGAGGAAAACTCCTTTATGTTGAGAGATTTTCTGTTGGATTGAGTTGTCTTGAAAGAGTTGTGGTCCAAAGCTGATTTGTTGTTGCCTTCTGTTTTGTCCCTCGTTTAATGCCTGGTTCACACTGGACGCTGAAGCTCCGTAAAGCGTCCGTTTAGATCAGGTTTAGATGCAAAAACATTGTTGTGTTTGTCAATCGCTGTGTTTTATTGTGAAAATTTGGTTATATTTTGAAAATTGACCAGATTTTCTCGTTTATCTTGGCGTAACTTCCTGCCAGTATTGACGCAGCGGCGCAACTACACCATAGGTCAACAGGGCGGCGAATGGAAGCGGCCTTCGTTCCGCGTGCAGTGTGAACGGGGTCAAGGTTTTTCATTGCCGCGTCTGCATCAGCTTACATTGAAGCATACATGTTTGAAGCTCATTCAGTGAATGGATGTTTCTACCAGCAGACCTGCTGCTGTCTTTCAGAACGGAACGAGCAAACTGGGACGTTTCCAACCTGCTTTCATGCTTTGTTTCCAGAATGTCAAAGTGACTCATGAAGTAGACTGCAGACATTTGAAGACATTTCTTGATGAAACAGAAAAACACAAGTGTTTCATTCAAGTCCACATTACCTAAAGGGCCTTTACCATAAAAAAATCAACTTTTGAGCTTTGAAGTGTATTCCTCACTATAAAGAACCCCAAAGCGGTATTTTGATCCGTTCATGGATTTTGAGTAATCCTCCAAAAACCACCACTCATAGCTGCAGCTCCTCCCTACCCATGAAAACGAGCAGATCCTCACTGTGTGACATAGACCAGTGAGAACCAATGAGAACACCTCTTACCAGGAAGGGTCTGCGCTGCAAGCTCCGCCCCCCAGGCTAACCCAAACACACATGCACTTTCTCCGCGGAGCTAGCGTTGATCAGCAAAACAACTCATAGAAGAAGTGGTTCCTGTTGATCTGCAGAGAAAACAACGGCTAGCTTTTTTACAATGTCTTTGAAATGGAGAAAATGTTTTTTAGACTGCGAGAGATTTCACTGTTTGTTCAAGAAGAGCCTGATCATCAGAAATGGTTGGAGTTTCTCTTCAGGAATGCGCCACAGACCAGCCAGCAACTTTTTCTCTGTGACCACCACTTCACAGATGACTGTTTGTTAACCTTGGCCCGTATCAAAGTGGATCGTCCGGGAGACTGATCCTCAGAGCTGGAGCCAGTCCAACAATCAAACCTGATGAAGATGCCAGACCTGTAAGGAAATCATACAACTAGCTGAGATTATGCAGTTTAAGCTAATGCTACACTTCCACACACGTTGCACATCGTGAATAAAAATTCCAGATCGGACTGTGGGTCAAGTGTAAGGCTCCACAACATGCACATCCATCTTTAAAAAAGTTCTGTGTTTGTTTTCATGAGCGGACACGTGCAGACACACTGAGGCCGGCTCTAGGTAACGTCATGATTTGGGCGTCACTGTTACGGCCGTGTTCCTGCCCAGTTTCTCTTCCCCCTGCTCAGGTGCAGGTTTTTGGAAGTCATGTGTTTGGACATAAAAGATCCACCACTGGAGCTCTTCAGGAGAGACTCTTCTTTCAGGGCTTCCTGTGAAAGGCAGATCCATCGCTGATCCTTCTCTGCTCTCCTGCATACGTTCATCAGTTTGGCTTCTGGTGGTTTTGCTCCATTTACATACACCTACATTCCCAGCACACCTTCAGGATTTCTGGTTGTTTGGGTGATTATGCTTCTTTAAATGTATTAAAAGTAATTAGAATGATAAAACCGGATCCGTCTCCCCTCTTATTTGTTACAGTTCAGAGCCAGTTGTAACAGTCACCCACAAGGAGCGAAAGGCGAAACCTCTCAAAGATCGAGTCGTTTTACTTCAGGGTGTGAAAAAGAGTCCACAAAAATAGCTCATATTTCATAAATTATTTGTTCTTCGGTGTGCCAAAGATATGATAAATATGATCATATTTATGGATATTGTTTCCTATAAAAGGCTTAAGAAAAACATGGTATCGGCCCTTTAAGCAGACATGAGAGGTTCTGGACCAGTTCTGGCTCTGCAGGTAAGAGGATTGCAGGTCTGTTCATTCCCAGCAAACTCAAATGTAGCAGAAATCTGTGCCTTTCAGGCTTGTTAAGCTGATGGCGACACATTCAGTAATCCAATCCAACACAATAAAGTTAGGAATTAGAGTGAATTTGTACCTGTCAGAGTTGGAAAATTTCTTTTGTCATGAGACTGCTTCAGCAATCCATCAAGTTGGGAAAGTTGTGTCCAAAATAATGGTTTTAGATTGTGAAAAAAGAAGATTAATAATCTAAAATAATTTTGTCCTTTTTAACACACAAGAAACAAAAATCCTTTCAAGAAGCATTTGTGAGCAGATCTTTTCTCTGTGACTGATGGAGTGATCTCGTCTGAAGATCTGGATGGAATTATCCATTTTCAGCTTGCAACATCACATCATAAAGACAAAATGCAAACATCTCAGAAATCCTTGCTTATAACCAGACAATAACAATGACACAGCGAATGTTATCAGAAACAATGACCAATTCTAGTCTCTCACAAAGGTTTACAGGCAGTCAGGTCTGTGGTTGTTCCATCATGATGAGAACAAAACGCTCTAAACCAAAACAACCTAACCCGACTAAGAGGAGTTTGTTATCAAGAGGAATAACAGCTGGTCCAGCTAATCCTCTGAATGTAGTGTAGAAATAGGTGGCTGCCCCTTCTCTCTCCATCACATGTAATCTGTTGGACATTTGACTGCTTTTCCACAGGTCTTCAGTTTAGCTCTGTGGGCAGGATTTTTCACTCCTCGTAATAGGAGGTGCTAACATCTCTCTGTACTTCACGCCCTCAGATGAAACGAGGCCTTCATTCTGTGGGGGTTCCACACAGAGACGGAGGGGAAGACAGAGGGAAAAATCCAAGCCTCCACTTTGGTCCAAACAACCCTGTTAGTGGGAATTAGAACTAAAATCTTGTGTTTTCCTTTGGGGATGTTTTTAACACAGTCTTCATTGTTCAAGAAAAACTTTCATCCAAAGTTTCAAAGGAGATCATTTAGAAACAAAGGGCAGATGGTGCAGTGGTGCACAATAAGAAGCCAAACATGCCAGCCTTTTGACCTGATGCTTCTGGTTTTTGTGTTGGGAGCTAACAGCAATGTGTTCAGATATCACCATGTTCTCTTTTTCTCTAACATCATGTGGTTTTATGATAGGATTCATCTGATCAGGGTCAAAGTCACCAGAAGGTCAAGTTTGGTTTTGATTGATTCTTCATCCTGCAAACACACTGCATTCTGCCTGCTTTCCACATCTACGGTTCCATTTCTTTCATTCTTGGTTTCTCTCCTCTCCATGTTTGACCTTTTCTGTGTTTCAAAGGATGCATGAGTCCAGCAGAAAGTGATGCACAATGTCTGCAGCTCAGCGAGCGCATGATGGCCATGACTCACAGTCTTCACCTGCCTCCTCATCACAGGGAACAAACAGCCAGAATCACTCCTCCGAACACGCGGTCGGCTGTCAGAGGAATTCATTCAAAGAGCACATTCAGAACAGCCGCACATTCAGATGAAGCGGCTCCCCATGAAAGGGAGCGCAGAGCTGTGATACACTGAAATGTCAGGCGTACATGTCTCCCACGTGTCTCACTTTTCCTTTCTTCTCATTTCTGACAGATTTTAGGCACAAACATGTTTGAAAAACTGCAGCTGTTCTGTTAACCTGCTTTTCAAGGTGAGAAACCAACATTTAGAGTTTCAGGACGCCGAATATTTCTTTCACAATCACAAGCCTTTCTGCTAGATTTGACACAGTATCTTGTTTTCACACAGTTTCAAGAGGACAGTGAACATCTCTGTCAAATGTTGAAAACCAAAACGTCCCTGAAACTGGAAGGAAAGTGACAGAAAACTTTGATGTTAAAGCGACACATTTCCTCAGTGAAGTAAAGCGCTGGGAACATCAACCATCACGAACCTGAAAGACACTAGTCCTCAGCCTCAGAGCATTCACAAACAGCTTTGTCAGCCTTCCCTCTCCGGCTGGTCCACATGGTAAACTGCGTCACAAACACAGAAGCTCCTGGTGACTCAGATGAAGGAGGCTGAGCTGGTGGAGAACAGCAGATCCTGACACTCCTCTTCACTCCTACCCCCTCATCAGACTCCACATGCAGTCTCTATAATGGCCTGCAATGGCTCCAAATTTGATCTGAGGGTAAGGATCCAGGATCCCCCCCACAGCCACACATTTTCATAGGAGACAACATTTGATGCTGTTTCTCAGTGAGGCTCTCAAAGAGTTCAGATGTGAGACTTAAGGCAGAGCCCAAAACAGACACAGACTCAGCTGGACAGAAAGATGTTCAATACGTATTTATGAGAAACACAAGGCTGGACCTCTGGAGCCTGAGAAGGCCTCAGGACCCTCCTGGCTGTAAACGGCAGTGGGTCTTTCACTCAGATGTTGGTGGTTGCTCCTGCTCTGGTGTTTTGAGTTGGGGGATGACATGTGAGGTCCTCCTCCAGTGAGAAGTGGCATCCAGCTCCAATCCAGAACACAGGGTCCAAGTCCAGTGGAAGAGAGTCACATAGAAAGAGTAAGAGGGTACAGGGCAATGGGAAAAAACTCACTCAGGCAGGGCAGAAAAACAAAAGGGAAATATTTCAAGAAGGCACAAGACGAATTAACAGGCAGGAGAAAAAGCAGAACAGCTCTTTACACTCTGGCACCAGGTGTTTTTCTTCAAATGCATTTCTGGCAGGCTGCATACTGGCGAGTGTAATGCTGCACCCCCAGGTGAAGAAAATATATACATACAAACCTAACTAAACTCTGAAAAACAGACCAGTTTGTCAGAGTAACTGAAGGACAGCACACCGCACTGCAACGTTCTGAAAGCACAAGGCATGTCGCACCAAAACGGAAAAGTAGAATCCCTAAGTCGCCAAAAAGCATGGACAAAACCTGTCTTTCAAACCTGAATTTGCAGCAACAAAAAAGAAAATGAGAAAACTGTTTGCTGTTCCCCACAATCACAAAGCCTGCTGTCATTCTTGCAAACAGAATGCAAACAAGCAGCTAGACCACAATGACCCAACCTCTGCCGGGTAAACACCACCTCCTCTCTACAGCAGGAAAAGGGTGCCCATGTGCTCTTCTTAATACAATTCTGACAGGAACAGTACAGTCTGCCCCTTTGCTCCCCGTCCCATTCCACCTGCCACAGCTTGGCAGGATAGTCCACATAAACTGTATCACTCTTGTCTACCCAAGACAACCAAAACATCCACATCGTCCTTTAAAAGGGACTCTTTTGCTACTGAGTCAGCAGCTTTATTCCCCTCAATCCCAACATGTTCCAGGACCCATAGAAACAAAACACTGCACTTAGAACATGCCTCCTCAAAAATACATCAAAACATCAAAGTCATGTTAAGATGTCTCTACGATGTATAACCAGCAGAGCAGATGACGAATCAGAGCGAATGATCGCACGCTCAGGAGCACAGTTCTTCACCCAGTGCAATGCCCACAAAATTGCCAACAGTTCCACTGACAATCTGTTACATGCACACTGATATCTTCCTGCAACCCATTACAAACACCCCAAAGCCTGTTTTATGAGGTCCAGTATCTTTTGACCCATCTGTAAAAAATCTGCACAGCGGCCCTTTGTCCCTGCAAAAGGGATTCAACCCGTTTACACACCAGCTCTTTATCTAGTCCAAGCAAACCAAGATGAACCTCCGGTTCTGGCAGGCGCCACATAGGCATCATCGGGCACACCAAGCAAACCGCACAATCTCTCGTCAGCCTCATTCCCACCAAAGAGTCAGCAACAAGGGATAAGAAATTAATTTTCTTCTGATCACCCCCAAACTCCCAGCCCTCATCAAGAAGACACCTAGCTGTCAAAGACCCCTCATATCCCGCCACCTTAGCTCAGTAATGCATCCCCAATTTTACACGA
The DNA here is from genome assembly GCA_016861445.1 of Oryzias woworae. Taxonomy (NCBI): domain Eukaryota; kingdom Metazoa; phylum Chordata; class Actinopteri; order Beloniformes; family Adrianichthyidae; genus Oryzias; species Oryzias woworae. The sequence goes on from BOLG01001158.1 coordinate 2,084,884, forward strand.
TGCAGACGCAACAGTAACTCATCCATTTCAACCAGCAAAGCTTGAATAGAGTTTGTCCTAAAAGCCCCACATCAAACCCTCAGAGCCTTCGCTTGGCTTTTGTCCAATGTAGCAAGGATTGATTTTGCAGTTGCCCCAAAAACTGGACACCCATAACCAAACACAGACCTGATCATGGGCCTATATATTACCTGTAGCATACACCTTTCCAGTTTCCATACACTCTCTAGTCATAGCCAGTCAGACTCCTCAAGAAATTGATTACTTTTTCCCTCTTCTGTGTAACCCTAACCGTATTTGTCCTCCAAGTCAATCTCTCATCAAACCATACACCAAGAAAGTTGAAGATCTTCAGCCTTTCAACGGAACAGGCATAAAGTGAAAGAACATCAGGATTAATATCCCTCTTGAAAACCAAAAATCATGAACTTCCTCTTTTCAGAAGAAATCTTAAAACCCCACGTTTCCGCTCACCGAACAATTGTATCCAAAGCCATCTGTGTTTGCAAAACCGGGTGGTGAGCATTCTTCCCACTTTTCCAAAAAGTTCCATCATTAGCAAACAGCCAAAATTGACATCATCAAAGATATCATCGATCATAATATTGAAAAGAACAGGACTCATGACTGCACCTTGTGGAGTACCATTCTAGACTTCAACCCTCTCCGACAACACAGTCCCCACTCTAACCTGTATAGATCTATCCCTCGAGAAATCTTCAATCCAATCAAACATTCTATCAGAAACCCTTCATAGTTTAAGCAACAGACCCCCCTTCCACAAGCTTTCATACGCACCCTCAATTTCCAGGAAATCTGCCAACCCAGCTTCCCTATTGATCATCACCCTCCTCACACCCCTGTCCAATGCTGCAACCAAATCCACTGTACTCCTCCCCTCCGAAACCGTCTTAAAAATGACAAAATATCCACTGCTTTCAGGAAAATACACCAACCTATTAGTCACCATGCTCTCCATCAATATACACACCACAGAAGTCAGAGCTACAGGTCTGTATGAAGATGGACATGGCGGATTCTTTCCTGGCTTCAGGATTGGAATCGTAACCGAATGTTTCCAGGACATTGGTAAGATTTTCATCTCCTAAATGTGCCCTAAGTATAAATAATGTCAGCAATTGATGCTTCGTGCCCACATCCAAACATCGTGACGTCAGATAACTAAGCCGATCCTGTCCTGGGGCTGTATTTGCCCCAGACAAAATAGCATCCTCCAACTCTCTAAAAGACTCAAAAGGGTTTTCCAACAATAGTTTTCTGGACTCATGATTTTCTGCGCTCACCCTCACAGAATCAGGAACTTCTTTAAAAACTTAACGTTTTTAAAAACTTTAAAAACAATCATATTTCCCATTCTTTGTCCTACACTCAACCTGGCACCACATGGAGGACAGAGAGGAGCTTAAATAGGAGGAGACACAGGTGAAGCGAGTCAGGCAATTAGATTGAATAGATTTGGCGGAGTCACCTCAGCTACGTGATATCAGCTCACACACAGTGAAAACAATAAACTGTAGTTTGTGTCTGTCATGAAAAGGGAGACTTTTCTAAGAAATCCTGCAGGTTTGAATCTCATGTTGTTTATTGATAGCAGAAGTCAGTCCCAGCAGGAGGCTGTTTGCTTGACAGGCTACATCTGCATAGATAACATGTTTACTTCCTTGGAATTATGCAGGGAAACGAGGGAGAAGAAAAATATGTTTAGCAGCTTAGAGGCAAGTAGATAGAAACGTTTTTTATTTTTAACAAAGCAGCAGAAGCTGGAAACGGTTTTATATCCACGTCTGACCTCTCTGAATGATGGTGCAGTCCAAGAATGCTGGTAAAACTACTGCCAAGGCATCTCTGCAGTCGCCATAGCAACAGAGCACAACAGAGCATCACATGGGGAAGTGCGACAGGCGGGTGGGTTCTTCCACAGGAGCATGATCGACCATGACGCCCCGTCCGTCTGCTCTGGTTTTCTGCTCTTTCACCTTTGTAGTTGAAGTTTTCAAAAAGGTAAACGCAGGATTGCCCATTAAAAGTGGTGCCAGGTAAAAAAAAAAAGACAAATTGAGCCAAACTTCTCAAGTTTTCCCACATTGCTCTCCACTAGTCTTTCCAGATTTCTCTGTGTGTTTTCCATTGCATCATTGCAGCCGCTCACTGTTGGTCTCTCTCTTCTGGCCAAAAGCTTAAGCCTCAGAAAGTCCCACCAGCACCATGACCTCAGTGTTCCAATGTGCATGTGTCCTTCAAAGCAACACAAGGCTTCACATTCTTGAATGACGTTACCGTCTTTGCTGAAGGTCTCTGCAGGTCGGACATAACTCTGCTAGTAATAAAAAATGAGGGCTCTGCATGAAACCCACAAAGTAGCAAACGCGGAACAGAAAGAGCTGCTTCTTCTGCTCTTAACCCTTTCAGTGTTCACAGACATTTAGCTCATGTGAAATCGTATTTTCTCTTTAGCATCAACATTAGCATACATTCCAACTTTTACCCAAACCTTTAGTTTCAATCAGAGAAACTTTTCAGCCAAAACTAGACAATAAGTGAAAGCTGGGAGATTTCCCCTTTCTATGTTGGTGCAGCTCAAATTTACATAGGAAATGTTCAATCTGCTGAAGAAAGTGAGCCGGCTGAAATGAAGCTGCATGATTAGGAAGATAAAGATGTAAACATTTTATTGGAATCCTAAATAAATGAGTTAAACAAAGCTTCAAATAAAGCCAAATGCGCTAAACAGAAAAGATGTTTAAGTTCCACTCCAATCATCTTACGGTCTTGTGTAAAAGTGTCAGACATAGTTTCTGCAGAGCAACAGGAGTTCATAGGTAATTCACCTCTGAGTTGTGAGTGGGACTGTTGGTGTGGAGTAAACCTGCCCAAAAATGAAAATGACCTCTTTTCCTTACTTTGACTGAATAAAACCTCAAGTACTTATTAAATGTATGTAAGTATTGATAAATGGATTACTACGGAATCGCAGAGCTGCCATAGAGTGGAAATAATTAAAAAAAACGGAATATCACATTATAACATGAAAACTTTATTGTTCCAAACATATAACTTTTTTTTGTTCAATATAATATCAAGTTCTTACAATATAATTTTCACGTTTAAACAATACACGCGTTTATCATGTTAGAACAAAAAACATTTCGTGTTCTTACAATACAGATATTATATTATTCGAACAATATAGTTTTCACGTTTGTACAATAAATTGTATAAGATAGGCTGTGTCTTTGTCGTTGTTTTTAATGGTTTATATGCACGGTCTACTTCCACGCTCAGCCCTTGACCGCTCAATCATTTCCGGTTCTGTTGTTTACATGGGAGCAGCATTTGGAGTTAACCAGATGCCTTTTGGAGCTACTAAGAGTCACTGTAAATGATGTTAAGCTCATTGTTCATCTTTACAGTAAAACACCCCAAAATGAAAGGCAAAGAGATTGACATTTTTGTGTCATCCTGCTTAGCAAACTTTGAAGAAAAAAAGTTCTGTCCTGGTTGAAGGAAAAAAGTAAGTGCTAATAATGACTTTTATTTGAGCTAATGCTAACTAGCATGAAAGACACATCTATTGATCACCGTCTTTATCTTTATGACCTGTTAGCTGTGTTTTCATTCCTCCACAGCAGAGCGTTTCTACATTTCTTCAATGTCATTTTCAGAGTCAGGTGAAGCAGTCTGACAGACGAGGTGACGGTTTGAGCAAGCTGCTGCCGCTCTATGAAGAAGGCAGAGGCTCCTCATCAGCTGGGAGTAGAACCAGCAGTTGTTCATTGAACAAGTTTTAAATGTTCTACGTTTCATCTCCAGAAGTCATGTGATCATACAGAACATGGTAGTGTTTTGTGAGTACTTGGTGTTTCAGGAAGACAAACTTTGCCTTTTTTTTTTCCAGTTAGCCACAACCGGAAATAAAAGAGCGGTCTTATTATAAACCGGAAATACATCACACAGCCCCGTGCATACAGTTCATTGTAAAGCACTTCTGAGAGAGGGCCGGCAAGATGGCGGACCAGGAGCATCCTACAATTTAAGATCCCCAGAGTTTGAGTGCCAAATCTTTGATAAGAAAAACAATAAATGAACCTGTAAGCAAATCGTTAGTAAGAGAGCCTGCCTGATAATTTGGAAAAAGGGTTACCTTAAATCCTACGGAAGTTCTCCTATTGAATTTCAATTCACTTATCGACTTAACCTGCTAACAGCTAGTGCTAATCGTCATGCCTAAACGTGATAAGAACATCAAAGGGAACGTTTTAATGGACTTGGAGGAAGATAATGCAGTCGCAGCACGCACATCTTTACAACACTCTCCTGTCTCGAGCCCTTTATCAAAAAAAAAAAAAAAAACAGTGGAGAACAAGAGGAGAAAGTTTCAAACGCGGATATACTGAAGGCGATCCACGAGCTAACCAGCAGGTTTGCATCCCTCAAACAGAAAATATGTAAAAACTCTGCCGACATTGAAACCATCAAGGAAACCATGGAAGGCTTGGATCATCAAATTAAAAAATATGATGATAAGATGCATGACATTGATCGTCGATTCTCAGCCCTGGAGCTAAAGACAGACGAAATGGAGCGCTACAGCCGCAGATGGAATCTAAAAATACTCAACCTCCCAGAATCAACAAACGAAACGGCAGATGAAACGAGGAAAGAAGGAAAGTTTTTGAGATCTTCGCTCAGATTGCTCCTGATGAAACACAGAGATTTGATTTTCTTGTCGACATGGTGCACCGTACAGGACAGCGGAAAGAAGCAAGCTCGCCTCGGCCAGTCATCAAACAGTTTACCATGCGGGTTTTCAGGCAGAGGATCTGGAGGGCTTCCATGGATGCTGCAATCATGAAAGAAAAGAAGCTTCGTCTCATTGAAGATGTGACTTTTTGCGAGAGACAAAATCAGAGGAAGATCTGGCCTCTTGTTGAAAAGGCTCGAAAAGAAGGGAAGAAAGCGACAATGGAGGCCAGGATGCCATCATTGACGGGAAGAGAGTTTCAGCTGAAACTCTCAAGGAGTAATCAAGATTTGGACTGTGGCTGTCTGAGTAGATAGATCATTCCCTCGTTAAAGGACATTTGTTGGTTCAGAGTTAACCTCTCCAGAAGGCACATCAAACTTTTGGAAAGTTGTATTTTACTTTAATCCCAGAGCTAGGTGAGTTCATACATTTTTTTCTTCTACTTTGTTTTGTTTTCTAAGCTTTGTGCTCCTTTTACACAATGACGAATTTCAAGTTTAATTCTTTGAAAATAATTTCGTTAAATGTTAGGGGACTCAGAGACATTACCAAGAGAAAAGCTTTATTTCTTTTTATCAGAAGTTAAGAACTGGTGCAAATATTATTTTTTTGCAAGAAACTCATTTAGATGACCTTGATACCAAATTTTGGAAATCTCAGTGGGGTGATTTGTTCTTTTTTTCACATGGATCACACCATTCAGCGGGTGTTGCTGTGCTCTTTAGTAAATTTACAGGTGATATCTTAGAAAAAAAAATGTTCTGAAGATGGTAAATGGATTACAATGGTTCTTAAGTTGGATAATTCTTTTTTAAAAATTATTTGTAACATATATGGTCATAATACTTCTTCTCAGGCAAAACTATTATCTGCTGATATCTACAATAGTATGCAGACCTTTCTAAATAAATATGATGATGCATTAAAAAAAGAAAAAAATTGTAAAGCACTTCAAGCTAGTATGAGAAGTGGTTTAAAAAAAGAAGTAAAGTTTGATTTGATTTAGTTACATTTCTTATTGAAAAGTAAAAAAAAAAACTGTTTTTTGAATGTAAACTTCTTAAAATAATGATCATATTTACTTATTAATAATAATTATCATTTTATTTAAGAAAATATTTGTTTTAAACAAAAAAAAGGTCTCGTAAAAACGTAATAATTTTTGCTTTGATTTAACTATTTGTTTCAATCAGCGTCTTTTGATTGAACAATTTAGTTTTTTATGGACTCAAAACTGTTTCCTGATTGGACAGAGTCAGAGGAAGACGTCTTTGATCATCCCGGAAGTTCCGGTTTCACAGAGTTAGCGGGGAAACCAAAGGCGGGGAAGCTTCATGGCTGAAAATTACTCCAAATCTAGGTTGAAACGTAGAAAGTTTTGTGTGGAAGAAAAGGAGATCCGGCGCGAAACAACCCCCCCAGGAGCAGCGAGGAGGGACGGTTCGGCGGAGTCCGGTTCCAGCGGAACCCACAACCGGTAACTCTGAGTCTATGCAGTCAGGGAAAGTTCCGTTTCGGACCGGAAGTGAGTTTAGGAGAAGCTGCCTCATTGGAAACGCATCAGCTACGTGAACCCCCCGCTTGATCTCCATCTGTCTGATCTTCTTTGGATCCAGTGTAAAGTCGTGATCATGATTGGGTCGCTTTCAGTCACGTGTTGTAGTGATGGGATGGACACAGCTCAGCAGATTCATCAGAACATCAGACCCGGGTCATGGTTTAAATGCTGTTGTACAAAGTGCAGACAGATCAATGACATTTGGATCCAAGAATCTGTCATTATGTAGGCAACACATTGCATACCTGATGCATGGTTGTGATTTTATACAAATCTACACACAGACTGAGATTTCCACAAACGCCTGGACTCCTCGGTCCGTGTTATGAACGGGTCAGGGGGTGGCCGCAGACCTCTTCTGCCCGCTGCAGATGGAGCGGACTGACAGCAGGTCCGGTCTGGCCCCTGTGGACTGGGGGGAACACACAGAGAGCACTTTTGGTATTATTGTGTACCTGCTGAAACCTCTACAGAGAAGCAAACAGTTGTCAGTGACATTCTATTGTCAGAATAACCATTCTTGCTCTGAAACCTTTTTAACATCTTCTTGCTAATCCCATTTTCTTTTTCTTTATTGCCGTCTATTTGGGTTATAAACTGACCAATCAGATCAGATGCGGTGCCTGCTGGCCCCGCCTTGAACGTTTGATTGACAGATTCCTCCGAGCCACTTTCAGTGGAAGGGGTGTGGACTTTCATCAAACTGTCTCATGATTGGCGACAATGGTTAATAGAAACGTTGACACAAACCAACTGGACCAATCACCGTTGACTGGCTCCAAATGGCTTTGCCCGGAAAATTGGCGACAGAATTGGCTTCATTTTGCTGGAGCTGGACGTAAGGCATTTTATAAGGGTGACGTCACACCTGCTCAGTCCAGTTCTTTATGTACAGTCTATGGTTTACATGCTTTCCCGCTAGCTTGCAGCCCCTCACACCTCCAAGCTAACATTTTAATTTACTCACTATTCTTCTTGAATGCTTTAACTCCTTTTTTAACATTGGTGTTTCCATTTCTTGGTCTGCTCTGACTTTTATTGCTAAACAGTTTATACATTTGCCTGCTGTACATGTTGTAAACTTTGTTTTTTTTGTTCATAAAATAAATGAATAATTAACCCTCTAACCTAACATTAGTGGAGCAACAAAAATGGCGAGCAATATCAGAGCGATCAGAGCTGTACAGATCTAAGGCAGATTCCAGTTTAGACAGGAAATCAAAGACGTGCCGGTACATGGGTTTATTTGTCTGCAAGTGGAAGCATCAGAATGGAGCAGAGCAGGGAGCTCGTGGCTGCTGATTCTAACAGCTTCACAACTGCTTTTCTAAAGAAACTGAGAAATACTCAGTTAGTTTAAGTCTAATTTTCTTAACATATGTCCTCCACCATCAGAAAAATGCTACAAGAACATGTTGAAAACGCCAAAAACACCATTTTCACCAGAGTGGATCTTTGGTGTGAGTGATGTGGACTGATGCTTAGTCAGCTAAAGAAAGCTCTAAAACCTGCTGCAGAAAGGGCCTAGATTAGCTAACAAGGGTCAAAAATGGTTAAAAAGACACATGACGGGCAGAAGAGCATTCAACCACCCTATTTCTTTTTTGGACAACCCCCCCCCAGACCATTTTAAGGACATCTGGGTGTAAACGCTGGAAAAAGCCTGCATCCTGTGGTGTACTATTCTGATGCGAGCGTCACAGAACCTCCTCCTGAGGTTTCTCACACGCAGCAGAGCAGCGTCCTCCATCAGGTCCAAACTCTACTTACAGTTCAGAACAGTCCAGAAGTGTTACTGTTGAGTGTTCTGTGCTGCAGGTTGCCTCTTCCTGCCCCAACGCGCTGGAGCTCCCATCAGCCCCCCCTCATTGCAAAGAGCGTGTGGTCCCTGGAGAGTCTGCAGGGGGGCTTGGTTCCTGACCTCCCCCCTCCTTCTGCAGCGGTACGGTAACACCATGTGCTCCACACACTCACATCAGAACCACACCTGGACTCACCTTTGCACTGCAAAAAATGGTTCTTTAGAAACAAGTCAATAATTCTTAAACTTTCAAACTATGTATAATATTCTGCCAGTGGGGCCAGAAAAAATGCTTCTTATTTGAAGAAAAACATCTAGTCATTAAAACACGTTGCAAGAAGAAATTAAACAATATTTTGAGAGTTTGTTCTGGTCTGATGCAGTGAGGAGAGGAGCGGCCTGTCGACGTTCACACCTCGCAGTCACGAGGTGGATGATGGCTGAGCGACGAGGAAAACATAAAGATGGAGAAGTTCTTCTTCTGATGAGGATCTTGGGCAGGGGTGTCAAACATACGACTTGGCGGGCAGTTTTTGTCCCACCAGACAGTTTAATCTGAGCCAGTCGTGAAAAGAAAGAAAATTAAAGTCTCTAGTCAAAGAATATTTCATTTCATTTCAATTATCATATAACATTCAGCGCCACCATGAGACTCACCATAAAGAAACGTTTCACCATTTGCAGTTAACTAACTATTAGCTGGACTGAAAAACAGACATCTGCATTTCCTGCTGCCGTGACGTCAGTGATGGAGCAGTGAAAGCTGGCTACCTTACTGCAAACAAGTTACTGCAAACATCATAACCATTTTCAGATGGAGAACTTGTGAACAAATGCATGCTGAAGAATGCAGAAGTCATGTGACCTGAAAAGTAGTCGACTTTTGCCAACATAAGTGTGTCAAGGATTACTATTGCAGATATGAGATCTCTCAGGAGACTTGGGCAGCGAAATGAAGGACATAACCAGTCATTTATTGATGAAAGCACCAACATCACAGATATTCCACAACTGTGCATATTTATTAGTGATGAGACTTTCTCAAACTCCTCAGAGTGACGGTCAATGTTCATATGATGGACACAACAACAGCTGATGCCAGCGCTCTCATTACTGCGCTGGGCAGTGTGAGAGAACTGGTCACATGATGTCCGTCTGGCCAGTGAAGAAGGTAGGTGTTGCCAGAAAACTCAGCCAGAAGGTGCAGGCAGCCAAAGCAGGAAAGATTTTTGGACATTTAATTGTATTTTACATACTTGAATGACATGAAATGTGTTGCTTCTCAAGATTTGAATCCTGATATTGATGACCTGGTGAAGGTCAAAGGATACAGAGTTTCAGGAGAGAAAAAGAGGTTAACTTTAAATAGTTATGCTGGCAACTGTTTTCAACTTTAATTTAGTTTCATTTTTCATTGATTTGAACATTTGTATTTTAAGATGGGTGTTTTATTTTTTCTGTTGCTTCAATGTCAGATGTAAAATATTTAAAATTGAATAAACTAAAGTGAAATGCATTTTATTTGAAACCCTTTGGGCTCTGTGAATGAATGTGTGATATTAGTAGTAGTTTGAGGGCATTTTTTTCCAGCACAGAAAAACCAAAACAAAGACCACAAAGACACAGACCGAAGTTTACTTTGCTATGATGTTACTGAGATCAGACGGGTTGAATGTGGCCCCTGAACCAAAAGGAGTTTGACACCCCTGATCCAGGGCCTCTGTTCTAAACTGTGGACTTTAGTTTAGAACATGACGTGCCACCAAATCCAGACACGCAAAGACGCAGGAGAACCTTCAGATTTATAATGCATGCAGCGCATCCGCAGAAGAAGTTCAACGTTTAGTGCTGATCACACTTTGGATTTCTACAAACTGATGCTGATTCGTTTCCATAGAAAACCAACCATCACATATTCAATATACAGTTCTCACTGAAATTCATCCAGTTTTCTCTGCTCAACACCGTCGGTTCTGTTGGACTGACATCTGCTGACAGCAGTGTGGTCCTCCTGAGGAACCGCTCGGAAACCTCAGGAGGAGCAGAGGTACAGCCTTCAGATGAGGAAGACACTTGTGATGTGTTTCACAGAAACCGTCTGCAGACCTGGATGGATGGCGCTGGTGTGATCTCTGCGCGGAGGTCGATCCTTTCCCACAATCCTCGTCCCACTCACTGATCCCATCCAGTCTGAGCTTCATCCAGCAGGATCTTCCCAACAAACCTGCAGCTGCCTCATCTTCATCCTTCGCAGAGCAAAGCACCACTTCTCAGACAGAGACTTCTCTGCCCCTTCTGAGCAGCAAATGGACCGATCCCCCCAGGAGGACAGAGGGACGGCGGTCAGACAGATGCCTGCAGGGCTCATTCTCTGAGCGCCCAGGTTCTGCTAGAGAGGAAGAGAAGGAGCAAAAGCACGGAGGAAGAGGAGAGCTGCAGAGCTGCCCCATGTGTCTGCAGGAGTTCCCCTCAGGGTAGGATCTGAACCTTTTCTTTAGCTGAACCTCCCTGCTGTGAGGCCCCAACCATCACCCCCACCCCACTGTGCTTTGACTCTGAATGTTCCTCATCAGAACCTGTTTCTGCAGGTTCTCTCAGATGGACTGCGACAGCCACCTGGCCCAGTGTCTGTCCGACATGAATGTGGACGTCACCTGGTGACCTGGCTTCATGCCAGCCTGATGAAGAAGTCCCACTTAGTGACGTCAGTATATTCCAGACTTCAGCACCAGTTCTGAGGAGAAACGCTGACCCCAGCTGAGCTCCTCAAAGATCTGCTTAACCAAGCAAACAAACATACAGACTCAGTCACAGAAAACCAGGATCCTTTTTAATAATTACACATATTTACAAATATGCAGTGAGAATGAAGCACTTGATTTAAAAAAAATCTCATTTTTCTCTGCAGAGAAGGTTGTGAGCAGTTGGTCCTGTTAAAGACAAATCTGTAGAGAAGAGGATGCTGCTCTTCAGTGTTCTGCCAAACTCTGGTATCACTTTAAACATCTCCGCTCCTCTGATCTGTCGCTCTGACTCATGACTCCAGGCAGACGATTCCTCTGTAAAGACAGCAGTGAACCCGGAGAAGAGCAGCAGCTTCTGCTGTACGGAGAAACTAGAGTGGTCTGTAAATGCAGTTCCATCTGTGGTTTGCCTTTCCAAATAAAAACCGGGCGTCTGTGGCCCTTTTCCAAACGTTTGTGTAAAAAAAAAAACCATTCCTTTCCTCCAATGAAGGACCTCCATGGAGTCCACTGAAGAACGCGTCTTCTGTGAGATGTTTAGAATCCAGGAGAAACTCCACGTTTCCAACACAAAAAATGGGTCTGCTAAAGTTTTAAACCAACATTAGGTTCAAATCGATGTTCATCATGTAAATGCTTTTATTATTGCCCTGCCCACACAGTTACCATAGCAACGCTGAACTGCTGGGAGCCTCATAGGAAAAACTGAAGCAGATTTTTACTCAAACGCTAAGATCATGGTGCTCGTTCGTCCTATTAAACTTAAACCAAACTCCACCTGGATGAAGGCGCCACCTTCAGGCTGTTCCACAATTTCAAACACCAATTTTCTTTCATCATTTGGAACAGCGCCCTCTGTGAGGTCAGAGCAGAACTGCAGTGCTGAGGCGGTCCCAGGATGAGCCCCCTCAGCTTGTGGGGGTGAGGACATGTTGCAGGGAAAAATGAGAAACTTCCTTTTAGACTCATTAAAGAGTAAAGATTTCAGAAGATATTACTGGTTGTTTGGGACGGTCACCTTTGTTTTTTTGTGTTTTTTTTTTTTTTTTGGGGGTGTGTGGTGCAGTTTGATTTGACTGATTTCAAGAATATTTCAAAGTCAACATGGTAACTTTTTAGACAGTTTGTTTTTTTCTTTTCAATCAAATAGAAATCTGTCAATTAAACCAATTCATCCGATTTAGGATTTGTTCCAGTCTGGAGGAACGTTCCCTCCTCACCTCCTGTGTCTGATTTCCAGCATAAGAAAGGTTTGATTACGATTCCCACAAACCTGCTGCAGGGGGATCCAGACTGCATCTGCAGGTGGGGGGCTGCTCCTGGGATCAATAGAAGAGAACAGAACAGATCCCATTGGAGAGTTTTGGAGCAGCCCGTCAGCTTGAAGCGCTCCTGGTGGGAGAATGGCTTCTTCTAACGGGGAAGTGAGGCAAGAATCAGACACAACGCACAAGTGTGGAAGCGTTGCCGACTTTCCTCGGTGTGTGAGTGTGTGTGGCTCATTTCTGATCAGGTCTGCAGCTCTGGTGGAGGGCTCTGTCCTGTAAAGAAAATGACATTAACAGACTGGATGCCCCCTCCCTGCCCACTCAGGTGGAGCTGGTGTGGGTGGAAGCAGAGACACCTACAGCCCAGCAGGAACCGGGGGTTTGATTCCTTGTGAATAAGGAATGATCAAGACTTTATCGATTACTTTGATTGACTGGCTGTTTTGGTGAAAGACGAGAAGCCTTTGTTACTGTAGCCATGATTTTTTTTGGTGGGGGGGACGACTGAAATCAATTGTTGAGGCACTTTTAAATAAAACATTGGTTCATCCGTCACAGAAAGAAATCAAAGGTTACCATGGAAACGTGCCGTTTGCATCGATTAAAGGCAATCTCAGATTCTACATGATGATACACAATAACTTAAGTTTAGTCTTTTGTCGTCTTACATTCTTGTTTCATGAGAGGCCACGCCCTCAAGGTAGAAAACAGAACAGAAGTGCAGATGAGATGCCTTGAAGGTCATCCAGGAACGTTCATGCTGGCGAGCGCCAACCGTGCTCTGACAATGGGGTGAACCCTCAAGGGGGGGGTAGGAGACAGGAACACGGAGGAACGAGTGTGGAAGTCCAGAGTCTTGTTTCGTCCTCACACCAAAGAAAAGTTCAGAACAATCAGAATGGTCCAGGAAGCAAGCTCCGCCCAGTTTGAAGACCAGTTCAGAGGGGTGGGGTCTGCGCCTCTTGTGTGGGCTGAGGGAGGGGCTGCTCCTCATACTGACTCCTCTGCGGTCAGCAGCAGCGGGTTGATGTACTCGAAGCCCTCAAACTCTGACTGATCTATCCTCTTGATGACATCCCTGAGGAGGAGGAGGAACAGGTCAGGTCATGGTGGGCAGGGTTACACACTCCAACAGAAATTTCAAACATGGATTTACATCAGATTTACAGTGCGGATTGAAAGTTTGGGCACCCCAAAAATGTTCAATTATTGTGCATAAAGAACCCAAGGAAAGACTGAAAAATCTTCTAGAGTCATCAGTGTACAGATAAGACTGTAAACTGATGCCGAATTCACTAGAGGTCTTCTAGACATAGACCTGCTATTAGACCACAGATCTCACAGAGCTCGTAGTAACACAGTCAATGCGTAAAACAGTTGGAGTGTGATACAGTGTGTAAAATTAGGGGGGATTATTGGCAAGAGTCTGGCAATAGAATATGTATCACGATACGCGTGTCACAATACAAAATGTGTCCTGCTATGTCCCAAGACAATACCAGAGACACTATTTCATTCATTCCCTCATTTTCTAAACCTATTTGGTCCTTTCAGGGTCACGGGGCTGCCGGAGCCTGACCCGGCCACAATTACACTCCAGGAAGAAACCGTCTTCTGCCGGTTCAGGCTTCTGCGACAATCGTCAAATTCTGAATGCAAAGTTTTGTTTTTTAACTTGTCCTGTGCAACAGTTGAGCAAACAGATATGAGCTGAAGGCCTCTTGTGTAGGACAGATTTTACTGTTACAATAGAGGGTTAGTATATTTGTATAAACCCCTTTGGTATTCAAGGCTAAACTTTATTTATATTGATTTTGTTTGTAAATTTTTTTTGTTAAACCCGACAGAAAAGAAGACGAGAGAAGAAGAGAGGGGGGTGTTAGGGGTGGGAAGATAAAGGCTACAAAAGAAAGGGGGGAAAGGGTTGACAACATAACAACAGAAGTGTGTGTGCATGTGGGGGTGTAGTAGAAAGAATCATAAAGTTGTTGGAGATCTATCACCATTGTTGTCAGGATTAAATGTTAGTCTAAAGGGCGGCGCCTGTCCACATAGTCAAATGTTACACACACCTGTTGGCTCAGAAATCTTCACATACAAACATGTCAACATGTACACAATACAACTACAGCTCATACACACATTCATCCGAAAACACATGAAGTGTTTCATTCTGTCACGCATTCTCGTTATGCAACAGCTAACATTTGTGCTCAGGTGAGTTTCTGTTCTTCTGAGGTGGATGATGGAATGTCAAAAGAGGTCACCCACAAAGTAGCAGCGGCAGCCAGGGCCCCTCCGACACCCGAGCAGGATATCACAAAGAGGATGTCTGCCCGGCAATCCGGTCCTCCACCCAGACCAGGGCCAGCGGGACCGCCACAGGGGCCCCCAATGCCAGAGAGCAGGGAGAGTGCAAGCTCCAGCCCGAGACAGAAGAATAGTCCCCTACTGCGCCAGGGGACCCCGCAAAGGCCCAACCCCGGAGAGCCCCCCCCAGCCTTAGATGAACAGCACAACACGCAACCACCCGCCCTTTCCTCTTTGGTATTATGTGTCGTAATTTGTCGGAGGGGACGTACATAACACTGTTTTCATTCCCATGGACTTCTGGGTATGGGAATAATATGGGTGGAATAAAGTGGCGGTCCTCTA